>CM038555.1:12120197-14520197 GCA_021527575.1 Ensete glaucum
TTTAATGAATCTACTGACGAGTATAATCAAGTATAACTCGAGTGTAAACAATGTATTTTTTATCAAACCAATCCAAACATCTTCAATAATTATTATCACATGATTTCAAGATATTTAATATTTTTAAAATTTTTATGATTTTAGGGTCAATAAATTTTTAAATAGATTATTCTTGGATTAAATTATTTTATTTAAATTTAAGATGATTAATTATTAATAATATGATAATCTTTTGTTGAATTTATTATCGGTTATAGGTGCCCTATAAGCCAATTACGTGAGTGATGACACATGTGACACATTATACGATCTTTTATTTATTATTATTATTATTATTATTATTAACATATTCTCATATTATATTGTTTGCAAATATATATTGTGATATCCTTGGTTACGTAATGAGAATCAAATCGTGATGAGATCACGATAACGAGATTGATTCACCTTTAAACATAGATTACGAATAATTCGATAACAGACGGATCGATGTATTATATACCAGTTCATATTTATAGATGACCTATCCATATATGGCTATCTTTATCTAACATATAAAAAGTCTCAAGCTGTTGACATTCTTGAAGTGTACATAAACGAGGTCGAGAGAGAATTAGATAGAAAAGTTAAAATTATCAGATCTGACAGGGGTGGTGAATTTTATGATAGATATGATAAATCAGATCAAAATATTGGTACTTTTACTAGATTCCTAGAACAATGGGGTATTTGTACTTAGTATGCATTACTAGGTGTGCCACAAGCGATGTTCTGAAATGCGAAATCGTACTCTTATAGATATGGTTAGGAGCATAATGAGTTGTTCCTCTATACCTGAGTCAATGTGGGGTGATGCTCTTAGGACAACTATGTGTATCCTAAATAGGGTTCCTAGTAAATCAATTTCATCAACTCCATTTGAGTTATGGACTTGTAGGAAATCTAGTTTGAGACATTTACATATTTGAGGGTGTCATGTAGAGATAAGAATATTCAATCCACATGAAAAGAAATTAGATCCAAGAATAATTTTTAGATATTTTATTATTTACCCAGAAAGATCCAAGGGATGCAGATTTTATTACTCTAATCATAATATGAGGATAATAGAATCTAGTAATGCAAAATTCCTAGAAAAATAGTGAAATCAGTGGGAATCAAAAGTCTCGAAGGATTAATTTTGATATTAAGGAGATTCAGGCTTCTTCTCCTATATTATTCTATATTCGAGAAATTATTGTTCCTCAAATCAATGAGAGAATTGATGAGGGTGAACAACAAAATAATATTGATGAATTCTCACATGATATTGATATCGCCACTGATAGTCTTGTAGAACAATTACAATTGACAGATTTGAGAAGATCTCAAAGAAAAAGAAAACATGTCATTTCTGATGATTATATGGTATATCTACAAGAATCAGATTTTGATATAGGAATGAAAAGAGACCCCTTATCATTTTCACAAGCCATAGAAAGTAATGATCCTGAAAAATGGTATGATGCAATAAAAAACGAGTTAAAATCAATGGACCAAAATGGTGTTTAGGAACTCATTGAATTACCTAATAATTGTAAAAGAGTCGATTGTAAATAGGTTTTTAAGACTAAACGTAACTCAGTGGGCAATATCGAATGATATAAAGCTAGACTTGTGACCAAAGGTTTTTCTCAAAAAGAGGGCACTGACTACCATAGGACATTCTCTCCAATTTTTCGAAAAGACACATTGAGAATCAATATGACATTAGTAGCTCATTATGATCTTGAGTTATATCAGATGAATGTGAAAATAATATTTCTGAATAGGGATTTAGATGAGGAAATCTATATGGAACAACCTGAAGGATTTATAAAAAGGGAAAGGAAAGTTAGGCTTGCAAACTTAGGAAATTCATTTATGGCCTTAAACAAGCTTCCAGACAATAGTATATAAAATTTCATGATACCATTACTTCCTTCATATTTAAGAAAAATATTGTTGATCAGTGTATATATTTGAAGGTTAGTGGGAGTAAGTTTATTATATTGGTCTTATATGTGGATGATATATTGTTTGCTAGTAGTGATCTTGGTTTGTTACATGAAATAAAGATATTTCTCAACAAGAACTTTAAGATGGTTGATATGAATGAGGCATCCTATGTTATTGGCATTGAGATATTCAGGGACAGATCCTAAGGTTTGTTACGGTTGTCTTAGAAATGTTATATTAATCGTATCTTGGAAAAGTTTAATATGTAGCTTTGTAAAGCCAATGATACACCTATTACTAGAGGTAAAAAATTCAGCCAAGACCAATGCCCGAAGAATGACTTAGAAATGGACCAAATGAAGAATATTCCTTATGGGTGCGCAATTGGAAGTCTCTTATATATTAAAACTTGTACAAGGCCAGATATTAGTTTTGTAGTGGCAATACTTGGTAGATACCAGAGTAACCCAGGAATGGAACATTGGAAAGCTACAAAGAAAGTAATGAGATATCTGCAAGGGACAAAAGATTATATACTAATATATAGGAAGTCGATCGACTTGAAGTAACGGATATTCGGATGTTGATTTTGCAAATTGCCTCGATAGCTAGAAATTCACTTCAAGATTTGTGTTCATACTGGCTAGTGGGGTAATTTCTTGAAAAAGTATTAATAATCACTTATTGCATTATCTATGATGGAAGCTGAATTTGTGGTATATTTTGAGGCTACAAATCAAGCTTTATGACTGCGAAATTTTATCTCAGGACTTGGTGTGGTCGACTCAATTACCAAGCCGCTGAAGATATTTTGTGATAATACTGCAGCAGTTTTCTTCTCTAAGAATGGTAAGTACTATAGTGGTTCCAAGCATATTGAGATAAAGTACTTGGTGGTTAGAGAAAGTGTCCATAAATAATAAGTGTCAATTGAAAATTTAAGCACTACTATGATGATTGTTGATCCATTTACTAAAACTTTACAGTGTAAAATATTTAAAGAACATGTTCTTAGAATGGGGCTTGTGAGCAAGCTATAAAGGATATAGTGATGCATGTTTAAGTGGATGCTATTATTGACATTTTCTTTTGTCTAATTAAAGTTATTTGTTTCTGCTATTCTGTTTGTGTTTATGTTTATGCATATTATGGTTGAATGCAAGAAACATGATTATATTGACAAGATAAATTACAGGGGTCATTATAAACTATATAAGGAAAAACTAACAGTGTTGTAGTATATAGAAGGAAGTGTGGCATTGATGACATACAACCGCTATGACTCATATTGATAGTTGGACTGAATATAGTATTATTATGCTTATTGGACTTATTGGCTTATTTTTAAAATCATAGCCATGTATAAAATGCTTTTTCGAAATTTTTAGAATCCAATTATATAAAATTATTTTAAAATAAATTTTGTTTTATTTATTTTGATTTTGGATATCTTTTATATCTTATCAATTAATGGGCCAAGTGGGAGAATGCAAGATTATGTGACCCTTTATTAATTGAATAAGATATATTATAGATTATTTAGATTATGATAAAAGATATTAGTAAATATTAAATAAAGTTTATATTATATTGAGATATTTTAGGGGATGCCCTTTATGGAAGGAACTCTCCTAATTACTTACCCTATACCCTCTACTCTCACCTATAAATAGACAGGACCTACTATAAACCCAATACATGACACTACAAAGAACGACAAAGGGGTGAATAGATCAAGAGATTATAGTTATCCTCTTGATTTAGATCAAGAGATTATGGTTATCCTCTTGATCTCCCAAAACTATCAATTAAAGTGGTCCTGTGAAACGATAGGAAGGAAGGAGAAGGGGTCTAGATCTATTCTAGTTCCTCTTGTAGATCGATATTCGGCGTCATTCAGATCCGACGGGTGGTGCTCTTGAAGATCTAATTAGATCTCAATCAGATGACATCTAAAGGTACGCATCGTAAACAAATATAGTAATCCTGGCATAATAGTTTTTTCCGCATAATAGTTTGTATAATTATAGTTTTTATGCCAATAGAGAAGAGGCAAGGTGAGGGTGGTGGTGATTATAGTGTTGGAGAAGAAGAGGTCAAGGGGATGATGGTGATGGGGTAGAGGTAGTGGGCGACAATAAGGGGTGATGAGGCCTCGTGGTAGGGCGATGGTTGATAGTTACAGGGGTCATACAAGCCAATCACTTGAGTGATAACACATGTGACACTTTACATATTTTTTTCACATAATTATTTTCTCATATTATATATATTATCTATTGTATATATATTATGGTGTCCTTGGATCTATGTAATAGAAATCAGATCGTGATGAGATCATGATAATGAGACTAATTTACCTTTAAACACAGATCACAAATAATTTTAGTCATAAGTTACTTGAGAGGGATATCGAGATAACCAAACCAAAGGTACTATATGCTCGTCAATATGATGGAGCTTGGTCTCATAGCTACTCGTGTGGGGATATAAAGGGTATAATACAGGTGCTCATTGGAGAACGAGTTCAATGATTAATCCAATTATGGAATATTGGATAGTTAATGATACCTAACGTGAGATAACGATTATGCAGTCTCTGTTGTATGTCTAGTTCTTAGACTTGAGACACCAATGATGCTTTTTTTGAGTACTCCTTTGATATTGGACTTACAAGTCTGAAAAGTTCTAGATTTAGTACAATTAATTATCGGGATTTGTAGCCAACCTTACGAAGGCAATTGAGTATAAATAGAGGATTGTCCACTCTCAGTGAATATCTCATATACTCTCGCTTAGGCAAATCCCTGGCCATGATCATTCGGACTGAGAGAAGATTTTTTTAGGAGAATCGAATTAGAGAGAGACTCGGATGGATTCCGTATGAGGCTTGATAGTATCATGCCCGATATATGGTCTCTAGGACATTAGATGAATGAAAGAGTATAGATACACGGTAACTAAGGATAGATAAGTCCAATGAATAAGATTCCCTTGTATTGTCTAGGGACTATGGCATAGTGGCCTAGTATATCCATAGTCGATGAGTTGAGTGAATTATTAGGGGATAATAATTCAGTGGGTCTGAAGAAGTTTTGAGTTAGAAAAAATTATAATAGGTGTAACTTACGGCTAGTTTGGTATTTGGCCTAGAGGGTCACACACATATGGTGAATATTGCGATGAGTAGAGGATTTGATATGAGTTATCCAATAAACTCTTATTTTATTGGATGAGACTCAATATTAATGGATTCCTTGGATGAGACCCAATTAGAGGTGGATTGAGATTATTGGATAGAGATCCAATAATCCAAGAGGTAATTACAATTGGATAAAGATCCAATACCCACAAAGTAGGATCCATTAGGGTTTAAAGGGGCTCTCTATAAATAGAAGGTAAGGGTGACCAAGAAAGGGGATAGGTTGCACCTTTGGTCGGCCCCTCCTATTCTCGTCCCTCCCTTTTCTTCTTAGTCGATTATCCCTTTCCTTGGTTCGTGAGGAAATGAGTTCTTCTTTCATGTTGTAGGTGGTGCACAAAAGATACTAGTTTTGCATTATAATTGGAGGAGCATCGTGCATCGATCCACCATATGGATACCGTTAGAGAGGAGAACATATGACTTCCTTTATTTATGCATATAAATCTTAGTTTTAGAAATATATTACCTCCTAGATAAAACATCTAACACATCGTAGAAATTTTTGATTTTATGATTTTTCATGTATCAATCATTGCATGATAATTTGATCAACTTGGGAGACCTTTTGATTTTATTTTTTTACTACGCATTTGATGCTTCTGATAATGTTTCTCAACAATTATAACTACAGTGACAAAGAGAAAGAGATCAAAAGAAGAGGGGAGGGGAGATGAAGGCAGTGAAAGAAGAGTAGAAGGGAGGCAAGGGGGGAGGAAGAGGGGAGGGTAACAAGGATGGCAGGGCCTCATAGCAAGGTGGAGGTGGTGAGTGGCAGGTAACAACGTGGAATGGAGGAAGCCATGTGATAGAACCCTAGAAGGAGCTCTATAAATTTTGATCCTTAAGGGGGATCAACACTTGGAATGCTATAGGGGTTTCTCCCTCCTAGATTCGACATAAGGCTGAAATAAAATTAATAATTACTTGATTCAAGAGAGGGGACAACTACATCTTTAAATAGGGATCAAAACCCTAGCCTAAGGGGGTGCTTACCTAAGTAGAATTATCCCTTTACCCCTCCTATAGCCAATCTACCTTAATAGGAATAGGAGTTGACTAAGTGACTCTATAGCCGACCTAAGCAGGGGAAACCCTAGCCAACCAACCCAATAAGGGGTGTGGCGGCTACTAAGCCTTAAGAGCTAATCTAGCCATACTCCTTTATAAGATAGGAGTGGCTTTATTATAATCTAATAGGGTTTTTATTGACTAGTATTAAGATAATTAAGGCTCAGCCCTGTTGGAGTCCTATCAAGTCCATCCTCTTCAGATCAGCCTTGTCCTCAAGACGAAGGGTCCATAAACTCTAGAAATTAGATTTTTAACTCTTCATGTGACTTACATGCTATCATTAACTAAACTTTGGCCTCCTCATTAGCTGGGGTGTTAGTTGAAAGGATTTGGGTTGAATCGTCTTCTTTAAATTTCTATTTGAGGTGGGATACTTGGTAGATCAACTATAATCTTGATCTGATGTGTGAATTTGATTTCCAGGCCCCAATGTGATCCTCAATTTTGCAAAGCCCAAATAAATAGGGAAACCGCTTCATTAAGGCTCAAGTTTCCTGCTGATCGGGCTGGAGAAATAAAAAAACTCGATCTTCAATTTTTCATCCATTTTGAAGTTTGTCGAGAGGTCGTTTCTTCTTTGCTTGTGTTGTAATATGGTTAGTCTTTAGTGATAACCAATCTTTCTTCTGGAATGATGACTGCTCTCTAGTATGGTTCAGGATGATGAGAGCCCAATCTAGCATGAGCATGGATTGTAATTCTTCTAGTTTTACTCCGCTTTTGTACCATGGACTTGTATCCAACTATATTTTAAATTTGGTAGTAATCAGTATCTCCTATAAAAACCTCGTATGGAGTGTGGGGGAAGCCTCAGTGTAAATTAGGAGTCGATCATCTTACATAAGAATAGCCCTAATTTCAACTCCTGACGCATCGGCCTCAATGACAAAAGTGCGATCGAAATCGGGCAGCGCTAGGACCGACGTCATCATCATGGCTATCTTGAGTTGTTCAAAGGCTATGGAGGCTTTATCCGACCACAAGAAGAAGTCTTTTTTTAGTAAGAACGTGAGCGAGGCACCGATCTTGCCATAATCTTTCACAGAATTTTGGTAGTAGCTCGTGAGTCCAAGAAAACCGCATAGTGATTGTATGTTTATAGGTCTCGGCCATCCTTGTGTTGCCTCAATCTTTGTTGGGTCCACCACTACTCCATCCTCTGATATAATGTACCCAATATACTCCACTTTACGCTGTAAGAAGCCGTACTTTGATTGTTTAACATAAAAAGTATTTTCTCGAAGAATTATTAGAATAGTTCATAAGTACTAAAAATGTATATCAATCATAGGGCTTTAAATAAGAATATCATCAAAGAATACCAATACAGACTTACGTAAAAAACTTCAAAGATGTCATTCATCAGACTTTGGAAAGTAGAAGGAGCATTTATAAGTCTTTAAGGCATTACCAGAAACTCGTAGTGGCTGTTATATGTACGGAATGTAGTTTTCAAAATATCTTCAGTGCACACACGAATCTGATAGTATCTAAATCAGAGATTCAATTTAGTGAAGACTCAAGCTCCTTTTAATTCGTCCAAGAGTTCATCATCTTTCTTGTGCATTAACAATACCGGTGAGGAGTAAGGGCTGCAACTCGGTCGAATCACCCTGGTGTTAAGCATCTCTTTAACAATGTTCTTGATCTCGTCCTTCTGCAAGTGAGGATAGTGGTACGATCATAAATTTGCTAGAGATTTGCTTGGCAAAATAGGAATGTGGTGGTCACTTAGGGCCACACTCAAGAAAATATCCGTAAATTCATTTAGGCAAAGGACAAGTTTAGGATTTGAGTTTTGTATGTTCTCCCCCGTAGATACCTGCTAAATATGCATCAAGAATCCACCATGTGCTTTGTGCAAAACTTTCTCTATTCGTTGCAATGAAATGGAAATTTGGCTCCCGTGCTTGCCTCGTAATGTAACCTGTCTTCTTTTGCAATAAAATTTTATGATTAATTTAGAAAAAATTCAAGAGATATTATCTAGTGTTGTGAGACATTTGATCCCAAGTACGGCTTCATAATCATCGATGGGTAAGAGGAAGAAATTAGCTATCACTACTTGGTCTTGGAGGAGTAGTTTCACTTGTGGGCATCGTTGGTTGTAATTAAAGATTCGATCGTCAGCGACCTTTACGTCGAACTTGTTGCAACCTTCGATTTAAAGTGCCAAACATGCAGCAACCTTACTGTAGAGGAAGTTGTTGTTGCTGCCCATGTCGATGAGAACAGGTGATGGGTTGCTATTTTAGAAGTACTCTAACTTTCATCATCTGCGGGTTGGAGTAACCGGCCAATGCGTGCACTTAGTAGTCAGTTGGTTGGGACTCTTCCTCCATAGCTTCTTCTTTAGGTTCAAGGGCTTCTTCAAATATTTCATTGTCCTCATCCTCTGTTGGTTCAATCATGAGGAGCCGCCCTTTTCTTTGTTTGCGGCTCCATGGTTCGTTGCAATGCCAACACAACTCCTTGATCCTTCGTGAAGCTTGTCTCTTGTCAATTTTTTTGGTGCAGGGGCTTGGATGGTAGTAGGGGGGGCAATAGGCCTCGGCATGGCTGGTCGGGGAGCGACCCTTGTCCTTCGTACCTCATGGTTCAATTGTTCTTCCTGGATACACATGAAGAAAATCACCACCATAAGAGTGTACAGTTGTCATGCCTTTACTTCTCCTCGGTTCTACGGCTTTAGGCCCTCGATAAAAGTACCTAAAAGTTGTTTCTCAAACCAATTCTCAGTTTAGTTAGATAAACACTCAAACCTTATTTAGTATTTTTGTTTGTAGAGGTTTGACAAATCTTTGCTAATTGTCCATCGATGTTGTCAAAATCGATTGGTCCGAAGCGGTTTAGTAGTCCTTCCTTAAATCGTTGCCAAGAGAGTCCTTCGTGGGTGTGCTCACACCAATTAAACCACTGAATAACATCTCCCTCGAGGTGGATGGTAGCAATCTCCACCCGTGTGGTGTCGGTGATTCGATAGAACTGAAATAGCGCTCTGCGCGTGAGATCCACCCGATCGGGTCTCCTTCTTCCCATCTAGGGAAGTCAACCTTTATGCATGGATTATTAAGATCAGAGGTGATGTGGCCATGTTCATGAGGATCATCTCACCGATTTGAAGTTTCTCCGTGTTGTGATTTCCTCAGGCTCGACGGTCAGCCAATGTTAAATTTGGCGAAAAAGGATCGCATTTTCTCTTCCATGCAGTTTTTAAAGGCTTCAAGCTTTGTATTAATAGCCTCCTCTGATGCCATAGTATATGCCTTTAGATCTGTAATATTGAGATCTTTTTTCTGTTATCAGGTTAGTGGCATAGAAATTCTGGAGAAGGGGGTGGCCGGTTGGAAGTTGAATTAGTTTGGATGGAAGTAGGTTGTGGTTTAGGACAGATTTAGGGGGTTGTTTGGTTTCGATTTAGGTAGCGTTTTGAAAGATTTTTGATGAGGATGGTAGGGTTTTGAGATGAGGAAAAAAGAGTCCAAAATCTCATAAAAAAAGTACTTAAATCTGATGGAATTCGACGAAAAAATTATTGCGATGTGCTATCCTGCTGAACCGATTTTACGTAGGAGAAATAATGACTTCTTGACATAAATTTCAGAGAAAAGTTCAAGAAAATTATGCAAAAACCCTTGGTTTAGATGTTGTTAATACCAGTAAAATGTTTGACAAAATTTTGGCAGCATAATAGTAGGGAAATAGGGCAAAAGATGAAATATAGATTCCTTCATCGTAAAATTCCAGAACTGTGTTATAGTCAAAGATTAGACAAGAAAACCAGTTCCTTTGAAAAATCAAATCAAGATGAAAGCCAACTTGATCTTGAGAATTGTGTAAAAATTTTGGCCAGAAAGGAGAAGGAATAAGATGGTTTCAAGAGGCAAAAACACGGCTAAAAATTTCTACAGCATTCCGCCTTCGTAACAACAATAACATTTGCGACAATTAAAATTTACAATAGATAAAATTTGGAAAAAATCTTTAATGTGTAAAGTAAGGAATCTTGCAGTATTAAAGAGTGTGGATGATAAAAAAAATACCAGATTTCTAGATCAAACGCAGGAGGTAGCGATAGATTGATTTGATTTACAGCTGGGGTGTAAGGTGGGGACGCATGTCACAACAATTGTGGGAATTGCTTGGGAAGGTAGAGGCGTGGATGATGGCTACAGGGATAGCAAGATCGCTGCTCCAATATGTTGGTTACAGGTGCCCTGCTAGTCAATCACATGAGTGATGACACGTGTGATACGCTATGTGATCTTTTTACTTATGATTAATATTGGTATATTCTTACATTATCTGTTATATATATATTGTGATGTCTTTGGTTCTATGCAATGAGAGTTGGATCGTGATGAGATCACAATAATGAGATCGATTCACCCTTAAACATAAATCATAAATAATCCCAATCATAGGTTACTCAAGAGCGACATTGAGATAACCGAACAGATCGATGTACTATATACCCATCCAGATAATGGAGGTGGTTGGTCTCATAGCTACTTGTTTGGGGACACTAAGGATATAGTACAAGTGCTCATTGGAAAATGAGTTCACTGATTGATCCGCTTATGGAATGTTGTATGGTTAATGATACCTAATGTCAGACAGTGATTTCATAGTCCCAGTTGTGTATCTGGTTCTTAGACTTGAGACACCAAGGATGTCTTGTATGAGTACTCCTTTCTTTGACACCCGACTTACAGGTTTAGAAAGTTCTAGATATGGTATAGTTGGTTATCGGGATTGATAGCCAACCTTACGAAGGCAATTAAGTGTCAATAGAGGATTATCCACTCTCAGTATCATGAGAGGAATATCCTATATGTGCTTGCTTAGACAAATCCCTGGCCAGGATCATTCAGATCGAGAGAGAAAGAGTTCTCCGAGAGAATCCGATTAGAGTGAGACTATAAGGGATTCCGTATGTGACCTGACAGTACTATTCCAATATACAATATCTAGGATATTAGTTTGATGAGGGATTATAGATACACGGTAACTGTGGACAGACAGGTCTGATTGATTTGATCCCCTTATACCATATGGGGACTATGGGGTAGTAGCCTAGTACGTCTATAGTCGATGTGTCAAGTGAATTATTATAGGGATAATAATTCACTATATCAGAAGAAGTTCTGATGGGAGTGACTCATGGCCAGCTCGGTATCGGGCCTAGAGGGTCACACACATATGGTGGATGCTTCAGCGAATAGAGGATTGAATGAAGATCCAATTAGCCCCTATTCTTATTAGATAAGACTCTATGCTGATGGGCTCCTTGATTAAGGCTCAATTAGAGGCCTAAGGAGATTATTGGATGGAGATCCAATAATGCAAGGTTAGTGGGTTATTGGATGGAGATCCAAGACCCATTAAGGTAGGAGCCCTAGGGTTTTGGTGACTCTCTATAAATAGGAGGAGAGACTTATGGTTGATAGGTGACTTTAGCCACCACCTCTATTGTCCTTTCTCCTCTGTAAGATTTGTGAGATTAGATTGGAGGAGTTTTGCTACAAAGATTTATCGTGTGGATATTGCTAGAGAGGAGGGTGCTTGACCTCCTTCATCTTCTCCATCTGAATCTGGAATACAGGGATATACGATCTCTCTAGGTAAAATCAATCTCTCACACATCGTGGTTTTATCAATTTTTACATTTTTCTCGTGACCCCAATCTTTTGCACGATGATTTGATCTGCGTGGGAAACCAATTTTTTGTTTTGATTTCCGCTGCACCCACTGAGGTTTCCCAACAGTGGTATCAGAGTAAGGTTTTCATGTGCAAGATTAGTTTTAAACTGTGTGTGATGAGATGGAATTGCATAAAATCATTCTACACATTTTTGTTGCATTTTCAAGGAGGAGGGCGGCCAAACACGCCAACCCCATGCAAGGTTGGTCAGGATAAACCTGCAAGGCCCTCTACAAGGGGCGGCCGACCATGGCCAAAGCCTTGCAGGGGCGCGCGACATCTTGTGACGTGGGCATGGTGGCGCTGGGCGTAAGTAGTGCCGCTGGTCAGGCTGCTCCAGGGGCAGCACCCATGAGGCGACCGCCGCCTGAGGTTCCGAGGCGACCGGTGGTGGCGGTGTAGTGAGGGCAAGGGAAGAGGGCTAGGGTATCCTTTTGAGAAAAAGATGATCATACCCTTCGAAATTAGGAAAATTCTGAGGATTATACTCGTGTATAAAATTCTCAAAATACCCTCAATGATTCTAAAAATTCTAAGGATCGTCCTCTGATCCAGAATTATGAAAATGCCCTTGACAATTCTTAAAATTTTGACCATGTCCTAATTTTAAAAAAATTAATTAAATAGTTTAATTAATTATTATATATAGTAATCCTACATATGATGTGATGTACATGTGATGTATGATGTGGATGGATGACCATGAGCCACGTGTTGTGATGTGTATAATTGTGATTATTATTATTATTGGGGCTTGCGAGCTTCTATTTTTCTCGTTTATTGTCGGGTCTGTGTGCCTGTGATTATTTGTAATTACATAGAAAGACATAGCGGGAGTGTGGAGGTGATAGCGGGACCCATGATGTCATGGTATGAGATTATGATGCATGGTGATGCGACGATCCGATAGAATTAATGATGACGAGATCAACAATTTATAGGGCATGGAGATGTACCAATGCATACATAGATCCTAGTATGAGTGATTTAGCCTATTGGCTCAGGCTTAATCATATTAGGTGATGGCTTATGATCATCCGGTATAGCTTGCATATATGATGTGTTATACACCTAGTAGATATATGTATATGTGTATATATATATATATATATATATATATATATATATATATATATATATATATATATATATATATATATATATATATATATATATATATATATATATATATATATATATATATATATATAAGACCGATATGAAACAAAAACTCCTCCTACGATAATACTAAGTCGATAAGCGTGAGGCAATAAGATTGACCCACGTAGCCTTCCATCGTTATAGGAAGAAATTAAATCATGACATTGGTTGAGTTGGTCGAGTCCCTTGAGGCTCACCTATCTATGTGATCGAGTTCTTACTGCGACATAAAGATGTCACCGGTGACCGAGGATATGATTTGCTTAGTCGAGTCCCTCAAAGACATATCATTAAATCGATTCGTTAACGATGGTGATGACTTAACGAATATCATAATTGGTCGAGTCCTCGAGACCATAATGATTTAGAGGCGAACGTGATGAAAATCACAAGGAGTTATGATTGGCAAGAGTTGCAAACCTTTTGGGCTTAGTGTAATTGGTGAGTCCCTTGAGGTTGCACTAAGATGCCAATTGGACCACTAGGAGTTTGTCGAAGACTTCCGTCTCACGTGTCAAGGGTGTCGCGTGATTTGCTAAGAAAATAATGGGAGTACATTAAGATAAAAGTCCATATCTTAATTAGTATTTTTTAAAATCATGTTATTTAATTTACGCTATATCTTATTTATCGCTTATAAGACTCCTACATGGTATACTTGATGTCAACCACCTCATTGGTCCAAAAGCTCTGTAATTTAATAATTGTTCTCACAGAAGAGAAAATCGTATATGTCCTTAACATGATTATACTCACATTGGAGGAAAGGATAAGCGAAGATGAGATCGCTCGCTTTGTGAAGTATATAGATAGTCCTAGAGGATAACCTGTGTATTGATCTTATATTTCGGTCCTTACCGGATTCCTTTCCACAGTTCATTATTAACTTTAATATGAACAAGTTTAAGGTGACTCTCTCTGAGCTCCTCAATATGTTGAGAGAAGCTGAGAGTGTCATCAAGAAGGAGAAGCCAGTTTTCTATATTGGTGAGACCAAAAAGAAAAGAAAGGCCAACAAAATCCTTAAAAAGGGCAAGGGCAAAGAAAGACCAGATAAGACAAAGGTTACCAAGAGAGACCCGGCAAAGGATAAAGGACAATACTTCCATTGCGATCAAGATGAGCATTGGAAGAGAAACTGTAAGAACTACCTTGTAGATAATGTGAAACAGAAGCTTCAGGTATATTCATGATCAATCTTCACTTGTCAGATTTTTATGATAACACATGGGTATTAGATACTGGGAGTGTTTATCATATCTGCAATTCGTTGTAAGTTCTGTCAAGACCTAGGAGACTGGCCAGAGGTAAGATAGACCTCAAGATGGGCAATGGAGCAAGAGTTGCTATAGTTGCCATTAGGGAGGTCACCCTACATCTACCTTGTAGAGCTATCATTATATTAGATGCATGCTATTTTGTTCTCTCTATTATCAAAAATATTATATCAATCTCTTGTTTAACAATTAGTGAATATAAATCAGTTTTTGAGAATAATAGTTGTTCAATAATTATGGATGATGAGATCATCACTAAAGGGACCATTGTAAATGACTTATATATGTTAAACACTTCTCTACACATCATGAATATAAATATGTCTAAGAGGAAAAGAGAGAAGGTGAATAATGCAAACCTATGACATTATAGATTAGGTCATATACATGAGGGAATGATTCAAAAGTTGCTAAATGATGGATACTTAGATCCATTTGACTATGAGTCATATGTAACTTATGAACGTTGCCTTCGTAGGAAGATGGCCAACTCTCCTTTTAATAAAGCGAGAGAGCCACTGAGTTATTGGAACTCATATATTGTGATGTATATGGTCCCATGTAGACTCAGGCTATAGGTGCTTACTCATATTTCATTACATTCACTGATGATTTATATAGGTATGGACACATGTACTTAATGAAGTACAAATCTAAGGCCTTTGAGAAATTCAGAATATAAGGTAGAAAACCAAATTGGAAAGAGTATTAAGACTCTTGATCGGATCGAGAAGGAGAGTACTTGAGTACGGAGTTCATGTATTTCCTTAAGGACAATGAGATTCTATCCCAATGGACACATCCTTATACACCTCAGCTCAATAGTGTATCATAAAGGAGGAATCACATGCTATTAGATATGGTACGATCCATGATGTGTTTCATTGACCTACCCATCTCATTCTGGAGGTACGCCCTAGAGACTGCAACTTACATTTTGAACAGAGTTTCATCAAAGTCGGTAGTGTCTACACCATATGAGATATGGAAAGAAAAGAAGTCTGATCTTAAGATTGTTAAGATTTGGGGCTGTCCTACCTATGTTAAAAGACGCAACCCTGATAAGTTAGAATTAAGGATTGAATATTAAACATTCGTGAGATACCCAAAGGAAACTTGTGGGTATTATTTCTATCACCCCGATGACTGAAAGGTCTTTGTTGCCGAGAGAGCCATGTTCCTTGAGAATGAATATATTCTTTGTGGAAACAAGGGAGATAGAATTGAGCAAGGTTGGAGAACCTAGCTCAAGCACCATTCAAAGCCATTCGGTACCTAACATACAAGTTTCAACTTTACGTAGGTCTAGTAGAGCATCTCACCCTCCGAAAGATATGTGGGACATGTCGGTGGAGATGATTCTTAGGATGTTGATCCTCGGACCTATGAGGAGGCTATTATAAGTATAGACTGGAAAGTGATAAGAAGCCATGAATTCTATAATGGATTCTATGTACTTTAATATTTGGAACCTTGTGGATACACGAGGGTATTGTATCCATCACCGCAAGTGGATCATCAAGAAGAAGATCGGAGTGGATGGAAATATAAAGATATATAAAGCAAGGCTGATAGCTAAAGGATATCGTCAAAAACAAGGAGTTTATTATAACGAAACCTTTTCACCTATAGCCATGCTTAAGTCCATCAGAATTATTTTGGCCATTGTAGCACACTATAACTATGAGATCTGGCAGATGGATGTCAAAATGTTATTCCTTAATGACAACCTCGAGGAATAGGTATATACGATACAACCAGAGGGATTCATATTCAAAGATAGTCCAGATAAAGTGTGCAGATTGCTTAGATCCATTTATGGATTGAAATAAGCTTTCCGAAATTGGAATATAAGATTTGATGAGATGATCAGATCTTATGACTTTGTTAAGAACGAAAATGAGCCTTGTGTATACAAGAAGGTAAGTGGAAGCACTATCACCTTCTTGGTGTTATATGTGGATGGTATCCTAATCATTAGGAATGATGTATAAATGCTCTCCAGAGTAAAGGCTTGGCTATCTAAAAATTTCTCCATGAAAGACTTAGGAGAAGCATCCTATACTTTAGGGATCCGGATCTATAGAGATATATCTAAAAGGATGTTTGGCTTATCCCGGTCTAGGTACATAGACTCAATTGTCAAAAGGTTTGACATGAAAAATTCCAAGAGAGGTCTTATCGATGAGACATGGAATATCACTTTCTAGGAGTATGTTCCCAAAGACTCCTAAAGAAAAGATGACATAGATAAGATACCTTATGCCTTAGCGATAGGGTCTATCATATATGTGATGCTATGTATTAGGCCTGATATAGCACATGCTTTGAGTGTCATGAGCGGATATCGACGGATCAATGTTTAGAACACTAAAAGGTAGTAAAGTATTTCCTTAAGTACTTGAGAAGGACTAAGGATCTTTTACTAGTATATGAAGGAGGTAGCCTCTAGGTTGAGGGCTACACAAACTCAAGTTTTCAGTTTGACATTGATGATAGCAAGTCAAATTCAGGTATATTTTCACTATGAATGGAGGAGCGATGGTGGAAGAGTTCCAAGCAAGATACTCCGACTTGACCACGAGGTAGAATACATTCTGTGAAGCAACAAAGGAAGGGATATGGATGAAGAAGTTCATCAAATATTTGGGAGTCATATCAAGTAGCATGGAATCAATTCCCATATATTGCGATAACAATAGGGCAATAGCTCAAGCGAAGGAACCGTGTCATCAAGTCTAAGCATGTTCGAGGAGGTTCCATCCGATAAGAGAGATAATAACTCGAAAGATATAGCAATGGAAAGAGTTTCATCCAAAGATAACATTGCGATCCACTAACAAAGTCATTAGCTTAGATTATATTTGAGTGTCACAAGGGTATTGGGGATCGGACACATAGGTGATTGGCTTTTGGTCATGTGGATTGCTAGTTACAAGTGCCCTGCAAGCCAATCATGTGAGTGATGGCACGTGTGACACACTATATGATCTTTTTACTTATGATTAATATTGGTATATTCTTATATTATCTGTTACATATATATTGTGATATCCTTGATTCTGTGCAATGGGAGTCGGATCATGATGAAATCATGATCATGAGATCGATTCACCTTTAAACACAAATCCTAAACAATCCCAGTCATAAGTTACTCAAGAGGGACATTGAGATAACTGGACAGATCGGTGTACTATATACCCGTCCATATGATGGAGGCTGTTGGTCTCATAGCCACTTTTGTGGAGACACTAAGGATATAGTACAGGTGCTCATTGGAGAATGTGTTCACTATTTGATCCGCTTATGAAATGTTATATGGTTAATGATACATAATGTCAGACAGCGATTTCATAGTCCCAATTGTGTATCTGGTCCTTAGACTTGAGACACCAAGGATGCCTTTTATAATTACTCCTTTCTTTGACGCTAGACTTACAGGTTTGGAAAGTTTCAGATCTGGTACAGTTGGTTATCAGGATTGGTAGCCAACCTTATAAAAGCAATTGAGTGTCTATAGATGATCATCCACTCTTGTATCACGAGAGAAATATCCCATATGTACTTACTCAGACAAATCCCTAGCCATGGTCATTCGGATCGAGAGAAAAAGAGTTCTTCAGGAGAATCTGATTAGAGCGAGACTATGATGGATTCCGTATGTGACCTGATAGTACCATGTTCAATATACGGTCTTTGGGATATTAGTTAGATGAGGGATTATAGATACACGGTAATTATGGACGAGATAGGCCCGATGGATTTGATCCTTGTATCATCGGGACTATGACGTAGTGGCCTAGTACGTCCATAGTCGATGAGTTAAAGTGAATTATTATATGGATAATAATTCACTATATCGAAGGAGTTCGATGGAGTGACTCAACTCGATATCGGACATAGAGGGTCACACACATATGGTGGATGCTTCAGAATAGAGGATTGGATGAAGATCCAATTAGCCTCTATTCTCATTAGATGAGACTCTATGCTGATGGACTCCTTGATTAAGGTCCAATTAGAGGCCTAAGGAGATTATTGGATAGAGATCCAATAATACAAGGTTAATGGGTTATTGGATGGAGATCCGATACCCACTAAGGTAGGAGCCCTAGGATTTTGGTGGCTCTCTATAAATAGGAGGGAGACTTATGGTGGATAGGTATCGCTTTAGCCACCACCACCTATTCTCCTCCCTCCTCTTTGCAAGAGTTGCGAGATCGATTGGAGAAGTTTGTTGCGAGATTCATCGTGTAGATACCGCTAGAGAGGGCGCTTGACCTCTTTCATCTTCTCCATCCGGATCTAGAATATAGGGATATACGATCTCCTAGGTAAAATCAATCTCTCACACATCGTGGTTTTATCGATTTTACGTTTTCTTGCGACCCTAATATTTTGCATGAGGATTTAATTTGCATGGGAAATCGCTTTTTGTTTTAATTTCGCTATGCATGTGATGCTCTCGAGGTTTCCTAACATGATGCGGATGATAGAACCCTAGAAGGAGCTCTATAGATTTTGATCCTTAAGGGGATCAATCCTTGAAACATTATAAGGGTTCCTTTCTCCTAGATTTAGCACAAGACTGAAATAAAATTGACAATTGCTTGATTCAAGTGGGGCATATATCTTTAAATAGGAATCAAAACCCTAGCCTAAGTAGTTCTTGCCTAAGTAAAATTATTCCTTTGTCCCTCCGATAGCCAACCTGTTTTGATAGGAATAGGAGTCGGCTTAGTGGCTCTATAGTTGACCTAAGTAGAAACCCTAGCCGACCAACCCAAAGGGTGTGGCGACTATTAAGCCCTAAGGGTTAATCTAGACCCTAAACATACTCCTTTATAAGATAAGAATAGTTTTATTATAGTATAACAGGGTTTGAGGTAATTTTATCTTTTACTAAGATGATCTTTGAAAATAAATGAAAAATAAGTTAGTAGAATAACTAGTGACTCTCTAACCGAAAAGAATTTCTCACATGAAAATACTAAGAAGAACAACTAGTACCTTTAAAACAATTAGTGAGTCTCTAACCGAAAAGAATTTCTCACCTGAAGAATACTAAGAAGAACAACTAGTACCTTTAAAACAATCAGAACTCATCACCTGTTGACGGTTCGGATCGGATGATTGATAGCATCATCCACTCCCTATCGGTAGCTCCTCCTGTGACACTCTTCCCCCTGCTTCATCTCCTGTTCCGGTTGCCTTCCAATGGCGGAACCATCAGTTTGCCGTGCCAAAAGGTTCTCCACGTTTCTTATGAGTCACATCGAGCATAAGATTTATTGAGCCATCACTCGGACAGGCCGAGGTTATGCTTCGCTCAGTGAAAGTATAGCACACTGTCTGATACGATTTGGCTATGTCAACATATGCTTCACCGCTCACCCTATCAATTAAATCACAATTGTATCTCACTAAATTGCTCTTGTGCTTAACCAAAAGGCTTGATGATGAACTGCGCTACATCTTGTTAAGTTAGAGAATTAATGTGAAATTGGTACTTGGCCATTTTCTAACTTATTGAACTGCAACAATAGCCTCGTCAAACCACCACTTTTCCACTAAAATTGCATCCCTTTCAAGTTGTTGTGGCAACCAACATCAATGAGCTATAATAGCTTGTTCATGGAAAGCTGCAACTTGGCCTTACTCAATTCTTGTTTTCAAGATGTCGAGAATTTTGAATGCTAACCTTGGTCCAAATCCGAGTTCCTCACAAGCCATAAGTAGGCTTGGGAAAGGGCCCTATAAAAACTACATCAGGGTGTGCCCCCACAAAAAAGTCATTTTGATGGTCAAACCATTAGTACATAATGGTCTGGGTATAGAATTTGAAGAGTTTAGAGTCTATTTCATTTCATTTCATTTATGTTGATATAAAACCATTAGTCAGGACATGGATCCATAAATATATCATCCCATTTCTAATCCAATTCAGTATAAAAATAAATAAAACTTTAAACCTTGAATAGGGCGCATGAATATAAACTAGCTCTCATAATAAGACTAAGAATCATCATTGTTGCCACCATTGTGATTATCGTTCATCTTGTCACTATTATTTGATGTCATTTGTCGTTATCATTCACCATCACCTACCTTCCCACATACTCTCTATTCTCCTCATCATCACCTTCTTTCTTCTTTGTTCTCCTCACTCATTTTCTTTTCTTTTTACTGTTCCTCTTCCTTCTTCATCTTCCTCCAATACCTTATGTTCATTATTTTCTTTCTCTTCTTTCACTTTGTTCCTCCTCTATTTGTCCTTCTCTTCTCCTTCTTCGGCTTTAAAACATTAATACATATTGGTGTATTATGTATCGATCAATGAAAGATATAGATCCAGTATATGATATTACATTCCTTGGTTTAAAGAGCTCTGGTTGAGTTATAGTATATCTAAACCTTTTATAGATAACATTAGTAATCATCATGATAAAATAGTGATAGGTTTATAGGATTGTTGAGCATTACTTGGATATTAGGATTCATTAGAATTGTAAGTGTTGATTGATTGACTATTGGACGCTTATTTAATATTTAAAAATAACAAGGTATTCAAGTAAGACATAATGTATCGTAAAAGTTATTCACATGTCAAACTCTCTTATAACTTAAAAAATATAATCTCTTTTGCACATTATAAATATTATTGGACAATATGTAACCATGATTTCACTAAAACAAACTTCAGCTGTCTAGAGGACGTTGGAAATTTATACAAACACCTCATCTGATTCTATTGTCCCGGGCACCCATTACCAACCAAGAGAAGAAAACTAGTCGCTTTTTGGATTTCCTCTTGATTCCAATACTGTGGCTTCTCTCGTTTTATATGTTGACTTGGGTTAACCAATTCCGAGTAGTGTCGCGTCCAAGTAGAATTCTCAAATTGATGTGTAGCCCTCCAAGGGTTAACTTTTAGTCCCACATTGGGAGCATTAGGAAGAAGGCACGATAAGGATGCCATATAACCTATGGCACCTGGACCAAATCACGCAGCTGTGTGGTGGGCACAGAGCGAACTATTCTTTCGCCTTTTACTAAAGAATACCGTGTGCCCGTCACTTCAAGCAGCATACGCCAATTTTTTGAGGACTCGTCCCTGTTCTGGTTCGGGCCCGATAAATCATAATATAAATATTTAATTGTTTTTTGAGGCCCATCACTATAGGTGATTTTTCTGACTGCACGTTCATGCGTCCTTGGTTATATAAAAGCTTTATAAACATACACTCCTTTTAATTAACATGTGTTGCTGCTCTCTTTTATCTCTTCAATCCTTACAAACACTGATAATTTTGATTGTTTATCATACTGTAGAATTATCTCAGGTTTGTATCAACGATTAAAAAAAAGTGTGAAAACAGAAGAGTTGTAGATCATGTCCCAAAGTATAATCAATTGGAAGCTTTAGTACACCAAATCTCTGGCGTTAACCATCACAAACCAACCACACAGAGTATCACAAGTCACTCGCCACGTTTTTGTGTCAGGTGAAACAGAGACCGGTCTCCACCTGCCCAAAGCTTTCGGATACGAAGCATCGTCCTCATTTATGAGATGATTGAAGGCCTGGAAACCATACCGATCGGTTGTTGGTTGCCATATCCGAGTCAGGATTAAATGATGTTTTCAAGCAAGTGCTACTTCTCCTCAACTGCTCTTCTCTCTCTCTCTCTCTCTCTCTCTTCTGTGGGGTTTGGTGGATCTGCAGTGGTGAGTCAGTCCCACCATCGACTCGCATATCACGTAAGGGTGGTGTGAGCAGAGCGTCAGGCCGAGTTAAACTCTGCTTCTGCTGATGTCTACGAACAGAGTTAACTCTGAGGACAGAAGAGCCACTGGTCTTTCCTGTTTGTTTACGTGGTAATCTCTTTGATGTATTATCATTCTTATTTTAGATGATAACGTGTAATCGGGATTTGGGTAAAACTAAATTGAGCTCTACCAGAGAGAATGGCGGAAATTTATACAAACACTTCATGTGCTCTGTTTTTGGATTTCCTCTTCCTCAAGTAGGAACTCTCAGGTTGACGTGAACTCCTCCTCTGATACGGAACTGTTTGGTACTACATGGAGAAGACTTTTAGTCCCACATCAGTGAGAGTCGCGAGAGAACAGCGGCGAGGATCCCATATAAACCATGGCACACCATCGAACCAAATCACGCAGCTGCGTGGTGGGCGCAGAGCGAACTATTCTTTCGCCTTTTACTAAAGAATACCGTGCGCCCGCCACACACAGCATACGCCAAATTTTTAAGGGCCTTACCTGTTCTCGGTGGTGCCCGATAAATCATTAATAAGATATTTGTTTTGGTTTTCTACGTATACAATTTTATTAAGTATTTAGAATTGTGATTTTTTATAAAGATTTTAGCAATTTCATTGATAAATTGTTTATTTATAAAATATATATAATTTTATTTTTTAGAAAATAAAAATATTTTACAAGGATAAATTGAAAAAAGATTTTAATAAAAATAAATTTTAAATAAATTTGTCTAATAATAAATTGGAAGAATCAATGACTAAGTGAACATCGTGCCCTCCTCTTGGAAGATCTTCTCGCTCTAGTGGGAGTCACTTCTACCTATGTATCACCCACACCGAGCATGAGATGAGATTTTTATTGGACCATCAAGTGGTCATGCTAAGGTCTTGCTTCGTTCTACAAAAGAATGACACGTTGGTGCTACGATTTGGCTAGGTCACGATGTGGTTCACCGCTTATCCCGTCAATTGAATTATAATTATGTCTCACTAACTTGTTTTTGTGCTTAGCCACAAGTGTTGAGATGAAATTAAGCTACATCTTGTTATGTTGGAGTACTTAAGTGTGAAACATCAAGCTACAAGATGATGAAATTACACAATTAATGTCTCACTAAATTGTTACCCTTGTGGACCACCACTTTCACAACAAATTGCATTTGTTTAATTTGTTTTGTAGCCACCTCAATAAGCTATTGCTCATCATGGAAAGAATCATGGAAAATGGCTTACACCAATGTGTGTTGTTGTCCGACATATGATTGGTTTGTGATTGAAACTTTTATGCTCGATAGTTTATAATATTTTTTTGTTCGATCCTTATTTTAATGTCAATTTATGCTAGAGATAAAAAGTAGGATGCTTAGTTAGTAAGATGGACTATATCGTGGATCATCTAGTTTTAAGTAATTTGGTTTTATAATTCAATATAAACACAAAAAAAAATTAAAATTCTATTAGAGCTCACGAAAAGCAAGCCCTCTTCTCCTCTTTTCAATGCCAATCTATTATAGAGGATCTGGTGCTCTAGGATGTTAAGGATTCTATCATAAGTTTGAAATAAGAGATAAATAGGTACAAAACAGGATCCTATAGAAAACCACGACTATAGGATAGTCTTGGGCAAAGATCATTTTAATGCTTAAGGTAGTAATATAGAAGAAGAATAATATAGGATTCCAAGAGTTCCAAGCAAATAAGTTTATTTTACCCAAATAATTAATTTCTACCAAAGGATTTATCTTTTTAAAAATCTCAATAATACCTTTGAATTAAACTATTTTAAGCCATAGATCCATGAATTGGTTTGGTTGAATCTAGGCATTATGGTTTGTGTTAGGTTGATTCGGATCCGATCAAGTTCGAACATAACGGATCATGTTGAACTTTAATGAATCTACGGACGAGTATAATCGAAGTATAACTCGAGTGTAAACAATGTATTTTTTATCAAACCAATCCAAACATCTTCAATAATTATTATCACATGATTTCAAGATATTTAATATTTTTAAAATTTTTATGATTTTAGGGTCAATAAATTTTTAAATAGATTATTCTTGGATTAAATTATTTTATTTAAATTTAAGATGATTAATTATTAATAATATGATAATCTTTTGTTGAATTTATTATCGGTTATAGGTGCCCTATAAGCCAATTACGTGAGTGATGACACATGTGACACATTATACGATCTTTTTATTTATTATTATTATTATTATTATTATTAACATATTCTCATATTATATTGTCGGTTGCAAATATATATTGTGATATCCTTGGTTCTGTGCAATGAGAATCAAATCGTGATGAGATCACGATAACGAGATTGATTCACCTTTAAACATAGATTACGAATAATTCTGATAACCAGACGGATCGATGTATTATATACCAGTTCATATTTATAGATGACCTATCCATATATGGCTATCTTTATCTAACATATAAAAAGTCTCAAGTCGTTGACATTCTTGAAGTGTACATAAACGAGGTCGAGAGAATTAGATAGAAAAGTTAAAATTATCAGATCTGACAGGGGTGGTGAATTTTATGATAGATATGATAAATCAGATCAAAATATTGGTACTTTTACTAGATTCCTAGAACAATGGGGTATTTGTACTTAGTATGCATTACTAGGTGTGCCACAACAGAACGATGTTGCTGAAATGCGAAATCGTACTCTTATAGATATGGTTAGGAGCATAATGAGTTGTTCCTCTATACCTGAGTCAATGTGGGGTGATGCTCTTAGGACAACTATGTGTATCCTAAATAGGGTTCCTAGTAAATCAATTTCATCAACTCCATTTGAGTTATGGACTTGTAGGAAATCTAGTTTGAGACATTTACATATTTGAGGGTGTCATGTAGAGATAAGAATATTCAATCCACATGAAAAGAAATTAGATCCAAGAATAATTTTTAGATATTTTATTATTTACCCAGAAAGATCCAAGGGATGCAGATTTTATTACTCTAATCATAATATGAGGATAATAGAATCTAGTAATGCAAAATTCCTAGAAAAATAGTGAAATCAGTGGGAATCAAAAGTCTCGAAGGATTAATTTTGATATTAAGGAGATTCAGGCTTCTTCTCCTATATTATTCTATATTCGAGAAATTATTGTTCCTCAAATCAATGAGAGAATTGATGAGGGTGAACAACAAAATAATATTGATGAATTCTCACATGATATTGATATCGCCACTGATAGTCTTGTAGAACAATTACAATTGACAGATTTGAGAAGATCTCAAAGAAAAAGAAAACATGTCATTTCGATGATTATATGGTATATCTACAAGAATCGATTTTGATATAGGAATGAAAAGAGACCCTTATCATTTTCACAAGCCATAGAAAGTAATGATCCCGAAAAATGGTATGATGCAATAAAAAACGAGTTAAAATCAATGGACCAGAATGGTGTTTAGGAACTCATTGAATTACCTAATAATTGTAAAAGAGTCGATTGTAAATAGGTTTTTAAGACTAAACGTAACTCAGTGGGCAATATCGAATGATATAAAGCTAGACTTGTGACCAAAGGTTTTTCTCAAAAAGAGGGCACTGACTACCATAGGACATTCTCTCCAATTTTTCGAAAAGACACATTGAGAATCAATATGACATTAGTAGCTCATTATGATCTTGAGTTATATCAGATGAATGTGAAGATAATATTTCTGAATAGGGATTTAGATGAGGAAATCTATATGGAACAACCTGAAGGATTTATAAAAAGGGAAAGGAAAGTTAGGCTTGCAAACTTAGGAAATTCATTTATGGCCTTAAACAAGCTTCCAGACAATAGTATATAAAATTTCATGATACCATTACTTCCTTCATATTTAAGAAAAATATTGTTGATCGTATATATTTGAAGGTTAGTGGGAGTAAGTTTATTATATTGGTCTTATATGTGGATGATATATTGTTTGCTAGTAGTGATCTTGGTTTGTTACATGAAATAAAGATATTTCTCAACAAGAACTTTAAGATGGTTGATATGAATGAGGCATCCTATGTTATTGGCATTGAGATATTCAGGGACAGATCCTAAGGTTTGTTACGGTTGTCTTAGAAATGTTATATTAATCGTATCTTGGAAAAGTTTAATATGTAGCTTTGTAAAGCCAATGATACACCTATTACTAGAGGTAAAAATTCAGCCAAGACCAATGCCCAAGAATGACTTAGAAATGGACCAAATGAAGAATATTCCTTATGGGTGCAATTGGAAGTCTCTTATATATTAAAACTTGTACAAGGCCGGATATTAGTTTTGTAGTGGCAATACTTGGTAGATACCAACCAGAATGGAACATTGGAAAGCTACAAAGAAAGTAATGAGATATCTGCAAGGGACAAAAGATTATATACTAATATATAGGAAGTCGATCAGAAAGTAGGATATTCAGATGTTGATTTTGCAAATTGCCTCGATAGCTAGAAATTCACTTCAAGATTTGTGTTCATCTTGGCTAGTGGGGTAATTTCTTGAAAAAGTATTAATAATCACTTATTGCATTATCTATGATGGAAGCTGAATTTGTGGTATATTTTGAGGCTACAAATCAAGCTTTATGATGAAATTTTATCTCGGGACTTGGTGTGGTCGACTAATTACCAAAAGATATTTTGTGATAATCTTGAGCTTTTCTTCTAAGAATGGTAAGTACTATAGTGGTTCCAAGCATATTGAGATAAAGTACTTGGTGGTTAGAGAAAGTGTCCATAAATAATAAGTGTCAATTGAAAATTTAAGCACTACTATGATGATTGTTGATCCATTTACTAAAACTTTACAGTGTAAAATATTTAAAGAACATGTTCTTAGAATGGGGCTTGTGAGCAAGCTATAAAGGATATAGTGATGCATGTTTAAGTGGATGCTATTATTGACATTTTCTTTTGTCTAATTAAAGTTATTTGTTTCTGCTATTCTGTTTGTGTTTATGTTTATGCATATTATGGTTGAATGCAAGAAACATGATTATATTGACAAGATAAATTACATGGGTCATTATAAACTATATAAGGAAAAACTGACAGTGTTGTAGTATATAGAAGGAAGTGTGGCATTGATGACATACAACCGCTATGACTCATATTGATAGTTGGACTGAATATAGTATTATTATGCTTATTGGACTTATTGGCTTATTTTTAAAATCATAGCCATGTATAAAATGCTTTTTCGAAATTTTTAGAATCCAATTATATAAAATTATTTTAAAATAAATTTTGTTTTATTTATTTTGATTTTGGATATCTTTTATATCTTATCAATTAATGGGCCAAGTGGGAGAATGCAAGATTATGTGACCCTTTATTAATTGAATAAGATATATTATAGATTATTTAGATTATGATAAAAGATATTAGTAAATATTAAATAAAGTTTATATTATATTGAGATATTTTAGGGGATGCCCTTTATGGAAGGAACTCTCCTAATTACTTACCCTATACCCTCTACTCTCACCTATAAATAGGACCTACTATAAACCCAATACATGACACTACAAAGACAAAGGGGTGAATAGATCAAGAGATTATAGTTATCCTCTTGATTTAGATCAAGAGATTATGGTTATCCTCTTGATCTCCCAAAACTATCAATTAAAGTGGTCCTGTGAAACGATAGGAAGGAAGGAGAAGGGGTCTAGATCTATTCTAGTTCCTCTTGTAGATCGATATTCGGCGTCATTCAGATCCGACGGGTGGTGCTCTTGAAGATCTAATTAGATCTCAATCAGATGACATCTAAAGGTACGCATCGTAAACAAATATAGTAATCCTGGCATAATAGTTTTTTCCGCATAATAGTTTGTATAATTATAGTTTTTATGCCAATAGAGAAGAGGCAAGGTGAGGGTGGTGGTGATTATAGTGTTGGAGAAGAAGAGGTCAAGGGGATGATGGTGATGGGGTAGAGGTAGTGGGCGACAATAAGGGGTGATGAGGCCTCGTGGTAGGCGATGGTTGATAGTTCTGGGTCATACAAGCCAATCACTTGAGTGATAACACATGTGACACTTTACATATTTTTTCACATAATTATTTTCTCATATTATATATATTATCTATTGTATATATATTATGGTGTCCTTGGATCTATGTAATAGAAATCGATCGTGATGAGATCATGATAATGAGACTAATTTACCTTTAAACACGGATCACAAATAATTTTAGTCATAAGTTACTTGAGAGGATATCGAGATAACCGAACAAACCAAAGGTACTATATGCTCGTCAATATGATGGAGGCTGGTCTCATAGCTACTCGTGTGGGGATATAAAGGGTATAATACAGTGCTCATTGGAGAACGAGTTCAATGATTAATCCAATTATGGAATATTGGATAGTTAATGATACCTAACGTGAGATAACGATTATGCAGTCTCTGTTGTATGTCTAGTTCTTAGACTTGAGACACCAATGATGCTTTGTTTGAGTACTCCTTTGATATTGGACTTACAAGTCTGAAAAGTTCTAGATTTAGTACAATTAATTATCGGGATTTGTAGCCTTACGAAGGCAATTGAGTATAAATAGAGGATTGTCCACTCTCAGTGAATATCTCATATACTCTCGCTTAGGCAAATCCCTGGCCATGATCATTCGGACTGAGAGAAGATTTTTTTAGGAGAATCGAATTAGAGAGAGACTCGGATGGATTCCGTATGAGGCTTGATAGTATCATGCCCGATATATGGTCTCTAGGACATTAGATGAATGAAAGAGTATAGATACACGGTAACTAAGGATAGATAAGTCCAATGAATAAGATTCCCTTGTATTGTCTAGGGACTATGGCATAGTGGCCTAGTATATCCATAGTCGATGAGTTGAGTGAATTATTAGGGGATAATAATTCAGTGGGTCTGAAGAAGTTTTGAGTTAGAAAAAATTATAATAGGTGTAACTTACGGCTAGTTTGGTATTTGGCCTAGAGGGTCACACATATGGTGAATATTGCGATGAGTAGAGGATTTGATATGAGTTATCCAATAAACTCTTATTTTATTGGATGAGACTCAATATTAATGGATTCCTTGGATGAGACCCAATTAGAGGTGGATTGAGATTATTGGATAGAGATCCAATAATCCAAGAGGTAATTACAATTGGATAAAGATCCAATACCCACAAAGTAGGATCCATTAGGGTTTAAAGGGGCTCTCTATAAATAGAAGGTAAGGGTGACCAAGAAAGGGGATAGGTTGCACCTTTGGTCGGCCCCTCCTATTCTCGTCCCTCCCTTTTCTTCTTAGTCGATTATCCCTTTCCTTGGTTCGTGAGGAAATGAGTTCTTCTTTCATGTTCGCTGTAAGGTGGTGCACAAAAGATACTAGTTTTTGCATTATAATTGGAGGAGCATCGCTGCATCGATCCACCATATGGATACCGTTAGAGAGGAGAACATATGACTTCCTTTATTTATGCATATAAATCTTAGTTTTTAGAAATATATTACCTCCCTAGATAAAACATCTAACACATGCTGTGTAGAAATTTTTGATTTTATGATTTTTCATGTATCAATCATTGCATGATAATTTGATCAACTTGGGAGACCTTTTGATTTTATTTTTTTACTACGCATTTGATGCTTCTGATAATGTTTCTCAACAATTATAACTACAGTGACAAAGAGAAAGAGATCAAAAGAAGAGGGGAGGGGAGATGAAGGCAGTGAAAGAAGAGTAGAAGGGAGGCAAGGGGGGAGGAAGAGGGGAGGGTAACAAGGATGGCAGGGCCTCATAGCAAGGTGGAGGTGGTGAGTGGCAGGTAACAACGTGGAATGGAGGAAGCCATGTGATAGAACCCTAGAAGGAGCTCTATAAATTTTGATCCTTAAGGGGGATCAACACTTGGAATGCTATAGGGGTTTCTCCCTCCTAGATTCGACATAAGGCTGAAATAAAATTAATAATTACTTGATTCAAGAGAGGGGACAGCTACATCTTTAAATAGGGATCAAAACCCTAGCCTAAGGGGGTGCTTACCTAAGTAGAATTATCCCTTTACCCCTCCTATAGCCAATCTACCTTAATAGGAATAGGAGTTGACTAAGTGACTCTATAGCCGACCTAACCCAACCAACCCAATAAGGGGTGTGGCGGCTACTAAGCCTTAAGAGCTAATCTAGCCATACTCCTTTATAAGATAGGAGTGGCTTTATTATAATCTAATAGGGTTTTTATTGACTAGTATTAAGATAATTAAGGCTCAGCCCTGTTGGAGTCCTATCAAGTCCATCCTCTTCAGATCAGCCTTGTCCTCAAGACGAAGGGTCCATAAACTCTAGAAATTAGATTTTTAACTCTTCATGTGACTTACATGCTATCATTAACTAAACTTTGGCCTCCTCATTAGCTGGGGTGTTAGTTGAAAGGATTTGGGTTGAATCGTCTTCTTTAAATTTCTATTTGAGGTGGGATACTTGGTAGATCAACTATAATCTTGATCTGATGTGTGAATTTGATTTCCAGGCCCCAATGTGATCCTCAATTTTGCAAAGCCAAAATAAATAGGGAAACCGCTTCATTAAGGCTCAAGTTTCCTGCTGATCGGGCTGGAGAAATAAAAAAACTCGATCTTCAATTTTTCATCCATTTTGAAGTTTGTCGAGAGGTCGTTTCTTCTTTGCTTGTGTTGTAATATGGTTAGTCTTTAGTGATAACCAATCTTTCTTCTGGAATGATGACTGCTCTCTAGTATGGTTCAGGATGATGAGAGCCCAATCTAGCATGAGCATGGATTGTAATTCTTCTAGTTTTACTCCGCTTTTGTACCATGGACTTGTATCCAACTATATTTTAAATTTGGTAGTAATCAGTATCTCCTATAAAAACCTCGTATGGAGTGTGGGGGAAGCCTCAGTGTAAATTAGGAGTCGATCATCTTACATAAGAATAGCCCTAATTTCAACTCCTGACGCATCGGCCTCAATGACAAAAGTGCGATCGAAATCGGGCAGCGCTAGGACCGACGTCATCATCATGGCTATCTTGAGTTGTTCAAAGGCTGTGGAGGCTTTATCCGACCACAAGAAGAAGTCTTTTTTTAGTAAGAACGTGAGCGAGGCACCGATCTTGCCATAATCTTTCACAGAATTTTGGTAGTAGCTCGTGAGTCCAAGAAAACCGCATAGTGATTGTATGTTTATAGGTCTCGGCCATCCTTGTGTTGCCTCAATCTTTGTTGGGTCCACCACTACTCCATCCTCTGATATAATGTACCCAATATACTCCACTTTACGCTGTAAGAAGCCGTACTTTGATTGTTTAACATAAAAAGTATTTTCTCGAAGAATTATTAGAATAGTTCATAAGTACTAAAAATGTATATCAATCATAGGGCTTTAAATAAGAATATCATCAAAGAATACCAATACAGACTTACGTAAAAAACTTCAAAGATGTCATTCATCAGACTTTGGAAAGTAGAAGGAGCATTTATAAGTCTTTAAGGCATTACCAGAAACTCGTAGTGGCTGTTATATGTACGGAATGTAGTTTTCAAAATATCTTCAGTGCACACACGAATCTGATAGTATCTAAATCAGAGATTCAATTTAGTGAAGACTCAAGCTCCTTTTAATTCGTCCAAGAGTTCATCATCTTTCTTGTGCATTAACAATACCGGTGAGGAGTAAGGGCTGCAACTCGGTCGAATCACCCTGGTGTTAAGCATCTCTTTAACAATGTTCTTGATCTCGTCCTTCTGCAAGTGAGGATAGTGGTACGATCATAAATTTGCTAGAGATTTGCTTGGCAAAATAGGAATGTGGTGGTCAGCCAGTTAGGGGGCAGCCCACACAGCTCCAAGAAAATATCCGTAAATTCATTTAGGCAAAGGACAAGTTTAGGATTTGAGTTTTGTATGTTCTCCCCCGTAGATACCTGCTAAATATGCATCAAGAATCCACCATGTGCTTTGTGCAAAACTTTCTCTATTCGTTGCAATGAAATGGAAATTTGGCTCCGTGCTTGCCTCGTAATGTAACTGTCTTCTTTTGCAATAAAATTTTATGATTAATTTAGAAAAATTCAAGAGATATTATCTAGTGTTGTGAGACATTTGATCCCAAGTACGGCTTCATAATCATCGATGGGTAAGAGGAAGAAATTAGCTATCACTACTTGGTCTTGGAGGAGTAGTTTCACTTGTGGGCATCGTTGGTTGTAATTAAAGATTCGATCGTCAGCGACCTTTACGTCGAACTTGTTGCAACCTTCGATTTAAAGTGCCAAACATGCAGCAACCTTACTGTAGAGGAAGTTGTTGTTGCTGCCCATGTCGATGAGAACAGGTGATGGGTTGCTATTTTAGAAGTACTCTAACTTTCATCATCTGCGGGTTGGAGTAACCGGCCAATGCGTGCACTTAGTAGTCAGTTGGTTGGGACTCTTCCTCCATAGCTTCTTCTTTAGGTTCAAGGGCTTCTTCAAATATTTCATTGTCCTCATCCTCTGTTGGTTCAATCATGAGGAGCCAGCCCTTTTTGCTGTGATGTTTGCGGCTCTATGGTTCGTTGCAATGCCAACACAACTCCTTGACTGATCCTTCGTGAAGCTTGTCTCTTGTCAATTTTTTTGGTGCAGGGGCTTGGATGGTAGTAGGGGGGGCAATAGGCCTCGGCATGGCTGGTCGGGGAGCGACCCTTGTCCTTCGTACCTCATGGTTCAATTGTTCTTCCTGGATACACATGAAGAAAATCACCACTATAAGAGTGTACAGTTGTCATGCCTTTACTTCTCCTCGGTTCTACGGCTTTAGGCCCTCGATAAAAGTACCTAAAAGTTGTTTCTCAAACCAATTCTCAGTTTAGTTAGATAAACACTCAAACCTTATTTAGTATTTTTGTTTGTAGAGGTTTGACAAATCTTTGCTAATTGTCCATCGATGTTGTCAAAATCGATTGGTCCGAAGCGGTTTAGTAGTCCTTCCTTAAATCGTTGCCAAGAGAGTCCTTCGTGGGTGTGCTCACACCAATTAAACCACTGAATAACATCTCCCTCGAGGTGGATGGTAGCAATCTCCACCCGTGTGGTGTCGGTGATTCGATAGAACTGAAATAGCGCTCTGCGCGTGAGATCCACCCGATCGGGTCTCCTTCTTCCCATCTAGGGAAGTCAACCTTTATGCATGGATTATTAAGATCAGAGGTGATGTGGCCATGTTCATGAGGATCATCTCACCGATTTGAAGTTTCTCCGTGTTGTGATTTCCTCAGGCTCGACGGTCAGCCAATGTTAAATTTGGCGAAAAAGGATCGCATTTTCTCTTCCATGCAGTTTTTAAAGGCTTCAAGCTTTGTATTAATAGCCTCCTCTGATGCCATAGTATATGCCTTTAGATCTGTAATATTGAGATCTTTTTTCTGTTATCAGGTTAGTGGCATAGAAATTCTGGAGAAGGGGGTGGCCGGTTGGAAGTTGAATTAGTTTGGATGGAAGTAGGTTGTGGTTTAGGACAGATTTAGGGGGTTGTTTGGTTTCGATTTAGGTAGCGTTTTGAAAGATTTTTGATGAGGATGGTAGGGTTTTGAGATGAGGAAAAAAGAGTCCAAAATCTCATAAAAAAAGTACTTAAATCTGATAGAATTCGACGAAAAAATTATTGCGATGTGCTATCCTGCTGAACCGATTTTACGTAGGAGAAATAATGACTTCTTGACATAAATTTCAGAGAAAAGTTCAAGAAAATTATGCAAAAACCCTTGGTTTAGATGTTGTTAATACCAGTAAAATGTTTGACAAAATTTTGGCAGCATAATAGTAGGGAAATAGGGCAAAAGATGAAATATAGATTCCTTCATCGTAAAATTCCAGAACTGTGTTATGGTCAAAGATTAGACAAGAAAACCAGTTCCTTTGAAAAATCAAATCAAGATGAAAGCCAACTTGATCTTGAGAATTGTGTAAAAATTTTGGCCAGAAAGGAGAAGGAATAAGATGGTTTCAAGAGGCAAAACACCTAAAAATTTCTACATTCCGTATAACAATAACATTTGCGACAATTAAAATTTACAATAGATAAAATTTGGAAAAAATCTTTAATGTGTAAAGTAAGGAATCTTGCAGTATTAAAGAGGTGTGGATGATAAAAAAAATACCAGATTTCTAGATCAAACGCAGGAGGTAGCGATAGATTGATTTGATTTACAGCTGGGGTGTAAGGTGGGGACGCATGTCACAACAATTGTGGGAATTGCTTGGGAAGGTAGAGGCGTGGATGATGGCTACAGGGATAGCAAGATCGCTGCTCCAATATGTTGGTTACAGGTGCCCTGCTAGTCAATCACATGAGTGATGACACGTGTGATACGCTATGTGATCTTTTTACTTATGATTAATATTGGTATATTCTTACATTATCTGTTATATATATATTGTGATGTCTTTGGTTCTATGCAATGAGAGTTGGATCGTGATGAGATCACAATAATGAGATCGATTCACCCTTAAACATAAATCATAAATAATCCCAATCATAGGTTACTCAAGAGCGACATTGAGATAACCGAACAGATCGATGTACTATATACCCATCCAGATAATGGAGGTGGTTGGTCTCATAGCTACTTGTTTGGGGACACTAAGGATATAGTACAAGTGCTCATTGGAAAATGAGTTCACTGATTGATCCGCTTATGGAATGTTGTATGGTTAATGATACCTAATGTCAGACAGTGATTTCATAGTCCCAGTTGTGTATCTGGTTCTTAGACTTGAGACACCAAGGATGTCTTGTATGAGTACTCCTTTCTTTGACACCCGACTTACAGGTTTAGAAAGTTCTAGATATGGTATAGTTGGTTATCGGGATTGATAGCCAACCTTACGAAGGCAATTAAGTGTCAATAGAGGATTATCCACTCTCAGTATCATGAGAGGAATATCCTATATGTGCTTGCTTAGACAAATCCCTGGCCAGGATCATTCAGATCGAGAGAGAAAGAGTTCTCCGAGAGAATCCGATTAGAGTGAGACTATAAGGGATTCCGTATGTGACGACGATTATTCCAATATACAATATCTAGGATATTAGTTTGATGAGGATTATAGATACACAGAATGGATGAGTCGATTGATTTGATCCCCTTATACCATATGGGGACTATGGGGTAGTAGCCTAGTACGTCTATAGTCGATGTGTCAAGTGAATTATTATAGGGATAATAATTCACTATATCGAAGAAGTTCGATGGGAGTGACTCATGGCCTTATCAGAGGGTCACACACATATGGTGGATGCTTCAGAATAGAGGATTGAATGAAGATCCAATTAGCCCCTATTCTTATTAGATAAGACTCTATGCCGATGGGCTCCTTGATTAAGGCTCAATTAGAGGCCTAAGGAGATTATTGGATGGAGATCCAATAATGCAAGGTTAGTGGGTTATTGGATGGAGATCCAAGACCCATTAAGGTAGGAGCCCTAGGGTTTTGGTGACTCTCTATAAATAGGAGGAGAGACTTATGGTTGATAACTTTAGCCACCACCTCCTATTGTCCTTTCTCCCTCTGTAAGATTTGTGAGATTAGATTGGAGGAGTTTTGCTACAAAGATTTATCGTGTGGATATTGCTAGAGAGGAGGGTGCTTGACCTCCTTCATCTTCTCCATCTGAATCTGGAATACAGGGATATACGATCTCTCTAGGTAAAATCAATCTCTCACACATCGTGGTTTTATCAATTTTTACATTTTTCTCGTGACCCCAATCTTTTGCACGATGATTTGATCTGCGTGGGAAACCAATTTTTTGTTTTGATTTCCGCTGCACCCACTGAGGTTTCCCAACAGTGGTATCAGAGTAAGGTTTTCATGTGCAAGATTAGTTTTAAACTGTGTGTGATGAGATGGAATTGCATAAAATCATTCTACACATTTTTGTTGCATTTTCGCAACGAAGGTAGCAAGGAGGAGGGGCGGCCAAACACGTCCAACCCCCATGCAAGGTTGGCTGTAAGGATAAACCGGCTGCAGCCAAGGCCCTCTACAAGGGGGCGGCCGACCATGGCCAAAGCCCCTTGCAGGGGCAGCCGCCAGCATGCGCGACTACCCGTGGGCATGGCTGGCGCCTGCGGGCGTAAGTAGTGCCCGCGGTCAGGGCTTGCAAGGCGGGCTCCATAGACGCAGCGTGCGAGGTTCCGAGGCATCGGTGGTGGCGGTGTAGTGAGGGCAAGGGAAGAGGGCTAGGGTATCCTTTTGAGAAAAGATGATCATACCCTTCAAATTAGGAAAATTCGAGGATTATACTTGTATAAAATTCTCAAAATACCCTCAATGATTCTAAAAATTCTAAGGATCGTCCTCGATCCGAATTATGAAAATGCCCTTGACAATTCTTAAAATTTTGACCATGTCCTAATTTTAAAAAATTAATTAAATAGTTTAATTAATTATTATATATAGTAATCCTACATATGATGTGATGTACATGTGATGTATGATGTGGATGGATGACCATGAGCCACGTGTTGTGATGTGTATAATTGTGATTATTATTATTATTGGGGCTTGAGCTTCTATTTTTCTCGTTTATTGTGGTCTGCTGATTATTTGTAATTACATAGAAAGACATAGCGGGAGTGTGGAGGTGATAGCGGGACCCATGATGTCATGGTATGAGATTATGATGCATGGTGATGCGACGATCCGATAGAATTAATGATGACGAGATCAACAATTTATAGGGCATGGAGATGTACCAATGCATACATAGATCCTAGTATGAGTGATTTAGCCTATTGGCTCAGCTTAATCATATTAGGTGATGGCTTATGATCATCCGTATAGCTTGCATATATGATGTGTTATACACCTAGTAGATATATATATATATATATATATATATATATATATATATATATATATATATATATATATATATATATATATATATATATATATATATATATATATATTAAATATGTATGTGTATGACACGACATATTAGGAGACCGATATGAAACAAAAACTCCTCCTACGATAATACTAAGTCGATAAGCGTGAGGCAATAAGATTGACCCACGTAGCCTTCCATCGTTATAGGAAGAAATTAAATCATGACATTGGTTGAGTTGGTCGAGTCCCTTGAGGCTCACCTATCTATGTGATCGAGTTCTTACCTGCGACATAAAGATGTCACCGGTGACCTGAGGATATGATTTGCTTAGTCGAGTCCCTCAAAGACATATCATTAAATCAGATTCGTCTTGTAACGATGGTGATGACTTAACTGAATATCATAATTGGTCGAGTCCCTCGAGACCATAATGATTTAGAGGCCGAACGTGATGAAAATCACAAGGAGTTATGATTGGCAAGAGTTGCAAACCTTTTGGGCTTAGTGTAATTGGCTGAGTCCCTTGAGGTTGCACTAAGATGCCAATTGGACCACTAGGAGTTTGTCGAAGACTTCCGTCTCACGTGTCAAGGGTGTCGCGTGATTTGCTAAGAAAATAATGGGAGTACATTAAGATAAAAGTCCATATCTTAATTAGTATTTTTTTGTAAAATCTGTATGTTATTTAATTTACGCTATATCTTATTTATCGCTTATAAGACTCCTACATGGTATACTTGATGTCAACCACCTCATTGGTCCAAAAGCTCTGTAATTTAATAATTGTTCTCACAGAAGAGAAAATCGTATATGTCCTTAACATGATTATACTCACATTGGAGGAAAGGATAAGCGAAGATGAGATCGCTCACTTTGTGAAGTATATAGATAGTCCTAGAGGATAACCTGTGTATTGATCTTATATTTCGGTCCTTAGGATTCCTTTCCAGGTTCATTATTAACTTTAATATGAACAAGTTTAAGGTGACTCTCTCTGAGCTCCTCAATATGTTGAGAGAAGCTGAGAGTGTCATCAAGAAGGAGAAGCCAGTTTTCTATATTGGTGAGACCAAAAAGAAAAGAAAGGCCAACAAAATCCTTAAAAAGGGCAAGGGCAAAGAAAGACCAGATAAGACAAAGGTTACCAAGAGAGACCCGGCAAAGGATAAAGGACAATACTTCCATTGCGATCAAGATGAGCATTGGAAGAGAAACTGTAAGAACTACCTTGTAGATAATGTGAAACAGAAGCTTAGAGAAGCTTCAGGTATATTCATGATCAATCTTCACTTGTCGATTTTTATGATAACACATGGGTATTAGATCGGGAGTGTTTATCATATCTGCAATTCGTTGTAAGTTCTGTCAAGACCTAGGAGACTGGCCAGAGGTAAGATAGACCTCAAGATGGGCAATGGAGCAAGAGTTGCTATAGTTGCCATTAGGGAGGTCACCCTACATCTACCTTGTAGAGCTATCATTATATTAGATGCATGCTATTTTGTTCTCTCTATTATCAAAAATATTATATCAATCTCTTGTTTAACAATTAGTGAATATAAATCAGTTTTTGAGAATAATAGTTGTTCAATAATTATGGATGATGAGATCATCACTAAAGGGACCATTGTAAATGACTTATATATGTTAAACACTTCTCTACACATCATGAATATAAATATGTCTAAGAGGAAAAGAGAGAAGGTGAATAATGCAAACCTATGACATTATAGATTAGGTCATATACATGAGGGAATGATTCAAAAGTTGCTAAATGATGGATACTTAGATCCATTTGACTATGAGTCATATGTAACTTATGAACGTTGCCTTCGTAGGAAGATGGCCAACTCTCCTTTTAATAAAACTGGAGAGAGAGCCACTGAGTTATTGGAACTCATATATTGTGATGTATATGGTCCCATGTAGACTCAGGCTATAGGTGCTTACTCATATTTCATTACATTCACTGATGATTTATATAGGTATGGACACATGTACTTAATGAAGTACAAATCTAAGGCCTTTGAGAAATTCAGGGAATATAAGGTAGAAAACCAAATTGGAAAGAGTATTAAGACTCTTCGATCAGATCGAGAAGGAGAGTACTTGAGTACGGAGTTCATGTATTTCCTTAAGGACAATGAGATTCTATCCCAATGGACACATCCTTATACACCTCAGCTCAATAGTGTATCATAAAGGAGGAATCACATGCTATTAGATATGGTACGATCCATGATGTGTTTCATTGACCTACCCATCTCATTCGGAGGTGCCTAGACGCAACTTACATTTTGAACAGAGTTTCATCAAAGTCGGTAGTGTCTACACCATATGAGATATGGAAAGAAAAGAAGTCTGATCTTAAGATTGTTAAGATTTGGGGCTGTCCTACCTATGTTAAAAGACGCAACCCTGATAAGTTAGAATTAAGGATTGAATATTAAACATTCGTGAGATACCCAAAGGAAACTTGTGGGTATTATTTCTATCACCCGATGATGAAAGGTCTTTGTTGCCGAGAGAGCCATGTTCCTTGAGAATGAATATATTCTTTGTGGAAACAGTGGGAGCACGATAGAATTGAGCAAGGTTGGAGAACCTAGCTCAAGCACCATTCCAAAGCCCGAGTCTGTTCAGGTACCTAACATACAAGTTTCAACTTTACGTAGGTCTAGTATCTCACCCTCCAGAAAGATATGTGGGACATGTCAGTGGAGATGATTCTTAGGATGTTGATCCTCAGACCTATGAGGAGGCTATTATAAGTATAGACTCTGGAAAGTGATAAGAAGCCATGAATTCTATAATGGATTCTATGTACTTTAATACGGTTTGGAACCTTGTGGATACACCTGAGGGTATTGTATCCATCAGCTGCAAGTGGATCATCAAGAAGAAGATCGGAGTGGATGGAAATATAAAGATATATAAAGCAAGGCTGATAGCTAAAGGATATCGTCAAAAACAAGGAGTTTATTATAACGAAACCTTTTCACCTATAGCCATGCTTAAGTCCATCAGAATTATTTTGGCCATTGTAGCACACTATAACTATGAGATCTGGCAGATGGATGTCAAAATGTTATTCCTTAATGACAACCTCGAGGAATAGGTATATACGATACAACCAGAGGGATTCATATTCAAAGATAGTCCAGATAAAGTGTGCAGATTGCTTAGATCCATTTATGGATTGAAATAAGCTTTCCGAAATTGGAACATAAGATTTGATGAGATGATCAGATCTTATGACTTTGTTAAGAACGAAAATGAGCCTTGTGTATACAAGAAGGTAAGTGGAAGCACTATCACCTTCTTGGTGTTATATGTGGATGGTATCCTAATCATTAGGAATGATGTATAAATGCTCTTCAGAGTAAAGGCTTGGCTATCTAAAAATTTCTCCATGAAAGACTTAGGAGAAGCATCCTATACTTTAGGGATCCGGATCTATAGAGATATATCTAAAAGGATGTTTGGCTTATCCCAGTCTAGGTACATAGACTCAATTGTCAAAAGGTTTGACATGAAAAATTCCAAGAGAGGTCTTATACCGATGAGACATGGAATATCACTTTTTAGGAGTATGTTCCCAAAGACTCCTAAAGAAAAGACAGACATAGATAAGATACCTTATGCCTTAGCGATAGGGTCTATCATATATGTGATGCTATGTATTAGGCCTGATATAGCACATGCTTTGAGTGTCATGAGCAGATATCAGACAGATCAATGTTTAGAACACTAAAAGGTAGTAAAGTATTTCCTTAAGTACTTGAGAAGGACTAAGGATCTTTTACTAGTATATGAAGGAGGTAGCCTCTAGGTTGAGGGCTACACAAACTCAAGTTTTCAGTTTGACATTGATGATAGCAAGTCAAATTCAGGGTATATTTTCACTATGAATGGAGGAGCAGTAAGCTGGAAGAGTTCCAAGCAAGATACTACTGCTGACTTGACCACAGAGGTAGAATACATTGCTGCAACAGAAGCAACAAAGGAAGGGATATGGATGAAGAAGTTCATCAAATATTTGAGAGTCATATCAAGTAGCATGGAATCAATTCCCATATATTGCGATAACAATAGGGCAATAGCTCAAGCGAAGGAACCCAGGTCTCATCAGAAGTCTAAGCATGTTCTGAGGAGGTTCCATCTGATAAGAGAGATAATAACTCGAAAAGATATAGCAATGGAAAGAGTTTCATCCAAAGATAACATTGCAGATCCACTAACAAAGTCATTAGCTCAGATTATATTTGAGTGTCACAAGGGTCTGTTGGGGATCAGACACATAGGTGATTGGCTTTTGGTCATGTGGGAGATTGCTAGTTACAAGTGCCCTGCAAGCCAATCATGTGAGTGATGGCACGTGTGACACACTATATGATCTTTTTACTTATGATTAATATTGGTATATTCTTATATTATCTGTTACATATATATTGTGATATCCTTGATTACGTCAGGTCGGATCATGATGAAATCATGATCATGAGATCGATTCACCTTTAAACACAAATCCTAAATAATCCCAGTCATAAGTTACTCAAGAGGGACATTGAGATAACTGGACAGATCGGTGTACTATATACCCGTCCATATGATGGAGGCTGTTGGTCTCATAGCCACTTTTGTGGAGACACTAAGGATATAGTACAGGTGCTCATTGGAGAATGTGTTCACTATTTGATCCGCTTATGAAATGTTATATGGTTAATGATACATAATGTCAGACAGCGATTTCATAGTCCCAATTGTGTATCTGGTCCTTAGACTTGAGACACCAAGGATGCCTTTTATAATTACTCCTTTCTTTGACGCTAGACTTACAGGTTTGGAAAGTTTCAGATCTGGTACAGTTGGTTATCAGGATTGGTAGCCAACCTTATAAAAGCAATTGAGTGTCTATAGATGATCATCCACTCTTGTATCACGAGAGAAATATCCCATATGTACTTACTCAGACAAATCCCTAGCCATGGTCATTCGGATCGAGAGAAAAAGAGTTCTTCAGGAGAATCTGATTAGAGCGAGACTATGATGGATTCCGTATGTGACCTGATAGTACCATGTTCAATATACGGTCTTTGGGATATTAGTTAGATGAGGGATTATAGATACACGGTAATTATGGACAGATAGGCCCGATGGATTTGATCCCCTTGTATCATCTGGGGACTATGACGTAGTGGCCTAGTACGTCCATAGTCGATGAGTTAAAGTGAATTATTATATGGATAATAATTCACTATATCAGAAGGAGTTCTGATGGAGTGACTCACGGCCAGCTCGATATCGGACATAGAGGGTCACACACATATGGTGGATGCTTCAGCGAATAGAGGATTGGATGAAGATCCAATTAGCCTCTATTCTCATTAGATGAGACTCTATGCTGATGGACTCCTTGATTAAGGTCCAATTAGAGGCCTAAGGAGATTATTGGATAGAGATCCAATAATACAAGGTTAATGGGTTATTGGATGGAGATCCGATACCCACTAAGGTAGGAGCCCTAGGATTTTTGGTGGCTCTCTATAAATAGGAGGGGAGACTTATGGTGGATAGGTATCAGCTTTAGCCACCACCACCTATTCTCCTCCCTCCCTCTTTGCAAGAGTTGCGAGATCAGATTGGAGAAGTTTGTTGCAGAGATTCATCGTGTAGATACCGCTAGAGAGGAGGGCGCTTGACCTCTTTCATCTTCTCCATCCGGATCTAGAATATAGGGATATACGATCTCCCTAGGTAAAATCAATCTCTCACACATCGTGGTTTTATCGATTTTTACGTTTTTCTTGCGACCCTAATATTTTGCATGAGGATTTAATTTGCATGGGAAATCAGTTTTTTGTTTTAATTTCTGCTATGCATGTGATGCTCTCGCTGAGGTTTCCTAACATGATGCCAGATGATAGAACCCTAGAAGGAGCTCTATAGATTTTGATCCTTAAGGGGGATCAATCCTTGAAACATTATAAGGGTTCCTTTCTCCTAGATTTAGCACAAGACTGAAATAAAATTGACAATTGCTTGATTCAAGTGGGGGGGGGGGCAGCTATATCTTTAAATAGGAATCAAAACCCTAGCCTAAGTAGTTCTTGCCTAAGTAAAATTATTCCTTTGTCCCTCCGATAGCCAACCTGTTTTGATAGGAATAGGAGTCGGCTTAGTGGCTCTATAGTTGACCTAAGTAAGGGGAAACCCTAGCCGACCAACCCAGTAAAGGGTGTGGCGACTATTAAGCCCTAAGGGTTAATCTAGACCCTAAACATACTCCTTTATAAGATAAGAATAGTTTTATTATAGTATAACAGAGTTTGAGGTAATTTTATCTTTTACTAAGATGATCTTTGAAAATAAATGAAAAATGAGTTAGTAGAATAACTAGTGACTCTGTAACCGAAAAGAATTTCTCACATGAAAAATACTAAGAAGAACAACTAGTACCTTTAAAACAATTAGTGAGTCTCTAACCGAAAAGAATTTCTCACCTGAAGAATACTAAGAAGAACAACTAGTACCTTTAAAACAATCAGAACTCATCACCTGTTGACGGTTCGGATCGGATGATTGATAGCATCATCCACTCCCTATCGGTAGCTCCTCCTGTGACACTCTTCCCCCTGCTTCATCTCCTGTTCCGGTTGCCTTCCAATGGCGGAACCATCAGTTTGCCGTGCCAAAAGGTTCTCCACGTTTCTTATGAGTCACATCGAGCATAAGATTTATTGAGCCATCACTCGGACAGGCCGAGGTTATGCTTCGCTCAGTGAAAGTATAGCACACTGTCTGATACGATTTGGCTATGTCAACATATGCTTCACCGCTCACCCTATCAATTAAATCACAATTGTATCTCACTAAATTGCTCTTGTGCTTAACCAAAAGGCTTGATGATGAACTGCGCTACATCTTGTTAAGTTAGAGAATTAATGTGTGAAATTGGTACTTGGCCATTTTCTAACTTATTGAACTGCAACAATAGCCTCGTCAAACCACCACTTTTCCACTAAAATTGCATCCCTTTCAAGTTGTTGTGGCAACCAACATCAATGAGCTATAATAGCTTGTTCATGGAAAGCTGCAACTTGGCCTTACTCAATTCTTGTTTTCAAGATGTCGAGAATTTTGAATGCTAACCTTGGTCCAAATCCGAGTTCCTCACAAGCCATAAGTAGGCTTGGGAAAGGGCCCTATAAAAACTACATCAGGGTGTGCCCCCACAAAAAAGTCATTTTGATGGTCAAACCATTAGTACATAATGGTCTGGGTATAGAATTTGAAGAGTTTAGAGTCTATTTCATTTCATTTCATTTATGTTGATATAAAACCATTAGTCAGGACATGGATCCATAAATATATCATCCCATTTCTAATCCAATTCAGTATAAAAATAAATAAAACTTTAAACCTTGAATAGGGCGCATGAATATAAACTAGCTCTCATAATAAGACTAAGAATCATCATTGTTGCCACCATTGTGATTATCGTTCATCTTGTCACTATTATTTGATGTCATTTGTCGTTATCATTCACCATCACCTACCTTCCCCACATACTCTCTATTCTCCTCATCATCACCTTCTTTCTTCTTTGTTCTCCTCACTCATTTTCTTTTTCTTTTTTTACTGTTCCTCTTCCTTCTTCATCTTCCTCCAATACCTTATGTTCATTATTTTTCTTTCTCTTCTTTCACTTTGTTCCTCCTCTATTTGTCCTTCTCTTCTCCTTCTTCGGCTTTAAAACATTAATACATATTGGTGTATTATGTATCGATCAATGAAAGATATAGATCCAGTATATGATATTACATTCCTTGGTTTAAAGAGCTCTGGTTGAGTTATAGTATATCTAAACCTTTTTATAGATAACATTAGTAATCATCATGATAAAATAGTGATAGGTTTATAGGATTGTTGAGCATTACTTGGATATTAGGATTCATTAGAATTGTAAGTGTTGCAATTGTTGTCGTCGTGCTGATTGACTATTGGACGCTTATTTAATATTTAAAAATAACAAGGTATTCAAGTAAGACATAATGTATCGTAAAAGTTATTCACATGTCAAACTCTCTTATAACTTAAAAAAATATAATCTCTTTTGCACATTATAAATATTATTGGACAATATGTAACCATGATTTCACTAAAACAAACTTCAGCTGTCTAGAGGACGTTGGAAATTTATACAAACACCTCATCTGATTCTATTGTCCCGGGCACCCATTACCAACCAAGAGAAGAAAACTAGTCGCTTTTTGGATTTCCTCTTGATTCCAATACTGTGGCTTCTCTCGTTTTATATGTTGACTTGGGTTAACCAATTCCGAGTAGTGTCGCGTCCAAGTAGAATTCTCAAATTGATGTGTAGCCCTCCAAGGGTTAACTTTTAGTCCCACATTGGGAGCATTAGGAAGAAGGCACTGATAAGGATGCCATATAACCTATGGCACGGTGACCAAATCACGCTGTGGTGGGCACAGAACTATTCTTTCGCCTTTTACTAAAGAATACCGTGTGCCCGTCACTTCAAGCAGCATACGCCAATTTTTTGAGGACTCGTCCCTGTTCTGGTTCGGGCCCGATAAATCATAATATAAATATTTAATTGTTTTTTGAGGCCCATCACTATAGGTGATTTTTCTGACTGCACGTTCATGCGTCCTTGGTTATATAAAAGCTTTATAAACATACACTCCTTTTAATTAACATGTGTTGCTGCTCTCTTTTATCTCTTCAATCCTTACAAACACTGATAATTTTGATTGTTTATCATACTGTAGAATTATCTCAGGTTTGTATCAACGATTAAAAAAAAGTGTGAAAACAGAAGAGTTGTAGATCATGTCCCAAAGTATAATCAATTGGAAGCTTTAGTACACCAAATCTCTGGCGTTAACCATCACAAACCAACCACACAGAGAGTATCACAAGTCACTCGCCACGTTTTTGTGTCAGGTGAAACAGAGACCGGTCTCCACCTGCCCAAAGCTTTCGGATACGAAGCATCGTCCTCATTTATGAGATGATTGAAGGCCTGGAAACCATACCGATCGGTTGTTGGTTGCCATATCCGAGTCAGGATTAAATGATGTTTTCAAGCAAGTGCTACTTCTCCTCAACTGCTCTTCTCTCTCTCTCTCTCTCTCTCTCTTCTGTGGGGTTTGGTGGATCTGCAGTGGTGAGTCAGTCCCACCATCGACTCGCATATCACGTAAGGGTGGTGTGAGCAGAGCGTCAGGCCGAGTTAAACTCTGCTTCTGCTGATGTCTACGAACAGAGTTAACTCTGAGGACAGAAGAGCCACTGGTCTTTCCTGTTTGTTTACGTGGTAATCTCTTTGATGTATTATCATTCTTATTTTAGATGATAACGTGTAATCGGGATTTGGGTAAAACTAAATTGAGCTCTACCAGAGAGAATGGCGGAAATTTATACAAACACTTCATGTGCTCTGTTTTTGGATTTCCTCTTCCTCAAGTAGGAACTCTCAGGTTGACGTGAACTCCTCCTCTGATACGGAACTGTTTGGTACTACATGGAGAAGACTTTTAGTCCCACATCAGTGAGAGTCCCGAGAGAACAGCGGCGAGGATCCCATATAAACCATGGCACACCATCGAACCAAATCACGCAGCTGCGTGGTGGGCGCAGAGCGAACTATTCTTTCGCCTTTTACTAAAGAATACCGTGCGCCCGCCACACACAGCAGCATACGCCAAATTTTTTAAGGGCCTTACCTGTTCTCGGTGGTGCCCGATAAATCATTAATAAGATATTTGTTTTGGTTTTCTACGTATACAATTTTATTAAGTATTTAGAATTGTGATTTTTTATAAAGATTTTAGCAATTTCATTGATAAATTGTTTATTTATAAAATATATATAATTTTATTTTTTAGAAAATAAAAAATATTTTACAAGGATAAATTGAAAAAAAAGATTTTAATAAAAAATAAATTTTAAATAAATTTGTCTAATAATAAATTGGAAGAATCAATGACTAAGTGAACATCGTGCCCTCCTCTTGGAAGATCTTCTCGTCGCTCTAGTGGGAGCTGTCACTTCTACCTATGTATCACCCACACCGAGCATGAGATGAGATTTTTATTGGACCATCAAGTGGTCATGCTAAGGTCTTGCTTCGTTCTACAAAAGAATGACACGTTGGTGCTACGATTTGGCTAGGTCACGATGTGGTTCACCGCTTATCCCGTCAATTGAATTATAATTATGTCTCACTAACTTGTTTTTGTGCTTAGCCACAAGTGTTGAGATGAAATTAAGCTACATCTTGTTATGTTGGAGTACTTAAGTGTGAAACATCAAGCTACAAGATGATGAAATTACACAATTAATGTCTCACTAAATTGTTACCCTTGTGGACCACCACTTTCACAACAAATTGCATTTGTTTAATTTGTTTTGTAGCCACCTCAATAAGCTATTGCTCATCATGGAAAGAATCATGGAAAATGGCTTACACCAATGTGTGTTGTTGTCCGACATATGATTGGTTTGTGATTGAAACTTTTATGCTCTGATAGTTTATAATATATTTTTTTTGTTCGATCCTTATTTTAATGTCAATTTATGCTAGAGATAAAAAGTAGGATGCTTAGTTAGTAAGATGGACTATATCGTGGATCATCTAGTTTTAAGTAATTTGGTTTTATAATTCAATATAAACACAAAAAAAAATTAAAATTCTATTAGAGCTCACGAAAAGCAAGCCCTCTTCTCCTCTTTTCAATGCCAATCTATTATAGAGGATCTGGTGCTCTAGGATGTTAAGGATTCTATCATAAGTTTGAAATAAGAGATAAATAGGTACAAAACAGGATCCTATAGAAAACCACGACTATAGGATAGTCTTGGGCAAAGATCATTTTAATGCTTAAGGTAGTAATATAGAAGAAGAATAATATAGGATTCCAGGAGTTCCAAGCAAATAAGTTTATTTTACCCAAATAATTAGTTTCTACCAAAGGATTTATCTTTTTAAAAATCTCAATAATACCTTTGAATTAAACTATTTTAAGCCATAGATCCATGAATTGGTTTGGTTGAATCTAGGCATTATGGTTTGGGTTAGGTTGATTCGGATCCGATCAAGTTCGAACATAACGGATCATGTTGAACTTTAATGAATCTACGGACGAGTATAATCGAAGTATAACTCGAGTGTAAACAATGTATTTTTTATCAAACCAATCCAAACATCTTCAATAATTATTATCACATGATTTCAAGATATTTAATATTTTTAAAATTTTTATGATTTTAGGGTCAATAAATTTTCAAATAGATTATTCTTGGATTAAATTATTTTATTTAAATTTAAGATGATTAATTATTAATAATATGATAATCTTTTGTTGAATTTATTATCGGTTATAGGTGCCCTATAAGCCAATTACGTGAGTGATGACACATGTGACACATTATACGATCTTTTTATTTATTATTATTATTATTATTATTATTAACATATTCTCATATTATATTGTCGGTTGCAAATATATATTGTGATATCCTTGGTTCTGTGCAATGAGAATCAAATCGTGATGAGATCACGATAACGAGATTGATTCACCTTTAAACATAGATTCTGAATAATTCTGATAACTAGATAGATCGATGTATTATATACCAGTTCATATGATAGAGTCTGTTGGTCTCATGGCCACTTGTGTGGAGACGTTAAAGATATAGTACAGGTGATCATTGGAGAATAAGTTCATTGATTGATTCGTTTATGGAATGTTATATGGTTAATAATATATAATGTTAGATAATGATTTTATAGCCCCAGTTATACATCTGGTCATTAAACTTGAGACACAAAGGATGCCTTATATGAGTACTTTTTTCTTTGACATCAGACTTACAGGTTTGGAAAGTTTCAGATTTGGTACAATTGGTTATCGGGATCGGTAGTCAACCTTATGAAGGCAATATAGTATCAATAAAGAATTATCTACTATCGGTATCGTAAGAGGAATATCTCGTGTATGCTTGCTTAAACATAACCCTAACCAGGGTCATTCAAATTAAGAGAGAAAGAGTTCTCCGGGAGAATCCGATTAGAGCGAGTATCAAACAGATTCCATATGTGACTCACATCCAGTTCGGTATCGAGCCTAGAGTGTCACACACATATGGTTGATACTTCAATGAATAGAGGATTGAATAGAGATCCAATTAGCCCCTATTCTTATTACATGAGACCCTACATTGACAGACTCTTTGCTTAAGGTTAAATTAGAAACCTAAGAAGATTATGCATAGAGATCTAATAATACAAGGTTAGTAGGTAATTGGATGAAGATCCAATACCCACTAAGGCATGATCCATAGGGTTTTTTGGTGACTCTTTATAAATAGGAGGGGAGACTTATGGTTGATAGGCTATAGCTTTGGCCACCCCCTCATATTCTCCTCCCTCCCTCTGCGCAAGAATTGCAAGATCAAATTGGAAGAGTTTCGCTACAGAGATCCATTGTATGGATACCGCTAGAGAGAAAGACGCCTGACTTCCTTCATCCTCTCCATCTGGATCTGGAATACAGGGATATATGATCTCCCTATATAAAACAATCTCTCACATGATACAATTTTTTAATTTTTATGGCTTTCTAATGACCTAATCTTTTGCACGACAATTTGAGCTATGTGGGAAATATATTTTGTTTTGATCTTTCGTTGTGCATTATTCTCCTTTTGGTTGTTTCATGTGATTTCTTTCTCTCTCTTTTCTATATTATTCTATACTAAAATTGTATCATTCAAATTAATCATAGCATTTCAATCAATGTAACATTTAAATCAATCATTCCATAGACTTTGTCAATATTTGAACCATTTAACAATAGTTTTTACATTTAAACTAATTTTTTAATTATCATCAAAATCTCATTTATGTAAATTTTAACATGAGTATTTTTTATTAATAATAACTTGGGTTCTTTTAGTTCTAGTCTTAGTATGCTCTAGCTATGTATTATTAAAATTAATTATATAATGATGAACTATTTTCAATAAAAGGATTTGTTATAATAGAAACAATGATCATTAAGCTTCAAACATCTTAATTCAAATAATTATTTTTGTTATTGTTATATAGGCTAGTGAGCTTTGAAAGAGTATTAGATATTAAGTTTTGAGCATCTACTTTCAAAACATTACTTAGTGCTCATAGTCTTATTAGAAAATAATTTTATATTATGGGAGGTTTTGATTTAGGTACTCATTTAACAATGGGTCCTTCATGACATGTTCTTCCTATTTTCTCTAATGGCTTAAGGTTGTTTATAGTTCTTTTAGGAACCCAAATTAATTTATGTGGACTATAATTTCTAAATGAACATTTGTAGATATTATGTCCCAATTTTCTACAAGAATTATATTTAACTCTTGATGGCATATTTAATATAGGACCTCTTATGAATATGATTGACTTTTGTTGAATATTTCCAACAAAGCCTATGCCATGTCTATTATTGATATGACCCTTATTGGCAAGGATCATATTTAGGGATTTATTCCCTATCTCAAATTTCTCTAATGTAGTTTTAAGCATACAATTCTCTATTTTAACATTATCTAGCATATCGTATTTTAAACATAGTTTAGGTGAAGCTAGGGAGTCATGCATTTCATCAAGTCTATCAAATCATAATCAACTTTAAGCAATTTAAAAGACTAGCTAAGTTTTCTAACCTCATTAAATAAATAATTAAATATGCTTGATAATTTTGAAAATAAAAAATTTAAAGACTCACTAACCTCATCTTCGATCGCCATTAAAGCAAGATCCACTTCTTGGTTGAGCATTTGATTTTTGGAGTTCCTCGACTTCTTGCGTTCATTACAATAGGTTGTGTCCATAATTTTTATAAGGTTCAAATTCATTAATTTTTTTGATTCATTTTTCAAAAGTTCATATTCAAGGTTCTTATCACTTAAGATTTTACTCGAGGAGTCATATGTCATTCTTAGTTCACAATCCTTTATGTTCTTTGGAAAGTGTTCTTCAAATTTATTTTTTTAATGTATTTCATTAATTGATTCATTTATATTAGTTGTGCTTTCATGTGTGATTTTTAAAATATGCCAAATATCGAAAGTTAAATCATAAGCGAAAATATAATTAAACTCATTTTTATCAAGTGCACAAAACAAGACATTCATAGCCTTTGTATTTAGAGAAAAATTCTTTCTTTCTAAATCATTTAACTCACTCATTAGTTTGGAAGATTTTTCAAATCCATTCTCAACTATATTCCATAAATCAAAGTCAAAAGAGATGAGGAAAATACGCATCAATGTTTTCCATTATGTGTAATCCGTTCCATTGAACATGGGTGGACGTGAAATAGAATGTCCCTCATTCATACCAAAATAAGTCATTTACTCAAGTGGGTATTAATCCAAAGAGTAATAACTTGCTCTGATACCAATTGTTAGGATCAATTGGTACTAAGAGGGGGAGGGGGGTGAATTAGTGCAAGCTAAAATTTTTCTTTCTAAAGCGAAAACTTTTTGAATAAGATAAAATAAAAAATCCAAAGCTTTTCATTTTTAATAAAACAAGTGAGTGATTAAAAGTAAGTTGTTAAAGAAGTTGGAAAGATAATCACATTTGAGGAAAATAACTTATCGTCTTGTTTTCAGTGAGTTTAGTTAAGTTAGAAGCATCAATTCAACAATATTCAAGCAATGCAAGTATGAAACACTTACAATTTTATAGTGGTTTGACGCTAACAGCCTACATCCACTTTTGAGTCCTCCTTCTTAAGGCACACCAGCATCTACTACCCATCTTCTTTGGGTGAAGATTAAACCCTTACACTTGAGCTTACAAGGGAGACTAGATTTACAACTCTAAGCTCTCTTCCTTACATATTTTCTTTTTATTACAATTCTCACACAATATTTTCTTAGAATATAATCCCCCAAAAGTATTGTTATAAATGTAAGAAAACTTGGGGAATTTATAGGCCCCAAATTGGCTTCAAAACCGAAGCCAAAATCCAATCGTATCCGAAAAATCCAAGTACAGGCGGTTTACCCGCCGACCTGGGTGGTTTACCCATCGTCAAAAGCTGGTCGCCGCCCAGATTCTGTGGTTCGAGTGGTTCACCCACCACTTGGGTAGTTTACCCACTGAAAGCTGCTGCCCGTCGCTTGGATTATGTGATACAAGTAGTCCAACCGTAGCTCACTGGTGGTTTATCCGCTCGAACTCCACCTTTTGAATTTTAGTTGACTTTTACGTTGACCAGCTCTTTAGTCAACTGATTGAGCTCAACCTGAGCTCAACCAAACACAGTAGTGGATCCGGTTGCCTCATTGAGTTGATTTGGATTCCTTCAAAATCCAACTCAATTAGGACTCTAACCCTAACTATGACTCAATGATTATAATATTTAATAATCAATTAAGCCTAATTAAGACCTAACTCCCATATTCTCCAGCAACCTCCGACAATCTTACAACAAGTCCTTCGGTCTTCTTTCCGACGATCTCCTTTTGTGTTCCCAGCGAGCTTCCCGATTTTTTTGGCGAATCTCCGAGCGAACTTCTAGCGAGATCCCACCGCATCGTCCGAACTTGGCTCGATGCCTAGGCTATATCTTGGTCCATCATTTGGTTGTAACTCCATTGATCCTATCATAGTTAGACCTACACGATGCTATTTATGACGTAATTAAATACAATCATAATTATTAAAATATCCATTATAAGATCATCCCGACTCCCGACAATCTTTTTGGCTACCCCCGATAATCTTCCAGCGAGTCTCAGTCTTCTTTTGGTGAACTTCCTTACGCCATCCTAGTAAACTCCCGATACCCTCGGTGAGCTTCCGACACACTCTTAGGAAGTTCCCAAACACATCAACTCGATGCATGGACTTAACCTTGGCCAACCCTAATTGTAATAATCCTTTTATCGTAATTAATCATACATCAATCAACTCTAATAATCTTGTTAGATCAATAATTCATCAATTGATTTTATCATCAAAATCTAAGATTTAACATGGGCAATGTGTGCCTTCAACTTATGGAATGCTTCTTTACACAAAGGCATCCACTCAAAGTCTTTTGCTCATTTTAGTGCTTGAAATAAGGGTAAGCTCTTGTCTCCAACTCGACAGATAATTTAGCTTAATGCTGCCAACTTTCCGGTAAGTTGTTGGACCTCTTTAACTATTTGGGGGGATTGCATCTATAGGACGACTTCCACTTTTTCAGGGTTTGCGTCAATCCCACATTGATATATGACGAATTCAAGGAACTTGGTTGACGTGATGTTGAAGATGCACTTGATCAGGTTGAGCCATATTTCCTTAAGGTCCGGAATGTTTCAGTCAAGTCCAAGAGGTGAGTGTCAGCTTTTCGGCTTTTGACTATTATGTCGTTAATATAGACTTCCATATTTCTCCTGACCTAGTCCTTGAACAAATGATTTACCATGCGTTGATAGGTAGCTCTGGCATTCTTCAGGCCAAATGACATGGTTTTGTAATAATATGTGTCATGATGAGTAACGAAGGCTATGCTCTCTCGATCTTCTGGTGCCATTTGGATCTGATTGTACCCTAAAAATACATCTGAATGACATAGTTTTGTAATAGTATGTGTCGTGGTGAGTAATGAAGGCTATGCTCTCCCGATCTCCTGGTGCCATTTAGATCTGATTGTACCCTAAAAATACATCCATAAACGAGAGCAGTCCATATCCCAAAGTAGCATCCACCAGCTGTTCAATTATTGGGAGGGGATAACAGTCTTCCGAGCAAGCCTGATTGAGATCGGTATAATCAATGCACATACGTCAATTGCCATTAGACTTTTTAATGAGTACAACATTAGATAACCAAGTTAGGTACTTGACCTCTATGATGAATCTTGCGTCCAATAATCGAGCAACTTCATCCTCAATAGCCTTCTATCGATCTAGAACAAACTTATAGGGCCATTGCTTCATTGGTCAGGCATCAGGTGATATATTGAGGTGGTGTTTAGCTACTTCTGGGATGATGCCAGACATATCCTTCGGGGACTAAGCAAAGATAATGATGTTCTTACCGAGAAACTCGACTAGTTGGGTTCCCTGTTCCTCCGGGAGTGCTGAGCCTCCAACAGCTTTTCCACTAGCTCAAGATTTAGGGTGCCCTTGTCCGAGTCCCTAGGATTGATGGGCATTGTCGGAGTCTTGAGCCTCTTGGGTAGTGTCATTGTTGTCAAGTAGCATTGCCTGGATTCCTGATGGTCGCTTCTCGCCTTGCTTACTCTTGCTCTAGTCGAGAATTTCATGGCATTGTGGTATGTCAAAATGACAGCCCTCAGCTTGTTGAGTGTCGGTCAGCTAATGATGATGTTGTATGCCGATGGGAGTCCGACTACCATAAATGAGACCATCAGTGTTTTTGACCTCGGTTCCTCTTCGATTGTGACTAAAAGGGTCGTCGTGCCGAGAGGAGAGATCGAGTCTCCTATGAACTCTGTTAATGCAGATGTCATGAGAATGAGATCTATGTCAATCAAGCCTAATTTTTAAAAGGCATCAAGATACAATATGTTGGTCGAACTCCCTTTGTCGACCATAATCCTTTTGACCCGGGAATTCGTAATTTAGGGTGAGATCACTAAAACATCATCATAATTGGGTACTCCTCATTCCCTGACCTGAAAGTGATCTTAGGGTCATGGTCATGGCTTGGTCTCTCTTTTACTATGGCCCGCGCATACGCTTTGCGCGTCGAGGAGCTGTCACCTCCGAAAGCAAGCCCACCTACAATAACATCAATTTGTTTGTCTATGGGCTCCTTTGGGCGAGGTGAAGGATTTCTGGGATGTCGGCTTAGGGAGTTAGTCATTGGTCCCGAACATAACGACTGAGGTCGTCAATCTGGTTTTCAAGGTCGTGATATTACTTAGTGTCATATCCATGCTCCCGATGGAATCGATAGTATCTTCTCTTGACTCGCTCCTCGGGGCTGGTCTTGATTGGGTTGGGAGGCCCGAGGAGCCCATTCTCTTGAATTTGGAGGAAAATCTCCATCAAAGTGGAGTTAAGAGGTGTCGGTAGTGGCCTTTATAGTGGCAATTCGGGTCTCTCCGCCCTTATTCTTGGGGGTCCTAAGAGCTGCCCTCAAATTGCTCGGGGCAGGGCCCTTCAGGTCATCTTGCTTTCCTACCACTAGGGTCTCGACGGTGATATATTGATTAACTCTTTGTAGCATTTCGGGTATCGTTGCTTGCGGACGTTTGACCAATAATCAAAAGAATCAGGAGGACACAGTCTCATTATAAATGCTTAGATCACTAGGGTGGGATATGCATCGGGTACTCCTCGAATTTTTGTTGTGAAGTGTGTGATAAATTGGGCAAAAGGTTCCTCATTTCCTTGACTCAGTCAAGGAGGGAGGCGGTAGTGGGTTCCAATCGAGTGCTTGCTAGAAAATTTAACTCAAATTCCTTAGCGAGCTGGTCGAATGAGGAGATCGAGGATGCCTTGAGGCGATTGTACCACATCCAGGCTGACCCCCTCATCATGGTTGAAAGCATCGGCATATTAGTGTGTCAGAGGTGTCATAGATGACCATATAAGCTTGGAAAGCCATAATATGCTTGATAGGGTCCAACCTACAATCATAGGACTCGAGTGAGGGCAGTCAGAAGCTGGTCAAAATGGGCCTATCTTGTATTTTGGGGATGAATGGGAAGCCACCTTTAGAACTCTCCTCGACCTTCTCCTTAGATTTAACAAATTTCTTCTAGACTTCGTCCAGCCTTTGGTTTACTTGACGCAACTATGCCCTTAAGAAGTCTATAGAATCCGAGGATAGAGTATTTGGGTCTTGGGGTGCATGGTTGGAGCCTCGGGATTGGCTGGCCGACCTTCCAACCGTGAATTTAAGTTGATTAAGTTTTTAAATATGATATTTTTTATTAAATATTTGTAACCAAGTGTAACTTGAGTTAGTTTCCAACAAATCAATCTAAATTTCTTTACAAACTACTAGCACATTATTATAATATATTTATAATTATTTTTTATTTTTATAAATTAGGATGATTAAAATTTTTATATTTAGGATGACTAAATTTATGTAATCTCATTATTAAGTCTAGATGGTACGATCTCCCCTATGTATAGTGCACCACTAGATGCATGAGAAATAACAATGCTTGGTGGGTGGTATTATCATCTGTTTGAGAAATTATTTTTATTCAATATGATCGATTATAACTTAAGTTAATTTTTACCAAATTAAGAAAACTTATTATAGAACTATTAAGACATGTTTCTAAATTATGATGGATTAAGGATGATTTTATATAAATAAATATATATATTTTATAAATGAGTAACTTGAATATAACCTGAGTTGTACAGGATATGTTGGAAATTTATACAAACACCTCATCTTATTATGTTCTTCGTGGTGCCTTTTACCAGCCAAGAGAGAAGAAAACCCGTCGTTTCTTGGATTTCCTCTTATTCCAATACTGTGGCTTCTTTCGTTTTATATATTGACTTGGGTTAACAAAATTCCGAGTAGTGTCGCGTCCAAGTAGAATTCTCAAATTGATGTGTAGCCCTCCCAAGAGTTAACTTTTAGTCCCACACTGCTCATAGTATCCAGAGGGCACTCGTAAGGATGCCATATAAACCATGGCACGCTAATTGACTAAATCACGCAGCTGCGTGGTGGGCACAAAGCGAACTATTCTTTCGCCTTTTACTAAAGAATACCGTGTGCCCGTCACTCTAAGCAGCATACGCCAATTTTTGGAGGTTCCGTCCTATGGTCGGGTCCAATAAATCATTTGTTAAATGTTTACTTTTTGTTAGATTCTCATCCCTTCTACTTGGGCCTCATAAACCATAAATAAATTTATTAATTATTTAATTGAATCGGATTATTTCCAGAAAATTATTAATAAAATCGATTTTTAATTCTTACACACTTTATTTAAATAATTTAGGGTTGCTGCATTTGGTAATTAATTTAATTTTTATGTCCAGGATTTTTGCTAGTTCACGTGACAAATTATTATTTTGGACGAGAGTTTTGATCCTTTCTAGGAGAAAAAAAATCTCTCTTAATATGATGTTTATTATTAAGAACCATCATTAAATAGTTGAGAGGATTTAATAAAAATAAAAATTGAAGAACCAATGACACTCAGTCAAAGAGTTATCTTATAGGGATTAATATGAAAAATACTAATAAGAATGACAATGTTAGCATCCTTCATGGGTTCTATTTAACCCGACTACAATCATCAGAGGGTGGAAGCGAACTCGTCACTTATTGTCGATTCGGATCAGACGATCGAGAACTTATTGGTATCTTCTCTTGTCACAGCACTCTATTTTTCCTCTTGATTGCCTTCCCAACGACAGATAGGGCTCAATCGGGGGTAGCGATTCGACTTAATTCAGAAATGAGAAGCGCCCTCCTGAGGTGTCTCTTCAGCACCGCCCTCACCTCCTCGAGTCCCTCCATCTCCTCACATCCTCATTGTTGTCGGATTTTATATCGTGGTTGGTGAGTCAGCACAATTCGGTTCTGTCCGTGTGTACAATCTCGCTCTCAACAGTCGGGAAGATGTGGAGAGCTCCAGCGAGGTCGACAGGGCGCGCCCTAGAGTTCAACTCGGGTCGATAACATCGACTTAGGGGTTCGTCTCGGGTCGGCAAAAGATTCCTATATAAAGACCACGTCGGGATAGGGTGTCTGATGCGGCCCCTTCGACGCTCATGTCAATACCCCGTCCGATGATTAGTGTGAATATAATATGTAGGGTGTAAGTTTCTTTTTTTTCCCCAATGAACTGTGCCTCAAGAGCAACTTTTATACTTGCCCACCAATGGTCGACCGTACCTTAGCCTTTAATGTCATCGGTGTCCTTTGCTGATGTGATATATGACCTTACGTGGTCCCAAGGTCCTCGAGCATCGTGCCTATGCCTGATGATGTCACACGTGAGGTTTGCCTCATCCTTGTCATTGTCCAGCTCAGATATAGATTGTGCCAGGTCGGCTGCGACTGCTCTAGGTCCGCAGAGAGTATGGTCTCTGGCTCTGATATATGGTGGGTGATGGGCCAACCCATTATTAGCCCTATAATTTTTCTCCCTCCTGGACGCCCTTCCCAGGGTTCCATAAAGAGGGGCAAGGGAATAGTATCTTTCCTGTTCGAAGCTCTAATCTGGGGGTTATCTTTTGAGTCATGCAAAGTCCTACTAAATAGCCGTCAGGGTGGTGATTATGTGAGGGGTTAGTGTTAGCTTCGACTAGTGTACTGAGCATGAGTTTGGCCAAGCTAGTTGATGTGTCATCCTTGGTGTCCACTGAATTGATGGGTCGGTGGCACTAGTTGGCTCAGGTCAGAGTGATTTCATTGGAATTGGGTTGCTAATCCTTGGTTATTGATTTTGGGTGTGAATTGTCAGATTGGCTAAGTCACTAGTCTAGGTAAAAACTGTTTGTATGGCCGAGTTACCTGTCTCAACAAGAATTGTCTGATCGATCGAGTTACTTAGTCTCGACGAATTGTTTGACTGGCTGGGTCATTGGTGCTTGAGATCTGGACTAGTCGAGCACTGTTGCTTAGGATTTAGACTGGCCGAGCACCATTGCTCAAGATCTGGATTAGTCAAGCATCGCTACTCGGGATCTGGACTGGTCGAGCTATATAACTCGGGCTCATGATTTGCCCAAGGCATAGCCCAGGCTCGTAGTTTGCCCAAGGCGTAGATCGTGCTCGTGACTGACCGAGCATAGCTGCTCAACTTTTTAATTGGTCGAGCATTGTTACTTGGGTTGGCACCTCAATTGACTTGCCTGAGATGGGTAGGTCGGGACAAGCATATTGACTCGCCCGAGCTTGGCGAGTCGGTACCATGCTGACCTACTTGCCCGAGATGGGCAAGTCCGAAATATACTAACTGACTTGTAGAAGACGAATAGGTTGGAAATAAGTTGGTCAACTCAGGCATGGGGGGTGATCCAACTGAGTTATGCTTTGGGCATGGATTGGCTATCTGTGCCGAGAGGGTTAACTCGGGCAAAGGTGGGATGATTCTGTCGAGCTACTCAACTCAGGCATAGGAGGGACAATCTAGCCCAGATGCTTACGGGCACAAATTAGCTTCCTGGGCTGAGAGGGTCAACTCGAGCACAGGAGGGATGATCCAGCCAAGACATGCAACTCGGGTACAAGAGGGATGATCCAACCGAGATGCTCAACTCAGGCATAGGAGGGATGATCTAGCTGAGTCACTCAACTCAAGCACAGGAGGGATGATCCAACCGAGACACTCAACTCGGGCATGAATTAGTTGCCTGGTCCGAGAGGATCAACTTGGCACAAGAGGGATGATCCGATCGAGATATGCAACTCGAGCACAGGAGGGATGATTCGACCGAGACACTTGCTGGACCAATCCACGTGACACATACGTGATGAATATTTGAATAGTATTATCGCCGCATGCAACGGATGACACATGTATATTATTGGGATATGGTGGAATGTGACTGGGACTTGGTGTGACATGACCCTTCATAACGCTGGCAACGACATTTAATTTGGTTCTGCCTTGAAAAGGTTCACTGTCCTACCTCGAGAAGGTGAATCATCGCCCTTCCACTCTATAAGTCCCCCTCTCTTATTGTAGGGCTCTAATTCATCCTTCCTCCCACTTCTCGATCATGTTCCTCAGCCCTCCTCGGACCATACCTCCTCGATCGCCTAGCTCCTTCGGTCGATTTTATTTTTAAATAGGTCGAAATGACCTCCTCAGATTCCTCCACATGTGTTAGGTCTATCCCCTCCATCAGACCGAGGGGAACAAATTTGGAAAACCTCAATGCTAGCACCTTGGGGGCATCCTCAAGAGCTCTATCCCTAGTGGATGCAAAGTTCTTGCTCTTGGGAAACCTTAGCAGGAGCATCACATGCGCAGTAAAAATCAAAATAAAAATTGGTTTCCCATGCATATCAAATCATCGTGCAAAATATTATGGTCGTGAGAAAAAAATCACAAAAATAAAAAAACCACAATGTGTGAGAGATTGATTTTACCTAGGGAGATCGTATATCTATGGATTCCAGATCTAGATGGAGAGAATGAAGGAAGTCTAGTGTCTTCCTCTCTAGCGGTATCCACACGATGGATCTCTATAGTAAAACTCCTCTAATCTGATCTCGCAACTGTTGTGTAGAGGGCGAGAGGAGAATAGGAGAGGGAAGCCAAAGCTATAACCTATCAACCATGAGTCTTCCCTACTATTTATAGAGAGCCACCAAAAAACCCTAGGACTCCTATCTTAGTGGGTATTGGAACTCCATCCAATAACCCACTAACCTTGCATTATTAGATCACTATCTAATAATCTCCTTAAGCCTCTAATTAGGCCTTAAGCACAAAGCCTATCAACATAAGGTCTCATCTAATGAGAATAGGGGCTAATTGGATTTTTATCCAATCCTCTATTCATTGAAGCATCCACCATATGTTTGTGACCCTCTAGGCCTGATACCGAGCTGGCCTTGAGTCACTCCCATCTGAACTCCTTCTAATATAGTGAATTATTATCTCCATAATAATTCACTTGACTCATCGACTATGGATGTACTAGGCTACTATGCCATAGTCCCAAGATGGTACATGAGGGATTAAATCCATCAGACCTGTCTATCCACAGTTATCGTGTATTTATAATCCTTCATCCAACTAATATCCCAGAGACCATATATTAGATATGCTATTGTCATATCACATACAAAATCAGTTTGTCTTGCTCTAATCGGATTCTAACGGAGAACTCTTTCTCTCTCAATCCGAATGATCCTGGATAGAGATTTATCTGAGTAAGCACATATGAGATATTCCTCTCGTGATTCTGAGAGTAGATGATTCTCTATTGACACTCAACTACCTTCATAAGGTTGGCTACCAATCCCAATAACCAGTTATACCAGATCTGAAGCTTTCTAAACCGGTAAGTCTGGCGTCAAAGAAAGGAGTACCCATACAAGATATCCTTGGTGTCTCAAGTTAAAAGACCATATACACAACTGGGACTATGAAATCGTTGTATGACATTAGGTATCTTTAACCATACAACATTCCATAAGTGAATCAATCAGTGAACTTATTCTCTAATAAGCACCTCTACATAAGTGGCTATGAGACCAGCTACCTTCATCATATGAACAAGTATATAGTACACCAGTCTGTCCGGTTATCTCAATGTCCCTCTCGAGTAATCTATGACCGGGATTATTCAGGATCTGTGTTTAAAGGTGAATGGATCTCATTATCATGATCTCATCACGATCCGACTCCCATTGCACAAAACCAATGACATCACAATATATATGCTACATCTAATATAATGTGAGAATATGCAAATATTAGTCATAAGTAAAAAGATTACACAGCGTGTCACATGTGCTATTACTCATATGATTGGCTTGCAGAGCACCTATAACTAGCAATCTCCTACTTGACCAAAATCTAATCATATATGTGTCTGATCCATATCAGACCCCTATGACGCTCAAATACAATTTGAGCAAGCAGCTTCGACAATGGATATGCAATGTTATCTTTGGATGAAACTCTTTCCATTGCTATATCTTTTCGAGTCATGATCGCTCTAATCAAATGAAACCTCATCAAAATAATTCTGACGAAACCTGGGTTCCCTTGCTATACCTATCACCCTGTCGTTGTCGCTGTATATAGGAATCAGCTCTACGCTGCTTAGTACGACTTCCTTATCATGATGAACTTCTTCATCCATACCCCTTCTTTTGCTACTTCTGTTGCAGCAATGCATTCTGCCTCTATGGTCTAGTAAGCAATAATATCTTGCTTGTAACTCTTCCAGCTTATTACTTCTACATTCAGGGTGAAAACATACCTTGAGTTTAACTTGCTATCATCAATGTCGGACTGTAAACTCGAGTCCATATAGCCCTCAGCTTGGAGGCTACCTCCTCCATATACCTGTAAAAGATCCTTAGTCCTTCTTAAGTACTTAAGGATACACTTTACTACCTTCTAGTGTTCTAAACCTTGATCCGCTTGATACCTGCTCGTGACACTCAGAGCATGCGCTATATCAGGCCTGGTACATTGTATAACATACATGATAGACCCAATAGCTGAAACATAAGATATCCTATCTATGTTTGTCCTTTCTTCAGGAGTCTTTGGAGACATACTCCCAGAAAGTGATGTTTCATGTCTCATCGATATAAGACCTCTCTTGGAATTCTCCATGTCAAATCTTTTGATAATAGAGTCTATGTATATTGATTGAGACAAGCCAAGCATCCTCTTGGATATATCTATATAGATTCGGATCTCCAAAATATAGGATGTTTCCCCTAAGTCTTTCATGGAGAAGTTTCTGGATAGCAAAGTCTTTACTGTGAAGAACATTCCTACATTATTCCTAATGATTAGGATGTCATTCACATACAATGCCAAGAAGGTGATAGTACTCCACTTACCTTCTTGTATACATAAGGTTTATCTTTGTTCTTAACAAGGTCATAAGATCTGATTGTCTGATTAAATCTTATGTTCCAACTTTGGGAAGCTTGTTTTAGTCCATAAATGGACTTGAGCAATCTGCACACTTTATTTGGACTCTCTTTGGATATGAATCCCTCTGGCTATATTATATACACCTCCTCCTCGAGGTTGCTATTGAGGAATACCGTTTTGATATCCATCTGTCAGATCTCACAGTCATAGTGTGCTGCAATGGCTAAAAGAATTCTAATAAACTTAAGCATGGCTACAGGTGAAAAGGTTTCATCATAGTCAATTCATTGTCTTTGACGATATCCTTTAGTTACTAGCCTTGCTTTATAGGTCTTTACCTTTTCATCTACTCCAATCTTCTTTTTGAAGATCCACTTGCAGCTGATGGATATGATACCCTCAGGTGCATCCACAAGGTCCAAACCTTGTTAGAGTATATGAAATATATCTCAGAATTCATGACTTCTTGTAACTTCCCAGAGTCTATACTCATAATAGCCTCCTCATAGGTCTGAGGATCAACATCCTGAGAGTCATCTCCACTGATATATCCTACATATCTTTTAGGAGGGTGAGATGCTCTACTAGACCTATGCACAGTTGAAATTTATATGTTAGGTACCTAAATAGACTCAAGCTCTGAAATGGTGCTTAAGCTAGGTTCTCCAACCTCGCTCAATTCTATCTCACTCTCACTGTTTCTACCAAGAATATGTTCCTTCGTACTTTTTTCCTTTCCATATCTCATATGGTGTAGACACTACTGACTTTGATGGAACTCGGTTCAGAAAATAAGCTGCAGTCTCTATGGAGTATCCCTAGAATGAGACGGGTAGGTCATCGAAACTCATCATGGACCGCACCATATCTAATAATTTGTGATTCCTCCTTTCTGATACACCACTGAGCTGAGGTGTATATGGAGGTATCCACTAGGATAAAATCCCATTGTCCTAAGGAAATGGGTGAACTCCGTACTGAAGTACTCTCCTCTTCGATCTGATCGAAGAGTCTTAATACTCTTTCTAATTTGATTCTCGACTTTATTCTTATATTTTCTAAATTTCTCAAAGACCTCAGATTTGTACTTTATCAAATACATGTGTCAATATCTAGAGAAATCATTAGTGAATGTAATAAAGTATGAGTAACCACCTATAGCCTGAGTCGACATGGGACTACATACATCACTATGTATGAGTTCCAATAACTCAGTGGCTCTCTCTTCAGTTTCACTAAAATGAGAGTTGGTCATCTTCCCACGAAGGCAAGGTTCGCAAGTTGTATATGACTCATAGTCAAATAGATTTAAGTATCAATCTTTCAGCAACTTTTGAATCATTCCCTTATGTATATGACCTAGCCTACAATGTCATAGGTATGCATTATTCACTTCATCTCTTTTTCTCTTAGACATATTTATATTCATGATATGTGGAGAAGTGTCTAACACATATAAGCCATTTATAAGGGTCCCTTTAGTGATGATCTAATCTTCCATAATTATTGAACAACTATTATTCTAAAAAGCTAATTTATATCCATTAATTGTCAAACAAGAAATAAAAATAATATTTTTAATAATGGAAGGGATAAAATAGCATGTATCTAATGCAATAATAACTCTATCAGGAAGATGTAGGATGACCTCCCCAACAATAATTATAGAAACTCTTGCTCCATTGCCCATCTCGAGGTCCATCTCATCTCTAGCTAATCTCCTAGGTCTTGCTAGAAACTACAATGAATTGTAGATATGATAAGTACTCATGGTATCCAATACCTTTGTGTTATCATGAAAATCTAACAAGTGAAGACTGATCATGAAGACTGATCATGAATATACCTAAAGCTTCTCCAAGCTTCTGTTTCGCTTTCTCTGCAAGGTAGTCCTTATAGTTCCTCTTCCAATGCTTATCTTAGTCATAGTGGAAGAACTATCCTTTATCCTTTGTCGGGTCTTTCTTAGCAACCTTTGCCTTACCCGGTCTTTCTTTGTCCTTGCCCTTCTTAAGGGTATTGCTGGCCTTCCTTTTCTTACTGATCTCACCAATATAGAGAATTGACTTCTCTTTCTTGATAGTGCTCTTAGCTTCCCTCAACATATTGAGGAGTTTAGATAGAGTCACCTCAAACTTGTTTATATGAATTGTAAAAAGGAATCTAGTAGGGATGAAAGTATAAGATTAACATGCAGGTTATTTTCTAAGACTATCTATATACTTCATAAAGCGAGTGATCTCATCCTCGCTTGTCCTTTCCTCTAGCATGGGCACAATCATGTTGATGACATATGAAATTTTCTCCTATGTGAGAACAATTCTCAAATTGCGGAGCCTTTGAACCAATGTGGCAGTTGGCATCAAGTATGCCACATAAGGGGTTTACAAGTGACAAACAAGATATAGTGTAAATTAAATAACATATAGATTTTATAGAAAATACTAATTAAGATATGAATTTCTATCTTAATGTACTCTCACTATTTTCGTAGCGAATCATGTGACACCCTCGACACATGAGACGAAAGTCTCCGGTAGACTCCTTGTGGGGATCGAGATCCAATTGACAACTTAGTGCAACCTTGAGGGACTCGACCAACTACACTAAGCTCAAAAGATAGGCAACTCTTATTAATCATAACTCTTTGTAATTCTCGTTATGTTCGACCTCCAAATCATCATGGTCTCAACTGCTCGACCAACCATGAAATTCAGTTAAGTCATCACCATCATTACGTGATGAGGTTGATTCGATGGATATTCTCTCGATTGCTCGACCAAGTCATACCATGTCCTCAGGTCACTGGTGATATCTATATGTCGTAAGCAAGAACTCGATCACGTAGATATGTGAACCTCGAGGGATTCGACCAACTCAACCTATGTCGTGATTCAATTTCTTCCTATAACGATGAAATGCCACGTGGGTCAATCTTATTGCCTCACGCTTACCAACTTAATATTAGCGTAGGAGGGGTTTTGTTTCATATTAGTCTCCTAATTTGTCATGTCACGCATACATATTTAATATATATATATATATATATATATAGTAGGTGTATAACACATCACATATGCAAACCACATTGGATGATCATGACCATCACCTAATATGATTAATCCCGAGCCAAAACAGAGGCTCAATAGGATATATATATATACATCGGTGCATTTTCATACCCTTTGATTGTTGATCTCGTCATCATCGGTTTCGTCGGATTGTCGCATCAATATACTGCGTGATCTTCTGCCATGGCATCGTGGGTCCCATTGTCACCTCCATGCTCCCGCTGTGCCTCTCCATGTAATTATAAATAATCACAAGCACACAACCCGATAATAAACGAGAAAAATAGAGGCTCACAAGCCTTAATAATAATAATTATTATTATTATTATCACAATTGTATACATCACAACACATGGCTCATGATCATCCATCCACATCATACATCACATGTACATCACATTATATGTAGGATTAATAGATATATAATAATTAATTAAACTATTTAATTAATTATTTTTCTAAAAATCAGGACATGCACAGAATTTTTAGAATTATCAAGGGTATTTTCATAATTCTGGATGAGAGGATAGTCCTCAGATTTTCAAAATTATTGAGGGTGTTTTCGAAATTCTGTGCATAGGACAGACCTCAGTATTTCTCAAATTCTAAGGGGCAAGATTATCCTTTTCTTAAAAGGATGCCCTAGTCCTTCCATTATCCTCACTACGTCATTGTCGTCGTTGCTACCTTACCTGTCGGTAGCCGCTCTTGCGGCTAGCTCCCTCCCGTGGGTGGCACCTCCACGGGCGCCACCCCTCTACGGACTGGTCGCGGGTGGGCGCTACCCCTCTTGGCAGTAGTCGGCCCTTGCGGGTGGCGCTTCCACTCGCAAGCGCGACCCCTGCGGGTTGTTGTCCTTGTGGGAGGCCACCTGCAGGCCGTTGGCATCTGCCACCCCTTGCGGGCGCCGTCGGTCTCCCTTGTGGGCTGGCCCTAGCCACAACCAATTGCCCCTTGTAACCGTCCTGGTCGTGGATGGCCGACCCTACATAGGGGCTAGCCGCCCCTCCTCCTCCTCATAGAGTTTGTTATAAAAATACAGCAAGAAAGTGTAGAATAATTCTACGTTATTTAATCTCATCACACGTAGTTAAAATCAATCTTTTGCATGAAAACCTTGGCTCTGATACCAATGTTGGGAAACCCTAGTGGGAGCATCACATGCGCAGTGGAAGTCAAAATAAAAACTAGTTTCCCACACAGATCAAAACATCATACAAAAGATTGGGGTCATGAGAAAAAACTATAAAAACTAAAAAATCACGATGTGTGAGAGATTGATTTTACCTAGGGAGATCGTATATCCCTGTATTTCAGATCCAAATGGAGAGAACAAAGGAAGTCGAGTGTCTTCCTCTCTAGCAGTATCCACACGATGGATCTCTACAGCAAAACTCCTCCAATTTGATCTCGCAATTATTGCGTAGAGGGAGGGAGGAGAATATGAGAGGGAGGCCAAAGTTGTAGCCTATCAACCATAAGTCTCCTCTCCTATTTTTAGAGAGCCACTAAAAAACCCTAGGGCTCTTGCCTTGCATTATTGGATCTCTATCCAATAATCTCCTTAGGCCTCTAATTGGGTCTTAAACAAAGAGTTTATCAGTATCGGGTCTCATCTAATGAGTATAGAGGCTAATTGGATCTTCATCCAATCCTCTATTTGTCGAAGCATCCACCATATGTGTGTGACCCTCTAGGCCCGATACTGAACTGGCCGTGAGTTGCTCCCATCAGAATTTCTTCTGATATAGTGAATTATTATCCCTATAATAATTCACTTGACTTATCGACTATGGATATACTAGGCCACTACGCAATAGTCCCCAGACGGTACAGGGGGATCAAATCCATCAGACCTGTTTGTCCACAGTTACCGTGTATCTATAATTCCTCATCCAACACATATCCTAGAGACCGTATATTAGATATGATACTGTTAAGTCACATACATAATCAGTTTGTCTTGCTCTAATTAGATTCTACTAGAGAACTCTTTCTCTCTCAATCTGAATAACCCTGGCCAAAGATTTGTCTGAGCAAGTACATATGAGATATTCCTCTTGTGATACCAAGTGGATGATCCTCTATTGACACTGAATTACTTTCATAAGGTTGGCTACCAATCTCGATAACCAATTGTACCAGATCTTGAGCTTTCTAAACCTGTGAGTTTGGCATCAAAGAAAGGGGCACTTATACAAGGCATCCTTGGTGTCTCAAGTCAAAGGACTAGATACACAATTGAGACTATGGAATCGCTGTCTGACATTAGGTATCTTTAACTATATAGTATTCCATAAGCGGATCAATTAGTGAACTCATTCTCTAATGAGCACCTCTACTATATCCTTAGTGTCTTCACATAAGTGGCTATGAGACTAACTGCCTCCATCATATGGATGGATATATAGTACACCGGTCTGTCCAGTTATCTCGTGTCCCTCTCGAGTAACCTATGACTGAGATTATTCAGGATCTATGTTTAAAGGTGAATCGATCTCATTATCATGATCTCATCATGATCCGACTCCCATTGCATAGAACTAAGGACATCACAATATATATGCTATAGATAATATAATGTGAGAATATGCCAATATTAATCATAAGCCAAAAGATTGCACAGCGTATCACACGTGTCATCACTCACGTGATTGACTTGCAGGGCACCTGTAACTAGCACCTATAGGACCTGGAAGTCATGAAGGCATGTCATGACTTCCATTTGACCATGGCCGAGGAGTCACTTGTTGTGATTCGGGAGCACTACAGCATCTCGGAAGAGTATGTGTTGCATGCTCTGTTCCCTAAGTAGCGACCTTATAACCTAGGGGAGCCTGGGCCGAGTATCTTAATTGACATTTTGGAAGTGGGGCTTTGCTTTCCTCTCCACCCCACCATCAAGGCATGCCTCGGGTAGTAGAGAATTTCATCGAGTCAGGTGGCGCCTAATTCGTGGCATAACCTAATCGCATTCCTCGGGGAATATTAAGGGGTAGGAATCACCTCGACCCGAAATTTGTTTATAGTATGCTTTCGCCTATGCAAGAGTTGGGGTAGTTATTACTTAATCACCCTAACTAGCTTTAAGGTCGGCGAGGCCCATTCCAACAATAAGGGTTGGAAGACCCATTACCTTTTTATCAATGGTCCGAAGTGGGGGTTTGGGCTTGAGTGGTTGGTCCATCCGATGATAATAGGGGCTAATTGGATCTTCATCCAATCCTCTATTTGTCAAAGCATCCACCATATATGTGTGACCCTATAGGCCCGATACCGAGCTGGCCGTGAGTCACTCCCACAAGAACTCCTTCTGATATAGTGAATTATTATCCTCATAATAATTCACTCGACTCATCAACTATGAACACACTAGGTAACTATGCCATAGTCCCCAAATGGTATGGGGGGATCAAATCCATCGGACCTATCTGTCCATAGTTATTGTGTATCTGTAATCCATTATCCAACTAATATCCCAGAGACTGTATATTAGACATGGTACTGTCAGGTCACATACAAAATCTGTCATAGTCTCGCTCTAATCGGATTCTCCCAGAAAACTCTTTCTCTTTCAATCTGAATGACCCTAGCCAGGGATTTGTCTGAGCAAGCACATATGAGATATTCCTCTCATGATACTGAGAGTGGATGATCCTCTATTGACACTTAATTACATTCGTAAGATTGGTTACCAATCCTGATAACCAGCTATATCAGATTTAGAACTTTCCAAACCTGTAAGTCTGACGTCAAAGAAAGGAGTACTCATACAAGGCATCCATAGTGTCTCAAGTCGAAGGACCAGATACACAACTGAGACTTTGGAATCGCTGTCTGACATTAGGTATTATTAACTATACAACATTCTATAAGCGGATCAATTGGTGAACTCATTCTCCAATGAGTACCTATACTATATCCTTAATGTCTCCACACAAGTGGCTATGAGACCAGTCGCCTCCATCATATGAACGGGTATATAGTACACTGGTCTGTCTAGTTATCTCAATGTCCCTCTTAAGTAACCTATGACTGGAATTATTTAGGATATGTGTTTAAAGGTGAATCGATCTCATTATCGTGATTTCATCATGATCCGATTTTCATTGCACAGAACCAAGGACATCATAGTATATATGCTACAGATAATATAATATGAGAATATACTAATATTAATCATAAGCAAAAAGATCACACAGTGTGTCACACGCGCCATCACTCATGTGATTGGCTTGCAGGACACTTGTAACCAGTAGGAGCAACGAGCTAGAGGCCAGAAGGCGGACAAAGACCTCCTGAAGGCTGTGACGGAGCTTGAAACTCAATGAATTGAGCTGCCAAGGAAGACTATTGAAGATTAAAAGAAGATAATTAGGTTCAACCTAGGTCTCCAACGGATCAGCTGAGTCTCATATGAATATAGGTATCGGGTCGCACTGGCATGGTTTCGGGCTCGGTACTCAAGCTCCGAGGTCGAGGAAGAACCATTCACCATTTAGCCTTAGGACGATTCGGTGTTGATGGAGACCGAACAACCTTTTGACGACTCGGTCCTGCCCGAGTCATGACTCAAAAATTTTTCTTGTCTTATTTTGTGAATCGGGCGATATTTTGTAAGTTGATTGCTTGACTACTTTTGGTGTCTCGGTCGGACGAGGCCTGCTACTCTTTATAACCTACTTGCTTTGTATTCAAATGTCTTTAATCAATAGAATCTCTTTCTTCGCCTTAATTTTGAAATTGTGTCATGCGTAGAATTTTCTAAGATTGGATTTGTGCCACGTCCTCGATAACTATTTACCATTTAATGCCATGAGTGTGCAAGTCCCTTTTTGAATGGCCTTGATAACTCAGTAGGGGCCTTCCCAGTTCGGCACCAGTTTGCCTCAACCTCGGGTTTGGTCGCTGATCTCACCTTTTCGTAGGACTAGGTCGCCCGACCTAATTTATCGAGGCTATACTTTTGGTTGTAAAGTCTTTCCACGACTCTTTTGTAAGTCAATATCTTGAGGCGGGCCTTAGTCCACTTTTCTTCTGGTAAGTCGAGGTTTTCTCATAACTGTTTGTTTGAGGCTTCTTCCTCATATAGTTCAACTCAGAGGGTCGGATAAACCACCTCGGGGAGAGGATCACTTCGGTGCCAAAAGTTAGTGATAGGACTCCAACAGGATTGAGTCCTAATCATCTTAGTATTAGTCAATAAAAACTATGTTAGATTGTAATAAAGCCACTCCTATCTTATAAAGGAGTATGACTAGGGTTTATATTAGCCCTTATGGCTTAGTAGCTGCCACACTCCTTACTGGGTTGGTCGGCTAGGATTTCCCCCTGCTTAGGTCGGCTATAGAGCTACTTAGCCGCCTCTTGTTCCTATTAAGGCAGGTTGGCTATAGGAGAGGCAAATGGGTAATTCTACTTAGGCAAGCACCCCCCTTAGGCTAGGGTTTTAATATCTATTTAAAGATATAGTTGCCCCCCTCTTGAATTAAGTAATTATCAATTTTATTTCAGTCTTACGTTGAATCTAGGAGGGAGGAACCCCTAGAGCGTTCCAAGGGTTAATCCCCCTCAAGGGTCAAAATCTAAAGAGCTTCTTCTGGGGTTCTATCATATGATATCATAGTAGCGATCTTACTATCCCTGTAGTCATCATCCATGCCTTCACCTTCCCAGGCAATTCCCATAATTGCTGTGACACATGCCTCCACCTTCCACCCCAATCGCAGATCAAATCAGTCTACTGCTGCCCCTTGCATTTGATCTAGAATTCTGGTATATTTTTATAACCTACGCCTTTTCAATACTATGACATCCTTCATATTATATGTGGGATAAGTTTTTGAAAGTTTTCTTGCTGCAAATTTTTACCATCGCAAACATTATTATCATTACGAAGGTAAAACACTGCAAAAATTTTCAGGTGTATTTTTGCTTCTTGAAACCAGCTTATTCCTTCTCCTTTCTAAGTGAAATTTTGACATAATTCTCAAGATCAAGTTAGCTTTCATTTGGATTTTATTTCTAAAAAAAACTCTTTCTGGAACTGATTTTCTTGTATGATCTTTCACAATTACGCAGTTCTGGAATTTTATGATGAAGGAATCTGTCTTGCATCTTTTGCCCTATTTCCCTACTGTTATGCTGCCAAAATTTCGTCAAAATTTCTACTGGTATTGACAACATCTAAACTAAGGGTTTTTGTGTAATTTTCTTAAACTTTTCTCTGGAATTTACATTGAGAAGTCATCGTTTCTCTGACGCAAAAACTGGTTTAGCAGGACAGCACATCGCATCACTTCTTTTCACCGAATTCTATCAGATTTTAGTGCTATTTTTATAGGATTTTAGACTCTCTTTTCCTCATCTCCAAACTCTACCATCCTCACTAAAAACCCTTTCAAATATTATCCTAAACCGAATCCAAATAGCCCCCCAAATCAGCTACTCAAATCAGCCTACTTCCTTATTGATCCACTTATCTTTTTAGCCAACTTTCCTTATCGAGACACCTACCTTTGCTGTTATCTATCACAGATCTAAAATCTATTTTCTAACCTTTATCTACGACTATCACAGCCCTAAAACTACACCAATTCATAACCTAAACTCCATAAAATTGCAGCCCCAAGTCTGCCCTAAACCGCAGCCTACTTCCATCCAAACTGATTCACCTTCCAACCGACCACCCCCTTCTCCAAAATTCTCATGCCACTAACCTGACAACAGAGAAAAGATCTCAATATTACAGATCTAGAGATGTTTACTATAGCATCAAAGGAGGCTATCAATGCAAAGCTTGAAGCTTTGAAAACTATATGGAAGAGAAGATGAGATCCCTTTTCGTTGAATTCAACATTGCCCGACTGTCGAGCCCGAGGAAATCACAACACAAAGAAACTTTAGATAGGCGACATGATCCTCAATAATATGGCCACATCACCTCTGATTTCAATAATCCATGCATGAAGGTTGACTTCCCTAGATGGGAAGAAGGAGACCCGATCGGGTGGATCTCGCGCACGGAGTGCTATTTTCGATTCTATCGAATCGCCGATGCCACACGAGTGGAGATTACTGCCATTCACCTCAAGGGAGATGCTATTCAGTAGTTTAATTAGTTTGAGCACACCCATGGAGGACTCTCTTGGCAGCGATTCAAGGAAGGACTACTGAACCACTTCGGACTAACTGATTTCGATAACATCGATAGATAATTGGCAAAGATTCATTAAACCTCCACAATATAAGAATACCAGACAAGGTTTAAATATTTATCTAATCAAACTATGGATTGGTCTGAAAAATAACTTTTAGAGACTTCATTGAGAGTCTAAAGCTGGAGATTCGAGGAGAAGTAAAGGTGTGGCAACTGTACACTCTTATAGCAGCGATTTCCTTTGCGTATATTCAAGAAGAACGATTGAACCAAGAGATGCAAAGGACAAGGGTCACTCTCCAACTAACCATGCCAAGGCCTACTACCCCCCTACTACCATCCAAGCCTTAGCACCAAAAAAGTTGATAAGAGACGAGCTTCATGAACGATTAGTTAAGGGGTTGTGTTGGCATTATGACGAACCATGGAGCCGCGAACATCGTTGCAAACAGGGTCGGCTCCTCATGATTGAACCAGCGGAGGATGAGAATAATAAAACATCTGAAGAAGCCCTTGAACCTAAAAAAGAAGCCATGGAGGAAGAGTCTCAACCATCCGACTACACAGTGCATGCATTGGCCGACTACTCTAACCCGTAGATGATGAAAGTTGGAGGAATTCTACAACAATAACCCATCACCATTCTCATCGACATGGGCAGCACCAATAACTTCCTCAATAGTAAGGTTGCTAAATGTTTGGTGCTTCAAATTGAAGGTTGCAGTAAGTTTGACGTAAAGGTCACCGACGGTCGAATCTTTAATTGCGACCAACAGTGCCCACTAATGAAACTACTCCTCCAAGACCAAAAAGTAGTAGCTAATTTCTTCCTCCTACCCATCGATAATTATGAAGTCGTACTCGGGATTGAATAGCTCACAACACTAGATGATATCTCCTAAAAATTTTCTAAATTAATCATAAAATTTTATTGCAAAGGGAGATAAGTCACGTTACGAGGCAAGTGTGGGAGCCAAATTTCCATTGTTTCATTGCAACGAATGGAGAAAGTTTTGCACAAAGCACATGATGGATTCTTGATGTATATTCAACAACCATCTACAGGGGAGAACGAACAAAACTCAGATCCTAAGCTTGCCTTTTACCTGAATGAATTCGCAGATGTTTTCTTAGAGTCACACAGGCTGCCCCCTAACTGGCCGTATGACCACTGCATTCCTATTTTGCCAGGTAAACCTCTAGCAAATTTATGAGCATACCACTATCCTCACTTACAAAAGGATAAGATCGAGAACATTATTAAAGAGATGCTAGACACCGAGGTGATTCCCCCGAGTTGCAGCCATTATTCCTTATCGATGTTGCTAATGTGCAAGAAAGATAGTATGTGGCAGATGTGCGCTGATTACTGGGCTCTAAATGCTATCACCATCAAGGACAAATATCTAATCCCAATCATGAATGAACTTTTGGATGAATTAAAAGGAGTTCGAGTCTTCACTAAATTGGATCTTCGATCCGGATACCATCAGATTTGGGTATGCACTAAGAACATTTCGAAAACTACATTCCGCACGCATAACGGCCACTACGAGTTTTTGGTAATGCCTTTTGGACTTACAAATGCTCCTTCTACCTTTCAAAGTTTGATGAATGACATCTTCTGAAGGTTTCTACGTGAATTTATATTGGTATTCTTTGATAATATTCTCATTTATAGCCCTACGCTTGATATACATTTTGAGCACTTACGAATTGTTCTAACCATTCTTTGAGAGAATACTCTTTATGTTAAACAGTCAAAGTGCAGCTTCTTACAGCCTAAAGTGGAGTATCTAGGGCATATTATATCAGAGGATGGAGTGGTAGTAGACCCAACAAAGATCGAGGCAATACAAGGATGGTCGAGACCTACAAATGTAAAATCACTACGTGACTTCTTTGGACTCACGAGCTACTACCGGAAGCTTGTTAAAGATTATGGCAAGATCAGTGCCCTGCTCACATCCTTACTGAAGAAAGACTCCTTCTCATGGTCAGATAAAGCCTCTGCAGTCTTCGAACGACTCAAGGCAGCCATGACGATGACGTCGGTCCTAGCGCTGCCAAATTTCGATCGCATTTTTGTCATTGAGGCCGATGCATTAGGAGTTGGAATTTGGGCTATTCTTATGCAAGATGGTCGACTCCTAATTTATACCAAGGCTTCCCCCATACTTTATACGAGGTTTTTATATGAGATACTAATTACTACCAAATTTAAAATATGGTTAGATATAGGTCCATGGCACGAAAGAGGAGTAAAACTAGAAAAATTGTAATCCATGCTCATGCCAAATTGGGCTCTTATCATCCTGAATCATACCATAGGGCAGTCACCATTCCAGAAGAAAGATTGACTATCACTAAATATTAACCATAGGGCAGCACACGCAAAGAAGAATGACCTCCTGACAAACTTCAGAATGGATGAAAAATTGAAGATCGAGTTTTTCTACACCTCCAGCCTAATCAACAGGATACTCGAGCCTTAATGAAGTGGTCTTCCTATTTCTTTGGGCTTTGCAAAATTGAGGATCACATTAGGGCCCTAACTTGGAGATCAAATTCATGCACCAGATCAAGATTACAATTGATCCGCCAGGTATCCCACCTTAAATGAAAATTTAAAGAAGATAACTTAGCTAAAATCCTTCCAACTAACACCCTAGCTGATGAGGAGGCCAAAGTTCAGTTAATGATAGTATGGGAGTTACATGAGAAGTTGAAGATCCAGTTTCTAGAGTTTATGGACCCTCAGCCTTGAGGACAAGGCTGATCTGAAGAGGGCGGACTTGATAGGACTCCAACAGGGTTGAGTCCTAATCATCTTAGTACTAGTTAATAAAAAACCCTATTAGATTGTAGTAAAGCCACTCCTATCTTATAAAGGAGTATGACAAGGGTCTAAATTAGTCCTTAGGACTTAGTAGCCACTACACCTGTTACTAGATTGGTCGGCTAGGGTTTCCCCCGGCTTAGATCGGCTATAGAGCCACTTAGCCGCCTCCTATTCCTATTAAGGTAGGTTGGCTATAAGAGGGGTAAAGGAGTAATTTTGCTTAGGTAAGCACCCCGTTAGGCTAGAGTTTTGATCCCTATTTAAAGATGTAGTCGCTCCATCTCTTGAATCAAGCAATTATCAATTTTATTTCAGCCTTATGCCGAATTTAGGAAGGAGGAACTCCTACAGCGTACCAAGGGTTGATCCCCCTCAAGGGTCAAAATCTATAGGGCTCCTTCTAGGGTTCTATTAGTTTGGCTATAGGGAGACTTTCCAGTTGAGGTCTTCGTGGTTGTCCTTGATGCCCACAATATGCTCGGGAGCTCATCGGCCCAAGTTTCCTACGCACTAGTGATCCTCCTTTTTAATCCTTCGAGGATAGCTCAGTTGATGACTTTGGCAAGTCTATTGGCTTGGGTGTATGCAACCAAACTAAATCTCGATTGAATTTTATTACTCTGGCAAAACATCTTGAACTTTGGATTATTAAATTGTGTCCCATTGTTTGTGATGATAACCTTGGGAATGTCAAACTTGGTGATGATATTCTTCTAAACAAACCCTTTAACTTGCCTTTTGATGATGGATGTCAATGGTTTAGCCTCGACCCACTTAGTGAAATAGTCAACCCCCACTATGAGGAATCTGCACTATCCCGAAGCCGGGGGAAATAGGTCGAGGAGATTCATTCCCCATTAAGCGAAAGGCCACGTGTAGTTAGAGGTTGCGAGTGGTGTCGTCGGCTAGTGTTGGATTCGAACATGCCTTTAACATTGCTCGCACCTTTGAACGTAGATGGGTGAGGTGTGCCTTCACACTAAGGCTTCCACTCGAAGTCTTTTGCTCATTTTAGTGCTCGGAAGAAGGGTAAGCTCTTGTCTCCAGCTCGAGAGATAAATCAGCTTAATGCTGCTACGGCTTCCACCTTTTAGAGGTTTGCATCAATTCCACACCGATATATGATGAATTCGAGGAACTTATTTAACGTGACATTGAAGACGCACTTGCTTGGGTTGAGCTGTATCCCGTATTTCCTTAAGGTCTGAAACATTTCGGACAAGTTCGAGAGGTGAGTGTCAGCTTTCTGACTTTTGACTATCATGTCGTTAACATAGATTTTCATATTTCTTTGGACTTGGTCCTTGAATAAATGATTTACCATGTGCTGATAAGTAGCTCTAGCATTCTTCAGACAAAATAACATGGCTTTGTAATAGTATGTGCCATGGTGAGTAATGAATGTTGTGCTCTCCTAATCTCCTGGTGCCATTTGGATCTGATTGTACCCCAAAAAACCATCCATAAACAAAAGCATTCCATTTCTCAAAGTAGCATCCACTAGTTGGTCGATCCTTGGGATAGGATAGCAGTCTTTCAGGTAAGCTCGATTGAGATCGGTATATTCAACACACATATGTCAATTGTCGTTAGATTTTTTAATGAGTATAATATTAGACAACCGGGTTGGGTACTTGACTGCTATGATGAATCCCATATACAATAATTGAGCAACTTCATCCTCAATAGCATTTTGTCAGTTTGGAGTGAACTTCCGAGGCCATTGCTTCACTAGTCGGGCATAGGGTGATATTGAGGTGGTGTTGGGCTACTTTTGGGCTGATGCTGGGCATATCCTTCAGGGTCCAAGTGAAGATAGTGGTGTTCTTGTCGAGGAACTCGACCAATTGGATTTGTTGTTCCTCTAGAAGTGCTGAGCTGACCCTTATGAGCTTGTTTGGATGTTTCGGGTTGAGGGGAACCTCAACACCTTTTCCACTGGCTCGGGATTTAGGGTGCCCTTGTCGGGGTCCTTGGGATCAATGGGTGTCGTCGGAATCTTAAGCCTCTTGGGCAGTGTCATTGTCATCAAGTAGCTTTGCATGGATTCCCGAGGGTCACTTCTCACGTCGCCGACTCCTGGTCTGGTGAAAAATTTTATGACTAATAATGGTATATCAAAACGACAGCCCTCAGCTTATTGAGTGCCAGTTGGCCAATGATGGTGTTGTATGTTGATGGGAGTTCGACTGCCATGAATGAGAACATCAGCATTTTTGACCTCGGCTCCTCTTCGATTGTGATTAGAAGGGTCATCGTGTCAAGAGGAGAGATCGAGTCTCCTGTGAACCCTGTCAATGCAAATGTCATGAGAATGAGATCTATGTCAGTCAAGCCTAATTTTTGAAAGGCGTCAAGATACAAGATGTCAGCCGAACTCCCTATGTCTTTTGACCGAGGCATTCACGATTCGTGTTGAGATTACTAAAGCATCATCGTGATTTGGGTACTCCTCATTCCCTAACCTGAAAGTGATCTCAAGGTCGCGATCATGTGTTGGTCTCTTTTCTACTATAGCCCGCGTATACGCTTTGCACGTCAAGAAGCTATCACCTCTAGAAGTAGGCTCACCGACAATAATACCAATTTGTTTCTCTATAGGCCCCTTCGAGCGAGGTGAAGGATTTTTGGGATGTCAGCCCTTGGGAGTTAGTCATTGGTCCTAGACATAACGGCTGAGGTGTCCCTAGCGAATAAGATCCTTAATCTGGTTTTTAAGGTCATGACACTCCTCGATGTCATGTCCGTGCTCCCAATAGAAGCAGTAGTATCTTCTCTTGTCTCGCCCCTCGAGGCGAGTCTTGATTGGGTTAGGAGGCCTGAGAAGCCCATTCTCTTAGATTTGGAGGAAAATCTCCATCTAAGTGGAGTTAAGAGGTGTCAGTGGTAGCATTGGTAGTGATAATTCAGCCCTTCTCCTTGGGGGTCCCTTGGGCTTTTCGACCACTAGGGTCTCGGCATCGATGTATTAATTTGCTCGCTGGTGTGATCAAAAGAATCGGGAGGGACACAGTCCCATCATAAATGCTTAGATCACCAAGGTGGGATGTGGTCGGGCACTCCTCAAATTTTTGCTACAAAGTGTGCGATGAACTATGTTCCTCGTTTCCTTGACTTAGTCCGAGGAGGGAGGTGGCAGTGGATCTTGATTGAGTGCTTACTAGAAAATTTAACTCAAATTCCTTGGTGAGCTGGTTGAATGAGGAGATCGAGGATGGCTTGAGGTGGTTGTACTACATCCGGATCGACCCCCTCAGCGTGGTCAGAAAGCTTTGGCGCATTAGTGTGTCAAAGGTGTCATAGAGGGCCGGCCACCCGGGCTCGAAAAGCTACAATATGCTCAGTTGGGCCTGATTTATCATCATATGACTTGAGTGAGGGCAGCCGAAAGCTGGTTGGAACGGGCTTGTTCTGTATTTCGAGTATAAATGGGGAGCCACCTTTAGAACTCTCCTCGAGCTTCTCCTTAGATTTAATAAATTCATTCTGGACCTCGTCCGACCATTAGTTTACTTGGTGCAATTGCACCCTTAGGGAATCCATGGAATCCGAGGATAGAGTATCTGGCTCCTAGGGTGCATAAATGGAGCCTTGGGACTAGTTACCGACCTTTCTAACCATGGTAGTTGGGGTTCCTAACCTAACTTCTGGCGGGTAGGGCCTTGCCTCAAGGTTGATGTGGGGTTGAAGTGAACCTTCTAGAATACTGATCATGTTTGGTTATTGCTAAGGGGCCGGTTGGGTGATCAGCTGAAAAGCCATTGTCTACTACACTAACTGAGGGATGTGTGCCTGACCAGAGCTTGGACATGGTGAGTGAGGCCAAAGAAGGCTTTAGCCGTGATGACCGGGGGTCCATTATTGGCAGCTAAAGGAGAGAACCCTGGGTCATTGAATAATTACCAATAGTGATTCAGGGTAAGCGTTGGCAGGTTCGCTTCCCCGGACAAAACGTAGGAGGTTGGCCCACCAATACTAAAGGTCGGTGCAGCCACAAAAGTCTCCTCCTCGGGACATTCCCTGGTCGCATTATGCTGTGGGCATTCTTGCTACATCGGACCCTTCCTTTAGTGCCAAAATATTGTGAGATTTTATGTCATGGTCAGTGAGTCAGCATGGCTCAGTTTCGCTCGTGTGCATAATCTTGCTTTAACGATCGGGAAGATATGGGGAGCTCGAAAGAGGTCGACAGAGTGCGCCCCAGTGTTTAGCTCAGGTCGGTAACATCGACACGAGGGTTCATCTTAGATCAATCAAAGATTCTTGCACAAAGGCTACGTCAGAGTGGGGTGTCTGATTTAGCCCCTCTGATGCTCAAGTCAGTACCCCGATCGAGGATTAGTGTGAGTATAATATGTAGGGTGTAAGTTTTTTTTCTTCCCTCATATAACCAACCTTTAATGATGTCGTCATCCTTTGTGAGGTTATGTACGATATTGCATGGTTCCAAAATCCTCGAGCGTCGTGCCTATACCTGATGATGTCGTGCACGGGGTTCGCCTCATCCTCATCATCGTCTAGCTTGAATATCAACTGTGACAGGTCGACTATGCTAGGTCGATCGCGACTGCTCTAGGTCGATAAAAAGTGTGGTGCGTGGCTCTGATACGTGACAAGTGACGAACTAGCCATTATCAGCCCTGTCATGCTATAATTATTTTTTCTATTTTTTTTGTGAGTTTAGGTTGATTAAGTTTTGAAATATGATATTTTTTGATTGAATATTTGTAATTAAGTGTAACTTGAATTAGTTTCCTACAAATCAATCCAAATTTCTTTACAAACTACTAGCACATTATTATAATATATTTAGAATTATTTTTTTATTTTTATAAATTAGGGTGATTAAAATTTTTAAATTTAGGATGATTAAATTTAGGTAATCCTATTATAAGTTTAGGTGATACCATCATCCCTAAGTAGTACACCACTAGATGCATGGACAATAACATTACTTGACGGTAGTATGAGAATTATTTTTACTGAATATGATCAATTATAACTCAAGTTAATTTTCATCAAATTAATAAAACTTATTTTAGAACTACTAAAGCATGTTTCTAATTTATGATGGAATAAGGCTGATTTTATATAATAATTAATATTTTTAATATATTCTATGAATAAGTAACTCGAATATATTAGAAATGTATACAAACACCTCATCTTCGAGGCGCCTATTACCAACAAGAGAGAAGAAAACCCGTCGCTTCTTGGATTTCCTCTTCTTCCAATATTGTGGGTTCTCTCGATTTGATATATTGACATGGGTTAAATAATTCCGAGTAGTGTCCCGTGAATTGTCAAATTGACCCGACAAGGGTTAACTTTTAGTCCCACATTGGAAGCATTAGGAAGAAGGCACCGGTAAGGATGCCATATAAACTATGGCACGCTGACTGACCAAATCACGCAGCTGTGTGGTGGGCACAGAGCGAACTATTCTTTCGCCTTTTACTAAAGAATACCGTGTGCCCGTCACTCCAAGCAGCATACGCCAATTTTTTGAGGTTCCGTCCTATGGTCGGGTCCAATAAATCATTTGTTAAATGTTTAATTTTTGTTTGATGCAGATCCCCTCTACTTGGGGCCTCATAAACCATAAGTAAAATTATTAATTAATTGTTTAAGGGCTCATCCTTGAATCGCCTTATGCCCAAGAAATTATTAATAAAATTGGTTTTTAATTCTTATACACTTTATTCAAATAGTTTAGGTTCACTTTGTTTGATAAATAATTTAATTTTTATGTCCAGGATTTTTGCGAGTTCACGTGACAAAAATTTTTATTTTGGATGAGAGTTTTGATCCTTTCCAGGATAAAAAAACTCTCTTAATATGATGTTATTATTAAGAAGCATCATTAAATTGTTGAGAGGAATTAATAAAAATAAAAAATCGAAGAACCAGCGACTCTCAGCCAAAGAGTTATCTTATAGGGATTAATATGACAAATACTAGCAAGAACAACAATGCCGTCGTCCATGGGTTCCATTTAACCCGACTGCAACCATCAGATGGTGAAAGCGAACTCGTCATTTATTGTCGATTCGGATCAGATGATCGAGAACCTATTGGTTGTTCCTCTCGTCGCAGCAGTCTCTCTCCTCTCGGTCGCCTTCCCAACGACGGATAGGGTTCAGTCGGGGGCAGCGGCTCGACTCAATTCGGAAATGAGAAGCGCTCTCCTGAGGCCTCTCTTCCGCGCCGCCTTCGCCTCTTCGAGTCCCTCCATCTCCTTCACATCCTCATGCTCCTGCAGATTTGTCAGTATCTTCTTCTTCTGCTCTTCTATAAATCATCAAGCCGTTTTGAATACTTGGGTTTCATATTCGTCTGCTTGTTGATTCTTCGATCAATCTAGGGCATGTTTCATCCCTTCTGATGATAATTTTTTTGTTTGGACATGTGGTTCTGTTGAGGATCTTGACATAAACCTACGTTCTTGATATGTGGATCATCCATTGACCTTTCTCTTTGATTTTTCTTTTCATCAATTGTTCTTCGTGATGTTCGTCATCCTCCGAAAGACTTCCCCGTTTTTGGTGTGCTAATTCAGTTTCTTATAAATATAGGTTGTCAGTTCTGCGAGTTAAGTATTTTTAATATCTCCGCCTAAATATGAGCAAGCGCAGAATATGCCATTCGCATTTAACTATCAGAGATTTACCTCTTGAGCTCTCCATCCGTGATACTACACTAGTCTTAACTACTTTTAGTTGCACACCTAAATGTGATGAAGTGCATAATATGCCATTTGTGTTACCTATAAGAGATGTAACTCATGGGTTTGCCACCTTCGTTACTGCAGTAGTTAGGAACTGAAAACGTCTGTAGTTGTCAGATGGTCAAGTAGTAGACAAATAGTCAGTTGTTGCACTGATCGCATTAAGACTTATGTATCCAGTTCGTAGAGCATGTATTTGTATTTTATGGCACTGATTATTACTTCTCAAAAAATGCATCTTACTATCTTGGGATTCTCTTACTGATATTCGAGCTATCTTTTGAATTCTTACAAAGAAAATGTACGGATCAAACAAACTTGGTTCATTAACTAGGATGTGTTAGGTATTTCTACTATTCACTTCATTGCATATGCTTCTAATTGCCAAGGACATAGTAGTTGGTTTTTCCTAAAAAATATAATCATTTTTTTTAGTTGGTCTATCTTGTGGCACACATATTTGTTTTTTTTTTCTCCCAACATTTTATAATAACAAGTCTGATGGCAACCTTGAGCTATGTCCATCTTGTCATTTATACAATCTAACTACTCATAAATTGTCTCATAGCTCATTTGACATGCCACAGTTGTCAATTATTATGCTGGAAGCTGTTGTTAATTTTATCTTGGATATTGATAATTATGTTACACGATACGGCTGCTTGATTGAATGGTAAAGGATCGAAACAACTATTCTGATACACTTGATCCATTTTGCCACACTCTTGGATTATATGCCCAGTGCATGGCTTCAGTGCTCTGGTTGTGTGTTTTCTTGCTCTGCAATTTCCATACAATTGATGTTTTGGATATAGTCTCATCAGATAAGTTATTCAGTATGCAGTTTCAGCACCTTTAGTTGAGGATGAAGCACAAAATCGATCTTTGCAAGGTAAAGTTTAATGGGTTATTGTTTCAATAAACACAAAATGTTATCTTGGTTTTTTAAAATAGAAGTACATGATAATGTTACTCTATTAGTTAACTGATGAATGAAGTCTATGTGATTAATGTCATGCTTTTGGTATTATAATTTTGATGTAAATATGTTTTCCAAAATTACACCCAACTTTATTGAATCTACAAAAGCATAAGTTTTATTTGAGGATAAAGGAGAGATTGCTATATGCAGTTTAACTATGAAATCTTAGATTGCCAACGTATGGCAAAGTCTCAAGAGAGTTACCGTACAAGATTTATAGAGGGTTACTATACTTGCCGATATTTGCAGCCTAACCATTTTGGCTGCTTGTGCAGGAACCAACAAAAGATCAAACCTAAACACACTTGTCCTCATTTGTTATGCATGCATTATAATCTCGAAGTAGAATGTCCTAGGAAGACTATCTCTTAGCTGCATGTGAGATAAGATGAGCTTTTAACTATTTGTGTATATCATAAGCCCCGCAGAGATGTCTGCTGGTATGCACATGTACGAGCTTTACAAGCTGATGCTCCACGGTACCTCCTGCCCAATGTCTACTAAACAAGGGTAGAACATACATTGAAAAGTGATAAATCGGATGGCTCTCATGGAAATTAAACATTTAAATTAGTATATTATCCCGAGAGAGTGGCTTCTTTAGAGAAGATGGTTCTTAAGCACAATCAAAACCTAGCTGTTTCAGTCGTATATTCCAACTAGATCTTTTTGGAAGTTGTAGACACAATTTGTTCATGATTCATGAAACAAAGATCAGAAGCCAAGCCTAAGGTACTTTGGAAGCTGCTTTTGGTTTTATATAAGATTTTTAACTAGAATTAGCTTATATGTTGTCACTGACAGCATAGTTGTTTTAAGTCATTTTATCCTTTTTGTACTTATCATTTTTTATGTGATGATTGAATGTCATTTACCAGTTATACATGCTGTAGGGAAGGCCTAAGAGTTTCTTACGGATTAAACTGGGCTCTTGCTGCAAGAGGTGTAATTATAAAGGATAAGTCTTTTCATAACTTGCAGAAGTCTGAACTTCAAAAGAAAGGTGCAATCACAGTCGGTAATATAAAACTCATGTTGTCTTTTAGTTCTAGTGTCTTATCTCTCCTTCGAGCTTCTATGATATTTTTCTTATCCAAATCACACAGCTTGTCATCTGCATTTTGCAGAACATTTGGCTGGTGTTCCACTTTATGTGAGAGGATGTAGTTCTGGTGGAGGTCCGGAAATTTCCAAGGCTCAATTTGGCAAAATTTTGAAACAGGTGAAGTAAGGTTTAGATGTCTGTTTGCCTTAATGGTTGTTTTCTACATTCACATAGAACCAATATGTGATTTTGCTTTCACCATACTGAATAATGTTGTTGCAGTAAATTGCATAAGGATCTGATTGATTTGTATTCCTATTACAAGGATTGTGATGAACACACTAAGTATGTTATTGTGGTTGAAACAAGTAGTCTTAGTTTATGTTGTGTCCTCTGTTAGACTCATAAGTTGGTTCTGGTGGCAGTTTGATGTAGTTTAACTGGTTATTCGTGTAATATCTAGATTCTTGTAGGTATCTGTTAGGCCTTTTGAATTGGTATTTGTATTATATATTTTCAATATGGGATGTAGGTGTACGAGGATGTCACATGTCAAAAGGCATAATTTGTTAGTCCTTTTCTCATTAGTACCAGTTAACATTTGTAAAGTTTTGTAATAAGAAATGAGCTTCCATGTTCAGTTGTCTGAAAAGCAAATTCGTTTTTATAAATGTAATTATGATTTCAAGCATTTTGTAAAAATATAATGCTTTAAGAATCCTGTTGTAATTCAGTGACATGATAGTGCAGAACGCCAAAGTTTTTTCAAAATTTTCTAATGTAAAGTTTTTTTTGTTAGGGCAAACTGGCAAAGTTATCTAATAGATAGGCAGTTCTAGTTCTTTCCTACTTATATGACCATATAATTATCCAATTCTGTACTTTTCTCATTAAACTTCTAACAGCAAACAAGTGCTGTTGTATGGTCACCAAATCCATTGCTAAGAACTTGACTGAAGATTATATTTTGAAAGAATAACTTGGCCAGAGATTCAGTCTTGAGAATCTAAAAGCTAATCAGAATGCTAGAGTGACGACTTTGTTTTGTAAGATTCAGAGAATATGCTCAAACTAGGTTTCAAAGTAATCATAGAAGGGCAATCAGAGTTTATGTTGGATTTGCTATGTGATTGTCTTATATAGACATTTATTGTATTGTTTTCTGTTTGTTTAATCCAATATTTAGCATCTACTATCATAAGTATTATGTATGTTATATTTTCTAAGAAAACTGTCAAAAATGTTTCATATATACATAGCATTTCAGTTCAAATATTTCTACTCAATTACACTAATAGTGAAGTGGGCCTTTCTTATTTTCGGATTCTGATACAGGTCATTAGCAATGACCCACTCGAGTACTGAAATATTTTATGTGACTTTAGTTGCAAATATATGAAACTGTGGCTCATTGGCATTTGTAATGCGCTAATGTGAACTAAATTAATTATGGATCTGTATCCATTTGTAATGTGTTCATGTGAACCATTTGTTGCTTATGCATGTGTCTTTTTCTTTTTCTAGGTTACATCTCATATTTCATCAGTCTCGAACATCTTTGTTCAAGATGGAGTAATTGGTTCATCTCCAAAATGTGACGTAAAGGTCCGTGTCATCAGTGATAATCCCTCTGCCACGCTGTCACTAGCTAATATTTTGTGGGAAACACCCAGTCGTGCAATTTCACATGACTCTTGCCCGTTGACAGTCTATATTGCTAGCTCAATCAGGTAGCAGCAGTTCTGTGTTTTACCTTGTGATTGATTCTGCTTTCTAGTTTGTCTGTGGAGAGTTGACAATAAGCAATTAAATCGTCGTATCAAGATCATGGTTCTTAACTGAGCCAGCTATGTCATTGTAGGAGTGGACACGTGTAAATATCTTGCAGGTAGGACTTTGGATGATGTGACATGGTTGAAGTATAGCCTTCCTGAGCAACAAATATAACTTAAGAAGTCTGAGGATATTTATAATACTATGTTGAAAGATCTCACCGTAAGTATTTATGGTCAAGTATCTAAATAGTGTGTGCCACTTGAAAGTAAGGTTCTCAATTTCGGTCTGTATCGGTGTACTGAGCCTTGCTTGGTACGGTATGTACCGAGGCGTATTGATGGTACACCGGGCATATCGGCAGTATGCCCAAAAAGAGTTGAAAAACATCCAAAAATATCTAGAGGTAACAATCCAAAAATATCGAGACATACAAATTGGTACACCTCAGTAACAGTTGAAATCCGAGGTGTATCAATTGATACACCTCGGTAACAGTCGAAATCCGAGGCGTATCGACCAGTACATCTCAGTAACGATCGGATTTCAACTGTTACCGGTCGCTACAGTCAAAACACTGGTACCACCCGGTAGAGAGTGGTCCGCGTACTAGTATCCTCTTGGACCGGTATGTACCGCCGGATCTGGTGGTACACATCAAAATTCAGAATCCTGCTTGAAAGCATTATACCTGTAAAGCATTTCTAAGGGGAGGTGTGGATTTTGTCAGATATATTTAATTTAATTAATTCCTTCACTCTTCATTCTACACAAACCAACAATAACTACAAGAAAATGCATGTTAATAATTTCTTCTCACCTTGCCTTCTTATGTGTGGAGGATAGCAAATGCACTGGTGGTCTTGTTTGTAAGAATGGTTTCTTGTCGTTTAAACCATATGAATAATGCACACATATACCTATCGCTTGTCTGAATCATGAAGAATAGAAAAAAGAAGAAAAGCATAACATGTTAGGTGGAATTGTTAAAAGTTTGACATCATGGGTGTTGGATTTTGATGTCGACCAGAGACAGCATTCATTTTAGCTGTATATTCTTGCTGCAGAAAATGACTTCTGAGATTGTTCTTTTGTTTCATTAGCACAATCAGCATCGACAATAGGGGTGTAACTATATTATCTGATTTGTGCTATCTGTGATCAATATCTTATGCATGCAACTTATGTTCTGTTTGCTTTTTTTACTTTTCTTACAGTTCAAGTGCTATGGATTTTCTAAGGATTGGTTCACAAGCATCTAATGGATTTGCAGCTGCTGATGTAGAGCGTTCATCACTTGTCATATGTGGTAAAGCTTTTGCTGATGCTACTGCTGTGAAAAATGCTTTAGCTGCTTTGGCTGCTCCTGTAATATTTGCAAGGGAGGGCTTGCCTCTTTCTGCCAGGTAGCAACTGTTTAATCATTCCTGATGTCATTGTTCATGTTCTGCTGGTAACTCATAAGATTTGTCTTTGTTAGGCTTCTTGTATCTGGTGATTCTGTGATTTTGCTGTTTGCTCCAGAAGATACTATCAAGAAATGTGCAGAGCTCTGCAAATCTCTAGTGTCTATAAATACTGGTGTGATACTTTCTTCTCATGGCACTGCACCATTTTTCCAAATCAAGGATTCCGCAGCATCAAATTTGCTAAAGAAACCATCTTCTGTAATCTTTGCCACAGCTGATAGGTGATGTGAAATTTTCATTTTCGTTATCTTTGATAGATATGATTTCCTTTTACAAAAATTACCATCTGATTTCATTAAGAATGAACAATAAGCTTCTTAAAGCTATACTAGTCCTATCATTAGTGATACCCTGGCAATCGTGTATTTTGACATAATAAGTCAAACTTAGGGCTAGGGTTAAACAACCATCCCTTTCTCTGATGCTAGAGAATGCATCGAGAAAGAGGAGAGATGTTAGGGCATCACCTTCCAGAAACAAAGGTAGGGAGCTAAATTTTTTACTTTCCTACATCCTTCTTTTTTTCTTATTAATATCCTATTCATGTTACATTGATGTCTGTTCTCGTATCATGATTTATGTTTAATTTTATCATGACCTTTAAGATTGATATGAATATGATATGTTAGGTTGACATAAATTCATAAAGCAAAATTTGTGATTTATTATATCTCTCTTGATTAATAAACTATATTTTTATCCAAGGTTCGTCGTATCGGTCCGTACAGGCATACCGAGTTTATCTTGGTACGGTATGGTACTCGGTCCCAAGTGGTATGTACAATGCATACCACTCGATATAATATAATATAATCTAATATAATATTAATGTAGTATAATATATATTAACAAATAAAAACGGAGAGACGAGGCGTCGCCTCGTTCTCCCGCGGGAAGATGAGGCATCACCTCGTTCCTGCACGGGGAGTTCCCTTCTCCTTTCTCGCCTCGTCTCCCCGAGTGGAGAAGGAAGCCTGTCGGCGAAGAATCCCTGCGGGCGACGGATCGTGGGGGGGAACCGGGGAAGAGCAAGTATCTCTCTCTTTTCTCCCTTTTCTTTTTCTCCCTCTTCTTCTTTCTCCCTTAATCGACCATCGATGATCTAAATCGACCGCCAACGATCGATTTCGATGGTACCGCTTAGATAGTGGTGGTACTAGTTTCTTATCGATGGTATGTCGCCCGTACAGGTATAGATCGAAAAAGTGAACCTTGTTTTTATCATTGAGATTAAATACTAAGAAATTTATTACCAAAAAAAGAATGAGAAGAGAAAGTGATGACCCATTGCCCATTAATTAGTGGTTGTCTATAACAAATTATTATTTAGTGTAAGATAAATAATGTGGAGAAAATGAAGAGTTAAGTCACAAGGATACTAAGGAAGAAGGAAATAAGGAGAAAAGAAAAAACAAAATAAAAGATCTAAAAAAATAAACAAGTGTATAATGTGATATTAAAGGGAACCAATCACTATGAGTAATTAAAGGATTTCAAGGATCATATACATGTTAAATTAAATTATTTTCAATGCATTACAAGAAAGCAAGGTTCTTTGTTTCGATCTGTATCGTTCGGTATGGGCGGAAAGTACCGGTTCGACAGGATACCGGTACGCGGACCGTTCGCTATTAGGCGGTACCATTGATTTCGACCGTCGGTGGTCGATTAAGGGAGAAAGAAGAAGAGGGAGAAGAAGAAAAGGAGAAACGAGAGAGATACCTGCTCTTCCCCGGTTCCCCGCACGATTCGTCGCTTGTGGGCGATTCTTTGTCGGCAGGCTTCCTTCTCCACCCGAGGAGACAAAGTGAGAAAGGAGAAGGGAACTCCCTATGTGGGAATGAGGCGACGCCTCGTCTTCTTGCGGGAGAACGAGGCGATGCCTCGTTTTCCTACGGGAGAACGAGGTGACGCCTCGTCTCCCTGCGTGGGGAGAAGGGAGAATGAGGCGACTCGTCTCCTCGCGCGAGAACGAGGTGACTCCTTGTCTCCCCGCGCAAGAACGAGGCGACGCCTCGTCTCTCTGTTTTCATTTTTTTAATATATATTATATTATATTAATATTATATATATAATTTTATAATATAATATAATATTATAATATACCAAGTGATATGTAATGTTTATACCGCTCGGTACCGGGTATCGTATCGTACCAAGATAAACTCGGTATGCCGGTATGGATTGACATGGTGAACCTTGCATGAAAGACTTATGTTTAGCAATAAATATATTCAAATCAATTCAAAATTCAATTTAATTAGAAAGAATGATTAAATGTTAGGAATAGATCCAAATTATGTTAAGGATGATTTATATTGTTATGGGAACTAATTTTTAATATGCAAGGATGGATTCACAAAGACTAGGGATTTGATTGTAATATCTAGGTACTAATTTGTAAGGTTCCAGGGACCTGTGTGAAATTTTTAGGGACTGAATCAAATTATATCTTTTCTATTTTGTGTTCTAATTTATTGATCCAATGAATTCTTTACTTTTTTTGAAAGTTATAAATTTTAAGAATAAAGCTTCTCATCTTTCTTTCAAGTGATACCAATAGTACAAATTAAAATTAGTTAGAACAAAGTGTATGGAGCTTACCTTAGTAAAGGATCAAGAACTAGTTGTTATATCACAATTATTTTAATGATGTCATGTATACTTTTACATGTGTTACTTTGATATGTTGTTCTTTTGGTATAATACAATCATGATGGACGAGGTTATTTGGAGGAAAAGGTATTAAGGTTTTATATTTAATATTGTTCATACATTTATTGTTCCAAAAGAAAAGAAAAAATTAAGCAACAATAAAGTTCACGAAAGAAAATTATAATTAATAATAAATAGTGAAAAAAAGTGAAAGAACAAAAAGATGAAGGTTAAAGACAAAAAAAGAAAAAGAAAGCAGTAGAACATAAATAATAACTAAATGTAAATAAATAAAGAAAAGGAAAAACAGAGACAAGGAAAAAAATGTAAAAGAAAAAATATAGATAAAGATCTTATAAGAGCAATATTTATAAATAAGAAAACAAAATCCTACATGCAAGAAGATAGTAATAATGATAAGGGATATGTTAACAATAATAACCATAAGGAATACAAATTGAATAATTATATTAAAAAGGAAGAAGAGGAATAAGAGGATATTTTCTTCGGTCGAATTAAATCACTGCAATGATTAAGTCATAAAAGTTATCTTGGAGTCTATTAAATATGGATAACATAAACATATAGGTTTGCTCCTCAAAACTCATTTTATCTTTACAGGCCTCTTGTTAAATTAATATCAGAATGCATGTTGACTAAATTATGACATGCACAACTTATGGAAATAAAACATATTTTAAGATGCTGGTTTAATCCCACGTCTGAGGTGGGCTAAGACTTGGAATAACTAAGGGTTTTATGGGTGTATTACTTTTAACCAAGGTTCGACGTTCCAAATCGTATCGCCTGGTACGGGCAGTACATATTGGTCCCACTATTGACCGGTACGTGGATCACTTGCTATCGGGTGGTACCGTCGATTGAGATTGTTTCTGTACTGTTACCACTCGAAATCGGTTGTTAACGGTCAATTTTGATCGTCGCTAGTCGATGTCGAGTGGTAACAGTCGATTTCGACCATCGCCAGCCATTGTCGGGCGGCAATGGTCGATTTCGACCGTCGACGATCGATTTTGGGCGATATCAGCCAAGGGAGAAAGAAGAAGAGGGAGAAGAAAAGGGAGAACTTAGAGATTCAACGCTTCTTTCCCGATCCCGATCCGTTGCTCGTGAGCTTCACGGGGCTTCGTGGGGAGAATTTTTGGTGATCGCTGGGAGAAGAGAACGACGTGAGACGCACGAGCTTCTTGTTGAGGCTGTCTCGGGAGATTTCTTCTCCCTGCACGGGCTTCTCGGGGAGGAGACGTTTCTCCTCGCACAGGGAGAAGAAACGTCTCCCCACGTTGTCACGAACAGTCTTTGCGCACTCGAAACATCTTCGCTTAACGAATTGTTCGTCGCTTTTGCATGCTTGTATAGATGTTTGGTAGCCTATTTTGCCTTAGTTTTATGTGGTTTTGCCTGAGAAATGCAAGCGAAAATAGTTTGCAACACTGCAGTGCGATCGCTCACCCAACTGGGCCAAAATTGCCCAAAACAGCTCTGTTTTCGCGTGTCGCGGCCTGATTTTTGCAGATCGCCGTGCGTTGCAAAATGCTAGCCATCTCAGACCCCTAGAACCACTTGGGTGGCACAGGGTTGGATGGGGCTTCGGTTATATGTTGGGCGTTGAGCATTCGTCACAAGTTGAGCTTGTCTTCGCGCTCGGCACCCAGTGAACTGTCATTTGTGGACTTGCAATTGTTCGTTCAACCTTTTAAAGTCCTTTTCCGTTAAACTCTCGAGGAGCATGTCGAGCACCTTCGAACAATCTTTAAAGTTCTCAAGGAGAACACCTTGTTTGTGAAGAGGGAGAAGTGCTACTTTGCTCAGACACAAATTCTGTTCTTGGGGCATCAAATAAGGGACGATTTTATCCGAATAGACAAATTTAAGGTGCAAACTGTGACAGAATGGTGAACACCAAAGAAGGTGTCACAGCTGAGATCCTTCCTTGATTTCGTTAACTATTATCGGTGCTTCATAGCTGGATATTTGAAGCGCTAGCTCCATTGACGGGGTTGCTGAAGGAGAAGTCTTGGAAATGGTTGGACAAATGCGAGGCAGCATTCCAAGACCTAAAGACTGTTGTGTTAGAAGAATCGATACTTAAATTGCCGAACTATGGGAAGTCCTTTGAGATCCATATAGATGCTTCAGAATTTGCGATTGGGGGAGTACTTATGCAAAAGGGTCACTTGGTGGCCTATGAGAGTTGTAAGCTCAACGAGACCGAGCGGCGATATCCGGTGCACGAGAAGGAGATGACAGCAGTGGTCCACTGTCTACGAGTTTTGCGACACTACCTTGTCAGAGCACGATTTGTGCTAAGGACATACAATATTGCGTTGAGTTACTTTCAAACTCAAAAGAAATTCTCCCCAAAGCGAGTTCGATGGGTAGGACTTCCTTGCTGAGTACAATATGGCAATGGAGTACAAACTCGAAAGAGCAAATGTCGTAGTCGATGTGTTAAGCCGGAAAGTAGAGCTGGTGAATGCCATACAGTTGGAAGGTAGAGGCTAAGCAAGTTAATTGCACTCCAACTTCCTTTCCAGGATTAGGGATAGACTATATAGTGATCCTCATGCAGTAATCTTGATGCAACTCATCAAAGAGGGCAAGACACGATGATTTTGGGTCCAGGAGGGACTCATCTACACCAAAGGAAATAGAGTTTATGTTCCGCGGGCGGACAATTTGAGGCGTGAACTCTTGAAAGAGTGTCATGGTTCCCTTTGGACTAGACATCCGGGTATTCATCGAACAATGGCTCTCGTGGAGACTCTCCACTAGAGAGGGCCTTCTATTGGCTGAAGATGGGGACCGACGTGGAGGAATATGTTCGAACATGCCTTACTTGCCAACAAGATAAGGTAGAGCAGTGGAAGGCAGTGGGACTTCTGTAGCCGCTGCCCGTACTAGATAGGCTATGGGAGAGCATTTCTTTGGACTTTATATCAAGCTTGCCGGCAGTAGGGGAACTCGGATCGATACTCGTGGTGGTCAATCGGTTTTCAAAGTATACAATATTTATTGCTACACCCCTACATTGTTCAGCAGAGGAGGTGGCCAAGTTAATGATGAAGAATGTGGTGAAGTATTGGGGAGTTCTGCACTATATCATCAGTGATCGAAATGCACGACTCTTGAGACGATTCTGGACTTGGCTATTAAAACTGCTGAGGTCCAAGTTATACTTCTCCACAAGCCTCCACCCTCAGACGGATGGCCAGACTAAAAGAATAAATTCGCTCCCCGAGCAATATCTTCGGCACTACGTGAGTGCTAACCAACGAGATTGGGTAAAGCTGTTGGACATAGCCCAATTCTCGTACAACTTGCATCGGAGCTCTGCGTCCAACAAGAGCCCCTTTAAGATTATCACGGGACAACAACTGTCGACTCCTCATACCTTGGCTATTGGTTATACAGGGAGTAGCCCGTCAGTGTATCCTTCTTAAAGGAATGACATCGGAATGCAGATATTGCGTGGGCTTACTTGGAGAAGGCGGCCAAAAAGATGAAGTGGGCAGACTTGGGAAGGCGACCATAGGAGTTCAAAGTTGGCGACTTGGTGTTGGTGAAACTCCAACCAGTATCACTCCAGTTCTTTAGGCACAAAGTGCACAAAGGATTAGTATGCAAGTATGAAAGGCCCTTCCCAATTATCAGTTGGGTAGGTAATGTTAGAAGTTGCAACTGCCGGCATAGCTTAAAATTCACAATGTCTTCCATGCAAGCAACTTGAAAGCCTACTATTCAGATCCGCAAGATGCTTCCCGAAGTGTTTGAACTCGACTACCCCCCACAAGAGCCTCCTACGAGAAGTGAGTTAAAACCATTCTAGCAGATCGCAAGACGAAGCTACCTAACGGAATGGAGCAAACCGAGTATTTGGTGAAGTGGCAAAAGCTTCCCCGAACAGAAGCCAGTTGGGAGCCTGAAGATGCCACACGACATGAAGAAGTCATCGTCAAAGCCTACCAACAAGCGTCAACGAGGGTGTTGACAATTTAAGTGGGGGAGATGTCACGAACGGTCTTCGCGCACTCGCAACATCTTCGCTCAACGAATTGTTCGTCGCTTTTGCATGCTTGTATAGATGTTTGGCAGCCTATTTTGCTTTAGTTTTATGTGGTTTTGCCTGAGAAATGCAAGCGAAAACAGTTTGCAATGCTGTAGTGCGATTGCTCATCGTGTCAGGCCAAAATTGCCCAAAACAACTCTGTTTTGGCGTGCCGCGGCCTGATTTCGGCAGACCGCAGTGCGTTGCAAAATGTCAGCCATCTCAGACCCCTGGAACTACCCGGGTGGCATAGGGTTGGATGGGGCTTCAGTTATATGTCGGGCGTTGAGCATTCGTCACAAGCTGAGCTTGTCTTCACGCCCGGCACCTAGTGAACCGTCGTTTGTGGAACCTTCTAAAGTCCTTTTTCGCTCCTTTCTCTCTTGCACTCAAGATGTTTATTGAATTGCTTGTAAAGCTTCCCTCTTCGCGAGATGAAGGGACCTGTCCGCCGCTCTGTCACGGGCTTAGCTGATTTTGCTGAAGCCGTGCGGTACCCATGCGTGTCCGTCAGCAAATGTCAGCCCTCCCCGAGATCTCCTAGAGTCCTTTAGACTTACAAAAGAGAAAACGGGCCAGAAGAAATAATTCCCACGGGATCCACAAGCAACTGCTCAAGCAAACATTTTATAAAGCCAAATACAAATTACACCCATGGACATTATAAACTCAGAGAGATTGCACACAAAGGATAATGGTCCATTACAGACCGAAGTCCCCACAAGTGCTTATAAGACACACTTGTATTTACAAGCCAAACTTGGCCATAAAGCAAATCAAACTAGGTCAAGCTCATAAGCTCGCTTTGTCAGACAAGATAGGTACCTAAACCGAAGGACACGGACAAACACGAGCATTTCATCGAACACCTTGTTTACATTGTTGTCCGTGACAGCTCACTTTAATCTAATCAACCTTCTCTTTTGTAGGTCCTTAGGGACCGACACAAGGTTGCATGTAGGCTGACCCATTGTGGACAAATATTGCACGGGCGTTTCATGGTATAAGCAATCCCAGCTAAGTCCGAGACATTTGATGCAAGGATGCTTCACAACTTAGGCAATTTCAGCTAAGTCTGAAACTTTGTCGCAAGGGTGCTGCACGACTTAGGAAAATTCAGCTAAGTCCGTGACAACGTGGGGAGAAGGAATGAGGCGACATTACCCTTTTTCTTTTATTTTTAATTATATATATATATATATATATATATATATATATATATATATATACGGAGCGATACACTTAGGCGTACCGTACCATACCGAACTACACTGGAATGATATGGTTTGGCGGACCTTGCTATTAACTTAAGCTTAAGCTAAAGTTAACAACCCAAAATGGTTAAGCTGAAGTTAATAAACCAATTATCCCATCAAGTTGAGTTGAGACATATAGATTGACTAAAAATATGCACCATGAAGTACAATATAGCAGGGGCTTAAATAGGTGCTCGATTAGGCGAGGCAAGGCCCGAATGCCTTAAGCCTTAATTAGGCAATGTTCTTCAAAGAAGTGCCGCTTGTGTGCTTGCCTGAACCCAAGCGTCGGGCGCCTTAGGCGAGTGCCTAATTGAAACAAAGCAACCGAACCAGACTATCAAGTATGGTTCGATTGAACAGTAACTTAGGTGGTTCGATTGATCCAACTAAGCTATATAATGTTACTAAATCTACACACACAAACCCTACACCCCTGTATGACCCCAAGCTACAAACCCTACTTCGTGTGCAGCTGTTGCGTTTGCCACGGTCACTTACTCTAACGCTACCTCCACCGTCTTCATATAGAACCGACACTTCTTCTGCCACTGATAGACGGGTCCGAAGGTCTTGGTTTCGTGTGCAGTTCCCTCCGCCGTCGTTGCTTCCGTGTGCATCTTTCTTTGTTCCTATTGTTGTCATTCGCACCTTCCTCCGCCATTGCTATTGTCGTTTGCAGCTTCATCCATCACTACTGTCATTGTCTTAAAGTTCCTCCACCATCGCTGCCATCTCCTTCCCTAATTCCACTGTCAGTGACTCTTTTCTTCTCTCTAACAACTATTAATAGTAGATTAAATATTGTTAATAGTAAATTATTAACTATTGTTATCATATAATAATCCTTATTTAGATTTTAACACTATTAATCTCTATTTATTAATTATATATATTTTATATTTTAATATTTCATAGCGTCTCACTTCTCTTAGGCGGGAGCCTAGCGCCTCGGACATTTTTGGACCTTGGCGCCTTTTGGCTTCTAGCACTTTTTAAATCACTTAAATATAGGTGTAAAGCTTAACTCTTCCATGTGTATAAGTAATAACATTGATGCTATAATAAATAATTCTTGAGGAATGTAGTTAGGTAAATATGATTCTTAAATCTTTTCAATATATGATATGAATAAATCTCACCTCTTATGTAGAGTTAAATTCCTTTAATCTTACATTTAGTAATGATCAGCCTCAAGGGTGTTTAACTGGATACTTTGCTAAACTAAATCGAGTGCTTAATAGATGTGTAATAAATAATATTTGATTTAGATACGTATAATTAAATGAAATAGAAAATAGAGTAATTATTTAAAATAATATGAATAAATTCTTTGTTAATAATTAACTTGACTAATTTGAGTGACATCTAACCCTTTAATCATTTTAAACATAAGGTTTGAGCAGATATTTTGTTATATGACGAATCATTATGCTTGAAATAGTTTTATTATGTAAAAATAATAAATATTCATGATGTATTATGTCATCCATTGTGGTTAAATATTAATTTCATGTCATATATGAAAACACAAAGTTGTGAGTTAATGTTTGGAGACTTAATATTATCCTTGTATTAAAATTTTGACTTGCATACATTCTATGAATCTTGTGTTTAAAATATTACTGAATGTTTATATTACTTGTGTCATGAGATATTTAAATGATTAATTATTAAATTTATATTCATGTGTCAAAAATCCTGAGTCATAAATTAGTGTGTTCCATAAAGATTCCTATGTAATTGTGCATTGTTAACATGACCCATAGAACATTATATATTTATTATAAATATATATAATTTCAAGTTAGGTTCTTGGTAGCTCTAGTTGTTACCAGAAACATATACCTCATTGCAGATTCCAAGGATGGTGGACCTTTGAATCGACGTGATGATAATTAAATCCACCAAGGAGTAGACAATGAGATCGTATAAGTTGTACGTGTAGTAGCCTATGTAAGAGAATTAAACATATTAATGTTCCTAAAATAAATTGATTTTCATGAATATTATGTGATTGATGTGCTATCATCATGTGATAAATACATCCTTAGGTGGCAATCTTGTGGCTCATCACGTCAGATAACATTTAAGTTCAAGGATGTTGTCCACAAGATAGGACTAGTTATCTCATGTCTAGTACGTACTTGAGTTTCATAATTGTTCTTTTTTTTATATGAATAAAACAAATGAACAAGAGAGTTTATGTATATATTATAACATGTGATATGAGAAAAGATGAAAGGAAAAGAAGGAAGAAATTTATGATATGTAATATGAAGTTGACCTCATATGTATTAAACAAAATGTGTTCTTTGTTAAAGCGATATTAATCCCTTACATACGACATGATATGCTGTGTAATATGCAATTGAAATAATGTATGGATAAATACATGCACGGTTGGTATGATAATTTTTTTATGACATCAACATATGATTGATACTTGATAGTTATAAATCATTTGTTGTAATTAATTTTATTTGTTGATGCTCTACTCACATATGACATAGACCCTTACATTTATTGATAATGATTCAACATATTATTAATGCTCCATTTTGATCTTTTTCTTATTCTCTACTGGGCATTTGGGCTAAAAAACTACTTATTTGTTTGAAGATAGCATGATATTGAGAACAAGAGCTGAAGGACTATTCTAGGTTAAGATGGATTTGGTAATTAATTATTGTTATAACAAATGTGTTAATTTAAGAAAAAAATATACAACTATGTGAAAAGGAATTTAGTTCATGCAACGATTTGTCACGCCCTGATCTGACCTAACTTGAATCTCTAGAAGATCAAACAAATTTATATTTTTTTGTGAGTACAAATGCCCAGTAGGGAATAGGATAAGAAATTAAATAAAGCATGTCTTAATATGCTGAATCATTATCAAACACAAGGATCTATGTTATGCATTAGGGTGTCAATGAATAAAATTAACACATTAACTATAGTATGTTCCATGTATCACAACAAATTATTTATAACTGTCATGCATTGATTATATGTTGACGTGATAAAAATTATCATATCATTCATACACGATCGATACTTATCCATGTATTATTGTAATTACATATTACATGTTGTATCATATTGCATGTCATGGATTAATTTTAGTAGGTAATACATTATGTTTATTATATATCATGTAATAAGAATCAACTCCATATTACATGTCACATCTTTCTTTCTTTTTTCCTTGCATCTTTTTGAAATATCACATGTTATACTATATACATATACTATTTTATTCATATAAGACAGAAAAAAATTATGGAACTCAGGTAACTACTAAACCCAAGGTTACTAGCCTTATCATGTGGTCAACATCCTTGATAGACTTAAATTTTGTCTTATGTGTTGACCCTTGAGTACATTTCTTACAGTTTGATAGCATATCACCCTTGTTCACATAATATCTATGCAAATTAATCTATTTTAGTAAAAATATTCTTTTTAATTCTCTAAGATTACTGTCGGATATAACTTATAATAACTCATTACCTCCACCTTGGTAGACTTAAACGTCATCCCTTCATCGATCCATGGGTTTCCAACCCTTGGAATCCATAATGAGATATAAGTCTATAGTAAGAGAACCTAACTTAAAATTATTTATATAATAAATATATAATGCTCTATCTAATGTCAATAATGCATAATTATATATGCATCTTTATGGAACACACCAACTAATCATTTAAATATTTAATAACAGAAGCAATATAAACATTCGTCATATCAAATATCGAATAAAATAAAATTAATATTTTAAACACAAGATTCATCGAATGAATGTATGGTTAAATTTTTATATGAATAACATTAAGTCTCTAAACACTAAATCATAACTTAACATATTCATACATGACATGAAATTAATATTTAACCTTTATGGGTGATATAATATATAAAATATAAATATTTATTTAATTAAAAAAATTAATATTTCAAGCATACTAATTTTTCATTTAACAAAATATATGTTCAAATCTTATGCTTAAAATGATTATAGGGTCAAATGACACTCAAATTTATGTTTCTAGTTCAATTAGTCAAGTTAACCATCAACCGACAATATATCCATATTATTTTAACTTTAGTCATCTATTTTTTTAAATTATATGTACTATAAACACTTGTAAATAAATAAGATATCATTTATTAGACATAATCAAACTCTCAATTTAATTTAGTAAATTTTAGTAAAATATCAATTAAATATTCCTGCGGATTATCATTACTAATGTGAGATTATAGTGTCAATTTAACTCTATGTAAGGGTGTGATATTTATTCATATCATATATTGAGAAGATTTAATAAATCATATTTACTGTTTCTCAAGAATTATTTATTATATCAACAACATTGTTACTTATATTCATGTATAGAAGTTCAGTCTAAACCCATACTTTAATTCATGGTTTACATTTTTCTGGTCAGTGATGTTCTTTATTTCCATATTTAATCAAGATGCATTATAATATAAATTTAACAACTCAGAATGTGCATGCCAAAATATATAATTGTTTATTATTTTTCTTTAGATCTTGTATTTTTTTTTCCTTTTGTTCTGTATTTCCTTCTTACTGACTTACCTCTTTGTATCCTTCTCTTGTGCTAAACAATACTCTGTTGTGGTCAACCGCTAATTGATGGGCTCTAGGTCCTCTCTTTATCTTCAGTTCTTCACATTCTCATTCTCTTTTTATAATAAATTTCTTAGATCTAATCTCAATAATAAAAGTATAGTTAAATGTTATAATCTTAATAATAAAAGTTTTTTAAGAAAATCAAGAGAGATTTAAGATGATTTAAATCACAAATTTTACTTTATACATTTATATCAACCAAACATACCATATCTATATTAATCTTAATATCATAATAAAATAAGATATAGATTGTGATACGGGAAGAGAATATCAATGAAACATGAATAGGATATTAAAAATAAAAAGAGGAGGATGATGTATGAAAGTTAAGGATTCGGATCCCTACCTTTATTTCTTGTAGATGATGCACTGGTGTCTCCTCTCCTCCCTCTATCATGAGAGAAGGGATGGTGGCTACAAATAAATGGGGATTAACCCTAACCTTAGGTTTTCTCATTATGTTGAATTACAAGATTACCCTTATTGAAATTAAGGCATTACAGTTAGCCAGCAAGGCCATCCTTTTGTCATAGGTGCCATTACATCGTTTAAACCCTAGGGTTTTACAACCTAAAGATATTAGAAAAAGATGTGTTTCTATTATTACACAACAATTTTATTATGGAACTCCTGTTCGTTTGTATGTTAAGCCCTGTGGTCATTTTTTTTGTCTTTCTGTAATTACAGTTTACTACTCGGAACATGTCTTGATGATTACCTTTTTTATTATTTAATGATTACAAAGTAAATTTTTTTTTTTAACTTTCAACTGTTGGAAGTGCTATACCTTTGGAATTGCAGTGTAAGTTCACTTCTTAACTAATACAGTCTTCTATTCTGTCATATTTCTATGTCAACACTTTTACCTTCAGTCCTGCATTTTCAACCACGTGGATCATGTTGGACAAGTATGATAGTTGGACAAAAGATCTGTGAACAAAGCATTCTACAAATTTTATATGCAAGTACTAAACTATGTTGTATATAGAAGTTGGCTGTATTTTTCTTATCTACTAGAATGATGGCGTAGCAAGAATGACCATTCGTCTGATTGCACAATGATACTACTTACTGTTACTTTCTACCAACTACTGTTTCATTGTTTGAATTGCAGTACTGGAGTTTTTCCTTTAATATCAAAGCTCTCTCCAGGTCAAGCTGCATATCACTTCTTGGCTGGATATCAGGAAGGTAAGTTTGTGCCGGCATACATCAAGGGCCCTTCACCTATTGATTCGCTGGAGCTTGCGAAGGCACTTTTCCTACAGGTGTGGTTACTACTAGATTTTGAACTTTTGTAGATGCAGCAACATTTTAATATCTTGTTCCCATTCATAGCTAAGATCTGTAAGACATCTTGACTATCTCATTCTTTTGCAGTTGATAGAAAATGAGATCCCCTCGTTCCTGATTAATGTCAGTGACAGTGGAGGGCATATTAGTGGTACGTTGGAGGATGAGACTTTCTGATTTGAAGTTTTGTATCAACTTCTATGGAAAGAAACCTTCCCTTCACATAATGCTGATTAACTCGATGTTCTTGTGGAACTTAGGCGAGGAGTTTATCAAGCTGGTGGAGTCAACTTTCTCCGGTAAATTGTCTGATAGCAAACCAAATGCTTCAGATGCCAAGGGTAATCATATTTCTACATCACTTCTTCCCATAAATGCTGCCAACCTTGACTTGATGGTTAATGCTGACATATAGCATGAGTTACTGACGTGGTGTGCGTCCAGAAGTTCGTCACCCAACCCTGCCACCTGTTGTCCACTGGATGCATGCCACGGCTACAGCTCATGCCTTCAGTTGCACACCAAGTCATAATTTCTTTTAGCATCTCTCTCATTTTCCTGGAATTTGACCTTTTTAAAAGTTGTTTTATTGCAGTTGCAAATCTCAAAGGGAAGTACAAAAGCTTTCTATCAAGGAAATTCCACGGTTTACCCGAGGAATTCTTCTTCTGACAATTCCTGGATGTTAGTTGCTTTTATCAAGTTTATGTTGTGCACTGACTTGAGGGAAAGTAATTTGCTCATACTACTACTAGTTGCAACTATCGTCATACTGATCCTCGGTTACAATTTTTGTTCTGTTTAATTATTCTTTTCTTGAAGTGTTAATATAAAAATTGAGCAATGTTAGCATTAAGGATGTACATAAGCTGGTCTCAGAATCTGTGAAAAATGAACATTTTTCATCTTTTGATTTGAGGAAGATGCCCATTTATGTTTGCAACGTACATTTTCATGCAATCCAGCTTCTCCAAAATAAAATTACAGGGGGTATTTTTTTTTCAACTGCAATCTTCAGATACAATAAATCCACCTTCTAAATAATGCTTTGAACAAATAATAATAATAATAATAATAATAATAATAATAATAATAATAATAATAATAATAATGCTTATGAATAGGGGAGATCCACGTTTTCTAACCCAATTCTTACTGATGATGTTTTTTTCATTTCTGTATACTTGTCAGCAGCCAATTGACTTGTAACAGAAGTTTCCTTCACTAGGCAAAGCCTACATGGGTGTCTGCTGCATTAAATATCCTGTGTATTAGCTAGTTGTGACCGGATAAAGGTGCGCAAGCCTTTAGTGTTGCAGCCTATTGTTTGATCAAATCGAGTTGACTGCATCAAGTGCTCACTGAAGGTATCCTCTTACCACAAAACAAGAAACTTGCATTTAGTTTCTTGGAAGTTGATCATTCAAGCCATAGAAGTTGACTATGATACCTCTGTATTCCATGGAAACAAAAGGATTAGCTTTAAGAGTGTCTCTTACATGCTAATAATATGCATCTTGCTTATACATATTGGTCGCAAAACACACAAGATGCTCCTCTACTGCACGCTCACAACTAGATATTCACCGCAGAGGATACAACGGAAGCTCTCAAAGGCAAAAGGATAAAAACAACTGCAAGTACATCAGCAACTGTCCTCTCCGACACCTTCCTTCTATCTCTCCCCGCTTGCTGTCAGTATCTCTATCCTTCTTATTTCCTTCGTGTCTCGAACTCATTAGTTATTCTTACAATTACATCCGTCAGATTTACCTCGTTAGCTACACATCATAACGCCTCCACTAGCGGTGGCGATACCTCCTTCGCTTCCTCCTCGGCGTCCCATAAAAAATGCGCGTAAGAGCCCAGCACGAAGCTGCAAGCACACAGCGACATATATACCATAAGATCAAATGGTTCAGGTGGAGAGATGTGTTTATTTAGGGGTGAAGGGAAGAAGGAAGCGTACCAGTCGTCGGGGGAGGCTTCGACGGCGCGCTCGAAGTAGGCTTCGGCCCTCTCCCCGTCTCTGTGAGTCTCCCAAACCAGCTTGCCGTAGAGCGACAGCACCTCGCCGTCGCCTGGGCTCGCCAGAATCGCCCGCCCGTAGCACTCTTCCGCACCCTTTGCATCTCCTTCCACCTTTGCAGACGAAGTGACCGGAGCAAACAGCTCAGCTTTTGTTCCTCGCGCAAAATATGCGACCTCCAAGTGGCGTGAAATTGGAATCTTACCCACTCACCTCGTGTAGGAACCTTCCGTAGTTACTCAATAGGAGCGCGTTCGAAGGGTCGGACCGTAGCATCTGCTGGTAATGCTCTGCAATCCTCCTCTTGTCGTTCTGATCGTCGCTTCCGCCGCCGCCTCTTCCCCCGCCAACCTTTCTCCCCTTGCCAATCCCCCCGCCGGAATACGCCACTTGCTCCACCGGCGGAATCGCCGGAACCGCGACTCCGATATCGAACCAGTTCGCCTGCAAATCCACCTGCGCCGGGCGGTTCGATGGAACGAGGTCGCCCTCCGACCTGGCCCGCCGAAGGAGGCGCCCCTCCCTCCCCACCTCTACTTCACAGTGGAGCGCGGCAGCGCACCGGGATCTTGGGCGCAGCAAGCCGCTCCGGTTCCGCCGAAGAAATGAGATCCCGGAGGCGGAATCCCCGTATCTCCTCGGATCGCCAAGGAACGAGCAGGAACGGGTTAGGATCGCTGCTGTCATTGCCGTCCAATGAGACCTCACTCGGCCTGTAGGATGACCCGTCTTCTCGTCGACTGAAACTTGCGGAGCTCGAAGCCTCTCTTTATAGCATCTCTAGACCGGGTCACGGGTAACGGCGAGTGCGTCGTGGACGCGTGTGACGGCCTCACACGTGACACAAGGACTTTTTTTTGCGGGAGGTTACATGGAAGATGACACGTGGAGTTAGACGACACGAGGCTGTGGGGGCACGGGGGTGCCCACGAGGGACGGCGCAGGAACAGCCACGTGGAGCTTCTTGTTATTGTCCCAATTTTGGGTGGGGTAAACAAATCGGAGTTGAGATTAATCACGTACAGAGATATCCGGTGTTGGGGATTTCCAGGTTCTGTAGGCACAGAGATTTGAATGCAGGCTTTATGTGTGTCTTGTGATGTTATGTAAAACACCATCGGATATTTCTTCCCAATGACGCCCACAGAATTCATTCAGCTCGAGTGGAGATCCTGAATGAACCCGCAATCAAATGTCTAATACTTGATTAAAAGGAAACAGGCGAATGCAGGCTTTATGCGTGTCTTGTGATGTTATGTAAAACACCGTCGGATATTTCTTCCCAACGACGCCCATAGAATTCATTCAGCTCGAGTGGAGATCCTGAATGAACCCGCAATCAAATGTCTAGCACTTGATTAAAATGAAACAGGCGAAATCCTTGGAAAGAAGCACAAACTGGGTGCTGCTGCTCCCGGGAAACCGGGGGAACGGTAGTATTATATATCTATATATATATATATATATATATATACCCGGGTGCTGCTGCTCCCGGGAAACCGGGGGAACGGTAGTATTATATATCTATATATATATATACCCTTTCCGTTTTCTGGGAGAGAACAGAAGAAGCATCGTGACCGTCGAATCCAGCAGCCATTCATGGGTGGATGTAGATCTCACGTGACTTGCAGGTGATGGGAACCCGGAATCCTCCGAAACAACAGGCTCTGCGGAAGGAAAACCGTGGCACCTTCCCGGTTTCACAGTCCCTGCAACGATTCGAGAGTTCAGATCCGAATACTAAGCCAAAGCCTATTTGGGGATGGATTGGATTGTGAGAGAATCTGTCGACATTCCGGTGTGCATGTAAACGACTGGCCCGCCACTCAAAGTCCAGTTGGAGAACGCATGCCAATCTTTGCGGCCGTACGAGATGCTCTTTATCTTCCTTGCTTCTCTCTTCTCTGTTGCTGTGGCTGGTAGACGGTTGCCATCCATTGCAGCATGATGTCCTGAGAAAGCTATGGCTACATGCACTTGAACTTGTGGGGTACAGCAGCGATTCCGGACCTTCCCGGTCTTCTTTGACGGTAGCCGATTATGTGACGATATATGATGATCAAATGTTGGCAATTCAATGTTCATCCGGTTATAAAAGATAAGATTTTGATAATTGTCAGAAAATCTCTTTAAACTATCTGATCTTGATAGATAAAATTTTACCCTATATATTAATAGCGTTCATGTCAATGAAACTTGTCAAGCTTTCTCATTATTTTTTAATCTGAATCTTCTTACCGAGAATTTCTTTTATTTACTGTATATCATTGATATGCCGACAACAACACCTATTGATCTATCGCCACTTCCTCGATCCTTTTCAAAGCCACCGCCCTTTTGACTTTTCTTACTCCTCTCTCCTTGATCTTGTCCTCCTCTTCTCCTCCCTCCTCGATACATGGACACACCAACATGGTGACGACCATCGTTGCCCCCATCAATAACTCCGACGTGATTGTTTTTGCTAGTTACAGGTGCTTTGGAAGCCAATCACATGAGTAATGACACATGTGACACGTTACAAAGTTTTTTTTACATATTATTATTATTATTATTCTCACTTTATGTTGCTAGTTGTATATATTGTGATGTCTTTAAATCTATACAATGAGAATTGGATCATAATGAGATCATGATACTGAGAATAATTTACCTTTAAATATAGATATTAAATAATATCGATCATAAGTTACTCGAGAGGTACATCGAGATAACTGGACAAATTGGTATATATACCTGTAGATATGATAGAGGTAACTGGTATCATAGTCGCTCATGTAAGAGTACCATACAGGTTTTCATTAGAGAATAAATCACTAATTGATCTACTTACGAAATGCTAGATGGTTAATGTGATAAAACTCTATATAATTTTATCGTGGATGAAAAATGAAAAAAGAAGATAAACGATCACTTCGAGAGGATTTGATCACTTCGAGGAGATCTACCTCGATCTCTATAGGGGGTCAACCCTCTTGGGCTTTTCCTATTGGCTAAAACACATAATTATTCATTGATTGATTTTCTCATTAAAGAGTTTACGTTATTATTTATAGGTGCTACTAATAGCCCCTCTAAGCTTGGACTTAGAGTCCCACTAAACTTGGACTCTTAACTAAGTGATAGACTCTTAACTGAAAATAATAACTGACTTCATCCTAACTGAGGATAATAACCTAACTTATAACTAAGTTGATTGGGCTCACCCGACCCATAACCGACTCTGACTGAATAGACTAACATGACTTAGCTCGAATTAATTATGAATAGATGGATCCGACTTAGCTAGGATCCTAATAGATCCACCCACTTCAAATCAGCCTTATCATTAAGGCTAAGCAGTATCAAATTTCGGAAGCACTTCAATATTTGTCACACATCACAACTCTTTGATCGATTAAGTAGGGTCTCCACTTGGTATAAGGAATGGTTTGGTCTTCTCATACAATTGTCATTTTAGTCTTCTGAAGAACCCTTTTCATCTGATGGCTAGTAGTAGTACCATATCTTCTTTTAAGGATCGTCACTTTGAAGTCTTCCTAGGGCATAAAAAAGAAATCGACAAGTAATTATTTTACCTTTGAGCACCTATTACAACCTTCATGATCGGACTCCATATTATTAAGTTTTAATTCCTCCTTAGCTGGTTCAATTATCAAAAGTTTGTCACGAATTTAATATTCGAGCTCCACATTGTTTGTTTTTGTTTCTTCTTTAGTTGACTTAACTATTAAAAGTCGCTCTTATTTACAATTGTGTATGTTAACCACATTGAAGTCCTGTCTATTAAAGCTTCTATTTCGATGAGTGTCCATAATGATTTTTCCTTCATGCACACTGGCGAATGATATGACTTCTATCATGGGGTAGGGATGGCGAGCTTTAACTTCGCACCGAATCTTGGGATTAAATCCCTCAATAAATTTTTTCACCAATTATATCTCATACCAATCTCAGGTTTAGTTTGATAAGCGCTCAAATATGCTCCACTACTCTTGTACTGTAGAAGTCTGATGGATTTTGGCGAGCTATCCATTAATATTCTTGTACTCTTACGATCCGAAGTGAATCAAGAGCTCTCTCTTGAACTGTCCCCATGAAGGGACTTCGTGATAGGTCTCGTACAAATAATACCACTAGATCATGTTACCTTTGAGTTAAGTTGAAGCTATCTCCACCATGAATTTCTCCAGAGTCCTATAAAAATGAAAAAACTTTTCGGCACGAGAGATCCAATCGGTTGGCTCTCAATCTTCTTATCTGGGAAACTCCTTGAGAGGGTACTTACGTCTTGCCCTTGATCATATTTTTCAAATATATTCCCTTTATACTAGAACTTTCATCATACTGAGATTTGTTGGGATTCTTTGATAAACTTATTTTGAATTCGTTGAAGATTTCTTATGGTCTATTCTCTGTGCAAGCTTTGAAGGCTTCAAATCTCGCATCCATCGATGTTTGCTACTAGGATGAGGTCGTCGAAACTACAACGAGCAGGGCAACGATAGGATGAGGCATTGTTGACGCTAGTAGAGGAGGATGCAGGGAGGAAAGCGGGCGATAAGCGGCGAGCGTGGCTCGGTGGTAATAGCGAGGAGATGGAGGGACAACAAGTGTCAATGAGCAGTGCAGCTACGACGCGATTACATGGCAGGGGAGGTAGAGTGCTAGGGCAGGGGACAATGATGCAGCTATTTGGCATGTGAGGCTGCGATTGAGGAAGAGGAAGGCAACGACGACAAGCAGTGGCAACGGTTACTGCATAGGGAGACGACACAACTGGGAGCAATTACAGTAGAAAGCGGGGTGAGGCAGAAACAAGATGGTAGCGGTAGGGGAAGTAGCGAAGGAGGAAGGGGAAGGAAGAGGTAGTGGCGGTAGCAGCAAGGGCTACAGCAGGGGTGGCAAGGGCTACGGCTACAATTGTTAGAGTAGGGGAGGCAGCAGCGGAGGTAACGGGAAGCAGCGGTGGGTGGCAGCGGCAATTGGCAATGGGTGGTAGCAATGGTGATGCTGCTAGTAGAGGAGGAGAGGAAGAAGATGGTTGGCGGCTAGGAAGAGAAGTAGTTATGGAAAGAAACGATTATGGTAGTGAGGGATGAAGATGAAGGTAGCAGTGTGGCTATTGTTGCATGGGCTGAAACCATCATATAAGGATCTTGGTGTGGACAGCGGGAGGAAGATGCAACAGTAGGAACGTCGAGGCTCTCGGCTCTGATACTAATTGATAGAACCTCGTAGGATTCTATCGATGCTTTGATACCAACTAATAAAACCCCATATGATTCTATCATAGATGGGGATGGAAAAGGGAGATAAATAATCAATTCAAGGGGATCTGCTTCCTTGATCTCTATAGGGGATCAACCCTCATGGGGTTTTTCCTATTAGCTATAACTCATATTTCTTCATTGATTGATTTTCTCATGAAAGAGTTTACACCATTATTTATATGGTGCTTCCAAGAGCCCTTCTAAGCTTGGACTCAGAGTCTTATTAAACTTGGACTCTTAATTAAGTGATAAACTCTTAACTGAAAATAATAACTGACTCCATTTTAACTAAGGATAATAATCAACTCCAACCAACCAATAACTAACTTAATTAGGCTCACCCGATCCATAATTGACTCCAACTAAACAAACTAAAATGACTCAGCTCGAATTAACTATGAATAGATGGACCAGACTTAGTTAGGGTCCTAACATAATGAAACCTGAAGTCAGATAGTGATTTCGTAGTCCTAGTTGTATGTTTGATTCTTAGACTTAAGATACTAAGGATGCTTTGTTTGAGTGCTCATTTCTTTGTTGTCAGATTTATAAGTCTAGAAGTTTTAAATCCGGTACAACTAGTTATTGAGATTGATAGCTAACCTTACAAATGTAATTAAGTGTCAATAAAGGATCATCCACTCACAAATCATGAGAAGAATATCTTATATGTTCTCGCTCAAGCAAATCCTTGGCCAGGGTAGTTCAAATTCAAAGAGGAGTTCTTTGGGGGGAATTCGATTAGAGGGAGACAAATGGATTCCGTATAAGGCTTGACAGTACCATGGTCGATATATAGTCTTTGGGATATTAAATAGATGAGGGACTATAAATACATGATAAGGACAGATAGGTCCAATATATTAGATCCTCATGTATCGTTTAGAGACTATAGCGTAGTGACCTAGTGCGTCCATAGTCAATAAGTTGAGTGAATTATTATAAGATAATAATTCATTGAGTAAGGAGTTCTAACAGGTATAACTAACGACCAGCTTAATATTGGGCCTAGATAGTTATACACATATTATAAATATTATGTATAGTAGAGGTTAAAATATGAGATATCCACGGGCCCCTGTTTTATTGGATATCCAATAAGCCCCTATATTATTGGATCATATGGATGAGATCCAATAAGAGCTATTAAGAGATTATTGGATAGAGATTCACTAATCTAAGAGGCTTAGGCAGTTGGATAGAGATCTAGTACCCAATAGGGCATGATCCATTAAAATTAAGTTGCATACACCTTAATAAATAGGAGAAACACTAGGGCTCACATGCTAGAGCTCTATATGGCTGCTCTTCTATTCTCCTCCCTTCCTCCCCTCCTCAGCTGACAACCCTCTTGGTAGTGCACGAGGACAAAAGAAGGGGTCGACTCTTCTTGATCAATGTTACGAGGTGGTACATGAAGATTATGAGGATTTGTGCTACAAAGAGAGGAGCATCTATCATGTGAATCACTGCTAGAGAGAAGGATATATGACCTCCTTTTCTCTCCTTTAGATATGGGTTTTAAGGGATATACAATCTCCATAGGTAAAACATCTAACACATGACACAAAATTTTCAATTTGGTGATTTTTCATGCACCATCATCGTATGATGATTTGATAAATGTGAGAAATCAGTTTTATTTTTTATTTTCCATTGTGCATATGATGATTCTATCAAGTTTCCCAATAGTGGTATCAAAGCCAGGTTTATCATGTGATGATTAGGTATAAAAACTGTGTGTTATGATGAATTACATTGATTATTTTCTGCATAACTTGCTATAATTTTGTTATAGTTTTAGATATGGACAACACCCTTTCTCACTATCGAGAGATGTTGTGGAGAGGTCCTTTGACGTTAAAATTGCTGATGCAAAAGGGGAGAAAAGGGTACTAACTGTTGCTGCTTTAAGGCATGGCCAAAGGTTGCTTGTAGCTTTGGCCAAGAGCCCTAGAAGAGTTTCTTGGCCATGGCCACCTGCTACAAATCAAGCAGCAACCCCTTATGTGGCCAAGGACCCCCGACCATATGGGGAACCCATGGCAGCTAGGGTTTACTAGTTACATATGGTGAGCCTATAGTCAAGGATTCATGGCTAAAGGGGTTAGCTTACCGGCCAAGGCTTTGCAGGCCGCCCATGGTAGATTGCAACTAAGAGTGTTGGCTGCAAGGGATACCTTATGCTGGGAAACCTCAGCGGAAACATCACATGCACAACAACATATCAAAACAAACTTGGTTTCCTAGGTATATCAAAATCGTCGTGCAAAGATTAGTGTAAGAAAAATTACAAAATCAAAAAACTACATCATGTGTGAGGTTGTTTACCTAGGGAGAGCATATATCCTTATTTTTTCAAATTTAGATAGAGAAAATGAAGGAGGTAAAGTGTCCTCCTCTCTAGTGATATCCATATGATGGATCATTGCAACGATACTCCTTTAATCATAATCACAAATCTCGCAACTTTTGCACAAAGGGAGAAAGGGGAATAGATGGGCGGTCAAATGTGTAGCCTATCATCTATGTGTTGCCCTAGCTTCCTATTTATAAAGAGCCACCAAAAATCCTAGGGATCATAGCTTAGTAGATATTAGATCTCCATCCAATTACTCATTAACATTGGATTATTGGATCTCTATCCAGTATTCACTTTTGGCCTCTAATTGGGCCTCATCCATGGAGCCCATCAATATAGGGTCTTTATCCGATGAGAAAAGAGGCTAATTGAATAACTCATATCCAATCATTTATTTGTTAAAGCATCCAGCATATGTGTGACCCTTTAGCCTGATACCGAGCTGGCCGTGAGTTACTCCCATCAGAACTCCTTTTAATATAGTGAATTATTGTTCTTATAATAATTCACTTGATTCATCGACTATGGAAGTACTAGGCCACTACGCCATAGTCCCCATATGATATAGGGAGATCGAATCCATCAGACTTGTCTGTCCACAGTTACCTTGTATCTATAGTCCCTCATCCAACTAATATCCCAAAGATCGTATATTAGATATGGTACTATCAGGCCATATACAGAATCCATGCGAGTCTCACTCTAATCAGATTCTCCTGGAGAACTCCACTCTTAATCCGAATGACCTTGGCTAGGGATTTGTCTAAGCAAGCACACAAGGGATTCCTCTCGTGATACTCAGAGTGAGTGATCCTTTATTGACACTGAAGTACCTTTGTAAGGTTGGCTACCAATCCCGATAATCGATTGTATTAGATCTGAAACTTTTCAAATAAGTCCAGCATCAAAGAAGGGAGTACTCAAACAAGGTATCATTTGTATCTCAAGTCTAAGGACCAGATGCACAACTGGAACTATGGAATCACTATCTGACATTAGGTATCATTAACCATACATCATTCCATAAGTGGATCAATTAGTGAACCTATTCTCCAATGTGCACCTGTACTATATCATTAGTATCTCCATACAAGTAGCTATGAGACCATCTACCTTCATCATATGGATGGATATACAGTATACCGGTTTGTTCGATTATCTTGATATCCCTCTTGAGTAATCTATGATCAAGTTTATTTGGGATCCGTGTTTAAAAGTGAATCAATCTCATTATTATAATCTTATTATGATATGATTCTCATTGCGTAGAACCAAAGACTATATATATACATATATATATATATATATATATATATATAACAAATAATATAATGTGAGAATATACTAATAATAATCATAAGCAAAAAGATCACGCAGTGTTTCACATGTGCCATCACTCATATGATTGTCTTGTAGGGCACTTGTAATCACCAATCTTCTACTTAATCTAAAGCCAATCATCTATGTGTCTAATCCCTATCAGACCCCTATAATACTTAAATACAATCTGAGCTAGTGGCTTCATTAGTGGATCTGCAATATTATCCTCAGATGAAACTCTTTCTATCGATATATCTTTACGGGACATGATGGCTCTAATCAGTTGGAACCTCCTCAGAATAATTCTGATGAGACTTGGGTTCCCTTGCTAAAGCTATAGCCTTATTGGTGTTAGTCACTATATATGGAAATCAGCTCCATGCTACCTGATCTAACTCTTAAATCCTTAATGAATTTCTTCATCCACACCCCTTCCTTTGTTGCTTCTGTTGCAGCAATATACTTTGCCTCTGTGGTCGAGTCAGTAGTGGTATCTTGCTTGAAACTCTTCTAGCTTATTGCTCCTCTATTCAGGGATTCGACTTGCTATCATCAATGTCAGACTGAAAACTTAAGTCTGTGTAGCCGTCAACCTAAAGGCTACCTCCTTCATATACCAATAAGAGATCCTTAGTCCTTCTCAAGTATTTAAGAATACACTTTACTACCTTCTAGTGTTTCAAACTTAGATCCACCTGATATTTGCTCGTGACACTCAGAGTATATGTTATATCAAGCTTGGTACATAGCATAACATACATGATAGACCCTATAGTTTAGGTATAGAGTATCATATCCATGTCGACCCTTTCTTCAGAAGTCTTTGGGAATATACTCGTAGAAAGTAATATTCCATATTTTATTGGTATAAGACCTCTATTGAAATTTTTTATGTCAAACCTTTTGATAATAGAGTCTATGTACCTGAACTGAGACAAGCCAAGTATCCTCTTGGATCTATCTCTATAAATCTGGATCCCTAAAATATAGGATGCTTCCCCTAAGTCCTTCATAGAGAAGTTTCTAGATAGTCAAGCCTTTATTATGGATAGCATTCCTATATCATTCTCAATGATTAGGATGTCATCACATATAGCACCAAGAAGGTGATAGAGCTCTCACTTACCTTCCTATATACACAAGGCTCATCTTCATTCTTAACAAAATCATAAGGTCTGGTCGCCTCATCGAATCTTTATATTCCAACTTCGGGAAGCTTGCTTCAATCCATAAATATACCTGAGCAACCTACACACTTTATCTGAACTCTCTCTAGATATGAATCCTTTTAGCTATATCAGACACACCTTCTCCTCGAGGTTGCCATTGAGGAATGTCATTTTCACATTCATCTGCCAGATCTCATGGTCAGATTGTGCTGCAATGACCAAAAGAATTCTGATGGATTTAAATAAGGGTATGGGTGAAAATGTTACATTATAGTCAACTTCTTACCTTTGACGATATCTTTTAGCAACTAGCCTTGCCTTATATGTCTTTACCTTTCCAACCACTTTGATCTTTCCCTTGAAAATCTATTTGCAACCGATGTGTATGATACCCTCAAGTACATATACAAGGTTTCAAACCTTGTTAGAGTATATAGAATCCATCTTAGAATTCATGGCTTCTTGTCACTTTCCGGAGTCTATACTCATAATAACATCTTCGTAGGTCAAAGGATCAACATCTTGAGAGTTCTATCCACCGATATATCTCACATATCTATCAGGAGGATAAGATACTCTACTAAACCTATGCAAAGTTGGAACTTGTGTGCTAGGTATCTGAACATACACGAACTCTGAAATAGTGCTTGAGCTAGGTTCTCCAACGTCGCTCAACTCTATCTCGCTCTCACTGTTTCTACTAAGAATGTGTTCATTCTCAAGAAATACAACTATTTTGGCAACAAAGATCTTCCGATCCTTGGGATGATAAAAGTAATATCCCAAAGTCTCCTTAGGGTATCCCACGAACGTGCACCGTTCCATCCTTGATTCTAACTTGTCAAGATTATGTCTTCTAATGTGAGTAAGATAGCCCTAAATCTTAACCACTTTAAGATCGGGCTTCTTTCATTTTTATATCTCATATGGTGTAGATACTACCGACCTTGATATAACTTTATTCAGAAGGTAAGCTCGTTTTTAGGGCGTATCCCCAGAATGAAAGGGGTAGGTCAGCGAAACTTATTATGGACCATACTATATCTAACATTGTGTGATTCCTCTTTTCTGATACACCATTGAGCTGAGTGTATGAGGTGTCCACTGTAATAGAATCTTATGGTCTTTGAGGAATTGGGTGAACTTTGTACTCAAGTATTATCCTCCTCGATCTGATTGAAAATACTTAATACTCTTTTCAATCTAGTTCTCTACCTCATTCTTATATTTCATATATCTCATATGGTATAAAAGCCACTCCTGAGGCACAGTTCATTGGGGAAAAAAAGAGAAACTTACAACCTACATATTGTATTCACACTAATCATCGGACGGGGTACTTACATGAGCGTCGAAGGGGCCGCATCAGACACCCTATCCCGACGTGGTCTTTATATAGGAATCTTTTGTCGACCCGAGACGAACCCCTAAGTCGATGTTATCGACCCGAGTTGAACTCTAGGGCGTGCCCCGTCGACCTCGCTGGAGCTCTCCACATCTTCCCGACTGTTGAGGGCAAGATTGTGCACACGGGCAGAACCAAATTGTGCTAACTCACCGGCCACGATATAAAATCCGACAACAATGAGGATGTGGAGGAGATGGAGGGACTCGAGGAGGCGAGGGCGGTGCGGAAGAGACGCCTAAGGAGGGCACTTCTCATTTCCGAATTAAATCAAATTGCTACCCCCAATTGAGCCCTATTTGTCGTTGGGAAGGCAATGAAGAGGAAAGATAGAGTGCTGCGACAAGAGGAGATACCAATAAGTTCTCGATCGTCTGATCTGAATCGACAATAAGTGAGGAGTTCGCTTCCACCCTCTGATGATTGTAGTCAGGTTAAATGGAACCCATGAAGGACGATCTGAATCGACAATAAGTGAGGAGTTCGCTTCCACCCTCTGATGATTGTAGTCAGGTTAAATGGAACCCATGAAGGACGTCGACATTGTCATTCTTATTAGTATTTTTCATATTAATCCCTTGGCTGAGTGTCATTGGTTCTTCAATTTTTATTTTTATTAAATCCTCTCAACTATTTAATGATGGTTCTTAATAATAAACATCATATTAAGAGAGATTTTTTTCTCCTAGAAAGGATCAAAACTCTCGTCCAAAATAATAATTTGTCACGTGAACTAGCAAATATCCTGCACATAAAAATTAAATTAATTATCAAACACAGTAACCCTAAATTATTTGAATAAAGTGTGTAAGAATTAAAAATCGATTTTATTAATAATTTTTTGGAAATAACCCGATACAATTAAATAATTAATAATTTTATTTATGGTTTATGAGGCCCCAAGTAGAGGGAATGAGAATCTAACAAAAAGTAAACATTTAACAAATGATTTATTGGACCCCACCATAGGACGGAACCTCAAAAAATTGGCGTATGCTGCTTGGAGTGACGGGCACACGGTGTTCTTTAGTAAAAGGCGAAAGAATAGTTCGCTCTGTGCCCACCACGCAGCTGCGTGATTTGGTCCGTTAGCGTGCTATGGTTTATATAGCATCCTTACGAGTGCCCTCTGGCTACTATTAGCAGTGTGGGACTAAAAGTTAACTCTTGGGAGGGCTACACATCAATTTGAGAATTCTACTTGGACGCGACACTACTCGGAATTTTGTTAACCCAAGTCAATATATAAAACGAAAGAAGCCTAAGTATTGGAATAAGAGGAAATCCAAGAAACGACGGGTTTTCTTCTCTCTTGGCTGGTAAAAGGCACCACGAAGAACATAATAAGATGAGGTGTTTGTATAAATTTCCAACATATCCTGGACAACTCAGGTTATATTCAAGTTACTCATTTATAAAATATATATATATTTTTATATAAAATCATCCTTAATCCATCATAATTTAGAAACATGTCTTAATAGTTCTATAATAAGTCTTTTTAATTTGGTGAAAACTAACTTAAGTTATAATCGTTCATATTGAATAAAAATAATTTCTCAAACTGATGATAATACCATCCACCAAGCAGTGTTATTTCTCATGCATCTAGTGATGCACTATACAGGGGAGATCGTACCATCTAGACTTATAATGAGATTACATAAATTTAGTCATCCTAAATATAAAAATTTTAATCATCCTAATTTATAAAAATAAAAAAATAATTCTAAATATATTATAATAATGTGCTAGTAGTTTGTAAAGAAATTTAGATTGATTTGTTGGAAACTAACTCAAGTTACACTTGATTACAAATATTTAATAAAAAATATCATATTTAAAAACTTAATCAACCTAAATTCACGGTTGGAAGGTCGGCCAGCCAATCCCGAGGCTCCAACCATGCACCCCAAGACCCAGATACTCTATCCTCGGATTCTATAGACTCCTTAAGAGCATAGTTGCGCCAAGTAAACCAAAGGCTGGACGAAGTCTAGAAGAAATTTGTTAAATCTAAGGAGAAGGTCGGAGAGAGTTCTAAAGGTGGCTTCCCATTCATCCCCGAAATACAAGATAGGCCCATTTTGACCAGCTTCCGACTGTCCTCACTCGAGTCCTATGATTGTAGGTTGGACCCTATCAAGCATATTCTAGCTTTCCAAGCTTATATGGTCATCTACGACACCTCTGACACATTAATATGTCGATGCTTTCAACCATGCTGAGAGGGTCGGCCCGGATGTGATACAATCGCCTCAAGGCGTCCTCGATCTCCTCATTGGACCAGCTCGCTAAGGAATTTGAGTTAAATTTTCTAGCAAGCACTCGATTGGGACCCACTACCGCCTCCCTCCTCGACTGAGTCAAGGAAATGAGGAACCTTTTACCCAATTCATCACACACTTCACAACAAAAATTCGAGGAGTACCCGATGCATATCCCACCCTTTTATCTAAGCATTTATAATGAGATTGTGTCCTCCCGATTCTTTTGATTATTGGTCAAACGTCTGCCAGCAACGATACCCGAAATGCTACAAAGAGTTAATCAATATATCACCGTCGAGACCCTAGTGGTAAGAAAGCAAGATGACTTGAAGGGCCCTGCCCCGAGCAATTTGAGGGTAGCTCTTAGGACCCCCAAGAAGAAGGGCGGAGAGACCTGAATTGCCACTATAAAGGCCACCACCGACACTTCTTAACTCCACTTTGATGGAGATTTTCCTCCAGATTTAAGAGAATGGGCTTCTCAGGCCTCCCAACCTAATCAAGACCAGCCCCGAGGGGTGAGTCAAGAGAAGATACTGTCGATTCTATTGGGAGCACGAACATGACACTAAGTAATGTCACGACCTTGAAAACTAGATTGACGACCTTATTCGCCAAGACACCTCAGTCATTATGTGTGGGACCAATGACCAACTCCCGAGGCCGACATCCTAGAAATCCTTCACCTCGCCCGAAGGAGCCCATAGAGAAACAAATTAATGTTATTGTAGGCGGGCTTGCTTCTAGAGGTGACAGCTTCTCGACACGCAAAGCGTATGTGTGGGCCATAGTAAAAAAGAGTCCAAGACATGATCACGACCCTGATATCACTTTCAGGTCAGGGAACAAGGAGTACCCAATTATGATGATGTTTTAGTGATCTCAGCATGAATCACGAATGCCCAGATCAAAAGGATTATGGTCGATAAAGGGAGTTCGACCGATATATTGTATCTTGATGCCTTTTAAAAATTAGGCTTGACTGACACAGATCTCATTCTCATGATATCTGCATTGACAGAGTTCATAGGAGACTCGATCTCTCCTCTCGGCACAATGACCCTTTCAGTCACAATCGAAGAGGAACCGAGGTCAAAAACATTGATGGTCTCATTCATGGTAGTCGGACTCCTATCGGCATACAACATCATCATTGGCTGACCGACACTCAACAAGCTGAGGGCTATCATTTTAACATACCACCATGCCATGAAATTCCTGACTAGAGTAAGAGTAAGCAAGGCGAGAAGTGACCATCGGGAATCTAGGCAATGCTACTTGATGACAACGACACTATCCAAGAGGCTCAAGACTCCGATGATGACCATCGATCCTAGGGACTCGAACAAGGGCACCCTAAATCTTGAGCCAGTGGAAAAGTTGCTAAAGGCTCAGCACTCCCGGAGGAACAGCGAATCCAACTGGTCGAGTTCCCCGGTAAGAACGTCATCAGCTTCGCTTAGTCCCCAAAGGATATGTCCGACATCAGCCTAGAAGTAGCTCAACTCCACCTCAATATATCACCCGATGCCCGACCAATGAAGCAATGGCCCTATAAGTTCGCTCTAGACTGATAGAAGGCTATTGAGGATGAAGTTGCTCGATTATTGAAAGTAGGATTCATCATAGAGGTCAAGTACCTAACTTGGCTGTCCAATGTTGTACTCATTAAAAAGTCTAATGGCAATTGGCGTATGTGCATTGATTATACCGATCTCAATTAGGCTTGCCTGGAAAACTGTCATCCCCTCCCAATGATTGAATAGCTGGTGGATGCTACTTTGGGATATGGACTACTCTCATTTGTGGATGTATTTTTAGGATACAATCAGATCCAAATGGCACCAATAGATCGGGAGAGCATAGCCTTCATTATCACCACGACACATATTATTACAAAACCATGTCATTTGGTCTAAAGAATGCCAGAGCTACCTATCAACGCATGATAAATCATTTGTTCAAGGACTAGGTAGGGAGAAATATGGAAGTCTATGTTAACGACATGATAGTCAAAAGCCAGAAAGCTAACACTCACCTCTTGGACTTGACTGAAACTTTCTGGACCTTAAGGAAATGCGGCTCAACCTGATCAAGTGCATCTTCAGCATCATGTCGACCAAGTTCCTCAAATTCGTCATATATCAACGTGGGATTGATGCAAACCCTAAAAAGGTGGAAGTCGTCCTATAGATGCAATCCCCCCAAATAGTTAAAGAGGTCCAACGACTTACCGAGAAGTTGATAGCATTAAGCTAATTTATCTCTCGAGTTGGAGACAAGAGCTTACCCTTATTTCGAGCACTAAAATGAGCAAAAGACTTTAAGTGGATGCCTCAGTGTAAAGAAGCATTTCATCAGTTGAAGGCACATCTCGCCCATGTTAAATCTTGAATTTTGATGATTAAATCAATTGATGGATTATTGATCTAATAGGATTGTTAGAGTTGATTGATGTAGGATTAATTATGATAGAAGTATTATTACAATCAGGGTTGGCCAAGGTTAAGTCAATGCATCGAGTTGATGCGTTTGGAAACTCGCTAGGAGTGTGTTGGAAGCTCACCGAGGGTATCGGGAGTTTGCTAGGATGGCGCAAGGAAGTTCACCAAAAGAAGACTGAAACTCGCTGGAAGATTGTCGGGGGTAGCCGAAAAGATTACCGGGAGTCAAGATGGTCTTGTAATGGATATTTTGGTAATTATGAGTATATTTAATTAAGTCATAATTAGCATTATGCAGGTCTAACTATGATAGGATCAATGGAGTTACAACCAGATGATGGGCCAAAATAAAGCCTAGGCATCGAGCCAAGTTCGAATGATGCAGTGGGATCTCGTCAGAAATTTGCTAGGAGATTCGCCAAAGGAATCGGGAAGCTCACTGGGAATGCGAAAGGAGATCGCCGGAAAGAAGACTGGAGGACTTGCCACAAGATTGCTAGAGAATGCGGGAGTTAGATCTTAATTAGGCTTAATTGATCATTAAGTATTGTAATCATTGAGTCATAGTTAGGGTTAGAGTCCTAATTGAGTTGGATTTGGAAGGAATCCAAATCAACTCAATGAGGCAACCGGATCCACTACTGGGCTTGGTTGAGCTCAGGTTGAGCTTAATCAGTTGACTAAAGAGCTGATCAATGTAAAAGTCAAACCAAAATTTGAAAAGTGGAGGGAATCACTTTTGCGAAAATTCGGGCAGGTAAATCGCCGGTGAGCTACGGTTGGACTACCTATACCATAGAATCCGGGTGGCGAGTAGCAGCTTTCAGTGGGTAAACTACCCAGGTGGCGGGTGAACCACCCAAACCATAGAATCTGGGTAGCAACCAGCTTTTGACGATGGGTAAACCACCTAGGTTAGTAGGTAAACCGCCCGTACCCGGATTTTCCGGATACGGTTAGATTTTGGCTCCAGTTTTGAAGCCAATTTGGGGCCTATAAATTCTCCATGTTTTCTTATATTTATAACAACACTTTTGGGAGATTATATTATGAGAAGATATTGTGTGAGAATTGTAAGAAAAAGAAAAGGGGTAAGGGAGAGAGCTTAGAGTTGTAAAGCTAGTCTCCCTTGTAAGCTCAAGTATAAGGGTTTGATCTTCACCCAAAGATGATGGGTAGTGAATGCCAGTGTACCTCAAGAAGGAGGACTTGAAAGTGGACGTAGGCCATTGGCACCGAACCACTATAAAATTGTAAGTGTTTCATACTTGCATTGCTTGAATGTTGTTGAATTGATGCTTCTAACTTAACTAAACTCCTTGAAAGCAAGATGATAAGTTATTTTTCTTAAATGTGATTATCTTTCTGGCTTCCTTAACAACTTACTTTTAATCACTTACTTGTTTTATTAAAAATGAAAAGCTTTAGATTTCTTATTATATCTTATTCGAAAAGCTTTTGCTTTAGAAAGAAAAATTTTAGCTTATACTAATTCACCCCTCCCCCCCCTCTCTTAGTGTCAATTGATCCTAACAATTAGTATCAGAGCAAGGTTATTAGTCTTTGGATTAATACCCACTTGAGTAAATGGCCTATTTTGGTATGAATGAGGGACATTCCATTTCACATCCACCCATGTTCAATGGAACGAATTACACATATTGGAAAATACAGATTATTTTCCTCATCTCTTTGGACTTTGATTTATAGAATATAGTTGAGAACGGATTTGAAAAATCTTCCAAACCAATGAATGAGTTAAATGATTTAGAAAGGAAGAATTTTTCTCTAAATGCAAAGGCCATGAATGTCTTATTTTATGCACTTGATAAAAATAAGTTTAATTATGTTTTTGCTTATGATTCGGCTTTCGATATTTGGCATATTTTAAAAATCACACATGAAAGCACAACTAATATAAATGAATCAAATAATGAAATACATTATAAAAATAAACTTGAAGAACACTTTTCAAAGAACATGAAGGATTGTGAACTAAGAATGACATATAACTCCTCGGGTGAAATCTTGAGTGATGAGAACCTTGAATATGAACTTTTGAAAAATGGACTGAAAAAGTTAATGAACTTGAACCTTATAAAAATTATGGACACAACCTCTTGTAATGAACGCAAGAAGTCAAGGAGCTCCAAAAATCAAATGCTCAACTAAGAAATGGAGAACCTTGCTTTAATGACGATCGTAGATGAGGTTAGTGAGTCTTTAGATTTTTTATTTTCAGAATTATCAAGCATGTTTAATGATTTATTTAATAAGTTTAGAAAACTTAGCTAGTCTTTTAAACTGCTTAAAGTTGATCATGATTTGATAGACTTGATGAAATGCATGACTCCTTAGCTTCACCTAAACCATGTTTAAAATGTGATATGCTAGATAATGTTAAAATAGAGAATTATATGCTTAAAACTATATTGGAGAAATTTGAGATAGGAAATAAATCCCTAAATATGTTCCTTGCCAATAAGGGTCACATCAATAATAGATATGACATACGCTTTGTTGGAAATATTCAACAAAAGCCCACCGTATTCATAAGAGGACCTATATTAAATATGCCACTAAGAGTTAAAGATAATTCTTGTAGAAAATTGTGACATAATACATACCAATGTCCATTTAGAAATTATAGTCCACATAAATTAATTTGGGTTCCTAAAGGAACCATAAATAATCTTAAGCCATTAGAGAAAATAGGAAGAACATATCATGAAGGACCACTAAGTAATGTTTAAACACTACTTAGTGTTTAAAGTTGTTTCTTAATAAGACTAGGAGCACTAAGTAATATTTTGAAAGTAGATGCTCAAGACTTAAGATCTAATACTCTTCCAAAGCTCACTAGCCTATGTAACAATAACAAAAATAATTATATGAATTAAGATGTTTGAAGCTTAATGATCCTTGTTTCTATCATAACAAATCCTTTTATTGAAAATAGTTCATAATTATATAATTAATCTTGATAAACTAGAGCATGCTAAGACTAGAACTAAAAGAACCCAAGTTATTATTAATAAAAAATTACTCATGTTGAAATTTACATAAATGAGATTTTGATGATAATTGAAAAATTGGTTTAAATGTAAAAACTATTGTTAAATGGTTTAAATATTGACAAAGTCTATGAATGATTGATCTAAATGTTACATTGATTGAAATGCTATGATTGATTTGAATAATATAATTTTAGCATAGAACAATATAGAAAAGGGAGAGAAAGAAATCATATGAAACAACCAAAAGGAGAATAATTAATCTTAAATGTCATTGTATTCTTGAAATAAATTTCAAAAGAACGATAATTCTTCTTGTAAGAATATTTCTATCCTATGAATCCTTTGACAAGAGATAAAATAATAATATTGTTGAATCTCTTTAACTACAAAAATGAATTAGAAAACTTTTAGTTATTTTCTTTTGGAAAACAATCTATTGAAATTTTCAGAAAAACAATTTTTTATGATGATTTTGGATATATTTTCAAATGATTTTATTTTAAAGAATGGATATGTTTGAATCTATCCAACTTTATTGATATGTTATTTTTGATTATTTGATAACTTAAACCATCATCTTGAAATCTTAAAAATTATAATTTGAGATCTTTTTATTTACTAAGATTCCTTTCATCCTAAACATGATCTTGACTTCTAAATATTTATAACTTGATATTTCTATAGGAATCAAAATCTTTCTTATATTGTCTCCTATAGGAATCAAGATCTTTCTTATATTGTCTCCTAATATTTCAAAAGCTTTGAAATTTCATCTAGGAATAAATGTGTCAAAATAAATCATGTTCTTTGCATTTGTGATTTGATAATAATATTCTTTATGACATGATTACTTATGACATTCTTTTTAGTATAACTTATCACCAAAATTAGTATTTTTAATATTGTGATAAGTTAAAAATTAAAAGAGATTTGCATTATCATGAATATTCCCTTAACTTCTTGACTTGACTTATATGTTATAAGAATCACATTATTGATCTATATGATTTTCTTTAAAAGGAGATTTATGATCTTAACAATAATAATTAAAATTTTTATCAAGATCATTCTTCTTTTCTATTAAAAAGATTTATCTTGGATAAATTAATATTATCCCCTAAGACTCATTTGTAACATTTACAAAAGAGGGGAAATAAAACTTATTAAATGAAATCATATCTTTTAGATTTAAATTTTTAATGACATGTTATCTCTTATACTTTTTGACATAAATTAAACATGGATGAAAAGAAATTATGCAATCATATTTTTCTCTTGACAATAACAAAGAGTAGGAGATAAAATTTTTAGTATGATTAGAAGTAAACATTGAATGATGAACAAGTGCTTAGAAAAAAATTAGAACTTTCTAAATACATACAAAATACTTGATTTACAATTTGAGCTTGATCTACCATCATGCATTCGTATGAAATTCTTGATGCTTTTTATCTAAATTACATGAGATGATTTTAAATGCATGAGTAGCTCTTAAACTTTTGAATCCCCTTAAATATCTTGAAATTTTGAGCTTAATTTCGAAATTCATATCTATAAAATTTACATCTTTAAAATTAAATAATTTTATGATATATATTTTTCATTTCTCTACCTTGATTCTACCTCCTTATTCACACAAAATAGAGAAAGTAAATCACTAGCATTTCAAGAGACTAATAAGTCTATTAATTACATTTTGAATCTCTTGAAAGTGATTTTGATAATTTTGAAATTATATGATTTCATGATTTTGATTTCGTAAAATTATAACTTGAAATCTTTTATGAATCAAAATCTTTTGTTATGTGTTTTCGTATTATTTAAAAGGAGATTTTTATACAAATTATGAACTTGACAACTTAAGATTTCTTATAGATGAATCAAAAGATTTTATTTTAATTGTTTCTCCTACAAATTTTTCTCTTGATATTCATAATTTACCTTTGTGAATTATTCATCTCATCACTATGTTAATCTTTCATGATATATCTCATATGATGATATTAAAAAATGATGAAATGGGAAAAGTTTTACACTATTGCAACCATCCCCTCTTTTTGACAATGACAAAGGGGGAGCAAAATTTGTTAGCTTGTAAAATTACAAGCTTGAACAATGCAAAGGAAGCAAAAATTTGCTAACTTGTACTTCCCAAAAGAGAAGAAAGAACTTACTAGATTTATTTATTATATTTTCTTGAAATTTACATGAGAAAAATGTGTTGAGCTTATATTCGAATTTTATATATCTACAAGATTGAGGTTGAGACCTAGAAATGCTAAATCATGAAAATATATAAATTACTAATCTAAATTCATGAGATTAAGCTTTTTATGATAATATTTTTAAAAACTTTCTCCAGGTATCTTATTAAAAATGCATGAAAATGTGCTACATTTGAAATTTACAAAAGATGATTTTATATATCAAGAGATGAGTTTTGCAATATTTGAAATATATAAGTAGTTATTAAATCTCTTGGACTTTTGAGCTCATCTTAATATTACTTTTAAAATTTATTAAGAGCTCTTCTCATGATGAAATGATTCAACAACACCTCTCCTGTTTCTCTCCTTATTAATTATAAAAGATATGGTTGATGACTAGAGATTAATTTTTAAATATATTAAATTTATTGAGAAAGGTATGCTCAATGACTTGAAAATCTTCTATACTTTATGACTTGAAAATTTTCTATGCTTATTAATTTAAAAATTTTCTATGCTTGATGATTTGAAGAAAAATTCTCAAATATTTTTAACTTCATAACAATCCTTGAAAATTTTTTATAAGTTAAAAAGTTTAAAAAGTAAATATTTGTTATACTTGAAAGGTTATATGCTTGAAATGCTTATTGCTTTGATTTACTTGAATTCAAGATGATGTGACTCTCTTGAATTTAAGTCTTCTATATTAATGCATATATTAAGGGGGAGTAATGTCATCATATGTTTTTGAAATTATTAGCTCTATATTTCACTTTTTTGTTGATGACAAAATGGGAGCAATATATATTGATGAAACATGACATTGAAAAATATTCATTGATAACACTTGATGATATAACTTAGATATTTTATAATTCATGATTTGATGACTTGATGCAAATTTATGTTAAAATTTGAATTGAATGATTAATTCCTTGAATTTAAGAGTAAGTGTGTCTCTTAAATGTAAGTGGTATGGTTTTAGAGGGAGTTAGGATTAACTCCTGCCATTAATTGATTGTCATAATAAAAAGGGGGAGATTTTGATGATGAAATCAATTGATGGATTATTTATCGAACAGGATTATTAGAGTTGATTGATGCAGGATTAATTATGATAGAAGGATTATTACAATCACGGTTGGCCAAGGTTAAGTCCAAGCATCAAGTCGATGCATTTGGGAACTCACCAGGAGTATGTTGGAAGCTCACCGAGAGTATCGGGAGTTTGCCAGGATGGCACAAGGGAGTTCACTAAAAGAAGATTAAGACTTGCCGGAAGATTGTCGGGGGTAGCGAAAAGCTTACCGGGAGTTTGGATGGTCTTGTAATGGATATTTTAGTAATTATAATTATATTTAATTAAGTCATAAAGAGTATCATGCAGGTCTAACTATGACAGGATCAATGGAGTTACAACCAAATGATAGACCAAGATAAAGCCTAGGCATCAGGCCAAGTTCAGACGATGCGGTGGGATCTCGCCGGAAGTTCGCTAGGAGATTTGCTGAAGGAATCAGGTAGCTTGCTAGGAACGCGAAGGGAGATTGCCGAAAAGAAGACCGGAGGACTTGCCGCAAGATTGCTAGAGGTTGTCGGAGTATGCAAGAGTTAGGTCTTAATTAGGCTTAATTGATCATTAAGTGTTGTAATCATTAAGTCATAGTTAGGGTTAAAGTCCTAATTAAGTTAGATTTGGAAGAAATCTAAATCAACTCAATAAGGCAATCAGATCCACTATTGGGTTTGATTGAGCTCAAGTTGAGCTCAATCAGTTGACCAAAGAGCTGGTTAACGCAAAAGTCAAGCAGGAATTCGAAAGTGGAGGGAACCACTTTTGCGGAAATTCTGGTGGGTAAACCATCGATGAGTGGTTGGACTGCCCGTACAACAAAATTCGGGCGGTGGGCAGTAGCTTTCGGCGGGTAAACCGCCCAGGTGGCTAGTGAATCGCTCGTACCACAGAATCTAGGCAACGACCAGCTACTGACGACGGCTAAACTACCCAGGTCGATAGGTAAACCCCTCGTACCCAGATTTTTTGGATACGATTAGATTTTGGCTCCGGTTTTAAAGCCAATTTGGGGCCTATAAATTCCCCTAGTTTTCTTACATTTATAACAATACTTTTGGGGATTATATTCTAAGAAAATATTATATGAGAATTATAAGAAAAAGAAAAGGGTTAAGGAAGAGAGCTTAGAGTTGTAAATATAGTCTCCCTTGTAAGCTCAAGTGTAAGGGTTTGATTTTCACCCAAAAAAGATTGGTAGTGGATGCCGGTGTGCCTCGAGAAGGAGGACTCGGAAGTAGACGTAGGTTGTTGGTGCCGAACCACTATAAAATTATAAGTGTTCATACTTGCATTGCTTGAATGCTGTTGATTGATGCTTCTAATTTAACTAAGCTCCTTGAAAGCAAGACGATAAGTTCTTTTCCTCAAACGTGATTATCTTTTTGACTTCCTTAACAACTTACTTTTAATCACTCACTTGTTTTATTAAAAATGAAAAGCTTTGGATTTCCTATTCTATCTTATTCGAAAATTTTTTGCTTTAGAAAGAAAAATTTTAGCTTACACTAATTCACCCACCCCCGCCCCCCGTCTTAGTACCAATTGATCCTAACAACCCATCTACCATAACTTACGTCAGTCGCTCTTGGAGAACCTCTGGGGTTATATCTTGCGACATCAGAATTGGCGGTTAGCTCAATCTCGGTCAAGCTCGACAAGAAGGGGCAAAGACCGATATACTACTCCAGCCACATCCTAAATGGCCCCAAGGAGCATTATCCCCTAATTGAAAGGCTAGCTCTAGTTCTGGTGCTAGTAGGAAGGAAGCTAAGGACATACTTCCAAACACACCCCATTAAAGTGATTATCGACCAACCCCTATATTAAATCCTTTCAAAATTCAATGCAGTAGGTTAGATACTTAAATGGTTGGTTGAGCTCAGAGAATTTGACCTTGAGTATGTCCCAAGGATGGCAATAAAGGCTCAAGCAGTAGCTGGCTTCATCTCAGAGCTCACAATCCCGGAGAGCCCGTCACGCCAAGCTCAACTTAGATGTTGCATGTTGACGAATCAGCCAACACCAAGAGAGGGGGAGTCGAGCTTGTCCTCAAAGGTCCATAAGACTAAATCTATGAACACACGCTCCAGCTAGAATTTAAAGACATGAATAACAAAGTTGAATATGAAGTATTGTTGTTCGGGTTGAAACTATACATAGAACTCCACGTAGAAGAAATTAAAGTTTTTACCAACTCTCAACTCATAGCTGAACAAATCAATGGTAAATTCGAAGCTCGAGAAGAGGCAATGATCAAATTATATGGCCGAGTCACAATGCTTGATCAAGGCTTTTCACTACTTCTCTATCCACAAAGTACCCTAGTCCAAGAATTCGTAGATGGATGCTCTGGCTAGGTTAGCCTCTCTACTCGCGGAATAGGCAAGAAACCATCATGGATGGCCAGGATTCTCAAACGACGATGTTCTACCCAAGGACAAAGCCATAGCATGGTGGATCAAAAGAACAGAGACATGTTGCATCATCAACGGATGCCTTTACCGGAGAGGATTTAGCCGACCGCTACTCCGCTGCTTGCATCCTGCCGAGGCATAGATTACTTTGGCCGAGGTGCATGAAAGAATATGTGTAGAACACATCGACCACTCACACACTAGCACATAAGATCCTTAGATAAGGATATTATTGGTTGACCATACATCGGGATGCCCAAGCTTACGTCCAAAGGTGCGAACAATGTCAAAGGCATGTCCAAATCCAACACCAATTGGCGACATCACTCACAACCTCTAATTGTGCATGACATTTTGCTCAATGGGGAATGGATCTCCTCAGCCCATTTCCCTAGCTTCGGGACAAGACAAGTTCCTTATAGTCAGGGTCGATTATTTCACTATACGGGTCGAGGCCAAACCATCACCAAAAGGTAGATCGAAGGATTCGTCTGGAAGAATATCATCACCAGGTTTGGCATTCTTAGGTTATCATCACAAACAACAGGACACAATTTAATAACCCAAAGTTTAAGACATTTTGTCAGAGCTATAAAATTCAATTGAGATTTAGTTTGGTCACACACCCCTAAGCCAACATACTTGCTGAGGTCACCAACCGAGCTATCCTCGAAGGATTAAAAAGGAGGATCACTAGTGTGCAGGGAATTTGGGTCAATGAGCTCCCGAGCATATTGTGGGCATCAAGGACAACCCCGAAGACCTCAACTGGAGAGTCTCCCTATAGCTAAACTTTAAGCACCGAAGTGATCCTCCCTCCCGAGGTGGTTTAGCTGACCCTTCGAGTTGAACTATATGAGGAAAAAGCCTCAGACAAATAGCTATAAGAAAACCTCGACTTATTGGAAGAAAAAATAGAGTAAGCCCCACCTCCAGACATTGACTTATGAATGAGTCATCGCAAGATTTTACAACCGCAAAGTATAGCCTTAGCAACTCGGGTTGGGTGACCTAGTCCTACAAAAAGCTGAGGTTAGTGATCCAACTCGAGCTTGAGGCAAACTGGCGCCAAACTGGAAGACCTCTACCGAGTTATCAAGGTCATCCAAAAATGGACTTGCACTCTCTTGGTGTTAGATAGTAAACAGTTACCGAGGACGTGACACATATCTAATCTTAGGAAATTCTATGCATGACACGATTTCAGAATTAAGACAAAGAAAGAGATTCCATTGATTAAAGACATTTGAATATAAAGCAAGTCGATTACAAATTGTAGCAGGCCTTATCTGATCAAGACACTAAAAATAATTAGGCGATTAACTTACAAAATGTCGCTCGACTCATAAAATGAAATAAGAACAATTTTTGAGTTATGATTCGGGTGGGATCGAGTCATCAAAAGGTTGTTTAGTCTCCATCGGCACTGAATCATCCTCAGGCCAAATGGTGAATGGGTCTTCCTCAACCTCAGAGTCCAGGTACTAAGCCTAGAATTAGGCCAGTGTGACCTGATACCCATATCCATACGAGATAGCCAATCCATTAGAGACCTAGGTTGAATCCTATTGTCTTCTTGTAATCTTTAATGAGCTTCCTCTATAGCTCAGTTACTTGAGTTTCAGGCTCCCTTGCAGCCTTTAGGAGTTCGTCGTCTGCGTTTCGGCCTCTAGCTTGTTGCTCCATCAATTGCCTCTAGGCATCACACAATTCACCATGGGTGTCATTCAATTCCTTATCCAAGGCCTCTAGTTGCTGACTCGCCTCATCCCACTCGGCCTGCAACTGCTCGTTTTCCTTTTGAAGGTCGGCTGCCTAGTGCTCGATCGTAGCCACTACTTTTGGACCACCTCCTGACTTCAACTCCTCGATCTCTTGTTTAGCCCATGATGGTTATAAGTCAACCTGTATCATGGACATGGTCGAACAAAGCTATATGATACTGGTGGCCCAGCACACAATAAAGGATCATTCAAAAAACTACAAGATGCAGAGATGGGAGTAGAACTTACCCAAACCATCTGCTTTGCGGCCTGGGTGAGGAGCACCTCAAATGATAGTGAGTATAGTTCCTTCCCCAGCTAAAGATATAGAATTCCCCTCTCAAACTCTATCACTACCTATGGGTCATCCAAAACCTGGGCCAAGTTCTTCAAGGCTTCTCACCAGGCCCGCATCTCGGAATGAATCTCGAGGAGGATAGTCGGTCATGTGTAGGGCATAATACCCCTTGTTGTCGTTATGTATCGTCATCTCATATAATTTCTTCATTGATTTTGGACGGTGGAATGCGGGTGGTGTGGGCTTGCTACCCGATGCATCTGGCTCCTTGCCTTTAGTATGCACTCGAGAGCCTCCCTCACCATGTCAGGACTTATGTCATCCTATTGTCATCTTCACTTGCTTGTGCACGCGAGCCGAACCATCAGGATAAGGCATCGACTCTTCGGTTGGCCTCTTTGGGGTTGGGGCGGAGGTAGCCCTTGGAGTAACCCCTATCGGTACTTCTCGAAACTCAGGCGAGAAGATGGCAACCCAAGCCGTCAGTCTCGATTTCCACTCAGTGCATTCGGCATCCTGTGGAGTTTGGCCAAATTCATCGTATTTGCATTCCGACCGATAGGTTAGAACATTAGTAACCTCATAATCAAAGTAGTAAAAATGATCAAGAGAAAAGTGTACCCTAGGGGGCAGGGCTGAGATCTGCCTTGACCAGCCAGAGCTCGATCATTTCTCGGATCTTGAGAATAGGAAAGGATCCCCTTCACTCTCCTAACCAAGGCAGACTCCTCCTCGAATAGGTATGGGGGGATATTAGTAATCGGATGGACCGATCACTCACGCCCGAACCCCCACTTCGAACCGCTGACAAAAAGGTAACGGGTCTTCTAACCCTTATTGTTGGAAGGTGTTAGAACCCTTGTGGATTCTAAGCTTGGGGTGATCTCTATAGGGGATTGACCTCCTTGGAACTCTATAGGGGTTCCTCCCGCCTTGATTTTCTACTACATGAGCTAAAAGATAATTGATCTATTGATGATGTAAAGGGGGGAATATAAGGCTATTTATAGGGCTTCTAAACCCTAACTCTGAATACGATTTCTACTTAAGACTCCTACTCCTAACAACTCATACTCAAACTTTAAGAAGTAACTCCTACTTCCAACAACTCCAACTCTAACTCCAAGAATCAATCTCTAAACTAATCCTAATCCTATTCTAACTTAACCCCTCCTCAACCAACCCCCTCTTCAACTAGGATAAGGAGTGGTTAATTAGGGTAAGATGCATCTTATTCTTCCTTCAAATATTTTTCTTAACTAATCCTAACCTAGCCGGCCTCCCTACTTTCCTTAATAGGGGTTGACTAGATAAGATTTACATGAATACCCTTGGATTTTACATGATTACCCTTTTTAATGAAACTAAATTAAGACTCTCCTAGCTAGAGTCCTAACAGACCCGCCCTCTTCAAATCAGTCTTGTCCTCAAGGCTGAGCTCCATGTCTCTGGGTTATGATATGTAACTCCTCACGAGGGTCCATCTTGGCTCTATAGTAAGCACATCATGTTCCTGGGGTTCAGCATTAGCAGTAGTAACTAGATGATAATATGTCACGATCCTATGATCCCATGCAATCATTAGCTGAATTTAGGCCTCCTCATCAACTTGGGTGTCAATTGGATAAGTTGGGGCTGAGTTGTCCTCTCTAAAATTCTATTTGCAGTGAGATTTTTGGAGGATGAGTTATAATTTTGAATTAGTGTGTAAGTCTGATCCATAATTTATAGCTCTAATATGATCTCCAATTTTGTAGGGTCTAAAGTAACTAGGAGACCACTTCCGTGAGGCTTGAGTCTTTATAAATTTGTACTTGTATGGATGAATATAGAGAAAAACTCGATCTTTAATAATAAACTTCCCTTTACTTCGACATTTGTTGGGCGGTTGTTTCTTTCTTGTGGGGGCTGACATACGGTTATTCTTTATTGATAGCCAGGCCTTCCTCTATGATGGTAGTTGCCTTCTAGTAAAGTCTACGGTAAGGTGAGCTTGATCTAAGTTTGGAAGGAGCAGAAGCTGTAATTTTTCAAGACTTACTTTCATCTCCTCTTCATATTATTGTCATGTATCATACCAAGCAACAAATTCAACACTCATCGTTGATTGGTAGCTTTAGGTGATTTGGAGTTAGGGCTTTACTGATGTAGGCTAGGAGTCGGCCATCTTACATATGGATAACATAATTTCTAGTTCCCGATGTATCAATAATAAGCACTTTATCGAAGTCAGGTAAAGCTAGCACCGGCGGAGAGTAGGGGCTGCAACTTAGATGCATGACCCCTGTTTCAAGCATCTCATCTTCAATTTTCTCTATTTCAGCTTTATAGAAGTGAAGATAATGATATGGCCGAGAGTTCACTGCTAGTTTGCCTAGGAGAATCAGAATTCGATGATCATGCAAGTAGTTAGAAAGTAGGTTGCGTGGTTCGATAAAAATATATGAAAATTTAGCAAATAATTAGAGAATGTTTGGGTCTTCAAATTTTGTTAGCTCCCTCATAAAGTGTTGCTGAAGTTGCATTAGGAAGCTATTGTTTTCTTTGTTTAGAACTTTCTCCATTGCTGCGTGCAAGTCGTCGTTACGTCGCTCCCACGTTTCCTGCATAGGATCTCTTATTTCTCATGGCTGAAAATTTTCATAACAAATTTAGAAAAATTTTAAAAACATCACCTAGTGTAGTCAACCATTTGATGTCAAGCACGACCTCATAATCATCAAGAGGAAGGTGGAAGAAATCAGCAAGTATCTCTTGGTCTTGTTGCAATAATTTCAAAATTTGGCTATCAGTGACCTCAACATTTAACCTACTGCACTCTTTATTTTAGAACATTAATTGGGCAGCAACCTTACTATTTATAAAGTTGTTGGTGCTCATGGTGTCAATAAGAATGGTGATCAATTGTTTCTTTAGAAGTCCTCCCATTTTCACCATTTGTAGGTTTGCATAGCCGGCAAGAGTATGCATCGTAAAATCAACTGGTTGATGTTCTTAATCCATGACCTCTTCCTCATGCTTCTGGACCTCCTCCTCTATGTCTTCAAGAGATTCAATCAGTTAGAGGCGGCCCTTTATGCAATGATGGTTGCGGCTCTAAAGTTTATTGTAATACCAACAAAGACCTTTTATCGATCAGTCATGTAGTTCTTCTCTTGTCAATTTTTTTAGCAGCAAAGGATGGCTAGAAGTAGAAGGAGGTTCATATGCCATGGGTTTAGGAGTGGTTCTCATCCTCCAAACATCTTAGTTCAGCTATTCCTCTTGGATTCGGACAAAAGAGATTGTGACATTCATGGTGGGGGGCTACTGTTCTTTAACGTCTCCTTTAATTTTTGACTTGAGTCCTTCGATAAATGTCCATAATAATTATCTATCAGACCAATCATAAGCAAAGTAAGATAATTCCTTAAACCTGGTCTAGTATTCTTGGATCGTAGAGGTTTGTCGGATCTTGGTAAGTTGTCCATTGATATTCTCGTACTTGGTCGGCCCAAAGCAGTTCAACAACACATACTTGAATTGTATCCATGTCAGAGTCCTATAGTTATATTCAAGCCAATTGTACCATCGTATAACATCTCCTTCAAGGTGGATAACAGTGGTGTCCACCATGAAATCCTCCGGTGTGTGGTGATGACGGAAGTAACATTCGGCGCGTGAAATCCATCCTGTTAGGTCTCCTTCTTCCCATCGAGGGAAGTCCACCCTCATGCATAGCTATCTTATATCAGTGGCTCATTCTTTCTTTTTGAGAGGCCTCTTTGAGCTTGTACTTTTCTGAAATTTTGTTGGGCTCAGAGATCGGCCTAATCCGAATTCGACGAATAAGGCACGCAATCTGTCCTCCACGCATGATTCAAACACCTCAAACTTGGCATTGATTGAACCTTGAGATGCCATTGCATGTGCCTCCAGATCTAAGATGTCAATATACTTCTCCTACTATAGGGTCAGTGATATGAAACGATTGGGTGGATTGATGGCCGAAAGAGGTGGTGGGTCAAGGGTAGATGACTGTGATTTATGGCTGAATGGTTGTTATTTTTTTATTGCTATTGGGGCTATGATTTAGGGCTGCTGTAAGGACTGTAAGGAGGGTTTGGTGATAGAGATTTAGCGTTAGAGGGATGACTTAGGATTGTTGTTGATGGCAGCAACTAGTTTTGTAGGATTGGTGGCGGCGGAGGGTAAGGATCAGTGGAAGGTTCGATGGCTGCGGAAGTCTATTGTTTAGGTTATGATTTGGGTTGTCTATGAAGATAAAAAAAAGCTACCATGGTTACATCTTAAAGCTAGAGGGGTGCTCTAAAAATGATGTGAGTGGCAGTAACAATTTTAGTAAGGATCAGATATGGGTGCAGCAAAAACACCGTAAGGTAGTGCTACAGAATTATGCATCGATAGGCTATGATAGGTCATTGCATTGGGCTACGATTTTAGGTGTTATTTAGGTTATAAAAATATGCTACGATGGTTGCGTCTTAAGGCTAAAAGGATGCCCTAGACACATATTGGGTGGTGGCAGCAAGATGGTTGGGTTAAGAAGAAGAAGAAAGACAAAAGTGAAGTAGTAGATTTTTTGTCAAAAAAATTTCAATAGTGAAGACGTAATTTTTTTCAGAAATTCTCGACAAAAATTTAAGTGAAACTTAAGGAGAATCTACTATTAAGGGATAGGTAACATCATCAAAAATTTCATGGAAAGAAATAACAACAATATGTTTGGCAAAATTAAATATCACGAAGAAGTACGGTAGTAAATTTTTACATCTAAACTACAGTAGCTTAGACGTAAATGATGAGTAGGTTATCTTGATGATTTTTCGATAAAACCAAAGATATGAGGATATGAAGTTATAAAGCCATGGTAGAAATTTCATAGAAATTTGATCAATAAAAATGTAGCAGCAAATCAAACAGTAAAGTGTGTGCGACTAGAATTCTGCGATGTAATTTTCGTCGTAAAGATAGAAACTTTGTGATGAAAAGTTTATGCAACAAATAAGAAACAAATTTTTTATATATTTTTTATATAGGGATAACTAAATTGCAGCAGTAGTAAGGTAGGAAACTAGAACCTATTGCAATTTATGGGGAGATCAAAGGATGATCTACGGTAATAGAGATGACGATAGAATTTGGTAACGATCTTAAAGCAATTGTGGGAATTACTTTGGACGGCTTTGGGGGGTAGATGGATGGCTGTGGAAGAGCAGCAAAATGCCAAAAATACTGATGATACCAAGTGTTAGAACCCTTATGGATTCTAAGCTTGGGGTGATCTCTATAAGGGATCGGCCTCCTTGGAACTCTATAGGAGTTCCTCCCTCCTTGATTTTCTACTACATGAGCTGAAAGATAATTGATCTATTGATGATGTACGAGGGGGGAATACAAGGCTATTTATAGGGCTTCTAAACCCCAACTCCTAATATGATTCTTACTTAATACTCCTACTCCTAACAACTCCTACTCCAACTCTAAGAAACAACTCCTACTTCCAACAACACCAACTCCAACTCTAAGTAGCAAGCTCCAAACTAATCCTAGTCCTATTCTAACTTAACCTCTCCTCAACTAACCCCCTCTTTAACTAGGATAAGGGGTGGTTAATTAGAGTAACATGTATCTTACTCTCCATTCAAATATCTTCCTCAACTAATCCTAACCTAGCCGGCCTCCTTACTTTCCTTAATAGGGGTCGACTAAATAGGATTTATATGAATGCCCTTAGATTTTACATGATTTCCCTCTTTAATGAAACTAAATTAGGACTCTCCTAGCTAGAGTCCTAACAGAAGGGGCCCCACTGACCTAAAGCCAATTTAGGCGGTTAAGTAATAACCACCCCAACTCTTACATAGGCGAATGCACACCATAAACAAATTATGGGTCAGGGTGATTCCCACCCCTCGGCATTCCCCGATGAATGCGATTAGGTAGCACCACAAATTAGGTGCCACATGACTCGGTGAAATTCTCTACCACCTGAGGCACGCCTCGATGGTAGGGTGGAGAGGAAAGCGGAGCCCTACTTCCAAAGCGTCAACTGAGATACTCAGCTCGGGCTCCCTTCGGCTATAAGGTCATTGCTTGGGGAACAAAGCATGCAGTGCATACTCTTTCGGGATGTTGTAGCACTCTTGAATCGTGACAAGTGACCCCTCGGCCATGGTTTAAATGGAAGTCATGACATGCCTTCATGACTTCCAGGTCTCGCAGGGCCTTCATATCAACTTGGGATAGAGCTCCCGAGGATGCCCCCAAGGTGCTAGCCTTGGGGTTTTCTGGACTTGTTCCCCACAATCTAACGGAGGGGATAGACCTAACACTTGTGGAGGAATTTGAGGAGGTCATTCCGACCTGTTTGAAAAGAAAATCAATCGAAGGAGCCGGGTCGATCGAGGAGGTACAATCTATGGAGGGCTGAAGAACAAGATCGAGAAGTGAAAGGAAGGATGAATGAGAGCCCTACAGTAAGAGAAGGGGACTTATAGAGCAAAAAGGCGATGATTCACCTTCCTGAGGAAGGACTGTGAACCTTTTCAAAAGAATCGACACAATACGCCTAGTCGATTAGAATAAATGCCAATTGCATTAAATGTCATTGCACGTATTACGAAGGGTCACATCACACCAAGTCCTAGTCATATCCCACCATATCTCGATCACATGCATGCGTCATTTTGTTGTGTGCGGTGATTATACTATTCAAATATTCATCACGTGTGTGTCACATGGAATGGTCCAACGAGTGTCTCGATCGGATCATCCTCCAGTGCCCAAGTTGCGTATCTCGATTGGATCATCCCTCTTGTGTCCAAGTTGACCCTCTCGAACCAGGCAACCAATCTGTGCCCAAGTTAAGTGCCTCGGTTGGATCATCCTTCCTATGCCCGAGTTGAGTGTCTCGGTTGGATCATCCCTCCTATGCCCGAGTTGCATGTCTTAGCTGGATAATCCCTCCTTTGCCTGAGTTGACCCTCTCGGCACAGGAAGCCAATCCGTGCCCGAGTTAAGCATCTCAGCTAGATTGTCCCTCTTGTGCCCGAGTTGAGGAGCTTAGCAGAATCATCCCAACTATGCCTGAGTTGACCGTCTCGACACAGACAACCAATCATTGCTTGAAGCATAGCTCAGTTGTATCATGCCTCATGCTTGAGTCGACCAGCCTATTCCCGACTTGTCCATCTTCTGCAAGTTGGTCAGTCTATTTTGGGCTTGCCCATCTCGGGCAAGTAGGTCAGCATGGTACCAACTTGCCCAACTCGGGCGAGTCTGTCTGCTTATCCTGACCTACTCATCTTAGGCAAGTCAATTGAGGCGCCAAATCGAGCAACAATGGTTGGCCAGTTAAAAAGTCGAGTAGCTGTGCTTGGCTAGTCACGAGCCCGAGCTATGCCTTAGGCAAACTACGAGCCTGAGCTATGCCTTGGGCAAATCATGAGCTCGAGTTATGAAGCTCAGTCATTCTAGATCCTGAGTTGCGGTGCTCGACCAGTCCAGATCCTAAGCAATGGTGCTCGGCTAGTCCAGATCCCGAGCAACAGTACTCGACCGGTCCAGATCCTGAGCAACAATGCTTGACTAGTCTAGATCTCAAACACTAATTACTCGCCTAGTCAAACAGTTTATGCCAAGACCAAGTAACTCAGCCGATCAGATAGTTCTTATCGAGACCAATAACTCGGCTAGACAAACCGTTTTTATCGAGACCAATGACTCGGCCAATCCGACAATTCACACCCAAAATCAATAGCTAGGGATCAACAACCAAATTCCAATGATATCACTCTGACCTGAGCTAACCAACGCCATCGACCTAACAGTTCAGTGGAAACCAAGGATGACACATCAACTAGCTTAGCCAAACTCAAGCTTAGTACACCAGTCGAAGCCGACACCAACCCCTCAGAGAATCACCACCCCAATGGCTATTCAGTAGGACTTTGATGACTCAAAAGACAGCCCCCAGATAAGAGCTTCGAATAGAAAATATCCTTTTCCCTTGATCTTCTTCAAGGAACACTGGCAAAGGTCTTCTAGGAGGGGGGGAAAATGATAGGGTTGATAATGCGCTAGCCCGTCACTACCATGTATCAGAGCCACACACGACACTCTCCGTTGATCTAGAGCAGTCACGGTCGACCTACCGCAATCGATGTCCAAGTTGGATGATGACGAGAACGACACCATACATATTGTATTCACACTAAATGTCGGAGGGGGCACTGACATGAGCGTCGAAGGGGCCGCATTAGATACCCTACCTCGACGTGGCCTTTGTGCAGAAATCTTTGGTCGACCCGAGACAAACCCCTGAGTCGACATTACAGACCCGAGTTAAACTCTAGGGCATGCCCCGTCGACCTCTCCGGAGCTCTTCACATCTTCTTGATCATCGAGGGTGAGATTGCGCACACGAGTGGAACCGAGTCGTGCTGACTCACTGGCCACGACATAAAATCTGACAACAATGAGGATGTGAAGGAGATGGAGAGACTCGAGGAGACAAGGGCGGTGCGGAAGAGATGCCTTAGGAGGACGCTTCTCATTTCTGAATTGAGTCGAGCTGCTGCCCCCGACTAAGCCCTATCCATCGTTGGGAAGGCGATCGAGAGGAAAGATAGAGTGCTACAACGAGAGGAGCTACCAATAGGTTCTAGATCATCTGATCCAAATCGACAATAAGTGATGAGTTCGCTTCCACCCTCTGATGGTTGAAGTCGGGTTGGATGGAACCCATGAAGGATGGCGACATTGTTGTTCTTGCTAGTATTTTTCATATTAATCCCTATCAGAAAACTCTTTGGTTGAGTGCTGCTGGTTCTTCAATTTTTTATTTTTATTAAATCTTCTCAATAATTTAATGATGCTTCTTAATAATAACATCATATTTAGAGAGATTTTTGTTCTCCTGGAAAGGATCAAAACTCTCATCCAAAAAAAATAATTTTTGTCACGTGAACTCGCAAAAATCCTGGACATAAAAAATAAATTATTTACCAAACACAGTAACCCTAAATTATTTAAATAAAGTGTATAAGAATTAAAAACCAATTTTATTAATAATTTCTTGGGCATAACACGATTCAAGGTTAGAGCCCTTAAATAATTAATAATTTATTTATGATTTATTAGACCCCAAGTAGAGAAGATGAGCTTCTAACAAAAATTTAACATTTGATAAATGATTTATTAGACCCGACAATACGACAAAACCTCAAAAAATTGGCGTATGCTGCTTGGAGTAAAGGGCACACCGTATTTTTTAGTAAAAGGTGAAAAAATAGTTTGCTCATTGCCCACCACACAGTTGCGTGATTTAGTCCAATAGTGTGCCATAGTTTATATGGCATCCTTACCAGTGCCCTCTTGCTACTATTAACAGTGTGGGATTAAAAGTTAACCCTTGGAGGGGTTCCAGGGTGCTGAGATGGTTAACATTTCGCATCGCTCACCGCGATCGCCGCAGCACATGAAAACGGCCCAAAAATAGGTCAAAACTGGCCGTTTTTGGTCGCCCGAGCGAGCGACGAGCGGCAGACAACGAACGAAGCAACGGGTAACACCTTCCCTCCTATATGAATGCCCCATCCAGCCCTGTGTTACCCAGGGGGTTCTAGGATGCTGAGATGGCTAACGTTTCGCACCGTTCACCGCGATCGCCGCAGCACGTGAAAACAGCCTAAAAATAGGCCAAAACTGGCCATTTTTGGTCGCCCGAGTGAATGACAAGCGACATACAATGAACAAAGCGATGGGCAGCACCTTCCTTGCTAAACGAATGCCACATCCAGACGACCGTGCCCACTGCAACACGTGAAAATGGCCCAAAAATAGGTCAAAACTGGCCATTTTGGGCAGCCCGAGTGAGCGACGAGCAACGGACAGCGAACGAAGCGACGGGTAGCACCTTCCCTCCTATACGAATGCTCCATCCAGCCCTGTGCCACCCAGGGGGTTCCAAGGTGCTGAGATGGCTGAGGTTTTGCACTGCTCACCATGGTCACCGCAGCACACAAAAACGACCGAAAAACATGCCAAAATTGGCCGTTTTTGACTGCCCGAGTGAGCAACGAGCGACGGACAGTGAACGAAGCCACGGGCAACATCTTCCCTTCTATATGAATGCCCCATCTAGCCCTGTGCCACCCGGGGGGTTCCAGGGTGCTGAGATGGCTGATGTTTCATGCCACTCACCGCGGTCACCGCAGCACGCAAAAATGGCCCAAAAATAGGCTAGAAAATTGGCCGTTTTTGGCTTCCACAACGAATGACGAGCGGCAGATAGCGAACGAAGTGACGAGCAACACCTTCCTTGCTAAACGAATGACACATCTAGACGACCGCTCACCGCGCCCATCGTAACACACGAAATCGGCCCAAAAACAGGCTAAAACTAGCCATTTTGGGTAGCCCGAGTGAGCGGCAAGCGGTGTACAGCGAACGAAGCGACGGGTAGCACCTTCCCTACTATACAGATGCCCCATCCAGCCCTATGCCACTTAGGGGGTTCTAGGGTGCTGAGATGGCTGACATTTTGCGCCGCTCACCACGGTCGCCGCAGCACATGAAAATGGCCCAAAAACAAGCCAAAATCGACTGTTTTTGGTCGCCCGAGCGAGCGATTTTCTTTTAATATTCCTATAAAGTTGACTATAGAATAAAATTAAAAAATATTCCTCTAAAGTGTGATAATACAAGTGCTATATGTTTAACAAAAAATCCTATTCAATATTCAAGAACCAAACATATTGATATTAGACATCATTTTATAAGAGATCATGTAAATTGTTATGATATCTCCTTAGAATTTATTGACACTAAGCATCAATTAGTAGATATTTTTACAAAACCCTTAAATGAAGAATAATTTGATTTTCTTAGAAGAGAACTTAGAATGCTAAATCATGAAAATATATGAATTGCTTGATTTTATGAGAATGAGCTATTTTTGTGATAATGTTTTATTATTCCCATTAGATGTTTATCTTATTATTTACAAAAAAGAGAAAAAATTGCATAATGATGATTTTGTTATTTTACGGATTTATTTGCTACGTTTGCTTGAAATTCACTTGAGATGATTTTAAAATGCATGAGTAGCTCTTAAACTCTTAAATCTTCTTGGATTTCTTAGATTTTTGAGCTTATCTTTGAAATTTTATTTTCAAAATTCATCTCTACAAAATTGAAAGCTTTTGTTAATAATATTTTTACAACTCCTCCCTTGTTTTCTTTTCTTCTTTTTCACAAGAAGAAAATATTCTCTATGAATCATATTGTATTTTAAAAAAGGGAAGCAAAAAACTCATAAACCTAAAATCCTTAGTCCCACTTCTCACCTTTTTGTTAATGACAAAGGGGGAGAAATGGATGTTGATGACATGTAATTGAATGGATGTTGGTGACTTATATAATTAAATGGGTGTTGATGACTTATATAATAACCTAAGGAAAATTTTTAAATATTTGAAATTCATGATAATCCTTGATGCATTGATGACATGCATTGAAATTCATGATAATCCTTGATGTGTTGATGACATGATACTTTAAAAGCAAATTATTATTGATATGTCTTATTGCAATCCTTGCAATATGATTTGCTTGAAATATTAATTGTCTTAATTCACTTGAATTCAAGATAGAGTAATTCTCTTGAATTTAAGTCCTTTTTATTATGGCATGAATTTAGAGGGAGTTAGGATTAACTCCCGTCATCAATTGATTATCATCATAAAAAAGGGAGAGATTGTTAAATCTCATATTTTGATGATGAGATCAATTGATGATAACATGTGTGTTAGAGAAAAATTTGTAGGTCTAACTATGACAGAAGCAATGAAGTTACAAGCAGATGATGGACCAAGATCAAGCTTGGGCATCAGGCCGAATTCGGATGATACAGTGGGATCTCGCCGAAGTTCACTAGGAGATTCGCCGAAAGGATCAGGAAGCTCGTTGGGAACACACCAGGAGATCATTGAAAGAAGATCGAAAGACTCACCACAAGAATGACAGAGGCTGCCAGATTGGTGGGAGTTAAGTCTTATTTAGCTTGTTGGTCATTAAGCGTTATAGTCATTGAGTCGTAGTTAGAAATTGAGTCCTAATTGAGTTAGATTTTGATGAATTCTAAATCAACTCAATAAGGAACCAGATCCACTATTGGGGTTTGATTAAGCTTAAGTTGAGCTCAATTAGTTGACCAGAGGGTTGGTCAACATCAGGTTCAAGCCGAAATTCAAAAAGTGGAGGAAACCACTTCTGTGAAAATTTCGGCGAGTAAACCGCTAGTAAGCGACAGGTGTACCACCACCACCCAGGCTTTTGGGTGGCTGACGGTGGCTGACCTGCCTAGGCTGGGCGATTGAATCGCTCGTACCCAGGAATTTGGGTACTTTGGACAGTTGACCCGCCTAGAGCTAGTGGGTAAACCACCTGTACCCAATTTTTTCAGGTATGTTTAATTTTTGGTTCTAATTTCTGAAGCCACTTAGGGTCTATAAATACCCTAAATATTCTTGCATTCACAACAACTTTTTTTGGGTAATTAAACTCTATGAAAAAGAAATTGGGTGTGATTTGTAAGAAAAAGAAAAGGGAAGGGAGAGAGGTTAGAGTTAGAAAATTTCTCAAAGTCTCCCTTGTAAGCAAAGTATAAGGGTTTGGTAATTAGTAAGCAAGTAACTTAGCAATCTTCTTATCATTCACTTACTTTATTTGAATAACAAGCTTTAGATCTTCCTATCGTGCTTAAATCGAAATATTTTTGTTTAAAATAAAAAATTTATACTTGCACTAACCCAAACCCCACACCTGCCCCCCCCAATTAATCGTAACACTCAAAATAATTCTAAAGAGACTTGGGTTCCCTTATTAGAGCTATCATCTCGTCGCTATCGCAGTATATGAGAATCGGCTCCATGCTGCTTGGGATGACACCCAAATCCCTGATGAACTTTTTCATCCACATCGCTTCCTTTGCTGCTTCTGCTATAGCGTTGTATTCCACATCTGTGGTCGAGTCAGCAGTAGTATCTTACTTAGAACTCTTCCAGCTTACTACTTCCTTCATTCAAGGTGAAAATATACCCTGAGTTCGACTTAGTATCATGAATATCGGATTGAAAACTTGAGCCCCTATACCCCCTCAACCTGAAGGTTATCTTTTCCATATACCGGTAAAAGATCCTTAATTATTCTCAAGTATTTAATGATACATTTTACTGCCTTCCAGTGTTCTAAACTTGGATCCGACTGATACATGCTCGTGACACTCAAAGCATGTATTATATCATGCCTGGTATATAGCATAGCATACATGATAGACCCTATTGCTAAGGTATAGGGTATCATATCTATGTTTTCCCTTTCTTCTAGAATCTAATGGGACATACTCCTAAAAAGTGATATTACATATCTAATTGGTATAAGACCTCTCATGGAATTCTCCATGCCAAACCTTTTGACAATAGAGTCTATATACCCAGATTAAGACAAGCCAAGTATCCTCTTGGATCTATCTCTATAGATCTAGATCCCCAAAATATAGGATGCTTCCCCTAAGTCTTTCATGGAGAAGTTTTTGGATAGCCAAGTCTTTACTATAGAGAGCATTCATACATCATTCTCAATAATTAGGATGTCATCCACATACAATACCAAGAAGGTGATAGCGCACTCATTTACCTTCCTGTACACATAAGACTCATCTTCATTCTTAATGAAGTTATAAGATTTGATCGCCTCATCAAATCTTATGTTCCAACTTCGGGAAGCTTGCTTCATTCTATAAATGGACTTGAGCAACCTGTACACTTTATCTGAACTCTCTCTAGATACAAATCCCTTTAGCTATATCATATACACCTCTTCCTCGAGGTTGCCATTAAGGAATATCATTTTCATATCCATCTACCAAATCTTATAGTTATAGTGTACTATAATGCTCAAAAGAATTCAAATGGATTTAAGTATGGCTACATATGAAAAAGTTTCGTCATAGTCAACTCATTATCTTTGACGATATCCTTTAGCTACCAGTCTTGCCTTATAGGTCGTCGATGGGTACGATACCCTCAAGTGCAACAACAAGGTTTCAAACCTTGTTAGAGTACATAGAATCCATTTTAGAATTCATGGCTTCTTGCCACTTCCCAGAGTCTATAATCATAATAGTCTCCTCATAGGTCTGAGGATCAATATCCTAAAAGTCCTCTCTACTGATATGTCTCACATATCTTTCAGGAGTGTGATATATGCTACTAGACCTATATAAAGTTGGAACTTATGTGCTATGTACTTGAACAAACTCGGACTATGGAATGGTGCTTGAGCTAGGTTCGCCAACCTCGCTCAACTCTATATCACTCATACTGTTTCCACCAAGAATACGTTCCTTCTCAAGAAACATGATCCTCTTGGCAACAAAGACCTTTTAATCCTCGAGATGATAGAAATACGACTCATATTCAAATGAATCTAAGTATCCTTCTTTCAACAACTTTTAAATCCTTCTCTCACGTATAGAACCTAGCCTACAATGTCATAAGTATGCATTGTTCACCTCATCTCTTTTCCTCTTGGACATATTTATATTTATGATGTGTGGAGAAGTATCTAATATATAAGTAATTTATCAGGGTCCCTCTAGTAATAATATCATCATCCATAATTACTCACAATAGGATCTGTGTGCATCGGCGCATCTCCATACCATATGATCATTCATCTCATAATCATTGATTCTGTCAGATCCTCGCCGCATCACCATGCATCGTGATCTCTCGTCACGCCATTATGGGTCCCACTGTCACCTCCACGCTGTTGTCGCACCTCTTTGGGTAATTACAAAATAATTAAAAGCACACAAGCTTGATAATAAATGAGAAAAATGAAGGTTCGTAGGCACTAACAATAATGATAATAATCACATTTACATACATCACATTATATGGCTCATTATCATCCATTCACATCATACATCACATGTACACATCACCATGTAAAATTACTAGATAATAATAATTAATTAAATTATTTAATTAATTATTTTTTTGGAATTTGGAACATGATAGGAAATTTCAGAATTATCAAGAGCATCTTAGAAATTCTAGACAAGAGGGCAGACCTCATAATTTCCAAAAAAGTCAAGGGTAGTTTTAGAATTTTAAAGAAAATTATAGACCTCATGTTTTCTCAAATTTTGAAGGTTAATATTATCCTTTTACTAAAAAAAACCCTAACCCTTTGTACCCACTTCCAATGGGTCGTTGTCGTTATCCCTGCGTATACGATGGTGCTTTATGTCGTCGGTGGTCGCCATGTACACGGCATCAGAAGCGGGCGGGTGTCCTCGACCGCCTCAAGCGACCCCCTAAGCAGGGCGAGCACCGTGCCCACAGGCGATCGCTCGTGCTGGTGGCCTTGGCCGCGGGGCTATGCCCGTGGGTGGCCCGTACTGCAGCCAACCACCCCTACAAGCAATTTGGCGATGGCGCCTTGCAAACGACCCTAGCCACAGCCGAGGTGGCTCGGCCATGGGTGGCCACCTTTGCAGGGGGCCCGCCTACAAGTGGCTGCTCCCTTCCTCACTGACTTCACCATGAAAAAGCATCAAGAATGTGTAGAATATTCTATGTGATTCAATCTCATCACACGTAGTTTAAAAATAATCTTTTGCACAAACAACCTTTGCTCTGATACCACTATTGGGAAACCTCAATAGGAACATCACATGTATAGTGGAAGATTAAAATAAAATTAATTTCCTACATAGATCAAAATCATTGTGTAAAGATTAGTGTGTAGAAAAAGCCGTAAAATCGAAAACTACATCGTGTGAGAGATTATTTATCTCGAGAGATCATATATCTATATTTTTTCAAAACCGGATAGAGAGAATTAAAGAGATCAAACGTCCTCCTCTCTAGCGATATCCACACGATGGATCATTGCAGTGATACTCCTCCAATCGTAGCACCAAGTCTTGTAACTTTTGCGTAAAGGGAGGGAGGAGAATATGAAGGGGCGACCAAAGATTCACAAAAAATGCTAGGGGTCCTGACTTAGTGGGTATTGGATCTCCATCCAATTACCTATTAACTTTGAATTATTATATCTTTATCCAATAATCTCCTTTGGCCTCTAATTGGGCTTCATGCAAAGAGTCCATTAATGTAGGGTCTCATCTAATGAAAACAGGGGCTAATTAGATAATTCATTTCGAACCTTTATTCGCTGAAACATCCATCATATGTGTATGACCCTCTAAGCCTGATACCGAGCTAGCCATGAATTGCTCCTATCAAAACTCCTTCTGATATAGTGAACTTACTCGACTCATCGACTATGGACGTACTAGGCCACTACGTTATAGTCCCCAGACGGTATAGGGGGATCGAATCCATCGGACCTGTCTATACACAATTACCATATATCTATAGTCCCTTATCCAACTAATATCCCAAAGATCGTATATTAGACATGATACTGTTAGGCCACATACGGAATCCATTTGAGTCTCCTCTAATTAGATTCTCCTAGAGAACTCCTCTCTCAATCTGAATGACCCTGGCTAAGGATTTATCTAAGTAAGCACATATGGAATATTTCTCTCGTGATACCGAGAATGGATAATCCTTTATTAATACTCAATTACCTTTGTAAGGTTAGCTACTAATCCCAATAAGCGATTGTACCAGATTTGAAGCCTTCCAAACCTATAAATCTGATGTCAAAGAAATGAGTACTCAAACAAGGCATCATTGATGTCTCAAGTCTAAGGACTAGATGCACAATTGGGACTATGAAATTGCTATCTGACATTAGATATCATTAACCATATAACAATCCATAAGTTGATCAATCAGTTAACTCATTCTCCAATAAGCACCTATACTGTATGCTTAGTATCTCCACACAAGTAGCTATGAGATCAGCCACCTCCATCATATGAACAAGTATACAACACCAGTCTGTCTGGTTATCTCGATGTCTCTCTCGAGTAAGTCATGATCGAAATTATTTTAGATATGTTTAAAGGTGAATCAATCTCATTATCATGATCTTATCACGATCTGATTCCCATTACACAAAACTAAAGACATCATAATGTATATATATATATATATATATATATATATATATATATATATATATATATATATATACAACAGATAAAATAATGTGAGAATATACTAATAATAATCATAAGTAAAAAGATTATGCAACGTGTCACACATGCCATCATTCACGTGATTGGCTTGCAGGGCACTTGTAACCAACAATTATGATATGAGGGTATTGTATGATGGCTATAAACATACTTATTCTTTTAATATGAATGAAAAGAAGATTATTTTAGCTCCATTACAACCTTCTAAAATTAATACACTAAAAAAGTAAGTTAGTGCTTTTATGTCCTATAGTGAATTAGAAAGAGATGGTCATATTTTGGGTCTAGTAGTCATAGAGGAGAATAAACATCACAAGGAGCCACCAGCAAATATAAAACCAATCCTGGAGGAGTTTCAAGACATTATATTGGAAGAGATTCCACATAGCCTTCCACAATTGAGAGACATCCAACATCACATTGATCTTATTCCAGGGGCTATCCTGCATAATAAGGCAGCCTATAGAATAAGTCCTAAGGGGCATGAAGAACTTCAAAGGTAAGTAGATAAGTTGATGAAAAAAGGGGTTGATTCAGGAGAGCATGAGTCCTTGTGCGGTCTCAGCCTTATTAGTGCCTAAGAAAGATGGTTCTTGGAGAATGTGTTTAAATAATTGTATCATCAACAAAATCAATATTGACTATTGTTTTCCCATTCCAAGGTTATATTATTTACTTGATAAATTGTGTGGTACTTCTATTTTCTCTAAAGTTGATTTGAAGAGTGACTATCACCAAATAAGACTAAGGCCTGGAGATGAGTGAAAAATAATATTTAAAACTAGAGAAGGCTTATATGAATGGTTAGTTGTGTCATTTAGGCTATCTAATGCTCCTATCACTTTCGTGAGATTTATGGATCATATACTTAAGCTATGGATTAAGACTTTTGTTGCGGTTCATTTTGATGACATATTGGTATACAACAAGAATGAGGAAGAGCATAAGAATCATTTTAAGAAGATCTTTCTTATTGAGACAGCAAAATCTTTATGCTAATATGAAAAAGTATAATTTTTTTACTCCTAATGTTGTATTTTTGGGATATGTTATTTCAAAAATCATGATAGATCAAAGTAAGGTAGAAGCTATTCTTAATTAGCTAACACTTCATTATATGATGTGAGGAGTTTTTATGGTTTAACTTCCTTTTACAGAAGATTCATCAAGAGTTTTAGCTTGATTATTGCTCCAATCACCAAATGCTTGAAAGGTGATAAATTCAATTGGACTAATGAGGTTGATAAAGCTTTTGAGCTATTAAAAAAATTTGACCGAAGCTCCTATTTTTGTGTTATCCAATTTTGACAATGTGTTTGAGGTTGAATATAATGCCTCTAATTTGGAAATTTGTGCTATTTTAAGCTAAGAAGCAAAGCCCATTACCTTTTTTAGTGAGAAGCTGAATGATACAAGGAGGAGATGTTCTACCTGTGATAAGAAGTTTTATGTTATTCTCTTCTTGCCAAGTCATGTGTCCTATATTCTGATCATGAGGTGTTGGAGTTTATTAATCACCAGCACAAGCTAAATAAGAGGTATGCAGCTTGGGTGATGTTCTTGCAAAATTATAACCTCATAATCAAGCATAAATCTAGTGTTCAAAATATAGTTGTTGATGTATTGAGTAGAAAATATTCTTTATTATCAGTCATGGAAGTCAAGGTGGTTGGATTTGAGACATTCAATGATCTCTATGATAATGATGTGGATTTAAGCTCAATATGACATAATTATAAATTAGGTTTTTTTAAGTAATTTTTTATTTTTGATGGTTTTATTTTTTCAAGCTAATGCCTTGTGTATTCCATCTTGTTCTTTAAGACATATAATTCTAGTTGAAGCTCATGGTAGTATTTTGGGAGAATATTTTGGTAGGGATAAGACTCTAGCTCTTGTTCAATCAAATTTCTATTGGCCTAAGATGTTCAGAGATATGAAGAGACTTGTAAAACAATGCCGAGTGTATCATTTGACAAAAATAAGAGGCCAAAATTCATGTTTATACACCTTCATTACTAGTGCCTAATGCTCCATGGGAGGATGTAAGTCTTGATTTTATCTTGGGACTACCAAGAACTCAAAAGAACAAAGATTCTTTCATAGTTGTTGTGATAGATTCTCGAAGATGTCTCACTTTGTTCCATGCATTAAATCAAATGATGCATCTCATATTGCTGATTTATACTTTAAGGAGATTGTTAGATTATATGGCATTCTAAGAACTATGGTGTTTGATCGAGATTCAAAATTTCTTAGCCATTTTTTAGAACTCTATGGAGGAAGCTGGGGACATCTTTAAATTTTAGTAGATTTCCATCATCCACAAACCGATGGACAAACAGAGGTAACAAATAGAAGCTTGAGAAATTTGTTTAGAAGCTATGTTGGCAAGAACATTAAGCAATGAGACTTCATTTTGGTTCTTAATCAAACTGGTTGATTAGATCAAGTTATATTCATATTAATCTTCCTAGACTTATGAGTTTCTTAATCTACTCTATCATCTTCATGACATGATTCTAAAGCGATGCCCCTTCTGTCATCCTAGCTCGGAAGAAACTCTTAGATATATCATATTTTGAGTTTTTCCCTGTTCCTCAAACAATTGGTGAAGATGAAGAATGATGAAATTGACATCTATGCTCTTATGTTATCTCTGTAACTTAGGAATCATAGAGGACAACATATAGCACTTTGCTAAAATGGAATCATCTATATACTTCACATAGCGAGTGATCTCATCCTTATTTGCCCCTTCTTCCAGCGTGGGCACAATCATATCAATAATGTATATAATTTTCTCTGCCATGAGAAGAATTCTTAAATTATAGAGTCAATTCATGTAGTTTGGAGCAGTAGGGCAATTGGCATCAAGTATGCCATGTAGGGGTTTTGCAAGCGACATGTTTCTGACAAACAAGATGCAGCGTGATTTAATAATATGAAGATTTTATAGAAAATTAATTAATACAAGGACTTCTATCTTAATATACTCACGTTATTTTTCTTAACGAATCACGCAACACTCTTGGCACATAAAATATAAGTCTCCAACAGACTTCTAGTGGGGATCGGGGCCAAATCGTCGTCTTAGTGTAACCTCGAGGGACTTGATCAATCACACTAAGCTTAAAAAGGTAGACAACTCTTGCCATTTACAATTTGTGATTCCCCTACTGCCTTATTCTTGCGGTTGTCGTTGTCGCAAGCGATAGCACTGCGTGTCACTAACGGTCGCCTCTACCTGCGGGTGTTGCCTTTGCCCATAAGCACTACCCCTGTAAGTGGCCTTGGCTGTAGGCGACTATCTCTGCAAGCGGCTCACCTAAAAGTGTGGCCCCCGTGGAGGTAGCGCGACGACAACTATCGCAAGAACAGGGCAGAAGGGCTTATGGTTTTCTATGGCAAAAAGATAATGCTACCAACTTAGAATTTGAGAAATTCTTATATCTATCCTTTTCTCTAGAATTTCCAAAATACCCTTAATAACTTTTGAAATTCTTAGCATGTATTTATTTTTAAAAAATAATTAATTAAATATTTAATTAATTATTATTTATCTAGTAGGCCTACGTGATAATGTGTATACATGTGATGTATGATGTGGATGGATAACCATGAACCATGTGTTATGATGTGTGTATATATGATTATTATTATTATTATTAGAGCCTACGAGCCTTTATTATTATCGTTTATTGTTTGGCTTACGTGCCTATGATTATGTTGTAATTACATAAAGAGACATGATGTGGTGGGACCATGGAAGTATCAACGGGACCCATGATACTGATAGACGATCACGATGTATAGAGATGTGCTGAGGATCTGATGGAACCGACGATGATGAGAAGGACGATCACAATGCATGGAGATGCACTGATACATAATAGATCCTATCATGAGTGATTGAGCCTATTGGCTCGGGCCTAATCACAATAGGTGATGGTTCATGATCATCCAGTATGGTATGCTTTTCTGATATTTGCATATGATGTAGATATATGTTAAATATGTATGTGTGTGACGTGATATATTAGGAGATCGATACAAAACAAAAACCCCTCTTATGATAATATTAAGTCAGTGAGTGTGAGGCAATAAGATTGACCCATGTGGCCTTCCATCATTATAAGAAGAAATTGAATCACAACATATGTTAAGTTGGTTGAGTCCCTCGAGTCTCACCTATCTACGTGATCGAGATCTTACCTATGACATAAAGATATCACCGGTGACATAAGGACATGGTATGTTTGGTCGAGTCCCTTAAGGTCATATCATCAAATTAGACTCATCTAGTAATGATGGTGATGACTTAACTAAACATCATGGTTGGTCAAGTCTCTCGAGACCATGGTGGTTTGGAGGTTGAACAGGATAAGAATCATAAGGAATTATGATTGACAAGAGTTGCCTACCTTTTTGGGCTTAGTGTGATTGGTCGAGTCCCTCGAGATTACACTAAGACGTCAATTGGATCTCGATCCCCACTAGAAGTCTATTGAAGACTTTCATTTCACATGCCGAGGGTGTCGTGTGATTTACTAAGAAAATAGTGGGAATACATTAAGATAGAAATCCATATCTTAATTATTTTTTTATAAAATCTTTATGTTATTAAATCACACTACATTTTGTTTGTTAAAAACATGTCGCTTACAAAACCCCTACATGGCATACTTGATGTCAATCGCCTCACTAGTTCAAACTATACAGATTGACTCTACAATTTAAGATTTATTTTCATAGTGGAAAAAGTTATATACATCCTTGATATGATTGTGCTCACGCTGGAAGAAGGGGCAAATGAGGATAGATCGCTCACTATGTGAAGATACAAACGATTCCACCTTAGCAAAGTGCTATATGTTGACCTCCATGACTCCTAATTTACAAAGGCAACATGAGAGTATAGATGCCAATTTCATCTTTCTCATCTTTGACATTTGCTTGAGGAACAAGGAAGAACTCAAAGATATGAGACATCCAAGAGTCTCTTGCGAGCTAGGATAACAAAAGAAACATCGGTTCAAAACCATCTCCTAAAGATGATAGAGTGGATCAAGAAATTCATAGGTCTAGGAATAGTCCTAGAAGAAAATATGTGTGTTAATCTTATACTTCAATCTCTACCAGATTCTTTTTCACAGTTCTTCATGAGCTCCTCAATAAGAATTTCAAGAACTATCAAGAAAGAGAAGCTAGTTCTCTATGTTGGTGAGAGCAATAAGAAAAGGAAGTCTAATAAGACCCTTAAGAAGGGCATAGGCAAGGGTAAACCGGGTAAGGCAAAGGTTGCCAAGATAGACCCAGCTAAGGACAAAGGCCAATCCTTTTCATTCCTTTTGTAGCAACAAAACTTGTGGCCTTCTTTCGACAACTTCATAGTGCAACTCCACCACTGTTGCATCAGCTAAACGAGCAGCGACACCATTATGCATAACTTTTGTTCTAACGACGTCTTCCACTTTTGTGACTGTATTCTTCATCGGTTTGTGAATGACTTGGAGGCTGCCTCTATCGCTATTGCCACTACCAACAAAGAGGTCATTCGGTGTGCCATCTCTGCACTAGTCGTATCACTCATTCTGTTGGCTTCCTTGCAAGAACAACACCTACAGTTTTCATCTCAATAGTTACTAATTCTAATTGCTGGACAAACATAGCTATCAAAGTTTGGACCTCTCCTCTAACGAACTAGTCACCAAAACCTTCAATATGTTAGCACAGAGCAACTTCTCATCGCCACCTTCTTGAAGCTGGAAACTTAGTGGGTGATAACCTTTTGAAGTAGCATTCCCCTTCTCTCATTCCTACACAAGTGCAACATGCCTCTTCAATAATGATCTACCACCTTCAACGATGTTGACCCTCAATGACATTGATTGCATCACACGGCCCATTGCACCTGATTGTAGTCATCCTCCCATCCTCCTCTAGTAGATGACTCCTCTCTTAATCCCTTAGATTAGTACTTGTCCTCATATTATCTTCATTATCTACCTATCATGTTACTATTACTGTCCTGTATGGAGCTATAGCACTTCTCATAATATAGGGCTCATTTACATTAATGCTGCAACTCTCATCCGTTTCAAATTATCCAAAAGTGATAATTATGCGGCCCTAGTGTGCCCAATTTTCTGATCTCCTATTTAGGTATGATATGTTAGGCTACGTTAATGGCTCTTTCTATTGTCCACTAGCGATGGTCAATATCCCAAGGGCACCCAGTCTAGTACTAAATCCATATCACAAACTCTGGTTATGCCAAGATCATCTCATTCTCGAAGCAATTCAAGCTTCCATCGCTAGATATATTGTCTCACTCATATCTTCTTGTGCTACTACTGTAGAAGCATGGTGCAAGTTGCAAACTACTTTAGCAAATCATCCACGCACTCACATGCTCGGCCTCCTCTCTAATCTAATGAAAACTAAATAAGAGGGAAGTATTATTGTTGAACATCTCCAAAATATTAAAGTTATCATCGATGACCTAGCTTTTATAGGTCATTCTCTTAGTGATGAGTAAGTCATCATCCATACCCTCAATAGCCTAGGCAATGAGTTCAAGGAACTAGCAGCAGCAATAAGGGCACGTGACTCACTAATGTCATTTGAAGAACTCTACAAACTGACTGACTATTAGACTTATTTAAAGCATGAAAACAAGTTGTCAAGACCAACCATCACAGCTCAGGCCAATCAAAAATACAAGAGAAAAGGCACTCAGTATAACAAGAAAGTCCAGAAAAGGTTTGGACCAGATACCTCCTGAGTCTATGAGCACCAAACAAACCTCCCCACCTTAACATCCTCCATATTTCACTCCCAACATCAACAACTATCACGGGGGCAGCTTCCAACCAAGATGTCCTGCCCACATAAACCAACAACAAGTCTAGTAATTGTATGATAAAGTCAGACACTTCGCAAAAGTCTGCAAGTCTTGACCCTGACTTCTAGCTTCATCTAATTGACCTTAGGCAAAGACTCCTGACTACTTCACTAACCAATTAACATAATTAGATCGTGGACTCGGGGGCTTCTCATTATATACCTATGAACTACAGAACTTGTCCATCCATGACAACTATGGTGGAAATAAAGACATCATCATCGATGACGGTAAAGGACACCCTATTACTCACACTGATTCCACAATGCTTCATTCACATACCACCACTTTTATACTCGATGATGTTCTGTGTGCACCACATATTAAACAAAACCTCATTTCTATTTCTCAGGTTTACAAACAAAATAGTACCTCCATTAAATTCTTTCCTAACTCCTTTCTGTTGAATCTCAGATTTTGATGATGAAAATAATTGATGGGTTTTATAATCTAACTTGTGTTAAAGAAAGTGATGTAGGATTAACTATGATAGTAGAGGGCATTACAATCATATGTTGGGTTGGAGTCAAGTTCGAGCATCGGGCCAAAGTTCGGACGACGTAATAGGAGCTCGTCGAGAGTTCACCAGAGGTCGATCGAGGATAGGATGATGTTGTCGGGAGCTCATCGAGAACTCACCAGAGGTTTATAGGGAAGTTCGTCGGGAGTTCGCCAACAGGTTGTCAGGAGCTCACCGGGAGTTTACCGAAAGAATGCTAGGAGTTCGTCGAAAGTTCACCGAAAGAAATCGAGAGTTCACCAAGGGTTCATCGGAGTTCACCGGGAGTTCGTCGAGAGATCAGATGACGATTGAACAATGAAGATTGTGTTTTAAATTTCGTAGTTAGCATCATAGGGAGAGATAGTTTTGCTAACTTAATTAAGAGGTCATTAGGCCTTAATTAGGAGTGATTTATACATTATAAAAGTCATTTTAGTAACCCAGCATTAGAAAAGACATGGTCTTCGAAGACACGATCTCCAAGAGGATATAGTCTTCAAAGATGTGTTAGGCGGTTGGCCTACCCAAACTACATGACTGAACTGCCCAGACGCAGTCTCCTAGATTGTCAGGCAGTACAAACGTCATAACACGGTCTTCGAGACCAGTACCTCAGGAACTCTTAAAATTTGAATTTTAGCTCCAATATTGAAGCCATTTAGGGTCTATAAATACACCCTCCCCCCCTAGAGGTCGACCGAGGATAGGACGATGTTGTCGGGAGCTCATCGAGAACTCACTAGAGGTTTATAGGGAAGTTCATCGGGAGTTCACTGATAGGTTGTCAGGAGCTCACCGAAAGTTTACCGAAAGAATACTAGGAGTTTGTCGAAAGTTCACCGGAAGAAATCGAGAGCTCACCAAGGGTTCACCGGAGTTCACCGGGAGTTTGTCGAGAGATCAGATGACGATCGAACAATGAAGATTGTGTTTTAAATTTTGTAGTTAGCATCATAAGGAGAGATAGTTTTACGAACTCAATTAAGAGTTCATTAGGCCTTAATTAGGGGTGCTTTGGATATTATAAAAGTCATTTTAGTAACCTAGCGTTAGAAAAGACACGATCTCCAAGACAACATAGTCTTCAAAGATATGTTAGGCGGTTGGCCTACCCAAACTGCATGATTGAACTGCCCAGACACAGTTTCCTAGATTGTAAGGTGGTAGAAACGTCAAAACACAGTCTTCGAGACCAGTACCTTAGAAACTCTTAAAATTTGAATTTTAGCTCTAATATTGAAGCCATTTAGGGTCTATAAATACACCCTCCCCACCCCCCACCCCTAATCCTTGCTTGAGGAATGCAAGCATTAAGAGCAAAAACCTTGTGAAAACGCTGTTGTAATTTATTGAGAGCTTCTCCTTATTTCATCTTGTGTAGTTTTTTGTTTAAGGGAAAGCTTAGAGACTTGTAAAGTATCTCCTAAACCTGTAAAAGGAGAATTGAGTTATAAGAGGGTAGTTGATCTTCATCCATTGAAGGAAGATCAATAGTGGAAGCTGGTGATCTCAATGGAGGAGGAATCAGGAGTAGACGTAGGTCACGAGACAGAACCACTATAAAATCGATTTGCTTCCTCTTCTTTGCTCTTTATCTTCATTGCTTTCTTATTTAACTATCTATGATCTTTGCTTGCACTCTTACAAACATCTCTATGCTTAAATGCATTTCTAATATGATTTTTATTGAGCCAAAACTTAAATCGACGTAAATTTTTTATATGCACTAATTCACACCCCCCTCCCCAACCACCCCACCCCCAACCCCGCCCCCTCCCCCCTCTCCTGTTAGTGCCGCTTTGATCCTAACAATTAGTATCAGATCTATGTTTCTCTCTATTTGACTTAAAATCCAAGAGAGATGACTTTTGTTGGCAATCAAGAGGGACTTTCTATCACTAGTCCTCCCATGTTCAATGGACATATTCAAAAACTCGAATGAGAATTTTTCTACTTTTTATGAATTTTGAATTATAGTATATTGTTTAAAGTGGTTTTGAAAAGTCTTCCAAATTGATAAATAAATAGAATGATTCAGAAAACAAGACTTTCTCTTTCAATGCTAAAGCAATGAGCGCTTTCTTTTGTGCTCTTGATAAAAATAAATTTAATCATATTTCTATATATAAAACTATGTACGAGATTCGACACACACTCGAAGTCACACACGAAGGCACTAGTCGAGTCAAAGAGTCAAAAATTAATCTTTTGATACATAGCTATGAGTTCTTTCGCATGAAACCAAGTGAGAACATAGGAGACATGTACATCCGTTTTACGGATATCATCAATCATCTAAAAGCGCTTGGTAAAAGTTTTTCTAATTTTGGACTTGTTGACAAAATATTAAGATTCCTTCCAAAAAGTTGAGATTCCAAAGTAATAGCAATACAAGAAGCAAAGGACCTAAATAGTTTTCTGCTTAAAGAACTAATCGGGTCTTTGATGACTTACGAAATGACATGTATAGCACATGATGAACTCAAGAACAACCTTCCAAAGAATGGGAAGGACATAGCACTTAGAACCAAGGAAGACCACTTGGGAGAAAACTCAAGTGACGATGATGATGATGATGACTTCACACTTCTTACAAGAAAATTTAAGAAATTCTTAAGAATGACTAAAAAAAACAAGATGCTAAGAAAAAAAGTGAACTAAAAAAGGACTCAATAATATGTTACGAATATAAGAAGCTAGGACACTTCAAAAGTGAATGTCCCTGAGTGAAGAAGTAACCAAAGAAGAAGATGCTCAAAGCTACTTAGGATGACCCAAGTTCATCCGAAGGCGAGGAGCCAACCAACAAGGAAGAAGTTGTAAATGACACTTTAATGACATTTGGCAATGAGGTAAGTAACATAAAGGAGTCTTCTTTATCTTATGATGAATTATCTAATACATTTAATGACTTGTTTGATGATTTTAAATTAGTTAGTAAAAAGTATAAATTGTTAAAAAGATATCATGCTTAACTTGCTAGTTAATTTGAAAATTTTAAAAAGGAGTATAATGAACATAGGGTAGCTCCTTGCACTAAGTGTGAAGAATTGGATATACATAAGAAAGAAAATATTTTATTACAAGAAACATTAGAAAATTTTAAAATAGGTAGCAAATCCTTAAACATGATCCTTGCTAATAAGGGTCATATTCATAGAAAGAAAAGAATTGGCTTTATGAATAACATTTAATAAAAACTAACTATCTTTGTTAAAAGACCTACATTATATGTTTCACCTAAAAATAAATATAATTTTTATGAAAGAATTAGACACTATGCTTATAAATGTTCATTTAAAAGGCATAGTCCATACAAATTAATTTGGGTTCCTAAAAGAACTATAAACAACTCGATACCATTAGTAAAATTAGATAAAATTTTTCATAAGGAACCCAAAGGCAAATGGGTACATAAACCAAAACCCCATTTCTTGTAGATATGTCTCCAAACAAAAGCTAGAAGTATAAAATAGTACCTTGATAGTGAATGTTCAAGGCACATGACCGGAGATCCAACTCATTTCTCTAAGCTTACTAGCCTAAGTGAAGGATTTATCATCTTCGGAGACAACAACAAGGGAAAAATCATTGGGAAATGAACCATAGGTGACTAATCAAACCTTTTGATTGAAGATGTGGTATTAGTTAATGGTTTGAAATATAATCTATTAAGCATTAGCCAATTATGTGATAAAAGATACACTATTAAATTTGAATCTAATACTTGCATAATTGAAATACCACAAAAAATAGTTCTACGATTGCCTTAATAAGCAATAATGTGTATACTATTAATATTGATAATTTTTATGATGAAATATATTTTTTGACCTTAAATGATGATGTATGGATTTGGCATAAGAGACTAGGACATGCTAGCATGAAACTATTAAACCAAATCTCAACTAAAAATATAGTAAGAGGAATACCTAGTATCAAGTTTGTAAAAGATAGTTTGTGATGCATGCTAACTAATAAAATAAATAAAAAGTAGTTTCAAATTAAAAAATTAAATAAGCACCTGTAGGCCACTACAATTGATCCATATAGATTTATTTAGATCAATTGATATTACATGCTTAGGAGATAGCAAATATGCATTTGTTATTATAGATGATTATAATAGATACACTTGAAATTATTTCTTGGAATACAAAAGTGATTCTTTTAAATATTTTTTAAAATTTTACAAACTTGTTCAAAATGAAAAGGGTTTTATGATTTCATCTATACATAGTGATCATGGTGGTAAGTTTCAAAATCATGATTGTCAAACTTTTTATGAGTCAAATAGGTATAACCACAATTTCTCTACTCCTATAAATCCATAATAAAATAGAGTAGTGGAAAGAAAAATAGGAGCTTACAAGAAATGGCTAGAACCATGTTAAATGAACATAGCCTATCCAAATATTTTTGGGCTGAAACCGTTAACATGACATACTATGTTATGAATAGGGTTCTTGTAAGAGCATTACTCTCCAAAACTCCTTATGAATTATGGAATAATAAAAATATAATATTTCATATTTCAAAGTATTTAATTGTAAATATTTTATTTTAAATAAAAAAGATACCTTAGGAAAGTTGGAAGTAAAATTCGATGAAGGCATATTTCTTTGTTATTTTTTAATTTTAAAAGTTTATCGTGTCTTTAATAAAATAACTCTAGTAATTAAGGAATCCATCCATATTATTTTTAATGAGGTTCCCAAATTGAAGAAAATTAATTTTGATGATTATTTTAATTTTGATACTTTAAATTTAAATGATAAACCTCCTCTCTAAAATAACTTAGATGCGTCTATTTCCAAGGAATCGTTACCTAAGGAGTGGAAGTACGTAAATGCTCATCCTAAGGAGTTAATAATAGGAGATACATCAAAAGGTGTTCAAACTCCTTCATCATTTAAGAATTTTTGTGCTAATGCCATATTTTTATCTCAAATCAAACCAAATGCATTGAGGAAGCCCTAAAAGATTATTCTTGAGTTATTTCAATGCATGAAGAGTTCGACCAATAGGAGATACATCAAAATGAGGTGTAGGAGCTTGTTTCTAGAACTAATGACTGTTTAGTGATTGGTACTAAATGAGTCTCTAGAAACAAGCAAGATGAAAATTGTATCATGGTTAGAAATAAGGTTAGATTAGTGGCCAAGGGTTTTAACTAAGAAGAAGGGATCGATTATAAAGAGACTTTACTTCTATGGCTAGACTTGAAACTATAAGGATACTTCTTACCTTTGACTCTTTTAAGAATTTTAAGTTATTTCAAATGGACGTCAAAAAATACTTTTCTTAATGGTTTCATTTCCGAAGAAGTTTATGTTGAACAACCCCCGGTTTTGAAAATGATCTTTTGCCAAATCATATTTTCAAATTATCTAAGGCTTTTTATAGATTGAAACAAGCCCCTAGGGCTTGCTATGAAAGACTTAGCTCTTTCCTTATTTCAAATAATTTTTTGAAAGGCAAGGTTGATACCACATTATTTTTTAAGTATTTTGAAAATAATTTTCTAGTATTTTAAATTTATGTTGATGATATTAGTTTTGGTTCAACAAATGAATCCTTATGTGAATCTTTTGTCAAGAGTATGAGCCAAGAATTTAAAATAAGCCTAATGAGTGAATTAACTTTTTTCTTAGGATTATAAATAAAATAATTAAATGATTATATCTTTATAAGTCAAAAAGATACCTTAGATTTGTTAAAACACTTTAGTATGGATAATGCTAAGGTCATAAACACACTCATGAGCACTTATACAAAATTAAACTTAGATAATGAAGGTGAAAATTTTGATAAAAAAATATATAGAGGAATGATAGGTAGTTTATTGTATTTAAATGCTATTAGACTATACATAATGTTTAGTATTGGATTATGTACAAGATTTCAATATAATCCTAAATATTCTTATTTTAAGGTAGTTAAATGATATTTAGATATTTAAAAGGAACTTATAATCTAGGATTATAGTATCCTATGGCTAAAAACTTTGATTTGCTTGCCTATGCGGATATCGATTTTGGAGGTTATAGAATAGATAAAAATAGTACAATCGAAATATGCCAATTTTCGATTGCATTATCTATAAATTTTGGTTCGTATTAACTACAGCTGAAGCTGAGTATATAGCAGTTGATGCATCATTTGAATGAAAAACACTTTAGAAGATTATGAAATTCACTTGAAAAATATTTCTATCAAATGTGATAATACTAGTGTAATATGCTTAACTAAAAATCTCATTCAACACTCAAGAACTAAACATATTGACATTACACATCACTCTATTAGAGATCATGTAAATAATTATGATATATCTTTCAAATTTATTGATACTAACCATCAATTAGCTGATATCTTTACCAAGCCATTAAATGAAGAACAATTTAACTTTATTAGAAGAGAGTTAAGAATGTTAAACCATCCAAATGCATGATTTGTTATTTTTTAGATTTCTTGAGTTTTTACTTAAAATTTACATGAGATGATTTTGAATACATGAGTAGCTCTTATGGTCTTCTTGGACTTCTTGGCTTTTTGAGCTCTCTTTCAAAATGATTATATTTGTAATTGATATTTACAAAAGAGGGAGAAAAGAAATTTGATGCAACATTTGTGATGCATAAAATTTTATCTTTATCTTTCTTTTTATTTTACAAAGAAAAACAATGAAGTAAATTTTAACTTTAGTCTTCTTCTTATTTTACCAAGCGGGAGTAATAGACTAAATTTCTCTCTTTATGTACTAAATGTTACGATGAATATTTATAAAATTGTAACAATATAATTGAGCATTTCTCCTTTTTGTTGATGATAAAAAGGAAGAAATGACATAATTGATTATATAAGAAAGATATTTATTTTGAGATCTTTCAAATGGTTGAAATGAATGTTGTATCATAATTAATGACATAGTTATCTTGTGAACATAATAATTTATATTGTATCATGATTGATGATATTATTATTTTGTGAACATAATGATTGAAATTTTTATATGATACTAAGAAAATAAATCTTTAAAAATTTTATCATGCATGGTTAAATTATGAAAATTATCAAAATACCTGAATTTAAAAGTAATGGTACTTTTGAATTCATGTTTGTTTTATTTATCTTATGACATATACATAAGGGGAGTTATGATTAACTCTCATCCTCAATTGGTTGTCATCATTGAAAAGGGGGAGATTGTTGAATCTTGGATTTTGATGATGAAATTAATTGATGAGTTTTATGATCTAATTTGTGTGTTAAAGAAAATAATGTTGAATTAACTACGACAGTAAAGGGCATAACAATTAGATGTTGGGCTGGAGTCAAGTTCGAGCATCGGGCCAAGGTTCGGACAACGTAATAAGAGCTTGCCGAGAATTCACCGGAGATCAGTCGAGGATAGGACGATGTTGTCAGGAGCTCACCGAGAACTCACTAGAGGTTTGTCGAGAAGTTCATCGGGAGTTCGTAGACAGGTTGTCGAGAGCTCAGTGGGAGTTCGCCGAAAGAATGCTGGGAGTTCGTTGGGAGCTCGCTGGAAGAAATGGGGAACTTACCAAGGGTTCACCAGAAGGATGTTGGGAGTTCACCGGGAGTTTGCCAAGAGATCAATTGATGGTCAGACAACAAAGATTATGTTTTAAATATCGTTGTTAGTATCATAGTGAGAGTTAACTTTACTAACTTAATTAAGAGGTCATTAAGTCCTAATTGGGGCTGAGTTGGACTTATTATAAAAATTATTTCAGTAACATAGTATTAGAAAAGACACAGTCCTTTGAAGACACAATCTTCAAGATGACACAATCTTCAAAGGTATGTCAGATGGTTGAATCGCCCAGATTATCAAGTGGTCATACCACCAGAACACAGTTTTGGAGACCAGCACCTCGGGAACTCTTAAAATTTGAATTTTGATTATAATATTGAAGCCATTTGGGCCTATAAATACCCTACCACCAACCCCCCAACCACCCCCCCCTCTCTCTCTCCTAATCCTTGCTTGAGGAATGCAAGCATTAAGAGCAAAATCCTTGTGAAAACGTTGTTGTAATTCCTTGTGGGCTTCTCCTCATTTCATTTTATATAGTTTTTTTGTTTAATGGAGAGCTTAAAGACTTGTAAAGGTTATCTCCTAAACCTGTAAATTGTAAATTGAGTTGTAAGAGGGTAGTTGATCTTCACCCATTGAAGGAAGATCAATAGTGGAAGACGAAGACTTCAATAGAGGAGGAATCAAGAGTGGATGTAGGTCACAAGACTGAACAACTATAAAATTAGTTTACTTCCTCTTCTTTGCTCTTATTTAACTATCTACTATCTTTGCTTGCACTCTCACAAACATCTCTATACTTAAATATATTTCTGATATATTTTTTATATAGTAAAAACTTAAATTGATGTAAATTTTTCATATGCACTAATTCAAACCCTTCCCTCCCCCCTTCCCAAACACACACCCCCCACCCCCACCCACACCCACCCCCCTTTTTTCTCTTTTGGTGCCACTTTGACACTTTCTTGTTAAGGATTTGAGAATGGGGGCATCTTTGGTCCGTTGCCAGAATAAAAATAATATTTACGAGTGGTCATCAACTCCACCAATAGTCCAGCCTACTATTCACTCTTCAGTTGTAGCTCCAATTGACGTGTGGCATCGTCGTCTTGGACATCCCTCGTTCTCTATCTAACATAAATTATTTTATCTATCTAACGTAAATTATTTTCTCATAATTCCATTAGCAAAATGACTCCTTGTGATGCTTGTCTTAGTTCTAAAAGTCATCGGCTGACCTTTGGAACCTCCTCTATCTCCTGTTCCCGACCATTTGAAATTATTTATATAGATGTTTGGGGCCCTGCTCTAACCATTTCTTTTAACAAATTTAAATTTTACATCATTTTCCTATACTATTTCACTAAGTACATATGGTTATATCCTCTACATCATAAATCTGAAATTTCGTCAATCTTTACCAACTCTCGAAAGTTGGTTGAGAACTTCTTTCAATCTATAATTAAAATAGTTTATTCTGATAGTGGCATGAATATCAAGCCCTCACATCCTTCTTGTCAACTTATGGTATTCAACAAGTCAAGTCACCCTCACATACTCCTTAACTAGTTGGCTCTGTCGAACATAAACATCGGTATATTGTTTGAAACTGGTCTATCACTTTTGCATTAGGCTTCCATGTCACTAATTTTTTAGTTAGCGACCTTTCAAACTGTAGTCTATCCTGCCAACTCTAGTCCTACAATATCGGTCTCCATTTGAATACTTATTTCACAAACTTCCAAATCTTCAGAAACTCAAGGTCTTTGGCTGTTTATGTTATCCATGGCTACATCCCTATGCCTCCTATAAGCTTACATCAATATCTAAGCCATGTGTTTTCATAGGTTATTCTCTTGACCATAATGCCTTCTGATGCTATAACTCTCATACTCAAAAAGTATTTATATCACATCATGTTACTTTTATGGAGTCTACCTTTTCTTTCCACAATCATGAATCTTCTACTATGTTATTAACTCTAGCAACCACACATAGCTGGAATGAACCTTTGATCCCACCGATCTAGCCTCCCATCACACCATATGATCCTTCCCCTCTTGATCCACACTCTATTATTCCTCTAGTTAAACATATCCTCACTCCATCCACAAGTTTCTCCTATTGCTAAGGTACTATCCTTGGAGTCTCAACCCCTGCCTTTACCTTCTCCTAGATCTAGAGCCACTGATGTCCTGCGGCCTGATCTATACCATACTCGTGACTCTCACCACCTGTGCCACCTATACAATCTACCGCCCCTGACCATCTGATGACAACAAGCTCCAAAAGTGGCATCTTTAAATCACATCAAGTCTTTGACCTGCATGCTACCACCAGCTCCTTACCTAAGACTATCGAACTCACCTCTGTTATTTAGGTCTAAAAACCTCTACACTAGCATAAAGCCATGTGCGAAGAATATGATGCTCTCCTTCATAACTCTACATGGACCCTTGTTCTCTTTCATCACACACAAAATATCATCATGAGTAAGTGGGTCTTTCGAATTAAGCGAAACTCAGATGGGTTAATTGCTAAATATAAAGCACGTCTAGTGGCCAAAGGATTTCATCAATGTCTTAGTATTAACTTCATAAAGACATTCAGTCTTATTGTTAAACCTATAATAATTCGACTTATCCTAAGTTTAGCCATCCAAAAGGCTGACACTTATGTCAACTAGATGTTAACAATGTCTTTCTACAGGGGACTCTAATAGAAGATATCTTTATATAACAACCTCTTGGTTTCATCCATCCTTAGTATCCAAGGTATGTTAGTAAACTACAAAAAGCTATTTATGGACTTCGACAAGCTCTGAGAGCTTGATATATCGAACTTAGCTCATTTTTAAACTCAATTGGTTTCAATAAATCCAAGTTTGATATCTCATTATTCCTACGACAACACAATATATCTTATGATATATATGGATAATATCATTGTCACAAGTAGTAATCCTATGGAGATCCAAGCATTCTTCAAGCAATTGGCAACTCAGTTCTTCCTTAAAAATCTAAGAACCTTGAGCTACTTTCTAGGAGTGAAAGCAACATTTATATCTTTCGATCTCTTCCTCTCACATAGAAAGTATATTCAATATCTCTTATTCAAAACGAATATGCAGAACGTGAAAGAGGTTACAACTCTCCTATTTACTAGTAAATCACTCAAATTGTGTGACGAAAGTCCTACTATAGGTCTCACTCAATACCGACAAGTCATTGGCTCCTTAGAGTACTTAGCTCTTACGCATTTGGATATCTCATTTGTAGTTAATAAATTATTACAATTCACACATCAGCCATCTGCTATGCACTGGTCTGCAGTCAAATGAATTCTCCGCTATCTTAAAGGGGCCCTCAATCATGGTCTCTTTCTCTATAAATACTCACCACTCAATCTTCATGCCTTTGTCGATGTTAATAGGGCAAACAACTTTGATGATAGAAATCCACATCATGATATATTATCTTCCTTGGAGTCAATCCGATCGATTGGAGTTCTAGGAAGCAAAAGATAGTCACACGGTCTATAACTAAAATAGAATATTGTGCCATCACTACCATTGTTGTAGAGCTTAATTGGGTCATGAATATGCTCAAGGAGCTTAACATCAACTCCACTCTTCCTCCTATCATATACTTTGATAATGTTGGAGTCACCTACTTCTACACCAATCTAGTATTTCACTCCCACAAGAAACATATTGCCATTGACTTTCACTTCGTGTGTGATCAAATTGTATGGAATAAACTTTGTGTCTCTCATGTATATACGGTTGATCAACTAGCAAACTTACTCATGAAGCCTTTTGCTCGTAAATCTTTTTCAGTACATTAGTCCAAGATCGACATCCTTGATAGAAGCTCAATGTTACAGGAGCATGATACCAATTAGAATTTCCCAACTACATGAGTCAATCTCATGATCAATTGAGGAAAATCCTCTCCTTTAGCATGGATAAATAGGGGTTGCTTCCATCAACCTTAAGTGCACCTTGTAATCTCATTCAATTTTAACATCCATCGTCAAATTTGGGTAATAATAAGCTGATCAAACTTTAAATATGTCATTCTTTCTCTATCAACTAATCAACCTCATGATGATATCTTCCATAGATCTTTTCCAACTATAATTGAATCTTTCGATTTCTTTCTTGTTCTTCGTATTTCCTCTTATTTGATGGTTATCATGATCAGATCTGCTCATGTTGTGAACGATTATTCTCTGTCACATTTTTCTCTCATCGAATTTTCTCTCCTAGAATTTTCTTTCTCTGCATATCTGTAGATCTTTTTATCTCTCTAATAGACCTATTTTCTTTCTCTCATAGCATATTAATCAAAACCCAGATGAAAAAAATCTTATTGAAAGATGAAATGTATCAAAAGATTCGTACATGGTAGTGGTAATAGAGCAGAAAAGAGGAGACACTTTAAACCTAAAAACTTAAGTATAATCTCTTAGACCCCGTGAGTCTCTTTGGGCTCCATCTTTTTTTTTTTTCTTCTTCCAGTTAAGTGTGTTTCTCTTAATTATGTGGCTAAAGATTTTTTGGCTATAGAAATTTGTATCCTAATTAATATTTCTAAATAAAAATATTATCTAATCATAAATTTAATATAATAGTATGCAAGTATATGCTCTTGTCAGCAGCGGGCGTTGAGCTCAATCACACCGGTGACGAATAGTCTCTCCACCTCCATCTGTATCTAATTCCCTCGTTCGAATACCCTGTGCGTCTCTCTCGCATCCTTTTATCTACGCGTGTGAAAGAGAGACCAAGGAATTGCCTGCTCTCAACCCTTTGGTTAGGCAGGATGGCGTGGAAGGCGTAGAAGGGACCGACACCATGGCTCGTCCAACCCAAGCAGCGGTCGACAGCCCAAGCGTGTCCATATATCTCGATGGCAGACATGGCGGAGACACCGTGGACGTTCCATCTTTTCCTCTCTCGCACGTCCTTTATCATCTTCCTACTTGTCGTCATAAAGTTTGCTTTTCGCATTTGCGCTTCTCTACACGCCTCTCGTGTTTCTTCTCCACCACACGCGTCCCATGTTACTTCACTTTGGAGCGCGTTGGCAGTATAAAGGCTGACGAGATCCGTCTCCGTGTCCTGCTCCTCCTCCATCAATGTGCATGCTAACATCTCTCTGCTTCACCTTAAAGACCAACCACCACCTACCTCTCTTTCAGCCACCGCGCACTCCCCCGCCCTTTCAATGCCAACTCCCTTCTGCCCAACTGTCCCATGTTAAAAGCAGCCTTCCCTCACCACTTCTCTCTCTCTCTCTCTCTCTCTCTCTCTCTCTCTCTCTCTCGATTCTCCCGTCTCCGATGGCTCCGGCTTTCGTCCACCGTGACCCGAAGACGGTCTGCGTGATGGACGCGTCATGCCGTCTTGGTGCGTCCCTCGTCGAAGCGCTCCTGCGTAGAGGCTACACTGTTCACGCCACGGCTTACGCGTCGTCCCATGGTTCCGTTCCTGATCTCCTTTATGCATCTCTTTGTCATGGATGATTGCCGACTGCATTCTACAACCTTAGCTATTCTGCACGTCGGACTTAGAACTAAACCCAGTGTTACTGAAATTTGATGATGGATGGATGCACTAGGGAAACTCAACAATTTGAGGAGGCTGCAGTCAGACGAAAACAAGCAGCAGCTCAGGTGCTTCAGAGCAGACCCCTTCGACTACCAAAGTCTGGTGGATGCCATGAAGGGCTGCTGGGGTCTTTTCTACGTTTTCGAACCGCCTCATGATCAACCCTACGATGTAAGAGCTTATCAGATTAATTCTTCTCTTTAGCTTAGAGGTTAATCCTGCACTCATGATCTCACAAATACGATACGAAGTCTGCCAGCAGCAGTACTGGCGTGTTGATCTCTAGTATGATAGAATTGACTGCTACCAAACTTAGAGCCAGTGAGCGCTTCGAAACTTAGAGGCTTGTAAGATGCAGGAGTACATGGTGGAAGTGGAGGTGAGAGCTGCGCACAACGTGTTGGAAGCGTGTGCAAAAACTGAGACCATGGAGAGGGTGGTCTTCACGTCATCAGTGACTGCAGTTATCTGGAAGGAGGACCGCAGATCGACGGCAACCGTGGATGAGAGGGACTGGAGCGAGCCCAACTTTTGCAGAAGATTCAAGGTATCCATACAAAGTCTCCATCGATGCTTAGTTTATCACACACACATACACACACAGAGAAACCATTTATGGAATTTGGAGAATCTTTTATATGTATTATAGTACCAGAAAGTTATATGATATTTGTGGTCCTAATTTTGGTGAACATAAATTATTTTAGATCATATTAGATCTTATGATTAAATCTTAGTTCAAATCCAAGTATAGTACACAGAAGGCTCGATTCAGTGGTTTGGATCTCTCATCTGCGTCCCATCCTAACATGAATTCAATACAGTCTGTCACGATCAAAATCAACAAAGATTACCGGTCCATTAACTTGATCAACCTGGACAAAATGTTTAATTTCGATCGAGCCAATCTAAATTTCCTTGCTTTTAATGAGTCAGTGAGTCATTTCATCGGACATAATCGTGACAATCTCTACTACCATAACCTTGTAAAGGAGGACTCGCTGACTTCTTTTCCGAAATCTAAGGTAAATATGCATTAAGAATACACGCATTCTGGATACATGATCACGCTGATTTGGTCAATACTTGTACAAGCTAAAATGGTTGATCAAAAACAACATATTACTTATAAAAAGGATTTATAGCGGTCCCTTTCTTCATCAAATTAGGACTTACTTGGCAATATCTTAATCGTGGACAGATTTTTTTCTTCTTCTGGTCCTTTTTATTACTTAGAAGAGACTATAAATCTATCTACAAGTCAGGACAGTAGACTTACTTAATTCTGCTACTAAGTCAATGTTATGGAGAGAGAAGAGATTTAACGTAGAGCAAAACGGCAGCTGTGGCACGCCCTGGGGAAGACGTTAGCGGAGAAGACGGCTTGGGCGCTAGCGATGGACCGAGGTGTGGAGATGATCTCCGTCAACGCCGCCCTTCCGACGGGGCCTCAGCTCTCCGTCACCAACCCGTCCCTGAAGGGAGCGGCGGAGATGTACGAGGACGGCGTCCTGGTCACCGTCGACGTGCAGCTACTGGTCGACGCTCACGTCGCCGTCTACGAGAGCCCCTCGGCTTACGGCCGTTACATATGCTTCAGCGACGCCGTGTGCCGCCCCCAAGACGCCGTCAAGCTTGCCCGCATGCTGTCCTCTAACAGCTCCTGCGCACCACCCCCGAGGTTGCCCTCCCCCACCCCCCCACCACACGATCAGTACATGCTTTGATTTGTGTGCTGATTGATAATCACGGTGTTGTCTTTGATTGCAGTGATGAGCTGAGGGTGATCGAACAGCGGATCCAGAACAGGAAACTGAGTAAGCTGATGGCCAACTTTTATGCTGGAAGACACGTGGAGGAAAAATGATCCCTCCAATGCAATGGCAGCTATTACCATGAAGTATGTATGATACGCTGAGCAAAAAATCACATCAAGTAAAGAAGGGAAGAGAGCCCGTCATCAAAATGTACATCAAATTTCCAAGTCAAATATCTGCAGCTGAATTATGTGTCCAAATAATTGTTGATAGATACAATTAGAAACGAATCTCGATGTCGAAAGATGATTATTACAAGAAAGAATGGGCTTTGAGAATTTCTCCCCAAGTTATCCTAAATTGTTGCTTAACATAGCATTCGAATCACATGTATTTCTCAGAAAAAGTAAGAAGAACGAGAAAGACACGCATCACTTCATTCAGAATTATGCCTGGTCACATAAAACCCAACCTGACTTCAAAATTAACTAGAAGAAAAAGAGGCGAGTCATGATCAACCACAAAGAAGGCAATTCCAGAGATTCCAAAAGTAAACTAGAACTGATCAGCCGTGGTTTCAAACTACACAAGAATTCTCCAAAACGAGTGTAAGCTTGTGGCACAACTTATGCTTCTAACAGAGTTCGATGGGGGACTTCGCTTAATCACAGTGTCTATTTCGCAAGTAAAAAGTAAAAAGATTTAACTACATTGTAGTTTACTTTTGTTTTTGGACAACAGTGGAGCAACTAAAGTTGTCTTGTGTACATACAACCGATAACCATTATACTTAGGCTTGCAAGTATCGAGGCTTTTGAACTCGAACTCAACACAGAGTGCTTGCAGTTAACATATGTGCGGGCCTACCCACTGAGAGTTGCACGTACAATGCTCAAAAGCCTCAACTTCTTAACTTTGTTGGAGTTCAGTGGCTGGAATAGGACCTCTGTGCTTGGCTCCACAGCAATCTCCTTGCATTCATCAGACAAACCATCTTCGCTATGATAATCACGTGGAATACATAGTAACTTAAGCCTCGAGCTACCTGCATTTGCATTTTGATAATAATTGAAGATAAGAAGGACGGCATAATAATCTCTCTGTTGAGGTTAGCAAATTACATATATATTCTGACCTAATACAATTTCTAGCAACTCAGAGCAATTTAGTGTCTTTGTGCAACAAAATAGCCAATTCTCCTTTGTAGTGAAATGTGAAAATATTTTTATGTTCATTCAAATTTACATATTTCTATAGGGAAAATTGGTGTCTGCAAACCTGAAAACTTGCCGGGCTCAGTGGGTCGGCCTGCAATCAAGTTTTCAAGCTTCGAATATAAAAAGAAATCACATCTCAAACAAAAATTGGTCTCTGACATTAAAATAAAAAAGAAAAACATTCTTTTTAAAATATCTTTCCTAGTCTACTTTTTAGATATTTTCACATAATAATGATTGTATGAATTACTAACTTTTAGTTTTTGAAGCTACTGAAACTATAACAGGTAAGAGGTTATCTACAAGGAACTAGATCCATGTCCTTGTTTCATGGGGATTTCGACAATAGTATTGGGAAGGTTCAAGTAAGGCTACATCTATGACTCGAACCCTGATTGTCCAAGTCGTAGAGGATCAATATCCTGTCTTTTGCCTCCCGTAAGTTATACTAATTATTTTAAACTTAATGATAGTTTCAGAGACACAAGAGCCCACTTTACGAGAGACCAATTTTGGAACCCTTGGGGAGAACTAGAGGGATGAGAATTACCTGGTAGTGTTCCAAATGTTTCATACAGGGATAAAATTAATTGATGGCATCAAGCCACAAGGGAAACTTATATATTTCTTAAGGCATGGTTAATCATCCTGGCCGTTTAAATTAAATTCATTGTAATAGAGCTTAATATACAAGAGGCACCAACAATCCAGGCGCTCAAGGCGAGATTCAACGTATGTGGAACCCCTTCAAACGGTTTGAATAAAAAAATAAGTTTATGGGTGATGTAATCCGGCTATCTTTGGACCTTTCCATTAACATTCATAAATGTTCTTCACTGTTAGATATATATTCTATGCATATCATACTTTGTCTATAGGTTACTAATTATACAAATGGCTGCAATCTACACTCGTGACAATAATAACAATAACAACAACAATAATGGTAATAATAATAATAATAATAATAATAATAACTTTATCTTTCAAGCATTATGTAAATTCTTGTTCTTTGAAGCATTATGAATAAAATAGATAAGATAGTCTAGAAATTACCTAAACCTAAGATAGTTGGCTTTTGGATGATGAATCGACCAACTTTTGATCTCTTCACATTTTTCAAAGCTTGCATGTCATGTTGATATCCCTTAAACTTAAGGAACTCACCAAGAATATTTCTGTTGCTTTTAAGTTCTAAGCTGCAAAAGCATTTGCATAAGAAACAATTAGATTTCTTTTAACCTTTCAAGCATCCACGTGATACATGTAAACAAATGCATTAGAGTTCAAATAGGAGGCAACTTTACAACAAAGGGTAAGTGCTTGCCAGAAACACAGCTGGCTATGACAAATACACTGGACTATAAATAACGTGTAGCATGTTGAGCAGATATATTAAATGTGGTAGATAAATACGAAAGAACCATCTGATGACCATCATGGTTATTGGATTATATTTTAACTAAAAAAATAAAAAATCAGTAAAGTGAACCGAGAATGCAAAACGCAGTCCTGAAGTATAAACTTATTATACAAATATGCTCGTGATAAAGCAAAGGATCAAACATATGAAACTTGATCATGTTCTTTAACAGATGTGCTTCAATTCAATTATACCTCTTGATGCCATGGGCCAAGTTTAGTAGGCATATGTGACATGAACAATCAAAATCAGGCAATACATCAAGTTTTCGACATGCTGTAAGGTCACAACTATATATTTTATTAAAAACATTCTTCTTCTTCTCAGAGATTATGAACCGTTTGTCTTCGAGTCAAGCATGGAGTCTCAGTTTCAGTAGTCTCTACAGTTTTGGATCTGTCACTCCTAGTTTAGTGTTTTACTATGTCTTTGAAATACTAAAACCTCCCCCACATTGAGTTGTCCAATTTCTGTCGTCTGTACCAATGCCCTGTACATGTTATTTTCTATCGACTAGGTAGTAGAAAGAGCATCCTGATGATGATGACAGTTGGGCATAGATGTTGGCACTGGGTGATTAGCGGTGTAAGAGAGGCAAGGGACAGAATGTAGATGCTGACAGTTGGAGGCCTCAATTTGGTGCATGGAGGTAAATATAACAACAGTTATAAGATGATGTAGGAGGTGCAAGATAAAGGAGATGCATTGAGGCATATTTGAGGCACGTATCAGTCTTTCCTTGATTTTAAGACAAAACTCTAACAACTTTGCATTATTTTGAATAATAGTTTCTTTTTTTCTAAGGATTCCTTTTCCTTTGAAGAACAGATGTTCAACAGTCACTTCACAAATCGCTTATGCAGCAATATACCTTTTGACTCACACAAAGTAAGGCAGGTTAGAAACTACAGTGGTCCAAAAAATATACATAACAAATTGAGCAGCTATTCTACAAATTAAATTGATCAAATGGTCGGGATCTGAGAAAATTGTTCACAGAAGGATGATTCCAGATGGTTTCTTTTCTCAAAATGTTAATTTATACAATCACTGTCGTGGGTTTCACATATTTTCTCCTTATCTTCTGAACCTTTCCCTTATGCTAATTTCATCTTCTCCGAAATAAAATATCATGATTTCAATGTACTCTCTTTTCTACTTTCTCTTTTATACCTACTTGAATACAAGCTTCCATGAAACAAAAGTAGCACTAAAGTTTTTCTTTCTTTTAATGAAATAAAAAAAGATAATACAGAATGATCTGAGAATGTACCGGTCCCACATTGGTGATGTACTAAGGATAAAGTGAAGCTTCTGATAGAAACCATCTTGCATATCACTCTTGCCAACTGCTCTTTTAATCCAGTTAGAAAATCCACCTCTTGATTCTGGCTTGAGCTCTTTACATTCATAGGAAGAAATCACTTCTGGGTGGGAATAAATAGAGTCGACAGGCCTAAAAGTTATACAAGCTATGCATAAGATGAAATAATGCAGACTATGTGACATAATAAAAACTCAGTTTATCTGTTTCCCATTCTTACTTTTACTTGCAAGACATAAAAGCACATTGAATTTGCCATCCACCTAAACTTGAATAGCCAATTCCACGACACATGCATTTCAAATTTTGAAAAAGTAAATGTTTAATTGATCAATGAATAGCCTATTACTAAACGATTCCTTCATATATCTTACATCCTTGCATGTACCAATTTAGCATAATATTAACCACATCAGCAATAATCAAATCATCTCCTGTCTTCCAAGACCAAGTGCTGGAGTAAGCTTTATATCAATATCTATGCCAAAGTCAACAGATATTGGATACAAGATATAGAAAGAAATAAACAATCTCAAGAATAATAGGGGTCGATGCATAGATGATGGAGAATGTGACAAGATAAGAGTCGAATAATCTCAATAGGTCTTAACTAATTGAAAAATGAAATTGAGGAAGAGCGGTGATTGCTTTCACCAGCGTTTAGCTGCAAATTGCTTCACCTTAAATATTTGGACATCAGCCAGTCTAGCATTTTTGTGATATAAGATAATCATAAAAAGACAAATCCACAATATTAGGTATATACTCTTAACTGCAGAATAAGCACATATCATACTGTAAGTCTTGAAAAATTCATTTTATCAACACCTGCAATTTGAATCTGGAAGTATGACTCGACCAATTACATGTCCTTTGGGCAATAGCAACCCTCTTTGTTCCAAGTATGATTCAAGAACTGCTACTTGTCTGCTAACTTCAATCACCTGGATGACATGGTTGCTAAAATATTAAATAGTAGCAAAAGGATGAAACCATTAAGATGCCGAGTAACCATCACTAATCGGAACATTTTAATATTTGTCCAATGATGTTCACAAGTTTGTTTAATGTGCTGTTAAAAGTGCACAATGTTTAGGAAGAAAGCAAAACCAAAAGGCAGAGTTATATGCTTACACTGCAGCTGATTGGGGATGATCCGGGATGCACATATAGATACAGTTAATGACAGAAGTATCAACATTTAAAATACACGGAAAACTATGTACATAAATTTCGCTGAATCGTTTTAATCTCAGCACAAAACTAAAGAACCCAAAAAAATTAATTTAGATGGTAAAAAAGGCATACGAAGCATTGATATTGAACAAGAGAAATTTGAAGGCATCAGAAAGGATGTCTACAGGATGTAGATGAGTCTGAGACTTGTGCTTCTTGTCAACCCAGTTCCCATCACCAGAAATGTTCCGGACTGCCACCACAATTACTATCCTGACATCATAGATTACTGTTATTGCTCCACTCCTTATTTGAAGTATGCAAAACTAGCAACAAAAGATGACATAAAAAATGACATAAATGCATCATGAATTACGAAATTCCTTCATGGCAAGGAGCCGATTTAAATCAAGAAACAGCAAAGAAACCGATCGAGGATGGACCACTTCGTAATAAGAACGACATCTATGTGCTGCCGAGTGCCGGTATCAGCGTCGGGAATCCGAAGCCCGACGAAAGCCTTACCACCATAGAGCTTCTCCAATCTGCACCACCCTCAAGACACCGCGTGATGAAAGATCAAACTCCAGCGGCCTAGATAGAGCCTTGTGTTAGAGTAACGAAGTTATGGAAGGGATCCGGCATACCTGGCGGCGACGGCGAAACTGGCGTCGGAATCGGAGGTATCAATGTCCGAGAAGTCGTCCTCGCCGTCGAGGATTTGCATAAAGAAATTGTAGAAGACCAGGCCGCAGAGGATCGCCAACCACATGGCGATGCGATGGTCGGCGATCCGAATTCCAAGGCCTTGAGATGCCGGCGAATCGGGGTTTAGATGGTTTCACGGAGCGCAAGTGTGCTGCCTGCGTCCTTTTGACGCGGAGCCAACATTGCCTATAAAACCCCTCTCGCCGATGGCTTAGCAACCAAGCGAAGCACTAAAGCCACCGTAATTTTCCGCAAGGGAACGATGTATGTGGGGACGCGAGCGGCTCCGAAAAATGATGTATGTGGCAAGTCCTGAATGGCTACAAAAGTGGGGACGCGCACTTGTTAGGCAGCCCCCACCAGATTTTAACGCGCCCATCAAGATTATATGTGAATAATCTCCAAGCTCTCATCAAAATTCCTGCGTTGATCAACCGCCACTATACATCTTCCAAATGCTTACAGAGAGCAATCAACGAACTGGTTACTGCAGCATCTAAGCATACTACTACTAAGTCTTCTCCCATTGAACATTATCCAAAGCATGACAAGCACCACAATCCATGAAGAAGTCCACAAAAAAATTTATTCTCATAAATCATAATCATGAACAAACTGCCCCAGTAGCAAATGCATCAAAACTCTGATGCTTTCAGAAATGTGGAACCATGAAGAAGATGAAAAGCTGAGTATTGTAGCTAACACTTAGTACAGCAACTGCAAGTTTTAAACACCACCCACACATACAAAATGGTCACATCTCTCAAGTCATCAGACACACCTACTAAAACAGCACCAACAAGGCTCTTTCATTCTGGATGACACAAAAGAAAGCATCCTTCAAATATAAATGCCAAGGATGGGAACTGTTTACAGCACAAACAGAAAACAACTGTTGCCATCCTCCTCCAAACTTCTCGTTCAGATACTCAAGCTTAATCTGCTCCGATTAAGAGATAACTTGTTGAGCTCAACACAGTTTTAATTGAATGTGAGTATGTAAATATATAGAAAAAAAAAGGTAAACATAAAAATTTTTCAGGAATATTTTATCCTAAACAAAGAAAACAAAATGGAACCATGAGAAACTTATAGTTGATTTAATTTCAAAGAAAAATAATGCATTACATGCCGAAATTTGCTAGGAGGACCTAATGCAGTGAATTTAACTGTAAACCGAGATATATTCAGATGATTGTTGATGCAAAATGTCACACCGGTAACTTACTTTCGTAACATTTTCAGGAATTTATTCATAGGCTTATGTTACAGCTTTATTTTGTTTGTGTTATACAATGGTGTCCAAAATTTGTGACCCACCTCCTCATAATAATCCATAAATTTCGTGTCAATCAGATGAAGACTTGACTTGCTTTTTGCAGTCCAAACTCTATTATGAATGATTCTCAGCAAGAACTTCAAATACAGATAGCTCCAATAAAATAATACTGAATCCGCTAGCATATAATAGATTGAAATATTTTGTTGCTTCAGTATGTAACCCTCTCCCCTTTATTCGAGATTTATGACTTAAGAAGATTTGAGCATAATTTACAGTATTAGTTTCCAAAGGTGATCGAATTATTAGAGAAATAATTGTCTATTGCATTTTAATCGAATAGAGGACGGGGAAGGCTCATTAGAGAAATAATTGTTCAGTTCGATCTTGAACTATTAAAAGTTGAATGAAGATGTGGGCAAAGTAAAACAAATCGATCGTTTTAAGGTAATGGGCATATTGATATAAGTGAAGATTTTCTTCAAAACAATATATCTCACATCAAAGATATTTAATGTTATGAGCTATCACAATAGTATTGGAAATGGAGAACAAGAAAATGATAAAAATATAATAGTAAGATGCAATTAAACGAGGTTACTTTCAATCAAGAATAAATATTAAATAAGAGATAACATAATACTTACAAGATATTCCATAAATGCACATTCTATCTTATTTCATGAACTATGGTTCTATTTATAGGACCTAATAATAACTATTTCACCCATCATCTCACCCATGATTAAGTGTAGCCACTATCATTCAACTCCTAAATCATGGGCCGCTACTTAGAATATGCTCATAACTACCTAGAATATACCTATAACTATCTGTAACATTGTAACTAGTTAGATAACTATCATGAATCAATTTTAAACACTCCTCCTTGATTCATAGTTATATATATCGATCTGAGATTTAACGTATGTTCAAAAATCATCATAGCATCACATGCACAGTGAAAAAAACAAAAATAAAATAGGTTTTCCACGTATATCAAGTCACCATGTAAAGATTGGTACGCGAAAAATCAACAAAAATGAAAAATCATGATACGTGAGAGATTGATAACCTAGGGAGATTGTATATCCCTGAAAATCCAGATCCATATGGAGACGATGAAGGAGGTAAAATCTCCTCCTCTCTAATGATATCCATACGATGAATCATTGTAGCGATGCTCCTCTAATCGTAACAAAAATCTCGCAACTCTTTCGCAGAAGATGAGGGAGGGAGGAGAATAGAGGAACGACCAAAGGTGCACCCTATTACTAATGTGTCACCCCTGTCTCCTATTTATAGAGAGCCACTAAGAAACCATAGTAGATCCTGCCTTAGTAGATATTGGATCTCCATATAATTACTAACTAATCTTGGATTATCTATCTAATAATCTTAACTAGCCTCTCATTGGGCCTCATATAGTGATCTATCGATATTAGGTCTCATTTAATGAGAACAGGGGCTAATTGGATAACTCATATCCAATCTTCTATTGGCTGAAACATCTATCATATGTGTGTGACCCTCTAGGCCCAACATCGAGCTAGTCATGAGTCCTCCCTGTCAGAACTCCTTTTGACTTAGTGAATTATTATCTCATAACAATTCACTTGACTCAACTATGGACATACTAGGCCATTACACCATAGTCTCTAAATGGTACAGAGGATCTTATCCATTGGATATGTCTGTATTCGGTTACCATATGTCTATAGTCCCTCATCTATCTAATATTTTAGAGATCGTTTATCGGGCATGATTCTATCAAGCCATATAAAAATCCATCCAAGTCTCGCTCTAATCATATTCTCCCAAAAAACTCATTTTCTCTCCATCTAAAGGACCTTAGTCAGAGATTTATCCGAGCAAGACCACATGTAATATTTCTCTCATGATATCGAGAGTGGATGATCCTATAGTGATACTCAATTTCCTTCGTAAGGTTGGTTACATCTCGATAACTAGTTGTATCAGATTTGGAACTTTTCAAACCTATAAGTCTAGCGTCAAAAAAAGGAGTACTTAAATAAGTCATCCTTAGTGTCTCAAGTCTAAGGACTAGACACATAACTAGGATTATAGAATCGTTGTCTGACAGTATGTATCATTAATCATACAGTATTCCATAAGTGGATCAATCAACAAACTTATTCTCCAATGAGTACCTATATTATATCCTTAGTGTCCCCACACAAGTAGCTATAAGACCAGCCACTCGATCATATGGATGGGTATATAGTACATCGGTTATCTCGATGTCCCTCTCGACTAACCTATGATCATAATTATTTAGGATCTGTGTTTAAAGGCAAATCAGTCTCATTATCGTGATCTCATCATGATCTCATTTCCATTGCACAGAACAAGGACACCACAATGTATATATGTAACATATAATATAATGTGAGAATATCTTAATAATAATCATAAGTAAAAAGATTATGCTGCGTGTCACACGTGTTATCATTCACATAATTAGTTTGCAGAATACCTGTAACTAGCAAAATAAACATGCTTCTAAATTGGAAGTGACTAAGTAAGAATATTTATAACTTGTTCATTTGTGTCACAATACTTTATTGTTATAGCTCCACATATTACAAGATCTCGGATAAAATAATAGCATATATATATGTACTTTATTATTTCATGAAATATTGGATTCTTCGTCATTACAATTGTGGCTTTGTTATTATAAGATATTTTAGTTGCTTCTTTTTGTTGTTGATGAAAATCTTTAAGAAGTTTTTTAAACTATATTGCTTGACAAGTTATTGATGTTGCAACTATATATTCTGCTTCTAATGTCGATAATGTAGTTGTTGCTTGCTTCTTTGAACTCTAAGATATAGATCCTGATTCAAAACTAAAAATATTATCTGAAGTACTCTTTCTATCATCGAAAGCTCCTACCCAATCACTATCAGTGAAACTAGATAATTAAAATTTAAAATTATAAAAATATCAAATGCTAGTTCAAGTAATATAACGTAAAATTATTTAACAACTCTGAGATGTTTCTATGGGCTATACATAAACTGGATACTACACTAACAAAGAAGGTAATATCTGATCGAGTATAAATTAGATAGATCAGACCCCTAACCAAACTTCTCTAGTATCTTGCATTTGTCAAACATGTACTATTTTTAAGTTTCAATTTCTTATTTACATTCATAGGTATAGTTATAGCTTTACAATTAATCATGTCAGATTTTTTGAGTAAATCATTACATACTTTCTTTATGAAATAAAATTTTCATTTGATCATTGCTTCACCTCGAACCTAAGAAAATAGTACAATAGACCTAGATTTGACATTTCAAACTTATTCATCATATATTTTTTTAAATTTTACTATAAAAGAGTTAGATGAACTCATATATATAATATCATTAACATATAGGCAAATTATAAGAATACTATATTCACCTTCTTTTTTTAGATAAAGAGTAGGTTCATTATCGTTTTTCTTAAATTTATTTTGATGAAGATAATAATCAATTTTATTGTACGATGCTCTTGGACCTTGTTTAAGCCCATAAAGAGATTTTCTTAGCTTCTGCACATTTTCTTTATATCTATTAACTAAAAAGCCTTCAGGTTAAGTAACAAAAATATCTTCTTATAAATCTTCATTCGAAAACATAGATTTCATATCAAATTGATAAACAAGCAAGAAAATTCTCATGGTTTCAAATCTAGCAAATGGAGAAAAAATATCATCAAGATCAATACCTTATTGTTGTAAATCCTTTGTAACCAACCAAACCTTATGCTTTTGGATACTTCCATCTATATTATACTTTGTTTTGAATATCCATTACAATCCAATAACTTTTTTTTTTATTAATAGATCCATAAGCTCTCAGTTTCCTTGTTCTCAATTGACTTAATTTCCTCCTTTATTGGCTTTCGTCATTTCTTTTTTTCAACTACTTCTTCAAAACTTATGAGATCTGAAATAAACAAAATAATGTTGAATCATAAATTTTTGCTTGTGATTTGAATTTTTCTAGAGGGGTTTCATCTAGGAATCATTTGATGAATTTAAACTGCTACTAGATAAGGTTGACAATGAAGCTGTTAGAGCAGCATCTGTCACTTGATTCTATGGAGTGAATATGAATTTATGTTTCACTTTCATTGATCTCCCAATTTTAACTTATCTTTTCATCAAATATAATATTTTTGTTAATAATAATTTTACCACTAATAGGATTATATAATTGATATGCTTTAGATTCGAAGGAATAACCAATTAAGATATATTTTTTAGATTTTTCATCAAGCTTATAATGGTTTTATAAATTTATCAAAATATAAGTAATATAATAAAAAATTCTTATATGGCTTACATTTGGCTTTATACTATATCAAAGCTCAAAATAAATTCGATTCATAATGGTCTTTGTTAATGATATATTTAACAAATAAACCATTGTTTCAATTGTTTCTATCCAAAATTGATTTGGAAGATACTTTCCTTTAAGTAAACTTCTTGTCATTTCAAAGATAGTCCGAAGTGTCTTTATGCATCTACCACTTTACCTTTCTACAAGTGACTTAAATTTTTAAAAATTATCAAATATTTCAAATTTTAGTTTCAGAAAATATATCCAACTCATGTGACTACAATAATTAGTAAATAATAAAAAATATTGACTTCTACTAAATAATTTTATATTCATAGGTCCATATAAGTTAGCATAAATTAATTCAAAATAAATAGATGCTCTCCATTCTTTTCCAATAGGAAATGGTTTCTTGTTTTATTTATCATAAATGCATCTTTCATATACATCAAGTGTATTAATTTTGAACAATCCGAAAATTATTTCTTTTTTATTTAACAATCTTAAACCCTTAACATTAAAATATCTATACTTTTAAGTTGCAATCATAGCATATTTTTCAATATTTGAAATATCAAGTGAAAATATCTTGTTTTGCATCATGCAAACATTTATTATACTCAAAATAGATTTTTTATCTTTAATAGTACATGAACTATCATTATATATAATTGAATATCAATCATCTATCAATTGTCTAATACTCAACAAGTTATGTGATAAATTAGGAAAAAAATATTATCAAGATGTTTTACCTTTCTTTGACTTGTCTTCATCTTAATTATTTTTTTCTCTTTCACTTGGATTTGATTATTATATCTAAGTCTAACATTTAGCTTGTGAGTTCCATCAATATATCTAAATATTGATCTTATGCATAGCATATGATTAGAATATTTATTATCTAAAAATCAAATATCATTTGAGATATCATTAACTTGTGAATGAGTCATAAATAACTTATTATTTTCTTTATTTTTCTCTCTAAAGTTTGCTTATTTTTCTCTTTTCCAGTAATCTACCTTTATGTGACCAAACTTTTACAATAGTGACATTGAATTCTATTCTTATAGTTTTCATAATTTGATTACTTTTATTCATCTTTTATTTCCTCTACCACGAAATCCTCCCTTGTTATGTCCTCTTCCTGTTGATTTTTTATCTTCTTTTAAAATAGAAGACTCTCCCTTAACCTGAAATATTTTTTCTTCACTTTTATTAAATGACATGTTCAACCTTGCTTCACGTGTTTGCAAGGAACTTATTAGTTCATCAAATAAAAAAGTAGTATAAATTTGACTTCTCAATTGTGATAATAACATGATCAAATTTTGGAGTTAAAATTTTACAACAATTATATGATTATGAAAATATTCATATAAGATTTCATTTGACGAACAATTTCAATCACTTGAGAAAGAAAATCTTACACCGATGCATTACTTTTCATAAATAAAAATTCAAACTTATGACGAAGGGTTTGAAGTTTCATCGTAATCACCCTCGATAAGCCTTGAAATTCATTTTGAAGTATCAACCAAGCTTACTTTGAGGTTGTCATTGTTGTAATTCTTGAGAATATTATCTTATGTATAGCTTATTAAATGAAGAATAATGCCTTTGAGTCATTATTTTTGTTCTCTCTTAACCTAGTTTCTTTATCTGGATCTGCATATTCATTCGCTATCAAGTCTCAAAGATCTTGAGACTTGAATATAGCCTTTTTCTTGATACTCTAAAATTTATAGTATTTACCCGAGAAGATGAAAATAAGGGGTTAAGACATAAAATTGCCATAGAAAATAATATTGGCCAGTCTAATACCATAAATGTTAAGGATGGAGGAGCAAAGAAACGTCAAAAACAAAATACTACGATGTAATTAAACGAGAATATTTTCAATTAAGAAGACGACATAGTATTGAACAGGAGGTAACATAACACTTACAAGATACTCCCCAAATGTACACTCCCTACCTTGCTTCATGAAGTATAGTCCTATTTATAAGACCTAGTAGTCACTACCTCATCCCATCATCTCATTCATGACTAAGTATAGCCACTACCACAACAACTCCTAAATCATGGATCACTATTTAGAACATGCTCATAACTATCTAGAACATGCATATAATTAGCTAGAATATGACAACTACTTAGATAACTATCATAAATCAATTCTCAACTGATAGACTTCCCACAGTCACTTAAAGAAAACAAGATTCCAATTGTCTAGCTCAAAATGAACCTAAATTCTACTTATGCATATCAAACCTTACACACTAATGCAACTTTTAGCCAATGAGAAATGTCTGCATAGTTTCTCTAGTACCCGATAAATCTATCAACACAATAACTCAAATGGAATAGAATTTCAATCAGGTGTCATGATAAACACTCAATATTTGTTTCACTGCATATGCAATAGAAGCTAATGTAAGTGATAGGAACCTGAAGGTTTCTATCATAGATAGATTGATCGTTGTAGGGGATCGACCCTTCTCGATCTCTATAGGGGATCGACCATCCTAGGTTTCCGCTACAAGAGTTGCTGAAGATAAATCTAAATTTTTCATTAATGAAAAGAAATGTTTTACATGCTTATTTATAGGGTTTCAAGTCCAAACCCTAATAGAACTCCTCCTCAAACTCCTACTCTAACTAAGTCCTAGTCCAAATATGACTTGGACCTTCTTATTCAAATTAACTCCTAATCGAATTACATTAGGTATAGGCTAGTCAATCAGGGTTTAAATCAGTAACATGACTCAGTAGATTAGGACCCAACCCTGCTAGGGTCATATCAGTAAGATTCTACCTCCAGTTCAAAATAATTATTTTTGCATCAGAAAAAGCACCTAAATAAAAAGAAGCAAGTAGTCTATATTGCATCAAGATATTATTATAGTTTTTTAGTATTATTAACATACTTTATGTCATGGTCAATGAGTCAACATGGTTTAGTCTGATCCGAGTGCACAAGAGTGTCGACTACAGCTCTAAGGCGGTGAACGAGGATTTGAGAGAGATTTGGTCGCGAGATCTCTGCACCGAGGTTTCGTGATGTGAAATATGATCTATTAAATCTTAAATTTTGATGATGAAATCAATTGATGAGTTTTATGATCTAACTTGTGTATTAGAGAAAGTGATACCAAGTTTTAGAACCCCACAGGATTCTAAGCTTAGATTGATCTCTGAAGTGGATTGGCTTCCTTAGAACTCTATAGGGGTTCCTCCCTCCTTGGTATTCAGTTACAAGAGCTGAAGAAAAGATTGATATATTCATGAGAAAAAAAGTTGTAGCTAAGACTCCATCTCCTAACCAACTCCTAACCCCTAACCAACTTTTACCAATGGTGTGGCCAATGGCTATAAAAGGCTTCTACTCTAATAAAACTTCTCCCTAACTCTAGCTCACCTATTTAATTAAAGGAAGTGGTGGCTAGTTTAGGGTTTACATGAATCATGACTCCTGTGACTTAATAGATTTAGGACCCGACTCAGCTATGTTCCTAACACGTTCATGACCAAGAAGACGATGAGTTGAACCTGGTCCTTCTTCGGGAGCATAGATTTGATCTTCACGACCTAATTGGGTCAGTGTTTGTCAAGGGGGACTTCTAACACCAGCTTTGTAGGTTCTAGCCTATGCGGGTCCTCGAACACTTCCCAGAGATCAATCAAGGGGCAATCGGAAGGTGATGGCAACAACTCCGTATTCTCGGGAGTTGAATGACTAGCCCTCGATTTCTTTGGTAGTGTAACAGTGGTCAGGTAGCCTAGACTGACAATGATCGCTTATAACTTCCCTAATCCCTATTCTAGTCGGGAACTTCATGGCTCGATGGTAGGTGGAGATAACTTCCCTTAACTTGTTGAGGGTCGATCGATAGAGGATGATGTTGTATGCCGACAATAGGTTGACCACTATGAAAGTGACCATCATGGTCTTGGATCGGGGCTCCTGCCCGAGAGTGACGAGTAGGATAGTCGTGTTGAGGGGTATAATAGAGTCCTTGTAAACCCAGTGAGGGTGGAACTCTTTAGAGATAAATTGATAGTGGTCAACCCGAGCTTCTGGAAGGTGACGAAGTATAGGACATCAATCAAGCTGCTGGTGTCGACTATGACCCTTTTACTTATGCTTTAATGATGCAGATCAAGACCACCAATGCATTGTAATGATCGGGGTACTACTAGTTATAGGTGCCCTGCAAGCCAATCACATGAGTGATGGCACGTGTAACACGCTGTATGATCTTTTTACTTATGATTAATATTGGCATATTCTCACATTAAATTATTTGTTATATATATATATATATATATATTGTGATATCTTTGGTTTTGTGCAATGGGAATCAGATCATAATGAGATCACGATAATGAGATTGATTCACTTTTAAATACAGATCTTAAATAATTCCAGTCATAGGTTACTCGAGAGGGACATCGAGATAACCGGATAGATACCTGTCCATATGATGGAGATGGTTGGTCTCATAGTCACTTGTATGGAGACACTAAGGATATAATACAGGTGCTCATTGGAGAATGAGTTCATTGGTTGATCCGCTTATGGAATGTTGTATGGTTAATGATACCTAATGTTAGACAGCGATTCCATAGTCCCAGTTATGTATCTAGTCCATAGACTTGAAACACCAAGGATGTCTTGTATGAGTACTCCTTTATTTGATGTCAGACTTACAGATTTGAAAAATTCTAAATCTTGTACAATTGGTTATCGAGATTAATAGCCAACATTACGAAGGCAATTGAATGTCAATAGAGGATCATCTACTTTTGGTATCATGAAAGGAATATCCCATATGTGCTTGCTCAGATAAATTTTTGGCCAAGGACATTCGGATTGAGAGAGAAAGAGTTCTCCGGGAAAATCTGATTAAGGCGAGACTGTGACAAATTCCGTATATGACCTGACAATACCATATCTAATATACAGTCTCTGGGATATTAGTTGAATGAGGGATTATAGATACACGGTAACTATGGACAGATAGGTCCGATGGATTTGATCTCCCCTGTACCATCTGGGGACTATGGCATAGTGGTCTGGTATGTCCATAGTCAATGAGTCGAGTGAATTGTTATGGGGATAATAATTCACTATATCAGAAGGAGTTTTGATGGAAGTGACTCACGACCAGCTCGGTATCAAGCCTAGAGGGTTATACATAAATAATGGATGCTTCAGCGAATAGAGAATTGGATGGAGATCCAATTAGCCCCTATTCTCATTAGATGAGACCCTAAGCTGATGGGCTCCTTAATTAATACCCAATTAGAGGTCTAAGGAGATTATTGGATAGAGATCCAATAATGTAAGGTTAGTGGGTTATTGGATGGAGATCCAATACCCACTAAGACAAGAGCCCTAGGGTTTTGGTGGCTCTCTATAAATAGGAGGGGAGACTCATTGTTGATAGGCTGGAGCTTTAGCCGCCACCTCCTATTCTCCTCCCTCCCTCTGAGCAAGAGTTTCAAGATCAGATTGGAGGAGTTTCGTTATAGAGATCCATCGTATAGATACCGCTAGAGAGGAGGATGCTTGACCTCTTTCATCTTCTCTATCCGGATTTGGAATACAGGGATATATGATCTTCCTAAGTAAAATCAATCTCACACATATCGTGATTTTTTTTTTGTTTTTACGATTTTTTTCATGACCCCAATCTTTTGCATGATGATTTGATCTGCGTGGGAAACCGATTTTTATTTTGATTTCCACTACACATGTGATGCACCCGCTGAGATTTCCCAACAGTGGTGTCAAAGCCAAGGTTTTTGTGCGAAAATTAGTTTTAAACTGTATGTGATGAGATTGAATCATGTAGAACTGTTCTACGCGCTTGTTGCAGCGATTGGCAGCGAAAGTAGGCGTTGCTTGCGGGAGAGGGGCGGTCACATGCATGCTGTCTACATACAGATGTGGTTGGCCATGGCCAGCCCCCCTGCAGGGGCGGCCGGCTGCAGCCAAGGTCCTCCTGCAAGGGGCAGCCACTTGCGGGCATGGTCGGTTATGGCCAACCCATAGGGCCCGATGACCAACTGCAGGCCGCCACGGACAGCCCGCCATCAGGTGGCCACCGCAGGTTGGCCGGCGGTGGCGGTAATCGCAAAGGTCAACCGTCGCATGTGCAGGGGCAGCGGCGGCGGCGGCTTAGTGAGGGTAAAGGAGGGCTAGGGCATCTTTTTTGAGAAAAAGATGGTTATGCCCCTCAGAATTTATGAAATTTTAGCTCTATCCCCTTTATACAAAATTCCTTAAATGCCCTCAATATTTTTAAAAATTTCGAGGACTATCCTCTCATCGAGAATACTGAAAACACCCTCAATAATTTTAAAAATTTTGAGGACTGTCCTCATGTACAAAATTTCAAAAATACTCTTGACAATTCTAAAAATTTCGAGGACTGTTTTCTCATCCAAAATTATGAAAATGCCCTTGATAATTCTGAAAATTTCGAGCATATCTTGATTTTCAAAAAAATAATTAATTAAATAGTTTAATTAATTATTATATATCTCTAGTAATCCTACATATGATGTGATGTACATGTGACGTATAATATGGATAGATGATCATGAGCCATGTGTTATGATGTGTGTAATTGTGATTATTATTATTATTATTGGGACCTGCAAGCTTATGTTTTTCTCGCTTATTATTGGGCCTGCATGCTTGTAATTATTTGTAATTATATGGAGAGGCGCAGTGGGAGCGTGGAGGTTATAGTGGGACCCACGATGCCGTGGTAGGAGATCAAGACGTATGGTGATGCGACGATCCGACGGAATCGATGATAATGAGATCAACAATCACAGGGCATGGAGATGCGCCAATGCACACATAGATCCTATTATGAGTGATTAGATCCATTAGCTCGGGCTTATTTATATTAGATGACGGCTCATGATCATCTAGTGTGACTTGCATATGTGATGTGTTATACACCTACTAGATATATGTATATATATATTTGCATGTGATGTAGATATATATTAAATATGTATATGTGTGACATGATATATTAGGAGATCGATATGAAACAAAAACCCCTCCTACGATAATATTAAGTCGGTAAGCGTGAAGCAATAAGATTGACCCATATGACCTTCCATCATTATAGGAAGAAATTGAATCACAACATAGGTTGAGTTAGTCAAGTCCCTTGAGGCTCACCTATCTACTTGATCTAGTTCTTACATATGACATAGAGATGTCATCGGTGACCTGAGGACATAGTAAGCTTGGTCGAGTCCCTCGAGGGCATATCATCAAATCAGACTTATCTTGTAATGATGGTAATGACTTAACTGAATATCATGGTTGGTCGAGTCCCTCGAGACCATGATGATTCGGAGGCCGAACGTGACGGGAATCACAAGGAGTTGTGATTGGCAAGAGTTGCTTACTTTATGAGCTTAGTATAATTGGTCGAGTCCCTCGAGGTTACACTAAGATGTCAATTGGATACCGATCCCCACTAGGAGTCTGTTGGAGACTTTCGTCTCATGTGTCGAGGGTGTCACGTGATTTATTAAGAAAATAGTGGGAGTACATTAAGATAGAAGTTCATATCTTAATTAATATTTTATATACAATCTACATGTTATTTATTTTTGCTATATCTTGTTTTGTCATAAACATGTTGCTCACAAAACCCCTATGTGGCATACTTGATGCCAACCACCTCACTGGTCCAAACTATATAGATTGGCTCCACAATTTGAGAATTGTTATCACGACGGAGAAAATCGCATATGTCCTTAATACAATTCTGCCCACGCCGGAAGAAGGGGCAAGCGAGGATGAGATCGCTCGCTATGTGAAGTATATAGATGATTCCACATTAACAAAAGGTTACATGTTGGCCTCCATGACTCCTGAGTTACAAAGATAATATGAGAGCATAGATACAGATTCTATCCTTCTTCATCTTTGTCAGTTGTTTGAGAAACAGGGAAGAACTCAAAGATATGAGATATCTAAGAAACTCTTCCAAGCTAGAATGACAGAAGGGACATCGATTGAGAACCATATCCTAAAGATAATAGAGTGCATCGAGAAACTCACAGATCTAAGAATAGTCCGAGAGGATAACCCGTACATTGATCTTATACTTCAGTCCCTACCAGATTCTTTTTCTCACTTCATTATAAATTTTAACATGAGCAAGTTTGAGGTGACTCTCCCTGAGCTACTCAATATGTTGAGGGAAGCTGAGAGTGTCATCAAGAAGGAGAAACTAATTCTATATATTGGTGAGACCAAAAAAAAAGGAAGGCCAACAAGACCCTTAAGAAGGGCAAGGGCAAAGAAAGACCAGGTAAGGCAAAGGTTGCCCAGAAATACCTAAGAGAGGATAAAGGACAATTCTTCCACTATGGCCAAGACAGACATTAGAAGAGGAACTATAAGGACTACCTTTCAGAGAAGGCGAGACAGAAGCTTAGAGAAGCTTCATATATATTCATGATCAGTCTCCACTTGTCAGATTTTCATGATAATACATGGGTATTGGATACCGGGAGTGTTTATCATATCTGTAATTCGTTGTAGGTTCTAGCAACACCTAGGAGATTGGCCTGAGGTGAGATGGACCTCAAGATGGACAATGGAGCAAGAGTTGCTGCAGTTACTGTTGGAGAGGTCACTCTATATATGCCTGGTGAAACTATTATTGCATTAGATGTATGCTATTTTGTTCCCTCTATTATCAAAAATATTATTTCTATCTTTTGTTTGACAATTAGTGGATATAAATTAATTTTTAAGAATAATAGTTATTCAATAATTATGGATGATGAGATTATCACTAGAGGGACCCTTATAAATGGCTTATATATGTTAGACACTTCTTCACGTATCATGAATATAAATATGTCTAAGAGAAAAAGAGATAAGGTAAATAATGCATACCTATGACATTATAGGCTAGGTCATATATATGAGAGAAGGATTCAAAAGTTCTGAAGGATGGATACTTAAATCCATTTGACTATGAGACATATGCAACTTGCGAACCTTGTCTTCATAGGAAGATGACCAACTCTCCTTTTAGTGGAACTGGAAAGAGAGTCACCGAGTTATTGGAACTCATACATAGTGATGTATGTGGTCCCATGTCGATTCAGGCTATAGGTAGTTACTCATATTTCATTACATTCAGTGATAATTTTTCTAGGTATGGACACGTGCACTTAATAAAGTACAAATCTGAGGCCTTCAAGAAATTCAGGGAATATAAGAATGAGGTAGAGAACCAAATTGAAAAGAGTATTAGGACTCTTCGATCAGATCGAGGAGGAAAGTACTTGAGTATAGAGTTCACCCATTTCCTCAAGGACAATAGGATTCTATCACAGTAGACACCTCCTTATACACCTCAACTTAATGGTGTATTAGAAAGAAGGAATCGCACGCTGTTAGACATGGTGTAGTCCATGATGAGTTTTGTTAACCTACCCATTTCATTCTGGGGGTACGCCCTAAAAACTGCAGCTTACCTTCTGAACAGAGTTCTATTAAAGTCGATAATGTCTACACCATATGAGATATGAAAAGAAAAGAAGCCCGATCTTAAGATTGTTAAGATTTAGGGCTGTCCTACCTACGTTAGAAGACACAACTCCGATAAGTAAGAATCAAGGATAGAATGGTGCACATTCGTGGGATACCCAAAGGAAACTTGATTATTTCTATCATCCTGAGGGCCGAAAGGTCTTTGTTGCCAAGAGAGCTATGTTCCTTGAGAAGGAATACATTCTTGGTGGAAATAGTGGGAGTGAGATAGAATTGAGCGATGTTAGAGAACCTAGCTAAAGCACCATTCCAAAGCCCGAGTCGGTTCAGGTACCTAACACACAAGTTCCAACTTTACATAGGTTTAATAGAGTATCTCACCCTCCTAAAAGATATGTGAGACATATCAGTGGAGATGACTCTCAGGATGTTGATCCTCAGACCTACGAGGAGGCTATTATGAGTATAGACTCCGGGAAGTGGCAAGAAGCCATAAATTCTGAGATGGATTCCATATACTCTAACAAGGTTTAGAACCTTATGGATGTACCTGAGGATATTGTACCCATCGGCTGCAAATGGATCTTCAAGAAGCGGAGTGGATGAAAAGGTAGAGACCTATAAAGTAAGGCTGGTAGTTAAAGGATATTGTCAAAGATAAGGAGTTTACTATGATAAAATCTTTTCACCTATAGCCATGCTTAAGTCCATTAGAATTATTTTAGCAATTGCAGCATACTATAACTATGAAATCTGGCATATGGATATGATGACAACCTCGAGGAAGAGGTGTATATGATACAACCAGAGGGATTCATATCTAAAGCGAGTCCAGAAAAAGTGTGCAGGTTGCTTAGATCCATTTATGGATTGAAGCAAGCTTCCTAAAGTTGGAACATAAGATTTGATGAGGTGATCAGATCTTGTGACTTCGTTAAGAATGAAGGTGAGCCTTGTGTGTAAAGGAAGATAAGTAGAAGCGCTATCACCTTCTTGGTGCTATATATGGATGACATCCTAATCATTGGATACGATGTAGGAATGCTCTCTATAGTACATGCTTGGCTATTCAGAAATTTCTCCATAAAGACATAGGGGAAGCATCCTATATTTTGGGGATCCAGATCTATAGAGATATATCCAAAAGGATGCTTGGCTTGTCCTAATCTAGGTACATAAACTTCATTGTCAAAAGGTTTGGCATGGAGAATTCTAAGAGAGGTCTCATACTGATGAGATATGGAATATCACTTTCGAGGAGTATATCTCCAAAGACTCCTGAAGAAAGGATAGACATATAGGGTCTATCATATATGCGATGTTATATACCAGGCTTGATATAACATATGCTCTAAGTGTCACGAGCAGGTATCAGGCAGATCCAGGTTTAGAACACTGGAAGACAGTAAAGTGTATCCTTAAGTACTTGAGAAGCACTAAGGATCTTTTACTGATATATGGAGAAGGTAGCCTCCAGGTTGAGGGCTACACGGACTCGAGTTTTCAGTCCAACATTGATAATAGCAAGTTGAATTCAGGGTTTATTTTCACCCTGAATGGAGGAGCAATAAGTTAGAAGAGTTCCATGTAAGATACTACTGCTAACTCGACTATAGAGGTGAAATACATTGTTACAGCAAAAGCAACAAAGGAAGAGGTTTGGATGAAGAAGTTCATTAAGGATTTGGGAGTCATACCAAGCAGCGTGGAGCTGACTCCCATATATTATGATAGTGATAGGGCGATAACTCTAACAAAGGAATTCAGGTCTCAACATAATTGTTCTAAGGAGGTTCCATCTAATTATAGCAATCATGACCCAAAAAGATATAGCAATGGAATGAGACCATCCGAAGATAACATTACAGATCCACTAACGAAGCCATTAGCTCAGATTGTATTTGAGCATCACAGTGGTCTGATAGGGATCAAACACATAGGTGATTGGCTTTTGGTTAAGTGGGAGATTATTGGTTACAGGTGTCATGCAAGTCAATCACGTGAGTGATGGCACGTGTGACACGATGTGTGATCTTTTTACTTATGATTAATATTAGTATATTCTCATATTATATTAACTGTTACATATATATATATATATAGTGATATCCTTGGTTCTGTGCAATGAGAATCGAATCAAGATAAGATCACGATAATGAGATTGATTCACCTTTAAACACAGATCCTAAATAATCCCAATCATAGGTTACTTGAGAGGGACATCAAGATAACCGGACAGACCAGTGTACTATATACCCATCCATATAATTGAGGCGGCTGGTCTCATAGTCACTTGTGTGGAGACACTAAGGATATAATACAGGTGCTCATTGAAGAATAAGTTCACTGGTTGATCCGCTTATGGAATGCAGTATGGTTAATGATACCTAATATTAGACAGTGATTCCATAGTCCCAGTTATATATTTGGTCCTTAGACTTGAGACACCAAGGATGTCTTGTATGAGTACTCCTTTCTTTGACACTAGACTTAGGTTTGAAAAGTTTCAGATATGGTACAACTGGTTATCGGGATTAGTAGCCAACCTTACAAAGTCAATTAAGTATCAATAGAGGATCATCCACTCTTGGTATCACGAGAGGAATATCTCATATGTGCTTGCTTAGATAAATCCCTGGCTAGGGTCATTCGGATTAAGAGAGAAAGAGTTCTCCGGGAGAATCTGATTAGAGCGAGACTATAATGGATTCCATATGTGACCTGACAATACCATATCTAATATACAGTCTCTGGGATATTAGTTGGATGAGGGATTATAGTTATACGGTAACTGTGGATAGACAGGTCCGATGGATTTGATATCCCCTGTACCATCTGGGGACTATGACATAGTGGCCTAGTACGTCCATAGTCGATGAGTCGAGTGAATTATTATGGGCATAATAATTCAATATATCAGAAGGAGTTTTGATGGGAGTGACTCACGACCAACTCGATATCAGGCCTAGAGGGTCACACACGTATAGTGGATGCTTCAGCGAATAAAGGATTGGATAGAGATCCAATTAGCCCTTATTCTCATTGGATGAGACCCTAAGCTGATGGGCTCCTTGATTAAGGCCCAGTAGAGGCCTAAGGAGATTATTGGATAGAGATCCAATAATGTAAGGTTAGTGGGTTATTAGATGGAGATCTAATACCCACTAAGATAAGAGTCCTAGGGTTTTGGTGGCTCTCTATAAATAGGAAGGGAGACTCATGGTTGATAGGCTGGAGCTTTAGCCACCACCTCCTATTCTCCTCTCTCCCTTTGAGCAAGAGTTGCAAGATCAGATTGGAGGAGTTTTGTTATAGAGATCCATCGTGTGGATACCACTAGAGAGGAGGATGCTTGACCTCCCTCATCTTCTCCATCCGGATCTGGAATACAGGGATATATGATCTCCCTAAGTAAAATCAATCTCTCACACATCGTATTTTTTTTATTTTTGTGATTTTTCTCGCAACCCCAATCTTTTGCATGACAATTTGATTTGCATGGGAAACCAATTTTTTTTTTAATTTTCACTACGTATGTGATGCACACGCTGAGGTTTCCCAACAAGTACTCTACATCCCTCGCTTCAAAGGTAATCAGAGTTTCGTTGGTTTAACAAGGGTGTTTTTCCATGACGACCCAGGCTAAGCCTTCGGTTTTGACATGTTGTCCCCACCGGACGTCGACCCCCTAACGATAACATCTATTTGCTTCTCCACTAGCCCTTGGGGGCAGGGGGGAAGGCTCTTGGGGCCTCTTGATGTAACACTCGAGATACCTCTTGTGTATGAGCTCTTCGATTTGATTCAAGAAGTCATGACATTTCTTAATGTCGTGGCCATAGTCTCTATAGAATCGACAATACTTCACTTAGTCCTTGATGGGGTTGGATGTTCTCAAGAGTCTTTTTTATTTGATTTGAAGAAAGATCTATGTTTTGGTCGAGTTTAGAGGAGATGGGAGCGGCCTCAGGTAAGATGGTTCTAGTCGATCAAGCCATGTTAGAACCCTATAGGATTCTAAACTTAGGTTGACCTCTGTAGGGGATCGGCCCTCCTTGGAACTTTATAAAGGTTCTCCCTCTTGATAGTCGGCACAATGACTGAAAAAGATATATTGATTACTTGAAAAAATAATAATGGTTGCATGCTTTATATAGAGTCTCAAAATCCTAATTCCTAATATGACCCCTACTCCAAGTTAACTAAGACTTCAAGTCCTAATCAAACTCCTACTCTAAGTGAAATACTCTCATCTCAAAACCTAGCCACCTCCTCTCAGTCCTAGCTAACTTCTCGTCATTAAGGTGGGCGACCAATTGGGTTGATTATAAGCTTGACTTGGTTGACTCCAACCCAAATCCAACTCTAACTCCCAACCAGACTCTAGTTCAGTCGAATCCTAACCTTACCAGGATTTGGACAGATTTATTATAATAGACTCAAATCTTCTTCTAGCTGACCTAATGTTAGGTCTAGGCTAGCCAATATAGCCCAATCTAAGGACTCGACTAAATCGACTAGGACCCGACTCAATTGGGATCCTAACAGGCCACCTTCTCGGGGCCTCTGGAGGCTGCCCCCAGGTTTTTCTGCATGGGGTCTCATGTGATCCTCATGTTTCCCTACCACCAGTGCCTCGATGTAGTGTATTGGTTAACATGCTAGAGCATCTCAAGTACGGTCATTGGCGATCGCTCGATCAACAACTAGAAAAACTTGGATGGCCTCAGCCCCATTAAGAATGTGTGCATAATAAAAAAGGGATGAGTATCGGGTACTACCCTGACTTTTGTGGCGAAGCATGAGACGAAGTGAGAGAGGGGCTCTTTGTCTTTTTAGCTCAGGCCTAGGAGCACTATCGCGGATGGTTTTAGCTTAGCGTTAGCTAAGAAATTGAACTCAAATTCTCTTGTTAACTGGTCGAAGTACGAGATCAAGAGGGGCTTCAATCGACTATACCACATCCGATTGGAGCCTCGAAGGGTAGTTAGGAAGGCTCCACACATTGACATGTTTGATGTGTCGTATAGGGCCATCTTATCTTAAATTTCCTAGATGAAAGGGGATCCCTTAAGAGAGCCTTCTCTACATTCTTATTTTGATCTATGGAACTCTCTCTGGTCTTTGTCTAGTCGGCGGTTGACTTGGCGTAGCTGGGCCCAAAATGAGTCTGAAGAATTGAACGACAAGGTGTCTGGCTCAGGATAGCTTGGGGGAGGCAGACGAGTCTTATGGTCAGGTGGAGGTCATCTAGTTCTGAACACCTCTTCGTGTGACTAGCAGCTTTCTTAGGTCGGTCTATTAGGCACCGACAGATCTGATGGTGCTTAAAGAGAAATCTGTGGGGATGCCAGGGGCACCTGGAAGAGATTTGGTTGGGGCACTAGTGATAGTGCTTGCTATAGTACAATCTGCGAGGCAAGCTGAAGGAGGAGGTTTTCTTGGGGAATAAGAGGAATGATAGACTGAATCATTCCAGTTAAAGTCTTAAGGTCTGGACTTATTGCATGAGGTTGAGAAAGCCTCTGGCGAGACGATGGGTTGCATCATACCATCCCCCGGGGAAGAGAGCCCCAAGTCATTGAATGGTCTTCAGTATCTTCTCGGGGTCTAGGATGGAATGTTCCCATCCAAAGAGGGAGAGAGGTCGGTCCTTAGAGGCTGAGGATCAGGTGTGTGGTGTGAGTCTCTTCCCTTGGGTGCTCCCCGAGTTTGGTCGGCTGTTGACGCTCTTACGATATTGGCCCTCCTTCTAGCACAAAAAATATTAATATGCTTTACACCATGGCCGATGAGTCAACATGGCTTGGTCAGATCCGAGTGCGTAAGAGCGTTGGTCATAGCTTCAAGGTGATGAACAGGGATTTGGGAGGGACTTGGTTACGAGATCTCTGCATCGAGATTTTGTGATGCAGAATACGATCATCTCCTTCTCTTTCTCCTAAGTCGCCGAGCCCTGCATAAAGGCCAAAGTCGGACGGGGAGAGGGAGAGGGGGTAGGCCCTTTGACTTAGCCCCTATGATGGTCAAGTTAGCGAGAGCCGAAGCTTCCTAAGAAAGATCATGGTAGTTAAATGTCTCCTCTCAATACTGTTCATCAGAGTGGCTTTTATACCTATTGTGTGGGGGGTCGTCGTACGAGGATGTTTAATAACTTATTATGAATAAAAATATGAACAAGGTGTTCGATGTAATGTTTATATTTGTCTGTGTCTTTCAATTTTTCTACATACTTGTACTTAGCAACCATTATTTAGTTAGCTTTCATGGCCAGTTTTAGCTTGTAAATGAGAATCGTATCATGTGGACACTTGTAAGGACATCAGTCTGTAATGGACCTTGATCCTTTGTGTGCAATCATTCAGAGCTTATAAAGTCCATGGTTGTGATTTGTATTTGACTATATAAAGTATTTAATGACATGGTTGCTTGTGGATCTCGTGGAAAATATTTTCTATAACCCGTTTTCTCTTTTATATGTTCTAAGAGAACATAAGAGGCTTTAGGGAGGTTGACCTTTTCGAACAGACACACAAGGGTGTCATACTACTTAGGTAAAACTAGTTAAGTCTGTGTGAGATGGTATCAAAGAGGGACAAGCATATGCAAAAATACTTATCATGCAAACGTAGGGGACTTATTTGGGCTGCGTGGAGGGCAGCCAATATGCACAAAGGTTTAAGAGAAACGAACATGGAGATGTAGGGAAAGGAGTCACTTAGAGTAGTAGGCATCCATGATTGACATTCAGAGGAATGACTAACCTTTTGTGCGAGAGGCACCACGAGGACAAGTAAGCTCGAAAGAATATATAATATGCAAAGGTTGGGATAGTTGAGTTCGAGCTACGGCTTGACATTAATAACCAAACTTAACGATGCTCAAGACAAGCATGATGCTTGATAAACGATGAGACCGTGCAAAGTGGGATGTGTTGCTCAATGACCAAAAGAATTATATAAAACTCATAGAGGTGAGGGAAATTGCTAACTCGAAGAATTTGATACTTATACAAGGGCTTATATACGGACGACAGAGTGTTCATGGCCATCCCAAGACGATCAAAACTTTACGCCATGGAGCATTAAAACTTTCTCTTTGACATAGAAATGATACGTTTGTAGGAGATTGAAGTGTGCAACAAGTTCAACATGTTGCTAGACTTTGAAGGGTGTAGCAGAGGTTGTAATGGTGAAGAGTTACAATCTAGCAAGCGCATTTGCGGGGGCAGAACAATGCATATATTGTTTAGTAAGATGTAGTAGTTCAAGTAGATGGTGATCTCTAAAACTTCCAGAGTAAAGAATACAAAGAGGAAAGTTGCTCCAATAAGACATATATCCAGGAAGGATAGGTCATGATTCTTCAGAGGGAGAATCATGTGCAACGGACCACACATGTTGAGGAAGAATACCTCAAGATAATATCTCTACAAAGTTCAACGGACCGAGTGAGTAACGATGAGTCATTACATGATCTCGAATGAGGTAATGCATTAGTGGATGCATTACAAGATCAAGTGGGGGAGCAACCATAATAACATCATACGAAGGCACACTTAGAGTCGATGTGGAAATCAAACTCAATGAAGAGTTGAACCCATGGAATGGTTCGTATGAGGGACACCATTAACTCAATGTAAATCGAGGAGCGTAGCAATTTGGGTAGAACTTAGCGAAGTATCCAAGCCGTATGAAGAGAGTTGACGTGAAAGATGGAACATTGAGCGAAGGCATAGAGCTTTCCTTAGATAGAGGTCAAGGACACGAACTATTGTAGAAGTAAGAGTGGGATCATGTCATTCCATGGGTTCTTCATTTTGACGGGGCAGACTCATCTCGTATGGTGTCAAAGATGAAGGGAGCTTTGAGGCACATGCACCTTGTCTCAAAGATACATTTGACGGAGGAACTAAGATGATTTAACTTGTGGAGGTGAAGTTGGGATCATAAGACCTTAGCATGAAGCAAGAGGACGTAGAGGATGCAGAGGACTTCACAGTGCTGTCATTTAAGTTGTCATAAAGAAAGTGGTACAGTGCTGCCTAGGCTCCAAACAATGGTGCACCAATTTTAGTGAAGTATAGGGACTTCGAGAGTTACTATGTGACATATTGGCTTAGAGCGATGCTTTGTCTGAGTGTGACTTGAGAATGGGTTGGCGAATGTGAATTGCCAAAGGAGCAAACATAATCGAAGATGGTGGAGGCCCTATGATGTATTGGAAGAGGCCATATATAGAGAAATCATAGTTTGAGTTCATCACACAAGAATCTGAATGTAATGAAGATGTCACTATGAGGCAACATGGTGTAGCAGATCATGATGAAATTGTTCGAGGTAATACAACACATGCAAATAAGTCTGTGAGGGACATGATCATACAGAGGTATGATTAGAAGCTATTGAGAGCTCCACTTTGGTAAACAACATAATAGCAAGAAGGGCTATGGGTTCAAGGAGTGAATGTCATGGTACCACAACGACAGGTTTTCCATGTGTGCACGTCAAATCTTGCATCGGATGAAAATCTTGGCCACCAGCATATAGGGGCTATACCACCAAGCGAGAATTCTGAGTGCAAGTACCAACGAGTCCCATGAGGAGACTTGATCATACAGATGTATGATCAGAGCAGTTGGAGAGTTAGATTGCTTCAGTCCTCACATTCGCTTAAGAGAGCTCGACAAGTCAGAGGACAAGACCAAGTAAACGAATGTTGCTACTAAGGAAGCTAACGAGAATGGAATTGGCATGAGCCTTATAATAGGATGGTGGAGGCCATACATGAGAGTTGCAATCTATCTTTCCATCAACCAAGGAAAACTGCTTAGAGAATATAGAGGTGTTGAAGCAGATAGTCGAAAGGGGCGAAGAAGCGACAACGAGTCCAAATGGGCTCAGATACCCAAAAGCAAATCATTAGTCAGAAAGGAGGTGAACTCGGAGAAATGCCATAGTGTTGCAGAGGCAAATCTATCGATCATGAATAAAGGGATGCAGATGCAAGGCAATGGATAGTAGGTCCATAGACTTGGCAGCATTGTGGAACCACAAAGGCGAGACTTTCGTGGAATTATTGATCCCTTGCTCTCATGGAGGGAGATCGTTGGTCGTGAAAGGAGCCGAGGAGGTGAAGAATGCAAAGGTAAACTCCAAGTACCAGGACAAGGCTGGAGGCCAGAGGCCAGGGAACTTCATAAGACCAGTGTCAATGGGCTTCTCATCAAGATAGCTGAAAGTGGGGGGACTTTGGGTTGATGCAGGAGTGCTCGACCAAGGAACAAAATAGACAGTACGTGGTGTTGTACCTTTTCTACTCAAAGGAGTATACAACGAAGATAATGAAGAAGATGGTACAATCTCAAAAGCGACCAAAACTATCAAAGACTTGCTCCAAGTTGGGGTGAAATTTTACTCTTTTCAGGTAAAACTTTTTGCATTCCAGAAGTTCGATGATAGAGATAAGGTGAATCAAAGTAGCCAACTCAACACAAGAAGTGCAAACACTTTGGGTGCTTCGGAAGTATGAGCAAAGAGTGGGTAAAGACTAGTAACCAGCTCGATGCATAAAGTACAATCTCGAGGAGACGGGCGAAATCAAGTAATTTTGTCTTCTCAACTCCTAAGAGAATGAACGAAACCGAGTACCCTAGTTCTCTTTTTTATCTTATAGAGGAACTCTGCATAAGTTCAAAGACCATTCGAAAAAAATATAATGGAAGATCATAGTTGTCGAGTCATCAACATTAGTGATTAGTGCTACCAAGAGTAGATTGTCTGTTTTATTTTTCAATAGAATGTCAATCAAAAGCAAAAGTGATATGAACCTACTTGGAAGCGATAACATCGTTGAAAAAGAATCGATGGGCAAATTTTTTGAAGGAAGGTCCTAAAAATCTTTAAAGTCTACGAGACAATACTCATTAAAGCTCTAACAAGCATCCACCAAATTTAAATGACATGAGATGTTTTAGATACTAGCATAAAATAATGAAGGTCTTTTCTTTTATCAAAATGATCCGTAAGAATCAAAAAGGATCAGCACAACTTAGTCGACCTCACAACTGAGACAGTCATTAGTGAGTTGAAGTAGCATGACAGATCAAATTTTGATTACTCAATAATAATGGTAGAGAGCAGTTGGGAGCCAAGAGGCATGTTGTAGCCAAAGTAAAAGATTGAAGATTCAACGGAAGGGGAGGAGATGCAGTGTTTGTAGTGGTTTTGATGAGGATGTTGAAGGAATAAGTGGGGAAAATGTCATGAACAAAAATATGAACAAGGTGTTCGATGTAATGCTTATGTTTGTCCGTGTCTTTCAGTTTTTCTACATACTTTGTACATCAAGTAGCAGACTTACAATAATCTTGGCAACCCTCGTTCGGTTAGGTTTCATCGTCGGTTTCAACTTGTAAATGAGAATTATGTCATGTGGACACTTGTGGGGACTTTGGTCTGTAATATATCTTGATCCTTTATGTGTAATTATTCAGAGGTTGTAAAGCCAATGGTTGTAATTTGTATTGGCTATATAAATTATTTGATGATATGGTTGCTTGTGGATCCCATGGAAAATATTTTCTATGACCCATTTTCTCTTTTGTTGGTTCTAAGAAACCATAGGAGGTTTTGGGAAGATTGACTTTTTTCGGATGGACACGCAAGGGCGCCACATGACTTAGGTAAAACCAGCTAAGTTCATGATAAACTGGCAGCACCATCGTATGTGGGCATTAATACGTGCTAGTGCCTCAGGAGAGCTGGACCATACTTTAGGCGTTGATGCCATCTGGATTACGTTGCGCCATGTCATGCTTTTTGGATGGTGGGACGGATCGATAACTCATCCACTGATGTCACCCGGGCTATGTCACATCTTATCATGCTTCTTGGATGACGGGATGAAGCGACAACCTGTTTCGGAGTCACAGTCCGAACTAACTTAGGAGTGTCTAACTGATTCCATCGTGACAACCTAACGACCCTTGTAGAATGAACCAACATACGTCATATCAGGTATCATTAGAAGAAACATAAAGTCTACCAGACGCAAGTGCTTATTATTTTTTCTGTCATTACCTCAAATAGAAGCATTTATACCAGGTTAAAGTAAATCAATAGATTCAGGATCAAATACAAAAACTTGCAAAGAGAACTTGCTAATTAGAAAGAAAATAAAAGAAACTGTCCTTCACCTTCATAATTCCAACTACATTTCCATCATCTTGTATTCTCCCAATGCCCATACTGCCTACATGTCCATGGTAATCTCCTAAACCAATACTTGTTTCATTTGAACACTTCCATTAGACCTTTGGTCAGACCAATAAATGGATATTGAGATCGAGAGGCTTGGCTATCTGTCAATAAAATCTGTCAAAGGAACAGCAGTTCCACCTTGGAGCTACAACATATCCCTCCATCCAGGGCTCAGAATGAGCAAGAAGCCAGAGGGTGATGGAGGGAAACAGAGCCCGGGAGGGGGTGGTGGCCGTGGACCAGGCCCTGGTCCTGCCCCCCACATCTCCGATTGGCCCAATGGTGACAGAGCAAAGTTGGGAGTCAACGGCGGAGGGTAATGGAACCCCGGCGACAGCAGTGGATAAGGAGATTTCGGCGAGAGCATGTTCAAGAACGTGCTTGGAGAAGGCAACGCCGACGCTGACGGGGTAGTAGGAGGAGGAGACAGCGTAGCGGTTGTTCTTGGGGATGGAAGGGGGAGTGGCGGTAGCAGCCCCCGGGGATGGAAGGGGCGGTGGGTGCGGCTGGCGGGAGGGGTCGGAGCTGACGAGAGAGCTCTCAAGATAGCGCATGTAGGTGGAGACGGGCGACTCGGCCCAGGCAGGGCCGGCAGCACCGGCGGAGATGAAGGGGCGGGGCAAGAACGAAGGGTCCCAATTGGGATGAGGAACCGGAGCTGGGGGCAGATTGAACATAGGGTTTTGGTAGGGGATGGGAGGATGATAGGGGGGTGGAAGGCCGGCGGCGGAGGCCAGAGAAGGGGGAGGAGGCCGAGCAATTGCGGGAAGCGGCGGGGGGCGGATCTTCTGGAGGCGGGTGCTGGAGGGCCTCGGCAGGGGCTGGGGATTGGGGACGGGGCTGCGGTCGCGGGACAGGGTGCCGGTGAGCTGCTGGACGATGCTGCGGAAGTTCTTCTTGCTGATGTTGTACACCTGCTGCTGCGGTCGCTTTTGGTCGGAATAGTAGTAGGTTGGGTGGTGGGGAGGGGTCTTGCAGATGTTCTTGCTCAGCTTGTTGACCCGCATTTGTTGTTGCTGTTGCTGTTCATGATGCTGGTTGTTCACCGAGCGATCCATTCGTGTCCCTTCTCTCCCTTCTTCTTCTCGATCTACTTATGTGGACAGCAAAAGAGGGGGAGGGGAGAGAGCGAGAGAGGGATGACGACTCATGAGAAGTCGACGAATGTGGAGAAGCGCACCAGGGTTAATGGTGGAAGGGTTCGTAGTTTACGAGCATGTTCACCACGACATCGCAATAAATATGTCACGCGTGATCCTTGCTTCGAAGTGATATGTACGTAGTGTTACGACGACATCATTTATATTAATACGAATAGTTTATCCACAAGATTACAGGGTTAAATTGTTTGACGAAGCCGCTGCTGCTAGGAGGCGATGGAAGAATCCATGGGAGAAGGCCACAGCTGAGAACCCACTATGATCGCATGCATGGCTGCTCCCGCTCCACTCAATTCGTAACATTCAGCAATCACAGAAGTCACAGAGCAAACCAAATTGCTTCATAGAATGAAACAGGGATGTAGAACTGTCTCGTGACTGCCCATCACAAGATGGCCGCCCATCCTTCTATAGAGTGATGCGCTTGACAAAAGACACTCCGAACTAAAACTAAAGCAAAACAAGTTCCATCTAATGGGAGGCCGAGGGAAGCAGGAGAGAGAGAGGGAGAGAAAGAGAGAGAGAGAGAGAGAGAGAGAGTTGCAGATGATCTCACGTCTGGGGTGAGGCGATGAAGATGCGGATCTCGTCGAGGAAAGTGATGTCGTGGGGCCGATCCTTGCGTCTCACATATCCCTTAGCCTCCTTCTCCGAGTACACCTTGTAACCCATCTCGCCGCACCGCCTCCACATCACCCCCGCGTAGCTCCGGTGCGCATAGTACGCCTCCGCCTCCACCTCCTTCTGGTCCTCGCCATCGACGACGACGGAGATGGGGAGGCGCTCGTAGTGGCCCTTGCGGGTGCCCTCTAGGTCGTCCATGCGTGCGAGGGCCCGGGGGGAGACGGCGTAGAGCTCGCCGAAAACGTGCTCGCCGGCGCCGGGGAGGTTGAGGAGGAAGGGGACGCGGTAGGGCCCGCACACGAGGGGGAGGCGGCCGGCGGTGTGGGCAGTGCCCACGAATGCGGCGTCCCCAGTGCGTATCAGGTCCTGCATGAGGCCGTGGTTGGCGAATCCGCGCTTGAGCGTGCCGTAGGTGAACACCAGCAGCCGCCGCCCTTCCTTACTCCCCTTCGCCCCCATCGATCAAGATTAATCACCTCCTCCACACGGATCGAACTCTCTTGGCTTGGCCTATTTAAAATAGGAGACCGCTTGCCTAGCGTCCGTTGCTCGAAACCTACCCGCCTGGTTATTGGACCTATCTTGTGGGTCCTATACAGGGCCCGCACAACAAATTTGACTCACGGCTTCCACGATCGGAAGCATCAAATCGGAGAAAACAGATCTGGATTTGGATTCTAGTGGATTCGTTCCACATGAAGAGCGAGATCCCTGCAATCCAAATTCTTGGGGTGTCGACTTCATATGGATAACTGATAGAGAAAACATGCGATATATTTCTTCGAAAAATCTGCACCACAGTTCTGGCAAATGCTGCAATGATTATTCAATCTTATTTGTATTTATCTAAATAACCCACAGCTTGCTAAACGCACCAGTGGGCCGTGGCTGGCAAACTGAGAAGCCAACTATGATGCCAAACATTAGTGTTCTTATCATCCCAATGTGCATAAGGAGACTCCATTACCGAGATAGGCCCAAGTGGTTATCTCATGATGTTATTTATACCACCGCGTCTAATGCTTGTTGAGGTCAGCTAGGTCTTTTCATACTCAGAGCTTAGATTCTTAGGGAGAATGATGGTGTCGCAAACTAATAGATGCATGCATGACTTTTGTCAACATGATTTTTTTTGCCAAAGTAAGTATTTGAATTAACCACTTTCGCGATGCTTCTTTTAGCACTGGAAGAACTGGGCGTTCTAAATGACGCTCGTCATCCATGCCTTGATGCGAGATTAATGCACGTGATTTGCTGCTACTGGCCTCACAACTAAGGGCCCCATGCGGGTTGCCACCACTCCATCCAATCACGACGCAGCGGCCGGTGCCACATTTCGTCACTCCCTTGAGCTAAAAATGGGAAACGACGATGATGCGACAAATTACCTCCTCGTGCTCCTCCTCCGTCTTCAAGTTCTCGGTTCTCTTTTTTGCGTTTGCTTGGCTAGGGTTTCCACAGCCCTCGGTCTTGCTCCTTCTTGCTCGCCGTCAACGTTACTCCGATCAATCCATAGGGTTTCTTCTGTCCGTGGCTGTTTCTTTAGTGGATTTCTTCGATTAGGGTCTCGCTCTCCCTCGAAATGGCGTCTCCTCGGCACTTCCTCTGACCAGTCTTGGGTGCTGCTTCGTGGTTCGGTTCCTTCTTTTCGGAACCTCGCTCTTGGCAACGATTCCATCCTGGTTCTTAGCTTGTGGGCAAGTTCTTCCGCTCCGTTGGTGGAAATTTGGGATCTTGGTCTCTCTGGTGCGGATTTCGCGAACATTTTCCATGGATTACGGTGGTGGAACTGCGTATCCCGGAAGCAATGCCATCGCGATCATTCCGGACGTGTCTGGGCCTCCCGGCCGCGATTCCTGGCTCCCGGGAGGGAGTGACCAGCTCGAGTGGGCGACCGATGAGGATTACCGTGCTTGGAGCGGAGACGCGTCCGCCGATGCTGCCTTCAACTCTGCCTACGACGGCCGCCAATCCCAGTCCCGGGCGGGCAGCGAGCAGCCTCCCGGCAAGAGATCTCGGAACTCCCAAGGGGATTCTCAGGGTAATAATAGGTCCACCAGCTCCAAAGCCATTGGGAAAATGTTCTTCAAGACCAAGCTGTGCTGCAAGTTCCGTGCAGGGACTTGCCCATACATCACGAACTGTAATTTTGCTCATGGGATTGAGGAGCTCCGCAAGCCGCCTCCAAACTGGCAGGAGATTGTGGCAGCTCACGAGGAGGATTCCGAGGCCAGAGAGGAGCGTCAGATACCAACGATGAGCTCATCGATCGTGATTGGGGATTCCGAAAGATCCTATAAAGGAAGGCGGTGTAAGAAGTTCTACACGGAAGAGGGGTGCCCTTATGGGGATACCTGCACTTTCATCCATGATGAGCAATCTAAGGCTCGGGAGAGTGTGGCGATCAGTCTGTCACCCACAGTTGGAGGTAGTGGATATGGGGGTGGAGCGAATGGGTCGAGTCAGAAGCCTTCGAACTGGAAGACGAGGATATGTAACAAGTGGGAGATGACGGGGTATTGCCCATTTGGCAGCAAGTGCCACTTTGCTCATGGTGCAGCAGGTATGACAGACTACCTTGTTGTCACAAATCCATCTCTAGGTGCAACAACCGTAAGGTGTTTCATGTTTGCTTAAGATTATGATGAGCTATAACGAAAACTTAAGAGAAGATTTGCAATGTATTAGTTTTATTCTTCAATTGTACAAATGTATTAATTTACCTTCTGACACTAGTTCTGTTGGCCATATACCATGACTAGTTAATTTCCTTGATGGCTTTACACGCTTCATTTACCAAAAAAAACATGCTGAGTGGAGCTTCATCATCTGGTGTGTAGAGTATGTGCATTATCATGCTTCTTTTCTAATGCCATTTATGTGGAATTGGGCTTCTGTATACTGAATGAGTTAAGGTTCGGTACTGCTTGAATTGATTTTTATCATTTGCATAGAAGCACCTTGATCAGCCAGGAATGATGTTTACTCTCTGCATCATATTCGTATTTGTATGAATATTTTTACTGTGTTTAGTGTATACTAGGATGTGCTTGCAGTATATTATTCTCATTAATGAGTAAATATTGTGGCTTCAGAACTTCACAGATACGGTGGGGGGCTTATGGAGACAGACGGTAGAGATGTCTCCTCGGCCACTCCAGATTCAAAGCAAGCAGGGACATTGACAAAGGCTCCATCAGATGCTTCTGTTGCTTCAAGCATCTCGGTTCCTCATGCAGATATGTATCATATTGGTGTTCCTTCACAGAGGTCTGCTGGTTCCATACAGAGACAGGGACAGAGGTCAATTGAGAAGTGGAAGGGCCCGGACAAAATTAGTAAGATTTATGGTGACTGGATTGATGACATTGAGTAGAACCTTGAATGCAGAAGCACCAGGTTACCTACTAATAGAATAATTAGTCGGTCATCTCCATTTTGTGCTGTGCCGCCCGATAAAGGTTCTGTTCCAAGCTCGTGGAGTGCTGAATGCAACTAGTGATGTGCTGCTATATGCCCGAAGTGGGGTATCAATTGGCATGGTAATTATAAAACCTTGGAAATCTGAAGACTGTATTTTGAGGAAGTGTGATTACTATATGCTTCTTTTGCTGGTTTTCAAGAGTATATCTACAACTGTTCACCTTGGAGATGTTGATTTCAGTATGCTGCTTCTCAAGAAAGTTTGCGAAAATTGGTTGACTCTTTCAGCTTCAAGAATCAGCATTTCACTAACAAATGCTTGATAGTCCTTAAACCTAAATTTTGGAGGCAAGTTGCTGACTCTCATCAGCTTCAGTTGGTTCTTGGCTTGCCGTTGTGATTGATCAATATCAAGTAAACCATTGTCAGCCAGACATGTCAAAGGCTGCTGGCTGGCTACAACAATGCTTCTGAAGTTTATTATAGAACGGAAATCTTGTACTCAAATTATCTCTGTGCACATTGGGAGTCTTTCCTCCTACTGTTACGTACTAAGATGGCTAATGATGTTTGTGCTGGTCAGTGCATGAACTGAACATTAGTTTAATTTAGCATCAGTTGCCATTCTATTAGTCTTTTTTAGTCTCTCTTTTGTTATCATGTTAAAATATTTCCATTTTGACTTCCATCATAATGGACTCAAATCACTGCAGATCTTCTGGGCTATATATCATTTTCATGCCTGTTCTTGATAGTACTACCGAAAGACGGGCGATAACTCTGGGAAGTCAAAACGTTTCAAGAACTCTTCTGCTTCCCATGAGAGTACAAAGAAGTCAACACGTCAAGAACAAAGCAATGCCCAACACCCAACAAATGGCTTTAGTCGCATTTCTCAAATGAACCTTATCGATGTGGGTGGGGATGTCACCCAAGGCTGGATCTGGTCATCTCATATGCCAAGAAGCAGGCGGCATTGGCTGGCACACTGCGAGCCATGGCTGGTCCAAAGCCTCTGTACAGGCCTTTGATACCTTCGGCCGCTGCAATCTTCCTCAAGGCATTGACCGAACCAGAGTACTTGGGGTTCTTGTAATCATCCACTTGGATCACGCTCTTCACCACATCCGTCGGGTAGACGGACAGCCAGAAGGAGGCGCCGCCCAGCCCTCCGGCGACCATCAGAGGCCACCTCCCTAGTCCCGAAGTGTCCGTACCCCCTGCAAAGTACTGCTTAAGGGCTTCGTAGACGCCGAACAAGACGGCGTTCCCGGGGACTTCACGCGCCAAGGTAGGCACCATGCCTTTGAAGAGGCCTCTCACACCAGCTTCCCGGATGACATGCTTTGCGACGTCCATTGGTCCTCCATACTTCGCTGCCGCAGATGAGGCTGCTGAGCCTGCCAAGGCACTCTGAGCTTGCAGCCTGTTCACAAGGGCTCTGCATCAACCGAAGCTACTTGACGGCAACAGATAAAAACGCAAGGAGGAAGAAGAAGAACCTGCACTTGATCAATTCTGTAGGACATGCAAGGATGGAAACTGCAACTCCGGCACCAGCACCACATACCATTTGCTGATTCACTGTGAGAGAAGCACCCGGTTCTGACCTCAGCAACACCTCCATTTGTCCCCTCACCGTGAACAACACAGCATTGAATGCTGCGACGGTTGCAAGTGGAACACCCATTCCTTTGTATAAGCCCCTCGGTCCTTCAGCAACCATTGTTTGCTTGACCGCATCCATGGCGCCAGAGTACTTGGGGGGTTGGCCAGGGAGTGGTGCTGGCTGGCTTTGGAGTTTGACCTTGATGGTGTCGAAAGGATGCCCCACGATCAGCTGTGCTGCCCCTCCAACGGTTCCAGCAGTCAGATCCTTGGCTGCATCCCCCATCTGTTACAGTCAAAAAGATCATGGCTGAACAGGATTCAAGTTCTTTGTAATGGGGTAAGTCTACTGTCAAATTTCCATAACAATGCATAATACCCCAGGTTAGTATTGCATTGTTCTACAAAGAAACATACTCTTCCACTTGGCTTGAGCCACAAATTAGCCAAAGTTGTAATAAAAGTAAGCATTCGTATGTCATTGTGCTAAAGGAAACATTCTGTAACCCGGAAATACATATTTGGTTAATTTTGATAGGCATTTTCATCACTTTGTATCCAGTAGGATGTTCTATAACACCTAACCACTAATCTTTCTTTGGCTATGAATTCAAACTCAAACCAGGGATATACAAGCTTGTGAAAAATCAAAAGCTAGAGAATCTGACACCTCATGCTAGTGATCAACTGGGAGACAGATCAGGTAAAGCCATGTAGATTTCTTTTGAAAACAAGTATTAGGTGATAAATGGTTGGACCACTTATTAGATCAGATATAGATATTACTACCTGATCCTTGATCTGAAGGTTGTTGGAATTAAACTTGTGTAGTTATCATGAAGAGATTAATTTCATCATAAGAAAGTTTCATTTCTTCAAGAAAAAATATTTATGAAAGGACAAGTCAAATTGGTTATTAATTCTTGAAAGAGTTTATTGAAAGAAAGATTCTTTCTTACTGCATAAATCTGCATAAATGTAATGTATCTTGGGGAACTATATAAACCCCATATGTTGAGGCATGAGAAATATAGAGTTTGTGAAATTATAAAAATATTGAGAGAAATACAGAAGATTTAGCCTTCTCCTACTTTTCCTTAATGTGCTAACTCTATCCTTTCTTCCTATCAACTTCAACAATTGGTATCAGAGCTATGGCTTCATCCTCAAGCACCTTCCAACTCCAAATCCCTAGATTGACAAAAGAAAATTATGACATATGGTGCATCCAAATGAAGGTTCTTCTAGGCTCCCAAGATGTATGGGAGTTTGTAGAAGATGAATTTGTTGAACCAAGTCCAGCAGAAGAAGGAGCGATGAATGCAAAAGCAAAAGAGCAACTCAAAGATAGAAGAAAGAAGGAGAAAAAGGCCTTGTTCACAATCTACCAAGGGCTTGATGATACGATGTTCGAGATTATCGCTCCAGCAAATACTTCAAAAGAGGCTTGGGAAATGCTTCAAAAGCATTTGGTGGTGTTGATAAGGTAAAAAAACTCAGTCTACAAGTTTTACGAGCCGATTTTGAAAAATTACAACAAGGTACCTCTGAAACTATTTCTGATTATTTCACAAAAGTTATTTCTATTGTTCATCAAATGAGAAGAAATGATGAACAAATAAGTGATCAAAGAGTGATATAAAAGATACTAAGATTACTAGATTCAAAATTTGATTTTATTGCTGTTGCGATTGAAGAGTCTAAAGATTTGGAAGAAATGTCTTTAGAACAACTTATGAGTTCCCTTCAAGTTCATGAACAAAGGATTACAAAAAGAGCAGAAGAAATAACTGTGAAACAAGCACTACAGACCAAGCTTACTCTTGAAAATAAAGGTGAATCAAATTTTCAAAGAGGAAGAGGTCGTTGACAAAGAGGAAGAGGTGGCAGAAATCAGACCTATCAAGAATCTCCAAACAATGAAGGAGGTAGAGAAAATTCTAGCCAAAGAGGCCGAGGTTATGGTCGTGGACGTGGCAGAATTTCTAAAAGGTCTGAAATACAATGCTATATTTGTAAAAGGTATGGGCATTACTCCTTTGAATGCTATTATAATCCTAACAATGAAGGTGATAAGGCAAATTTTATTGAAAAAGAAGAGAAGAATAAAAATCAAGTTTTACTAATGACTTATGATAATTTGAAGGAAGATCAGTTTATGACATGATATCTAGATACAGGAGCTTCAAATCACATGTGTGGTATTAAAGAATTATTTTCAGAAATGGATACAAGCTATTCTAGAAATATTATATTTTGTGATCTATCTCAAAGACCAGTAAGAGATAAAGGTAAAATTGTTCTTGGACTCCATAATGGCAAAGAGTTATGCATTTCAGATGTTCATTATGTGCCTGATATGAAAAATAATATTCTTAGCTTGGGACAATTACTTGAAAAAGGTTATAATATTGAGATGAAAGATATGACTCTTTCAATTTATGATAAGACTAAGACATTAATCTCGCATGTGAAAATGGCGAAGAATAGAATGTTTCCTCTACATTTATGCATTTTTGTTCTGCTGATTTTGAAAGGCTTTCTTTCTTACTTACCCATAACACATACTTCACATAATTTTGATGGGCGATCAATTCTTGGCATTCCTATCACCATATTAAACTTTCTAAAAGTTTTAAAGTTTCAAAATTTAAATGTGCATATCTAAGATGCTATAATGTAGAAATGTCCTCAGATGTTTGTGGCCCTATCAGCCCAGTATCACTTGGAGGAAGCAGGTATTTTCTTACCTTCACTGATGATCATAGTAGCAAAACTTGGGTCTATATTTTAAAGGAAAAGAAAGAAGTGTTAAACAAATTCAAAGAATTTAAAGACTTAGTTGAAAGACAAAGTGGTTGCAAGATTAAATGTTTACGAACAGATAGAGGTGGTGAATATACATCAAATGAATTTGAAAGTTTTTGTAGAAATAATGGAATTTTACATCAATTTACTATGCCATACACACCTCAACAAAATGGTGAAAAATAGGACTATACTTAATATGGTCTGATGCATGTTAAAGGAAAGAAAGATTCCTAAAGAATTTTGGGGGGATGTTGTTGCTTGTGCAGTTTATTTGCTTAATAGGTTTCCAACAAGGCGAATTAGTAATTCTACACTAGAAGAAGTATGGAGCCTGTAGAAACCAAGAGTTGATCATTTAAGAATTTTTGGAAGTGTTGTATTTGCCAAGATACAGAAGAAAAGAGAACAAAACTTGAAGATAAAAGTCAGAAATGCATTTTATTAGGTTATGCTGAGAATTCCAGTGGATACAAATTCTATAATCCTACCACAAATAGAGTTGTGATGTCAAGAGATGTTGAGTTTAATGAACAACAGATTTGAGATTGGAAAAGTAATGAACAACATAGGAAAGCTATATCATCAGAAGAGGATGATATAATACAAGCAAGCACAGAAGAGGCTTTACTAGAATCATCACCGAGATCAGCTAGGTCACATGATTCAAGAAGTCCGATTATAAGAAAGACAAGACCGATCTAGGAGCTATATGATGTGACTCAAAGAATTGATACTAACAATAATGAACTTTCTCTATTTTATCTTTTTGCAGGATATGATCCATTAACTTTTGAAGAAGCTTGTAAAGAAGAAAAATAGAGACAAGCTATGAAGGAGGAGATTAATGCTATTAACAAAAATGATACATGGAAACTTACTACACTTCTAGAAGACCACAAAGCGATCGGTGTTAAGTGAATCTTCAAAACAAAAAAAAAATGCACAAGGAGAGGTGAAGAAATATAAAGCACGATTGGTCGCAAAGGGATATAAACAACAATATGGGATCGACTATGAAGAAGTGTTCGCACCAGTTGCTCGATTGGAGACAGTAAGATTACTTATCTCCCTAGCAGCTCAAATGAAATGGAAAATTTTACAAATGGATGTCAAATCAACATTCCTTAATGGAGTTCTTGAAGAAGAGGTATATGTTCAACAACTCCCTAGTTTTATTATTTATGAACAAGAAAACAAAGTATATAAGTTAAAGAGAGCTCTTTATAGGGTTAAACAAGCCCAACGAGCATGGAATTCTCGGATATATGCTTATTTTATTCAAAACGATTTTTCTAAATGTCCACATGAACATGCTCTCTATACAAAATCTAACATTGATGGAGATATCATGTTTGTATGTCTATATGTAGATGATTTAATATTTACAGGTAGTAGTAGCCACATGATTAAAGATTTTAAATACTCTATGAAGAAGGAGTTTGAGATGACTGACTTGGGCTTAATGTTTTATTTCCTTGGTATCGAAATTATACAAAACAATGAAGGAATTTTTATTTCACAAGGAAATTATTGAAAAGAGGTTCTAAAGAAGTTTTCTATGGAAGATTGTTATCCTACAGATACACCTATTGAGTATGGCACCAAGTTGACCAAAGAAGGCAAAGGTAAATATATTAATCCAACTTATTACAAAAGTCTAGTTGGATGTTTAAGGTATTTGACATGCACTCGACCTGATATATTATTTGGAGTTGGTTTAATAAGTAGATATATGGAATCTCCCAAGACTTATCATTTAAATGTCGCTAAACGAATTTTATGATATATTAAAAGATCAATTGAGTATGGAATATTTTATTCATCATCAAAAGGACTAGATCTTATTGGATATAGTGACAGTGATTGGGCTGAAAGCTATGATGATCGAAAGAGTACAACTGGATTTGTATTTTATTTTGGTAGAGCTACATTTACTTGGTCTTCAAAAAAACAACGTATAGTTGCTCTATCAAGTTGTGAAGCAGAATACATAGCAGCATCTTCTTGTGTTTGTCATGCAATATGGTTAAGAAGATTGCATCAGGAACTTCATATGTCACAGGAGAAGTCAACCAAAATTTATATTGATAATAAATGAGCTATTGCCTTAGCCAAGAATCCAGTCTACCATGAAAGATCAAAGCATATCGATACAAGATTTCATTTTATAAGAGATCATGCCAAAAATAAAGAAGTTGAGCTACACCATGTCAAGACAAGTGAACAAGTGGCTGATATTTTTACAAAACCTCTCAAAATTAAAACATTTCAACATCTTCGAAGAAAACTTGGCAAGTTGGATGGAACAAGTTTAAGGGGGGAGAATGTTTGAATTAAACTTATGCAGTTATCATGAAGAGATTAATTTCATCAGAAGAAAGGTTCATTTCTTCAAGAGAAAATATTTATGGAAGGACAAGTCAAATTGGTTATTGATTCTTGAAAGAGTTTATTAAAAGAAAGATTCATTCTTACTGCATAAATTTGCATAAATGTAATGTATCTTGGGGAACTATATAAACCCCATATGTTGAGTCATGAAAAATATAGAGTTTGTGAAATTATAAAAATATTGAGAGAAATACAGAAGATTTAGCCTTCTCCTACTCTTCCTTAGTGTGCTAACTCTATCCTTTCTTCCTATCAACTTCAACAAATGTCATCCAAAGCCAGTGAATGATGTGTTTGTTCAGTAACTATCCATCTATGTCATTGTATCCTAAAGATCCAAAGATGATAGCAATAGCAAGAAACATCTATTTCTGCTTCTGTAAAGAGTACATGACAGACTTAATATTTATCCAGTTACAACTTCTATTTGTCAATCCTAGGAACATTTGTTATGATTATTAGCAAGGAACAATAATGAGTGGAAAGAATCTAGTTTTATACACCAAATGCAGTCCAATAGTTACGTAGAATGAAAACAAAATAAGAAATTATTACTAGAAAGGATTTTAGTAAATTGACCTGATAAGGATGAGAGAAATCAACATCTTATCGTGGAGAAAACCTTGAAGATATTACTTTTTGATAGTTTCATAAGTTTAGAGAATACCTTAATTTATACTAGTTATAGGCCTTGAAAACTAACTAACTAACAATGTGAGACTATTGAAAGAAACATAAAACAAAAAATTAATAATGTAGAATAAATAAAACTGATAAGTGGATAACTTGCTATTTGGAAATAGTCTTCTACTTGTTCCGTACTAATCCCATCCACTTGAGAAAACACTCATCCTCGAGTTTGTGTTTGGATACAATAGATCCTCATATAGTTTGTGTTGGGACCATACTTTTTTTATTTCAATTTGTTATAAGTGCCTATGTGAAATCTCTTTTTCGCAAGTACACCATAACATATATCTCCTTCCTTGAACACCTTCTCTCTCAGCATCTCATTCTATTTTGGGCTCATTCGATAATGAGGTACAGTTGATAGAATTGCTCCAGGAGCTAGATCAATTTGGTGTTGACTGTCTCTTATGAGTGAAAGTCCATCTAGTAACTCTTCAAGAGTGATCTCTTTGAATTCTTCCAATATTAATCTTAATTTGTTTGAAATCTTTGCATCATGTGACTTCTCCCTTCATGACAAGAACATAGCATACTTTTGTTTCTTTAGAATTGAGAATGAATTTCTGCACAGAGTTGAAAATGGATAAGAAAGACTCCCCCTCTACTTTAGAAATGTTGGATTCATCTCCCTTTTGTTAGTCAGTAGAATGACAATCTTCTTCCAGTTCCACCAAAATACATAGACATTCTTTCTTCCAGGTGGGTTCCATTCATATCATATTATCATGGCTATCCAAATAGTACTTGGCACACATCCATGTCAACTACCTCACATATAACTTCCTCCTTATAACTTTTCAATTGAGAGAATAACTCTACATATCTTTGTTAGAATGAAAGGTTTTCTTATGTTGGGATGGATATTCTTGTCTTGGAGTGAGTAATAATCTTTTTACAACATATGCAATGTGTTCCTCTTCTTCCTTGACTATTTCAACATTGTCAATATCATTAATCACATCATCTTGGACTTCTTCTTCTTCTTCAAAGCCATCTTTGTGATCTGTAAGGTTGATAGTCTTATGAGCATGACACTCGTTGGAACGATGACCAGGCTCCCCACATTTGAAATGCTTCCCAACCATAGATCAAACATATGAATTATTTATGGTAGTCGAGATATGCTTAGCTTGTCTTATTGCTCCTAAGATATTTGTTCCTTGATTTGTAGGTTATATTGACTCAGTCACAACTTGCTTCTCTTTGTTAAGAGCAGACTGTGTTGTCGGAGTAGAGAATTGTTGGGTAGCAATTGGAGGTGGAGTCAACAATATTTCAGCCTTTAATACCATATTATGAGCTTCGTCTACTATCTATATTGGAGTTTAAGACATTTTATCTTTGTTATAAATTTCAATCCATTGACGTGCCTTGTTGTCTATTGGTCTTTTGACTCTGATAAGTTACATATGGCTGAAAGGCGTAAGAATTCATTAGTATACTTAGGTATAGATCGAGTGCCTTGGTTACAGTTTTAGTATTGTTTACACAATAGTTGTTCATAGTCTGGGGTTAGGAACCTTCCTTCGAGAAGTTGCTTCATCTTTCGCAATGTCTATACTAGTGCTTTTCCTTGTCTTCTTATGTTATTTTGTAATGTATCCCACTAAGCTGTTGCACCTCCTTTCGACTTGTATGCAATAAGCTAGACTTATTTATGATAAAAAACATCTATCACCTTGAAGAAGTTCTTTACTTCATAACTCTAGTCAAGAAAAGCTTCAATGCTGAGGTGGCCATTAAAACTAGGGAGGTCTACTTTGAGGCTGTAATCCTCAACTAACCTATTTCGCCTGGATGGTGCTTAATGTCTTTCGTATCTTTAATTGTCATCTTATGAATTATCATCATATACTATTGGTTATTGTGGATAAATAGTACCACGTTGGTTGAAGTGTCGAGATTGAGTCGCACCTGCACCTCTTCTTTAGTTAGTTCTCTGATAGCCTGTAATTCCTTCTTCTTCGTTTGGCACATCTTCATAAGCTGGTTGCCTACATTGGATTGCAGGCCCGTATTGATGATTAGGCTAGCCATAAGCATCAACATTGGCACGGTTGATCCTATCATCATCATGAACTTTGTTGGTGCCAAAACGCAAGTTAATGAGCATGTCCCGAATCTCTCAGAATTCTCAGGTCATCCTCGCTTCTTGTACTTCTAACGTCACTCATAGGGCTATCACTTATTGATCATTATTATTGAGGTTGTTGTCATTACCTTCATCATTAAGGTTGTTACCATCGAAAGTACGATTGCCATCGTTGATACCATCATCGTTGTTGCTATCATTGTTATCACTAGACTTCATCTTGATGGGCTATATGGTTGTACTTAGCAAATTAAGTTTCTGATTTACAAGATCCACTATAAGTGACGAGCGTAGAGCATACCTTTTAATTTCCTAACCACAAAATTATTATGCTAACACCAAGAGCAAGACTCTGATACCAACTGATGTAGAACGAAAATAAAATAAAAAATTACTACTAAAAGGTTTCTATTAAATTGACGAAGGACAATGAAAATCAACTCCTTATCAAAGAGTTATTAAAAGAAACATAAAATATAAAAATTAATAATATGAAATAAATAAAAATGATAAGTGAGCAATTTACTTTTTAAAAACAATTTTTTTCTGCTTGTTCCGCATTGAATAGACACCAAATTACATGTAAACTGCTGCTTCAGATTCAGCAACAGCAACTTCTAATCTACCATGCTATAAAATGTACCCTAAAACTATATGATGTGGCCAAAATTTCAGAAACTTTATAGAAATAACTAGCATAAGGATCTCTTCTTTTGATAGGCACATTGATAGTTAAAACGACTAAGCAGTGGTGGACATTAGCAAAATTAGAACTAAAGCTTCTACCTAAAACCAATTTTGACACATAATACATGGATGAATCAAAAGGATCAGAAGCCATTGTGTAGAATGTGAAACACAGAGAAAGACATACAATTGAATCATCTCTATGTTTTGACAGATTTCTAGGAAGAAACTTTTAATTCTTTGAAGAGCTAAATAAATGCACAATGAAGATTTCAATCCAGATCAAATTGAAACAATACATCAAACACCTAGATGGACGATTCCTTTAAACGGAGACCCAGCCAACCTTCTTCCTTCTTTCCCTAATTCTTGTCTACTCTAGAAATCCCTACCTCAGAAGTTGGACACCATTCTCTCTATCATACTTGCTCATAGTCCAGCTAGATCAATAATCTACCCCAGAGATTAGATGCATACAAGGAAAAGTCACAACAATCCGGATCTGTGCCAGATTCACTAGGCTGTCCAAGCATCTGACAGCTCCTTACCCACACCTTGACTGTTTCATGTTGGAGCACCATATGGTATGGGTCAGCCGCAAAAGAGTTTACTTGAAAAATTAGTAGATGATCATTTTAACAAACAATATGTGTTCAAGAACCTTAGCACAACCCGAACAACGTTTGAGCCAACTAGTCGACAATCCAACAACAAGCAGTCTCGAATCCAAGAGGCAATCGACAAGTACCATCAATATCTTCGCAAAAGCAGGGCAACGGAAGGTGAAAGCAGAGAACTTTACCTCGCCGGACCCTTCTCAGATCTCCAAGCTCAGCGCAGGGAAGAAGGAACGAAACGGAGGCGGCTTCTTGTAGTTCGTGTGTTGGCGTTTCCATCACAGGAGGGAAGAAGGAAATATTTTATTAGCATCCGCAAGGAGGCGCCTCGCAAAGTTTAGAGGAAGGAAGGAACAGACAAAAGACAGCAGCATGTTGCTGACTGCTGGTGGATGCTTTGAGCAGCCCACTCGCGACGGCAGAGATGGAAACGCGGAGAGGAGAGCCATTTAGCTACACGTGGTGGTTTAGTGGAATCCCTCGTGTTCTGGGACCGGTGGTGTCCAAGACGGGTGCGGCGCTTATTTGGGTTGGTCGGATTACGTTGGCAATCAATGTCATAAACCTTCACCAAAAGAATACTTGTCTAAATTGAACCATATTTGGGCCATGAAGCCCAACACAAACTTGGCAGGGACCTGGCCGAATCCGACATGGATCCGGCCGCGGGCCCCATAGAATTAATGGCGGCCATCATGCCTTGCTCCCACGTGGAACTCCATGCTGCGCTTGCATGAGAAACGTGGGTGCGCGAACACTTCGAATGTTTCAGTTCCCGCGTCGTCGTTGCGAAGAAGCCATGCAAACCTTCGTCATCACGTGGACATTGATCCCAGATCCTTCGATCATAGCCGTCCGTTGTTGGCTCCATTTGTCACCCGGTATGAACCCCCACTTCTCCCTCGGTCTCTAATACCAGAGTGAGAGATGAATGATAACATTCTACATACATATATAACTCTTTTATTATTCGACGGAACACTGCTTTTCAATCCGTGATATGATGATTGAGGGTCTAACAACTCAAACTTAGTTTAAGGCGTTAACGGAGTCAAATGAATCACCATCGAGCGCTATGTCACAACACATATCATACTATAACCTTCTACTTTTCTCTCTCCATCTATTCTTATTATTCTATTTGTCTTTAGTTCTAGGGCTATCCTTTCATCGATAAAGGAGGTTAGATGTTCCCCTCTCTAACAGTATCCACATGGTAAATGCTACGACAAAGCTCCATAGATCGCTATGGGATCTCTCCACGTGTAGCACACAAGAAATATCAATCAAGGAAGAGAGAAGACTAAGGAGAATAGGAGGGGCAGCCATCAGAAGCTCTAACTTATGAGCCCTTTACCCCTCTCCTATTATAAAGATCCTTTTCAACTTAACCCTAATTGATCATACCCTATTCGATACTGGATCTCCATCAAATTACCCACGACTATTGGACTAGTAGATTTCTACCCAATAATCTCTTATTAGCTCTTATTGGATCTTATCCATATGATCCAATAATACACGAGCATATTAAATATCTAATAAAATAGGAGTTTTACGGATATCTCATATCTAAACTTCTACTCGTCGCAACATCCACCATATATGTATGACCCTCTAGCCATGAGTTGCACGTATAAGAACTCTTTTGACTTAGTAAATTGTTATCTCATAACAATTCACTCAACTCATCGACTATGGACATATTATGTCATTACGCCATAATCCCCAAACAATACAAGGTGATCTAATTTATTGGACTTGGTTGTCCATAATTATCATGTATCTATAATCCATCATCTATCTAATATCCCGGAGATCGTATATCGTATCGCATCGTCCTACCTCATATGGAATCCATTCAAGTCTTGCTACAATCAAATTCTCCTTAAGAACTCTTTCTCTCAATCAACGACCTTGGCTAGGATTTGCCTTAGCGAGAGCACATGAGATATTTCTCTCATGATACCAAGAGTGATTATTGACACTTAACTGCCTTCGTAATGTTGACTACCAATCTCGATAATTGGTTGTACCATATCTAAAACTTCTAGACTTGTAAGTCCGACATCAAAGAAAGGAGTACTTAGATAAAGCATCCTTAGTGCCTCAAGTCTAAGGACCAAACATACAATTGGGACTACGTAATCTCTATTTGACAATTAAGTATCATTAACCATCCAACATTATGCAAATCAATTAGTAAATTCATTCTTCAATAAGCACTTGTATTGTTTCATTAATATCCCTATATAGCGACTATAAAACCAGTTGCCTCCATTATATAGTATATCACCGCTCAATTATCTTGATGTCCCTCTCGAGTAACATACGACCAAGATTATTTATGGTCTATGTTTAAAGACGAATTGATCTCATTATCATAATCTCATCATGATCCAATTGTCATTGCACAGATCCAAGGACATCATAATATATGTAATAGGTAACATAAAGTGAGAATATACTAATAATAATAATAAGTAAAAATATTATGCAGCTTGTCACATGTGTCATCACTCATGTTATTGGCTTGCAGGGCACTTGTAACTAGTAATCACTTACTTGACCTAAAAATAATCACTTACATGTTTGATCCTCATAAGACCCTTATGATGCTCAAAGATAATTTAAGACAATGACTTTGTTAGTGGATTTGTAATGCTATCTTCAGATGAAATTCTTTCCATTGCTACATCTCTATGGATCACGATCTCTTTAATCAGATGGAACCTTCTCAGAACGTGCTTAGACTTCTGACGGGCCTTAGGTTCCTTTGCTTGAACAATCATTCTGTTGTCATAATATATGGGAATCAACTCCTTGTTATTTGGTATGACTCTTAAATCTGCAATGAGCTTCTTTATTCAGACTCTCTCCTTTGCTGCTTCTAGCGTAACAATGTACTCCACCTCAGTGGTCAAGCAATACTGGTGTCTTGCTTAGAACTCTTCCAGCTTACTACTCTATTATTCAGGGTAAAAACATACCCTGAGTTCAATTTGCTATCATCAATATCAGACTGGAAACTTGAGTCCGTGTAGCCCTAAACGTGGAGGCTACCTCCTCTTATACCAGTAAAATATATTTAGTTCTTCTCAAGTACTTAAGGTTATACTTTACTGCCTTATAGTGTTCCAAACTTAGATCAGCTTGATACTTGCTCGTGACACTCAAAGCATGTGTTATATCAGGCCTGGTACATAGCATAAGATATATGATAGACCCTATACTGAGGCATAAGGTATCCTATCCATGTCTATCATTTCTTCAGGAGTCTTTGGGGACATGCTCCTAGAAAGTGATATTCCATGTTTTATTGGTATGAGATATCTCTTGAAATTTTTTAATGTCAAACCTTTTGGCAATTGAGTCTATATACTTGGAGTAGGACAAGCCAAGCATTCTCTTAGATCTATCTTTATAGATCCAAATCCTCAAAATGTAGGATGCTTCCCCTAAGTCCTTCATAGAGAAATTCTAGATAGTTAAGCCTTAACTATCGAGAGCATTCATATATCATTCCCAATGATCAGGATATCATCGGCATATAACACTAAGAAGGTGATAGCACTCTCACTTACTTTTATGTACACACAAGGCTCATCTTCATTCTTATCGAAGTCATAAGATCTAATCGCATTATTGAATCTTATATTTCAAATTTGAGAAGCTTGCTTCAGTTTGTAGATGGACTTGAGCAACCTGCACACCTTATTTGGATTTTCCTTGAACACAAATTCCTCAAAGTTATACATATACAGCTCCTCCTTAAGATTGCCACTAAGGAATGTCATTTTCACGTCTATCTGCTAGATTTCATAGTTATAATGTATTGTAATTGCTAAAAGAATTCTAATAAATTTCAGCATGGTTACGGGTGAGAAGGTTTTGTCATAGTTAACTCGTTACCTTTGATAATACGCTTTGGCCACCGACCTTACCTTATAGGTCTCCACCTATCCATCTACTTCAATCTTCTTCTTGAAGATTTATTTATAGATAGGTATGATACCCTCATGTGGATCAACAAGGTTATAAACCTTGTTAGAGTATATGAAATCTATCTCAGAATTTATGGCTTCTTATCACTTTTCTGAGTCTATACTCATAATAGCCTCTTGGAAGGTCTGAGGATCAATATGTTGAGTGTTATCTCCACTAATATGTCCTACATATCTCTCAAGAGGAATGGTGCTTGAGCTAGATTCTCGAACCTCGTTCAACTCTATAATGCTTCCACTGTTTCTATAAAAAATGTGCTCATTCTTAAGAAACACTACCCTCTTGGCACCAAAAACCTTTTTCTCGGGATGATATAAATAGTACATATAAGTTTTCTTGGGGTATCCCATGAACTAACACCGCTCCATCCTTAATTCCAATTTGTCGGGATTGTGTCTTCTAACATGGATAGGGCAGCTCCAAATCTTAACAACCTTAAGATCAAACTCTTTCTTTTCCATAAATCATATAGTGTAGATATTACCGATCTAAATGGAATTTTGTTCAGAAGGTAAGTTGCGGTCTATATGACATATCCCCATAATGACACAGATAGGTCAACAAAACTCATCATGGATCTACCATGTCTAATAGCATGTGATTCCTCCTTTTTGATACACCATTATGCTGAAGTGTATAAGGTGGTGTCCATTGGGAAAGAATCTCATGATCCTTGTGGAAATGGATAAACTCTATACTCAAGTACTATCCTTCTCGTTCCGATCAAAGAGTCTTAATACTCTTTTCAGCCTAGTTTTCTACTTTATTTTTATATTCCCTAAATTTCTCTAAGGCTTTGGACTTATACTTCATCAAGTACATATGTCCATACCTAGAGAAATCATCAATGAAAGTAATAAAGTAGGAGTAATCACCTATGGCCTGAGTCAATATGGGACCACACATATCGCTATGTATAAGTTCCAACAACTCAGTGGCTCTCTCTAATTTCCCTAAACGAAGAGTTGGTCAATTTTCACGAAGGCAAAGTTCGCAAGTTGTATATGACTCATAGTCGAATGGATCTAAGTATCCATCCTTTAGTAACTTTTGAATTTTTCTCTCATGGATATGACCTAGCCTACAATACCACAAGTACACACTGTTCACCTTATCTCATTTCCTCCTAGACACACTTACTTTCATGATTTATGCAGCAATGTTTAGCATAAGTAAATCATTGTGCAACGTTTCTGGTGGGGTGGTTGGTTAAAGTTCAAGTGTAAAATTACGTTAAGAAAAACTTTTCGTTTAAATAAAATCAAAATCAGAAGTGTTTCTTAGACTTAAAGGTGAATAAGTAAATGATTTAAAACACAATCAAAAGATGATGCTCTTGCCTTTCTAATTAAGAATAATTGAAAATAGTAAATGCGACAAGTAAAGAGCACTCATTTGGCCCCAATCTTGGCCTACACTACTTTCAAGTCTTCTTCGTCGAGGCCTACCGGTGTCCACTACAAACTTCTTTGGGTGAAGACCAAACCCTTATAGCCTTTAAATCTGACAAGGGAAACCTTTTACAAGAATTACAACTCTTGGCCCACTTCTTTCCCCCTTTCCTTTTTCTTACACTCTTTTAGCACACACTTTTTTTCACAGATTTTTACGCAATGACTTGTGTGAATATTTGTGTTAAATGTAATAGGGTATTTATAGACCTTAATTGGCTTCAAAAGAATGGAACTACAATTCAAACACACCCAAAAAAATCAGGTATGGGCGGCACAACCACCGACGCCGATGGTACAACCATCGAAAGCCACCGAAAATAGGGTCTTGGCGGTAATCGCCGGCTGGTGGTCCAACCACCACCTTCTACCCAGATTCTTGGGCGGTGGCAGTACAACCATTGGCTTGGGCAAGACAATCGCTTTCTCGGATTCTCGGGTGTCGAGGTACAACCATCGCTCACAAGACAACTACTAGGATTTTAAAAGTGATTCTCTTCACTTTTTCAATCTCGACTTGTACCTCCTATTGACCAATTTTTAGGTTAACCAATTGAGCTTAACTTGAGCTCAATCCATCCCTTTAGTGGACCCGGTTACCTTACATTAAGTTGATTTCGATTCCTTCTAAATTAAACTTAATTAGAACTCAATCTCTGTCTACAACTCACTGATTACAATCATAAGGACCATCAAGCTAAACAATGACCTAACTCCCGCCAATCTGACGGCCTCCGTCATTCTTGCGGCGAGTCTTATGGTCTTCCTCCGACGATCTCCCGACATATTCAAAATTTGAGATTCAACAATCTCCCCCTTTTTGATGATGATAATCAATTGATGACGGAAGTTAAACTTACTCCCCCTAAATCCATGCCATAATAAGGAAAACTTAAATCCAAGAGAACCACACACTCTTGAATTCAAGTATCACGAAGTAATTAATATTTCAAGTAAATAATATTTCAAGGATGCAATGAGACACTTATACATCAACAAAAATTTATTTTAAATTATCAAGCCATCAACTCATCAAAGATTTTTATGAATTTTAAAAATTATGCATCAGTCATACATTTGACAATCTCCCTTTAAGTCATTAATCATTTCATCCCTTTGTTTATCAACGAACAAGGAGAAATGTCCATGTAAAAATTTTACATAAGTCATCAATACCTATTTCTCCCCCTTTGTCATCAATAAAAATGTGAAATGTAGTGCTAAAGATTTCAATGCACATAAGTCTTTGCTCTCCTTTTGTAAAATAAGATATGAGCCATAAAGAATTTTCTTCCTCTTATGAAAAAGAAAGAAAAAAATAAGAGAGGAGTTGTAAAACATAATTAAGAAGAGCTCTCAATCTTATAGAAGCAAATTTTAAAAAGAATATTTTGAAGATGAGCTCAAAGTCCAAAAAATCTAGGAAGATTCAAAAACTTAAGAGCTACTCATGCATTTAAAATTATCTTACGTAAATTTCAATCAAATGTAGCAAATGAATCCAAAAAATAGCACATCATCATCTTGATGTAATTTTTTTTCCCTTTTTGTAAACAAGAAGGCAGAAATAAGGAAAGAGAAGTGAAAAACATTATATCAAAAAAATATTTAATTTTATAGATGTAAATTTTAAAATCCAAGAAAAAATAGGAGTTATCCATGCAATTTAATTCAATTCATCTTATGTAAATTTTAAGCAAGATAGCAAATCAAGCAAATCATGCATTATCATATTTTAGCATTCCTAGCTCTCTTCTAATAAAATCAAATTTCTCTTCATTTAATGATTTTATAAAAATATTTACTAATTGTTGCTTAGTGTCAATAAATTTCAAGAAAATGTCTTGATTGTTTATATGATCCCTAATGAAGTGATGTATAATATCAATATACTTCGTTCTTGATTGTTGAATTAGATTTTTGATTAAACATATTGCACTTGTATTGTTATATTTTATAGGGATATTTTTCAGATAAATTCTGTAATCTTCTAATGTGTTTTTTCATATAAATGACTTGAGCACAACAAGCACTAGCTACAATATATTTGGCATCTACTATATTTGGCTTTAGTAATAGATAAAGCAACTGAATTTTATTTATTATAAGACCAAGAAACAAGTGCATGCCCTAAAAATTGACATGTCCCGATAGTGCTTTTTATATCAATTCTATAACCACCAAAATCGACATTAGCATAAGCAATTAAATGGAAGTTTTTAGATTTTGGATATCATAATCCTTAGTTAGAAGTTTCTTTTAAATATCTAAATATTCTTTTAATTGCTTTAAGGTGGAAAGCTTAGAATTGGATTGAAATCTTGTATACAATCTAACACTAAATATGATATCTGGTCTAGTGGTAGTTAAGTATAACAAACTATCTATCATTCCTCTATAGGTTTTTTAAACAAAATTTTCTCCTTCATTGTCTAAGTTTAACTTTATAGATGTGCTCATGAGAGTGTTTATGGCTTTAGCATTTTTCATACTAAAACGTTTTAGCAAGTCCAAGGTGTATTTAGTTTGACTAATTAAGATACTATCATCTAGTTACTTTATTTGTAATCCTAAGAAAATGTTAACTCATCCATTAAACCCATTTCAAATTCTTGGCTCATACACTTGGTAAAAGATTCACACAATGATTCATTTATAGAACCAAAAATGATATTATCAACATAAATTTAAATAATAAAATTATTTTTAAAATACTTAAAAAATAATGTGGTATCAACTTTACCTTTTAAAAAAATATTTGAAGGAAAGAACTAAGTCTTTCATACTAAGCCCTAGGGGCTTGTTTTAATCCATAAAGAGCTTTAGAAAGTTTGAAAACATAATTAGGAAGAAGACTATTTTCAAAACCAGGGGGTTGTTCAACATACACTTCTTCAGAAATGAAACCATTAAGAAAAATACTTTTAACATCTATTTGAAATAATTTAAAATCTTTAAAAGATGCAAAGGCAAGGAGCATCCTTATGGCTTCAAGTCTAGCTAAAGAACGAAAGTTTTTTTATACTCGATTCATTCTTCTTGGTTGAAACACTTGGCCACTAATTTAGCCTTGTTTCTAACCACGATACCATTTTCATCTTACTTATTTCTAATGATCCATTTAGTACTAATCATTAAATGGTCATTAGGTCTAAGAACAAGCTCGCATATCTCATTTCTCTCAAATTGATTAGGTTTTTCATGCATTACATTAACCCAAGAAACATCTCTAGGGCCTCATTAATGCATTTTGGTTCGATTTGAAAGAGAAATGTGGTATTTGCACAAAAAATATTTAAAAGAGGATCAAGTTTGAACTCTTTTTGATGTATCTCCTATTATAAGCTCCTTAGGATGATCATTCACATATTTTCATTCCTCGGGTAAGGATTTAAAAGTAAATTCATCTAAGTTACTTTTAAGAGTATTGTCATTTAAATTCAAAGTACTAAGATCAAATTCATCATCAAAATCAATTTTCTTAAGATCGGGAACTCATTAAAAACAACATGAATAGGTTCTTTAATTACTAAGGTTCTTTTACTAAAAACATGACAGGCTTTTGAAATTAAGGAATAACTAAGAAAAATACTCTCATCAGATTTTGCATCAAATTTTCCTAAGACATCTTTTTCATTTAAAATAAAATATTTGCAATCAAATTTTAAAATATAAAATATTGGGTTTCTTACTGTTCAATAATTTATATGAAGTTTTGAAGGTAATGGCCTCACAAGAATCCTATTTGAAATATAACACATTGTGTTAACCATCTTAACCTAAAAATATTTGGGTACGCTATGTTCATTTAACACGATTCTAGCCATTTCTTGTAAACTCCTATTTTTTCTTTCTACTATATTTTGTTGTAGATTTCTTGGGGTAGAGAAATTATGGATGTACCCATTTGATTCACAAAAATTTTAAAAGTCATTGTTTTGAAATTCACCACCATGATCACTACTTATTGATAAAATCATAAATCTTTTTTATTTTAAAAAATTTTATAAAACATTTAAATGTATCACTTTTGTATGCCAAGAAATAAGTCCAAGTATATCTATTATAATCATCTACTATAATGAATGCATATTTGCTTCCACCTAAACTTGTAATGTCAATTGGTCCAAATAAATCCATATAGATCAATTAAAGTGGCCAAGACTTATTTGATTTTTAGCTTGAAGCTACTCATTATTTGTTTTCCTAATTGACAAGTATCACATATTTTATCTTTGATAAATTTTAGGCTAGGTAATCCTCTTACTAAGTCCTTAGTTGAAATTTAGTTTAGAAGTTTCATGCTAGCATGACCTAGTCTTCTATGCCAAATCCAAGCATCATCATTCAAGGCCAAAAAGCAAGTTTCATCATAAAATTTTTCAATATCTATAGTATGCATATTGTTGTTTTTTAAGACAATCAAAGATTTGTTTTTGTGTGGCAATTCAATTATGCATACATTAAATTGAAATTTAACCACATAACCTTTATCATATAATTGGCTAATGCTAAGCAAATTATGTTTCAAATCATCAACTAACAATACATCTTCAATCAAAAGGTTTAATGTGTTACCTATGGTTCATTTTCCTATGATTTTACCTTTGTTATTGTCTCCAAATGTGACAACTCCTTCACTTAAGCTAGTGAGCTTAGAAAAATAAGTTACATCATCGGTCATGTGTCTTGAGTATCTACTATCAAGGTACAATTTGGTGCTCCTAGCTTTAGTTTGAAGATAAACTTATAAGAAAGATGATTTTAATTTATATATCCATTTTATGGGTCATGAAGAACTTTATCTTTTTTCTAATGATTTTTTGTTGTTTATAATTTTTTTAGGAACCCAAACTAATTTGTGAGAACTATAATTTCTAAATAAACATTTAGTGACTTTATGTCCTAATTTATCATAAAAGTTATATTTTATTTTTTATGGCAAGTTTAGAGTAGGTCCTTTAACGAAGATAGTTGGCTTTTATTGGGTATTACCCACAAAGCTTATACTATTTCTTCTATTAATATGACCCTTATTAGCAAGAATCATATTTAGGAATTTATTTCCTCTTTCAAATCTTTCTAAGGTTTGTTTTAACATAATGTTTTCTTCTTTAACATTATCTAGTATTTCACATTTATAATAAAGATTGTGTGATACTAATGAATCATACATTTATAACATTATCTAGTCTACTAACTAATAAATCATGTTAATTCTTAAGTAACTTATAAGATTTACTAATTTTTCTAAATTTATTAAATAATTCATAAAAAATATTTAATAACTCGGTAAAGGAAATGCTTAAAGAATCACTAACCTTATTTTGGATCGCCATTAGAGTATAGTTATTAACTTCTTCTTTGGAATGATCTTCTTCATCTAAAGAGCTTGAGTCAAGTTGTCGAAAGAGCTTTCTTCTTGTGGGATGCCTTCTTTAATTGTGGACATTCATTTTGAAATGTCCCGATTTTTACATTCAAAGCATATGACATTGTCCTTTTCAATTTATTTTTATTTTTATAATTTTTATTTTTCATAAACTTTTAAAGTTTCTTAATAATAGTGCAATATCATGGTCCTCATCGAGGTTTCACTCGATGAGTCATTTAGAGTTCTAAATGCTGCATCCTTCTTGTTCTTTGGAAGGGGTTCATCAAGCTCATCATGAGCTTTATAGTTCAGTTCATATGTTATGAGTGAATCAATAAGTTCTTCAAGAGGTAAGTTATTTAAATCTTTGGCTTCTTGTATAGCAATTACTTTAGGATCCCAATTTGTAGATGGAGATCTTAAAATTTTACTCATAAGTTCAAATTTTGAAAATATTTTATAAGTACTTTAAGGCCATTGACGACATTTGTGAAATATGTATACATGTCTCCAATAGACTCACTTGGTTTAATTCTAAATAATTTATAATTATGAACTAAAATATTAATATTAGATTCTTTAACTCTACTAGTTCCTTCATGTTTGATTTTTAGTGTATGTCAAATATCATAAGCGGATTTACAAACAAAAATATGATAAAATTTATTTTTATTAAGAGTACAAAATAAGGCATGCATAGCCTTTGTATTCAAAGAAAAAAAAAATTTCCAAATCATTACATTCGTTCATTAGTTTGGAAGATTTTCAAATATATTATATATAATATGCTATAAATCAAAATCTATAGAAATGAGAAAAATGTGAATCCTTGTTTTCCAATACATGTAATCCGTCCCATTGAACATAAGATAACGTGAAATAAAATGTCTCTCAAACAAAGCCATTTACTCAAGTAGGTGTTAATCTAATGAGTAATTACCTTGCTCTGATACAAATTGTTAGAATCAATTGGTATTAAGAGAGGGGGTGAATTAGTATAAGTGTAAAATCATGTTTTAAAGAAAAATATTTTATTTAAATAAAATCAAATTTTGAAGTGTTTTCTTAGACTTGAAGGTAAATAAGTAAATGATTTAAAACATAATTGAAAGATGATGCTCTTACTTTTCTAATTAAGAATAATTGAAAGTAGTAAATAAGACAAGTAAAGTGCACTCACAATTTTATTTTATAGTGGTTCAGCCCCAATATTGGCCTACGTCCACTTCTAACCACCGGTGGGTCTTCTTTGGGTAAAGACTAAACTCTTATAACCTTTAAATCTTACAAGGGAGACCTTTTACAAGAATTATAACTCTTGGCTCACTTCCTTCTCCCTTTTCTTTTTCTTACACCCTTTTAACACACTTTTTTTTCATAGATTTTTGCCTAATGACTTGTATGAATACTTGTGCTAAATGTAAAAAAACTTGAGGTATTTATAGACCCTAATTGGCTTCAAAAGAATGGAGTCAAAATTCAAATGCACCCAAAAAAATCAAGTATGTGCTACAACCGCCAACGTATAATCACCGCAAGCCACCACGAAAATAAGGTACGAATGGTACAACCATCGACTTGGGCGGTCCATCTGTGTTTTCCTAGGCGATGGCGGTACAACCATTGGCCTAGCAAGACAACTATCGCCTGATTCCTAGCGATGACAAGACAACCGCTAGGATTTCCAGAAAAGTGATTCCCTTTACTTTTCCAATCTCGACTTGTATCTCCTGTTGACCAATTTTCAGGTCAACCAATTGAGCTCAACTTGAGCTCAATCCTTCCCTTTAGTGGACTTGGTTACTTTATGTTGAGTTGATTTGGATTCCTTTCAAATCAAACTCAATTAGGACTCAATCTCTAACTATGACTCACTGATTACAACCATAAGAACCATCAAGCTAAATAATGACCTAACTACTATCAATCCGAGAGCCTCCGATATTCTTGCGATGAGTCTTACAGTCTTTCTCTGGCGATCTCCCAGCGTATCCCCAACGAGCTTCCCAATTCCTTCGGTGAACTCCTGGCGAGCTCCCACAACATCGTTCAAACCTTGGCCCGATGCCCAAACTTAATTCTGGCCCATCATCTAATTGTAACTCAATTCTTCTATTGTAGTTAGACTGCATTACTTCCTTTAGCACATAAGTTATATTAAACACTCATCAATTGATTTCATCATCAAAATCTGATATTCAACACCTCTAGTGATGATTTTACTATCCAGTATTAATGAACATCTATTATTCTCAAAAACTAATTTATATCCACTAACTGTCAAACCTCAAATAGAAATAATATTTTTGATAATAGAAGAAACATAATAATATGCATATGATACAATGTCACTCCACTAGGCAGATGTAGGGTGACCTCGCCAATAGCAACTACAGTAACTCTTGCTCCATTCCCCATCTTGAGGATCATCTCACCTTGCACCAATCTCCTAAACCTTACTAGAACCAGTAATAAATTGCATATATAATAACACTCATGCTATCAAATACCTATCTGTTATCATAAGAATATGATAAATGAAGACTGATTATGAATGTACCTGAAGCTTCTCCAAGCTTCTTTTTCACCTTCTCTATAAGGTGCTCTTTATAGTTCCTCTTCCAATGCTCATCGTTGTTGTAGTGGAAGCACTAGTATTTATCTTTTGTCGGGTCTTTCTTGACAACCTTTGTCTTGCCCAATTTGCCCTCACCCTTGTCCTTCTTAAGGGACTTATCAACTTTCCTTTGTCTTTTGGTCTCACCAATATAGAGAACTGATTTATCTTTTTTGATAGTACTCTCTGCCTCCCTCAATATATTGAGGAGCTTAGGGAGAGTCACCTTAACCTTATTCATATTTAAATTCATGATAAATTGTGAAAAGGAGTCTAGAAGAGATTGAAGTATAAGGTCCCTACACATAGGTTATCCTCTAGTACCACTCCCAGACCTATGAGTTTCTCGATCCACTCAATCATCCTCAAGACATGATTATGAATCAATGTCCCCTCTATCATCCTAACACGGAAGAGACTCTTGGATATCTCACATCTCTGAGTTTTTCCTTATTCCTCAAATAGTTGGCAAAGATAAAGGAGGATGGAATTGGCATCCATGCTCTCAAGTTGTCTTTATTGCTCAAGAGTCATAAAGGCCGACATATAGCACTCAGCCAGATTGGAATCACCTATATACTTCACATAGCGAGTGATTATCCTCACTTATGCCTTTCTCTAGTGTTGGCAATATTATGTCAAGGATATACACGATTTTCTCCATCATAAGAACAATTCTCAAGTTGCGAAGCAATCCATGTAGTTTGGACTAGTATGGTGGTTGGCATCATATATGCTACTTAGGGGTTTATAAGCAACATGTTTCTAATAAATAAGAGATGTATCATAAATTAATAACATACATATTTTATAAAAAGTAAATAATTAAGACATGGACTTCTATCTTAATATACTCCCATTATTTTTCTTATGAGTCACACAATGCTCTCAACACGTGAAACGAAAGTCTTCGACAAACATAGTATGGATCAGGATCTAATCAATGTCTTTGTGTAACCTCGAAGGCTCAACCAATCACACTAAACCCAAAAAGGTAAGCAACTCTTACCAATCACAACTCCTTGTAATTTACATCCTGTTTGGCCTCCAAACCATCATGGCCTCGAGGGACTCGACCAATCATGATGTTCAGTTAAGTCTTCACCATCGTTACAAGATGAGTCTGATTTGATGATATGCCCTTAAGGGACTCCACAAAGTATACTATATCCTCGTGTTATCACCGATATCTCTATGTTGTAAGCAAGATTTCAAATTGCAAGATAGGTGAGCCTCGAGGACTCAACCAACTTAACCTACATCATGATTTGATTTCTCCCTATAACAATGGAAGGGCACGTGGATCAATCTAATTGTCTTATGTTTACGACTTAATATTATCGTAGGAGGGAATTTTGATTCGATCTCCTAATGTGATATGTCACACATATATATATTTAATATATATCTACATCGCATGCATATATATATATATATATATATATATATATATATATATATATATATATATATATATATATATATATATATATATATATATAAGCAATCACATATCACATATGCACAATCACACTGGATGATCATAGACCATAACCTAATGTAATCAAGTCCGAGCCAGTGGGCCCAATCACTCACATTATGATCTATAAATGCATCTACGCATCTCTATGCCCTGTGATCATCCATCTCGTCATCATCGCATGGCACCTCGATGCATATCTATGTGTCACGATCATCCGTCTCAAGCAAATGAGTCTCGTTGGCACCTTCACGCTCCCGTCGTGCCTCCTCGTGCAATTACAACATAATCACAAGCACGCAAGCCCGTTAATAAATGAGAAAAAATCAGAGACTCGCAGGCCCCAATAATAATAATCATATACACACATCACATAATTCTTAATAATCCTCCCACATCATACATCACATGTATACATCATCATGTAGGAGTACTAAATAGATAGTAATAGTAGTTAATTAACCTTTTAATTAACTAATATTTTTTAAAATTTAAGATATATGAGGAATTTTTTTGATTTATGAAGGGTATTTTTAGAATTTGGATAAAAGGTCAGACCTTGGGATTTTTGTAATTTAGAGGCGTAGAATCATCTTTTTCCAAAAACCCTTAATTCCCTATTGTGGTAGTCGTAACTTACGACCACCTTATCGCAGTGGTCATTGCCTCGTGTGGGCACTTGGCCAATAGGTGTCCCGCATGTAAGCGGTCATGTCCGGTGAGCATTGCCTCTATTTATGTCCCGTGGGCAAAGATCACCAATCGATCGCCTTGCCCATAGGCGATCATATCTGTGGGGCGGGCGCCAACTCTGCTCGTAAGCAAGCTTTCCATGGGCATCGTGCTCGAAGGCGATGACTTTACGGGCAAACGGGCGCTAGCCGATGCCACCACTGCCCGCAAGCGGATTGCCCATGGGTGTTATGCCTATAGGTGCTCCTTTGCAAGCGGTAGCTCCTCTATAGCCTTACGCACATGTCGCCTCCACGAAGTGTCTCTAGCTGTGACAAGAACACGTAAATAATTCTACGTGATTCGACACAATATACATAATTTATAAGCCAATTATTACATGATGAACCTAGCTCTGATGCCACTGCCGGGAAACCACGTAGGAGCATCACATGTACAGTGAAAAATAAAAATAAAATTGGTTTCCCACGTTTATCAAATTATCGTGCGATGATTAGTACACGAAAATTCATAAAATCAAAAACTATGTAACACATGTTAGATGTTTTACCTAGGAAGATCGTATATCCTTAAAAAAATAAATCCAAAGGAGAGGATGAAGGAGGTCAGATGTCCTCCTTCTCTAGCAGTATCTACACGGTGGATATAGCGATGACGCTCCTCAAATTGCTACGGGATCTCCCTCTCCATGTGTAGCACACAAGAGCTGTCACCTAAGGAGTGGAGGCTGAGGAGAATAGGAGGGTAAACTATCGAAGCTCTAGCTTATAAGCCCTTTAGCTCCCTCCTATTTTTAGAGGTCCTTGTCAACTTAACCTTACTAGATCTTGCCTTATTGGGTATTGGATCTCCATCCAATTACCCAAGCCTATTGCACTAATGGATTTCTAACCGATAATCTCTTATTATATCTTATCCATAAGATCGAATAATATAGGGGCTTATTGGATATCTAATAAAATAAGGGCTCTAGACATCTTATATCTAAACCTCTACTCATCACAACATCCCTTATATGTGTTGTGACTCTTTAAGCCAAATATCGAGTTGGTAGTGAGTTGCACCTATCGAACTCCTCTTGATTCAGAACTATTGACTTAGTGAATTGTTATCTCATAACAATTCACTCAACTTATCGATTATAAATGTACTAGGCCACTACACAATAGTCCCTAGATGGTATAGGGGGATCTAATCCATTGGACCTATCTGTCTATAGTTACGATGTATATTTATTCTTTCATTTACCTAATATCTTAAAGATCATATATCAGGCATGATACTGTCAGGCCTCACATAGAATCCATCCGAGTCTTACTCTAATCGAATTATCTCGGAGAACTCCTTGTTATCATCATAATGGCACTAAGAGGAGGGGTGAATTAGTGATATGGAAAAAAGAATCCAACTTACTAAATTTAATCAATAAAATCTATATCACAATTGTGTTTAGCTAAAAGTGTAAGTAAAGGTAGTGAGTAAGTAAATCAATATACAATGTTAAAGCGAAGGTAAGAAAAAGCAAATTGATTTATAGTGGTTCGATCTTTTCGATCTACGTCCACTCTCGATTCCTCTTCCCTCGAGGCCACTAACTTTCATTACTGATTTTTTTTTCCAATAGACAAAGATCAACTACCTCTTCTCCTTTTAATAGGCTCAAAAAAGAATCTTTATACCTCCTTTTTACAAGAGACCTCAACTCTCTTATAACTTAGAAACACTTCTAAACTTAAGAAGAAGGAAGATACTCAAGAATGCTCATAGAGAGTTTACAACATTTTTAACATCAAGAATTATCTCTTGTTCACCCTTGCATCAAGCAAGCATGAGTGAGATATTTATAGACTATAAAAGGCTTTAGAAATGGAGCCAAAAAATCAAATCCCTAAGTTTTTGAGGTACTAGCGGTACCACCATCAACACCAAATGGTACTACCATCAAACAAAGCCCAAGAATTTGGGCTTTGATGGTACCACCACCATCCTACGTAGCACTACTACCGCTTGGGCGATACCATCATCGGCCATGGGTGGCACTACTGCCGGAAGTCTTGAAAAGGCATAAAACAGTGCTTTTCGATATTGCCTAGGCTTGGCAGTACCATCACCTAGGCCTGCTTTAGGCCACCAATTTAGCCTCCTAACATGCCTAATTCAACCCTGGTTCAGGCCCAATGGGCTCCTGATCAAGTTGGTATAGTTTCGGCCCAATACTAACTCAATTTGACTCAAAATGATCATAATCAAGACATAACCACTCTAACTACAATTATAAAGCCTTCTACATGTTGTTCGACATTTCAGCATGTCATTTGTTCATCTGACACTTCATTCAAACCTTCGGTGCATTATCCTTTCTTTCGACATATCGTCCGATCTATCAACATGTTGACTTCTCACAACATCCGATATTTTAACACAATACTCGATCGCTCTGGCCCGATGTCCAAACTCATGGTATGAAGTCCATCCTTCGACATGTCAACCAATCCTTTGACCGGATGTCCAATCTCTAACATGATCACATCCCCCTCCATGGGACTCACTGGTACTTGCACTTAGACTTCTTCCTTGGTGGTATACAGCCCCATATGCTGATGACTAAGGCTTTTATCCAATGCAAGCTTTGATGCACACACAAAGACCCACCTTTGCGGTACCACGACATTCACTCCTTGAATCCATAGCCCTTTTTCTTGTTGTGTCGTACACCAAAGTGGAGCTCCCAGTAACTCCTAATTATACCTCTGCATGATCCTGTCCCTCACGAGACACGATCACTTGTGTTGCATTACCACGAACTATTCCACCATGATACGTTACACCATGTCGCCTCCTAGTGACATCTCCATTGCATATAGATTTTTGTGTAATAAATTCGGACTACGACTTCTCCGTGTGTGGCCTCTGCCAACACCTCGTAGGGCCTCCACCATCTCCAATTTTTAGTTCGCTCCCTTGGCAATTTACCTTTATCCACCCACTCTTGGGTCACACCTGGACGAAACATAGCTCTAGGACAGTCCGTTGCCTAGTAGTTCATGAAGTCCCCCTGACTTCGGTAGAATTGGTGCACTATTGTCTGGATCCTGGGTCTCTATCCCCTACTAGCACAATCTCTACTATGCGTCTCTTGTTCCTGACAACTATAATGGCAACACTGTGACATATTCTTCAAGAGTACCCGCCTTTGCATCCTCTTGCCTCATGCTAAAGTCTCATGATCCCAACTTTGCCTCTGTAAGCTGAATCACCTTAGTTACTCTATCAAATCCATCTCTGAGGTAACTTGCATGTGCCTCGAAGTTCCTTTTATCTTTAGCACCATGCAAGATAGGTCCGCCCCATCAGAATAAAGAACCCATGGAATGACATGATCCCACTCTTGCCTCTACAAGAGTTCATGCCCTTGACCTCTATCTAAGGAAAGCCCCGTGCCTCCGCTTCATATTTCATCTTCTATATCGACTCTCTTCATGCGGCTTGGATACTTCACCAAGTTCCACCCAAGTCGCTCCACTCCTCGATTTGCATTGAGTTGATAGTGGCCCTTGTGTCCACTATTCCACAGGTCAGCCCCCTGTTGAGTTCAATTTCTATATCGACTCTAACTGTGTCTTTATATAATGTTGCCTTGGATTGCTCCCCCACTTAATCTCGAAATGCATCCACCAATGCAGTACCTCATTCGAGATCATGTGATGACTCATCATCACTTGTTTGGTCCATTGAGCTTTGTGGAGATATTATCTTGAGAAACTCTTCCTCAATATATGCGATCCATTACACATAATTCTCCCTCTGGAGAACTAGGACTTATCTCTCTTGGATATATATCCTATTGGAGCAACTTTCCTCTTTGTATTCTTTCCACTAGAAGTTTTGGACACCACCATCCCCTTTGGACTACTCCGTCTTGCTGAACAACTTGTGCATTGTTCTGCCCTCGCAAATGCACTTACTAGATTGCGATCCTTCTCCAATACAGTCTTCACTGCACCCTTCAAGGTCTAGCAATGTGGTGAACTTATTGCATATTTCAGCCGCCTACGGACGTATCCTTTCTATGTCGAAGAGAAAGTTCTAATGCTCCATGGCGTTGAGTTTCGATCGCGCCTTGGGATGGCCACGAACACTCTGTCGTCCGTATACAAGTCCTGTATAAGTATCGAATCCATCGAGTTAGTAAATTCTCTTACCTCTGTAAGCTTTACATAACTCTTTCGGTCACTACGCAACACCTCCCACTTTGCACAGTCTCATCTTTCACCAAGTGCCTCACTTGCCTTGAGCACTGTCAAGTTTGGTTGTCAACGTCAAGCCTAGCTCAAACTCAACTATCTCAATCTTTGAGCGCTACGCATTCTTCTTCGCTTGCTTGTCCTTATGGTGCCTCTCGTGCAAAGGGTTGGCCATTCCTCTGAACGCCAAGCCTAAATGCCCACTCCACTGAGCGACTCCTTTCCCTATATCTCATTGTTTGTTTTCTCCAAACGGTTGCACGTGCTGGCTATCCTTCATACAGCCCAGCTAGGTCCCCCACATTTGTATGGTAAGTGTTTCTGAGTGTGCTTGTCCCACTATGATACCACACTATTACGGGCTTAGCTAAATTTGCCTAAGCCATGCGACACCTATGCATGTATGTCCGCAAAGGTCAGCCTTCCCCGAGGTCTCCTAAGATCCCTTAGACTTACAAAAAGAGAAAATAGGCCAGAAGAAGCAATTCCATTGGATCCACAAGCAACTGCTCAAGCGAAGACTTTATAAAGCCAGATACAAAGTACACCCATAGACATTACAAACTCAAAGAGGTTGTACACGAAGGATAATGGTCTATTATAGACCGACGTCTCCACAAATACTTATAAGACACACTCGTATTTACAAGCCAAAATCGGCCACAAAGCAAACCAAAATAGGGCTGCTAAGCCTACTGCAAGTCCGCTACTTACTGTATAAGGTATGTACATAAACCGAAGGACACGAACAAACATGAGCATTTCATCGAACACCTTGTTTGCGTTGTTGTCCGTGATAGTTTAGGAACTCGCCAGAAGTGTGTCGGAAGCTCGCCAAGGGTATCGACAGTTTGCCAGGATGGGGCAAAGGAGTTTACCAAAAGAAGACTGAGACTCGTCAGAAGATTATCGAGGGTAGTCAAAAAGCTTGTCATGAGTCGGGATGGTCTTGTAATGGATATTTTGATAATTATGATTATATTTAATTAAGTCATAATTAGCATCGTGCAGGTCTAATTATGGCAGGATCAATGAAGTTACAACCAAACTATGGGCTAAGATACAGCCTAGGCATTGGGTTGAGTTCGGACGATGCGATGAGATCTCGCCGGAAGTTCGCTAGGAGATTCGTCGAAGGAATCGGGAAGCTTGCTGGGAACGTGAAGGGAGATCGATGGAAAGAAGGCCAAAGGACTTGCTGCAAGATTGTCAGAGGTTGCCAGAGTATGCAGGAGTTAGGTCTTAATTAGGCTTAATTAGTCATTTAGTGTTGTAATCATTGAGTCATAGTTAGAGTTAGAGTCCTAATTGAGTTGGATTTAGAATAAATCCAAATCAACTCAATGAGGCAACCGGATCCACTACTGGATTTGGTTGAGCTCAGGTTAAGCTCAATCAGTTGACCAAAGAGCTAGTCAATGTAAAAGTCAAGCCGGAATTCAAAAAGTAGAGGGAACCACTTTTATGAGAATTTTGACGGGTAAACTACCAGTGAGTGATGGTTGAACCGCCCATACCACAGAATCCAGGTGGCAGCCAGCTGCTGACAGTGGGTAAACCACTTGTACCCGAATTTTTCGGATATGGTTGGATTTTGGCTCTGGTTTTGAAGCCAATTTAGGGCTTATAAATATCTCAAGTTTTCTTATATTCAGAATAATAGTTTTGGGGGATTATATTCTGAGAAAATATTATGTTAGAATTGTAAGAAAAAGAAAAGGGGTAAGGGAGAGAGCTTAGAGTTATAAATCTAGTCTCCCTTATAAGCTCAAGTGTAAGGATGTGATCTTCACCCAAAGAAGATTGATAGTGGATACCGGTGTGCCTTAAGAAGGAGGACTCGGAAGTGGATATAGACTGTTGGCACCAAACCACTATAAAATTGTAAGTGTTTTATACTTGCATTACTTGAATATTGTTGAATTCATGCTTCTAACTTAACTGAACGCCTTGAAAGCAAGATGATAAGTTCTTTTCCTCAAACGTGATTATATTTTTTGGCTTCATTAACAATTTACTTTTAATCACTCACTTGTTTTATTAAAAACAAAAAACTTTGGATTTCCTATTTTATCTTATTCGAAAAGCTTTTACTTTAGAAAGAAAAATTTTACTTTATTAAAAACAAGTAAATGACTTATTTTGGCATGAATGAGGGATATTCTATTTCACGTCCACCCATGTTCAATAGGATGGATTACACATATTGGAAAACACGGATGCATATTTTCCTCATCTCTTTAGACTTTGATTTATAGAATATAGTTGAAAATGGATTTGAAAAGCCTCTTCCAATGAATAATTGGAATGATTTTAAGAAGAAGAATTTCTCTTTAAATGCAAAGGCTATGAATGTCTTGCTTTGTGCTCTCGATATGAATGAGTTTAATCGTATTTCCGCTTGTGATTCGGCCTTCGATATTTGGCATACTTTGAAAATCACACATGAAAGCACAACTAATATAAATGAATCAATTAATGAAATACATTACAAAAATAAACTTGAATAACACCTTCCAAAGAACATGAAGGATTGTGAACTAAGAATGACATATGGCTCATCGAGTGATGAGAACCTTGGACATGAACTTTTGAAAAATGAATCGGAAAAATTAATGAACTTGAACTTTATAAAAATTATGGATACAACCTCTTGCTATGAACGCAAGAAGCCAAGGAGCTCTAAAAATCAAATGCTCAACCAAGAAATGGAGAACCTTACTTTAATGGTGATCGAAGATGAGGTTAGTGAGTCTTTAAATTTTTTATTTTCAGAATTATTAAACATATTTAATGATTTATTTAATGAGTTTAGAAAACTTAGCAAGTCTTTTAAACTGCAAACTAGAGAATTGTATGCTTAAAACTACATTAGAGAAATTTGAGATAGGGAATAAATCCATAAATATGATCTTTGCCTTGCCAATAAGGGTCATATCAATAATAGACATGGCATGGGCTTTGTTGGAAGTATTCAACAAAAGCCAATCATATTCATAAGAGGACCTACATTAAATATGCCACTAAGAGTTAAATATAATTCTTGTGAAAAATTAAAACATAATACCTACAAATATTTATTTATAAATTATAGTCCATATAAATTAATTTGAGTTCCTAAAGGAACTATAAAAAACCTTAAGCCATTAAAGAAAATGGAAAGAATATGTCATGAAGGACCCAATGTTAAATGGGTATCTAAATCAAAACCTCCCATAATATAAAGTTGTTTCTTAATAAGGCTAGGAGCACTATGTAATATTTTGAAGTTAGATGCTCAAGACTTGAGATCTAATACTCTTTCAAAGCTCGCTAGCCTATGTAACAATAACAAAAATAATTATTTGAATTAAGATGTTTGGAGCTTAATGATCCTTATTTCTATTATAATAAATTATTTTATTAAAAATAATTCATCATTATATAATTAATCTTGATGATACATAGCTAGAGCATGCTAGAATTAGAAAGAAGAAAGTGTAGTTAAATAAAAGTTATATATATGAAAGAATGATTTTGATGATGATTATTGTATTGATGTGTATTAACTTATGTTGATGATTTATGTTATTTTTTAACTTAAAAATTATATATATAATCATCATTCTTTAAAAGAAAATTTTCTTGATAACATGATACAATCATTCAATATAGAAACATTATTGGATTTTGGTTGAAAAATATCTCATAGTAATGACTCCACTTAAAAATGATTTACTCATTTGGATTTATCTTATCATACCCTTGATTGATAATGCATAGCTAAAGCATGCTAAGACTAGAATTAAAATAACTCAAGTTATTATTAATAAAAAAATTACTCATATTAAAATTTACATAAACGAGATTTTGATGATGATTGAAAAATTGGTTTAAATGTGAAAACTATTATTAAATGATTCAAATATTGACAAAGTCTATGGAATGATTGATTTAAATATTACATTGATTGAAATGTTATGATTGATTTGAATGATAGAATTTTAGCATAGAATAATATAGAAAATGAAGAGAAAGAAATCACATGAAACAACCAAAAGAAGGATAATTAATCTTAAATGTCATTGTATTCTTGAAATAAATTTCAAAAAAAGGATAATTCTCCTTGAAAATATTTCTATCCTATGAATCCTTCAACAATTGATAAAATGATACTATTGTTGAATCTCCTTAACTATAAAAATGAATTAAAAAACTTTTAGCTATTTTCTTGTGGAAAACAATCTATGATGACTTTCTTGAAATTTTTAGAAAAGCAATTTTTGATAATGATTTTGGATATATTTTTAAATAATTTTGTTTTAAAGAATAGATATGTTTGAATCTATCCAACTTCATTGATATGTTACTTTTGATTATTTGATAACTTAAATCATGATCTTGAAATCTTAAAAATTATAATTTGAGATCTTTTTATTTACTAAGATTCCTTTCATCCTAAACATGATCTTAACTTCTCAATAGTTATAACTTAATATTTCTATAAGAATAAGAAACCTTTTTATTTTGTCTCCTAAGATTTCAAAAGCTTTGAAATTTCATCTAGCAATAAATGTGTCAAAATAAATCATGTTCTTGGTATTTATGATTTGATAATAATATTCTTTATGATATAATTACTTATAATTTTATTCTTAGTATAAATTATCACCAAAATTAGTATTTCTTAACATTGTGATAAGTTAAAAATTAAAAGAGATTTGCATTATATTTCCTTAACTTCTTGACTTGATTTATATGTTATAGAAATCATTTTATTGATCTCTATGATTTTCTTTAAAAGGAGATTTATGATCTTAACAATAATAATTAAATTTTTTATCAAGATCATTCATTTTTCTATTAAAAAGATTTATCTTTGATAAATTAAGATTATCCCCTAAGACTCATTTGTAATTTTACAAAAGAGGGGAAAGAAAACTTATTAAACGAAATCATGTCTTTTAAATTTAAATTTTTAGTGACATGATATCTCTTATACTTTTTGACATAAATTGAACATAGATGAAAAGAAATTATGCAATCATATTTCTCTTGACAATAATAAAAAATAGGAGATAAAATTTTTAATATAATTAGAAGCAAACATTGAATGATGAACAAGTGCTTAGAAGAAAATTAGAACTTTCTAAATGCATACAAAATACTTGATTTACAATTTGAGCTTGATCTATCATCATGCCTTCTTATGAAATTCTTGATGCTTTTTATCCAAATTACATGAGATGATTTTAAATACATGAGTAGAACTTAAACTTTTGAATATCCTTGAATATCTTGAAGTTTTGAGCTTAATTTTGAAATTCAGATCTATAAAATTTACATCTTTAGAATTAAATATTTTTGTGATATGATATTTTCTATTTCTCTATCTTGATTCTACCTTTTTATTCATATAAAATAGAGAAAGAAAATTACTAGCATTTCAAGAGACTAATAAGTCTATTAATTACATTTTGAATCTCTTGAAAGTGATTTTGATGATTTTGAAATTAAATGATATCATGATTTTGATTTCTTAGAATTATAGCTTGAAATCTTTTATGAATCAAAATCTTTTGTTATATATTTTTATATTATTTAAAAGGAGATTTTTATACAAATCATGAACTTGACAACTTAAGATTTCTTACGGATGAATCAAGAGATTTTATTTTAATTATTTCTCCTACAAATTTATCTCTTGATATTCATAATTTACCATCATGAATTGTACATATCATCACTATGTTAATCTTTCATGATATTTCATGTGATGATATTGAAAAATGGTGAAATGGGAAAAGTTTTGCACTATTGCAACCATCCTCTCTTTTGGACAATGACAAAGGAGGAGCAAAATTTGTTAGCTTGTAAAATTGCAAGCTTGAACAATGCAAATTAAGCAAAAATTTGCTAGCTTGCACTTCCCAATTGTAGTTACGCAATAAAAACAACTAGCACAATAGATGAAATTGGCAAACAGGTTTAGGGTTCAGCCACCAACCAGCATACGACATCGACTGTGGCCTTAGCGTAGGCATTGACGACTAGAGAACCAGTTGAAGAGTGGAAGGATGCACTCGCAAAGAGGGAAGCCTTGCACATGAAGGCCAACCAAACAAGATTCCCCAACTAAAGATAAGCAACGCCCCTCGAAATGTCGCAACGGACTTCGAGCGGCTGCAGCTCAACCAAGGACCATAAGTCAACTCCAGCATAAGGCGATTGCTCATGTTCTCGATCTGCTAACCGATATCTCAAGGAGCTAGCACATCTCTCAAGCATCAATGAAGAATCCTCGAGCATCCATGTGTACATGAATAGTACCAAATTAAGGTGAAACCTAAGTCTGAATATAAAATATACAACAGGTGGTTAAATGAGAGAGGAATAATCCCTAAATCACTGAAAAGGCACATGAACACTAAAGTCATACCAGAGGACGCATGGATTAAGAGAACAGAGTTTAATATGATCATTCATAAACTTGAAGCCAATTTTAAGATGATGGAGTCTTTCGGGTGATCCCGTGATGCTTCCACATGATTTTCTTATAACATGCTACTCCTCATCTAGCACTGATTTATAATTGTAAATGTTTGTTATTTATCACATCAAGGATTGAGAGACAACTTAGGTCTAGTACCCGAGTTTATCAAGAATTTAATATCCTTAAATAAGAAAATTGTATAGGATATTTAATAAAAACTATATGGGGGTACCCCATTAAAATCACTTTCTTATTAATAGAGTAAAAGGCTCACTACAACCAAAATCTTACATGGTGAGGTGAGCAAAGGTTATGGTCTTTTTTGTAACTGTAGCTATAAATGGCCAATACCAATTATATTAACAAATAAAATAGTTATTTGGACTTATAACTGTAGTTTTTAATAAACATGGTTATAGACAAATCCAAGGTGACGATTCTAGGAAACCATAGAGAAAGATATATGCATTGGAAACTTTTGCCCTCGCCACATCTTTTCCGCTTATCTTTCCTCACATGTCATCTCAGAAGCTGAAAGTGTATCGTTTTGAGGAGGATTCATCGGTCAGCGCTCCATCTTGGCAACCAAAGTCCAATGAATGGTGACCATAGTGCTTGCTTCATCTTTGACAGCCAAAGCTTCTTCATCTTTGGCAGTCTTTTGTGGTCGGTTTGTAATTAATATATAATTGATGACCTGACTGACACCACAATATTACATGGATAACATGTCTCTGACACATCAATAGTCTGATGCCACGTAAGATCCATGTGCTATGTGTCCGATATATGACCGACATCAAAGTATTATGTGGGTGACATATGTCCAATATATCGATACCCTAATGCCACATAGGCAATATATGGTTGACACCTCAGCACGGGCATCATGATGCCACAACCTCAATTAAGCTTGAAAGTAATATATAATGGCTTCATATAATTGTTGATGATCTCAAGAGTAAAAGTTCTCGTAGTCTATTATAAAAAAGAGGCTTCCCGCGTGGATTCCCCATAGATTCTATGAGAACTCTCTTCAACATCACATCTGAATCCTAGCTTAAGGAGCATTGGTTGGTAATGCTTTCTACTTATTTTTATAAATTTGATCATTTAACGTCTTAGAAAAGATCAAAATTAAAATATAAGATTACGTACACGGGCTCCGAATCAACTTGCAACTTGGACAATCAAGATTTACACTAACAATAATATTGGTTATTTCTATTGTAAAAGAGAGATCGATGTTGGCATAAAAACTATAATTATGCAATCTATTATGCCAAAAAAATTATTATGCCAAGCTTTAAATCAAATAATACTAGATCTGTTTACGATGCGTACCTTTAGATGTCATCTGCGTGAGATCCAATTAGATCTTCAAGAGCACCGCCAGTCGGATCTAAATGACGTCGAGTATCGATCTACAAGAGGAACTAGAATAGATCTAGACCCCTCTCCTCTCTTCTTATCTCTTGATCTAAATCAAGAGGATAACTGTAATCTCTTGATCTATTCACCCCTTTGCACTTCTTTGTTATGTCGTTTCGTGCCTAGGGTTTAAGGTCATGTCTATTTATAGGCGAGAGCAAAGGGTCTAGGGTAAGTAATTAGGAGAGTTCATTCCATCAAGGGCATCCCCTAAAATATCCCAATATAATATGAACTTTATATAATATTGGCTAATATCTTTTATCAGAATCCAAATAATCCATAATATATCTTATTCAATTAATAAGGGCCACATAATCTTACATTATCCCATTTGGCCCATTAATTGATAAAAATATAAAAGTTATCCAAAATCAAAATAAATAAAATAAAATTTATTTAAAAATAATTTTATATAATTGGATTCTGAAAATTTTGAAAAGCATTTTATACATGATCATGATTTTAAAAATAAGCCAATAAGTCCAATAAGCATAATAATACTATATTCAGTCTGACTATCAATGTGAATCATAGCGGTTGTATGTCATCAATGCCACACTTCCTTCTATGTACTATAACACTGTTAATCTTTCCTTATATAGTCTATAATGACCCCTGTAATTTATCTTGTCAAGACAATCCTGTTTCTTGCATTTAACCATAATATGCATAAACATAAACACAAATAGCAGAAATAAATAGCTTTAATTATGTAAAAAAATATCAATAATAGCATCCACTTAAACATGCATCACCATATCCTTTGTGACTTGCTCACAAGTCTCATTCTAAGAACATGTTATTTAAATGTTTTACACTGCAAAGCTTTAGTAAATGGATCAGCAATCATCATAGTGGTACTTAAATTTTCAATTGACACTTGTTGTTTCTGGACTCTTTCTCTAACCACCAAGTACTTTATCTCAATGTGCTTGGAACCACTAGAGTACTTGTCATTCTTAGAGAAGAAAACTGCTGCAGTATTATCACAAAATATCTTCAGCGACTTGGCAATTGAGTCGACCACACCAAGTCCTGAGATAAAGTTTCGCAGCCATAAAGCCTGATTTGTGGCCTCAAAGCATGCCACAAATTTAGCTTACGTCGTAGATGATGTAATAAGTGATTGTTTTATATTTTTCTAAGAAATTGCCCCACCAGCCAGCATGAACACAAATCCTAAAGTGTATTTTTTGCTATCGAGGCAATTTGCAAAATCAGCATCTGAATATCCCATTACTTTAAGCTGATCTGACTTACTATATGTGAGTATATAATCTTTTGTCCCTTGCAGATATCTTATTACTTTCTTTGCAGCTTTCCAATGTTTCATTCCACCCAAAGATTGCCATTGCAAAACCGATATCTGGCCTTGTACATGTTTGAGCATATAATAGACTTCTAATTGCGCACCCATAAGGAATATTCTTCATTTGATTCATTTCTAAGTCATTCTTCGGGCACTGATTTTGGCTAGGTGTATCATTGGCTTTACAAAGCTGTATATTAAATCTTTCCAAGATACGATTAATATAACATTTCTGAGACAATCCTAACAAACCTTGAGATCTGTCCCTGAATATCTCAATGTCAATAACATAGGATGTCTCATTCATATCAATCATCTTAAAGTTCTTATTGAGAAATATCTTGGTTTCATGTAACAAACCAAGATCACTACTGGCAAGTAATATACAAGACCAATATAATAAACTTACTCCCACTAACCTTCAGATATATATACTGATCAACAGTATTTTCCTTAAATCTGAAAGAAGTAATATTATCATGAAACTTTATATACCATTGTCTGGAAGCTTGTTTAAGGCCATAAATGAATTTCTTAAGTTTGAAAGCCCAACTTTTCTTTCCCTTTTCTATGAATCCTTCAGGTTGTTTCATATAAATTTTCTCATCTAGATCTCTATTCAGAAATATTATTTTCACATCCATCTGATGTAACTCAAGATCATAATGAGTGACTAATGTCATGATGATTCTCAATGAGTCCTTTCGAGAAACTGGAGAGAATGTCTCATGATAGTCAATGTCCTCTTTCTGAGAAAAACCTTTGGCCACAAGTCTGGCTTTATATCGTTCGATATTGCCTACCGAGTCATGTTTAGTCTTAAAGACTCATTTACAACCGACTCTTTTACAATTATTAGGTAATTCAATAAGTTCCCAGACACCATTCTGGTCCATTGATTTTAACTCATCTTTCATTGCATCATACCATTTTTCAGAATCATTAATTTCTATGGCTTTTGAAAATGATAAGGGGTCTTTTTTCATTCCTATATCAAAATCTGATTCTTGTAGATATACCACATAATCATCAGAAATGGCATGTTTCCTTTTTCTATGAGATCTTCTTAAATCTGTCAATTGTGCTTGTTTTACAAGACTATCAGCGGCGACATCAACATCATGTGAGAATTCATTAACGTTATTTTGTTGTTCACCCTCATCAATTCTATTATTGATTTGAGGAACAATAATTTTTCGAATATAGGATAATATAAGAGAAGAAGCCTGAATCTCCTCAATATCAAAATTAATCCTTTGAGATTTTTTACTCCCACCGATTTCACCATTTTTTAGGAATTTTGCATTACCAGATTCTACTATCCTCATATTATAATTAGGGCAATAAAATATGTATTCCTTGGATCTTTCTGGGTAACCAATAAAATATTCAAAAATTATTCTTGGATCCAATTTCTTTTTATGTGGATTGAATAATGTTATCTCTGCAAGACACCCCCAAATATGTAAATGTCTCAAACTGGGTTTCCTACCAGTCCATAACTTAAAGGGAGTTGATGGAATTGATTTACTAGGAACCCTGTTCAGGATATACATAGTTATCCTAAGAGCATCACCCCACATTGACTCAGGTACAGAGGAATAACTCATCATGCTCCTAACCATATCCATAAGAGTATGATTTCGCCTTTCAGCAACACCGTTGTGCTGTGGCACACCTAGTAATGCATACTGAACACAAATACCCTGTTGTTCTAGGAATCTAGCAAAAGGACCAATATTCTGACCGGATTCATCATATTTGCCATAAAATTCACCACCCCTGTTAGATCTGACTTTTCTATTTAATTGTCTCTCGACCTCATTTATGTACACTTCAAGAATGTCAACGGCCTGAGACTTTTTATGTATCAGATAAACATAGCCATATCTGGACAGATCATCTATAAATATGATGAAATACCTTTTTCCACTAAAACAAGGAATATAGAGTGGTCCGCAGATATCAGTATGAATAATTTCAAAAAGTGCTTTACTTCTTGTGGCATTTTTTTTTGTATGCTTAGTTTGCTTTCCTTTAATGCAATCTATAAAAACATCAAAATCAGTGAAGTCTAAATTTTTCAAAATATTATCCTTCACTAATATTTCAATTCTCTCCTTGGAGATATGCCCCAAACATCTATGTCACAATATAGAAGATCTTTCATTATTGGAATTACGTTTCATTCCAATACTTGATTGCAGAGTCAATAATGTATTCGTAAACTCAAGATTTAAATTAATTCTGTATAAACTATCACATAGAATTCCAGAACCAACTTTTATTGAATCATAAAATATGTTGAGTTCACCATTACCAAAAGAAACACAATATCCTAACTCATCAATTCTAGACAGAAAAATTAAATTTCTAGAAATTGTAGGAATAAAACATGTGTCTTCCAGATCTATCAGATGACCCATCTCTAGGCGTAAGCGAAAAGTCCCTACTGATACTACTTTTGCTTTGAGACGATTTCCCATAATTATAAATCTTTCATGTTCTTTTGGTTTCCGGATTAAAAGAAATCCCTGCATATTATTAGTAACATGAGTTGAAGCGTCAGAATCAATCCACCATGTATTAGAAGGAACTTCTGCAATGTTTGATTCAAAATATACAAAGGTTGAGTTTATACCTTTCTTTTTAAACCAAGTCCTACGTTTAATGCAATCCTTCATTACATGTACTTTCTTGCCACAAAAAAAGCACTTTACTGTAATAGCTTTCTTTTCAATAGTTTGTCTAACACTATCAGACCCGACAAATTTCTTCGATGGATGACGCTTCGATTTTCTTTTCTTGTTACCAACTCCTTGAGTAGTTGTCAGTACATTATATAAAGTTTCCTGCTTTAATCTTAATTCTTCCTAAACACACATACTAGTTAACTCATTCAAGTCTCACTTATCCTTATTTGTATTATAGTGAATCTTGAATGGGCCAAACTGAGAAGGAAGAGAATTAAGAATGAGCTGCACAAGGAAATATTCATCAACATTCATTCCTAATGTCTTAAGTTTGGCAGCTTTGTCAGTCATATTGAGGATGTGATCCTGAATTCCTCGAGTATCATCATACTGAGTTGTAGTCGGTTCTTTCATTAATGTGTCAGCCAATGACTTATCAGCAGATTTAAATCTGTCTTCAATAACTTTTAAATATTTACGTGCGCTAGATGCAACCGGTAATGAAGTCTTTATATTATTTGTAATTGTCATCCTTATGAACATTAAACTGAGCCTATCAGATCTTTCCCAAGCCTTTATTTTATTGACTTGTTCCACAGTACTTTTATTAGTTAATTCTACGGGCTTTTCAACAATCAATCCCAAATCAAGATCTAGTACGCCCAATATAAATTGCACATGCTCTAACCATTCTGAACAATTTGATCCAGAGAGTACAAGGACACTAGAAGCATGAGAATGTATGGACGGGAATACCACTGTATAATATAAAATAATATTAATGCTTTTAATTTTATCAAAATATGATGAATTATTGATATCATCAATATTTAACCTTTGGGTAAAAATATTGACATATCTAGCGTTCACACAAGATCATTTATGGATGACTGATACCATCCTTGTGGAATAGTTTTACTACCTTTGGGTATACAATTCTAAATTGCAACGATATCCAAAATAGTATCATCCTACTTCATCACATAATTATTTGAGATAGATAATCCTTTGGGATTATCTAAATCTCTTAATTATACATATAATTTTAAATATTATTTCTTTAATTATACATATAATTTTAAATATTATTTCTTTAATGTCATTGAGGACTTGTTCCTTAATGTAATTTTATAAATCATTAATCTAGGCCACTTTGGTGACTACAAGACCAATGTAGTAATATAAAATATAAATTAAATTATCCTATGAATGATAAGATTTTAATTGTATTTCATATCTTATAAGCCTATCATCTCAGGCTACTTTGGCAGCTACCGGTCAGGTATAACTTAAGGAGATGGACTACAAATAATATTCATCAAGTTCATTTAAACTAATTTATGCTGAGACAATTCATTAATAGGATAACAAACATAATAATTATCGAACACTTAATCAGCAGGAAAAAACTCATATGATAATTATAATTATGATAATACATAAATTATGCATTTATGTAAAAAATAAATATTATTTCATAATTACTAATATTTGCATGTAAATAACTGAATAAATATCTAAAAACTAATAATTGGATTTAACACATGTAATTAATAATTCATATGGGAAAACTATAAAGAAAAAATAATTTATAATTTTTTTACTAATTAATTTTATTTAATTGGAGAAGCCCATAAGTCCAATTAAATAAATTGCTCAAAAATAAAATATAATCATAATTAAATTTTATTAGATCATATATTGATCAATTTTATAATTGAGAAAATAACCAAAATTTCTCAATTTTATAATGACAACACTGTAATTCTAAAAAAATATATAAAAGAATTACATATTTTTTTAAGATTATAGGATTAATAAATCACAAGGGTAAAAATATAAATAATATAGGTAAAACTGTAATTTCGGTGAATGACAAAGGTGTAATTTGAGCAGAATGGTAAAATTGTAATTTTCTCAAGGAAAAACCCTAGCCTCCCCTTCTACCGTCACTGGCGGCCGCCGGCAGCGATTCAGCCCCCTCGCTCAGCGCCATGGGCGATTCACTGTGCACACGTCTTGCAGCAGATCCGTCAAAAATGCGACAAAATTACTACATCTTTAACACATAATGACAATTAAGAATTGTTCGCAAGAAAATGATTAAAATTAACAGATAGGAAAACATATCAATAAAATATTCAGATCAATGCATCGTAAACAAAAATAATAGATATAATATTTTTGATCTCAAACCTAGGCTCTGATAACAATTGTAGGAATAAAAACTATAATTATGTAATCTATTATACGAAAAAAACTATTATGCTATGATTGAAATAAAATAATACTAGATCTGTTTACGATGTGTACCTTTAGATGTCATCTGCGTGAGATCCAATTAGATCTTCAAGAGCACCGCTAGTCGGATCTGAATGACGTCAAGTATCGATCTGCAAGAGGAACTAGAATAGATCTAGACCCCTTCTCCTCTCTTCCTATCCTTTCACATGACAACCTTAATTGATGGCTTTGGGAGATCAAAACGATAACTGTAATCTCTTGATCTAGATCAAGAGGATAACTGTAATATCTTAATCTATTCACCCCTTTGCACTTCTTTGTTATGTCGTTTCGTGCCTAGGGTTTACAATAGGTCTTGTCTATTTATAGGCGAGAGTAGAGGGTTTAGGGTAAGTAATTAGGAGAGTTCTTTCTATCAAGGACATCCCCTAAAATATCCCAATATAATATGAATTTTATTTAATATTAGCTAATATCTTTTATCAGAATCCAAATAATCCATAATATATCTTATTTAATTAATAAGAGTCACATAATCTTACAATTGGTTCAATAAATTATTAAGTACATGTGCTTATTATGATCCTTATTCAATAAATTATTAAGTAATTTATTCTATTAAAGCATACTTTACATCGTTGGTTGAGGATGTCGGCCGATATGTGTACCAGGATTGAAGCTTTAATGTAATGTGTTTCTTGTGGAATCTTTAGTTTTATGACTTTAGTGTTATGAATTTAGAGCATCGTACAATCCACAAGATGGTCTTGTGGCATCAAATTCAGTCAACTTCAAAAGAGAAAGAACTCGTGTTTCAGTAAACATGGAATAAATCAAATTCAATCTAGTATGGAATAGATAACATGTTCCTTATTCCATTTGGCATCTACTAGTTCAATCTAGTATGGAAAATTATCTACTTGTTCTTTTGACTTATGAGAAAAGCATGAAGAGTATGACTAAGCATGTTCACTAACTTAATTTTTCTAATATTTGTTTTGATTCTATATTTGTCTTCTTTGTTTTCTCTATCGTGGGCAGATTCTTATGCACTGATTTTTCTTTTGATATATCACTAATTGTTTTATACTATGGTCAGTGTCAAATCCTTGTCTAGAATTTTTCAGGATTCTAATTGTTTTATATTATAGTGAGCATCATATTTCTTATCTAGAATTTTTCAGCATTCTATAACATTTATTAGTACATATTTATTGCATTAATCTCATTCACATATGCTTCTGGCACCTATCATTATTTTATAAAATTATTTATATAGTGAACAGTACCAATGGATAAGAACAGACGTGTGCATTCACAGGTTGATAAAGATAATATTGCAATCTCAGACCCAAACTCAAATAGAGGAAGCATTAGGAGATACTCAAAACGAATCAAATTCTATGGAAAGTAAGGGTGAAAATTACCAAGAGAATAATTTTTGAGATGAGTGTTGCAGGTTTCAACAAAATATTTATAAATTTTGTTTGAACTTTGCCTCCTTTTTTTCTCTCTCTCTCTCTCTCTCTCTCTCTCTCTCTCTCTCTTTATTGACTGATACTACTACGGAAAGAAAACCATGAGGATACACTCATATAGCTGATGTTGGAAAGTTAGCCACCTGAAGAATGTATTATTGTTCAATTGGGTACAAAGAAGCAACCTGTACGGTTTGAAAGAGGTCTATGAGGTGAGTTCTTGGTTACCATCGTCAAAAATATTAAAATGACTCCTATAAGTTTCGAATCATAGAAATAAATACAAGAGTCATCGAAAAAAGAGATGGTTCTAAGTAATAAATGACTAATTACATATTATCTTTATAATTAATTGCTTTTAGTATTTTAATTATTATATTTTAAAAATTACATTGGATTTTTTATACTTATGTAAGTGAAATATTTAATTTTGTTTCCCCTTACGTCATCGATTTTACTAACGAAAATACTGTAAGATTTATTACTGAGTATATGCTAACTTTATCTCGCTTCAGTTTATCACTGAGCATATATAATATTTTCGTCAAGTCTACAACATGAGGAGAAACAGAGTTATATATTTTAATTTCGTAAGTATAAAAATCTTAATATAATTCTTGAAAGTGTAAAGACTGAAATACTAATTACAATGGTTAATCTACAATTAGGCTAGCAATAATTTAATACTAAGTCACATTAAATTAATTATTATAAGAGATTATACTATTAGAAATATTTATCTATTGATATTTATGATTTTTTAGGCAAAATCTGACTGTACTCAGCATTCCAAAAATGACTAAGTGGATACTACAATCGATCAATATAAAATGAAGAAGATAAAAAAATGATTTGAAGGCTATTCATTATGATAGCTCAAAGTCTATACCAAATCATATGAGCAATATTTCTGAAAGATCAATGGGTTAATTTGGTTACATTTTGGAATTCTAAAGAGTGATAAATAAGCAATCTTATCATATTCTTCTCATTGTAATATGTCGGTTTCACTTTCATTTATTAACCTTTGCATTTTTTATAACTCAATTGTTTGTTTTATTTTATAGTTAGAGATGTTTTGTAAAAGAAATAAAGTTAATAGATCTAAGCAGAAAATGCCTCGTATTTTAGAAAAAGAAAAAGTTATGAAGGTAAGTCATTCATTACAAAATCTTTGATATCCTTTTGCATTTAATGATGCTAAATTATTTAATGTAGGAGGCTGAGGTTGGTGAGAAGCTACTTAGAGATGACATGTTTATCATTAGTCATGGAGGAAAGAAGGATAAGATGTCGATAGATGAGGTTGCGGCAAAAGTAATTGTATTTATCACATAGTTTTAATTTGGAATTATTTTTTAAAAATTTTTATTGATTAAGAAAATGATATTGGTTTATTATTAGATTTTGTAGGAAGAAATGGAGACTTTATTATTACTTACTTACCGTCATTAATATTTCCATTGAACATAAATATTCTTTCTAAGTATTAGGTCGGATGTTATGGCATAGGGTCGTGTCCCTCAGATATTAGTATTATTTTTTTATTATTTTATATAATTTTGTTAGAGTTCTTGATTAAGTCTTGTGTAAAATTGGGTTATGTTCTAACGATTTAAGGAAAAAAAAATTAATTAAAAAGAAATCTATTTTTTTAAAAATTTAGAAAAGGATTAAAAACATCATAATTCTTAACTTTTTTTTTTTTTTTTGGTCACTATGGGTTCTAATTATGGAACATGTCAATAGCTCGAACCCAACCTGAATTTATTACTAATCTGATATATAGAGATAGGGAGGATTAGATGGGAGATCATATAAAAACTATACCTACTAAAGCCCATCCAAAACTTAAGGTAATGGAGTTGTCCATAAGTAGGGAAGCATAAGAGTTAAGGGAATGCAGTTTGGACAAACTTGGTTAACCATTGAAGTTAAGTAGATTAATTGATTCACGCGATAGGTATATAGAAACATCAACCACTATTCGATTATGAGGGTGTCGGTAGAATAGTCGAATGTTACGGTTGTCAAATGAACCTTTTTTTTTGTGTTTTTTATGTTGACATTTAAGGCCTTTAGGTCGAGGTGTTAGGTTGATTAGGCAACCATGGTGATGATGTTGGGTATGCATTGATATGGAAGAATAATAATTCCACCAATATGTCAGGCCGATTTGGTGATGTTTCATCAAGCTATACCAGTGTTCAAAATACTCTTTATCAGTTTTTTTATATTTTTTTATTGCAATTTTATTTATGAAAGTAGTTTTATAAATATTATTATTATTTGTAAGTATTATAAACCTATATAATAATTTTAAATTAATTTTGTTTTATGTTTAATTAAATAATATACTATATGTTATTTATTGTTTTAAGTCAAACAATTGATCCTTTTACATCAAAAACTACTTGTTTGTTGTTTTAAAACCTATATCTCATTTCGTACCTATTTAAAAGCTGAGGTCTTAGAATCATCAAAGTGGATTTGCATTTATCAATTATGGATATTTCAGTAATAGAAACTCAAATCTCCCATGGATAGATTGATGGTCTTTTAAGCGAGATTCAATATGGTAACAACGAACTAATTGGTTAGTATCTTTAAAGTAAAGTAAAGTACATAACTGATAGAGTATAATTCTAAATCTATCCCTATGATGATTAGTACTCAATCATATGAATCTAAGCAATTTATAGTAAGATATCTATCTCATATATAAGAAGAGTTTTACTATGAAAAAGTTCTATTATAGTTTTTTTTTCTCTGTCATATGAATCTAAGCAATTTATAGTAATAGCATCTATAGAGGGTGATAATTAGGGATCTACACAATCCCTATAAATTCTTTAAAATAAATCAAGATGCTTATGCATAAACATTAACATGCAACCCTTCGATAGGATAAAAATATTTTGTAATATATGTGTAATAGTAAAATTATGGATTAAGGGAACATAGCTCAGTACCCAATTCACTTTGTTTCCTTCAAATAAACACTACCGACACTAAGTTAAGTTAAAAGTCTCTCACTAATCGTATAATATATGTTTAGGTAATATTTTTAAAATTTATTTTTTGATAATATTTTAAAAAATTAAAATTTCTTGGGGATCGTTAGGATTATTCAAAGAAAAAAAACGAAATTTTCTCTTTTTTTTACTTTTCTTTTCGTATTATATTCCTTTTATTATTGTATGTTTCCTCGGTATTAGTGATCTGTACTTTCTCAATGTTGCAAATTGATGTTATGACCATTTCGATCATTAAGAACCAAAAACATTAACTTTCCCCGATCTTCTACTTAAAAATCGTGATTTCCTTTCCTCCTGTAGATAGTTCTTTTCACAAATAGTTCTTCTTCTCCACATAAAAGATTCTTCGCTTTTATCTTTATCTATGGGTGTATCTGAAAAAAGTCATGTCATTCTTCGAGGCTCGGAAAGCACTCTTCTCATGATCATCCCTTGTACCTCTATTTATCTATTAAGAATAGTTAGCAGATTGCTTGTGTTGGAGCTGTTGAGCATGCTCGATACTTGCATGCGATTCCACGGCAGATTTCCTCGTGGAAGTGGGCGTCCCTGGCGAGAGCTCACGTAATAATGGCGGAAACAAACGTAGGTACGGATGAGGATGGAGAGTGCTACCACACTGGTTAGTAGCGCTGTGTCGTCGTGTCATCGAGCCCACCTTCCCGTTCCCCGCGCTACGGCACTCTCCTCCTCCACCCCCGGCGTAGAGAGAGGAGGATGAGAAGGTAGCCGTCACCGACCGCGACTTCCGTCTTCCTCCCTCCTCGCCGACGCCTCTCGTCCTTATCCGTCCGATCCTTTCTTCCTTAGGATTTCGGGATACTTGGAAATCCTAAACACACAAATAAATACACTTCACTCCTCTAATCTCCCATCCTTGTACGTTTGCTAGTACATGACTACTATTAAAGAAAAATATAAACACACAAATAAATACATTCGAGCACATATAATATATGTATGTACAAAACATATTGAATATAATAGGATTACTAAAAAAAACTCAATTAATCTTACGTCAAAAATGGATAAGACTAAAATAAACTTATAAAAATTTTATAAGTATACTATTGTAAATTTTGACTTAAACATTTTAATAAACGATTCAGATCAAATAAAATTAATAAATTAATTAGCTCATCAAAGACTATGTTGAGTCTTAAGAGTATTATAATCATCTTTTTTTTTTTATTGTAGACTTACAATTTATTTTCTATGGACGTATCCTTTTCTCAAAATATCATGACATATTATTCACATAATTCAACATAATATTTTTCTTTTTTTTTTCCTTATTTTAATATATTTTTAAGTTTCTTTGTGAAATATCTTCTAACGTAACTAGGAATTAGGTATACATAAAAACTCCCGGACTCCTCTTTTGGGTTTTTTGTCTTTTGTCTTTTAAACTGGCACAATATAATGGTACTATTCGATTCGGGGAAGTTAATTATTAAAATAAAAATAAAAATTACTCAAGGAAGAATTTTTGACACTCAGTGGGCAAAGAATTTTTGCAGGGAAGAAAAAGTAAAGAATAATATTGATGCAGCCAAGAGGGGATCGGATTCCACTACCGCAGGAGAAGAGAGCCACCCAAGTTGTACCTTTCAATATGCATCGCATAAAATAATAGCAAAGTATGATGAACTCAACTCCTGTTGCACTTTGATCTCCATCCATCACGGTCTGTGGTCAGTGCCACCATTGCACTCACATCAAACCCTAATATAAATGTCCGTGTTAGGAGGAAGGCACATGAAGCAGACAATTTAAGAGGGTGCAGAAAACTATGTAAATGCAGAAGAATGATTAGGACAATTATGAAGCTAAACTTACTTTTAGGGGGGGGAAAGAAAAAAAAAAAAGTTACCTTATGCAACTTTAACAGCCATGATGCATGATGGCCTGTGGATGAATGATTTGGTTGACAAAGTAGACCCCAACCAACTAGAAGCAAATGCATCAATGATGCTGTGAGAGGATGGTGATAAGATCATGTGCTTAGATTATGCATGATGTCTGCTCCATCACATTTGCCTTTGTAATTTACCACATAAGATAGATTTCAAGGATGAACGACATTTATCATTCTGAAAATTGAATTCTATCTTCATCATTTATTCTTTGCACCTCAAAAAAAAAAAAAAAAAATTAGATAACACATTTGCAAATTATAAAATTGAAAGATATAATCAATTTTGGATATATTTAGGTTATGTAGTTTACTAACAATTTTAGATTCATTCCATTGTGTGTAATAAATGTCTGTCATTAAAGTGAAACGTTAGATAACTTTGTCGATAATCTAGACACTTGTTTGGGAATTGCTCCAAACATGACCTCTCTCCTTCACAAAAAGAACAAAAATAGCATTCTTGTCAGATTAAGGGGAAGAAAGTCCACATTTAGGGGGCATTTAATTGTGACCTATAAATACTATTGAATCATCTATTATTATTGTCCACTTGATGAAACATATATGCACCTAATTGGCCACATCAAATCACACTCCGCAAACCCTATTGCTACAAGTCTCAACAACATCAAGTTCCCAACAATACAATCGTATAAATAGATCTAATTGCCGAGGATGCCATGAGAATTATAAATGGCATTACTGTAATTGATTGTATAAAAAGCATAGATAAATAGTGGAGGAAAAAGACATCCATGAGGAGGAGGGTGGTGGGCAGGAAGGATGGCTGAGAGCAAGAAAAGGAGACTTCCTTGCAATTAAAGCACCTTAAACCCTCTCTCCCTCCCTTGCTTACAGAGACACCCTTCTCTACCCCTGCATCTGTTCTGCTTTCTTTCTTCCCTGAATCCATTTCTTGTCCCTTTGCTATTGGCTCTGCGACTCCAAGATCAAGATAAGCGGAGGAAAAAGGTGTGATCTTTTCCGATGATTAATGTGGCGATCGATCAAGAATCTCCGTTTAGAGAGCTTAACATCAAGAACAGACGAGTGATGGTGAGCATCTCCTTCTTGTGCTCTGACTTCTGTGGCTTTGGTTTGTGTCTCTCTTCTCGGGGTTTTTGCGTTGGTGTGGGTTTTGACACCAAGGAACGGGTCGCAGGGAGGAGGAGGAGGAGGGCTGGAGGAGGAGGAGGAGGAGGAGAAGTGGCCGCCGTGGCTGCGGCCGCTGCTGTCGACGCGCTTTTTCGTGCAATGCAAACTGCACGCGGACTCCCACAAGAGCGAGTGTAACATGTACTGCCTCGACTGCACCAGCGGCGCCCTCTGTTCCCGGTGCCTCTTTCACCACGGCGACCACCGAGCAATCCAGGTCCGTAGCTGCTTCTTCTTGCCTTCAATTCCCCGTTCAATTAGCTTTAGCTGCGTGAAAACTTCTTTGCAGATTGTAGTGGAATCTACTCCCCCTTTTTGCCGCCATAAAAATGGCTTCTCGGATGACCTCCCTGCTCCTCTTCAAAGCAACCATGTCGATCTAAATCCATTATTTCTTACTGCCAAAATCCTATTTTTGTCCATTCTTTGTACCGCTTCTCGTTAATGCCATACTTTTTTTCTGGTGACGAGAAATGTTCTTTTCTGGTGGTGTTGTTACAGATAAGGCGGTCTTCCTACCACGACGTGATCAGAGTCTCCGAGATCCAGAAGGTGTTGGACATCACCGGCGTGCAGACGTACATCATCAACAGCGCCCGCGTCGTCTTCCTTAACGAGCGCCCCCAGCCGAGGCCGGGCAAGGGCGTCACGAACACCTGCGAGGTCTGCAATCGGAGCCTCCTCGACTCCTTCCGCTTCTGCTCCCTCGGCTGCAAGGTCTCCGCCAGCCCCTTCTTCGTCACTACCAACATTTAACCTTTCCACCAAACAGACATCGTGTCTTCTCGTCCTTAACCAATTGCTTAATGAAATGTCCATATCAGATTGCCGGCACCGCCTCTGACTACAGCAGGAACAGAAAGATTAGCAAGAAGAAGAAGAAGAAGAAGAAGAAGACGAAGTCAACTGCTGGATCAGACTCAGAGGAGTCTTGCACGAGTGCCAGTAGCGGCAGCGACAAGTGCCAGGACGGCACACAGAGCTTCACTCCATCCACGCCCTCGCCGACCGCCGCCCGCCTCCGCAGCTCCAAGAGGAGGAAGGGTATTCCCCACAGAGCTCCCTTCGGAAGCCTAATGCTGGAGTTCTAAAGCCTACCCTCACATCATCGAATACCAGGGACTTCTAATACTACGTATTAACCACAATACTAGCTACTCGGTAAAAGCTGCTGTCAAGCCATTGCTCATGGCGAACGCAGAAAGACGATTCACAGCACAAAGTGCTTCTTGACGTGGAGGCCGGTGCTGGGAAACACTGTAGATAAGGACGGCGGAGCTTGTTGGTTAAAGCTTCTACAAACAAGCCTTGATGGCGAACGTAGTAATAGAGTTATCGTGTACTGCTCTTTCTACGTGTAATACTACTACATCTCCCATTACAACGTGGTGTTAGGAAGAGATGAAGGGAACACACTTTCCATGGGGTGCATTATACCGCTTTCCTTCTCGGGTGGGTTTGGCGCACATGGTTAAGTGGCGGGGCCCGATGATTCCGAGCCGTATGATCCCCTTTTCGCGGTCGACGATTGATGTTGCAGATAAAGATGGGATCGAAGCCAATGATTTCCGTGTTCGGCTTCCGAGTGTGACGTCTTTTCATCGAGGACGGCTTTCTGGGAGACTTAGCCGTTAAGAGTCGGGTATCGACGATGCGGTGCTTTGTCTACTAGTAGCTTCTCCAATTCTTCGCCTTTCAAATTTTCGACACGCTTACACCGCCGCGCGGTCCATCCATGTGGACGTACTGAAATGGACGACAAGATGTATGCTGTTTGGCGCGTACCCGTCGCCGCCTTTGGTCCCATTGGGATGCCCACGAACCTTCGATCATCATCTATAGAACTTTCCCGCCGTATATCTATCTACCTGTCGTATGACTGGAGGAGCAGATGGCCAACAGGTGGGATCCCACGTAGCTGCTTCGAATCGAATATACCACGAGACGAAGTCTTTTATTAAACAATATCGTCAAAGATAAAATAAAATTCATGCGGCTGGGAAAGCAAGGCAAGTGCGGCATTTGCTTTCAGAGCCATAGGTCTCTCTGGCGGTGGTGGTGGTGGCAATGAACACATGGTGCAGCGAAATAAGAGTGGGGAAGAGGAGAGCAAGCAAGTGGAGGTGAGTGGGATTCACTATGCTATCTCCTCCACAAAGCCAGCCGGCCGGCCGGTTGCAGTCCTTTCTCGTATATATCTATCAACGTACCCTGAATCCTACCACCACGCATGGCTGCATCTCCCCTTTGTGATGTGGCCACTGGTAGTTCGTTCAAAAGCAACCACTGAGAGGAAGCTAAAGCTTGGGCTTCCGGGGAGCGTTGGTGGGCCCCCCCCCCCCCCCCCCCCCACATCATGGTGCACTCACTCCATGCCATCTTGTCAACCACAACCCGTCGGTGGCGATCGCTCTCAACCCCGTTGATGGCCAGCCCCTTTGTCGTTAACAGGTGATACAAATCACGGATTTGATTCGTGATTAAGGTCATAAATCTCGGATTTTGTCACGCTTTGCTTGACAAGAGGTGGTGTGGAACGTATGGGAGCTTCTGGTGCTTGACCTTTCCTTTATGGCACTGGTGGTGGTAGGACAAAGTTTGGCGAGCTACCTTTTTCTTCTTTGCTTTGACAAAAGAGGGTGGGTGAGGAGGGGTTTGGGTTGATGACGACGTACGTAGACGTTGTTTGCACCGGTGATCACTGTGGACGACGCCTTGAGCCATCGCCTCATTGCTGTTGTCTGCAATAAATTGTTATCCTCTCTTCTCTTCCCTTCCTTACAGGAGAATTCTGAAGGTTGTGGGCGAACAGTAATGGAGTATCCATCGTTGGACAATGCCTTGAACCATCACCATTGCCTCCTTTGTATCGAAGTCAAAGGACTGGTTACGTTCTCTTCCTTTCAGAACCATGGCAAAGGCTATATCTCAGAGGTATGTCCATGTCGCCACGGTTCATCTGTAATGAAGTTGGTAGATGTGCACATCAGAGAACCTACAGATGTCTGCTATGTGTTATCCCTCTACAGAAGAGATAGGGAATTAATTAATCAATCACCTTCGATTATTTATCTTCCTGTCTCACATTTAATTATGAACTGTATCGGTCATCTTAAAGCTGCTGGTTAGGTCACTTGCTGATACAAGCATGTGTTGAAGATGGTATTGATAGTGTTGTACTATTGTTTACTTCTATGCATAAACTAATGAGTTATTTGTAGAGTTATAGGCTGCCTTTGAAAATATATCTATATTTTTAATATATAGTTGAAGAAAGATAAAAAATATATATTTATATTTGTAATGCATAGCTGAAGTAAGATATTTACGTGAATGTGTAGTTATGGAATGCTTTAAGTACTTGATAAATAATAAATAAAAATATATTTTAAATAGGCATTAACATAAGTGATGTTTGATAAAATTATATTTTAAAAGTTTATTAAATATTTTATGATAAATATATCATTTTAATTTTTTTAATATGTAAACATATTTTTTTGTTTAAAGTAATAAGTAAATAAATTAATGTATATAATCTTATAAAAAAATTGTATGGCCCAAATACACAATAAATAAAAAATAATCATAAAAATTAATATATATAATAATATTTTAAAAATAAAAAAATATATGATAAATATAAATCTTATTAATTTTTCACTAAATCATTTTTTATAATCTTGCAATTTTAGATTAAAATCATTGGATACATTCATAATTAAGAAAATTATATTAATATCCTATGAATACTGAAATGTTAATTCTATCATGAGGTAGGATCAATATTTTAGTATTTTCGATATAACATCAAACATCAATTCACGTTTGAAATATATATTGGGCTCTTAATGCACATATAAAATATATTCCCAAACACACTCAAAATCTTCACAAGTCCGACTATTGGGCACTAATTTGTAGTAATAAAAATCAAAGTCAGCTAATATATAATTAGTTCAAAACTAGAAAATTAGTAAACAACACATCTTACTTGTATATATGTATATAAAGGACATTACATATTCACATGTATATACACATAAGGAGGACTGTAGTCTGTGATGTTGGCACTAAAAGCAACACACATTTGCTCCTCATATCGAGAGTTTCTTTGGAATGCAAACTCATAGAAATATTATGAATAGGGTAGACTTAAGTTGACATTTCGAAAGGTGTGTTCCATGCGTTTGGTTTTGCTGACAAGTGAAGCTGTTGACCAATAGCACAAACCAGCCAATGAGAATTAATGTTAGTCCACGATTCCGTTCTCTAAGTCAAAAGTTTTTTGGAATTACCATTGAGATATTATTCAATCTTCTTTGACAATCTCGGTTTTCTATCGGTTCCAACAAAGCCTCTCTGATGAGAGTTCATTCAAATATATTTTCAAAATTATAATTTTGGTTCTCCTTTCTTTTTATTAGTTAATGTTTAAGGATACGACGACATTAGAGAATTAAAATATCTATATTTTAGACACAGGTTCATTTCTCATCGGATGTCCATTGATTAACGATCAGGTGAGCCCTCTCAAAAATACCTTTGCCAATTCTCAGAAAATACTCTTTTTTTTTCTATATTTTTTATATACCAAGCCATATAATAAGTAATATAAGGAAAATACTATAATATAATATTTTTTGTATGAATATTATAAAAACTTTATTGTCATAGTGCTTCCAACAATATCAGAAATATTATGATATAAATATTTTTATATTATGCTCTAGTATTTTTAACAATATAAAAAATATTAAACATAATATTTTCTGATATTGTAAAACACTATAGTGTAATGTAAAAATACTATAACCGGACTGGTTCATCCTATCGACCAATCAATAAGAAAAACACTATTGTCATAATGCTTTCAACAATATCATAAAAATATTATAATAAAATAAAATAAAAATACTATAATATAATATTTTTATATTATGCTATAGTATTTTTAATAATATAAAAATGTTAATCATAGTATTTTTGATATTGCAAAACACTATAGTATAGTAAAAAAAATATTATAACTAGACTATGGATGAATGAATCCATAAAAAAAAATTAGTATGCAGTTAGGGGTATTTTAGGTACTGCATAAAAAATTGAAAATTCTAAAATGAGGGATACTTCTTGATAAAAATAAAAAAAAGGTTTTTTTTTCAAAAATTTACCTGAAATATTTATAATTACTTTTTGGTTGCAAAATATGGATGTTGATCATTAAGTGAGGCTGCGGTCCAAGAAATATAAGTAATCAAAATTCTTTCAATATTGAATGGTGTTTTGAAAAGTCTTTCAAACCTGCACGGCTTAAAGGCGGATTGACAAATTAAATGGGATAATACCGAGTCTATCAATTGCAATTCCCAAAGCAGATATTAATGGATGACATAAACCACCCAAATTGTACTTAAGGAACCAATTCAAATATCACCATTGTTTTGTTTTCATATTAGTATAGGAAATTTGACACTTTGGATGACGTGATTTATACAGTCCGCTAAATATTGATTCCGTATCCGTTATGGTATGTGCTGTATTTATAATCCAAACAGGAACTCCGATAAGAGATATCAAAAGGAACACAATACGATCGATCAAGACCACCGCGACCCCGTCCGTCCCCGTCGCCCGTGCGTCAACGCCCCCGTCGTCTCCGGCCAACGGTGGTGCTCGCCGATTCGGATTTGATCACCCCCTCAACACGCACACACACACAACGCGTGAGGCTCCTCCCCTGCAACGCTTCGTCTCTCTCGTAGGAAACCCTAGGCACCTCCGACTGTCCTCCTCCCTGTTGCGTGTAAGTCGGCCGGCGACCCGAACGACCGACGACCAGGATTCTACCAGCGTTAGCGGCGTCGGTGCAGCGCGGCGCCTTCACCAGGTATCTCCTCTCTCTTAGCTCACTCTATCCCCGAAACCCCCCACCCCCCTTTCTCTCTCTCCCCCTCTCTTCGGCGGTGCTACGTCCCCCCTCCTCCCTCTTCTCGGTCGCTTTTTTCCTTTCTGTCGCAACCCCCCACCACCCCGTTTCTTTCCGATGGCATCTTCTCTCTCTCTCTCTCTCTCGCATGGCGACCTGAGGCAGCCTTTCTCTTTTTTTCGACGGCCCTCTCCGCCTCCTGTCGCTATCAGCCCTTGCCCTTGCCTCCCCCTGTTCCGAGCCCGCATCCTTGCGTTCCCCTGCCTTCAGCTTTCCTACATTGCCTTCCCCTACTCTCAGCCGACCTGCTCCTATTCTCAGACCCCTCCCCTGCAAAATTGTGTGAATAGTAGTTTACGAATCGTTTAAATTACTGTATTCGTGACTGCTAGAGTTTTGAATTGTTAATTTTTGTTATAATTTTGATGTTAATCTTCTTTTGTTTTGTTATTTAGTTTTTTAATGTTCTGTAGATGGTTGAATGAATATAATTCGATGATTTAGTGCTGATAAGTTGAATATGAAATGATATGGAATTCATATTTTGTCTAATTTATATATTGATAATTGAATTTCTTCTTGATTATATCTTTTTTATGATATTTATTTTGGCAAGTTTTAGCTTGGTGAGTGCCTAGGGTCTCATGTTTTGAAACCTTGGTGCATTTTAGCGCCTAGTGCCTTTGACAACACTGTCATCACAAGATATTTATTTTTCTTTGGCTTGATGTTAAAGATCTGAATTTTGCTGCAAATTTTGGTCTTTTTTTCTGTTTTGTCTTCAAATGGTTTGCTTCTAGTTTTAGCCTTTTATTGATTAGATTGGTTTCCTTCTGAGATAAGGGGAAAACCGGTGCCAGTTTGGTAGAGCAGCAGCAGTTGAAGTCGCTGCTGAAATGTTCACCAACGACAAGCGGCAGGCGGAGCGCACTGGGAGGCACGGCACCCCTCGAGCCCAATACCTTCAGGTACTCTCTTTCTCTCTCTTGCTTCGATTTGTTGATCCCAGTAGCAAAATCTTTTGAAATAAGAAAAATTACATCCAGTCTATCTATTTCCTCCACATGCTTTAGAAAAAATATATATATTTTTTCATGATTACACATTTGATTTCTTTGGATATTTGATGTGAATGTGATTCCTCATTGGACCTTCCCTATCTTTGGTTATCCTTTTTGTTTAATATGAATTAAGAAATTTAATAGATTACTGTTTGCATAAATTGTAAGGTTGACAATGCTCCAAAGCAACGCAGTTTATTATAACCTTCTGCCAATTGCAACATATGCAATCTATATAAATGTTGAATGGAAATTGTAAAAAGGTATACTTGGGCCTGGATCAGAGATCTTGTTGTAGCATGCTGTAAAATGATGTAGGAATTTTTTTTAATATATATCTATGTTTTTCTAGTGGTTTTACAATGATTTAAGTCCATGTGTGTGTGCTCTCTTGTTTATGTCCAATGCATCTGTTTTGCAGGAACTTGTGACAGAGTTCCAGAATACAACAAATGAAGGTCATTACTGGTTCTTTGTCATCATAGTCCTTTTGTTTTCATATCGTTCCAGATTTTCTGCTAGATTCAAGAGAAACCACAATATCTAAGTTTATTGTTGGTTTGGAAAATTATTAATCTTGCATTTATTTGCACTTTGTAACATTCCATTATCTTTCCGTTTTTTTAATGACTATACTTCTCAATTTTACTGATGTGTGTACGTTCTGTTGTAATCATAAAATGAGGGAGGTCATCAATTATGACTTTGAAGTTGGGAAGAAATGCCAATATAGAAATCTATTGTCGGAATTTGCTTAGTTAGGTGTTTGTTTTGGTGCTTTAAGAATAAATCATTATTTAAAGTTAACCTAACATTTTAACTCGTTATGCTGCTAAAATGTAAGGTAACCCTACATTAAGCCTAATATTTCAGGAACACACTCCACACCTCACATTCCTTGCACTCTCCAAAGAACCACATTGAAGATTCTTGGATGGTTTTTTTGTTTTATGGAAAGATAGTACACATAATTAGTAGGATTGATAGACAAAGAAGGTGAAGGTCATGACAAATATCAAGAAACAATGGACATTTTATGTGATGACAGATTTTGCTGGTTTGCCAGAACTTGAGTATATTTCTCCTTAAGATTCATACTACCATTTGTCAAACTAAATTGTAAAGGAAAAACTACAAGGCTTTTTCTTTCAGATCAGTTTCATTCTCAATGTGTTATACAAGTATTTAGAGTAGCATTAAATTCATTCCATTTGGAAGCTTGTAAGCCTTGCTAAGAAATCTTGAACTTTAACATGATTCTTACCCAATTGATATTTATGACAGTTTCACATGATAGAATAATATATAGTTGAAGACTTGAAGTTAAAAAGCTTTTGATATTCATCAACTCTATTTTGGTCAATTCCCATCAGTGTATTGGATCCTATTTTTTCTGTTAATACAATGAATTTCAGTACTTTTTGGCATCTTGACAATTATCTTTGATAGCCTGAATAAAATTATGTGTCCCTCGGTTTAATAGTTGTTTAATCATTCATAGAAAAGATAGGATCGATAAGTTGTTGACTGCTAAAAACTAATAAGTTTGTATGTTTGTCATAATTAACATGAAAGACATCATAAATTTTCTAAATATTTTTGCTGAAATTGTTTGTCTCACAAATGTTGTTTTATTGATTATATGTAACACTAAATGCACATGTCAATTGGCTTTTGGATTCTGATCATGTTCACTATGTTTCCTTGTTTAGTTGCCACATTTTGTGTCAGAATCCGTTTTGATCTTTATTTGCTTAGTTCTGGTTGGAATAGTACAGTGAATAGTTGGTTTCAGAGACAAGTGCCTTTCTGTTGTTTGACATCTTGCAGAATCGAAAGAGCGAATTGTTGCCAATCTGGCCAACTTTGCATATGATCCTTACAATTATGCATTTCTGCGCCAGGTACCGAAATCAAATTCATACGTTTTTGTTTACAGTATTGTGGTCCTAATTATATATGTTTTTAATGCATATATTTGTTCAAGCAGCTTAATGTATTGGAGCTGTTTCTGGACTGCATAACGGAGCCTAATGAAAAACTTATTGAGTTTGGCATCAGTGGGATTTGTAACTCTTGTGTTGGTAAGTAATTTGAAGTATAAATTCCTAGGGTTCTTGTGGAGAATTCTAACAACTGTAAGCATCATAATGAATATCATAGAGAAACATACGATTTCTTTCTCCAAAATATGTAAGCAAAATAATTGTTGCATTGCAGATCGGGAAAATGCTGCAATGATCATTCAATGTGGTGGAATTCCATTGGTCATACAGTGTCTATCCAGCTCAGATGGAAGTACTGTAAGTATATCCATTTGGGGACATTCACAAAGTTGCCTGTTTCCTTTATATCCAGTGAGACAAATAGGTTTTGCATTGTCAAATTAACTTTCATGAAGTAATCTATTGATTGACTGATGTCATTTTATATGCTGATGCAAAATAGTTTCGAAAACAGACATCTTTTTATTATGAACAACAAACTAAGATTTCAAAAAGCAATTCTTACAATGTCATTTTAGAATGCGAACACAGGTGACTTATGCTCTTGGGGCTTTGTACTATCTATGTAATTCTTCTTCTAAGAAAGAGATTTTGAAACCGGAAGTTATTGAAGTCATAAGACGATATTCTGCATCTGGATCTCTGAATGTGATATTTAGCAATTTGGCAAATGCCTTTTTGGACAAGCACGTAAACAATTGACAGTGGCTGTGCCTTCAAAATAGGGTTTGTATTTGCATCTTGTGTGAAATAAAGTTTTTCAAGTTGTGAGAATCAGCTCTAATGCTTTGCTGATCATCTTTGTGTCATGTCTTTCTACAGGTATTTGTCAGCAGTCAAAACTGGGAATCCGATTTCTCAAGCTGAAAGTTGCCTTTAGGCTTCAACCTTCATCTTTCACTGAAAACTTGGAAGTGGAAGGAGGGTTCTCGCAGAAGATAGTCGTCAGGTACTTCAGTTGCTTCAAACATCTCAGTTCCTCATGCGGGATATGTATCATAATGGTGTTCGTCACCCAGGTATGCTGGTTCCACGCAGAGGCAGGGACAGAGATCAGTTGAGAAATGGAAGGGTACGGGAAAAATTAGTAAGATTTATGGTGACTGGGTTGATGACTGAGTATTAACTTTGAACACAGCACCAGTTTATGAGTCAGCTAATCTCAATTTATGAAATCTGCACATGATAAAGGTTCTGTTTCTGGCTTGCGTTGTGACATAGGCAGCTAGTGATGTGTTATATATTGGCATGGTAGATAGAAAACCTTCCAAATCTCAAGACTCTGAGCATACCTGCAACTGTTTGCCAGAGAGATTGTGATTTCAGTGTTCTGTTTCCCAAGAGAATTTGCTGAGCATTTCAACCAGACTCTTTAAGCTTCATACAAGAAATAGCATTTTTGGTAGATCAAATGTTGAATAATTCTTGAACCTAAATTTGGGGGGCAAGTTGCTTACCCCCACCAGTTGGTGCTTGGCTTGCTGTTGTGATCCATATCAAGTAAACCATTGCCAGCGAGGCATGTCGAAGGTTTCTGGCTGCCTGCGGGGATGTTTCTGAAGGTTATCCTAGATTGGTAATCTCGTTCGTACTCAACAGGACTACTTACTTACTGCGCCTTTTGCCCTACTCAAAAAAGTCAATATGTCAACAACTCTTTCTGCTTTCAGTGAGAGTACAAAGAAAGTCAACCATGTCAAGAACAAAAAGTAATTCCCAAGGCCTATCAAAAATATGGCTTCATTATTCTTCGCGAAGCAAATTTCCTCTACATTGAATCTTATCGTTGTGGTTGGTTGGGATGATCAGCTAAGGCAGGATCTGGTCCAAACCTCTGTTCGCGGCTGTGGGTGCGGCGCTTGTTTGGTTTGGTCGGATTACGTTGGCGATGACGTACACTTTCACGAAAAGGATAATACTTGTCTAGATTGGGCCATATTTAGGCCGTAAAGCCCAATAGATCTTGTCACGACCTGACCGAATCCGACGTGGATCGCGGCCGCGCTTTGCATGTGAAAACCTCGTCAATCACGTGGACGTTGATCATCCCGCGCCGTCGTTGGGTTCCAGTGAAGATGCCATGCAAAGCTTCGTCATCACGTGGACGTTGATCCCAGATCCTCATATCACAGCCGTACGTTGTTGGCATTCTTCCTCACCTGCGATGAACCCGACCTCCCCTCCCCTCCCCGTCTCCAATTACTACCACAGTCGGTAGAGATGAATTATAACAATTAGTCCACAGTACAGTACTATTCAATCCGTGGTATGATGTTTGTGGCGTGTAATCATCAATTGTAGGGCCCCGCGTCGGGGAAACAAGTGGGTTTCTTGTGTATAATTAATGTCATGCTTATCTTTCAGCGCATACATTATGCAGGATCCAATGTGGCACATGATTACTTTTTTATGTGTGTCGATTAAGTTATTATACGCTTGTTGGAAGCGGCAGAATGATTAGGTGTAGTTGCTGCCTGACAAGAGTGGACCTCAGTGGGGAGCATCTTTAGGGACTTCCATTACCCTTAAATGACCACCTCCCAAGCTTTTAGTGATACAAATTCTTGCGTCTTGTGTCTATATAGATTTTTTTTTTTTTTTTCTGATTCTGAAGATCCGGAAGCGCTTCCACAACAGTGAATTCATGACACTGAAATGAGCTTTGTGCAGTTCATAATCGAGTGTTGATTACAACTCCTAAAAAGCACTTTCAGAAAAGTGTTTCATGGTGTTCAGTTAGCATTGAAGTCATGGTCTTATTAGCTACAAAAAACATAGCTGCACCAGTTTTACTTTTCGATCAAGCACAACAATTATATATTACCATCAGATGTTGGATTATTTCACTTTTCTGTTGCTCGACCAAGATGTAGATTTTTTTGAAATGGCTAGACGCTTTGGCTTCCCTATAACAATGGATTTAATTACTCCAATCAATCATAAAACAAAGATCAGATTGACAATGATGGTTGCACACAATACTTAAATCTTTCTCTTTGTATCGAATTTGATATTAGTCTCAATGGTACTATATTCACACCTACTCGGTTTAACTAGGCTTAAAATTCTCCTAACAGTTTATTTGTAGGATAATGCAACCATTCATTTCTATCACTATTTTGTTGACCTCTTCTTTAACTGATAGCTCAAGCCCTCTTGTAGGATCTCATTTTGCTGATCGAGAAGCTAAAAAGAGTCGCTAAAAACGCAAAATGAAATTGCTAGGTTGACAGAATCATTTTAATGGAGATGTGGCTCAAGGCATCGTTCTAAAGTGGACAGAATTTGTTCAACTTTGTTAAATGTTCTTTGGTAGGATCCTAATTGATTCAAGTCGTAGTGTATTGAGTCGAGTCCGTAGATTGAATCGGCTAGGCGTTGATATAAGTCAATTTGAATAAATCGACTCAAATCTTAATAAGATTATGATTCAATTGAATTGGAGTCCTAATAGGAGTTGATTGGATCCAAGTCCTAATTGGACTAGGATTCGATTAGGAGGAGTTTGGTTAGGAGTAGGAGTTGAAGCTAGAATTTTATTTCTAGTAAAACTCTTATTATGAGTTCTGGTTTAAGGGGTTTCTTCATAAACCCTCTAAATAAGTTTGTAAATATTTTTCTTTTATAAAGAAAAACTTCAGCAAATTTAAGCCCAGTGACCGAATATTGAAGGATCCAACCCCTATAGAGTCTAAGGAGAGCTAATCTCCTACAACGATCAGTTATCCTTGATTGAACCTTAGAGTTTTATCAATCTGGTATCAAAGCAGCGTTTTTAGCATATCGCTGTTCTTCCACCCTTTATCGCTACCATCTCCATCTCCATCTACTGCAATCGGCCCCTCTAATGCCGCTGCCATTACCGTCATCATCTGCTATAGCTAACCCCATGTGGTGTTGCTGCCATCTACATCTACAGTCGGCCCTGCCATCTTCCTATTGCTGTCGTTGCCATCTTCTTTGATTACGACCACTGTGATCTTTTTCAGTTGCTACCGTTATCATCTTCCTCGGTTATTGTCATTGTCATCTTTCTAGGTTGTTGTCGCTGCCATCTTATTTAGTTATTGTCGCTACCATCTACTTCGGTTGTTGTCGCTGCCATCTTCCTGGATTATTGTCGCTGTCATCTTCTTGTTGTTGTCGCTGCCATCTTTTTCTGTTGTTGTCGCTGCTGTTTTCCTCAATTGCTGCCACTACCATCTTCCTGTTACTATCGCTGCCATCTTCTTGTTGCTGTCATTGTTATCTTCCTGTTGCTGCCATTGTCATCTTCTTAGATTATTATCGCTATTATCTTCCTTGATTGCTGCCAGTGCCATCTTCCTGTTGCTGCCGTTGCCATCTTATTCGGTGGTTGCCACTACCATCTTCCTCGGTTGCTACTGTTGTCATCTTCCCGTTGCTGCTCCTGTCATCTTCTTCTATTGCTGTCATTGTGATCTTCTTTGATTGTTGTCATTGCCATCTTCCTCGGTTGCTGTCGCTGTCATCTTCTTCGGTTGTTGCCACTGCCATCTTCTTTGGTTGCTGTCGTTGTTATCTTCCTGTTGTTGTGGTTGTCATCTTCTTCGGTTGTTGTCGCTGCCATCTTCATATTGCTGCCATTGCCATATTCTTTGGTTGTTGTGCTGTCATCTTCTTTGGTTGTTGTCATTGCATTCTTCGTCAGTTGTTGTCGCTGTCATCTTCCTCGGTTGTTGTTGCTGCCACCCTCCCAATTGCAGCCACAACCAACACCCATGTTGTTGTTGCATCTCGCAACCCTAGGGTAGCCATATAACCTTAAAATGCAATCATCATTGCCATATTTACCCCCTATAGCTGACCCCAACAATAGCCTTCTAACCCAAGATCACTACCGCTGCTACCCTTTTTCCTTCTCTTATTGCCACCAGCTCCATCTACCGATCTATGCCCCTGACTCTTTAATAGAAGAAGAACCTAAACATAACAGATCTGCAATCTTACGCGATGGCCTCAGACGTTGCAATTGATGTAAATCTTGAAGCTTTTAAGGCCCGCATGGAGGACAAATTACGTGCACTCTTCGAAGAATTCAGATTACGTCGATCAAAGAGTCCAAAGAGATCTCATCATGGAGAAAGTTCATATCATAAAGATAACCAATTAGAGAAGGGAGATCAAGCAAATGACTCTCGTACCCACGCATAAGGGTAGACTTCCCTAGATAGGAAGATGGAGACCCAACCGGGTGGATCCCGTATGCTAAATGGTATTTTTACTTTCATAAAACTCCAGATGCATCTATGGGTGACTTCGCGGCCATACACCTTAAAGGAGACATGATCTAGTGGTACGACTGATTTGAGCATACCCACGATGTACCTATGTGAAAGCAATTCAAAAGTGGGCTACTCATCTGCTTCGAAGATTCATCAAACCTTAACCATCCAAGATTATCAAACTAGGTTTAAACAACTTTCAAATTAAACTCGTGATTGGTTTGAAAAATAATTGCTAGGGATGTTCATCGAAGGATTAAAGCCTCATATATGAAATCAAAGCATGACAACCATATACATCAATGGCGGTCATTTCCTTCCGTGTTTAAGAGGAATGGGTTGAATAATGATGTCCGAAGGACCAAGATCATAAACTGACTAGGAACCATCAAACATTCGGCCTCCCCTACTACCAACCGAACCTCTCAGCCCAAGAAATTAACTCGAGAAGAACTCTGTGACAGACCGGCAAAAGTGCTATATTGGCACTGCGATGAACCATGGAGTTGAGAGCACCACTGCAATAAGGGAAGGTTTTTAGTGATTGAACTAATTAAGAATCTAGAACCAAAGGATGTAGATCATGAGTTAGAGAAGTAAGATGCAAAGGTAGAACCGTAGTTGGTCGTCAGCATAGTACATGCCCTAGTCGACTACACGAACTCGCAATCCATAAAGATTAACAGATTCCTCAAGCACCAGCTGATTACTGTTCTTATCTATACTAGAAGCACCAATAATTTTATGGACAATAAGGATGCTGCCCAATTAACCCTCCGGATCGAAGATTGTAGTATGTTTGATGTGAAGGTCGCAGATGGTCGAACTTTATCTTGCAGCCACAAGTGTTCGCGAGTGAAACTAATAATACAAGGCCAAGAGATCATCACAAACTTCTTCCTATTGTCATTGGATGACTACGAACTAATGCTCGAAATCAAGTGGCTATCTACTCTAGGTGATATTTCCTGTAACTTTTCAAAACTACTTATGAAATATTTCATCGATGGGAAATAGCTAATCCTACAAGGCAAACGCGGTGGTGAAGTTTCTATTGTTATGACTCAATGAATGGATAGGGTGCTACATAAGACACATGTTGGTTTCCTAATCTAATTGCAGGGGCTACAAGTTGAAGATATGATGATACACGTGTTGTCATCGCTGCTGCCTTCCAACCTCAAATCGTAGCCGTCAATAGCACCATCATTGCCCTATCATCTTCTCATTCTGTGTTGTTGTTGTTGTTGCCTTCCAACCTAATATCGTAGCTGTCAATAGCATTGTTGTCGTCTTATCATCTCCACATCTTATGTTGCCATCGCTACTGTCTTCTAATCTCAGATCACAGTCGCTAATAGCACCATCATCATCCTATCATCTCCTAATCTTATGTTGTCATCGCTGTTGCCTTCTAACCTCATATCGTAGCTGCCAATAGCTCCATCATTGTCCTATCATCTCCTCATCTTGTGTTGTCATTGCTACTGCCTTCCAAACTCATATTGCGGTAACCAATAACACTGTCATCACTCTATCATCTCCTCATCTTGTGTTGTTATCATTGCTGCTTTCCAACCTTATATTGTAGCCACCAACAACACTATCATCGCCCTATCATCTCCTCTTCTTATGCCGTCGTTGATGCTATGTTCCAACCTCAGATCATAGTCGTAAATAGCATCGTCATGCCCTATCATCTCCTCATCTTGTGCTATCATCACTACTGCCTTCCAACCTCAGATCGCAATTGCCAATAGCACTGTTGTTGCCCTATCATCTCCTTATCTTGTGTTGTCGTCATTGCTGCCTTCCAACCTAAAATCGTAGTCGCTAACAGCACCGTCATCACCTTATCATCTCCTCATCTTATGTTGTTGTCGCTGTTACCTTCTAACCTCACCAAGGGGCTGACAACATCTTAAGGGAAAATTTTGCAGCCATTGAAGAATGATCACATGGCAGCCTAGGCAAGGATGAAACAACCACCAAACAAATGTAAGAGTGAAAAAAAGTTTGCAGGAGAAACGACAACAAGTCTAGGAAAATCGTAGTCCCACCCACTTCGGGCTTAGCTTGGACCGACATTCCCGTGGACTTCGTCGATAGGCTGCTAACATCTCAAGGAAAGACTATTGAAGAACAACCTCCCGGTCGCCCAAGCAAGAATGAAATAGTAGGCTGAAATTATTGGCAAACGTAGGAGCAAAGGAAGTTTGCTATTAGAGATCGAGTCTTCCTTCTTTTCAACCCTACCAGCAAAAATCCATAAAGACCCAAATCTCGAGGAAGTGGTTTCTTTGTTTCTTCAGACCCTACAAAATTATGGAGCACTTTGGAGCCATGGCTTACAGACTAAATTTACTTGTAGACTCTAAAATTCTTCCGGTCTTGTGCGTTCATGCCTTAAGCTAAGGCTTGGAGAGGATGAACCAACCCATAACTACCTACTTGACATCTCGACGATGGAGCGGTCCAAGTTTAGTTGGCTACCATACTGGATTGTAGGATCGTGATGCACCGTCGATGCCCCTCAACTGAAGTCCTAGTGTAGTGGACCCAATTGTCTGCTGAGAATGCTACCAGTGAGTCCTATAACAAATTAAAGCTAAAGTCTAATAGGACCCTAGCTGGGTCGGGTCTAGTCTATTGAGCCAAGTCTATAGATTAAGCCTTGTTGGCCGACCTAGATCTGATATTTGATCGACTAGGAGTTGATTTGAGTCAATTTGAATAAATCAATTAAAATCCTAGTAGGATTAGGATTCGACTGAATTAGAGTTATAGTAGGAGTTGATTGGATCCAAGTCCTAATTGGACTAGGATTCAGCTTGGATGAGTTTAATTAGGAGTAGAAGTTGGACTTAGAGTTTTATTTATAGTAGAACTCTTATTATGAGTCTTGGTTTAGAGTGCCTGGACCCGATAAATAAGTATGTAAATTTTTTTCTTTCATCAAGAAAAATTTTAACAAATTTATTCAGTTTGGTGGCCGAATATTGAAGGGTCAAACCCCTATAATATTCGAGGAGGACCGATCTCTTTTAATGATTAGTTATCCTTCGTAGAACCTTGGCGTTCTATCATTCTTCAACATCTCTAGAGTGGCAGCATCATGCAAATTCAAAAGAAGCAACTCATGCAAAATGTGTCCATCTTTGATTAAAATCATCAGGCCCTTGACCTCTTAGCTTTAGAGGTATGGACATTTCTAATAAAGTCGCCTCAACAGCACATTGAGTACAGGCCTCTCTAACTACACATCATCTTACAACGCAAAGAGAGAGAGAGGGAACAGAAGATATTACCATCCCTTCATCGAAACACCCGAGTTATAAATGACCATGGAGAAGTCAACTTCCAAGTGCTATCCATATTTCCATGACTAAAGACATGGCAACTTTGGTGCAACTGGGGACACCTTATATAGATTTAAGATTCGGCCAATCTCTTTCTCAAGGTCCAAACACAAACCAACATTTCTGATCACGACATGAATTGTTTAGAATACATCCTTAATCACTATCGTAAAGCTTAAAGGCGACACACAGTGGAAGTCACTCTCCATGGAACCTCCACCATAGGAAGCCAATAAGGCCTACGGCATCTCCGAAGCTGGTCAAAAGTGGCAGCGATCGTATGCTTTAGATCTCGAGCCACCAGCTGCAGCTTTACCTAATCGACTGATAACTTCCGCTCTTCTCTTCCTGGATCTGCCATCCCTAACCCTTCGTTGGATACCGAGTGAGATTAATTGTACACGAAGAGCTGTAGACTCTGCAACATGCTCCTGTTTGTTGATACGTGTACGCGCTCGATTACATACGGTATCTCGTCATAAAGACCAGAGTATATATATATATATGCGTATATATAATATGACCGATGGTTTGGGGAGGGATGAGCTGGTGGTGGTCTCGAGGAGGGCGCCGCGGCCGACAGCCACGCGGAGGCTTCGGTGGGTTTGACTTCTCTGTTCGACGGGGTCCTCTCGGTCCGGAGAACGCACGTGAACCCCAGCTGCGAAGGTCGAACCAGGCCGGTTGGTTTAAATGACCGGTTCGGACACACCCACTTTGATGCATGCACCGGAATGCATGGCCATGGATGCAGGTTATGACGTCGATTCAATATTCAGCATGTGGTTTTATGCTGGAAGTTACAAATGCCTCACTGTAGGGATGACATCACGTGGTTGATTGCTGGCTCATTGGATTGATCTGAGGGGTCGAACAAGAAGATCTTTATGGCGAAACGACATGAGGAGATGGAGAGAGAGAAAATAGGCAACGGAACTCATGAAATATAGTCAAAAGGAGGGGCAAATCAATCTGAATCATTAAAAATACATAAGAAAAGGGCAAAAAAAAAAGAATAATGGTTAATTATTAGACGAAAATGTCTGTCAGATGTCTCTGGGAAAGGCATGACGAAGAGACAATGTTCGATTGAGGAGGGAGAGGGAGAGGGAGAGGGATGTCTGCTTTCGGCTGCTTTGCAGGAAGCCTATGATCCACTTGCACAACTCTTTAGATACCAACCCTGGGTTAACTTGGTAAACCCAGGGTTTAACAACTCCTAAGCCACGGTTTTAAGGCATTTTAATGGAGCCAAAGGCATCACCATCGAACACTATGTCACAACACATATCATATTATTAACCCTCTCAGTCTTCTCTCTCTCCACCTATTCCCATTATTCTATCCATTTCTTCAACTCTTAGGCTAACCCTCCCATCTCTCTCTGTCTCCTCCCTTCACAAACCCTCCCTCTCTTTCTCTGCGTTCGGTTTCTGTACTTCCTCCACTGCTCCTCCCCTGTGCTCCCTTCACTTTAAAGAACTCGCTTTTATAAACGTTTTTCCCACCTTTTCTCCGCTTTTGGAACTAGAAAACAGCGCTTCTATTATTTTTTTCGCTCCCTTCTCTCACACAGTGGGTTTTCTTGAATGAGGTTATGGCTGGCTTGGATCTGAGCACCGCTACAAGGTACGTCCACCACCACCATCTTCACCTCGCCCACCACCTTAACCCGACCTCAGAGGATGACAACAATAACGGCAGCAGTGCTAAGATCGAGCATGGCCAATTCAGCGGCGCCGCGGAGAGCGACGACTCGCCGTTCACCCCCGATCAGGGCGCTGCTCAAGGCGGCGCGGGGGGCCGGCGCCCCCGAGGCCGCCCCCCGGGCTCCAAGAACAAGCCTAAGCCCCCGGTGATCATCACCCAGGAGAGCGCCAACACTCTCCGTGCTCACATCCTCGAGGTCGGCGCCGGATGTGACGTCTTCGACTGCATCGCCACCTACGCCCGGCGCAGGCAGCGCGGCGTCTGCGTCCTCAGCGGGAGCGGCATCGTCACCAACGTCACCCTCCACCAGCCCTCCGCGTCCGGTGGCGTGGTCACCCTCCAAGGCCGCTTCGAGATCTTATCGCTCTCGGGGTCCTTCCTTCCGCCACCCGCTCCTCCCGGGGCTACTAGCCTCACCATCTTCCTCGCCGGTGGGCAAGGTCAGGTGGTCGGCGGGAACGTCGCCGGAACGCTGTTTGCGGTCGGCCCGGTTCTTGTGATCACTGCTTCGTTCACCAACGTCGCGTATGAGCGGCTCCCGCTAGAGGAGGAAGAATCCCCGCCGCTGCAGATGCAGCCACCAGCGCCACAAGGATCAGGAGGAGACGGAGGGAGCGGCGGAGCGGGAGGCAGTCCCTTCCCTGACCCGTCATCGATCTTACCATTGTTCAACTTGCCGCTCAACATGACAAATAGCCAGTTGCCTGCCGACGGCCACGGTTGGGCGGGGGAAGCAACTGCAACCAGGCGGCTACCTTTCTGATATGGAAGGACATGATGTGCCTTCTGCAGCAAAGGTTAGCATGCGCACTCGAGGATTGCCGTGCAACAACTACTCAGCTTGTTTCAATATCTTCTCAACTGGTTCCGATCTTTTGCTCTCTTTCTTGGGATTTCTGATGTCTTGTCTTCTCTGTCGCCTCGTCTACTTCATCTCCCGCTGCTGTGTGTTGCTGTTGTTGTTGTTGTTCGTGGAAGTACTCTCTCTGTTATAAATACACTTGTTTAGTACCGTTATCATCATCCACTGCATGCACCGACTACTTCGTCTCCACCTTTAACTTTACTATCAGTCCAACATTCGGATTAACAGCTGAGCATTCCCAGTGTAATTGTCAGTATCACTTTGTTTTGTACCCTTCTTCTACATTCATTGAGGATCATGGAAATAAGGATAAAAGGAGAAGAAATCATGAAGTAGGGTTTCGTCTGTGGGATAGGAAACACTGTTCTTTGAGCCCACGTTTGCATGTCTTCTACCGAAGGATCACTGCCTTTTTTGCTTTCTGGCAGCAATCAATCTCTCAGGAAATCTTCATCTTCCTCCTCGCCATCTCTGCGTCTGAAGCATGAAATGTTGGGGTCTATTGAAAGATTCATTAAAGGCAATGATGCCTCAAGAGATGGAAAAGTCCCAAAGTTGATGCATTGTCCTCATGTTTGCCTGATTAATCACTATTGTATTGGCATACCAAACAATACCACCTGATCAAAAAAGATCTTTTATGCTCATTTCAATACATCGCATAGCTGTCTCATGTTTTAGTTGCTTTGTAATTGCTTGCCACATCTATGTGTCATCATATATCTTCTCAAGATAAAACATTATTAACTCAAAAACTTTGTATAATATTCTCCCAATCATATCTCCAAATTAGGCTAGTTCTATTGATCTTAGCATATCTAGCTAGCCAATTTTGCATAACAATTTCCTTATCTATAAATGTGTGAAATTTTACAATCTTCAAAATTCTTAGGTCTTCAAAAATTGCTCCTAATAGCAAATCAAGGTAGCTGTTCTTGTCTGATTAAAATTTTAACCAACAATTCTGCATCGATCTCAATCTCAATTCTTTGAACAATTTCCTCTCTTTCATGTCTATTTTTTTTTCATAGTTCTATGTTATCCTTGAATATCGATTATATATTGGGTTTACATGTATGTATTCTGTATTTATTTATTTACTTTCGATTGCAAGCATATTAAACTTTAATTCTTGACTGTTAACAATTTACTTCTTTATGAAAATTTCAGATCTAGATTGTTTCAAAGATGATTGAATGTGATCATCTAAGCAGAAATAAATATTTGTTGTTATACACAAACACTTGAAATGTTAGCTACTTATTGGAATTTATTTATTTTTGTCTTTGATCAGTTGTGTTATATAGCCAATGCTTTATGTATTATTCGATGGGAGAAACTTGAACTATGATGATCATCATTAAATCCATATATGCTCCATCTTTTGTTCCTTCAAACCTTTACACGATACTTATTAGATAGGAGCACATGAAATGCCACAACGAGGAGTAATACAAGCTTTAGTGTCGTCATATATAGAAGATTCGTCAGAAAATACAAAGTTTCCTTATATTGTGATGATAGATTTCAGTCAAAAAAAAAAACAAGCTGCCAAACCATCCAACATTTCAGATATATGCTACAACAATTTTCAGATATCTTTACATTCCTTTGTAAGTTGTGCATTCCTAATTGGTAATTGCAGACATTGCAACTCTAATATCCTCAAATTCTTCACTTCCGCTCCTTGTCATGGAGATCTATGGAGCATGTCAAGGTCTCATAATAATGCTACTTAAGGGAGCTTCCTTGATCGATGATGTTTGGTTGCATCACTAGATTTTCCAGCTAGAATAAACATATTAGCACTTCTGAATTGTTTTTTTTTTCTTTTGTTATTATTGTCATTACAAAGAAGTCATACATGCAACCAGTTACCACTTTCTTTCTGAGTTGTAATAACTTGTGTCTTAGTTGCTCAGTGAGCAAGTGAGGAAGGTAACTGAAGGGATATTATTTATTATCTTCTTGGTTCTTGCTATATAGCAATGTTCATTTATGTGGCTCTTTAATCTGTGGATGATTCATGATCTTTCTTTGATACTACCATAATACTTTTTACCTTGATAACTTTGATTCATATCCTGTATTTTCGATGGACTCGGTGAATATGTAGGTTGTAGATCATTAGGAATGGAAGACTGAAGTCGTTTGCTGAAGGATCTTTTTTCCCCTTGCAAGATCACAACTTAGTAGTACTAATTTGAGAAGAGACTTTCCGAGAAGAAGAAGAAGAAGAAGAAGAAGAAGAAGAAGAACAAGAAGAAGAAGAAGATCAGCAAACGTTGTTCTTAAGGTCCTTAGTTATGATTTAAACTTTGTAGGGGGTCTTTTTTATAAGGTAAAGCTGACTTAAGAAGATAAGATCATGGAAGGTTGAAGTAGATGTCATTGGAAGAAACAAAGATTTATTCTTAAAACCATAAATAATCATGTCGAACGAAGAAGACAAAGTAAGTCATGTGAGGGGCAACGAACGAAGGCACATGTTTATATACTCATGTTGTGTTCATAAATGAGAGTTTAACTCCGCCTTCAATCAACAAGGATAGAATTATTGGATAATTTTCATAGAAAAGCTTCATTTTTTTTTATATTTTTTTGAATCGCAGTCCTTCTCATATATTTTTTTTCACAAAGCACAGTTCTTTTCATAAAATGGCAAACATGCTTTCAACTTTTTCTTGAAGAAAGCGAGGATCATTTTTTCCCTCCTTTCACTTGGTTCAATTCAAACTAATATTATATTATAATAACAAAAAACAATACCAAAGTCATTAACCACTGTTAAAAAAATTATATATCAAATGAAGATTGAAACAAAACTAAATGATTCTAAGTATCGAAAAGAATACGATGACATATATGAGGTATAATTCAACTTGCTACTGTATGTTAACAAGGATCAATTTCATTCAATTTAAAATTTTCAACCAACACGTTTAATGTCACGATACTAATAACAATAGAAAGCAAATTATTGTTAAAAAAAAATAACTGGAAATTTTTTTAAAGAAAAACCCAGAAGTATTTGCATTAAAAAGAGTGATATGCATAAAAAGAAGATTACATGAAAACAGCGTCTCCCCCCTTCATAATCACGCATGCAAACAAAAGGTCAAGATTGCAGTCTTCAAGACCACTCAATTTAGGAAGATGACCTATATTAAATTCCAATAACCTGCCAAAGTGAGCACATCAACATTTAATATTTCCAATTTGATCGAGCGGGCGATTCGAATTTCAAGAAAAAGAAAAAAAGCGACCCACGCCACTTTTTTTTTTCCTCTCATTTTAAATGATTAAAAAATATAAATTCTTTATGAAAATTCTTAGAAGCATCCAAACTTTAATTTTTTTTTTTAAAGGTCTTTGGACACATGAAAAAAATCGTTTTATCTTTATCTCCGTTGAACCCACCATCCCCTTCTCATTGCATTGCTTTCACTATTGACTTTTATCCTTTGCTCGATCCAAGGATGTAGTGAACCCAAGCATGGATGCATACATTTGTTCTAATCTCCCTCAAAGGCTCTTAAAGACATTGTGTATGTGATTGAGATTGATTGATGAGACTAGCTTACAACAATGCTCAATGGCTAGCTCATTTACGAAAAAAACAAACAACCAAAAGAGTAAAAAAAAAAAAAAAAAAGGAGAAATGGTGGGAGAGGGATGGCGGGCTAGCAAAGCCAACTCGTGAGGAGAGACGTAGGTGACTAGGAGAGAGCGACCAAAGAAGTGGAGAGAGAGGTTATTGGGTGGAGGGTTATGGTCAACTAGGGTAGGATTATTATTTTTATAAAAAATATTATCTGAAATTTTTTTAAAGTTAAAATGTTATGTGAGAAATTATTAAAGTTTTTAGTTAGAATTTATTCTTTAAAAGAATATCCTATTTTAATTTAGAAAAGTATAATGTAGTGTTTGAACAAATAATTAGCCCTTGCATTTATGTGTATTTTATCACATAAATAAAAAAATAAAATTTAAATATAAAAAAAATATTTTTCAAAAATATGCTATTGTTTGTTATACACAGCCGTACGTATTATTTCACCAAAATACGTTTCCATATTAAGAAAAGATGTGACATATTGTAGGCAACGGAATTTGAAGTCTGAAAAATTAGATTTAGCTTTTTTTATTTGAGAACAAAAAACAAAAAAGATATATAGAGAATAAAAAAGGTCCTGAAGAGAACGCATTAAAGAAGTTTTAATTAATCGCTTCGATGTCCGAGCTCAATTTTGAACCCTTTTTAGAATTTTTGTTTCCTTCTCTGGTAAAAGGTGGTGATTCCGATTCCTCCTCATCTTGTTAGGTTGGTGGTGGTGCGGTGTGGGTTATGGATGGCGAACGTTTTTTGGTCTTGAAGCAATTCGTCCTTCCCATTTTGGTATGGTGCGGCCTATCGATCTGATCTGAGGTGTGTTTTCTTTTCTTGGTTCTTTGTTTACCCCATTTTTTCCCACGAATTTGGTGTAAAAAAAGACTCTTTTTCTTTGTCTTTCCGTGCAAAAACGTAGCATCGTGAAATGGGCTGACTGACGGGATAATTTGTGTTTGCGTTTCACTCGATCGATCCTTTTTTTTCTCCGAAAGTTGTGGTTTTTAGAGAGATCTCGTGAAATTTCTTTACATGCATTCGCATTTTCTTGTTGAAGATCTTTGTTTGGTTTTAATTTCTTGAAGAACTGCGTAAGTGGTTTGAAGATCTCGCTGAACTGCAGCAGAGAAGGCTCGGGAATTTGGTGGTAGGGTTTGGCAAAATGGACGCTAGAGAGCTTCCTAGAGTGAGCTCCTCGCAGCCTCCCGGTGTAGTGGAGGGTCCAGGCTCCTACGGAGCTGGACCGCCGAATAATCTGATGGTGGCGCATAATTCAGCTGGAGTCATGGAGGGCATGCGGCTTTCGTTTAACCCCATGACTTCACCTGCGTCGAAGCCGGTGGACTTGACCGGTTCTTTGTACCAAGGAGATGGTTTCTCTGGAATGAGGCAAGGTGGTATATTTAACATGGGTGAGTCGGTGAAGAAGAAGAGAGGAAGGCCAAGAAAGTATGGACCAGATGCTGGCATGGGTTTGGCCTTAACTCCACCATCTTCAGCCTCGGGATACTCTAATAGTTCAGCCTCTGATCCAGCAGCTAAGCGTCGAGGCCGCCCTCCCGGCTCAGGGAAGAAGCAACAACTGGAAGCTTTGGGTAATTCCTGCGCCACTTAGTTTAATTATGAACAATTAATCTAGATGTGACTTGCTGTGTATGTACGGCTGCTAAGGCAAAGTGTCTTAAGCTCTCCATAGGTGATTGGGAGTTAGACTTCCATGGGTTCATGTATGATCTATCTTGTTCCTTCGGGTCTCTTGCATGACTACATTATTGTACAAATTCTGAGCTATTTATGCACAGTTAGGTCATTTTGGTTTGTCCAAATGTTCAAATATTCCTCTAACATCAGTTGCGTCTATTCTGCATATACAAGATGTTCTGGTTTTTACCTTTTGAGTTAAAATTTAGTCATGATCATTACTTTCTTTTTTGTGATATTTCCTTGTACTTTTTTGCTTTCAGACTGTCCTAGTTGCTGATAATTAGTTATTAGCTGCCCATTCATACACTTTGCATAATTTAATCTTTCTTGAAGTCAATGCCTGTACAGATTAATTTCCATTAAATCTTCTCACTATAAAGAAGTCATTTGAAGGCCCCAAGTCCAGCATACTCAAATTGCATCTCTTGAATGTCGAACGTCTTTCTTCCTTTTTTTTACTTCTTTTGTCTACATATTCAATTTTCAAAGTTTTATTATTTGTTTCTTTGTCGGGATTACATTTTATTACTTGTTCCGAAAATCTTAACATTAGTTTCATGGTTACCCAGGTGCACCAGGGATTGGCTTTACTCCTCATATTATCACTGTTAAAATTGGAGAGGCAAGTAGTTGAGCTTGAAAAATATCATGCAGTAGTATTCTTTCTTTACTGATCAAGCATACCTAGCTCTGAGAAGAGGACACCTTAATCTTATTTTTTTCTCATTTTAATTAAATTGTTATGTACCATTTTCATGTTTTCCTAAGCTTTATTAGTCAACAGACAAAAATGATTAGATAGCTTTGTCACATATTTTAATGATTGAATTTCCCATTTTATGCTAAAATGAGGAGGATGCAGTGACTGAGGAAGATTCTTGTTGTGATCCTAGGCATATCTTCTGTTGTCTGATTGTGGTTGTCTTTGTCATATATCATGCAAGTTTGACCTGGGCTTATATCTTTACTTTTTGACAAATTCAAAATACTGTATCTGATATAAAATATTCTTAGTTCAGTTTTTGTTTACACTATTTATGGTTATCTGGAAGCTCCAGTGAAACAAGCCACACGAGAAAGTAGTTAAGATGGGGATTGAGAAAGAAATTTACATGAGGCCTGAAAGCTAACCGTTAAAGATGAAAGAAACTATATTCCTATGACACCCATGTGCTCAAGAATGTGTTTTTAATTAATATCTTATAATTTGAGCCCCCTCTACTGTTTGCTACAGTTAACATGCTTATTTTGACCACTTGGGGTGATTGGTCTCAGTGAAGGATAGATAATTGATTATTACCCACCTGAGCCCACCAAGTACGTCCTTATTTTTCTGAACCCAACAAGTAAGTCCTTATTTTGAGTGTTAGAGGGTATTATGAAACTGCTTAAGTTTCTGATCCATAGCCACTTCTACTATCGAACTAACCTAACTGCTAAGTAGGGCACAAATACCATCACTCTTTCGAGCTGAACTGCACTTTCACTGTCAACTCCAAACCTAGCACGGTAAATTCGCTAACTTTAGGAAACCCTTGTTGCTTACTATCACTCGGCTTATTCTCTTACCGCTTAACCTCTTATTCCAAATTTATAACATTCTATACAAGACACTGCATTGCTTACTTCAACTTATGGTTCCCCTGCTGGTTGAATTGAATTTGCTTCTACTGCTTCAATAAATGGAAATTGGAATTCATGTTTTCCTCGGCGCTAAAGGAGTTACTGTCTCTGCGCAACAAGAGTCAGGGTGTTAGTTGACTTTACTGTTAGGGTCAGTGAGCTCCTCGATTCCTTAATCATATCTATAGGCACATCAGTTCCATATTTCAATTGATCGAGTCATCTCTGTTACTTGCATGCAGTTATAAGCAGTCAATTTGAAAGCGTTACTTTAACTAAAAATGTTTCTAAGGATGCTTCCTTGATAGCTAATGATCTGAAAGGTCAACATCATTTATTTGATATTTTAATTATTGAAATGTATGTGTGATTCAACTCTATGTCTGTATATGCCAACTGATTCATTATGTGAAGATATTTCCATTCTTGTCTGTCAATTTACTGGAAGACTTCATAGTATCATCTACAACTTTTGGCTTAATCTAGTTTACGTCCTTGATGTGCGTTACCTGATGGTAGGTCTTGACAATGGGTAAATCTTCTTTTACCAGTATATTTCATGGCATTTTCTTATAACTTTCGGTCCATAGAATTAAAACTTGTTGAATCATGTCATAACTCTATGCGTTATGCTTATGATGTGTCATTCTTGAAATTCATTTGTTGTAAGACATTTCGATAAAATATATAATATTATAAGCTAATCCATGCAATGTGTGACTTTGTGTTCTTGATCACTGAAATCAATGCATATTATATTTAAACTTTTTGAAGAGAATAAAGCATGCAGTTTGGATGTCAAGACAGTTCATTTTCTCTTAAGTGGATTAATTATTGGCCTTTTTTTGCACTAACATCAAGATCGACATGGAGATCTCCTAGATTGCAGCATGAGAATCAATACTGACATTCTTTTAAGCAGTTAGTTGGGTGCATTTTTTGTTATGAAGCTCAATGCTGAAAGGTTAAAGAAAGAACTAAACTATCGTACACTAGGCTCAAGAGGGTGGTTGACTATGATATGTTGTACTGTGCATGTGTGTTATCATATGTCAAGGCATGTTCTTGATCGGCTTAGTTCATATTCAGTGTATGCCAGTTTTGTTGTATGTAGTGAGTCCCCGTAGAATGCCAAGCACAGAGTGTCATAAATTGAATACTGATTGATGCTTTGTATTATGCCTCTTTTGAGTCATAACTTTTACTATGTTGTATATAGAGCAATGCCTTGGTGCTCTAAAATTATCAACACTCTTTGAACCAATTTATATAAAAGAGTTGATGGGGGCTATCATAAATCTATATACAGTTCAATACAAAATACTTAAATAAGGACCTTTTTCATATTGGCAGGATATAGCTTCAAAAATCATGGCCTTTTCGCAACAAGGACCTCGGACAGTCTGTATTCTGTCAGCAAATGGTGCTGTCTCTGATGTAACACTTCGGCAGCCAGCAATATCTGGTGGAACAGTAACTTATGAGGTTCGAATATTCTGATCTTGTCTCTTGAATTGTTTGACATATAGAGTTTGAAATTACATCTACTCTTATTAATTTATGTGTCATCACTGGACAAAGTTTTTGTGTCTATAGATATACGTGTATATGTGTTACATGCAGACAAAGGGAACATCATGATGGAAATGCAATCTTCAATGACAAAATAATATATCTAGATAAAATTGTTCCTTTCTGTTGTTTCATTTCTTAAGTCGTGAAAATTTCTTGATTTTGTGCAACTTGAGGTACTTTTTATTTCAAAGATAATCATGGAATTCAAACTTAAGAATTTCATAATTTCCAAACATCATAGGGTTATAACCTTCTGTGCACTCTTGCATTATGAATATGAACTTAAAACAATAGAACAATCCTTAGTGAATTGGATCATCTTTCATTTAACAAGTTTTCTGATTTTACTTCTATGAAGTCAAGAAGAGAGTTTTTATTTTTTTGACTTATATCAACATGCTTGTAATTTAAGAACTCAAGGAGTTTAGTTTTTTGGAGAAGATGATGACAAATGGTCATTGTAGAATCAGTCTTAATAATTTTACTGGTATCATATACAAGTTCTTTTGGTTTTAAGACTTTTCAACTGTTATATTTAAAGCCTGGATTCTCCAGTTTGGACTCTTGTGAAGGATCTGGAATCTAATTATGCAATGTTATCTGGATAAGGCAAAAAGGGTCGTAAGTTGTTTAATTTATCATAGATTTGCTCTTGGTTTAAGTTTGTTATAGGTGGACTTCCCTAAATAGTCAATCTCCAGGGTCCTTGGTGGACCAGTGGGACAATCTGATAAATACTGTAAGACTGGAAATCATAAGGTCTAATAAATCTACCAGATTATCTTCAGCAACATAAAATTGTACACCGTTGTGATCCCTTTTCTCAAGGTAAAACAAACAGTTAAACTCTTTCCTGAGTTCATAAAGGTGGAAAGTACTTTGTGCATCCGTCTCTGATAAGATCGTTGGACTGGGATCAACTTTGGAACTGGTTGTGGAATTTAGACACTGAATAATGTTTTTACTGAAATGACTATTAAGTTTAGAAGTTGGTCAGATCAGCTAGAATTGACCTGGTTGGTTAGTACTGATTGGATTATTGTTTTAGGCAAGGATTGACATACCGGTCTGTACCGGTGTACCGACATTTTGTCGGTACCAGGCGGTACGCACAGTGCATATCGCACAATATATTAAATATATTATAATATTTCTTATAATATAATATTATATAATATAATATTAAAAAAATAATTAAAAAAAGGCGATGTCGCCTCGAACTCTCTCCCGCGTGGGGAGATGTTTCGTCTCCCCGCGTGGGTAGAAAAATCACCCCATCTCCCCACGTGGGTAGAAAAATCACCCGCGGGCGGCGTAGGCGGCGGCGGCTCGTGGGCGACCCACGGGCGGCGATGGCACTAGGGCAACACGGGCGGCGATGGCACTAGGGCAACACAGGCGGCGACGGCTCGCGGGCGACCCCTGGGCGGAGTCGCCGCTAGGGCGGCGCGAGGTACTTCTCCTCCTCTTCTTCTTCTTTTCCTCTTCTTCTTTCCTTTTTCTTTCTCAATTGATCGCTGACGGTCGATTTCTCCTTAAATCGATTGCAGACGGCGGAAATCGACCATCGACGATGGAAATCGATCGTCGACGGCCGAAATCGACCGTTAACGGTCGATCTTAGCGGTACCTCCCGGTAGCGGCCGGTCCACATACTGGTCAGCTATCGGACTGGTATGTACCGGCCGGTATGGGTCTTACCGCTCGGTAAGGAAAACCTTGTTTTTAGGTTTGATTGGTTGATTATCAGTCTTATTTTTGGTTTATTCTAACAATCTTTCCAACAAATTGATGGTTTTTGAATAGGATCAGTATAAGCCTATACAATAAAACATGGTATTCGAGGATCAAGGATTTTGCAAAAAACGTTGTATTGCAACTTTATGAATTGACCAACATAGTCCTTTTTGGTTAGAAAATACTTTTGATAAAGGACATCTCTGGTTAATGTTAACATCCTATATTCTGCATAAGCACTATTGCTATAGCCTAAGATGTTGATGAATATTAGCACTACAGGGTAAGGACTTAAAACCATTATAAACTTAAGATATGCCAGCACTTTTATTATCTTGTGTAAGTGACAAAATGCCCGATTGTCTTGCAGTTAATTTATGTTTGAAGTTGTACTATGCCTTAACTTTTGGTTATGCAAAATTTGTCATAATAGCTAAGGGTACTACTCCATCACAGGGCTAATGCACAAAGTCCCAGTATCTTATCCACATAGCTATCCTTTACCAATTATTGTTGTTACTCTGTGTGGCAGTAATGGGATCTTTCTTGCAGGGACGGTTTGAGATCATCTCTTTATCAGGTTCTTTCCTACTCACAGAAGATGGTAGCACTCGTAGTAGAAGTGGTGGCTTGAGCATCGCACTAGCAGGATCTGATGGCCGCATTCTTGGTGGCGGGGTTGCTGGAATGCTTGTGGCAGCGACACCCGTGCAGGTCAAAATCAAATGTCTCCTGTGCATGTTACAAATGTCGCACTTAAGTGTAGGTTCACTTCTATTGCAGGTGGTGGTAGGAAGCTTCGTCGTGGAAGGGAAAAAGCCGAAGCCAGAGCCATTGAGGTGGGAACCTTCATCAGTTCCACCTCAGATGACTGGGTTTGGAGCAGCGGTAACAGCCAGCCCGCCATCCGAAGGGACATCAAGTGAATCTTCGGAGGACCCTGGCAGCCCCACAAATCAGAGTGGTGGCACCTGCAACAGCTCCGGTCAGCACGTTCAGTCTGCATATCCACCTGTCAGCTGGCCTCACCCAGCAAATCTAAACAGGCATGAACCCGACATGAAACTGATGCCTAACTAACAAAGCTACTGTTTGAAATAAGAAGAAAGCACCAGGATTTGGATCACTGTAATTTTAGTTGCCTCTAATTATTACCGCACCTTTTAGAGTGGGCCTCCTACAGACATTCCAGAGGCATCTAACAGAGCTCTGTTGAATACCTACGCTCATGTTCTTAGGTCACTCATGTTGTTCCAAAGTATTTGCTTGTTGACTTGCTTGATATCTCTATTTCTGCCAGTAACGAAATGTTTTATCTTCTTTTCTTCAACTTGTGATGTTGCAATGTGTGAGCAGATCAATATCTGGCTGTTCTTGCCTCTTGGCATCTATAAAGCTCAATGTTCTTCTTTGTGTGGGCAAATGCAGTAAACCGCATGAACTGATGTTTTCATTTTCGGACTTGCGTGTTTTCATATGTTTAACATCATGATCGAGTTGTTTAACTTGTTGGGGTGAAGTATACAGCGTGTTGCATTAGTATGATGGCATAAACCAGAAAGAAATGGTCCGCTTTTATTATTGCGTCGGAGATAACACATCTTTAGAGACATCTCACACTACTAATTCCTCCACACAGGCATCAAAGGGGATGTTGTGGAGATCTTACTCCAAATGTAACTATCCACACCATCAGAGAATCTTGCAGCCCTTCATCTGGATAAATCCATCACATCACAGTCACTATGTTGTCTTCCTGCAACCAATAATAGTTGGCTTCTTCTCCTTCACTTGCCTGCCGACAAATGTGAGCAGATGCTGCTGCACCGAAATCTTCAGTACCTGTAATCAAAGACCAAGGTGGAAGATGCCAAGCCATGAACACTGTGGCATTCGATGACAAGTAGTAGTACCACCGTATGAAGCATCGATGGATGTTGTTGCATCCCACTGTAGGCTGTGGAACGTGATGTCTTCCCAGCTGCTGCTGCTGCGCATGCCCATGCAACGTGCAGGACTTGGGATAGACGAGAAGAATGCATTCCCAGGTTCATCAACGGTGAAAACTTCTCTCGTTGGATTAGGAACCCCGTTTGAGGGCATTGAAGCTCCTCCATCCGCCTGCAGACCAAAAAAGACGCTTGTGGTGTTCTTATGGTACCATGCAAAGAAGAGTTCTTTAATGCCGCAGTTTGTACCTTTGATGCATCCGAAATCACATGCGGTTCTCTGAAGGCTATCACAGGTTCTGGTGAGAGGAGGTCAGATGCATTGCAGCTGCTGTCAATGAGATCAAGAGATGAACTTTCCTGTGTGCCATGCAAGGCCTCATCGGAGTTTCTCTTGGGACGCCTTTTAGCTTTGGATTCTCCATGTCGATCGCTACTTGTCACCCAATTTCCACTTCTCTTGACCACTCGGCACAAGGCAAAAGCTCCCTAGGATGAAGAAACCAGCCATTAGAACAGGTACGTAGATCTAAAAAGGGGTTCTTAGTTTCTTACCAGAAAGTTAGAAGATCCTTGGAAAAGATCTTCGCAAAGACGGTACTCGTGCATGATCCAGTCGGTTCTTTCTCCCCCGGGAGCGCGTCCGAGGTAGAAGACGAGTGTTTTCCTCAACCCGAACACGGAAGACTCGCATGAAATCTTTCTATCTTTGCCCGTGGCTTTCCAGTATCCAGAAACGGTAGCTCTGTTCGTGCGTGAACCATTTGGGTATTTGCGATCCCGTGGGCAGAAGAAGAACCACTCCATGTCTCTTTTCGGAAGAAACGATTTGTCTAAGAACATAGAACACCGAGCATCAGAGAAAAACATTTCTTCAGAAATCTTGTGCTTAAAAGAGTTTTACAGCTTAATCTGCAGTATTTACTGTTGTCAAGAAGTAAATGATGAGACTACTTCACATATTTTTAGTTTCACTTCAGATCCATCAAGATTGGAACTGATTGTGTCAGTCAAGTTCACAACACTCACTCAGTTTGCCATCCTGTTCTTCACTAAATACTCACACAGGAAAGAAAAAGAAATAAAGCAAAGAAAAGATGTTACCTGGTAGCTCCCAAGGATCAAACTTGCACAAATCGATCACCGGAATGACCTCGAGCTCAATCTTAAGCCCATCTATTTTTCTCTTCAGGTAGTATCCTACCAACTCCTCATCCGTAGGATGAAACCGAAAGCCGGGAGGCAACAACACAGCATTCATTTTTCTTCTTGCGATTCTACGCACGGTCTATCTCTAATGGAACAATGAAGCAAGAACAAGAAGAAGGAAAACTCAAGATCACACTCTTAAAAAACTCGAGCATTCGAGAAATGATGAGATTAGCTCCCCCTCGAAAAGACGAACGTCATGGAAGCTGACTCTCTACCTCATAGTGTACCTATTCAGAGTATGGAATATCCAAACATAGAAACTCTTCTCTGAGCACAACTTCCAGATGATGCAACCCTTATAGCTCAATATCATTCTTCTCATAAAACTCTGGTTTTTGGATCACTATTAACTTTCAGATCAGATGGAAAGTTTTAGTTCAAGCTGCAAGTTCTCTAGGAAACCGAAGCGAAAACTCAAACTTGAGAGAGAAAAGAACAGAATAGAACAAAAGAAACTTATAGGTTTCAGTTATTGCTACAATTGGAGATCTACAACGGAAGAAGAAATGGAGATTCCCTTTGTTCTTAGGATTATGAACCTCGAAACCACGAACTGGAGACTGACTGGTTTTGTGGAACTTGTTGGTGGGCTAATGTGTAAGTAAGTACAAAGCAAGAGATGAAGAATTTATAGAGGAAAGGAGAATTCAAAAAGGCTGTTCGCAACTAAAGCCACATTCCCTGCCAATATCTAACTAATGCAAGTGGCCTTCTTAGTTTTCTACCACTCTGCCAGCTAATGTTCTCTTCGTATCACTATGTCGGAAAGGCCAAATTTTTATCTTCCTCCCTTTTTGTAAAGTGACTAAGATGCATGACTTTGATATCAAGCATGTAGTTGCATTCATATCAAGTTCTTTCGTTTTGTTCTTCCTACTAGTTTGAACTTTTTGAACTAATAATTTAAGATTACTGTACGCTTGTAGAGTAGATTCCGTGTATCGATAAGGGTGGTCGATATAGGAAGAAATTATATCTTTTATTCAGTTAGGACAAACTTAAGCTATCTTTTTTTTTTTCTTTTAACTTGCTAGGAATTATAAATAGTCTCGGTTAGACTGTGTGAGCTTATTTAACTAGATAGAATATATTATAGATGTTTTTAGTTTCTGATTATAATTATAGATCAATAAAAAATATTTAATTATTGTAAAATTCTTTAAGAGATAATATTATGGGAGAGTCTTTCCTAATTACCATCCTCGGTCTTTTGCTCTCGCATATAAGGACAGAGTCTTCTGGGGATGAACTATTAGAGTGAGATTATAGATTTATTTTTAGTCTCCCTTAATCCCTGATTCATTGCTTATAGTCGTCTTATGAAGGATAGGAAAAGCGGATAAGTCAAAGTCTTATTCTCCTTACATATCAATACTATTTCAGCCTTCAGATCCAATGATGACACATCTTTAGATCAAATAAAAATTTTCTAAATGACATTGAAAGATGTGTAATCCTGATTTTAATTTATTATTTTTGGTTTCAATTTTGGTATTAAAGCTTTTTACATAATAGTAGCATAATTACAATTTTATGCTCACAATTGATATCAAAGCTAGTTATTTTGAAATCAAATACTTTATATCTACTTTCATATGTCGTCTATCCTGTTGCCTGCCTATATGCGATACGAGGTCCTCATCTTTGATCAATGGACTATTATCGATAACTTATTATTGATGATAGCATTGTTGAGAGCGATAGTCTCTAGTGGTTGTTAACCCAATCACGATAGCGATTGTGTACAAGAGTTGTTGTGGGCAGTGGTGGCGGGGTGTGATTGTTAGTGATGGTTGCATACAACAATGATTGCCTATGTCCAATAGCTTAAGCATTGTTGCGGTAACCTACCTTGGCCATAGGCAATTGTACGCATAGTATTGCCATTGTGTATGGTGGTTGTGCTGAATCTCAGATTTTGATGATTAAATCAATTGATAAATTTATAATTTAACTTATGTGTTAGAGATAAGTGATGGAGGATTAACTATGACTATGAAAAGGTAATACAATCTGATGTTGGCATGGAGTTAAGATCAGGCATCGAGCCAGGGTTTCGACGATGTAGTGGGAGCTCGCCGGGAGTTCACCGGAAGATGATCGAGAGCTTATCGAGAGTTTGCTGGAGGAATACTAGGAAGTTCACCGAGAGTTCAAAAGATCGATTAACGTATTAAACAACAAGAACGATTGTAATTATTTGTCTTAGCATGTCATAGTTAGCATCATGTTTTGAGTCCTAATTTGAGTTACGTTTAGTGAAATCCAACTAACTCAATTAGAGGCTAACTGGGTTCACTTTAGGTTAGATTTGAGCTTATAATAGAGCTCATTTCGTTGATCTAGAAAGGAGTCAACAAATGATATGACTCGGGTATCACCGACAATACTATCGCATAGGCGGTAGTGGTACTATTTTAGTTGGTGGTACCACTGTTGCCTAGGTTTTCGAGCACTTTCGGTGATAGTACCACCCGTATATGGGTTTTCCAACAAGGGTTAAATTTTGGCTCTAATTTTTGAAGCTAAATTGGGGTCTATAAAGTGAGTTTAAGGGAAGAGTGAAAGATTGTAAAGGTTCCTCTCCTGAACCTGTGAAAAGGAGATAAGTGTAAAGGGTGTTTGATCTTCGCCCATAAAGAATATCATTAGTGGACACTGGTAGGCCTCAACGAAGGAGGACTCAAGAAGTAGACGTAGGTCAAGTTTTTAGTCGAATCACTATAAATTATATGAGTACTTCTCTTTTGTTTCTCCTTAAGTTTGATCTTAACCTTAGTTGCTATTATCTAATTTCGAGAAAAGCAAAAATATCTCCTTTTAGCTTTGTTTTAAATTGCTCTCTAATTTGCTCTTAATGAATTTTAACAAAATTGCTTTCAATTTCGATTTTTTACTTCAAGTAATATTTTTAAAATCGAGTTTTTTTAGCTCTTGCACTAATTCACCACCCCCTCTCTTAGTGCCAACTCGATCCTAACAGTTGGTATCAGAGCGAGGTTACACTCATTTAGAATAACACCTAAGCAAGTTAATGATTTCTTTTGGTATTAACGAAAGACACTCTATCACACGTCCTCCTATATTTAATGGGATAAACTATATATATTAAAAAATAAAATACATATTTTTTTGATTTTAATAGATTTTGAATTATGAAATATTATCAAAAATAGATTTTAGAAGCCATCCAATCCTATAAATGAATGGAATAATCATGAAAAAAATATTTTTCTTAAATGTCAAAGCTATGAATGTTTTATTTTATATTTTAGATAAAAATAAATTTAATCGAGTTTCTACATGTGATTCAGATAAAAATATGGCAAACCTTAGAAGTCACACATGAAGACACAAGTAGAGTAAATGAATTAAAAATAAATCCCCTTTTACATAATTATGAATTATTTAAAATAAGACTAAGCGAAACTATTAGTGACATATATACCCGCTTTATGGATGTATCAATAGTTTAAAATCTCTTGGTATTCTAATCTTGAACTTGTTAATGAAATTTTAAGCTATTTACCTAAAAGTTAGGATCTAAAAGTAACTGCTATACAAGAGACTAAAGACTTGAACAACTTACCTCTCGAAAAACTAATAGGGTCTCTAATGACTTATGAAATGAGTTGAAAAGCTCATGATGAACTTGAAGAACACCTTCTAAAGAACAAGTATGATATTACATTGAGAACCAAAGATAAATACCTTCCAAAGAACAAGGACATGACACTAAGAACAACAGACTTCTCAAGTGAAACCTTGATAAGGACAATGATATCACACTTTCAACAAAAAAAACTCAAAAAAATCATGAAAAGGAACAAATACCATAGAAATAAAAGTGAGCCAAAAAAGAATAAATATAATCTATTATGAATGTAAAAAACCTGAGCATTTTAAAAGTGAGTGTCTATAGTTGAAGAAAAAACTGCCAAACAAGAAGAAGATATTCTTAGCAACATGGGATGATTCAAGCTTAATAGATGATGAAAACCATAACAATAAAGAAGTTGCTAACTACATGCTCATTGCCATCCATAATGAGGTAAATGACGCTTCCGAAATCTCCTTTACTTTTGATCAGTTGTTAAATGTCTTTTATGAATTATTTGATGAATTTAAGTAGCTTAACAAAACGTATAAATTACTAAAGAAGGAATATGCATTACTTGCTAGTGAACTTGAAAACATGCAAGAAACATTAACATCATGCATTTCTTATTCTAAATGTGAGTCATTAGAGGTAATTAAAAATAAAAATGTCATACTATAGCAAATATTAAAAAATTTAAAATAAGCAATAAATCTCTAAACATAATCCTTGCTAATAAGGATCATGTTTATATGAAAGAAGGTATTGGCTTTATAGGTAATCATACTCAACAAAAACTGATCATCTTCATTAGAGGACCTATATTACACTCTTCACTCAAACTAAAATATAATTTTTGTGGTAGACTAGGACATTTTGCCTATAGATGATCATTTAGAAAATATAATCCACATAAGTTAATTTGGGTCTCTAAAGGAATCATAAACAACTCAATACCTTTAGTTAAATTATGTAGAGCTTTTCTCGAGGGACCTAAAGTCAAATGGATACCTAAATTAAAACCACCTTTGTTACAGTTTTGTCTCTAAACAAAAGCTAGGAGCATAAAATGATAGCTTTACAATGGATACTCAAGACACATGATCGGAGATTCAACTCATTTATTTAAGCTTCCTAGCCTAAATGAAGGATTTGTCACCTTCAGAGACAACAAGAGAAAAATCATTGGGAAAGGAACCATAGGTAACAAATCAAACCTCTTGATTGAAAATATATTATTAGTTGATGGTTTGAAATATAATCTACTAAACATTAGCCAATTGTGTGATAAAAGATACATTGTTAAATTTGAATATAATACTTGTATAATTGAAACACCATACGATCTATGATTGCCTTAAGAAATAATAATGCATATAAAATTAACATTAAATTTTTTTATGATGAGATATATTTTTTGACCTTGAATGATGATGCTTGGATCTGGCATAGGAGATTAGGTCATACTAGTATGAAACTATTAAACCAAATCTTAACTAAAAATCTAGTGAGAGGATTGCCTAGTATTCAGTTTGTCAAAGACAAAGTTTATAATGCATGCTAAATAGGAAAACAAATAAAAGTAGTTTTAAATTAAAAAATCAAATAAGTACCTCTAGGCCACTACAATTGATCAATATGGACTTATTTGGACCAATTGATATTATAAGCTTAGGAGGTAGCAAATACGCATTTGTTATTGCAGACGATTATAGTAGATACTCTTGAACTTACTTCTTTGCATATAAAAGTGATTCTTTTAATTTTTTTTTAAAATTTTATAAATTTATTTAAAATAAAAAAAGTTTTATGATTTCATCTATACGAAGTGATCATGGTGGAGTTTCAAAACCATGATTTTCAAATTTTTTGTGAGTCAAATAGATACAACCATAATTTCTTTACTCTTAGAAATCCACAACAAAATAGAGTAGTGGAAATAAAAAATAGGAGCTTACAAGAAATGGTTAGAACCATGTTAAACAAACATAGCCCACCCAAATATTTTTGGCCAAAGCCGTTAATAAGACATGCTATGTTATGAATACGGTTCTTGTAAGACCATTACTCTTTAAAACTCCTTATGAATTATGGAATGGTAAAAAAAATCTAATATTTTATATTTCAAAGTTTTTGGTTATAAATGATTTATCTTGAATAAAAAAGATGTTTTAGAAAAGTTTAATGAAAAATCCAATGAAGATATAATTCTTAATTATTCTTCAACTTCAAAAGTTTATTGTGTTTTTAATAAAATAACATTAGTCATTAAAGAATCTATTCATATCATTTTTAATGATATTTTTGAATTTAAAAAAATTAAGTTTGATGATGATTTTGATTTTGACACTTTAAATTTGAATGAAAATCCTTCTAAAATCAACTTGGATGAATTTACTTCCAAATATTTACCCAAGAAATAGAAGTATGTAGATGCTCATCCTGAGGAGCTTATAAATGAGATACATCAAAAGGTATTCAAACTCATTCCTCTTTTAAGAACTTTTATGCTACACTATATTTTTATCTCAAATTGAACTAAAATACATTAATGAAGCCCTAAAAGATGATTCTTGGTTATTGTAATGTATGAAGAGTTAAACCAATTTAAGAGAAATGAGGTGTGATAGCTTGTTCTCCTAACCTAGTAATCATTACTAAATAGGTTTTTAGAAATAAGCAAGATGAAATAGTATCATGATTAGAAATAAAGATAGATGAGTGGCCAAAGGTTTCAACAAAGAAGAATAGATTAATTATGAAGAAACCTTCACTCCTGTGGCTAGACTTGAAGTCATATAGATGCTCCTTGCTTTTGCTTCTTTTAAAAATTTTAAGTTATTTCGAATGGTTGTCAAAAGTGATTATTTTAATGGTTTTATTTCCGAAGAAGTGTATGTTGAACAACCCCTCTGTTTTGAAAATATTTTTTTTCTGAATCATGTTTATAAATTATCCAAAGCTCTTTATAGTTTGAAATAAGCCCTTAAGGCTTGGTATGAGAGACTTAGCTCTTTTATTATTTCAAATAATTTTTTAAAAGGCAAGGTTTACACCATATTATTTATTAAGTATTTTAAAAATATTTTTTTATTATTTAAATTTATATGCATGATATTATTTTTGATTCTTCTAATGAATCTTTATGTGAATCTTTTGCTAAGAGTACAAGTCAAGAGTTTGAAATGAGCTTAATGAGCAAGTTAATTTTTTTTAGGACTACAAATAAAATAATTAAATGATGATATCTTTATAAGTCAAACTAAGTATATCTTAGACTTGTTAAAACGTTTTTGTATGAACACTACTAATGCTATAACACACCCATGAGTACTTCTACCAAATCAGACTTGGATAATGAAGATGAAAATTTTGATCAAAAAACATATAGAGGAATAATACGGAGTTTATTATATTTAACTACCACAAGACTAGATATAATGTTTAGTGTTGGATTATATGTAAGATTTCAATCTAATCCTAAACATTCCAATTTTATAACAATTAAACAAATATTTAGATATTTAAAAGAAACTTTTAATTTAGGATTATAGTATCCTAAATCCAAAAATTTTGATTTACTGGCCTATGAAGATGTCGATTTTGGAGGTTGTTGAATATATATAAATAGTACAAGTAGAACATATCAATTCTTAGGATACACTTGTTTCTTGGTCTTCTAAGAAATAAAATTCGATTAAATTATCTATAGTTGAAGCTGAGTACATAGCAGCAGGTGCATATTGTGCACAAGTTGTTTAGATTAAAAACACCTTAGAAGATTATAAAATTCACTTTAAAAATATTCCTATAAAATGCGATAATACTAGTGTAATATGTTTAACGAAAAATCTTATTCAACACTCATGAACTAAATACATTGACATTAGACATCACTTTATTAGAGATCATGTTAATAATCATGATATATCTTTGAAATTTATTGATACAAAACATTAATTAGCTGATATTTTCATAAAGTCATTAAATGAAGAATAATTTGATTTTATTAGAACAGAATTAGGAATGTTGAATCTTCGAAATGCATAATTTGCTATCATATTTTTTTTAAAAGATTTCTCAGTTTTTGCAAAGTGAGCTCTCTTTTGAAATGATTTTACATTATTCTTGAAATTTACAAAAGAAAAAAAATGTGTTTTATGAATTTTTATGATGCTTGATATATGATTCATGAGTTCTCTTTCGAATCCTCCCTTGTAAAATATTTTGATTCATGGACTTATGAATCTTTAATACAACGCTTTCAAAGGTACCCCCTCTTGATATTTGATTTTTTTTTAAGATACTTAATCCTTCATTCTTGATATACTTGACCCATCCCTACCCCACCGTCCCACACCCGCCCCCCCCCTTCCTCCTTTCTGATAGAAATGAGAAAAAGGTATTGAAAACAAAGAAATTAAGTGCATCATCTATTCTTCACTTATACCTATTTATACAAGAGAAGATAAGTTTGAAAGGATTAGACTGTTGAGGATTTTCCTCAACAGTCTAGCTAATCTGCTAATATTATTACAACTTCATCTCTTAATATACCCCTGCAAGATCGTGCTCCTGTCAAAGATGTCGATCTTGGACTTATAAAGTGAAAATAACTTGCAGGCAAGTGACTTCATGAGGGAGTCTGCTAGTTGATCTGCTGTGTGAATATGAGAAATACGTAGTTAATGGTTAATCACTTGATCTTATATAAAATGAAAGTTAATTGCTATATGTTTCATATAAGAGTGAAATATTGGATTTGCACATACGTAGGCAGCTTTGATATTATCACAGTATATGGTAGAAGTAACATAAGAGCAGATATCAAGTTCTTTGAGTAGATTCATGACCCAATTAAATTCTGCAGCTATAGTTACAATAGAGTGATACTAAACTTCAGTGGTTGATCGAACAACTATCTTTTGTTTCTTGAAACTCCAGTTGATTGGATTAGCTCCTAGGAAAATGATATACACAGATGTTGATATTCTATCATCAAAGTTTCCAGCCCAATCAGCATAACATAAGCATGAAGTTGGAGTGAAGAGTTTTTGTAGAGAAATATGCCATAGTCAAGAGTACCATTAAGATATCGTAATACTCATTTAACTGCTGACCAATGTGTGGTAGATGATCTATGCATGAATTGAGACAGCTTGTTAACTCTAAATGAGATATCTGGGCAGGTGATAGCCAAATATTATAAAGAGCCAATTACTTGTCGATATTGTGTAGGATCTGTAGTAGGAATTTCGTCATTTAATCAAGCGATTCACTGATGGAGAGGGGAGTGGAAACAATATTTACATCCTTCATGTTTGTCTTAACTAATAAGTCTTAGAGTATACTTCCATCGAGAGAGTAAGCGTCCGAAAGATGTAGACATTGCTTTCACTCCCAAAAAATAATTCAAGGGACCGAGATCTTTGAGGGAGAATCTGGCGACCAACTTCTTAATGAATATTGTGACCTCCATAGAGTTATTATCTATCATAATTATATCATCCACGTATACTAAAAGATATATTGTACTACTAAGTTGTTGACGAAGAAATAAGGAGGTATCAACCTTAGAGTTAGAGAAGCCGACTGACATAAAAAACAAGTCAAGTTCTTTGTACCAGGCTCATGTAGCTTGTCAAAGATCATAAATAGCCTTGTGGAGTTTACAGACATGTTTCAGATACTGAGGATGAAGAAAACTAGGTGGTTGCTCTATAAAGACATCGTTAGTTAATGTTCCTTGTAAGAAGGCATTGTTCATATCAAGTTGTCGCAGGTGTCAACCTTTAGAGATGGCTAAACTCAGAATCAGTCGGATTATTGTATATTTAACAACCAGACTGAATGTCTCTATAAAGTCAAAGCCAGGATGTTGATGAAAGCATTTGGCCACTAAACACATCTTATACCTGGTAATAGACCCATCAAGGTTCCGCTTAACTCGAAAAACCTACTAACACCTGATGACATTTTGTACGGGATGAAACAGAACAAGTGTCTAGGTAGAGTTATGAAGAAGGGCGTCATATTCATCAGACATAGCTTGACGCCAATGAAGAGACTTTTGAGCTTGAATGACCGTGATAGGTTCACAGGTCTCAACAGAGGGAGTCACAACTGCATTGAGGTCAAGAACCTGACGTGGTTTGAAAATACTACTTTTAGAGCCTGTTGTTATGAGATGTCCAAGTGTTTTAGGAGATGATGGTAGAATGGGTGCTGGGGAAGTAATAGAACAGGGTGAGTTGCACTGAGGAACATTAGTGCTAGTAGGCAGGGGTGAGGGAAATGCTAGTGATTGAGTGTCCGAAGATTGGATATCTATGGTAGGAGGTATGTATGCAGAAGAAGAAGAAAAAAAGGGAGCGAGATGTTGTATTGGAGAATTGCTCCACTCATGCATGTGGGCTGGAGTGGGTGATTCTTGTGGAGGCTTATTGGATAATGGCATGTGCCAGTGATGTATATTCACCAGAGTAGTTGGTACAATAAAAGATCTGGACTAGTGAAATGAAAATGAGGACTCCACAAAGATAACATGATAAGACACAAAGATCTTGTAAGTCAAAGGATCATAACATCGGTAAATATTATGTTTAACAGAGTAACCAATGAAGGCACAAGGTTTCGATTGTGAGACTAGTTTATGTGATGCATAAGGATGTAGCCAAGGATAGCAGACATAACCAAAAACCCTAAGTTTCTAATCGACTGTAGTCTGGAAGGCTGCAGACCAAAAAGTAGTTGGTATGGAAGCAAGATGGAGAAGTGTGAGACCAGTTTCAACTATATGCTGATGTTTGCGTTCGATTGAGCCAACTAGTTGAGGAGTGTACGGATGAGACTTGAGATGCTGAATACTACATGCTAACAAGTATAGTGTTAGTGTTTGGTATTCAACTCCACCGTCAGAATAAATTATTTTAATGGTGGACTTAAAGATATTTTTCACTATTTTTTTTAAGGTAAGGAAGATTTTGGAGACCTCAAATTTATGTTGAAGAGGATACAACTAAGTATATTTAGTAAAATAATCAATAAAGATAACATAAAATTTATATTTGTCAAATGAAATACTTGGTGCAAGACCTCCAACATCAGCATACAAAATTTCAAATGGTTATGAGCAAGAAAATAGAAGAATTTTTAAAAGGCAATCTATGACTTTTATTACTGAAACATGCATCACAATGAGTAACAATAGAACTTGCTTTAAAAGATGGAAGAGAATAACGAGAGAAAATTTTTTGTAGAGTTGAGGAAGAAGGGTGACCTATATGATAATGCCACATATCTATTGGAACAATAACATAAGAGTAGGCAGTGGGCTAAGATATTGATGACCACTGATAAATGTTATCTTTACTCTTGCCTTGAACTAACGATGCCCCTGTGCTCAGATCCTTGATAAGAAATTAGTCAGGAAAAAATTCAATAGAGATATTATTTTGTTTACAAAATTGAGAGACATAAATAAGATTCTGTTTGATATGAGGAGCGCACAACACATCATCAAGTGTAAAATTACGAGAATGTGAATTAAGCATTGTGGAACCAGTATGCGTAATGGAAAGTCGCTTACCATCATCGATGATGATGTCATCGTTACCACCATAGCTGTTATGAAGGGATAAATTCTAGAGGTCCGAGGTGATGTGATGGGAGGTGCTAGAGTCTATAACCCAGGAATGTTGATCATAAGTCGGGGTAGCAATAAGATGCGCTTGGGGCATGGTAGCGGAAGGTCGAGGACGAGACCAATAGACCTTGGCGGAGTGACCAACCTTATCACACAGCTAACAGACTATTCGTTGTTGAGGTATAGGAGCAGGTCGCCAAGGCTGTTGATAATTGATGTTGCTACTTGGAGGCATGGGAGCAGGATGCTAAGGCTGTTGGTAGTTGATGTTTCTCCCTTGAGGCGGTGCCTATCAGAGTCCCTTGTTGATAGGTTTAGAATACTAATTACTTTTCCTTTTTAATTTGTGACTTACCTGAGCAGTAATAGATGGCCCTGGAGTCCTATCTTCACGCTTTAGATATGTCTCCAGTTAGTCAACTTGTCGTACAACTCCTCAATCACGTGCTCGTATTGCTGCTGCTAATTCTTTGTACTCAGCCCTAAGACCATTAAGAGTATGGACAACAATTTCATTATCACTGAGGTTGTGTCCTATTAAACCTAAATCATCGATGATAATCTTTATATATTGGAGATAATCACCGATAGTACTTCCCTTTTGTTTGGTGTTCATGAGTCTTGAGAGGAGGCCGAGTATATAAGTGTGCAAACGATTAGCCAATGTAGTTGCAACTTTCACCAGACTTCAGCAGCAGTAGCACATGAAGATATAAGTGATGCGATAGAGCCAGCGAGAAAAACTTGAATCGCTTGGAGAATGAGATGATCTTGGCATAACCATAACTTATGCTCCAGATTTGGTACTTGACTTGTTGCCCCCGGGATATTGATCATTTCTGATGGACAACTGAAAGATCCATCAACATAACCTAGTGAATCATAGCCAAAGAGGAGATTAGAAAACTAAGCATGCTAGGATACATAGTTTCCTCCTCTGGATAATTTGATGGGAATGAGGGTTGCAGCATTAATATAGACAAGCCATATATATTGAGAAGCACTATTGCTCCCTATGGGGATAGTAACTGGAACTTGAGAGGTAGATGATGAAGACATTAGGAGAGAGGATACCAATTACTATTGCTTCTGGGTCTGAAAGATATGCGTTGCTGAACGATTTGTAGATTAGTTATGTACCAGAATAAAAGCTATAGCAAGGTTGTTACTATAGTAGGTAGTAGAGAGTTGAGAGATGGCTGTTGTTATTGGGTTCATGTTGCCTAGTGATCAATGATGGCAGCAAAAGAATGCTGCGAAGGACTTGCGCTGACCATCGATAAAGAGGTTGAGGGCAGTGATGGTCGGCAGTTGGGAGCAAAAGGCAGTAGCTTTATACTCTTCTCTTTTACTCTTTTCCTCCAATTCTTTATATATATATATATATATATATATATATATATGCTAACGATTGCCGCTGGTATGTAGCAGTTGCAGCGCGATTGAAGATGATAGTGAAAGGAGATAATCTGTTGTCAAAGGAAGAGAATGAGCAGTCGGTGACTGCTAGCGGTGAGCGATCGACGAGGCATTGTCCACCGAAAGAAGAGGGCCGCGGCTGCATGGCAGTGGCGGTGGCGAGGCAAGTAGCAATCTGATGACTTTAGCAGCAGGAAGCAACAATGGCAGGGGAGGAGAAGAGGAAGTGTTCTTGCCAGTGGTTGCTGGCGACAGTAGACGCTGTCGAAGCGGTTGTAACGAGAAGTTGTCCGGCTATGGCTTCACAGAAAAGGGGCTACTATGAAGAAGAGAAAAAAAAAAAAAAGAAGGACAAGCGATCAGAGTGTTAGCCTTTCAGCGATAAAGAAGGGGCCGTGGCATGCAATCGGACATGGTGGTGATAGGTGCGGCAACAATGCTCTGTTTTGTCGGGAAATAAAGATCGTAGTTTGAGAAGTCGACCGATAAAAGTAGTGGCAAGCACAGAAATAGTCCAAAGGTGACCAGGGTGAGGCCGTCAGAAGCAGAGGTGCCCGACGTGGTTGAAGATGTCGTGGCCGTAGGTGAAAGGAGCCCTCGGCAGAAATAGTCCAAAGGACGCGCCGGGGCCGAAGGCAGAGAGCAACGGTTGCAACTGGCAAATAGTAGCAAACTTTAGTAGATTTGAGAATGTGTCAATCGAGTTACTTAGAACACAATGACGATGGTAGGAGCGGCAACGAGCTGCCCATCGTTGTTTGCTATGTGAAATGCTTCGGCCAGATCACCTCCATGGACAACCTTCCTCTCCTCCGCAGGAGAGGTGGAAGAGGAGGCTGGGATGTGAAGAGCCTCGATTACGGTGTTGGTGAGACCACGCAGGAGATTAATGCCGATCCAGCTAGGCAGAATCGATGCAGTGCTAGAGTCGGGCTTGATGGGGCGACGAGAGCACGCCCGCGATCAGGGACCTCAGCTAGCTTCATGAACAATGGGAAAAGAGATGATACCAGGAGATCGGTACCGATCTCGTTGGTTCCGTCAGTAGAGGAAAGGTGCAGTTGGATAGCGCCATCGGCAGAGGTTGTTGCCGGAGGAAGTAGACGACTGAGTAGCAGTAGTAGAGGGCCGGTGAGGCTGAAGAAGAGGGCCGCGACTATAGCTGAGGAGGAGAGGAGAGAACTGCCGTTTGACAACACTGTAGCACCGGTGCGATGGGATTTGCTACCATTTGGCAGTAAGGAGAAAGCTTGCTCTAGGCAAGCTACTCTGAGACCATGATAGAAACGAGAAAAAGGTATTGAAAACAAAGAAATGAATTGCATCATCTATTCTTCACTTATACCTATTTATACAAAAGAAGAGAAGTTTGAAAGGATTAAAATGTTAAGGATTTCCCTCAACAGTCTAGCTAATATGCTAGTATTGTTTCAACAACTTCATCTCTTAATACTTTCGTCTTCTTCTTCTTCTTCTTCTTCTTCTTCTTCTTCTTCTTCTTCTTCTTCTTCTTCTTCTTCTATTTTATTTACAAAGGGGGAGAAAGAAATTTGATATGGCATTTGTGATGAACATAATCATCTATTTATTCTTCTTCTTATTTTATAAAGGGGGAGACATGGACTAAATTCCTCTCTTTATATGTTAAATGCTATGATACATGTTTAAAAACTTTTTTGTTGATGATAAAAGGGGAGAAATGATATGATTGATGATATAACCCAAATGTTTGAATTGATGTTTATCATATGAAATATATTTTTGGTTGAAATTTTTATCATGTGACACCAAGAAGATGAATGTTATTTTGAAAATTTTATCATGAATGGTATCATGATAATGAATGGTTAAATTATTAAAATTTCAATGATTAGTCAAAATGATCAAAATGCTATACTTGAATTTATATGTGATGATTTCTTTTGAATTCAAGTTTGATTTATATATCTTATGACATATAGATAGGGGGAGTTAATGTTAACTTCATCATCAATTAGTTATCATCATAAAAAAGGGAGAGATTGTTGCATCTCAAATTTTCATGATGAAATTAATTGATGGATTTATAATCTAATTTATGTATTAGAGATATATGATGCAGGATTAACTATGACTGTGATAAGGCAATACAATCTGATGTTGGGTTGGAGTCAAGATTGGGCATCGGGCCAAGATTTGGATGATGGAGTGGGAGCTCACCGGGAGGATGCTAGGAGTTAGTCAGAAGATGATCGAGAGCTTGTCGGGAGTGAGGAATGCTGGGAAGTTCGCTAGGAGTTCGAAAGATCAATTGACGTGCCAGACAATAAGAACAATTGTAATTATTTATCTTAGTGTGTCGTAGTTAGCATCATATTTTGAGTCCTAATTTGAGTTAAATTTGGTGAAATCTAATTAACTCAATTAGAGGCTAACCAAGTCGACTATGGGTTAGAATTGAGCTCATGATAGAGCTTATTTCATTGACTTGAAAAGGGATCAACATAAGGTATGACTCGAGTATAAAAAAGTATGAGAAAGTACTATCATGGACTACATGGTCAAGCAAGTCCAAGTATTCTTGCATGGTAAAGTAAGAAAGTACTAGAAAAGTGATCAAAATCTTGGGTAAAATTTTACAAAAATTAAGAGCTTCCCTTATGTGCTTCAAGTGTAAAGTGAGTTTAGGGGAAGAGTAAAAAATTATAAAGGTTCCTCTACTGAACCTATGAAAAGAAGGGAAGTGTGAAGGGTTGTCTTATCTTGGCCTATAAAATAAGATCATTAGTGGACACTAGTGGGTCTCGATGAAGGAGGACTCGGGTAGTGGACGTAGGTCAAGTTTTTGATTGAACCATTATAAAGTCTGTGAGTACTCTTTTATCTCTCTAAGTTTGATCTTAACCTTGGTTACTATTATCTAATTTTGAGAAAAGCACAAACATCTCCTTTCAATTTTATTTTAAATCGCTCTCTAATTTGCTCTTAACAAATTCAACAAAATCGCTTCCGATTTTGGTTTTACTTCAAACAATATTTTTTAAATCAAGTTTTTTTTAAACTCTTACACCAATTCACCCATCTCCCCTCTTATTGCTAACTCGATCCTAACAGGCTACAGTGATGCCATTGCGGTAGACCAATATTGCATCGCTACCTTTGATCAGTGGCTATAGCAATGCGACTATAATGAAATTTATTGGTCGCGGTCAACACTTAATAGATGCTAAAGGCCATGGTTTCTATCAGTTACAGGTGGAATGAGAAGACAACTATAGGGGTCACTAGTCGACTATGCTTCGCAATAATTGTAAGTGGCATGAAGGTGGCAAACGATTGCGCACCACAATGACCATAATCCTCATGCAAGCAGGCACTACAACAACTAAAAAGAAAAAAAAAAGAAATTAGGGTTTCACCCATTAAAATTACTTGCCCTTATGAATCCTTATAGTTCTACACTTTAGAAATAAGATTTTCACTATCTATCTTGATAAAAATTATAATTTTATCGTTGAAAAATTAAATATATTTGACTTATGTCCTCAATTATAAAATTAACTAATTTGAGTTGCTTTGATCAAAATATTTTGATCGAACTTGATTCTAGCTATATCTTAATTGTTCAACTGGATTTAGATTTGATCAATCTCATTTTGACTGAATTTGAAAAAAGTTAAATTTTGATTATTTTTGACTTTGGTCGATTTAATTTGTACTAAATTATATTTAGTCCAATTTTGAGCCTAGTTAATTAAATATGATTGACTGGTCGAATTTAAGTGTTCATACAAAATTTAAAATTTAAAATTATAATTTTCTTTTATAGTTTTCTCATATATTATATTCATAAAATTTTGCTTGTGATAATTAAATTTAATTATTATTTTATATATTTAATTAGTTATTTATATACATATGTTTAAACTAAAATATATTTATTTTTTATATAAAGTTATAATTTATGTTTTATCATGATGACGATCATCATATGAGTTCTTTTTATACTGATTAATATTCAATACTTATTATGATTATTATTTTATAATTAACTATTATTGTATAAATTATATTAAAGAATACTTAATAAATATTATTTATAATTTATATCCTTGAATTTTATCAAATTAGCAATTGCTAAGGTGACATGAGATGATAAGGTTATGAGTTTTAGATTATAATAAATATTTATTATTTATAAAATATTTTAAATTATATTTTATATTATTATATTAGTCTTGTAATCACTATAGGGATCTAATCTAATGACTTATAAAATAATATTAAAAATTAATATTTATAATAACACATAAGATTTAGATAATCTAAAAAAATCTACTATGAATAATTATGTAATAGGATATGATAATATTTTTTTGGATAAGATAATCCCAAGGGTAGCAATACTATTCTGTAAGGATGGTATTAGTCATCTATAAATAATTTCGAGTGGATACTTGATATATCAATATTTCACCCAAAGATTAAATATGAAAATATTAATAGTTCATCATATTTTGAAAATATAAAATATCAATATTATTTTATATTTTATGGTAGTACTTCCTTCTATATACTCTCATACTTCTAGTATCCTTGTACTCTTTGGTTTAAATTATTTATAATGATTAGAGTATGTATATTTCATATTGGGTATATTAGATCTTAACCTAACATTACTTATTGAAATGAATACATAGAAAAAATCTAATAGGCTCAATTTAATATTTATAAGAATGACAATTACAAATAACATTAAGACTTCATTACCATCTACAACTAGTGCATAAGAATACTTAAGAGCTACAAAATACTGTCTTAAATCTATAGATAAGTTATTAGTTAATATATTATTGAAATAATTGACTATTGCTTAGTATGATGATACTCGAGAGATTCAAAATCATATCCTTAATATGGTTCACAATGTTGCGAAACTTAAAACATTAGACATGAATGTGGATGAGTCTTTTCTTGTGTAGTTTATTTTTAATTCTCTTTCTCCATAGTTTGGCTTATTCAAGATATACTGCAATATAAATAAGGGTAAATGAGATTTGAATGAGCAGACCAATATATGTGTTCAGAAAAAAAATAAGGTTAATATAGGAAAGATCTCATAATTTTCTAACTATTATTTAAGGAGTTGGTAATAAAAAAAGAGTTAAAACATCATCTACTAAATAAATTTGCTAGATATAGAGATACTAAATAGACTAATGAAAATAAAGCCGTCATAATAAAGGACTTCTTTTATAGGAAGAAATGATATATAAAAAAGGACTATGTTAAACACAAAATTTGGTTTTAAAAGAAATGTATAAAGTTAACTTTTATATATTTCAAATCAAACATTACAATGTTCCTTCTAATATTTGATGAATTGATCTTGGTACTTTTAACTCATGTTACAAATAATATGTAGTGATTTATTACGATCCGCAAGCAAAAATAATATGAAATATTTATCGTTACGGGGAATCGTCATAAAACGAAAGTGATAATAGTGAGAACTTATCACCTATGCTTAGAGACAGATTATCTGATAGACACATATTATGTTTCTACTATTTCTAGAAATTTAGTTTCTCTATCTATAATTAATGAGTTAGATTATTATCTTTCTTTTAGTAATGATAAACTCATTATATTTTATAATTTAATAAAAAATTGGTTCAAATATTCTATATGATGATTTATAAAAAATAAATTTGAATATGGAGTTTATAAAGACATTGGTGACCTTACAATCAAATATTAGATTGAAACATAGTTTTTATGATAAGAAGTCTTCTATATTATGGCACAAATGATCGTGACATTTCTCTAAGAATTGAGAGAATACAGAAGGATAGTATTTTGAAAATTTTAGATTACATTGGTTTTGATGTTTGCATAGATTGAAGAAAAACATAATAAGAAGTTAAGAACTTCTTAAGATTATTCATACTCATATCTTTGGAGCACTTTATATTCCTTATTTTAGTGAAGAGAAGTAATTCGTCATATTTATATATGGTTAAGATATGACTATATATATCTAATACATGAAAAGTCTTAGGTCATTAATATTATTGAGGTGTACATAAATGAAATCAAGAGACCATTAGCTAGAAAAATTAAAATAATTATATCTAATAGGTGTTAGGTTTTTAATGACACTAAGGGGGTACCGTGCCACTAGGGTGGCATTAGAGGAGATTGAATTAGTGCAATAGTATTTTTAATCAATTTTATAATTTGATCGATAAATCAATATGATTTGAAAACTGCATTAGAGGAGATTGAATTAGTGCAATAGTATTTTTAATCAATTTTATAATTTGATCGATAAATCAATATGATTTGAAAACTGCATTAGAGGAGATTGAATTAGTGCAATAGTATTTTTAATCAATTTTATAATTTGATCGATAAATCAATATGATTTGAAAACTTGATTGATTAAGTTAAAGTTGCAACTAAAGAGAATCAAACTAAGTCATAAGTAAAGGGCAAGTAAAAAAAGAGACAAACCAATTTATAGTAGTTCGATCTTTCTAGCTTATGCCCACTCCTAATTTCTTTTTCCTCGAGGTCATCGAATTTTATTATCAATCTTCTATTTAATGGGTGAATATCAACTACTCTTGTTATAACTCTCTCTTTTTACAAGCTTAGGAGATAACATTCACACTCTCCTTTTATAGGAGATCTCTTTTAGAATTCAACTAAACTCAAGAGGAGGATGAGATTCAAACTATGTTCAAAATGAGACTTTACAATACTTTATTAGCTTAGGAATATATGCTACATCAACCAAGTATGAGTGGATATTTATAGGCCCCAAAAGGCTTTAAAAAATAGAGTCAAAATTTTAAATTCTAAAAATTTTATGGTATGAGTAGTACTACTATCGACACTAGGTGATACTACCATTATAACTTTTGACACAAGTCATTCTGGACTCTAGTACTACAATTATCATAATTTTTAAATTTTGGACATTAATACTACTATCCTAACTACCGCCACTATAGGTAGTACTACTATTGGACAAGTCGACAAAGCACAAATAATGCTTGTAGTTACCTTAAGCGGTACTATCACCTAGGCCCGACAGTATCACAACCCATGCCTAGTTTAGGCCATCAGCTTAGCATTTTAATAGACCCACTCTGGCACAACTTCAAGCATAATAACTTTCTTGACAATTGGGCTTTGGTTTGACCTAATATGACTTAAATTAACCCAAAATGACCTCGATTGAGATCATGATAAATCAACTACATATCCAAAATATTTACGAAGCTTTTGGTACGATGTTGTATACTTTTCTGACATGTTATATGATCTTCCTACGCTTTGTCTTAACTTTTAGCATATCACCTTTTCCTTTAGTATATCGCCCATTCTACTAGCATGTCAACTTTTGCACAATTTCTAGTCTTTCGATGTAATATCCTCTCATTTTGACACAATGCTATGACATTTAGCATAAAGTTCGATCTCCGATGCATTAACCAATCCTTCAGCTCGACGTCTAATTTTTGATATGATAATTTTTCAGCATAACATTTGACTCTCCTTCTCAACAATTGGCCTTTTGGTCGTCTGATTCTATAATTGAAGTATTTTCTTATATTATTTATCCTAAAATATATTAATCCCATAAATTTATCAATTGATTTTATCATCAAAATATGAGATTTAATAATCTATCCCCTTTTTGATGATTACAACCAATTGATAATGAAGTCTTAACTAGACCCACGCTGTCTATATGTCATCTTAAAAGTATGATGAACTTGAATTCAAAATTATAACATTTAAGTGCTAGTCTTAGATTCAAGTTGAAATAATTTGATAATAAATTATAGTGATTTTCAATAGTAATTATTATAAAAATTAAATATATAATTTTAGTTAAAAACCATCAAGGGGCATCATCACAAGTTAAAAAGGTCATAAGTTAAAGACAACATCAAAAGTTAAAGACATATATAGTACAACTTTATCAAGAGGTAAATACATGCATTGTTACTAATTCTTCCCCTTTGTTATTAACAAAAAGAAGAAATACACATACCTAAATAAAGCATGAAAATATACATAAAAAAATATCAAGACACTGATGAATATGTTGCATCTCAATTAAAATTTGGTCCTAACAAAGCTCAAGATAATCCAATTAAGCTATTATATCTCGCCTCAAAGGGACTAATAGGAGGAGAATGGCTACCCCTATGTATAGGTGTAGGAGAATGGCTACCCCTATCTAGGAGAGACTTGGTTTAAGGAGAGTTAATTCTCTTAGGTAATCTAGTCCATATTCTATTGATTATAATGTACCTCAATTTTTATAATATATTTCTATTAATGATATTAAATCTATCTAGTTTCATGATTTTTTAAGCTAGTGGGATGACTATGTCATGTGTACATAAAAATATAGTAATCATGCTTTCATATTGAAGTATCATATCCTTCTAAGATGTGTCAATCATTTGACATAAAAGATAACCAAAGAAAAATAATTTATAAGCTAATACATGGTGCCTGTTGCAAGATATTAACTTTATCAAGATGATGTTATATAAGAAACAAAATACTAATCAAAATATGATGAAGTGTGTTAAATAGTAAAATATGCTCACAGCTCTAAGGGATAATATATAGGTTGGGGTTTCCAAAAATAGTGGTAATGGCCTTGTGATAAGTGACCCTAATGGACTCGGTGTCTTATTGTCCTAAAAAAACAAACTTGTCTCTTTTTAATAATGCCTAAAATATCACAAATTATGACAAATGTGATAGGTATATGATGCCCTTGAATATAAGTAGATGACCTATCATTTTCATCTAAATATAACATTATAAAATATTCTAACTAGAGTATGATAAATAGGTTCACATCTTTGAAGAATAGGAATGACATGTAAGTTAGTGAACCATTGAATGATTTCTAATTATCTTATATCTTCTAGATCCATAATTTTTTTTTGGAATGAATTCTAGATTTAAACTTTAAAAGTTTTAAGAAGAAGAAGGTTAGAGGAGGGAAAGGTTGGTTAAGAGAGAGAAGAGTGTTAGGGTGGTTCTACTTCCATCCCTAAGTTGTAGGGTTTAGGGTCAGATTTTTTGCGATAGTACCTTTAGCTTGGGCGATGCTACCACATCTAAACAAAGTGTTCTAGTGGTAGTACCACCAGTCAAACCGTCGGATCTCTTTTTTTTTAACATATCCAAAGTAATATTAAGAATCATTTATATAAGTTTAACATACCAATTCTCTTTCAATAAAATCAGATTATTCCTCATTCAATGGTTTATTAAAGTGTTCGCTAGCTAGCTGATGTTTTGTATTATTGATATGATCCCTAATGAAGTGATATTTAATGTCTTTGTTATTTAAAATAAAATATTTATAATAAAATTTTTAAAATATGAGATATTGGGTTTTTTAAATGTTATACAATTCATATAGAGTTTTAGATAGATGAAATCTTATAAGATCCTTATTCGTGACATACCATGTTGTGTTAACGGTTTTGACCCAAAAGTATTTGGATATGTTATGCTAATTAAACATAGTCCTTATCATCATTTATAAGCTCCTATTCTCTCTCAATAACTTCATTTTGTTACGGATTTCTTGGAGTGAAAAAATTATAGTTATACTCATTCAAATCATAAAATTTTTAAAAATTATAATTTTATATTATCATTATGATCACTACAAATAAAAGAAATCATAAGACATTTTTTATTTTAAATTTATTTATAAAAAATTAAAACATTTTAAACAATTATTTTTATGTGCTAAGAAATATGTCCAACTATATGTACTATAGTTATCAACAATCACAAAAGTATAATTGCTACCTCCTAACTTTTGATATCAATAGTTCCAAATAAATTGATGCAAGCTAGTTGTAAAGGTCTAGAGGTACTTGATTTTTGGGTTTAAAGCTACTTCTTATATATTTTCATAATTAGCATGCATCATCAATTTTATCTTTATAAATGTAATTTTAGGTTTTCTTTTTTAAGTTCTTTAGTTCCAATTTATGAAATCAAATCTTAGTCTCCTATGCTAAAGCCATGCATCATCATTTAAAATAAAAAAATAAGTTGTATTACTAAAATCATTAAGATATATAGTATTGACATTATCACTTTTTGGAGCCATTATAGATTTATTCTTACTTGGTACTTTAATGATGCAAGCATGTGATTCAAATTTCACATTATATTTCTTATTGCAAGCTTGGCTAATTCTTATTAAGTTGTGTCTTAAACAATATATCAAAATTATATATTCAATTAAAAGATTTAGTTTGTTACTAATATTTTCAATACCAATAATTTTTTCTTTGTTATTGTCTCTGGAAATAACATATCCTCCATCTAGACTAATGAGTTTTGAGAAGTTTGTAGGATCTCCAATCATATGTCTTAAGCATCAATTATTAAAATATCATCTTTTGCTGTTAACTTTAGTTTGAAGACAAACTTATAAGAAAGATTTATTTTAGGGACTCATTTAATTTTGGATTCTTGATGGTTACATCTATCTTTCTTATCTTTTGATTTTTAATTACTTATGGTTCCTTTATGAACCTAAACTGATTTAAGATAACTATATTTCATAAGAGAGCGTGTGCAACTATAGTAACCAAACTTTATATAAAAATTATATTTTACTTTAGGATTAGTATGTGGTGTGGATTAGTTTACAAATTTAGTTTACTTTTGATGTGTGCTACTACTTGTAAAGCCAATACCATCTTTTTTGAATACAAAATCTTATTTAGTAAAAATCATATCAAGTGACTTATTTTTAATTTTTTTATATTTAACGTAGAAACTTATTTTTTTAAGTGATTTTATTATATCATTACTATCAATTGATTCTTCTTCTAAGTAATATTTTAGTTTCTCATTCATGACACTTCACTCCTTTTTTTTGTATTTTTCAAGGCATATGATTTTTGAATAACTCCTTTTTAAGTTCGAGATTATATGATTCTAAATCTTCACATTTAATGTAAGGAGTATAAGATGTTGATATATATTTGTCATATATATTTTTTAATATATCAAATTCATCAGTAAATAATTTTTAGTTAACTATATTTCTTGCCAATCTTTTTGAGTTGATTATATAAATCATAAAATGCTTCAAGTAGTCTTTCATGAAAGAGTTAAATACTTTATCATTGAAAGTCATTAAGGCATAATTTGTTAATTCTTCTTTGTTGATTTACTCATCCACTTCCGACTCACTTGAGTCATCCCATATTTGGTTTAAGTGCTTTTTTTATTAATGTTTTTTTTCGATTGTGGACACTTATTTTTTAAGTGTCTTGACTTTTTGCACTCATAGTTAGTATATGATTGCATATTTCTAGAGCTCATTTTTATTCTTTCATCCTCTTCTTACCAGATTTATTTTACTTTTTCTATAAACTTTTTTAATCTTTTTATAAGAAGTGTCATGTTATCATAATTATTACTTGAGCTTTCGCTTGAGTAATCTTATTTGAATTTAAGAGCAATATTCTTTCTTTTCTTTAGAAGGTCTTTTTCTTTTTATAATGTGCATTTCATAGGTCATTAAAGATCCTATGAGTTCTTCAAGAGGAAGGTTATTTAAATCTTTAGTTTTTTGGATTGTTGTTACCTTTAGATCCCAGCTTTTAGGAATTGAAAATTAGTATAGTTTTTATGAACAACTTTTAATCCATTGATAACTTTTATAAAACAAGTGTACATGCCACTAATAGATTTGCTTGGCCTCATCTTAAATAATTTATGACTATAAACCAAAAGATTAATTTTAAATTCTTTTACTCTACCTATGTCTTTGTGAGTGACTTCAAGTATTTGTCATATATTATGTGCAGTGTTATAGGTAGAAACTCGATTCAACTTATTTTTATCTAAAACATAAAATAAAATATACATAGCTTTAATATTTTTTTAAAAATTTTCTTTTCAAAATCATTCTATCTATTTGAAAGTCAAACTTGATCTCATTCCATAAATAAAAATTTTAAAAAGTAAGAATATTTTCATTCTAATTTCTAAATAAGTATAGTCTATTATATTGAACATAGGATGATGAATGATGGAGTCACCCTATTGATTGTCTAAAAAAGCTATTAGATTTTTCTTGCATGTTAATCCAATAAAGAGAAGCTTACTCTGATATTAATTATTAGAATCTTAATGATACTAACATAGTAGGGGAGAATTAGTACAATATCATTTCTAATTGATTTTAAAACTCGATCGATAATTCAAGACATTTTGAAAACTCAATTAATCAAGTTAAAGTTGTAAGTAAAGAGAATAAAACTAAGTCTGGCTTTGGAGATAACATTCACAAGTATAGGGTAAGTAAAAAGAGGTAAACTAATTTATACTAGTATGATCTTTTCGACCTATGTCCAATCTCAATTCCTATTTCTCAAGGCCATTAGCTTTAATTATTGATCTTTTTTTTCAATGGGCAAAGATCAACTACTCCTATTACAACTTGCACGTTTTTTAGGCTTAGGAGATAACATTCATATTAACATGAGATCTCGCACCTCCTATAATTTAGAATTCTAGTTAAACTCAAGAGGAGGAAGAGATTTATATTATGCTCAAAATGAGAGCTTACAATACTTCATTAGCTCAAGAATGAATGCTCCATCAATCAAACCTAAGTGAGATATTAATAATTCGTAAAAAGACTTTAAAAAAGGAGCCAAAAATTTAAATTTCTAAAAATTTAGTATATGGGCGATAGTACTATCGACATTGGGTGATACTATCATCGTAACTTTTAATACAAGCTATAATTATGGACTCTGATAATACTATCATCATAATTTTCAAATTTTGAGTAGTATTATTGCCACTCCAGATGGTATTACTGTCACCATAGGTGGTATCATCGTCGAAAAAGCTAACAAATCATAAATAATATTTATTGACTGACTCAAGTAATACTATTGGTTAGGCCTAGTGGTACCATTACCTAAGCCTAGTTTAGGCCATCGGTTTAGCCTTCTAAGGGGCTCACTTTAACCCAATTTCAAGTCCAATAGCTTTCTTGATAAGTGGGTTGTCTTTCAATATAATACTAACTTAAATTACCCCAAATGATCTTGATTAAGACTTTGACAAATAAACCATTCATGTAACATCTTTATGAAGCTTTTGGCATATTATACACTCTTCCAATATGTCGTTTAATTTTCTGACACTTCATTTAAACATCTGCATCATTCTTTTCTTCAATATATCACCCATTCAACTAGCATATCAATTTTCTCATGATGTCTAATCTTTTGATATAATGTCTAATCCTTCTAGCATGATGTCTGAACCTTTTGCACAAAGTCTGATCTCTTGCATGTTGACCAATCCTTCAACTCCATGTCCAATTTTTGATACGATAATTTTCTAATAGATCGTTCGACTCTACTACTCAACAGTTGGCTCTTTGAAGGTCCGATTCTATAATCAAAGTATTTTTCTGTGTCAAGTATCTTTAAAACATATTAATCATATAAATTTATCAATTTATTTCATTATCAAAAATCCAAGATTTAATAATAAGGATGGTGAATTTTATAGTAGGTATAATGAGTTAGCTTAGAATCTTGGTCCTTTTGTTAGATTCCTAGAAAAACAAGATATTTATACTCAATATGCTTTACTAGGTGTGCTACACTAGGATTATATTTTTGAAAAGTAAAATCGTACTCTATTGAAAATGAACAAGAACATGATATATTCCTCTATACTTTTTAATGTGGGGGTCTCTTTGAACAACTATGTTTCTCTTGAACAATAAACATTATAAGTAAGTTCTATCAACGCCATTCGGGTTATAGACTAGTAAGAAACCTAATTTAAGAAATTATCATAATTGGGGTTTTTTCACAAATAGTCTTCCATCCATATGAAAAGACTTTGGATTCAAAAACTAATTTTAAATATTTTATTATTTATTTAGAAAAATATAAGAGATATAGATTTTATTGCCCTAATCAAAATATGAGGATAATAAAATCTAGTAATGTAAGACTCCTAAAAAATGATGAAATTAATGAGTGTAAAATCTTGAAAGATAAATTTTGATATAGAGGAGATACATGTTGATACTTTTTTTTATCATTTTCTATTCGAGAGGTTGTTATTTCTTAAACCACTAAACATATTATTGAGAATGGATAATAAAATAACATTGATAAACCTCCAACATCCTATTTGTGTGATTACTAATCATTTAGTAGAATAACTATATCCAGAGATCTATCGTTTTTGATGATTATGTGATATCATAAAAAGTAGTAACTCTAAAAAATAGTATAATATAATAAAAAAATTAAAATCGATAGACCAGAATTATGTGAAAACTTATTAAATTTCCCAATAAATATAAAAAAATGATTACAAATATATTTTTAAGATAAAATATGACTCAAATGATAATATTAAATGATATAGCGTCAGACTAGTGGTTAAAGATTTTTCTCAAAAAGAAGATATCAACTATAATGATACATTTTCTCTAGTTTTTAAAAAGAACTCTTTGAGGAACATTATTAAATTAGTATCTGATTATGATATTGAGTTATATGGATATTAAATTATTATTTTAAATGGGGATCTAAATGAAAAAATCTATATAGAATAATATGAATAATTCATTAAAAGAAAAAGTTAGGCTTACAAATGAAAATCTAGTTATGGTACCATTTAAAAAATACTATTGATGAGTATATATATGTGTGTGTATGTGTGTAAATATATATATATATATATATATATATATATATGTCCGATGAAATCAAAGTGTTCGATGAAATGCTCATGTTTGTCAGTGTCCTTCGGTTTGTGTACATACCTTGTATAATAAGTAGCGGGCTTGCAATAAGCTTCACAGCCCTAGTTTGATTTGCTTTGTGGCCGATCTTGGCTTGTAAATATGAGTGTGTCTTGTATGCACTTGTGGGGACTTTGGTCTATAATGGACCATTATCCTTTGTATGCAACCTTTCTGAGTTTGTAATGTTCATGGGTGTAATTTGTATATGGCTTTATAAAGTGTTTGCTTGAGCAGTTGCTTATGGATCCCGTTGGAATTGCTTATTCTGGCCCATTTTCTCTTTTGTAAGTCTAAGGGACCCTAGGAGATCTCGGGGAAGGTTGACCTTTCCGGACAGACATGCATGGGTGCCGCATGGCTTAGGCAAAATCAGTTAAGCCCATGACATTGTGGTATCAGAGTGGGACAAGCACACGTAGAAACACTTACCATACAAACGTGGGGGACCTAGCTGGGCTGTGTGGGGGATAGCTAGCACACGCAACCGTTTAGGGGAAAACGAACATTGAAATGTAGGGAAAGGTATCGCTCGGAGGAGTGGGCATCTAGGCTTGTCATTCAGAGGAATTGTCAACCCTTTGCGCGAGAGGTACCACAAGGATAAGCAAGCGAAGAAGAATGCATAGCACATAAAGATTGAGATAGTTGAGTTCAAGCTATGGCTCGACGTTGACAACCAAACTTGATGGTGCTCAAGACAAGTGGGGTGCTTGGTGAAAGATGAGACAATATAAAGTGAGAGCTGTTGCGCAATGACCGAAAGAGTTATGCAAAGCTCACAATAGGAGCAAGTTTAAAATCAAAATATTTCTAAATAAGAATTTTAAAATGATTAATATGAATGAGATAACATATATTATTGATATTGAGATATTTATGAATAGATCTTAAGGATCACTAAGAATATCTCCAAAAAGATATATTAATCGAGTCATACAGAGATTTAGTATGTAATTTTGTATAGCTAATGATATACTTATTATCAGATATGAAAAATTCAATCAGAATTAGTGTCCTAAGATTGACTTAGAAAGGATTCAAATGATATATATTATTTATAAATGCATAGTTGAAAGTCTATTATATGCTTAAACCTATACAAGATGAGATATCAGTTTTATAGTTGAAACGCTAGGTAGAGATACTGGAGCAACTAAGAATAAAATATTAGAAAGTTATAAAGAAAGTAATGAGATATTTTAAGAACGAATGACTATCTGCTCACATATAAGGGATCATTCATTGCATCTTTAGTAATGTAAATTATCTCGATACTTCATGATTCATATTCAAGGTAATTGGATGGATAATTTTTTAAAAAGTATAAAATAATTACTTATTATATCATTAGTAATAACTACTGAATCTGTGTTATGCTTTGAAGTCATAAATCAAGATTTATTGTTATGAAATTTTATCTCATGATTTGATATAGTCGACTCAGTTACGAGGCCATCGAAGATATTTTGTGACAACATTATAACAGTTTTATTCTTTAAAAATGGTAAGTAATACAGTGGTCCCAAGCATTTTGAGGTAAATATGATTAGAGAAAGAGTATAGAAATACTAAGCGTCAATTGAAAACCTAATCACCACCTTGATGATTGTTGATCAATTTACTAAAGCTTTAAAATATATGGTGTTTAAAGGATATATTCTTAGAATGAGGCTTGTGAGCTAGTCATAAAAGATGTAGTAATATATGTTTAGATAGATACTATTATTATTATTATATGTAATTAAAGTTATATATTTTTATTATCTTATTTATATTTATGTTTATGCATATTATAGTTGAATATGATAATAAAATTATTTTGACAAGATAAATTACAGAGGTCATCATAGATTGTATTAGAAAAAACTAATAATATTTTAATATATGGAATAGTATATAACATTAATGACATACAACCATTATGATTCACAATAATAATCAGATAATATAATATTATTATACTTATTAAGTTATTTTAAAATTTATGGTTATGTATAAAATAATTTTTAAAACTTTTAGAATCCAATCAGGTAAAATTATTTTTAAATAAAATTTTATTTTTTATTTTAATCTTAAATTTTTATATATCTTATCAATGGCCAAGTGAGAGAATGTTAAATGATATAATCTTATTTAATTAGATAAGATACATTATAGATTTGATTGGATTCTGATTAGATTATGAACCATTAGAAAAAAATTCAATTATAATATGATTCCTTGGGAGATAACTTTGATGAAATGACTCTCTAAATTACCATCTCAGGCCCTCAACTCTCGCTCATAAAAAGAACATGATCTTCTAGTGACGAACTATCAAAAATTGAGATTATAAATCTATTCTCAATCCCTGCTAGTCCCTATTTCATCGTTCATAGTGGTCCTATGAAGGATATGAAAATAGGATAAAAGGAGTCTAGTTCTTTTTGTAAATTTGCATCGCTATAGTTTCAGATTCAACAACGTGCGTTTGTAGATCAGATAAAGATTTTTTAAATAGTATCAAAAAGTATACAATGTTGATCTTAATTTATCGTTATTTGATTTTGATTTGATATTAAATTTTTTAAATAACATTGGTATAATTATAGTTTTATATTTACCATCTTATCATTAAGGAAAGTAATCATATTAAGATATCTAAAAAAAATGAAAACTCTTCTTACAGAACATAGTCTCAAACATTATTGCTAGTAAGTGATGCTATCTTTTTCTTCATCTTCTTCTTTTTTTTTTCTTTCTCTTTAGATCTAGTAAAAAGTGCTAACTCTCTTGTTAACTTGTTTGAAGAAAGTATGAAACTTTGGAGTCTTTATATTATAGATGATTCAACTTAAATCTAAGGGGATGACTGCGACACAAAAAAAAAAGGGATCAATCTAATCCATATGAGGTGGACTAAAGGGAGACAAGTATAGTAGTCCAACACTGCTTAGCTTTCTCAAGCAAAGTTGCATAAGTTTGTAAGAATGGTTTGGCATCATAGCCTCATGGGAAACGCACTAAAGATATTTTTGTATTCTTGTTCTTCCTGCAAGCTTCTAAAAGCTACAACATTATTTCGTGTATTAATTATTTTGCAGTCTTTTTTATCCTCTGAGGGAATTGATTCTTCTGCTTCTTAAATGAGATCGAACACAATGAGTGTCTTCACCTATTCATAGTGCCCTCATCTCATCATTTAATTGTTAGTAGAGAATCCTTTCTCTCAGGAGGAAATAGCTTCTTTGCTTTGCCCACTGGTTTCAGGAAAAAGGCTATGCTACGAAGCGGCTTCACAGCAAAGATACAAAACGGAAGCAGAGAAGGGAAGGAATCAGTCTCTTCCTTTTATCGACTCATTTCGCTGCTGTGGTAGTAGGGATAAAGCTGACCTCAAGAGACGGTAAAAAAGAAACCAAATGGAAACACTTACAAGCAATGGGGAGGATTCGAAGTCGCTTTTGGACACACACACTTTCGGCAACTTTTTTCGCCTTTTGTGATTGATCACCAACGATGCGCAGTCTTCCACATCGTCGATAGAACACAGCACTCCCATGCAGTCCAAAAGGGTGGTGCAGCGTCGAGTCGCCGCAGTGTCAGTGTCGGTAATGGCTTTTCTCCTTCCACTACGTGCCCTCTCATTCGACCGGGAGACTTCAAACGGTGATGGTAGTGTTTGCAACTGTTGGAAGAATTTTATATATTTCAATTTAAAATAACTTGATAGTCGAGATAAGAGTTAGACTCTTTATGTATTTGTCTTGCACTAGTAGTGTTCACGATGTAGCCCCCCGGTCCGTCTCCCATGATGTAACGATTACTTTATGCAATAGTAGCACTTCAAATGGACAATAAATTTTTAGATGTTTTTTGTTTTCTCTTTCTCTCTATGATCTATGTCAGATAAATATAAAAATAGAATTCAATTTTTTAATGGAATGAATGCAGGAAAGGAGGTCTATTTACACATGTTGGAACTCCTTAAATATCTTATAGTAAGTGCTCTAGAGAATTTTAACCATAAAAATTCTCATGTCACACTTATATAGGTGACTTCCTATTTACAATATCCTATCATTACCTCACTTAGATATAGGAGTCACTAAAGGTATAACTTATCCTAATAAACTATGAAACTTAGCACTTGTTTATGGAAGGAATGGGTTGAGTAGTTTCCCCAAGTGCCTACATTGATTGAACTAAGATCTTTGGGATCTCTAGCAAACAAGGTTGGTTACTGTTATGAAAAATTCTTATTTGACATACTTCAATCTCATTCTCCTCAATAAGCAGTATACTAAACAAACCCTTTTAATAAACAGATATGCGAGATTCTCCTTTGATTTCACATAATCAACGGAGATTATATTATTTGATATCAACTACTTCATGATATTATGTCTTCAACGAATACATTGAGACTTACCATTATACATACTACTCTGTGCCCTTCCATTGACTATCTTAATAATATATGTTTATTATAGGCATAGGTTTAACTCAGCACAGAATGTTGTCTAAGAAATTTCAAAGTCATTCTGCTTCTTTACCAACTTTATCTAAAGCGATGAACTCAGATTCTATCATGATCTAGCTTTACATGTTTGCTTCTACAACTTCTAATATAGCTGGATTTCTTATATAGTAATAATTCATAATTTAGGATATATTTTAGATACCTAAAAAAATCCTAGTCAATGCCTTTAAATGGTGATTTGATACCATTACGAGCATATCCAATAAATATACTATTCTGCAGAAAGAGTCAATATGTAATAAATACAAAATTATGAGCATATCCAATAAATATGCAATCAACTAGTATGCACTACTATTATAATAAGCATATCCAATAAACATGCAATCAACTAATATGCACTACTATTATGAGCATATCCAATAAATAATGCAAGCAACTATTTTTGGCCCAATTTAAACTTATTTAGGCTTAGAAACTTCTATCTTAGCTAAACACCCTAACACTTGTAAATTTTTATATGATGGTTCATAACATTTTCATAACTCATAGGGAATTTTATCTTATCCTTTAATGGGGTATCTTATTAAGAATATAATTTGTCGAGAGAATTGCTTCCCTCACAAATTCTGGGGTAAACTAAAACTTATCAATATAACATTATGATATCTTTTAAGAGTTCGATTATTACATTCAGCAATACCGTATGATTAAGGTGAATAGAAGCAGTAGTTTGATGAAAAATATCAGACGTAGCGCAAAACACCTCAAAAGGTACTCTATTTTCTCCACCTCTATCACTTCAAATAACTTTTATCCATTTACTCAGTTGATTCTCAACCTTATTCTCGTAGTATTTAAACACTTCCAACTCATCTTTACTTGTCAGTAAATATACATAACAGTATAGTGTTCGATCATTGATGAAAGTAACAAAGTCTACTTTTTTCCACATCTAGTTTGCACGAACAACTTTAAGTCACATATTATCACTGTGAATCAATTCTAGAGGTATAGGTTTTCTTTCAAATGAATGAAAATGAAAGGCTATTTTGATCAACTTGGTATTTCACATTTATGATTATGATCAATATGTAATGATGACAATATATCTGAATCCATTAATCTTCCAAAGATATTAAAATTTACATGTCCTAATCTACCATGTCATAAATTTGAGAACTCAATCAAGTAAATAAAAGGTTTATTTTTATTATTATCGAAATCATGTTGTCTAGGCATCACATTCACCTTGAACAAGCCATCAAGTACCCTCTACCCACGTACATTTTTACTCTTGGTTAGTACAAATTTGTCCAACTCAAATAAAAGTTTAAAATCATTATTGCTCAACAATGATCCAAAAATTAAGTCATTTAAAATTATCTAGTACATCATCGAGAGTAACTTGTTTACCTGAGGCCATCTTCTTTTTTTGGACTACCTTATTGAGACCCATAATCTCAAATGTCACTAAGTTTCTCATATGTAGCTTCCTTGTTGGCATATACATGAGGAATAGTGCCTCTGACTACTTACCATTTATATGGGGTTATCAACCATGTTTGGCTCTAAACACCATACCAGAAAAATTAGATCAAACACATCTTTTGACAATCTATATTGTTCAGTCATATGCATTTGGTCATTTTTGAATTATCTCTTTTAGTTTGATGTCTGTCTCTACTTGTTTTGTTGATTTGGATCACTACTTTCTCTTTTTGCTTATCTTCCGTTCAGCTACATTTGCCTTTGACTATATTAGTAGCCTCATAGATTTTCCTTCTGAAATCTGATTGTCATTCTCTATCATCAATATTACAAAAAAAAAATAATCTTTTAGGTCCCATTTTCTTTCACTTGTGCTTCAAACGATTTTTCCCAATTAGACGATAATTTTTTTAATAATTATAATAATATAAAACGACTCACTTAGAATTATCTTTTCTACATATGTCTCATGAAGAATAGTATGAAGTTACTGGACTCGACTCATTACCTACTTAGAGTAGATTATTTTTAAAATATAAAAATTTGTAGATTATGATTTTTTTTAAAAAAACCAACATCTTATTTATATTTCTTATCCAGAGACTATAAATTTTTTTCTAAAGAATTTATTGGCCATATACATTGCATGAGGTATTATCCAAACCATTGAGGATATAATTTTTGAATTAAAGATTATTGTACTTCCACATCTCAATTGTTGTCAACTTTTGCGTGTTAATCTCATCATCATCATTGATCATAGGTAGATCCTTTGACCATGAATCTTATTAGATTCAGTGTCATTAGATAGATAATATTTTTCACTGTCATCACTTGAAGTCCATCCGAGTGAACTCGTCTTTTTTTTTTTTTCCCTATGAGCAGCTGGCAAGGGACGCAAATAACAGGGGTAAAGGCAAGATTACTTGTCATTTATTGATACTTAATAAATAAATTTTGAAAGGAGAAAATTATAACAGATCACTACGTGCACAAAAATATGAAAAGAAACTGACGTGAAACTCTTTGTCACTGAATAATATAATTTTTAAATAAAATATGATATAATAAAGAATAATCAAGATTATGGGAAGAATTTATATTTTCTTTGTTCAAAATAACTTGATTAAAAGAAAAATACTAAATTAAAATGAGACCTTAGGTTAGATTTAAAAGGATTTGATCGAACTTTCTTTTTAAGATGAATTTATCCTATTGGTATAGTGACAATCATTTCTCGGGATGCGATTATTTCTTGCAATAGTTATACTTTAAATCACAAGAGTAGTAAACTTCATATATTTTTATGATATCTCTTTGATTTATGTCAAATTAATATAAGAATGAAATTTATTTTTTTTAGAATATAAGATTGGATATTTATTTATAGATAAACTCATTATGGTGAAAAATCAGTTGATAAGATATATCCATTCACATGAAAGATCATATCAATTCAAAAAAAAAAACCAACATATATATCTATTAAAATAAAAAAGCCATGTCTGTTCGACCAAAAACACACGTCTAATTCCAGATAAAATTTTCTCGCTCAGTTGGAAATGGTAGGTTGCCGTGAATGCAGCAGCAGACACCGAGGTCAAACCAGCAATTTGAGATGGTCGTCAATTTGGGCCGGTCTTGGGCTTATATGGGCCTAATTGTAAGACCCTGTAAGTTTTGCATTACGCGTTATCATTATGATTCAGCATTTGCCGTCAAATGCAGTGTACTCTGCCACCTCTCGTCTGTGGCCATGGCTTCGTCGTCGTCCCTCTTCTTGAGCTCGCCAACCGCCCCCAAATCAACCCGAATTCCACCTCCACTCTGTCTTCCCTTAGCCTCTGCCTTTTCCAAGTCCCTCAGGCTGCATCCCCGGCGGTCGCTGACCGCTGCCGCCGCCCTCCAGGTGGAGAAGCAGGACTCCGGGAAGCTGGAACCAGTGCACTCGCCGCCTCCCCCGTCTCTCCCATTCCGAGTGGGCCACGGGTTCGACCTCCACCGCCTCGAACCGGGCCTTCCATTGATCATCGGGGGCATCGCCATCCCTCACGACCGGGGCTGCGAGGCGCACTCCGATGGTATAGCTAAGATTAGGACTTGGCGAATTAGATTTTGCGGTGGACGTAGGTTTGATTTGTTTTCCCCTTAAAGATTTGGTTTTGTTGGTGATGGTGGATAGGGGATGTGTTGCTTCACTGCGTAGTCGATGCGATTTTGGGCGCTTTGGGGCTACCGGACATTGGTCAGATCTTTCCAGATTCTGATCCCAAGTGGAAGGGCGCCGCCTCTTCGGTCTTCGTGAGGGAAGCTGTGAGTTGAATTGGTTTCTTGGTTTTCCTTTTCTTTCCCTTTTTCTTTGGTTCTACTCATATGCCTTTTCTTCTACTGCTTTCTCTTTCTACCCTAGCCGAGAACCTGAATAGAATGTTAAAAGTTTGAATCTTGACTTCTGTGATTGACTCGATCGATATCTATGCATTAAAGTCAAATCACTGACCTTAGTTTTGGGACTAGGGACTTCTTGCTTCGATGCTTGGAATCTTGAAGCTGGAAGAACCTGGATGAAGTAATAGGTTAGGATAAAAGCTCGTATGATCTTACAGTACAAGCCCTTTTGCAGCCATTGGAAAAGCAAAACTTGAACAATGAGCAAAGAGCCACACCAAATGAGCAGCAAGGGCTCCCCTGCATGTCACTGAACTTTGATCATTCTCTTGATAATTAAATAAATTGGAATAAAGAGAACGAATCATCATTCAGCATCAAAAAGGTTGTTCCATATTTAAATTTAATATATCTACGGAATCCACTAGGTACAGAGATGCATCTCTAGTCATGTGTGTTTGAAGAATAGCAAGATTAGAGCCTAAGTTATGACTCCTTATTTGTCTATGGTTTGTGGTTTCTCACCCCTTCCACCTTCAAGTCTTGCCATGCTCCTGTCTTTGTCTTTTTCCAATTCATAGGTAGTAACGTGTTCTCAAATTGAAACTGTTTGTGCTAATGTTCCTAGCAAACAAGCAATTTCTATCTTATTCTTACTGTTGCCTTGTGAAATAACATGTGGAGGAGATAGCCGTAGTAGGTTCCAGCTAACCATTTTCTTGTCAGTTCTTGGGTTGTTTACAGAATCAAGGTTACTCTAAATGAGACAATGCAAGTGAGGGTTCTGGTCAAGTTTTACTAGCTATACTCAAGATCGAAAGGGGTCAGAATTGACGAGCTTAATCTGGACTGAAGATGAAATTAGAATATTCTAGCAATGAATGATTAAAAAATTTTAGAAAGAAATTAAATCAGTTGCATGGCCACACTGTCCTTGTAATTTTCTTTTTTCTTCCTACACCCTCAACCACTTTTCTTTCCCCTGCTTCCTATTGTGGTCTCTTGTGATATCTATTTGCCTCCTTTTACCCCTTTCTCTCTTTTGTTTGCTCGTAGTTTCATCCTTTTCTCCTTTCATATTTCCCCAACTAAATGAAAATAAAACCAATTAAAGAACGTGGGATAGGTGATGAGGTGATCTGTCACTCAGGAGGAGAAAGATGATTATAATGTTGGAATGTGTCATAGTTTAATTTCAGCTTCTGATGACAACCATTTGATTATGAGCCTCACTGCTATAACATTTTTGAAGCTTGAATTGCTGTCCTGTGCAGTCTTCACTATTCCTGATACAGATCTATAAATATTAGCCAAACAACTCAACATTTTTTATGCATGAATTGCTTCTTCTGTTGGATTTTTCATTGTTCCTTCTGTAGTTGCATTAAAAGAGTTTTCTCTGTTGTCGCACCATAAATATGCTCAGTGGAACTTTCGCAACTACCTTAAGGTCATTATTAGTATATTAGTTATTTCCACCACCATGCATAACTCGGTTAATAGCAAGCACATACTGCCTAGATATGGTTGAAAAAGATTGGATCTTCCGGTACCTCTAGCTTTCATGAATAATCAAATAACCTGTGAAAATATTCAAGTACTACTAATATTAGTTTGTATCAGGTAAAACTGATGCATGAAGCTGGTTATGAGCTGGGAAACTTGGACGCCACTTTGATTCTACAAAGGCCAAAACTAAGCCCCCATAAGGAGGCTATCAGGTCTAATTTGTGTGATCTGCTTGGAGCGCACCCATCAGTTGTTAACCTGAAAGCAAAAACACACGAGAAGGTCGACAGTCTTGGAGAAAACAGAAGTATAGCAGCACATACTGTGGTTCTTCTTAGTAGGAAGTAAAACATGTCTGTGACCGAAAGCACATAAAACTAATTTTATTGCCATTGTATGGACTATGGAGGTATTAAATTCTGATGACTTCAGTGATATCAGACATACAAGTTATGAGAGCAATGTGAATGAGCCCAAAACTTCCATCAATATTTGTACTGATAAGTTGTATTCTTTTGCTTCTACTTGACCATTTCCTTATGTTGCCCCATAGTGTTTGACAATTCTTACATACTTCAATATAAATTTTATTTTTATTTTTGGGTAACTAGAAAGAAACTCCCCAATACAGTTTCACTGCAGTACATCAATCTTTGATAGCATGTGAAAACATCATCAGATCCATGTTAAATAATTATGCTCTTGCTGTGCTCAGTTGCTCCTGGCTAATGTCCTTTCTAATCTATGTTTGATTCCACTTTTGATCATGAGCTCTGAGACCAAGAATCAAACCTTCATCCTGCAATTCTTTGCTTACATTATTGATTGCTGCAGGCATGTGGTTAAAGTGGGAATATATATTTGCTTGGGTTTCAAGGTATTCCTATATGGTCAAAAGATGGTGTTCGAGTGGTCAGATGAAACACCAAAGGAATCTACTTGTAAAAGCCACAACAAAGACTGCTTCCTGGCGGAGATATTACAACTTCTTCCATAGGGGTACACATAATTAGGAAAGAAAGAGAAAAAAGAAACCCAGAAACACCGAGCATTAGAAGAAACAAAGGTTACAGGGAGACATTACCAGCCCAAACACATGATTCCTCATCCTGACACATTGTTCTTCCAATATCAAATTCATATCCTAGGTGGTGTTGGTACATGTCCGTGATGAGAGGAATCAACATACAATTTTCTAGAGCTTAAGAATCTACCAGTGCTCTATCCGTTGTTTCTTAACACAATACTCTTGGAATTTAGCTTAGGCTTTCTACAAATTGGAAGGTAGAAAAATTCTAGTAAACAGTCCCACAAAATGCTGTAATTTAAGCTTTATGATCCTCCTGGTTTCAGTTCACCATTTATTGGTCACATTGAAGAGTTCATGACGTTCTCCTTGCAGGTCCCTTGTAGGTGTCAGCAGTTGGGTAGGCGTTGTAGAGAGAGACCATTGGCCATGCGACAGTGGCTCATTTATACCGATGGAGGCGACGGGCTGTCAGATCTTTGGACACAAGTGTCGTCCTCCTCTCTCTCCTCTCTCCTCGCTCCTCTCTCCTCTCTCCCTACCTACCTCAGCCACTGTGTTCCTGCCTGTGACTGCCGGTTCCCCTTCCAAATTCATTCCCTGTCAAACGAGAAACAACAAATGAAGTGAGACAATCCTCTCTCTCTCTCTCTCGATACTCTTTCTTCCATTGTTCGAAGCTTCTGTCTTCCGAAAATTTCGTATTACAACACGCTTTCTCTGCCTCTCTCTCTCGAGCTGCTGCTACTGCTGCTTTGCTTCTTCTTTGCTGCTATAAATGTCAATCTTTCCTACATTATCGTTTCTTAGAAGGAAATAGAAGAATCAAGACAAGAAAAAGATGGCGTTTTGGAGCAGCGGCGGAGTAGGAGGATTTGTCGACACCGAGCTGTCGAAGAAGACGTCCGTCTTCGGCCTTAGGCTCTGGGTGCTCCTCGGTGTCTGCGTCGGCGCCGCCATCGCCCTCGTTCTCTTCCTCTTGTCCCTCTGCCTCTCCTCTCGCCGCCGGAGCTCTCCTGCCCTTCCCTCCTCTGCCTCCCCTCCCCCCGCCGCCGCCCGCATAAAGAAGCCCCTCAGACTCCACCTCCGCGACCCCGCCCCTCCTGTCTCCAAGGACATCCCCGAGATCCCCTCCCACTCTCTCGCCGCCCCACTTGCTCCCGCCGTCGACGTTCGGGTGGACCTCGGCAAGGCAAACCGCCGCGCCGCGCTCGCCGACCACTTCCGCCCTCCACCGGCCCCGCCTTCGGCGTCTACGACAGGGACGGCCAGCGGGGAAACCGCCGGCACTCCGTCGTCCGCCGGAGGGGGCGGCCCGCCGGAGGTGTCGCCTTTGGGTTGGGGGCGTTGGTATACGCTGCGGGAGCTGGAGGAGGCCACCGGCGGGCTCGCCGAGGAGAATGTGATCGGGGAGGGAGGCTACGGTATCGTGTACCTCGGCAAGTTGGCCGATAACACCCTCGTCGCCATCAAGAATATGCTCAACAGCAGGTGCACGACGCCACCTTTTTTCCTAATCTCCATCTTTGCTTGCTCTAGTCAACGCATCTTCTCATTTTCCTTATTTCTATTTGCTCACTTCATTTCTTGTTTACCATTTTTACTTTTTTAAGTTTTTGTGGAATGATATAGGTGTCCAAAAAATTGGAAATTTGCCTTACTATATACACTTGTGGATTGACTGTATATTACGAGTACTCATGAAAGAAATGCTGTTGATTCATTTGACATCAGGGGTCAAGCGGAAAAGGAATTCAAGGTCGAGGTCGAAGCAATTGGGCGTGTGAGGCACAAGAATCTGGTCAGATTGCTTGGTTACTGTGTTGAGGGGGCCTATAGGTACACCACTTACTCGTAGAATGACATGCAGATTTGCTTCCTAATGCTTCTTATCGCTGCTGAGTTAAATGTTTAAGATGCAGTGATCTGATTGTTTTATTGACATCTTCATCCATTTTCTTCTTGCATATTTAGGATGCTCGTATACGAGTATTTGGATAATGGTAATCTTGATCAATGGCTTCATGGCGACATCGGAGAAGTGAGTCCTTTGTCATGGAATATCAGAATGAAGATAATACTTGGAACCGCAAAAGGGTATGATGTTTAAATTTTAATCCTTAGCACTCTTTCAACCAAAGTAATACTGTTATAAGTTAGCATTCTACCTTTTCGGAGAACACATGCCTTGCTGTGCTAACACTTCTAGTATATGTATTCTAAGTCGTTATATGATGATGATTAATGACAGCGAAAATTGATATGCTATGCATCTGAATTTATGTGATCAAAAGATGTTCACACGAGTCATGAACCATACTAAACTCCTGTTGTAGATTTATTAGATGTGGGTTTACCTGGTGGCACTTAGGCAGGCTTATACATGCATATGAAAAGCATAACTCATATATATAATCAACCATCAGGACTCCTTTGGGAAAATACAGGGAGACGTGATATTTTTGATATCTTATAAATTGTATATGAAGTATGTACCGTTTATCAAAGACAGTAGAGCATGAAGACAATCCTCATCTATGTAGCGCAGTTCAAAGATTTCGACTTGTTCTGGTTTTTGGATTTGTACAGTTTCAGGCTCATGAATTGGCATCCATATTCCATGGCTTTCATGCTTATGCAGCTATTTGTGTTGTTCGATCTGGTAAAAAATAACTTACCCTTATGCAGCTTAGTTAGGTCTGTTCTTTTCAAATTTTAGGTCCTACTTCAGTTTTAAGATTTGGAAAAAAAGAGATTACAGTAGATATGTATTTGTAGTTTTTAAAGAAATAAGTTAATATTTAGTAACTGTGTTATAGTGTTCCCATCTACATTATGATTACAACACCACTGTCCGGAAAAGTCTGGTAAAAGAAAAGGAGAGGACTACAAGTCATTTATTTACTCTTAAAGTTCTCTGTTTCCTGAACAAGGAATAATTGTTCTGATTATGTCGTTTATGGAGAATGACACACTCCGAATGACACACTCCAAATATATAGCTTGGGATAATTGATCTGATTATGTCATTTGTGGAGAATGACACAGCTTCAAAAATATACTATTTCTGAATTATATTTGTTGATTTTGCAATTATAAATCATGTTTGCAGCTTGGCCTATCTTCATGAAGGACTAGAACCAAGGATAGTACACCGTGATGTTAAATCGAGCAATATACTACTTGATCGACAGTGGAATCCCAAGGTATCAGATTTTGGGCTGGCGAAGCTCTTGTGTTCGGAGAGGAGCTATGTTACCACTCGTGTTATGGGCACATTTGGGTGAGTTCAGAACCTTATCAAACTGCAGATCTACTAGTTACCTTAATTAAAGAATCTCACAGCTTTTCCTCCCTGTTTTTCACAGGTATGTCGCTCCAGAATATGCTAGCACTGGAATGCTGAATGAAAGTAGTGATGTTTACAGCTTCGGAGTACTTATCATGGAAATCATATCAGGAAGATCTACTGTTGATTATTCAAGACCTCCGGGAGAGGTCAGTTTTCTTCTGCTGAAAGAAATGATTTCTTAGGCTTGAAAGGAATGAGCTACATGTGAACTTACATTGCCTTTCACAGGTGACTTTGGTTGAGTGGCTAAAGACCATGGTTGGTGACAAGAAATCTGAGCAAGTAGTGGATCCTAGGATGCCTGAGAAACCATGTCCCAAAGCACTGAAAAGGATGATTCTGGTGGCCCTCCATTGTGTGGATCCTGATGCACAGAAACGACCAAAAATGGGGCATGTCATCCACATGCTCGAAATGGATGACTTGCTAGCTCGAGATGTATGATCACTCTATCCTTCCAGTTCTTTCCTGATTAATCTTCGTCAAGATTTTCACTTTTTCTTTTCATCTGTACAACAGTAAGACAGCACAAAGTAAGGTTTAATGTCTGTATAGACACTTAGGGCAGTGTACAAACAACTAATATAGATTGGTACTAACATTACAATTAGAGCACTGATTGAGCCATTGTTCTCTGCACAGGATCGTAAACTTGGGCGGGGAGCATCTCCTGCTTTATTATCAGACAGATGCAACACAAGAGGAGAGGAAAACTCAAATCATCCTCGTAGGTCAAGATAGCTATGACAGATAAGAAGTAGGTGACTGAGTTTAGATATATTGCATTTGCAAGTCACATACTTCTTCCAATTTGGCCATTTATTGTTGCATTCTTAATCTGGGATTTGGAACCCGCAAGGAGTTGATAATATCTATTGCATTGTCTAAAAGAAAAGTTCGTTTTGTGATTACAGTCCTCCATAATTTATTATAAAAACAGAAGTTACACATCAAACCAATTTGATTTTTGCCCCGATGTAAAAATAAACAGTGTCATGATCTAACTCCACATACTGGTTCAACAAACATCTAATACTAGTGCCCGTGTAGTACTAAACTTTATTGTTTTATGAACATGATTGATGGATCTCTTCATATAATAGATACGGAACCACATTACTCAAAATGCTTAAATCTAAATTACTAATAGTAGATTCATTGAGTTTTTATTATATACTGTTTTAGGACCGGGTCAAATATGCAATCAGAAACTTTTTTATTTTCACTGCAGTCTTCTTTGTGTGTCTTGTCAGTGTTTCCTCATTGATTCTATCATCATAATTTGAACACCCCAAGCATGAATGTGTGCATATGCTCTCACATATCATGAGCTGCTTTCTTCCTAGATTTATTTTTCCTTCATGTCGGCCAGACTACGAAGGGGTTCTATCACTAAAGGCATGGATTGTCTTGTCCACCATTCCTGTGGACCTCTCCTACATGTCATGAGCTGCAGCAGTCGAAGAACCAAATAGGAGGGAGTAGCTGTAACCTCCGTTCAAAGTGGTGATGGCTGAAACTTGAGGATTGGAGAATGGTGATAGATGTTCAGCAGCTAGCTGAAAAGTGTAGATTAAGAAAAGTGGGAACCCGACAAAGGAATGAGGTAGGGGATGGCTAATTCCAGGCAGTGCCACATGCTGCTCTGGCAGTAGAAGATAAAATGCTGGTGTGGATGGATGTCTCTTGGGGAAGAAAGAAAGGTTGGACCAACCACCAAATCTTGATCTAATTGGACCGGGAGAGAGCTACAGAGTTCTTGAGACAAAGTAGTACAGAAAGCACATGCTTGGTGATGTGTGGTGGTTCTTTCTATGTTTAGGGAGTAGGAAAAAGTTTCCTTTCATGTTCTTGAGGTAGCAAAAATTCTCATACAAATAAAATCTCATGTTATTCCTGTAGCGAGTGATAAAAGTCTTAGACCTTATCCCTGTCGTCGAGAACTGCCAGTGTCAGCGAAAGCAAGATCCAAAGGGTGGTTTCAAGCGTATGCGCTTTGTCTTCCTCAAGTTTGTGGGCTTCTTTTGAGCTTGTTTGTGGTTGTGGCAGTCTTTTAAATCTTTGGTTGGTACTACTGCTAGATTGGCTCTCCTTGGCTAGACTAGAATGATTTGAGATCTACTACTCTAATACTGAGAAGAATTTGGACTTAAAGGAGAATAAGAAATGGACAAAGTAAGAACTGATACGTACTCATCAACATTACCGAAAAGAACACTGAACGTGAAGCTGGCGAATATCCGGTGCAAGCTCGCCGATCTGCTTCGGTTCGGTGCGCAGTATGATTCCAACCACCCTCCTTTCCTGATGATACCTACCTTCCTCCTCTTCGCAGCTTTTAATTCCGCAGCATCTTCCCATAACGCAGCAGTTCGATGACAGAACAGTGCAGGAGAGATAAGAAGCAATAGGGTGCATCAGGATTTTGCTAGGAATCCAAGTGATCCACTACGTTCGTGTACAGAACAAAGTCTTCGAACTGCTTCAGCACGCTGGGCTGGTGGAATCAGATGCTGTTTGCGCTTCCGTTCATCAAACGTCTCGAGGTTGAAGGTGATAGCTAACATCACTGTGAGATGGTAGGATCGAATTTGGCATTCGTTACTTACCATTTGCCACCCAACAAAAAAAAAAAAAAAGTTCAACATATAAATCACAGCAAACGCCGAGCTGAAGAGCAAATGGCTCCATCAGTTTGTGCAAGTCTGTGGATTTTGTGTGTGTTGGAATGATTGGTGGAGAAGATGAAGAAATATACATACGTTATTGATTTAAGAATACTATCAGTATGTGCTTCCTTCCACCTCGGAAACACAAGAGAAAACAAGATATATATGTTCTTGAACCGTGGAAGGTCCCAGTGGAGACACTTACAACCTTTTTTCTTTTCTTTTTTGGATAGTTTGTTCGTTGATGAAGCTGTTAAAAACACAATCTTAAGACTCATATGTGCACATTTAGAATTAGAAAGATGCATTAGTAGCAAAAAGAAACCAAATAAAAAGAAAATATTCTGATAATTTTAGAAATTTTCTTATTAAAAACTCTCATACGTGACTTCGACATAAATCTTAGGAGTCGTATGCTAAACTTAAGTCGAGAATTATGATCAAAATTTTTTAGAAGATTTTAGGTTGATGATGCAAATGTCAAAGAACATTCTTTTCGAGTTTGGAATATTGGTGACACCTCTCCCACGATCAAAGCAAATACCACGGATCGATAGAAAAAGAAAAAAAAAGAAGAGTAATATATGAAAATAACCATTAAATGATTGAAGATAAAATGATAAAAACTTTGTTTTAAAAAATTAATAAAAATTGATCGTATCATTTAAGAACTAAAGACTACAAATGGCTACGATTTTAATTAGCCTGTTAGCTGAATTGACATAAGTAAAGATTGTCAATTGTCATCTACTATTATCTAAAACCTCAAACATGTCCTCCACGTTGACTATATAAATTTTTATTAAAATGATACGAGGAAAATATGTATTTTAAAAAAATATACACTTCCAAACTTATTATGTCAGGAAAAATCGCCAAATTATGCAAGTACCAAGAAAAATAGAATCCAATAGAGTGAGAAAAATAGTAATAAAAAATCAGAATAATTTAAAAAGAGATAAGCCGATTAAATTAGTATTGAATAGTAAAAAAATCACAGGGGGTTTAAGCTCAGAGTCTTTGGGATTCTAAATGTAATCCAATTCCTGGAATGGACCCCATGGGTCAGAACACCGATGAGGAGGAGAGCAACAGGAGAAAGAGAAAGCGTGCAAGGCTAGAAGAAGATGACGAAGTGATTTCTCAGAGATTTCAGCGGCCCGGTAGCTGAATACGGAGGAGGAGAGAACAGAAGAAGAAAATATCAGGTAGATTTCTCTGAGGTAATATTGTCTGTTCCTCTCCAAGATTCTCATCTTTAGGTTTTCAATGGTGATCTCATTTCATCTACCTCAGATTTTTGTTTTTGCCCTAATATTTCTTGTGGGCTGCTTTGGCCACTTTATGGTCTTTTATGTGTGATTTCTGTATGTTGGATTCTGTAAAAAAAAGAAAAATGATTTTTAGAGTTTTCCTGGATTGGAAACCCTACTTCGGTTCCATACAACTCTTTGCAATTAATGTGTTTGCTTCTCATGTGATTTATCTGGGTTTGGATAAAAAAAAAAATGCTCCCTATCGTAGCATGGACTAAATGTAGTGTTGGGTGATGCTTCAGTAAGTCTTTTTAGCTCTTAGCATAAGCGATCTTTGAACACCTTGATCTTAAATGACCGACAAGAAAGTATTTCTCTGTTCTGCAGCAAACTGTGGAAGCAGTTAAGATTTTAGCATGCTTTTGGCTTCAGTTTGAAGTGCCAAACGAAAGTGAACGGTGTATCCTCCTCGGTGATGCTTGCCATCAAGATCTGTTCTGTTTCCAATATTGTCGGTTGTGTCTGCTAACAACCGTGTAGTTGCTTAAAAAGGCCTGTGACGAGCAATTTTAGTTTGCTGCACCTGCATGTTTCAACTTCAGAATCTCTGATAAGTGACAAAGAGGGTTTTTGGGGGTTTTGTATCAAGGGTGTGGGTGGCATTTCTTGCCAATGTCATCTTTTACTTGATAAGCTTTAATGGTTCAACATGGATGGTCTGGTTCAGACTGGTTATAATTCTAGCGTAATTAGACAGTAATGCTTTCTCTCGTGCTAGAGTTGTTCCATGTATGGAACTTTGTATATTCTTTTACATTGTTGTCAATCAATGTAGATGATCATTAAAGCTGACACCTTAGCTAGTCCTGTGAGGAGATTAATGATTAACTTCCTTGAATAGCCAACTGTGGAACCAACGTCTGCTTGGTTGGGCATGGCCTTTTAGACTAAAAAAGCCTGAACATCAAAATTCATTTTTTTAGGAATATTTTGCATATTTATCGAACAAAAGCAAAACCAATAATGTAAAGATCACTCATGCTTGAATGGATGCTGTAAGTCACTCAAATTATCTTGTTTTAATTATTATGTGTTGGTCAAATGAAACTATGTTTCCATACTATTAAATGTTTTTTTAATATTACATCTAATCTAGTCTTCTTTGATCTTCCTCTACTTCTTCTGGCTATTGTGTTCTGAATTGACTCTCCCATGTCCAGAAAATTACGCATTCAGCATGTTTACCATGTTAAGGAAATCATGCTGGTAAATCCTTTATATATAAGATTATAAAATTAACCCAGGTGTGTGTGTGTGTGTGTGTGTTTTTGTTTTGTTTTGTTTATGCTCACTTCGCTATCTTCCTCTGCGGTTAAGATATGGTGGGAAAACAACACTCCTGATTCATATTGAATATGGTACTATATTAATTTGAAGCTAAAATGCCATGGTTATTCAATATTCAAAACAGATTCTTCTCCATAAATATATTTCTCTTGTTCCATCAGACAATGTCTTATTTGAAGGATGCCATCTTAGGTTTCTGGTTGAAGTGGATGGTTTTGAGTCCATTTGGGAGCTTCTTTCTTGCAGTATTTATTCTCTATATTGCCCATGTTAATTTCATCATGACTTCCATTTCCCTAATTAGCTTCCTCTAATCTAAGCAGGCAATCACCATTTTTTTTCTTCATGATATCTTGCTGAACGAACATTCTCATTATAATGTGTAGCAAATATTAGAAGCTTACATTTTGCAGTTTAGTGATTATTATGGATGAGGGTGGGCAGAGGGGGACTGGGAGATACAAGACTGACCAATACAAACCATCTCATGCACAGGTACTGCAAAAACTTTACATATATATATATATATTCCCAACTTTGTTCTTTTCAAGCTGTCTGATGAATTTTTGTATTAGATCAAATAGCATAAAATGTACTTTCATTTTAGTGATTGATTTATCTTTTAACATCATCGTCTGAAGCACAGGACATTTTATCCTGTTGTTACTATAAGGTGATGTTATGTTAGACAGTACAATGACATGTTCTCCTCCTTAATGCCAATTTGTCTGAAACCTTTGAGAAAAGGGCTGCGATTTTTTGTTGTTTCTCTGTCAAGAGATAAAGTTACTGAACAGGCATGTCCCTATATTGTAATTATAAACAAATTAAACTATAATTTCTATTTTTTTTTTGTCTTCCATATACTAAAGCTTCATCAAAGTCTCTACCATTTTCATCCGGGTCATGAGATTTATCTGTTTTAGGTGCTTGGTTCTAGAAAACTGACTAAGGTTAAACTCTTCCTTTTAAGAGCTTCTTTGTTCTCCGGAACTTCAAGTGTACATGCCATTCTGTGCTTGCCTTTACTAAATTTTCTTTCTCTAGTTTTATTTATCAAATTAAAGGTAGGAATTTTTTTATTTTTCTTCTCTGCTAAATTTTGATGAATTTTTTTTATACATATTATATTTAAGAATGCCTAAGAGACATTCTATCACATCACTCCTTGGTGGCTTAAATTTCTCTTCTTATTACTCTTTTGGATGATGTCCTAGTGGATGGCACCTCAGCATCACCTGAAGGAAAACCAGACCATAAAGCTCATCATGGCTGAACGCGACAAAGCTCTTCAAGAACGTGATCTTGCCATTTCTGAGAAAAAAGCTGCTTTGGTTGAACGGGACATGGCATATCTCCAGCGGGATGCTGCAATTGCTGAGAGGAATAATGCCATTGTAGAACGTGACAATGCTATTGCATCTCTTGAATATGCACGTGAGAATGGCATGAGTACTAGCTGTGGACCCGGATGCCCTTCTGGTCACCATGGATCTAAACACACATACCACTACCACCACCAGCAGCATCTTCAGCATATCCATCCTCCATCACAACAGTTGGTAGATGCCTCTGGCCAAAAAAAGGATGCACAAGGTGAGATGTTTCCCATATCAACTGCTTCAGAGACTGGAGTGAAGGCCCTGAAGGCCAAAAGGGGAGGGAAGGGGACCAAAGTCCAATCCTCTTCATTAAAAAAACCTAGGAAGAGTAAAAGGGGTGGAGGTGACAATTTGAGCAAGCAGGTCACGATTGCAAAGAGAGCTGGGGAGTGGAGAGGTGAAGTTGGAGTAGGGGAGGATCTGACAAAGCAGGTTTCGATGGCAAAGTGTCATGAGTGGAAGAGTCAAGACCTGGGCCTGAACCAGGTGGCATATGATGACACGACGATGCCGGTTCCTGTTTGCTCATGCACTGGGAAATACCGCCAATGCTACAAATGGGGGAATGGAGGATGGCAGTCTGCCTGCTGCACAATGACACTTTCCATGTACCCGCTGCCAGTGATGCCCAACAAGAGGCATGCCCGTGTTGGGGGACGGAAGATGAGTGGAAGTGCATTCAGAAAGCTTCTAAGCAGGCTTGCATCAGAGGGCCATGATCTATCTCTACCAGTGGACCTCAGGGAACACTGGGCTAAGCATGGCACCAATCGGTACATTACTATCAAGTGAGGAAGACTGTTGGAGAAGGGAAGGGAAAGATGCCAAAAACAATTATAACTTGAATTAGCCTCTGGTTGGTCCTTCTTTTCTTCCTTATGTTGAGATTATAGTGTACGATTCAGGTCTAGTACTAACAGGTGCAGTCTTCTGATGCTTGAGAGCTCAATTGTATCCGCCTATCCTGGAAGGAGATTTTTCTAAATGGATTCTGTTTCCTGATGGATTGTACTGCATCATCTTATGTATATAGCTTGTGCTATTGATACTAATTGCGATATCTTAGTCTTCCTATCTCCAGAGGAACATGATATGATTGAAAACTAGTTACCATGGACAACTATCTTCCTGATGCTCTAGCCTTGTCTATCGGTTGATAGTTGGCAAGTCAAAGCAATGCTAAAGCATCAGAAAACTTCGTTTCAGGTGGTATGAACTGTAGTTTAGTGGTCATTACTGTCTGCTGCAGATGTTTGTATGCATTCTAAATCTCCTACTCTTCTTAGCTGATCACTTAAAGCTTGAGGTTTAATACAGGTGTATTAGATGGAATTTCTTTAGTATTCAAATTAAGCGTTAGGTTTTTCTATAAGCATGAGGAGCTGTAATTGATTTCTACTTTTACATCAATTCTATACAACTTATTTAGGAAGTTTATTGATTCAGAAATCGCTGCTTGCAGAAAGTTCCACTTGATCAGTGTGCAAATCTGGGCTTGAGTTCTTCTGCAATTGCTCGAGCGGTGGTTTCTCATTCATGTGGACGTTTATATAGAGAGCAAATATGAGACTAATAGATGAAGAAATGCATCAGTTGAGTGCAACAAAGATGCATTTTGCATTGCGAATCACAACACTTGCTTCGTGGTGAGAGTATTCACCCCATTTGCAACAGTGAGAGCAGTGTGCTTGATTCGTGTTGAAGAAATGAGGAGAGCGACAGTAGTAGTAGTGGTAATAGTACTAAGGGGTTTGTTTAAATGGTTAGCTTAGATTTATTGGGTTGCAAATGTCACAGACGGTGACGGAGATCAGGGTTTTGGACGACTAATCTGAACCGTCCAAGATCCAGGCACGTGCAATTCTCGACAGCCGGATCTAATCCTGGAACTGTTAGGGGGTTGGAGAACGGTCGAGGCGGAGTGAGAAGAGTCGTGCCGGTTCACCCGCAGGCTTCCAAAGCTTATCTGCCCGCCCCTCCCAACGAAACCTTCTTCCATGGATTTCGCCTGCGCTGTTCTTCTTCCCGCCCCGCTCGCTTCGCTCCCCACCGCTGCCGCCACTATCACGGATCCGATTTCGATCGCAGTCACCACTCCCACCACAGCTTGCTGAATCGTCTGGCTGCGAGGTAGGAATACGATTCCAGATCCCGAGCTCCTCTTCTTGGGTGTATCCTTATCCACCGACGGGAAGATCTTAATCGAACTGAAAGAAGAGGATGACGTCGTCTTTATTGCCGATGAATCCGGCCCTTTCGTGGACCGACACGGCGGCAACGGCGGCGCTGAGGTTTGATGTCAAGCCTGTCTGTCCTCCAGCCGATACCTGCTACTGGTTATGCCCTTCTATTCTTGCTCGCCATCGAACTGGGTTCCTTGTTGTTTAGCTAATTTTTGGACTGGATTTTTGGTCAACACACTTTAGCCTAAGGCCGATAGCTGGGATCTTTTTTCTCTTTTTATGATATGTTAGATAGATGCGTGGATGTAGATTTATTTTTAATTTTATTTAATTATTCAAATTGCAGTTTGCAAATGCTCAAGCATCCTGATCCTTTCGGATCATTGAGTCACTGCTAGATATGTGATTATGTTGCTGTTTTATTTGCCATTGCAGACACAAACTTGTTCCTGGAACACCAATTTTTTGTAAGATTATGGCCTCTTTAATCTAACACCATGGTGCATATGAGTACAGTTCTGTATAAATATATGTGGGACTGATAAAATGACATTTGTATCATAGGATTTGGTCATCAGAATGGCATTTAGATTCATTGATTTCCATTTCTAGTGGTTTTTTGGGGAATGGGACTCCGAGTCCCATTCTTGGGCGATTTCGTCTGCCAATTTAGAGAATCTGAAATCTTATGTAGCCAAATTAACCGAACGCCATTGGATCCCATGCTTTTGCTTGTTTCGATATATGCTTTGTGTAAACGGACCGTTATGTGCTAATTTCTGAGTTATCTATATCCAGGGCTAGAAGATGGGTATCTCCGATATCAGCTATGATTCCAAATATTCATCTTCCAATGCGCAGCCTAGAAGTTAAAAACAGGTTGGTTTTGCAATGGGAAGTTTGAAACCTGCACCGTAACATGGTAGAAGTATATTTTAGTCTCCCTTTTTATTTTTTTCTGTAGTTTTTTCAATGAATTTTCTTTTATCTGTTACAGTGGCTAACTGTAAACCTCTGGAACAACTTGAGAATGGAAAGTCTTCTCTTGAAATGTGTTTTGCAATAAGCATTGTCAAGACAAGAAGAAACCAGTAATGCTATATTCTCTATGTCCATGTCATTGTCTTTTTGATTAATTTTCTTTTTCTATCCAACCTTTTAACTTTTCCCCTTGTTAGGATTGAGTTATTCTTACACCCATCACAAAGCTCCAATGTGATGCCCTCCTCTTCTTCACCTTTTTCTGTTTTGGTCAACCATAACTTTTTCTTGTATACTAATTTTGTTCTATTGCTTTCTTTTTTGGTTAAATGCAATAAGTTAAATACTGTTCACTGCCTTCTGTAATTTGTTTTGACACTTTCTGTTATTGTAGGACATTGGTCGATGACATTAAAAGCTTGCGATTGATCACAGCCATCAAGACCCCATATTTGCCTGATGGGAGATTTGACCTTGAAGCTTATGACTCCCTTATCCACATGCAAATCATCAATGGTGCTGAAGGTGTCATAGTTGGGGGCACCACTGGAGAAGGCCATTTAATGAGCTGGGATGAACATATCATGCTCATTGGGCACACTGTCAACTGCTTTGGTACCTCAGTAAGAGTTATCGGGAATACTGGAAGTAACTCAACAGGAGAAGCAATCCATGCAACTGAACAAGGTTTTGCTGTAGGGATGCATGCAGCTCTTCATATCAATCCTTATTATGGGAAGACCTCCTTGGAGGGAATGATCTCACATTTTGAGGCAGTTCTTTCTATGGGCCCAACTATCATATATAATGTGCCCTCAAGGACTGGACAGGATATTCCACCTTCAGTAATACACACGATCTCACAGAATCCGAACATGGCAGGTGTCAAGGAGTGCATGGGAAATGATAGGATCAAAGGTTATGTAGATAAAGGGATTGTGATATGGAGTGGCAATGATGACGAATGTCATGATTCTAGGTGGGCATTTGGAGCAACTGGAGTCATATCTGTTGCTAGCAATCTTGTTCCAGGGTTGATGCATGAGCTCATTTTTCAAGGGAAAAATCCTTCATTGAATTCAAAGCTGATGCCTCTGATCAAATGGCTGTTCCAGGAGCCGAATCCCATCAGTCTTAACACTGCCCTTGCCCAGCTGGGAGTAATTAGGCCTGTGTTCAGGTTGCCCTATGTCCCTCTTCCTCGTGCAAGGAGACTTGAATTTGTACGCATCGTAGAGTCGCTTGGTCGTGAGAATTTCATTGGCGAAAAAGATGTTGAGGTGCTTGATGATGACGACTTTATACTGGTAGGCAGGTACTGACAATACATGGTCCATTATGTTAAGTGTCTTCTCTTGTAGTTTGTAAGCCATTAATGGAGTAAAACTCTGTGATCTATGATCAGAAAGCAAATAATCTGGCTGTCACGCTTGGCGGAGATTTCATATGGTATGTATATAGTTGATTTGAGGTTCCTCTCTCTTTTCCTCGTAGCTATGACAGAAAGCATTTAACAGTAATTTGGACACTCTTAATCCAGCAATCGATTGATCATTATGTTGATTGTTGCTTTACAGATGTATGGACTCAAAGAACGAGAGTAGTTCCCTTTTAACCATTGTGTTAGAAATATTGGTTGAAGGGGCTATGAGATTGATTTCATGTCTTCAGAAAGATTGACATCTGATGCCGTATTAAAACTGCTGTTTTTTAAGAATATTGTGGAACGAGGGAGTCCTTTTTTCCTTTGAAAGTGGCACTGTTTTGTTTTATAAATTAAAGTTTTTGTCCATTATAGATCGTGCTAATAACTGTGATTCTATCAAACCAATTTATTGACATTTTCACAATGTCTGGCCTCAGAAATCAAATTTTGACTACCAATGATAAAGTTGAACGATGTATGATTCCAAATTTAATGGATAATTAGATTACGATTATAAAAAAAATAGTAAAAAGAAAAAAAATAGTGCTAGGAAGATGGCTTGAACCTCCGAAAAATTAATAAAAAGATTAAAAACCTAATGAACAATTAGCCCATCAAAGGAACGAATATGATTATAAAATTTAATGTATAATTAGATAATGACTATAAAAAATTAATAAAAATCAAAGAATAAGCTAGAAGGAGTGTTTGAACCTCCAAAAAGTATAAAGAAATAATTACACAATGACTATAAAAATTAAGAAAAATAAAAAATAATGCTAGAAGGAAGGTCGAACCTCCAAAAAATTAAGAAATATGATGAATGATTACAAAATTTATTGAACAATAGTCTAAAAGATTATATATAGTGATGTATAATTACAGGATTCAATGGATAATTTGTCCGTGACTACAGAAAAAATTAACAAAAATTGAAAAATAGTGCTAGGAGGGCTGGAAGCTCCAAAAAAAAAAGAAATATTGATGTATGATTAAAAAATTTAATGAACAATTATCCTCTCAAATATTATGTTTAACAATGTATGATTAAAAAATTAATGGATAATTATATTATGAGTAATTAGACTAAATTATGAAAATAATGCTAAAAGTTTAGCTTGAACCTAAAAAAATCAAGAAATATAATTATTACAAATTCTTAATAAATAAAAAAAAATGCAGCTTTTTGGATAGCTAAATCGCCTATTAACTCATAGTCATAATGCACTTTTTCATTTGCTTGCTTCAATACACTTCTATTAACTCAAAGACAGATAGCAATTTCCATACATAACCTTTGTCAACTTATTCTAGGGCTTACATTGATCATATTATTTTTATGTATCTTTAGTCAATGGAAAGATATATTACCCTTTGTCAACTTATTATAGAGCTTGCATTTTTTTTTTTTTTGCGTCCTTAATAAGAATATTAGTTTGCTCGACCTTATTTATTGACTTGCTAAGTTTTCTCAATCAAAAATGAACTTTAGGGCAATCCACCCTCCAATAATATTGATCATATTAAAATCTCTCGTGAGATTTATTGGTACTTGTACTCAGTAGATCCATATCTATGGTATTATGCCCCCATCTATTGATGTCAAATGTTTTAATCAAATGTAAATTTGATACATGTATAGTAGATTTGTCTTTGTGGTACCATGATATTCACTTATTAGATTCATATCTCTTCTTGTTATCATGTTGCTTACCAAATCGAAGCTCCCAATAGCTCCAACCATCCATATAAATGATTGAGTCCCTCACAGGACTTCTTGCTTTGTTGCTCAACCATATCTACTAGCTTGTTAAGAGATCCCTCAAGTAAACTTTAGAATAATTCACCCTTTAGCAGCTCTAACTATACCATTAAATGATCAATTCCCTTGTGAAACTTATTGATACTTGCACTGGGAAGGTCTTCATCTATGATATTAGGGTATCATTAGTTGATGTTTAATGCTTTCATCTGATGAAATTCGGAGACCCATCTTTACAATGTTATAATATTCGCTCCTTGAATTCATAATCTTTCTTACTATTATATTATTTATAGAATTGGAGTTCCTATTATCTTAAACCAATCGTTGAGATGATTAAGTCCAGTATATCATATTACATATTTGATTATAAAATTTAATGGATAATTAGACTATGAGTATAGACAAATTAAAAAATATAGAAAATACTGGAAGGAGGGGTTGACTCTCCATCTAGTACTCAGAAGGTCCACCTCTATGATATTAGAGCTCCTTTTGTTGATGTTTAATGCTTTCATCTGATACAAATTTAGTGTACATATGAAAGACCCACCTTTGTGGCACCATAAGATTCAATGCTTGAATCCTTAAAAACACGCCCTTTGTATTATTATGTTGCTCACTAAATTAGAGCTCCAAATAGCTAAAACCATCCTTTAGATAATTAAGTCTGGTATGTCACATTACTTATGATTATAAAAGTTAATGGATAATTAGACTACGAGTATAAAAAAAATTAAGAGAAGTAAAAAATAATGCTAGAACCATCAATTCCCTTGTGGGACTTATTGATATTAGGCCCTCATCTACTAATGTCTAATGCTTTAATCTGATGCAAATTTAATACACGTATAAAAGACCCTCTGGATGATTAAGCCCCTTATGAGACTTCTTAGTATGTCACTCAGTCTTATTCATTAACTAATCAAGTTCCCTCGAGCGAATATGAATTTTAGATTAGTTCACCCTTTAGCAACTTTGATCATATTTTTGTATGAACAATTCTTATTATGGGACTTATTAGTACTTATAGCCGAAAGGTCTATGTCAATGATATTAAACTCCCATCCACTTATGTTCAATGCTTTCATCCGATACAAATTTGATACACATATGGAAGACCTACCTTTATGGTACCATGATATTTACTTATTGAATCCATATCTCTTCTTGTTGCTATGTTACCCATTAAATTATAGCTCCCAATAGCTCAAACCATCCCTTTTGATTTATCAAGTCCAGTGTATCACATTACTTGATTAAAAAATTTAATGAATAATTAGACTATGAATATAAAAAAATCAAGAAAAAATAAAAAGTAATGCTAGAAGTAGGGCTTGAATCTTTGGATCATAAGTCGCTCATAAGACTTCTTAGTATCTCACTTAGTCTTGTCCACTAACTTGTCAAGTTCTCTTAACCGAATATGAGCTTTAAAATAATCCATTTAATAACTCCATACCTTTATATAAACAATTCGTTCATGAAACTTATTGATACTTGCACTTGAAAGGTTCACCCTAGTTATACTAGGCCTCCATCTATTGATATTTACTACTTTCATAAAACACAAATTTAGTGCATGTAGGGAAGACCCACTTTTAAATCTAGTGTTGTAGTATCTATATAATTAGAAAAAAATTAATGGATAGCTAAATTATGAGTATAAAAAATTAAGTAAAATAAAAAATAACACTAAAACATCATCCAAATGATTAAGTTCCTCATAAATTTTTTAGTTTGTCACTTGGTCTTATCCATTGACTTATCAAATTCCTTCAAGCGAATATGAACTTTAGAGTAATCTACTCTTCAGCACCTTTAATTATATTTTTTGTATGAACAATTTTCTCATCGAATGTATCAATACTTATACTTGAAAGGTCACGTCAATGATAGTAGGCCCCCATTCGTTGATGTTCAATGTTTTTATTTGACATAAATTTGATATACACATGGAAGACTCACCTTTATAGTATTATGGTATTTACTTCTTAAAACTTGTACTGCTATGTTACCTATCAAATTGTAATTCCCAATAGCTTGAACTATCCCTTTGAATTTATCAAGTCTGATGTGTCGCATTAATTGTATTGTTGCAAAATTCAATGGACAATTAGACTATAAGTATAGAAAAATCATGAAAAAAAAAAGCCAGAAGGAGGGCATGAACCTCTGGATCATAAGTCCCTTATAAGACTTCTTGGTGTGTCACTCAGACTTGTCTATGAACTTGCCAAGTTCTTTCAACAGAATATAAGCTTTAGAGTAGTCCACTATTTAGCAACTCCATACCTTTATATAAATAATTTGCTAACGGGATTTATTGGTACTTGCACTTGCAATGTTCACCTCTTATGATTTAGACCTCGATCTCTTGATATTGAATACTTTCATAAAACACAAATTCAGTACATGTAGGGAAGACCCACCTTTAAATATGGTGTGTCGCATTATCTGTATAATTAGAAAATTTAATGGATAACTACACTATGAGTATAGAAAAAAATAAATAAAATAAAAATAATACCATAAGCCTTCTAGATGATTAAGTCCCTCATGGGACTTCTTAGTTTGTCACTTGGTCTTATCCATTGATTTATCATGTTCCCTTGAGTGAATATGAACTTTAGAGGAATTCACTCTTCATTGCTTCGACCATATTTTTTCATGAACAATTATCTCATGGAATTTATCAGTACTTGTACTTGCAAGGTCCATGTCCATGATATTAGGCCCCCATCCACTGATGTTCAATACTTTCACCTGACACAAATTTGATGCACACATAGAAGATCAACTTTTATAGTACCATGATATTTACTCCATAAATCCATACCCTTTTTGCTGTTATGTTACCCACCAAATTGTAGCTCCCAACAACACAAACCATCCCATTGGATTTATCAAGTCCAGTGTGTCACATAACCTATATGATTAAAAAAAATTAATAGATAATTAGACTATGAGTATAAAAAAATTAAGAAAAATAAAAAAGTAATGCTAGAAGGAGGGCTTGAACCTCTAGATCATAAGTTCCTCATATGACTTCTTGGTGTGTCACTTAGTCGTGTCTACTAACTTATCGAGTTCGCTCAATCGAATATGAGGTTTAGAGTAGTCCATTATTTAGCAACTCCATACCTTTATACAAAAATTTGCTCATGAGACTTATTGGTACTTACACTTAAAAGGTTCATACTACTAGTTACAAGTGTTTTACAAGTCAATTACGTGACTTATAGCATGTATGATATACTGCATAATTTCTTTTAATTAGTATTAATAATGATATTTTCTCACTTTATATGATGACTATATATGATGATTTGGATTGGTGCAATAAGAATTAGATCATGATGAGATCATGATAGCGAGGGCAATTTGCTTTTAAACATAGATCCTAAATATTCATGGTCATAGGTTATTCAAGAAGGACATCGAGATAATTGGATAGACTAATATACTATATACTCATCTACACAATAGAGGTGACTGATCTTATTGCTACTTGTATAGGGACACTAGGGATATAGTGTAGATGCTCATTGGAAAATAAGTTTATTGAATGATCTGCTTATAAAAAGTTAGATGGTTAATAAAACCTTATCGTAAGGCAACAATTTGTAGTCCCAATTATGTATTTGATCCTTGGACTTGAGATACTAAGGATGTTTTATTTGAGTACTTTATTCTTTGATACCTGACTTATAGGTTTGGAAGTTCCAGATCTAATACAGACGGTTATTAGGAATGACAACGAACCTTATGAAGATAATTGTATGTCAAAAAAGGATCATCCACTCTCGATATCATGAGAGGAATATTTTGTGTGCTTTCACTCATGTAAATATCTACCTAAGGTCAATTAGATTGAGAGAATCCGATAAGAGTGGGATTCAAATTGAGAGAGAGAGAATCTAACATGAGTAAGATTCAGATTGAGAGAGGAGTTATCTGAGAGAATCCAACATGAGTGAGACTCATATAGATTTCAGATGGGCCTGATAGCACTATACTGAGTATATAATTTTTGAGATATTAGATAAACGAGAGACTATAGATATATAATAACTAAGGGCAGACAAGTTCAATGTATTAGATCTTCTTATATCATTTTGGGGACTATATTATAGTGGCCTAGTGCGTTTATAGTTGATGAGTTGAGTGCATTTATTATAGGGATAATAATTCATTGAGTCAGAAGAAGTTCTGAGTCAGAATGGGTTCTAACAGGTGCAATTCATGGCTAGCTCGGAATTAGGACTAGAGAGTCACACACATATGATGGATGACACGACGAATAAAGGATTGAATGTAGGATATCCAATAAGCCCCTATTTTAATGAAAATATTAAGTGGGACCTAATAGAGCTTAGAGTGGATATTAGATAAGGATCAAATATCTATTAAACTAAGGGTAATTGAATGAAGATCCAATACCCATTAAGGTAAGATCCATTAAGGTTAGTGTTGAATCTTAAATTTTGATAATAGAATTAATTGATAGGTTATTAATTTAATAAGATTATTAAAGTTGATTGATGCAAGATTAACTACGATAGAGAGAAAAGGCCAAAGTCAAGTCAAGGTATGAAGCCGGAGTGAGGATGATGCAGTTGAGAACTCGCTTAGAGTGCATTGGGAGCTTGTCGAGGGTATCAAGAGCTTGCTAGGATGGCATGAGGGAGTTCGCTAAAAGAAGACTGAGACTCATTAGAAGATTAGTGGGGGTGGCCGAAAAGCTTGCCGGGAGTTGAGAAAGTCTTTAAGTGATTTGTTGGCTATGTTGATTGTAATTAATTAAGTCATAGTTAGCATCGTTAAGGTTGAGTCCTATTTGAATTAGATTTGGAATGGATCCAAATTAACTCAAGTGAGGCTAATAGGGTCCACAAAGGAATTGGATTGAGCTCAAGTCACGCTCAATTAGTTGACCTGAGAATTAGCCAACAGGATGTAAAATTCGGAGTTAGAAAAGTGAAGGGAACCACTTTTCTGGAAATCTTGGCGGTTGTATTATCGATAAGCGACGATTGTACCATCGTACTTAGGATTCCGAGTAGCAAATGATAGTTATACCATCGCTGCCTAGGTTTTTAGGTGACTGTCGATGGTTGGACTACTCAGGCTAGTGGTTGTATCGCTCGTACCCTATTTTCAGGGTGCTTATGGTGGTGGCGCCATCGGTGCCGACGGTTTTACCGCTTGTACCCGATTTTTTCGGGTGTGTTTAAATTTTGGCTCCATTCTTCTGAAGCCAAATGGGGTCTATAAATACCTTAAGTTTTCTTGTATTTAGCACAAGTATTCACAAAAATCATTGGGCAAAAATCTGTGAAAATAAGTGTGTGCTAAAAGTGTGTAAGAAAAAGCAAAGAGGGAAAGGAGTGAGCTAAGTGTTGTATTCATATAAAGAGTCTCCCTTGTAAGTTGAAAGTTTATAAGGGTTTGATCTTCACCCAAAAAAGATCGGTAGTGGACACCGATGGGCCTCGACGAAGAGGACTCTGAAGTGGACGTCGGCCAAGATTGGAGCCGAACCACTATAAAATTGTGAGTGCTCTTTACTTGTCTTATTTACTACTTTCAATTGTTCTTAATTAGAAAGGCAAGAGCATTATCTTTCTAATGTATTTTAAATCGTTTACTTATTTGTCTTCAAGTCCAGAAATGCTTCTAATTTTGATTTTACTTAAACAAAAAGTTTTCTTTAAAACGTGATTTTACACTAGCACTAATTCACCCCCCGTAGTGCTAATTGATCCTAACAATTGATATCAGAGCAATGTCTTACTTATTGGATTAACATTCATTTGAGTAAATGACTTTGTTTGGCATAAATGAGGGTCAATGCATCACATGTCCTCTTATATTCAATGAGACGGACTACACATCTTGAAAAATCTGAATGTCTATCTTTTTTATTTCAATAGATTTTGATTTTTGGTGTATTATTAAAAAAGATTTTCAGAAGTTATCTAATCTAATAAATGATTAGAATGATTATAAAAAATAAATATTTTTTTAAATGCAAAGGCTGTGAATGTCTTATATTGTGCTTTCGACAAGAATAAATTTGATCGGGTTTCTTCTTGTGATTTGACTTTTGATATTTGGCATATATTAAAAATCACACATGAAAGCATAATTAAAATATATGAATCAATGAATGAATGTCTTACAAAAATGAACTTGAATAACACATTCTAAAGAATAGGAAGAAATTTGAACTAAAGAGAACATATGACTTCTCGAATGAAATATCGAGTGATGAGGACTCTGAACCTTTGACAAATGAATCAGATAAATAAATGAACATGAAGTATAAAAATAATCTTAAGATGGATAATACCTCTTGCTACGAACACAAGAAGCCAAGGCGCTCCAAAAAAGAAGATAAAAGCAAGGAAGAATAGCCAACTACCCTCTAATGGCGATCCAAGACGAGGTTAGTGATTCATTAAGTATTTCTTTTTTTGAATTATCAAAATATGTTTCATGAATTGTTTGATGAATTTAAAAAAATTAGTAAATCTTATAAGTTACTTAAAAATGAATATGATTCATTAGTTAGTAGATTTGATCAAATATATGAGATATTATCATCACATAATCTTTGCTGTAAATGTGAAATGCTAGATGATGTTAAAAAGGAAAATATTATGCTTAAACAAATATTAAAAAAATTAAAATAGGGAATAAATCTCTTAATATGATCTTTGCTAATAATGGTCATGCTAATAGAAGAAACGGTATCGGTTTTGTTGGTAACAACAAAAATCAACCATTTTTGTTAAGGGACATACATTAAATTTACCATCAAAAGTTAAATATAATTTTTGTATAAAAATTGGGACATAAAGCTAATAAATATTTATTTAAAAATTATAGTCCTCACAAATTAGTTTGGGTTCATAAAGTAACCATAAATAACCTTAAGACATTAGAGAAAATGAGAATAATATTTTATGAAGGACCCAAACTCAAATGGGTACCTAAACTAAAACCCCTTATACTATAAATTTGTCTCCTAACAAGGCTAAGAGAACTAGATAATATTTTGAAAGTAGATATTCAAGGTATATGACTTGAGATCTAATACTCTTTCAAGCTCACTAATCTAAGTAATAACAAGAAAAATTATTGGAAATAAAACTATTGGTAACAAATCTTTAGATGATTCATTGTTATAGTTAATCTTGATTGCTCTCAATGGTGCATGATTTTTTGCGTAGCTACAGCATGTTAAAATTAGAACAAAGAAAGTTTAGTGCAAAATTATCTAAGTTGAAATATATGAAAAAGAGATTTTGATGATGATTATACTTGTATGCTTATATGCTTGTATTGACTTGTAATGTTTAAAAGAGTATACGTTATCTTGAGATAAAATTGAATGAAATGATTAAATGCTGAATTTGAACTTAAAAAACTATATATATATATATATATGTATGTATGTATGTATGTATGTATGTATGTATGTATGTATATGAAATCATGCTTTATTTTATACTATGGTCGAAAAATAAAAAATTTAAGTGAGAAAGAAATTTTCTTGGTAACATAGTAGACTCATTTAACAAACAAAAATCATTGGATTGGAAATATAATAAAATATTTTATTTAAAAATATCTTGTTGTAATAATCATAATGATTTTATTTGAAAATATTTTACTCGTATAAAAATTTCATATTGTAATGACGTAGATGATGTTATATTAATGTTAGTATTGAAGAAGTAAATTGAAATATAATTAAATAGTTGAATATTAGAATTTAAGCATATAATATAATAAAAAAAGGAGAGAAAGATCATGCTTTATTTACTAATATTTTTAAAAAATTAAAAATATTTTTGAAATGAGAATGAAATAAGCATTGTAAATCATTTCACTAAGTCTAAAGAATTAGACTCACTTAAAAAGGAAAAATCATTAGAATGAATCAAAGCTTTTATTTGAAAATATTTTATTGTAATGAATTTGATGATTTCTTTTGAAAATAATTCTTGGATTTTCAGTTTTGAAATGTTTAAAAATATTTTATTTTCTTAAAAATATTTATTATGATTTTGATTTTTTTTATATATAAAACTCAGTTTTTGATGACAATGCATAAAGGTATTCTTGAAACAAATCACGTGAAATAATAAAAAAGGAGTATATTTCTTAAAAACATCTTTATCCTATCAAGCCTTCAATAAGAAATAAAACGATACCTTTATTGTTGAATCTCTTAAACTACAAAATTGATTTGATGATTTAAACTTGAAAAAATTTTTATCCTGATTATGATCTTTACTTCTCAATGTTTATAACTTGATATTTTTATATGAATCAAGATCCTTCATATTTGATCACTTAAGATTTCATTTTATCATCTAAGAGAAGATTTATTATATATGTCTTTTGGTATTCATGAATGTCTTTTGATAATAATATACTTCTTGACATGATTTATTTTATACCTCATGAATGGTATAATTTATCACCAAAATTAATATTTCTTAGATTTATGATAAGTTAAAAATTAAATGAGATTTATTGTATCATGAATTGGTTTTAAGACTTATCATATCCTCAATGGAAATCAATTTTTTAATATCTATGATTTTTGTAAAAGTGAGATATATTATAATCTAATATCAAGATTGTTTAGATCTCATAAGATTTCGAATCAAGATTGTTAGAAGAATTATTAAATCATATCTTTTGGTACTTAAAGATTTGATTTTGGGCGTACTTTGAATATGGTTGTCACGAAGAAATTATGTCATCATATTTCTTTGTTGACAATAACCAAAAAGGAAATTAAAAGTTTCAATATGATTAGAAGAAAATTGGATATAATGAATCTTATAACATTTAATGAGAAACATTGCTTAGAAGAAAATTAAAATTTTCTAGATACATGATTTACAAGTTAAGCTTAATTTATTATCATGTTTTCTTTTGAAATTCTTGACCTTTACAAATTGAGCTTCTTCTTATTAAAATTTATATGAGATGATCTTCAAAATGTATGATTTACTTGATTTGCTTGAAATTTATATAAGATGAATTTAAATGTACGAGTAGCTCTTAGTACCAATTGATCCTAACAGTTAGTTGTAGTAGGCTCCCTATAAATAAGATAGGGTATCAAAGGGTCATAGCTTAGACTCTTATAATAGTCGGCCTCCTATCTCCTCTTCCCCTTCCTTCTCAACTGTGAACCCCCTCTCTGGTGCAAGTGGATAGCAAGAAGGGCTAGTCCCTTCTTATTTTTTGCTATGTGGTGGTGCACGATCATGAAGAGAGGCTTGATATATATGATTATAAATGATAAATTTATCATTTTCCAAAACTCAGCAACTCCTTCGAGTATAGGAAGCACAATTTAGATTAATGGCTTTAAGGAAACATATGAACTAGAAAGAGAGGCTTAGAAAGGTAAAAGCCTACCTAAATGTCCACAAAACAAGCATGGAAAAACTCTACCAAAGCAAGCAATGGCTTTGTAGAATAAAGAACTTGCAAGAAGAAGCTTAGACTTGGATCAACCAAATGAAATTCTTAGTTGATTGTGTTGAGAAACGTCAACGGGAGCCTCATATGCGCAGCGAAAATTAAAACAAAATAGATTTCCCACATAGATTAAATTGTCATGCAAAAGATTGGATTACGAGAAAGCCGCAAAATCAAAAAACCGCATCATGTGAGAGATTATTTTATCTAAGGAGATCGTATATCCAAATCTGGATGGAGATGATGAAGGAAGTTAATCATCTTTCTCTCTAGCGATATCCACACAATGGATCTCTACAGGAATACTCCTCCAATCAGATCTCACAACTCTTGTGTAGAGGGAGGGAGGAGAATAGGAGAGGGTGACCAAAGCTACAACCTATCAACCATGAACCTCCCTCCTATTTATAGAGAGCCACCAAAAAATCCTAGGGGTCTTGCTTTAGTGGGTATTGGATCTACATCCAATTACTCACTAATCTTATATTATTGGATCTCTATCCAATAATCTCTTTTGGCATCTAATTAGGCCTCATGCAAAGAGCCCATCAGTACAGGGTCTCATCTAATGAGAATAGGGGCTAATTGGATATTTATCCAACCCTCTATTCGCTGAAGCATCCACCATATGTATGTGACCCTCTATGCTCGATACTGAGTTGGCCATGAGTCATTCCCATCAGAACTCCTTATGATATAGTAAATTATTATCCATATAATAATTCATTTGACTCATCAACTATAGACGTACTAGGCCATTACGTCATAGTCCTTAGATGGTACAAGAGAATCGAATCTATCGAACTTGTCTATCCATAGTTACTATATATTTATAATCCATCATCCAACTAATATCCCAAAGACCGTATATTGGATATGGTATTGTTAGGTCATATACAAAATTCGTCATAATCTCACTTTAATCAGATTTTCCCAAAAAACTCATTCTCTCTTAATTTGAATGACCCTGGCTAAGGATTTGTCTGAGTAAGTACATATGAGATATTCCTCTCGTAATACTAAGATTGGATAATCCTCTATTAACACTCAATTGCCTTCGTAAGGTTGGCTACCAATCTTGATAACTGATTGTACCAGATCTGAAACTTTCCAAACCATGTAAGTCTGACGTCAAAGAAACGAGTACTCAAACAAGGCATCTTTAATGTCTCAAGTCTAAGGACCAGATATACAACAATGAACTCATTCTCCATGAGCACATGTACTATATTCTTAGTGTCTCCACATAAGTGGCTATAAGACCAGTCGTCTCCATCATATGGACGAGTATATAGTACATTGATCTGTCCGGTTATCTCGATGTCCCTCTTGAGTAACCTATGACCAGGATTATTTAGGTTCTGTGCTTAAAGGTGAATCAATCTCATTATCGTGATCTCATCATGAACCGATTCTCATTGTATAGAATCAAGGACATCACAATATATATGCAATAGATAATATAATATGAGAATATACTAGTAATAATCATAAATAAAAAGATTCATAGTATGTCACATGTGTCATCACTCATGTGATTGATTTATAGAGCATCTGAAACAGTAGATAGATAGGTGGAAGACAATAAGGAGTCTGTGCAACACTTATAAAAAATTGTGATATATTTTAAAATAATAATTATGATGCTCATAAGGGCTTTCCACGTTGGAGGGGTTAACACGCATGTTTCTCCACCAAAGAATCCAAATACACTTGAGCTATATTGAGATGGGATTGCTAGAGACACAAAGGGACCTCATAATTTTTTGTTTGATATGGGGAAGCATTTGAGGGCAACAAGACCTTGTAGAAGAGATTAGAGTGTCCATCACGATCATGCATCTAAAAGAGTATGCAAAGTTCTAGTGGGAAGAGATCAAACGAGAGTACTATCAAGTGGCTACTTGGGAGGATATGAAGCAAGAGCTACAGACTCAATTCCTGTATGAGAATACTGAGTTTGTCACATGATGAAAGTTGAGACAACTTTATCATACCACTTCAATATGTGATTGTTGCAACCAATTCTCAGCCTTGATGCTTGATATATATGATTAGAAAATGATAAAATTACACACCTTCCTCGACCGCCTAAAGACATGGTCGAAATAATAATTATATTGACAGAATGCCACTAATCTGTTGGGGCAATCATGACTATAGAATGTCTAACTAACTTTATTTTTTTGAAAGAGTTATTAAAGAAGACAATTTTTAGAAAATTGACATTTTAAGCATATATGAGGAAGGCAGATTATTGCTAAACAAAAGAAGAAGAATTCATGAAGACGGCTAAGTCCAAAAGGCAAAACTCTAAAATCTAGTGAATGGTTCTTGTGTGAAAGGTTACAAATGGTAAGAGAGTATATTTAGAAGTAGGTAGTTAATGCATTAGTAGTGTCCATTCAATTGTTAAAATTAGACAATGGTGAAGTTATCATCCTTAGTTTAAGAAGTTTCGAATAGGGTCGTACAATGATGATGAGTCATAAATATCTTACATGAGAGCAATGTATTTATTAAATATGTTATGGGGTCAAATGTGGGAGATGATAAAGACAAACCAAATTAAAGTAATAAGTAACAAATTGATGTATATTGACATCCAACTTAATAGCTAGACTACATATGTGATGGTGGACATGAGTGCTACTTACAAATTTATGATCGATCATAAAGTTAAGCAACTAGTGTTGAACCATTGCATGTGTTACAAATTTAGTTAGTTTTGCCTAAGTTGTAACACACTCTTATGTATCTATCTTGCAAGGATTAGTGAGTGATACAATTTGATTTAAATAACTAGTTATAAATATAAAAATTATAGAGACTAAAATATAAAAAAGTAAAAAGAAAATTTCCCTCGCTTCCCAACGTCTCTTGTAATCACCTCTCTAATAAGTAAAACAGAGATTAAGTAGGAGCATGTGGAGAGAGGGAATAAAGAAGAGAAAGAGAAGGCACAAAGGAAGAGACGAAGAAAAGAAGAGAGGAAGTGTTAGATTATGCGATCTTATTGAATTAAGTAAGGTATATTATGAATATAATTAAATTCTTATTATGGTTATTAGTGAATAGAGAAAAAATCTAATTAAAGTAGGATCCTTTAGGAAATGCTTTTGATGGGATTAACTCTCCTAATTACTTATCATAGACCCTTTGCTCTCACTTATAAATATACAATACCTCTTAGGGACACAATAAGGAATAACTATGAGAATGACAAAAACACATTATAGTTGAAAGATTACAGATTTTCTCTTTATCTTTCTTAGTCACATAAATCAGTCAATTGAAAGATTATAATTTCTTTCTCATGTTCTTATATTCTTGAAACCATCGATTGTAGTGGTCCTATGAAATGATAGGAAGAAAGGAGAATGTGAGTCTAGTTCTCTTTGCATATTAATATTATCGTAGATCTCGGATCCGATGATGGTGTGCTTACAGATCAGATGAAGGTTTTTTTTTCTGAATAGCGGCATCATAATGTACACATCGTAATAATCTTTTAGATTCATTATTATTTGATTTCAGATTCTGGCATTAAAGTCTTTTTCACATAATAGATAGCATATTATCGATTTTATGCTAACAATTAGTATCAGAGCCATGGTTTTGAAATCAAAAACTTCGAATCTATTTGTTAACATCTTTTGTTCATAAGAAGATGTTCATTTTTATTTTCGATGCATGAATAATTCATTGATACTATCGATCTATTTTTCTATTCAATCTATCATATCGCTTGCTTGAGGGGGGATGTATAGTTTTTGTGTTTGATCAATAGATTTATTGTTTGTTATCAACGTTATCGAGGGCGACGATCTTTGTTGATCGCCTGTTCAATTGTCGATAGGGATTTTGTAGCATCACTAGGTATGATGGCTACAACAACATCATTGTTGCTTGCAGCAGCTGTGGTAGCACTACTACATAATGATGGTTGCACAAGGGCAATAGCTGCCCATCGCAGCCATGTGGGAGTAGCAGCTACGCCTAGGCGACAGCGGTCGTGCGCAGGCAAAGACTATGTAGGTGACAATCGCATCGGCGGTAATCACACAAGCGCCAACTGCCCGCACGATTGCCTGCATGCAAAGGTGGTGCATGCACAAGTAGTGGTAGCATCCACAATGGTGATGGCCGCCCATGGGCATTGTTGGCGCCTACGAGCAAAGGTCGCACCTAGCCAATGTCCACGTGGGCAGTAGCTGCGCATAGGCGATGGTCATGCACCAGCCCACAAGCGATCGCCGCCCACCCACAAAGATAGTGCCGGCTCGTAGACGTGGTGGTCGCCTACAGCAAAGGCGACGGTCGCATGCAAGGATTAGGGTTTTTATAAAAGAAATTTTTACCCTTGTGTAATGTAGGAATTCTAGAGTCCTCTTTTATTTACTTTTTGTTAATGCCCTTCATAAATTAGATATTTTCCTACACATCCTTTTCATAATTTTGATTTATGTCCTATGAACAAAATTATAGTTTTATCCTTATGAAATTGAGAAATTCTAATCGATATCCTTGATTATAAAATTGATCAATATGATTTAATTTTAATATAATTTGATCATTGTGATTATGATTGGATTTAGTTCTGATCAATTTTAATTTTGATCAATTTTCGTTGACTGACTTAATTAAGTTGATGCTTAGCCCAATTTTGGGCTTATCCAATTAAATAAGGTTGACTAGTAGCCCAATTTTGGGCTTTCCTAATTAAATAAGGTTGACTAGTATAATGGTTCTTTGATGGTTTTCTCATCTAATTCAATGTATGTGATAAATAAAATCTAATTATTGTTCTTGGACATTTATTTGATTTATATGTTTAAAATTATGAAATAATATTTATCTTTCACATAAAGACATTTCATATTTCATGTATCATCATGATTACAGTTACTATATAAGTTTTTTTATGCTGATCAATGTTCAATAATTATTATAATTGTTATTCTTTTATTGAATTGCTTCAGTATAAATAAGGATAAAGAAACTTGGTAAATATTATTTGTATTTTATTTTCTTAAGTTTTATCTAACGGATAGCTACCAAAGTAGCATGAGATGATAGACATATGGGATGTGAATTATAATACAAGTCTTGCCATTTATAGGATATTTTGGATTGTATTTTATATTCTTCAATTGATCTTGTAGCCACTAAAATGACTTGGACTAATAATCTATAAAATATATTATAAAATTGATCCTAAATGATATTAAAAATAATATTTATAATGAAGCTTTTCAAATGAGAATCTATTTTAAATAATTATATGATGGGGTAGGATGATACTATTTTGGATATCCTTGTAGTTTATGATTATATACTCAAAGGTAACAATACTATTCTATAAGGATGATGTAAATCCTCCATAAATAATTTTGTGTGAATACTAGATATGTCAATATTTCACTTAAAGGTGAAATAGAGATGATATCAATAGTTCAACATTTATTGAAAAATTCAAAGCATAATAATTATTATAATGGTACTTCCCTTATTGTATTTTTGTAAATGTCCTTATATTATCTGGAATAAATGGCTTGAGCATATTCAATTTTTATTGAGTAAGTTAGACCTTGATTAGATTAATTGAAAAAATACTAACTTAATTATTAAAAGTTATATGGAATAAATAAGTGAGATAACTGATTAGGAAATGTTTAAAAGACTAAATGCATGATAATTACTAATAATATTTACACTTCATTATAATTTATAACCAGTACATAAGAATATTTATAGATCAGTTTAAATTTACTAATAATCTATTAGTTGACACCTTTATGGAAGAACCGACTAAAAATGATAATATTTGAGGAATTTAAGATTATATCCTCAATATTGCTAACAAAGCTGTAAGCTCAATAACATTGAGCATGATTATAATTGAGTATTTCCTCATAATTTATTATCTTTTTTCTTAGGTTGACTCATTTAAAATTTAATTAAGAAAAAATAAAACATAGTTAATTGACTAGTATATGTATACAGAATGAATTAAAATTAAAATAGAAAAGATTCATAATATTTTGGGTACTACTTAAGGAGTGGGTAACAATAAAAATAAGTTAAAACGCATGTCACCTGAGTTTATAAATACTATATAAACTCATAAAAGAAAATTTCTTCACAATAAAGTAATACTTTTGTAGTAAGAAAAGTTATGCCAAGAAGAATTATAAGATTGAGTTTGAAAGGAAAAATGTGTAAGTCTGAGCTTTTTTTAATTCAAATCAAACATTATATAAATTATTTTTTAATATTTGGTGGATTAATTTTGATGCTTTAACAAATGTTACTAATAGTAGAGATTCATTTTAATATAAAAAACCAAAAAAAATAAAATATTCATCATTATAGGGAATCATCTTAAAGTAAAAGCAATAATAATTTGTATTTATCACCGGTGTAGAGATGATTCATTTGATAGATCTTGAGGATACATATTATATTCTTATAATTCTAGAAATTTAGATTATTTACCTAGAATTATTAGAATATTATTTATCTTTTAGTGATTATAAATTTAGTATGATTCAATAAAAGTTAATTTTTGAATTATGTGTGATTATTTATATTGAATTAATATGAATCTTTAGTTTACAATGATCCCATAATTAAATATTAAAATTAAATATAATTTTATAAACTCTTAGAGATTATGCTTATATGTTTTTATCTTATTAAAGAGAGACATATTATCACATTATAGATAGCTTGTTGAGATATAATTATATATATCTAATTTATGTAAGATGTCAAGCCATTAAAACTCTTGAAGTGTACATAAATGAGGTCGGAAGATAATTAAATAGAAAAGTCAAAATTATTATATTTGGAGGGGTGATAAATTTTATGATATTTATAATGAACTCATTCATAATTTGCTAGATTCTTGGAAAAGTAGAGTATATATATTCAGTATGATTTATCAGATATGTCATAACATAATAGGATTCTTAAAGGATGCTCATACTCTTATAGATATGATTAGGAACATGATAGATTATTCTTTATATCCAAATTAATGTGAGAAGAAGATCTAAGGACAGCTTTGATATCTTAAATATGATTTATAATAAGTAAATATCATTAACTTCTTTTGAGTTATGGATTAACAGGAAACCCAACTTAAGAAATTTATATATTTTAAATTATCATGTAGAGATAAGGATCTTCAATTCACATAATAGAAAATTAAATTTAATAATTATTTTTAGATATTTTATGGTTTATCTAGAAAAGTTCAATGGAGTATATTTCTTATTGCTATAATCTCAGTATAGGGATAATTAAATATGGTAATGTAATATTCCTATAAAATAGCAAATAATTGAGTGTAATCATGAAATTTAATTTTGATATAAAGGAGATACAATTTGATACTCCTTTATTATTCGAGAGATTATTGTTGCTCAAATCATTGAATGATTTGATAAAGGTGAATAATAAAATAACATTACTAAACTCTCACATAATATTAATATTACTATTAATGGTCTTATAGAATAATAAAAAATTGATAATTTACAGAATATCTCAAAGGGCATAGAATTTTATCATTTATGATTATTATGTGGTAAATCTATAAAAATCATATTATAATATTGAAATCAAAAGGATCCCTCAATGTTTTCACAAGTCATAAAATGTAACAATTCTGAAAATATAATATGATGCGATAAAAGAAGAGTTAAAATCAATAATGATGTCTGATGATTTGTCGAATTGTTCAATAATTGTAAAGGAGTGTTACATAAATATAACTCAAGGATAATATCAAATGACATAATGATAAGACTTGTAGTCAAAAGGTTTTTCTAAAAAAAATTACATCGACTATAATGAGATGTTTAGTTTCAAATGAACTCATTAAGATGTTGGTGACTCATTATAAGTTTGAGTTACATCATAAGGATGTGAAAATAAATTTTCTGATTAAAATATAGCTTTATATAGGTTACTCTAAATGATTTACAAAAATAAAATAAATATAAATATATAATTCAGTATGCAATTCTCCATTTATGATCTTAAACAAGCCTCTAAATAATGATATATATAGTTTCTTAATATTATTGATTACTTCATATTTAAAAAAATACTATTGATTAGTATTTATATGTAAAGATCAGTGGGAGTAAGTTTATTATGTTGATTTTATACATTGATAATATTTTACATTATTAGTAATGTTCTTGGTTTAATATAGTTGATATGAATGAAACATCTTATATTATTAGCATTGAGATATTCAATCATTGATCTGAATGATTATTAAGACTATCTCAGAAATGATATATTTACTGTGTCTTGAAAAATTTTAATATACAACTTTGTTCAGTAAATAATAAAAGTAAAAGTTTAGTCAAAACCTGACTTGAAAAGAATTAGATAAATAAAATATTATTTATATATGTAGCCTATATTGGAACTGATATCAGTTTTATAGTTATAATATTGGATAGATATTTAAGTTACCTAGAAGTGAAAACATTAAATGACTATAAAGACAAAAGATATCTAGAAGGAATGATTCTATGCTCATATGTACGAAATCATATCAACTTAAAATTATGATAATTTTTAAGTGTTAATTTTATAAATTACCTTGAAAACAAGAAGTCCACCTTATAGTTAATATTTATATCAATTAAAGGATAATTTATTATATTATTAATATAAGTTGATTTTATGGCATGTTTTGAGGCCATTAATCAAATTTATGATTGTAAAATTTTATCTCAAGACTTGGTTCGGTCAGACTCAATTGCTAGATCACTAAGAATATTTTTTTACATAGCACATTAGTTTTCTTCTCTAAGAATGACAAGTACTATTACATCTCTATGCATTATGGTATAAAGTACTTGATGGTTGGAGAAAATGAGTCCAGAAACATCTAATGTTAATTAATTCCTCGAGTTCTACTGTATTGATTATTGATCCATTCACTTAGGACTTAAAACTTAAAGTGTTTTGAAAGAACATGTTCTTATGATTAGATTTTTTAATAACCCATAAAAGATAAGGTGATGTATATTTGAGTGGATACTATAATTTGTTAGGATCAATTAACACTAAGAGAGAGATGGGGGGGTTGAATTAGTACAAAAGTAAAAGTGCTTGATTCGAGAACCTTGCTTACAAAAAGTAAAGAAATAAAATCGAAAATATCTTTTATATTTTGTTAGAAATGATTAATAAATCGATTTAAGAGAAGCCATGAGAATGATGCTTGTATCTTCCTATAAACTAATTAAGAGCAATAGAAAGTCGTAAATAAGACAAGTAAAGAACACTCATAATTTATAATGGTTCAACCGCGATCTTGGCCTATGTCCACTTCCTGAGTCCTCTTTGTCGAGATATACCAGTGTCCACTACTGATCTTCTTTGGGTGAAGATCAAACTCTTACAGACTTTCAACTTACAAAGGAGACTTTTTACAATAATTACAACACTTTAGCTCACTCCCTTTCTCCTTTTTTTTTCTTGCACACTTTTAGCACACACTTATTTTCACATATTTTTGCCCAATGACTTGTATGAATGCTTATGCTAAATGCAAGAAAACTTGGAGTGTTTACAGACCTCAATTGGCTTCAGAAGAATGGAGCCAAACTTAAGACGTATGCAAAAAAAAATTGGGTATGAGCAGTACAACCGATGGTGTCGATGGTACAATCGCTGAAAGCTATATGGAAAATTGGATGGTGGAGGTATAACCGCCGATTTGGGTGGTATAACATTGGCCTGGGTGGTACAACCATCGCTCACTAATAGTACAACTGTTAGTAATCCTGAAAAAATGATTCCCTTCACTTTTCCAATCTCGACTTGTATCTTCTCTTGACCAATTCTTAGGTCAACCAATTAAGCTCAACCTGAGTTCAATCTATCCCCATAGTGGACCCAATTTGCCTCACTTGAGTTAATTTGAATTTATTCTAAATCTAACTCAAATAGAACTCAAACCCAAACCAATGCTAACTATGACTTAATTAATTATAATCACCATGACCAAAATATCTAATTCAAGACCTTCCCAACTCCCGATAAACTTTTCGGTTACTTTTGACAATCTTCTAGTGAGTCTCTCGGTCTTCTTATGCCGAACTCTCTTGTGTTATCTTGGTAAGGTCACGATCTCCTTCGGCAAACTTCCGACAAACCCCCGGCAAGCTTTTGATACCCTCGACGAGTCCTGATGTACTCCAGGTGAGTTCCCAATAGCATCATCCTAACTTTGGCTCGATGCCTGGACTTGACTTTAGCCAAATCTCTGATTGTAATTTTCTCTCCATCATAGTTAATCCTACATTAATCATCTCTAATACACATGTTAGATTAAACATTCATCAATTGATTTCATAATTAAAATATGAGATTCAACATAATTGACATTTTTGCTTACTTACTTAAAGTTATTTATTTTTGCTATCCAATTCATAGTTATGTATGTACATATTATGGTTGAATATGATGACAGAATTATCTTGACAAGATAAATTATATGGGTCCTCTTGGATTGTATTATAAAAGGCTAATAATGTTGTGGTACATAGAAGGAAGTATGACATTGATGGCATGCAATCACTATGACTCGCATTGCTAGTCAAACTTAATGTAGTATTATTGTATTTATTGGACTTATTAGCTTATTCTAAAATTCATGCATGTGTAAATAATTTTTAAAATTTCAGAATTATGTAAACTTATTTTTAAATAATTTTTATTTATTTTTGATTTTGAATCCTTTTATCTTACTAAATTAATGTACTAAGTAGGAGAATATTAGGTTATGTGATCCTATTTAATTAAATAAGATATATTATGGATATGATTAGATTCTGATTATAGTTATTGACGAATAGAAAGGAAGTCCAATTAAAGTATGATTCTTCAAGAGACAGTCTTGATGGGAGAAATTCTATTAATTACTTATTCGAGACTATATACTCTTATCTATAAATAGATAGTACCTCTTAGGGACACAATTAGGAATGATTATGAAAATGAAGCAATATGTGATAATAGTTGAGAGATTACAAATCTTCTCTCCATCTCCTCTAGTCATGTGAACCAGTTAATTGAGAGATTATAGTTGCTATCTTATATTCTTATGTTCTTGAAACCATCAATCATAGTATTCCTATGAAATGATAGGAATAGATAAGAAGATGAGTCTAATTATCCTTGCAAATTAATATTATCATAGATTTTGGATCCGACAATGATGTCCTTGCACATCAGACGAATGTTATTTTTCTGAATAGTAATATCAAAAAGGTACATATTGTAATAATCTTTTAGATTTATTATTATTTGATTTTAGATTCTGGTATGAAAGTTTTCACATAATAGGTAGTATATTATAAAATTTATGCTAATAAAGAGAAAAAAAAGGAAGAATAAATAGGGCAGGAAAAGAAGGATAAAGGGAGAGGTAGAAGGGAAAGTTGATCTATTTTTATGAGGAAAAAAAAAGAAGAGGAAGAAAAGTTACAAAGACAAAAGAAGAAGAACAACATGAAGAAAGAAAAAAAAAAACAGAGGGAAAAGGAAGAGAAAGCAACAGAGAGGAGAGGAAGGAAGAATGGAAGAAAAAAAACAGAGAAGAAAGAAAAAGAAAGAAAGGAAGGAAGAAAAATAGAATAAAAAAAAAGAGTGGGAAGAGATGGGTTTCACGAGAGAAGGAAAGAAAGAGAAATTAAAGAGGAAAGAAAAAACAGAAAGAAATAAGCAAAAATTATATGAGGTATGATTTTGAATTCTTTATATTCTTATTAATTTGATTTATATTTTATATTATAGATCGATGAATCCTGATGTTCTTGGTTAATTAGATATTTACGTTGTGAAGAAAATAAAATGAGAAAAATATATTTGAAAAATAAGGAATTGAGAGGATAGATTAGACCTGTATATTGTATTAATGATTTGCAATTAGAACAAGTATCGAGGACTTCGTTTAATCTATTTTTGAAAGTATTAATGTACACATTTATAAATATATATGATTTATGTAATTTAGAATTTATTTTATGATTTAAAGCATTTAAAATATTTATATATTTATCATTTGGAAAAGCATATAGTCTAAACAGTAATTATTATTTTATAAATATTTATCCAATATTATATTTAAACAATATTATATTTAAAAATGATTGAAAGATATTTGATTATTATCGGTTTCAAATGGTATGACTGTATGAAATGAAATGCAAGAAAAGATATATGTTGAAATTATTAAGTTGATAAAAATAATTAAGATATTAATTTTTATAAAATGATAATTGTCTAGTCAGTATGATATGAATCATACCAATTGGGGTTATAGATTAATATTTATTTAGAAGCTAAATTTTGTGGACTTTGACACGGTGATAAATATATTACCGGGGTTAAACATATCTTTAGGTTTTGTCATGAAGATATAACGTGGTCATAGTCACTAATACAATGATTATTGTTTTGACATTAGTTGCACTTACACTTATGAATCTTTAGCTATATTTATGCTCATTTTTCAATAGTTAATCATACTTTTTATACTACAATGATTTGTGTTCTGATATGTGACATTATTTATATTAATAATTTTTGGTTTGACAACAAAATTAGTATATTGGATATCATGACTTAATTTTTTTTAAGTTCAATTTCTGTATAGGTTGTCCATCTATTTTAGAAGCTTAGATATGAAAAAAACATTACATGGATCTATCATGTTTTGTTGGAAATAAAAAAATAAAGAAAATAAGAAAATCATAAATTGTTCAGATTTTGAATAAAACAAAAAATTCTAAAAAATCTAAATTAGAAAAAAGATGATAGACTAGGTCCAATTCAAAGCTTTCATCAATATTTTAGAGCATTTGGACTGGATACATTATTTGTTGATTTAACCCAAAAATAGTGTCTACCAAGAGTTTACTCTTGTTTACCAAATATTTACCATGTCTAAAAGTATTACATCGATCCATCATGTTTTGATGGAAATAAAAAAATAAAGAAAATTAGAAAATAATAAATTATTCAGATTATGAATAAATCAGAAAATATTTAAAAGATTCTCTAAAATAAAAAAATAGGAATCAATTCCATTTCGCTCTAATTGAAAGCTTTCATGAAAATTTTAGAATATTTGCATCAGTCCTTGATGTCATACGATGATTTTGATTTAACTCCAAAAATAGTGTATCAGATATCAAGGCTTAATATTTTTGGATCAAAGTTTAACCTAGATTTTACATTTATTTAGAAGTTCAAATATTAAAAAATATTATATAGATCCAATATATTTTCATTAAAAATAAAAAACTTAGAGAAAATAAAAAAATATTTTTTTGAATCAAATTTTTATCATAAGTTGTCCAACTATTTATTTAAAATCTCAAATGTAAAAAATTAATACATAAATTCCACCTTGAAATGCCCATCCCCAAGCTTTGCCTGTTTGACTTTGACTGTTCCCTCCCGCCATCTGACCCGCACGAGCTAACCTTACAGAACGAACTTGGCTTGCATAGGTTCGTCAACCAGCTGGCATTACTACACGCCTCGCCAGTCCGACTAGTAATTGACGGCAGTCGCGACCGTCCCACATGCAAGACGAGTAATTAGAGAAGCGTTTTATCCAAAGAGTTACGATAAATACAATTAACCAAAAGAGAATTGCACCCCTTCAATGTTAGAGTCTAATCCTTATTCTAATACTAATCCTAATCCTGATGCTAATCGTCGTGACTGCTATCGTCGTCCTCGTCATCTTCCTCTTCATCGTCCTCTACCGATTGTTGATGTCGGCGGCGCTGCACGCTGGGCCCCGACATCAACTGCAACTCCTGCTTCCCTCCAGTGGCCGGTGCGCCCGCGAAGTCCGTAGGGAGTACCGTGGCTGTGGAAATTGGCTGGGCCGACGCCAGATTGATGATCTGAGGCGCCTGCGGAAGCGCCCAAATCTGCGCCTGGCTCGATGGCGCCGCCGCCACGGCAGCCGAGGGTGGCACCATCCACAGCGTCCCCGACTGTATCGCCGTCGATCCCGTTGCACCGCCGCCTCCCCCCATCGCCCAGACCGGGATCACCGCCTGTGTCCCGCTCGCGCCGAAGGGGGCCAGCCCCGCCGGTATCGAGATGGTGCCGCCCCCCGGCAGCAGTGGGTCTTGGAGGGGGAAGTAACCGGCGACGCTGCCATCGCTTCGCGACGGTTGAAGCTTCTTCCTCCGCTTGTTGGGCGCATCTCCGCCGTCCGCTGCGGGGGCGGACGTGGAGGCCAGCGGCGCAGAGGACGACGACTCGGTGGGAATCCGGAGCGTCCCGCCGACGTTGGTAGCGATGGCGGGGACGGTACCGGTGCCGGTGGCGGCAATGATCGCCGGCTCCGCCTGCTCGAGGAGCCATTTTATGGTCTCGCCGTCGGATTTGTGACCAAGCTCGCGCGTCAACTGGAAGATCCGAGCGGCGCAGGCCGCCGGCATCCGGACCCGCCGGCCCCGGCCCTCCACCTTGGTGTGCCGGTCCTTATTCCGTGATGCTGGTCGCCGGAGGATCTGGAACGCCCCCAACCCCATCATCTCCATCGGCTCGGGTTTGGGAACGATGAACCCATGGACGGGTATACTACCGGTTGGCGGCGCAGACGCCACCGGTCGACCGCTAACACTTCCGCCACCGCTAGGCCGGGAGTCGGTCTTCCCTTGTAGCTTCCGGGAATCCATACTCCCTCCTCACCGTCCCTGCACACGGAGAGCGCGTCCTCTTTTCCCCTCCTCGCTAATCACGATAGCAAAAAAACCCTAAGAAACCCACCGCGCCTCTTTAGCTATCATCCACCACCACTAAACGGCGAATCCGAGTCCTATTCCAACTGGACCCCCTTCCTATTGCACCTTCGACCGTCGGATCGTGATCTGGCCCACGCGTGTTGTCTCGGTCTGCGCCCGGAAGGGTTAGTTCTGGGATTTGGCACCGTAGGTTCCTTTCCCAGGCTCCACAATTCCTATAATGCATCCGTGCCTCGCCCTCCCTTCTTGGATCCATAGGGCCGGCCCCACTGCTGCCCTCTTGAATACATCTCGTCTCATTTACGCGGGCATGGGGCCTCGTCCTTTCCGGGAATTTGGGCCCCGTTCCTTGTTAAAACTGCAACGGGGATACACTTCATCTCCTGTCAGATTCAACCCCGAAACCTACCCACCTTTTATTGGAGTTAAGCGTGGCCCACCAGTGGGTTCCGCGTTTTCCAGCAAGGGCAATCCGTCGGGAATGGTTGGTCACGAGACATCTCGCGTGACGAAAGCTGTAGCGAGGCTCGTGAGGTAACGGAGTCCGGGTCCCTTGTCGTGGTGCTCTCAGTCGACAGCCAGAGTGGAGGGTCCCACGAGCCGTGGTGGGTTCCACCCGTGGAGCGCGTGGCTCGTCGGCCATCGCCGTCGGGCTCGCGGAACCCCACCCGCGGTGGTCCCCGGCTCCAGGCGTCGCCCACGCGGGCGGGTGGACCGAGGCGGCCCCCACTTGAGCAGAGGACGCGCGTCGGGGGGCGACGTCGATCGTGGGATTTAAAGGCGCGGTGGGGACCAGGGGCGGGACGCAGAAACGGGTCCCATCTCCCGGAGGGGCCACTCGTCGGTGAGCGCATCAACATCCGCGATCGGTCGGTCGAGGACGGTGGGTACAACCAGCTGGAGCCAACCGGGTGAAGCTGGGGTCCGGTTTAATATTGGGCCCGATAAATTTGTCTTAGAAGGGTCCCGCATAAAGGGAACGTTTGGATTTGATGAAAAGCAGCAACAATGTTCGTTGTTTTAGAAAGGGTAGGTTGTGCATTGAGACAAATGAGCATCGAGGTTAACCAAGCAAGCGTTTAGATAAATGGCCTTCGCAACCACAAACACTTAATTTGCTGGAGAAAAAGAAATTTCATGCCAAAACTTTGAGATGCCTAACGGATGGAAAGAGGACTCGTAAATAGTGTCATTCAATTCTTAGTTTTAGTTGTCCTTATCATGAGGACATCGATTATTGTTGTTCTACAGGAACATAACTGTTTGACAACCGCCAAATGAGTGAGAAATAATGCAAACCACGTCCTTTGGAGCACAGTTATTGACACAAATCAATCCAACGACCAACATCTCCGGCTACCTTATCACGTATAAGGTTACATATCTGCCTTCAACCTCTGGTTTTCTTATCTCAACTCCGGTGTACCTACAGAGATAACATTCCAATTAAAGCCAGAAGAGAATCTACCATGAACAAGCCATGGCAGCTTGAGGATAAGTTCAGGACAAAAGGTTACTTGCTTTGCCAGCATCATCACAGTAGCTTGAGAATTCGTTCCGGGGGAGAAGATGGTGGAGTTAGCCATAGATGACTCTAAGCACATGCTAGAATTCTAAAATTTTATCGTGGAGAAATAAAATAGAAAAGAAGGATAAACAATCTCTTTGAGGGATTGGACCTTCTAGGTCACTTCGAGAAGATCTACCTCCTAGGATTTTGTATTTAGCTAAAACTAATAATTCTTTATTTATTGATTTCATAAAAGAGTTTACAATCTTATTTATAATGCTCTGCCAAGAATCCCACTAATCTTTGGCTCATCCGACTCATAACTAACTTTAACTGGATAGACTAACATAAATGGATGGACCCGACTTAGCTAGGGTCCTAACATACCCGTCCACTTCTAATCAGCCTTGCTCTCAATGCTAAGCAATATCAGATTTCAGGAGCACTTCAATATTTACCACGCATCACAACTCTTTGATCAATTAAGTAGGATCTCCACTTCGTGTAAGCAATGGTTTGGTCTTCTCGTGCAATTGTCATTATAGTCTTCTAGAAAACCTTTTTCATCTAATAGCTAGTGGTCGTACCATGTCTTCTTTTGAGGATCGCTACTTTGAAGTCTTCTTGAGGCATCAAAAAGAAATCGACAAGTAGTTGTTATACCTTTTGAGCACTTTTTATCATAAATTAAGATTTACCCATTAGTAATCTTATCTTCAGATTTGGCACAACCTTCGTGATTGGACTCCATATTATCAATTTTTTATTCCTTCTTAACTGGTTTAATCATCAGAAGTTTATCACAACCTTCATATTCAAACTTCACATAGTCAATTTTTTATTCCTCTTTAACTAGCTCGACCGTCAAAAGTGGCTCTTCTATGTTGACCACTTTGAAATCCTAATTTGTTGATTTTTACTATTTATTGAAGTTTTTGTTCTTGCGGTGTCCATATTAATTTTTCATTCATGTACGTTGGTGAATGATATGATGAACTTTAACTTTGTACTAAATCTCGGGATTAAGTCTCTTAATAAATTTTCTCATCAACTGTATCTCAGACCAATCTCGGGTTTGGTTCGATATGCATTCAAATCTGCTCTAGTACTCATGTATTATGGAAGTCTAGCAGATTTTAGCAAGCTGTCTATTAATTTTCTTGTATTCATATGGTTTAAAGCGAATCAGGAGCTCTCTCTTGAATTATCCCTATGAAGGGACTCCATAATAGATCTCATACAAATCATACTATTGGATCGCATCACCTTCGAGTTGTATGGAAGCTATCTCCACCATTGATTACTCCGAAGTCCTGTAAAAATGAAAAAACTTTTCAGCACGTGAGATCCAACCGATTAGGTCTCCATCTTTCCATTTAGGAAACTCCATCGTCATGCGTGTGTATCTTGTGTCCTGCCCGTGATCATACTTTTCAGATCGACTTCCATTGAAACTTTCACCATGTTGAATTTTGTTGGGGCTCTCTGATTGGCTTCTTCTAATTTTGCCAATGAGCTCTTAAAATCTATCTTTCATGTGAGCCTCATAGGCTTTAAACCTTGCATCAAGTTCATCATCTGTAGTTATAGTGTAGGATTGTAAATCAGTGATGTTCAGTTCTTTTTCTTTTCCTGCTATTGAGTCAGGAGCATGAGTTTACGTCGTAGATATGGTCAGATTTGATCACAACGAGATTGTCGATGTAGACAAGCAACGAGAGGAGAGAAAGATGGATGCGGTTGCTGGAACTTGGCTAGGTGGCAGCAACAAGGTGAAGGTGGTTGTGGTAGAGGGAAGAAGATGAGGCTTGGTCGGTGGTGAGGAGGAGGCAATAGTAGGTGGTCGACGGGAGGAGGCAGCAGCAGGTGGCCGTGGTGAGGACAGCGACGGTCGACGGGAGGAGGCAGCAAGCGCCTCAGTGTTTGGGGTGGTTGCTACGACAGAGGCTGGCGACAGTAGCAGAGAGGCATGGGAGAAAGGCAATACTGGAGGATAAAGGGAGATGGTGGCCGGGAAGAGAGGGCAGCGGTGAAGAGTGGCAGGCGGCGGCCAATCGATAGGGAGCGACGGGCGGTAGCAAGGATGGTCGACGACGATGAAGGAGGAAGGTAGCAACGACATTTAGGTGCGGTAGGGGACAGTGACAAAGGGCTGGCTGGTGGTGAGAAGGAGGCAACAACGGGTGGCTATGGTGAGGACGACAACAACCAACGGGAGGAGGAGGCAGCAATGGGTGGCCGTGGCGAGGACAGCGACGACCGACGGGAGACGGTAGTGGCCGTGGCCTGTGAGGGATGTGACTGCGACTATAGTTTTTTGGAGGAGGAAGCGAGAGTAGCGATCGCCGCGACGGGTGACAGAGGCTGAGAGTAGAAGACAGGTACAGTAAGGGAGCGATGACACAAGTTGGTATGGGCAACGAGAGAAGGAAGGGAGATGGCAGGGATGGCCAGCGGCAGTGGCAGGGAGGAGAGGAATAGAGGTGGCCGGCGGAGGAAGAGATGGCCAAGGGAGAGGGCAATGGTGATGTGCGGCTACAGCAATAGGAGAGGAGGAGAGGAAGAGGGCTGGCAGCAGGTAGGTGGGGAGGAAGAAGGGAGAAGGTGCGGGGCCCTTCTTCTTCTTCTTCCCTGCCTCTCTCTTTTTCTATCTCCCTTTCTTTCTCTTTCTCTCTCTTTTTTTAGGGGTGGCTGTGGCTTATTCTTCTTCTTCTCTCTCTCTCTCTCTCTCTCTCTCTCTTTTTACAGCAAGATGGTAGATATGACAACGATGACGTTGACAATGATGGCAACAGCGACGATGATGCCGAGAGGAGCAATCGCGGAATCACAACAGGAATACCTAGGATTGATACTCTGATACAATTGATAGGTTCTATCGTGGAGGAAGACGATAGAAAAGAGGGATAAACGATTTCTTCGAGGGATCGGACCTCCTATATCACTTTGAGGAGATCTACCTCCTAGGGTTTTGTCATCTTGGACTCTTAACTAACTTGATAAACTTTTAACTGAAAATAATAATTGACTTCATCCTATCTGAAGATAAAAATCAACTCTAACCAACTCATAATTATTTTGATTTAATTTATTTGACTCATAACTTATTTCAATTATACAGATTAATATAATTTAAATTAATTTAATAATAAATAAATGAATCCGACGCCAACCAGTTTGTTCTCATCCCCCGTGGAAATGTCATATCGTCAGTACAAGGTCCCTGCAGTGCCGCTGCAAGGAGGTGGAGTCTTGGTCATGTCGTTCTCGGTTGTTGACAATTAAAGATGCAGAAAGGGCCATCAGATCCGCTACAGACTGAGTAGGGTACACAAATTTCGAGAATGCTTTGGACTCGATCACTCCATTGATCGTATCATGCCCTCGACGCAAGTCTGGAGGTCCTCGGGCTCCATGAGGTAGTCGAAGGTCTCGGAGGGGTTGTCGCCTGGGTTATGATTTTTGAGCCGAAGATAACCCTTAGAGCGAGACGGCGTGACAACTTCTCACCGATTAGACCGCCTTTGAAATGGATACATAGATGTCTTCGTTTCCTTGCTCGGAGGAAGTGCGAAATGGTTCAGTAGCCTGGTTTAGATACACAAGGGTTTTCATACTAATTAAGAATTAATATGAATCAATCCTTCGCAATAAATAAAACATCAAATCGATATTTCAAAAATTGATATGTATTGCATTTAATAAGTGCAAATCATGCATTTCTATAAGTTTCAAACATATACATTAATTGCCATTACATGCATATTATTTTTAAAGCAGGCTACACAGAGTTATTGGATACTTACCCGGGCTCGAATCATAAATCCTTAATTCTTTTAATAATCAAAATGCTCCTTCTCCTACTTATACATAAAATATTATTCGTTAATCATCATAATATATAAACAACCATCATATATAAATTATTCTATTTTTATTATATTTTCTTCTTTATTTTTAACTGTTAGCATTTCTAATAATTCTAAAATTTTTATCAATTTCTTTATACACTAACTGTAGTCACATTTATAACTTGTTAAATATGCTTTACCTCTCTGTTATCTTTTTCTTTTTTCTTTCAGAAACTTAAAGTAGAGTTTAAAGCAATTAAGTTTAAATATTACAATTATACCTTATAGTACAACTTCAAGCACAAATTAATCTTGTACCTTTTCAGTTCATCAGAAACCTCACCTTTCACAGTAAAATAATACTAATTAAGAATTAATATCATTGAGAGCCTTATTGGAGAGCTAAAATTAGCTAATTAATAATCCTATTTACTAATCTAATTATAAAAAATCTTAAGAATTCAAAACTATTGCTGGATGATCCGTCGTATCCGAGGAGTAAGTACGACGTGGTCCGGCCTGGATGCACAGGAGCAACTCAGCAGGACTTGGAGTTCATGGAAGATACGAGAAGTCTACTTGGCCCATAGGTGTTCTGGTCGTCTAGGGTTTCTTCCTCGTTCCGTGGTCGAGTGCTTGCAAGAAAAAATCTTCGTCGGGGGGAGGGCCTCTCACATCGGAGCTTTCTTTGTTATGTATTATGAGAGTGGAAAGAGTCCCGTGAAAGCCCCCTATGGATGACTTTTATACCTGTTTATTGGTAGCTGGGTTGTATCTTTCCCATCAATCTTTGCAGCATCATCCGCTGGGGTGTTTAATGCTGTAGGCACTGCCGATGGTTGTCTGCACCATGGACGAGTATGTCACGTGTTATTCCTACCCTATTGCCATACGATCTTTGATGGAGATTGTGCGACGCCCGATAACGCTGTGCATCGGGCTTCTCCCCCTATTATTGTATGTCGTTCGTGGGTGTCAGGGGATACATCACGTGCCAAATCAATCGATCCCGCTCCACGTTGGGCTTGTCCAAGCCACGTCGACCGGTCGGAGATGTTCAGGGATTGAAAGCCCTTGGGCGAGGCTAAGAACTTGCTCAGAGATGTTCGGGACTGAAAGTCCTTGGGTGAGACTGAGAGCTCGCTCAGAGATGTTCGGGACTGAAAGCCCTTGGGTAAGGTTGAGAGCTCGCTCAGAGATGTTCGGGATGTTGGTTACAGGTGCCATAACAAGCCAATAACGTGAGTGATAACACGTGTTATATATTGTGTGATCTTTTTGCTTATGATTAATATTGACATATTTTCACATTATATTATATATTATATATATATTATGATGTCCTTATTTTTGTGCAATGGGAATCAGATCATGATGAGATCACAATAATGAGATCAATTCACCTTTAAACATAGATCCTAAATAATCCCGATCATAGGTTACTCGAGAGGGACATCGAGATAACCAAACATATTGGTGTACTATATACCCGTCTATATAATAGAGGCGACTGGTCTTATAGCTACTTATGTGGAGACACTAAGGATACAGTACAGATGCACATTGGGGAATGAGTTCACTGATTGATTCGCTTATGGAATGCTATATAGTTGATGATACCTAATATCAAATAGTGATTCCATAGTCCCAATTATGTATTTAATCCTTTGACTTGATACACTAAGGATGTCTTGTATAAGTACTCCTTTCTTTGATGCCTAACTTATAGGTTTAGAAAATTTCAGATCTGGTACAGTTGGTTATCGGGATTGGTGGCCAACCTTCTGATGTTAATTGAGTGCCAATAAAGGATCATCCACTCTCGGTATTGCGAGAGGAATATCTCATATGTGCTTGCTCAGACAAATCCCTGGCCAAGGTCATTCCGATTGAGAGAGAAAGAGTTTTTCGATAGAATCTGATTAGCAAAATAAACTAATTCTGTATATGACCTGACAGTACCATGTCCAATATATGGTCTTTGGGATATTAGTTGGATGAGGGTTTATAGATACACGATAACTGTGGACAGATAGGTTCGATAGATTTGATCCCTCTGTACCGTTTGAGGACTATGGCGTAGTGGTCTAGTACGTCCGTAGTCGATGAGTCGAGTGAATTATCATTGAGATAATAATTCACTATATCAGAAGGAGTTCTAATGGGAGCGACTCACGGCCAGCTCGATATTGAGCCTAGAGGATCACACATATATGGTGGATGCTTTAGCGAATATATAATTAAATGGAGATCCAATTAGCCCCTATTCTTATTAGATGAGACCCTATGTAGATGAGCTCCTTGGTTAAGGCCCAATTAGAAGCCTAAGAAGATTATTGGATAGAGATCTAATAATTCAAGGTTAGTGGGTAATTGGATAAAGATCCAATACCCATTAAGGTAGGAGCCTTAGGGTTTTGGTGGCTCTCTATAAATAGGAGGGGAGACTCATGGTTGATAGACTACAGCTTTAGCCATCGCCTCTTATTCTCCTCCCTCCCTCTGTCTAAGAGTTATGGGATCAGATTGGAGGAGTTTCGCTATATAGATCCATCGTATGGATACCGCTAGAGAGGAGGATGTTTGACCTCCTTCATCCTCTCTATTCAGATCTGGAAATACAGGAATATACAATCTCCCTAAGTAAAATCAATCTTTCATGCATCACGATTTTTTAGTTTTTATATTTTTCTCGCGACCCCAATCTTTTACACGATGATTTGATCTGCGTGAGAAATCAGTTTTTGTTTTGATTTCTCCTGTACATGTGATGCTCCCGTTGAGGTTTTCCAATAGTAGTATCAGAGCCAAGTTTTCATGTGAAAGATTCGTTTTAAATATGTGTGATGAGATTGAATCTCATAGAATTGTTCTACGCGTTCTTGCTATGTTTTTGTAGTAAACACAACGATGACAGGGGGCAGTTGACCATGGCTAGACCATCTGCAGGGGTGGCTGGCCACGGCCAAGCCCCCTGCAGGGGCGGTCGACTATGGCCTGGCCACCTGCTGGGACGGTCGACCACGGCATGGCCACTTGCAAGGGGGCAATCGGCTATGGCTAAGGCCCCCTACAAAGGGGCGACCAGCTATGGCCAAGGCCCCCTGCAAGGGGGTGGCCGGATGTTGCCAAGGCCAGCCAGGGGCGAGTAGCCGCTCACAGTCACAATCACTTGCAGCATGGTGCCACAAGGGTGGCCGGCAGGTGCTGAGCCGCCACCGCCACCCGCAAGGGACCCCTAGTGGCGGTCTTGCCCGGGCCGACATCGGATGCGGGAGCCGCCGGCAGGGCCCGCCTAGACAGAAGGCAGAGGGGCAAGAGGGGTTAGTGCAATCCTTTTATAAAAAGGATAATCCTGCCCCTTTGAATTTGAGAAATACCGAGGACTATCCTTATGTACAGAATTCTCAAAATACCCTTGACAATTCTGAAAATTTTAATGACTCTCCTCTCTCATTCAGAATTACAAAAATACCCTTGATAATTCTAGAAATTTTAAGCATGTCTTGATTTTCAAAAAATATTTTTCTAAAAATAATTAATTAAATAATTTAATTAATTATTATATATCTAGTAATCCTACATATGATGTGATATACATGTGATGTATGATGGGGATAGATGATCATGAGCCATATATTATAATATATGTAATTATAATTATGATTATGACTATGATGATGATGATGATGATGATGATTATTATTATTATTATTATTATTATTATTATTATTATTATTATTATTATTATTGAGCCCTACGAGCCTCCAATTTTCTCGTTTATTGTCGGGCATGCGTGTCTATAATTATCTGTAATTACATGGAGAGGCGTGGTGAGAGCGTGGAGGTGATAGCGGGACCCACGATGCCATGACGGGAGATCACGACACATGGTGATGTGACGAGGATCTGACAGAACCGATGATGACAAGATTAACAATCACAAGGCATGGAGATGTGCTGATGCACACAAAGATTCTATTATGAGTGATTAGGCCTATTGGCTCGGGCTTAATCATATTAGGTGACGGCTCATAATCATCGGTGTGACTTGCATATGTGATGTCTCATACACTTACATGCGATGTATATATATATATATATATATATATATATATATATATATATATATATATATATATATATATATATATACATGCGATGTAGATACATATTAAATATGTATGTGTGTGACACAATATATTAGGAGACTGATATGAAACAAAAACCCCTCCTACGATAATATTAAGTTGGTGAGCATGAGACAATAAGATTGACCCACATGGCCTTCTATCGTTATATGAAGAAATTGAATCATGATGTAGGTTGAGTTGGTCGAGTCCCTTGAGGCTTATCTATCTACGTGATTGAGTTCTTGCCTATAATATAGAGATGTCATCGGTGACCTAAGGACATGGTATGCTTGGTCGAGTCCCTCAAAGGCATATCATCAAATCAGACTCATCTTATAACGATAATGATGACTTAACTGAATATCATAGTTGGTCGAGTCCCTCAAGACCATGATGATTTGGAGGTCGAACGCGACGAAAATCATAAGGAGTTGTGATTGGCAAAAGTTGCCTACCTTTTGGGCTTAGAGTAATTGGTCGAGTTCCTCAAGGTTGCAATAAGACACCAATTGGATCCCGATCTCCACTAGGAGTCTGCAAGAAGTTTCCGTCTCACGTGTCTAGGGTGTCACATGATTCGCTAGGAAAATAGTAGGAGTATATTAAGATAGAAGTCCATATCTTAATTAGTATTTTTTACAAAGTCTACATGTCATTTATTTACGTTATATCTTGTTTGTCGCTTGCAAAACCCCTATGTGGCATACTTGATGCCAACCACTTTATTGGTTCAAAGGCTTTACAATTTGAGAATTATTCTCATGAAAGAGAAAATAATATCTATCCTTAATATGATTGTGCTTACGTCGGAGGAAAGGACAAGCGAGGATGAGATCGCTTGCTTTGTGAAGTATTAAGATAGTCCTAAAGGATAACCTGTATGTTGATCTTATACTTCAGCCCCTACTAGATTTCTTTTCACAGTTCATTAATAACTTTAATATGAACATATTTGAGGTGACTCTACTTGAGCTTCTCAATATGTTGAGGGAAGCTGAAAGTACCATCAAGAAAAAGAAGTCAGTTCTCTATATTGGTGAGACCAATAGGAAAAGGAAGGCTAGTAAGACCCTTAAGAAGGGCAAGGGTAAAGAAAGAATGGGTAAGGCAAAAGTTGCTAAGAAAAATCAGACAAAGGACAGTGCTTCTACTACGACCAAGATAGGCATTTGGAAGAGAAACTATAAGGACTACCTTATAGATAAGGTGAAACAGAAGCTTGGAGAAGGTTCAGGTATATTCATGATTAGTCTTTACTTGTCAGATTTTCATGATAACACATGGGTATTGGATACCGAAAGTTCTTATCATATCTATAATTCATTGCAGGTTCTGGCAATATCTAGGAGATTGGCTAGAGGTGAGATCGTCCTCAAGATGGGCAATGGAGCAAGAGTTGTTGCAGTTGCTGTTGGGGAGGTCACCCTATATTTACCTGGTGGAGCTATTATTGCATTGGATGCATGCTTCCTCTATTATCAAAAATATTATTTCCATCTCTTGTTTGACAATTAGTGGATATAAATTAGTTTTTGAGAATAATAGTTATTCAATAATTATGGATGATGAGATCATCACTAGAGGGACCCTTATAAATGACTTATATGTGTTAGATACTTCTTCATACATCATGAATATAAATACGTCTAAGAGGAAAAGAGATGAGGTGAATAATGCATACCTATGACATTATAAGCTAGGTTATATACATACGGGAAGAATTCAAAAACTACTAAAAGATGGATACTTAGATCTATTTGACTATAAGTCATATGCAACTTATGAACCTTGCCTTCATGGGAAGATGACCAACTCTTCTTTTAGTGGAACTGAAGAGAGAGCCACTGAGTTATTGGAACTCGTACATAGTGATGTATGTGGTCCCATGTCGACTTAGGCTATAGGTGGTTACTCATACTTCATTACATTCACTGATGAGTTCTCTAGGTATGGACACATGTACTTGATGAAGTATAAATCTGAGATCTTTGAGAAATTCAAGGAATATAAGAATGAGGTGGAGAACAAAATTGGAAAGAGTATTAAGACTCTTCAATCAAATCAAGGAGGAGAGTACTTAAGTACGAAATTCACCCATTTCCTCAGGGACAATGAGATTTTATCCCATTGGACATCTCCTTATACACCTTAGTTCAATAGTGTATCAGAAATGAGGAATCATATGTTGTTAGACATGGTGCAGTCCATGATAAGTTTCACCGACCTACCCGTCATTCTGGGGGTATGCCCTAGAAATCGTTGATCTACCAATCTCAAAGTCGGTAGTATCTACACCATATGTGATATAGAAAGAAAAGAAGTCCGATCTTAAGGTGGTTAAGATTTGAGGCTGTCTTGCCTATGTTAGAAGATATAACCCGGATAAGTTGGAATTAAGGACAGAACGGTGTACATTCGTAGGATAACCCGAAGGAACTTGTACGTATTATTTTTATTATCCCAAGGATCGAAAGGCCTTTGTTGCCAAGAGAGCTGTGTTCCTTGAGAAGGAATACATTATTGGTGGAAACAGTGGGAGTGAGAAAGAATTGAGTGAGATTGGAGAACCTAGCTCAAGCACCATTCTTGAGCCCAAGTCTGTTCAGGTACTTAACACATAAGTTTCAACTTTGCATAGGTCTAGCAAAGTATCTCACCCTCCTGAAAGATATGTAGGACATATCAATGGAGAGGACTCTCAGGATGTTGATCCTCAAACCTACGAGGAAGCTATTATGAGTATAGACTCTGGGAAGTGGCAAGAAGCTAGGAATTCTGAGATGGATTCCATGTATTCTAATAAGGTTTGAAACCTTGTGGATGAGCCTGTGGGTATCGTACCCATCAGTTGCAAGTGGATCTAAAAAAAAAAAGATCGGAGTAGATGGAAATGTTGAGACCTATAAGGCAAGGCTAGTAGTTAAAGGATATCGTCAAAGACAAGGGGTTAACTATGACGAAGCCTTTTCACCTGTAGTCATGCTTAAGTCCATTATAATTCTTTTAGCTATTGCAGCACACTGTGATTATAAGATCTGATAGATGGATGTCACAATAGCATTCCTTAATGGCAACATTAAGGAGGAGGTGTATATGATACAACCAGAGGGATTCATATCCAAAGAGAGTCCAGATAAAGTGTGCAGGTAGCTCAAGTCCATTTATGAACTAAAGCAAGCTTCCTGAAGTTGGAACATAAAATTTGATAAGACGATCAGATCTTATGACTTTATTAAGAACGAAGATGAGCCTTGTGTGTACATGATTAGAGTGCTATCACTTTCTTAGTATTGCATGTGGATGACATCCTAATCATTAGAAATAATGTAGGAATGCTATCCACAGTAAATGCTTGGTTATCCAGAAACTTCTCCATAAAAGATTTAGGGGAAGCATCCTATATTTTGGGGCTATGGATCTATAGAGATAGATGTAAGAGGATGCTTGGCTTATCTCAGTCTAGGTACATAGACTCCATTATCAAAAAGTTTGGCATGGAGAATTCTAAGAGAAGTTTCATACCGATGAGACATAAAATATCACTTTCTAGGAGTATATCCCTAAAGAGTCCTGAAGAAAGGGCAGACATGGATAAGATACCTTATGCCTCAGCAATAGGGTATATCATGTATGTTATGCTATATACCAGCCTTGATATAGCACATACTCTGAGTGTCACGAGTAAGTATCAGACAAATCCAAGTTTAGAGCACTGAGAGACAGTAAAGTGTATTCATAAGTACTTGAGAAGGACTAAGGATCTTTTACTAGTATATGGAGGAGGTAGCCTCCAGGTTGAGGGCTATATGAACTCGAGTTTTTAGTCTGACATTGATGAAAGTAAGTCAAACTCAGTGTATGTTTTTACCCTCAATGGTGGAGTATTAAGCTAAAAGAGTTCCAAGCAAGATACTACTATTGACTCGACCACAAAGGCGGAATACACTGCTATATTAAAAACAATAAAGGAAGGGGTATGGACGAAGGAGATCATTAGGGATTTAGGAATTGTTCTAAGCAGCATGAAGCTGATTCCCATATACAACGATAGTGACAGGGCGATAGCTCTAGCAAAGGAACCCAGGTTTTATTAGAAGTATTCTGAGGAGGTTTCACTTAATTATAGAGATCATAGCCCATAAAGATATAGCAATAAAAAGAGTTCCATCCGAATATAACATTGCAGATCCATTGACGAAGCCACCACCTCAGATTATATTTGAGCATCATAGGGGTCTGATGGGGATCAAACATATAGATGATTAGCTTTAGGTCAAGTGGGAGATTGTTGGTTACAAGTGTCATACAAGCCAATCACATGAGTGATGACACGTGTGACATGCTGTGCGATCTTTTTACTTATGATTAATATTGACATATTCTCACATTATATTATCTATTGCATATATATTATGATGTCTTTAGTTTTGTGTAATGGGAATCAGATTGTGATGAGATCATGATAATGAGATTGATTCACCTTTAGACACAGATCCTAAACAATGCCGATCATAAGTTAATTGAGACGGACATCGAGATAACTGGATAGATCGGTGTACTATATACCCATCCAAATGATGGACGCAACTAGTCTCATAGCCACTTGTGTGGAGGCACTAAGGATATAGTACAGGTGCTCATTGGAGAATGAGTTCACTGATTGATCCGCTTATGGAATGCTATATGGTTGATGATACCTAATGTCAGATAGCGATTCTATAGTCTCAGTTATGTATATGGTCCTTTGACTTGAGACACCAATGATGCCTTGTATGAGTACTCCTTTCTTTGACGCCAGACTTATAGGTTTAGAAAGTTTCAGATCTAGTACAATTGGCTATCGGGATTGGTAGCTAACCTTACGAAGACAATTGATTATCAATAAAGGATTATTCACTCTCGGTATCACGATAGAAATATCCTGTATGTGCTTGCTTAGACAAATCTCTAGCTATGGTCATTCAGATTGAGAGAAAGAGTTCTCTGGTAGAATACGATTAGAGCAATATGTGACCTAATAGTACCATGTCCAATATATTATTTTTAAAATATTAGTTGGATGAGGGATTATAGATACACAGTATCTGTGGACAGATAAGTTCGATGGATTTGATCCCCCTATACCATTTGGAAACTATGGCATGGTGGCCTAGTATGTCTATAGTCGATGAGCCGAGTGAATTATTATGGAGATAATAATTCACTATATCAGAAGGAGTTCTGATGGGAGTAACTCACAGTCAGCTCGGTATCGGACCTAGAGGGTCCCACATATATGGTGGATGTTTCAGCGAATAGAGGATTGGATGAAGATCTAATTAGCCCATATTCTTATTAGATGAGACCCTATGCAGATGGACTCCTTGGTTAAGGCCTAATTAGAGGTCTAAGGAGATTATTGGATAGAGATCCAATAATACAAGGTTAGTGGGTAATTGGATGAAGATCCAATACTCACTAAGGCATGAACCCTAGGGTTTTGGTGGCTCTCTATAAATAGGAGGGTAGGCTCATGGTTGATAGGCTGCAGCTTTAGCCACTGCCTCTTATTCTCCTCCCTCCCTCTGTGCAAGAGTTACGAGATCAGATTTGAGAAGTTTCACTATAAAGATCCATCATGTGGATATCGCTAGAGAGGAGGACGCTTGATCTCTTTCATCCTCTCCATCTAGATCTAGAAATACAGGGATATACAATCTCCCTAAGTAAAATCAATCTCTCATGCATCCCAATTTTTCGGTTTTTGTATTTTCTCGCGACCCTAATCTTTTGCATGATGATTTGATCTGCATAAAAAAATTAATTTTTATTTTGATTTTTATTGTACATGTGATGCTCCCGCTAAGGTTTCCCAACACGGGACTGAAAGCCCTTGGGTGAGGCTGAGAGCTCGCTCGGAGATGTTCGGGACTGAAAGCCCTTGGGCGAGGCTGAAAACTCACCGGGAGATGTTTAGGACTAAAAGCCCTTGGGCGAGGCTAAGAGCATGCTCGGAGATATTCGGGACTGAAAGCCCTTGGGTGAGGCTGAGAGCTTGCTTAGAGATATTCGGGACTGAAAGCCCTTGGGCAAGGCTGAGAGCTCGCTCAGAGTTGTTCAGGACTAAAAGCCCTTGGCCGAGGCTGAGAGCTCACTTGGGGATATTCTGGACTGAAAGCTCTTGAGGAGGCTAAGAGCTCTTCTATAAAGGCGCCCATTGATGATGTCGTACCATACTTCAGTTCTTTTGACTCGACGGGCGATCGCTTTATCCATTGGGAAAGTCATATCCCTCTTGTAGTGTAGTATTTCCTCCCTCCAGTCAGGATGAGTGACTGTTGTTGCCTCTTCGATAGTGGTGATCGTCGGTCGACGGATGCTGGGGGTGGCTGATGGCTCGACACCGGCAGTGTCGGTGGAGGCTGACCTGGCCAGGGCGTTGGCCCTGGAGTTCTCAATGTGATTGATCTGGGAGATTTTAAAGTACTTGGTCATAGCTATCAGCCGGTGGGCCTCAATGAGATACATGGCCAGCGACCAGTTGGGAGTCGGTGAACACCTCCAGGGGCTCTGTTTGTAATTTAATCACTAGACGTAGTCTAAGCAGTAGCGCCTCATACTCTACGAATGGCGTGCTCCCAAATCTGCCTAGAGAGGTCCCCCATTACTATCCTAACCCATCCCCTAGAGGTATTTGCTGACCCATCAATGTGGAGGGTCCATGTTGGTTGCTTTTGGGCAAGCTTGGGGGCGGTTAGTTCCGAGGAGAAGTTGACAATTTCTTGAGCTTTGATTGCCATCCTCGGAGCATACGCCTGGTCGAATTCACTGAGCTCTATCGACCACATGAGCATCCGCCCTGTAACATCGAACTTAGAGAAGATTTGATGTAATGATTGATCGGTGACTACCTTGATGGTATGGGCCTGGAAGTATGGCCATAGCTTTCTGGCCGCGAGGACCAGGGTGAGCGCGAGCTTCTCTATCAGAGGGTATCACTCCTCGGTACCCTACAGGACATGGCTGGAGTAGTAGACATGTCGTTGGTTGTTCCCATTGAGTTTGACTAGGGCCGAGTTAACAGCCAGCTCCGAAGTGGCGAGGTATAGCTCGAGTTGGTCACCCTGGCTGACTGAGGACATTCGAGGTAAGGTCGTGAAGTGGACCTTCAGCTCCTAGAAGGCTTGATCACACTCGGGGCCCCAACTGAAGCTTTTATTCTATTTCAATGCCCATAGAATGGGGTAACTTCGGTCGCCAGCCAGAGATATGAATCGCCTAATCACAGCCAACCTCCCGATGAGGCGCTGGACCTCCTTGACGGACTGGGGTGGCTTCATATCGACGATGGCTCTTTTTTTCTTTTTCAAGTTCACATCTATCGCTCATTGATGATTGATGAAGCCAAGGAATTTTCCTGATGCCATGCCGAAGATGCATTTGGCAGAGTTGAGCTTCATTCTGAACTTTCTAAGGGTTCGGAATGTCTCAGCGAGATCCCTGAGGTGTGTTTATGCTTGTTTGCTTTTGACAATCATGTCATCTATATAGACCTTCATATTTCTACCTAGTTGATCTTTGAACAATTAATTGACCATTCTCTGGTAGGTAGCTCTAGCGTTCTTTGGTCCAAACGACATCACTTTATAACAGTAGGTTTTTTGATGCGTGATAAAGGTCATCTTCTCCCGATCCTGAGGGGCCATTTGGATTTGGTTGTATCTCGAGAACGCGTCCATGAAGGAAAGAAGTTTATATCTGGAGGTGGAGTCTACAAACTGATTAATCTCGGCAGTGGGTAATAGTCCTTTGGGCAAGCCCAGTTGAGATCACTGTAGTCAACACACATGCGCCACTTTCTATTACCTTTTTTCATAAAAACCACATTATATAGCTAAGTCGGGTATCTAACTTTTGCTATGAACCCAACCTCTAGTAGCCGATCAGCTTCTTCTTCAATGGCCTTCTGTCGGTCAAGGGCGAACTTTCTTAGCTCTCCTGCACCGGGCGAGCCCCTAGGGCAGTGCTCAATCGATGTTGGGCAATTTCTGGGTGTATGCTTGGAATATCGCTTGGACCAGGTGAAGACATCCGTGTGGAGCCCGAGGAAGTCTATGGGCTGGATGCATTGGTCCTTGGGTAGAGTCGACCCAACCTTGACTATCCTCTCTAGATGATCTTTTCCCAAGGGTACTTCTAGTATTGGATTGGTGGGCTTGGGTCGAGTGTCTGGCTTGCAAGATTCTCGAGGGTCGGGGGCCAGAGTCTCCTTTTTGCCCCTTTTGGGAATGGCTATTGCCACCAGGTAGCATTGCTTGGACTCCCGCGGGTCGCTCTTGAGCTCCCCAGGCCTAGCGCTAGTTGGGAACTTCATGCTGCGGTGATATGTGGAGACAACCACCCTTAGCTTGTTGAGAGTCGGCTGCTCGATGATCACATTGTATGCCGAAGAGAGCTCAACCACCATGAAGATCTTGGTTCTTGGCTCATCGTCGAAAGTCATGAGTAGGGTTACAATGCCTACTTGAGTTATCACATCCCCAGTAAACCCTGTCAAAGTTGAAGTCATGGGGATGAGATCCCGGTTAGTCATGCCAAGCTTTTGAAAAGCATCAAGGTATAATATGTCGGTGGAGCTTCCTATATCTATCATGATGTGCTTGACGCAGGCGTTTGCAATGCGGGCCATAATTACCAGGGCATTGTCGTGGTCTGGGTATTCACTCTTAGATTTGAAAGTGATTTTAGGATCGCATCATGCTTGGGGTCTCTTCCGGACTTTTGCGAGGGTATAAGCTCTCCTTGCCGAGGAGCTATCACCGCTCGTAGCTGGGCCGCCAACTATGACGTCTATTTGCCTCTCCACGGGGTCTTTCAGGTGGAGAGATGGCCCGCACGACCTTCTTATAGATTGGTCGAGGTGGCCACGATGTACGAGGTCTTTAATCTGGCAGGTCATAGCACTCCTCGGTGTCGTGTTCGTAGTTGGTGAAAGCGGCAGTAGCATCCACGGTCATGTTCCTTAGCTCGAGTCCTCATCAGATTAGGGGTTTTGAGGAGTTCTTTCTCTTAGATTTGGAGGAAGATCTCGGTCCGGGTAGAGTTGAGCGGAATGTTGGGGAGCCAAGGAATGGCCTGCTAAGCTCTTTCGGTCCTCTTCCTTGGGAGCTTGGGCAGTGGGCCCCGAGAGGATTCAGCCCACGACCGCTTATGATCTTCATGCTTCTCTGCCACCAGAGCCTCGGTGGCAATATATTGGTTGGCCCTTTGTAGCATTTCTAGCACAGTCATGGGGAGTCACTCCACGAGCGACCAAAATAGGCGGGAAGGTCTGATCCCGATCATGAATGCGTGAATAACCAATGATGAATGCATGTTGGGAATAGCCCTAATCTCCTTTGTGAAATAGGTGAGGTACAGGCCGAGGTGCTTGTCTTCCTTCTGCCTTATCCCAAGGAGGGACACAACAATTGGTTTCGGTCGGGCGCTCGCGAGGAAGTTGGCCTCGAATTCTCTCGTAAGCTGATCAAAAGAGTGGATGGAGGTGAGCGACAACTAACCGTACCACCCTCGAGTGATTCCGCATAGAGTCGTCAAGAAAGCTCGACACATTATAGCATCTGACGTGCCATACAAAGCTATCTGCTCCCAGAATGCGGCTACATGCTCCATTGGGTTGGAGCCACCATCATACGCCTCCAGTGTCGGGAGGCAAAAGAATTACGGGATAGGTGTATCTTGGATTTCTTGGAGAAAAAGAGAGCCTCAAAGGGGACTTTCACCATGCTCGTCCTTCATCCTGATGGTCTTGTAGATATCATCAATTCTTTGGTTCATCAGACGCAGTTGCATCCTCAGGAAATCAGTGGAGTCTAAAGAGAGTGTATCAGGGTCTGACAAGCTATGGACTGATGCACTACGTGTAGTTGTCGGGCGTCTAGCTACTTCTCCTGAAGGGGCCCCGTCAAACTCCAGTGAGAGCCGAGGCAGATCGTTGAAAGGCTGGGTCATCGAAGGCTATCCTTCAGGTGACCACATTGCCCCTTCTTAAGTCAGGGAGGCTGCCTGGGGGTGTGAGCTTGGCTGTTGGGCAAGTTGCGGGATATAGGGGATAATTACTTGAAGCATTCCCGCTATGGCCTGAACCTGATTGGTAAGCCCCTTAAAAGTCTCGGGAGTTACCACTGGGATCCTGAGATTAAGTTGGGGTGGAGTCAATCTGGGGTCATTGAATAAGTGCTAGTACCACCCTGGAGTACGGGAAGGCTGGTTCCCATCTTTGAATAAAGGGAGGAGAGGTGGTAGTTGCGGGGCTCCCCTGGAGCTCAGTTGAGTTGTGGGAGGGACGTCTTTCTTGAGGTTGTTGGGTGCTGAGTGTTCTTACGATATCAGGCCCTCCTTCTAGTACCAAAATGTTATTGGATGATCTGTCGTGTTCGAGGAGTCAGCAAGAAGTGGTCCGACCTGCATGCATAGGAACAGCTCAGCAGGACTTGGAGCTCGGGGAAGATACGAGGAGTCTACTAGGCCCGGAGGTGTTCTGGTCATCCAGGGGTTCCTTCCTCGTTTCGTGGTTGAGTACCTGCAAAAAAAGACCTTCGTCAGGTGGAGGGCCTCCCAACGAGGTCTCTCCGATAACTAAGTTAGCCTTTTAGATGAGAGTATCTCTAGCACCTTCTCTGCGTCAGAGCTTTCTTTTGTATATATTGTGAGAGTGGGAAGAGTCCCCTGAGAGCCCCCTAGGGGTGACTTTTATACCTGTTTGTCGTTCCCCATCAATCTTTGCGCACCTTTATCCGTAGGCATCATCGGCGGCTGTCCGCATCGTGGACGGGCATGTCGCATGTCGTTCTTGCCCTAATGTCATGCGATCTTTTCTGACCCATAAGATTTGATGGAGATTGTACGACACCCGATGACGCTATGCATCAGGCTTCTCCCCCTAGTATGGTGTGTCGTTGTGTCAGGGGGCACATCGCATGTCAAGTCAGTCGATCTCACTCCACATCAACCAATTGGGGAGGGGGCCCATTATTACCCCTATCAAAAACCATACCTAGGTTAGTTTTCTTATTCCTAAATGCCAAAAACGAATCCTACTAAATTCCCCCCTCTTGCTTCTCTTTCTCCTTCTATTTGGTTCTCTGTTAGGTTTTCTTGTGTTATTTTTTTTATTTTGTATTTGATATGGTGGCTGGCTTAATAGACGAAGACAAAATTATACTTTTAAGATTTATTCATTTTTAAAATTTAACTTTACAGACTAATTACATATTATCCCTTTAATATCATGGTCCCTAAATTTAAAAAAATTATATTTAAATTATATAAATTTTAATATAATTTTTATAAGTATATAAATCAGGATGCTAAAGAGGTCTAATTGTAGGAGTTTCAATATAATTTTTTTAATTTAGACCGATATGATAAAGAAATCTAATTATAGGATATAATTTATAATTAATCTAAACTTTATCGATAAATATAGATGATCAATCTAAAACATAAAATAATAAAATAAATAGATAAATAATTATTTAATATATTTATTCTATTTGATTGATAATAAGATGAGGATATACATTTCATATTGATTATGACAAAATATAATAAAAAAGTTTTTGACAAAAGTCAATTGATCAGGAAAAATGCTAAGTAGTAAAGAAGTTAATATTTACTTTGATAATTAAAAATTTTAATAAATTTATTTGTTAGATGGATTGTAAAGGGTTAATTGTGGATTTAATATATTCTTTTTAGAATTGATAAAGAAATCAAATTTGGAATCCAAATTAACTAAATCATTACTAAAAAATATTAAGAGTAACCATGAGGTTGTAATCCACCAAAATTTTCAAGTGCATTTGAAATTTTAGCTCCAAATTATGAAGCCAATTAGGGCCTATAAATACCCCAAATTTTCTTACATTTCATACAACAATTTTGAGTTAAATTTTTTTGATAAATTATGTGTGAAAATTATAAAAAAAAGAAAAGAGATAAGGGAGAGATAAAAGTCTTGTAGAACTTATAGTTCTCTCTTGTATTGTTGTAAGGTTTATCTCCTAAGCCTGGTAAAAGGAGAGAAGAATTTGATCTTCACCTAAAGAAGGTTGATAGTGGGCGCTAGTGGGCCTCGGGGAAGAGGACTCGGGAGTGGACGAAGGCCAGGTTGAGACTTGAACCACTATAAATGTAAGTGTGCTTTCATTGCTTTTATTTTACTTTTGACTACTCTTAAACACTTGAGAGTTAGATACAAAGTTTCAATCTCTCAAATTCTTTAAATTGGTTTCCAATCGATTTTATTGAAATATAAAAAGAAGCTTCCATTGTTCACTCTTTATTTTACGAAAGTAAGGTTTATAAATCAAGTATTATTTCTCTTGCACTAATTCAAGAGTTACCAATTCATCTTTTAACCATTGGAATGGGAATTTTATTTAACCTAAATGATGTAACAACGATTTATTTTCCCATATATTTAATGGGACGGATTACGTATTAGAAAACAAGGATGCGTATCTTTCCCATTTCTATATATTTTGATTTATGACACATTATAGAGAATGGTTTTGAGAAATCTTCCAAACCAATGAACGAATGAAATGATTTGGAACGAAAGAAATTTTCTTTTAATGCAAAGCCTATGAATGCCTTATTTTATGCAATTAATAAGAATGAATTTGATCGGATTTTCTCCTGTGATTCGACTTTTAAGTTTTGACATACATTATAATTGATACATAAAAGCATACTTAATCTAAATGAACCATTAAATGAAATGTCTTACAAAAATGAATAAGAAGAATACCTTCTTAAGAATAGGAAGAATTTGACATTGAGAACCCAAGAACACTTCCTAAAGAACAACAATAAAATTGAATTAAAGAGAACATATGACTCATCGAGTAAAATCTCGAGGGATGAGAACTTTGAACCTTTGATAAATGAACTGAATAAATTAATAAACATGAACCATAAAAATAATATTAAGATGGACAAAACCTCTTACTATGAAAGCAAGAAGCTAAGGCGCTCCAAAGAAGAAAATCAAAGCAAAAAAGAAGTAGCCAACTATGCTTTAATGGCCATCCAAGATGAGGTTATTAAATGTTCAAGTATTACCTTTCGAATTATTAAATATGTTTCATGAATTATTTGATGAATTTTAAAAAATTAATAAATCTTATAAGTTGCTTAAGAATAAATATGATTTGTTAGTTAGTAGATTTGATCTAATACATGATATATTATCATAACATAATCTTTGCTCTAAATATGAAATGTTAGATTATGTTAAAGAGGAAAATATCATACTTAAACAAACATTAGAAAAATTTAAAATAGGAAATAAATCTCTTAATATGATCCTTGCTAATAAGGGTCATGTTAATAGAAGAAAGAATATAGGCTTTGTTGGTAATACTTAACAAAAGCTAATCATTTTTGTTAAAGGGATCTACATTAAATTTACCATCAAAAGTTAAATATAATTTTTGTGAAAAATCAATTGGCACTTGGGAAGGCGTTGAATTAGTGCAAGTGTAAATTTTTCATTTTAAACAAAAATATTTCGGTTTAAGCACGATAGGAGGATCCAAAGCTTGTTATTCAAATAATAATAATATTATGAAGTTATTTGCTTACTGATTACTTAAGAAAGAGCAAGGAAATCCGAAAGATAAGAAACGTCGTAAGTGAAATGTTTACTTTCAAAGAGTAAACAAGATCGGAAGCGTTAATAAGAAAAGCAAAAGATGAATTCATAATTTTTATAGTGGTTCGGCACCAACAACCTATGTCCACTCCCGAGTCTTCCTTCTTGAGGCACACAAGCGTCCACTACAAATCTTTTTTAGGTGAAGACCAAACCATTACACTTTGCTTATAAGGAGACAAGATTACACTCTTTGATCACTCTCTTACCTATTTTCTTTTTCTTACAATTCTCATTCAATATTTTCCCAAAATATAATCCCCAAAATTATTATTTTGAATGTAAGAAAACTTTGGATATTTATAGGCCCCAAATTGGCTTCAAAACTAAAGCCAAAATTCAATCGTATCCAAAAAATCTAGGTACGGGTGGTTAAACCGCCCAGCCTAGGCAGGTAAACTGTCATCAGTCACCCAAAAGCCAAGGCGGCAACGGTACACCCATCGCTCACTAGCGGTTTACCCACCAGAATTTTTGTAAAAGTAGTTCCCTCCACTTTCTAAATTTCGGCTTTAACCTGATGTTGACCAACCCTCTGGTCAACCAATTGAGCTAAACCTAAGCTCAATCAAACCCCAATAGTGGACCCGATTGCCTTAGCCTTATTAAGTTGATTTGGATTCCTTCCAAATCTAACTCAATTTGAACTCAAATCCTAACTATGATTCATTGATTATAACACTTAATAACCAATCAAGATAATCAAGACCTAACTCCCGCCAATCTGGTAGCCTCCGATATTCTTGCGGTAAGTCTTCCGATCTTCTTCTGACGATCTCCAGGTGTGTTCCCAGTGAGCTTCCCAATCCCTTCGGTGAATCTCCTAGCAAACTCTCGACGAGATCCCACTACATCCGAACCCTGGCCTAATCCTTAAGCTTGATCTTAGCCCATTATCTAGTTATAACTTCATTGCTTTTGTCATAGTTAGTCCTGCATGATGCTAATTATGATTTAATTAAATATAATCATAATTGACAAACATCTATTACAAGACCATCCCAACTCCCGGCTAGCTTTTCGCATACCCTAATAATCTTCTAGCGAGTCTCGGTCTTCTTCTGGTAAACTCCCTTGTGTCATCTTAGCAAACTCCCGATACCCTCGGCGAGCTCCCTGTCATGCCCCTCTGAATTATAGGTTATTGTATAATTTTTAGCATTATTAGACTCCCAACGCACTTCTGGTGAGTTCCCAACCCCATCAACCCGATGCATGGACTTGACCTTGACCAATCCTGATTGTAATAATCATTATGTCATAATTAATCCTGCATCAATCAATTCTAACAATCTATGTTAGATCAATAACCCATCAATTGATTTCATCATCAAAATCCGAGATCCAATAATCTCCCCCTTTTTGATGATGTCAATCAATTAATGATAGGAGTTAATCCTAACTTTCCCTAAATCTATGCCACTTAAATTTAAGAGAATCACAAACATTTAAAATCAAGCAATTAATATTTTATGTAGATTTCAATATAAATTTACATCAAGTCATCAAATCATGAGTAAAAAGGAATTAAGTATCTATATCCAAGATGTCTAATTCATATCCTTATCCAAGATATCAATGTATTTCAACAAGATTATGTGTCATCAATGTATTCATCATGTGTCATCAATATATGTTTCTATCCTTTGGTTATCAACAAAAAGGTGAAATATGACTAATAATTTTAAAGCATAGGATGACATTACTTCCCCTTAATATATGCATTATAAAATTTTCTTTAATAAGGAGAAAAATAAGAGAGATGTTGTTGAATCATTTCATTACAGAGAATAGCTCTTAATAAATTTTAAAAGTAATACTAAGATGAACTCAAAAGTTCAAGAGATTTAAAGATTAATTATGTATTTCAAATTTAACAAAAGTCATCTCTTGATATAAAAAATTATCTCTTGTAAATTTCAAATGTGGCACTTCTTCATATAATTTTTTTTTTAAAAATAAGATAAAATCTTGGAGAAAGTTTTTTTTTAAAAATTAGTATCATAAAAAGACTTCATTTCATGAAATCTATATTAGCAATTTATATATTTTCATGATTTAACATTTCTAGGTCTCAACCTCAATCTTGTATATATAAAATTTCTAATATGAGCTCAACAAATTTTTCTCATATAAATTTCAGAAAAATATAACAAATAAATCTAAATAATAATAAATTATTATCTTTATGCTGATTTTTAAAATCATCATTATATGCATGATCATCATATATGATTTCACATCATTATACCTTCTTCCTATTTGTCAACGATAAAAAGGAGAAGTGCAATTAGCAAGTTTTTGATATATGAAAGCTTAGTAATTTAATAAATTTTTCATTACCTTAGAACATGCAAGCTAGTGAATTCATTCTTCTCCTTTGAGAAGTGCAAGCTAGTAAATATTTGCTTCATTTTCATTGTTCAAGCTAACAATTTTATAAGCTAATAAGTTTTGCTCCCCCCTTGTCATTGTTAAAAAGAAGGAATGGTTAGAATAGTGCAAAACTTTTCCCATTATATCATTTTTTAAGGAATATACCAATCATCACATGAAATATATCAAGAAAAATTAACATGGTGATGAGATATTCAATTTATAAAAATAAATTATGAATTCAAGAGATAAGTCATAGGAGAAACAAATAAAATCTCTTGATTTATCTATAAGAAATCTTAAGTTGTCAAGTTCATGATTTATATAAAAATCTCCTTTTAAATAATACGAAGACACATAACAAAAGATTTTGATTCATAAAAGATTTCAAGTTATAATTCCAAGAAATCAAAACCACTATATAGATAAATCACTCATTCAATTTCAAAATCATCAAAATTACTTTCAAGAGATTCAAAATGTAATTAATAGACTTATTAGTCTCTTGAAATACTAGTGATTTTCTTGCTCCACATGTGTGAGCAAGAAAATAGAATCAAGGTAGAGAAATGAAAAATATCATATCACAAAAATACTCAATTTTAAAGATGTAAATTTTATAGATATTAATTTTAAAATTAAGCTTAAAACTTCAAGATATTCAAGGAGTTTCAAAAGTTTAAAAGCTACTCATGCATTTAAAATCATCTTATGTAATTTTAAGTATAATAAAAAAATCATCTATTGTAAATTTTAATAAAAATTTAAGAATTTCATAAGAATGCATGATAGTAGATTAAGCTCAAATTGTAAATCAAATATTTTGCATGCATTTAGAAAATTTTAAATTTTCTTCCAGGCAAATTATTTCTCATTCAAGGTTATCATATCTAATTTACTTCTAATCATATTAATAATTTTGTCCTCTTTTTTTTGTTATTATTAAGAAAGAAATATGATGACATAATTTCTTCCTAGCATTCATATTCAAATTACGCCAAAAAGTATAAGGAGATAATGCCATTAAAGATAAAATTAAAATTTTGAATATCAAAAGATATGATTTCGTTTAATAAGTTTCTTTCCCCTTTTTTTTTTGTGAACAATAAAATGAGTCTTAGGGGATAATCTCAATTCATCTAAGATAAATCTTTTGAATAAAAAAGAAGAATAATCTTGATAAAATTTCAATTATTATTGTTAAGATTATAAATCTCTTTTTTATTAAAAAGAAAAAAATTATATAGATCAATAACGTGATTTCCATAACATATAAGTCAAGTCAAGAAATTAAGAAAATATTCATGATAATATAAATCTCTTTCAATTTTCAACTTGTCATAAGTTTAAGAAATACTAATTTTGGTAATAAGTTGTATCATTCATGAGTTTTAAAATAAATCATGTCAAGATAAATATTTATATCAAAAGGCATTCATGAATATCAAAGACATTTTTAAGTATTATTTTCTAAACTTACCAAAATCATGATAGTAATTTATTCAAGTTCAAATCATCAAATTATTAAAATCACTTTCATAGTTCAAGAGAGTCATAAAATAATATAATTGATTTATTTCTTTTAAAATAAAATCATTTGAAAACTTATCCATAATCATCATCAAAATTCACTTTTTGAAAAATACAATGAAAGCATCATACATTATTTTTTAATAGCTAAAATTATCTAATCCATTTTTGTAATTTAAGAGATTCAATAATAATATTATTATTTTATCTCTTGTTGAAGGATTAATAGAATAAAAATTATTTCAAGAATAATTGTCCTTCTTTTGAAATTTATTTTAAGAATGCAATGTCATTTAAAGTCAAAAACATAATTTCATCAACATCATTGCAATAAAATATTTTCAAATGAAAACTTTGGTTTATTTCAATTTTAATGATTTTTGGACTTAGCGTAGTGAGTTATCATGCTCATTTCATTCTCATTAAATATATTTTTAATTTACAAAAATACTAGACAAAACATGATTTTTCTCTCCCTTTTCTATATTGTTCTATGCTAAAATTATATCATTCAATACAATTATTAAATCATAATATTTCAATCATTTAAATCAATTATTCCATAGACTTTATCAATATTTGAACCATTTAATAATCAATTATTCCATAGACTTTATCAATATTTGAACCATTTAATAATAGTCTTTGCATTTAAACAAACCACTGATTTTAGCATTCACTCAAAATATGTTCTTCAATAACTAAGGTTTTCTGGTTCTAATTCATTTTCATACTTTTATACTCTATCTATGCATCATCAATATTAATTATATATAAAAGATTTTTTTGTCAATAATTTTAATTCTTATAATTTTCTTATTACTACTTTGGCTAGTAATCTTGAAGGAGTGTTATATCTCAAGTAATATGAATTAAGCATCTATTTTCAAAATATTTTTATTGCTCCTAGCCTTGTTAGAAAACAACTTTATATTATAGGAAGTTTTGATTTATGTACCCATTTAACATTGGGTACTTCATGATATGTTTTTTCCATTTTCTCTAATAGCATAAGATTGTTTATGATTCATTTAAGAACCCAAACTAACTTATGAGGACTATAATTTTTAAATAGACACTTATAATCCAAATGTCCTAATCTTCTACAAAAACTACACTTAATTCTTGGTGGCACATTTACGGTTGGTCCTTTAACAAATATAGTTGGTTTTTACTGGGTATTGCCTATAAAGTCTATTCCATTTCTTTTATAAATATGACCCTTATTGGCAAGGACCATATTCAATGATTTCTCACCAATTTTAATTTTTTTTAATATTTTCTTAAGCATGATATTTTTTTCTTTAATATTGTATAGCATTTCACATTTAGAACTAGGATTATATGATGTTAATAACTCATGTATTTCATCAACATTACCAACTAACAAATCACGTTCATGTTTAAGCAACTTAAAAGATTTACTAAGTTTTTAAATTCATCAAAAAAATCATGAAGCATATTTAATAATTTTGCAAAAAAATACTTAATAAATCACTAATCTTATTGTCGATGGCCATAAAAGCAAGGTTCTCCACTTTTTGGTTGTGCATTTGATCTCTGGAGCTCTTCGGCTTTTTACATTCATAGCAAGAGGTTTTGTCCATCTTTACATTATTTTTAAGGTTCAAGTTCGTTAATTTTTCTGATTTATTTGTCAAAAGTTAAAGGTCATCATCATTCGAGATTTTACTCGAGGAGTCATGGGTTCTTCTTGGTTCATATTCCTTCTAGTTCTTAGGAAGGTGTTCTTCTTGTTTATTTTTAGAAGTATTTTTATTTAATGATTCATTTATATTAAGTGTGCTTTCATATGTTATTTCTAATGCATACCATATATCAAAACCCGAATCAAAACAAGAAACTCGATCAAATTCATTTTTATCAAGAGCACAAAACAAGACATTCATAGCATTTGCATTTAAAGAGAAAGTCTTCTTTTTCTAATCATTCCAATCGTTCATTAGAAGAGAAGACCTTTCAAATCCGTTTTTAATGATAGTCCATAATCAAGGTCTAAATAAAGTAAAAAACTATTATCCAAGTTTTCTAATAAGTGTAGTCTATCCCACGAGGACGAACGATAGAAAAAGCCATCTTGAAAACTAATAAGAGTCATTTCTCTTACGTGTTAAACCAAATGAGAAAAACTAAGGCTTTGATACCAATTGTTAGGATCAATTGACACTAAGAGGGGGTGTGAATTAGTACAAGTGTAAATTTTTTATTTTAAACAAAAACGTTTTAGTTTAAGTACGATAGGAAGATCCAAAGCTTATTGTTCAAATAAAGCAAGTGAATGATAAAAATATTGCTAAGTTAATTACTTACTAATTATTTAAGAAAGAGTAAGGAAATTCAAAAGATAAGAAACATAGTAAGTGAAATATTTACTTTCAAAGAGTAAACAAGATCAGAAGCGTTAATAAGGAAAGTAAAAGATGAACTCACAATTTTTATAGTGGTTTGGCACCAACGGCCTATGTCCACTCTCAAGTCCTCCTTCTTGAGGCATACCGACACCCACTACCGATCTTCTTTTGGTGAAGACCAAACCCTTACACTTTGCTTACAAGGGAGACAAGATTACACTCTTTGATCACTCCCTTACCCCCTTTTTTTTTTATAATTCTCATATAATATTTTCTAATAATATAATCTCCAAAATTATTATTTTGAATGTAAGAAAATTTGGGATATTTATAGGCCCTAAATTGGCTTTAAAATCGGAGCCAAAATCCAACTGTATCCAAAAAATTCGGGTATGGGTGGTTCATCCATCGGCTTGGGTGGGTCAACCATCATTAGTCACTCGAAAGCCTGGGTGATGATGGTATACTCGTCGCTTACCGGCGATGTACCCGTCGAAATTTTCACAAAAGTTTGTTCCCTCCACTTTTTGAATTCTAGCTTTAACCTGATGTTGACCAACCCTCTAGTCAATCAATTGAGCTTAACCTGAGCTTAATCAAACCCCAATAATGGACTCAATTGCCTTATTCAGTTGATTTGAGTTCCTTCCAAATCTAACTCAATTTGGACTTAAACCCTAACTATGACTTAATGATTACAATGCTTAATGACTAATCAAGATGATCAAGATCTAACTCCTACCAATCCGACAGCCTTCGACATTCTTGTGACAAGTCTTTCAGTCTTCTTCTGACGATCTCCCGGCGTGTTCCCAGCGAGCTTCCTGATCCCTTCGACGAATCTCCTAGTGAACTCTCGATGAGATCCCACTACATCATCCGAACCCCGACCCGATGCTCAAGTTTAATCTTGGCCCATTATCTGGTTGTAACTTCATTGCTCCTATCATAATTAGTCCTGCACGATGCTAATTATGATTTAATTAAATATAATCATAATTATCAAACATCCATTACAAGACCATCCCAACTCCCGGCAAGCTTTTCAGCTACCCCAATAATCTTCCGGCAAGTCTCGGTCTTCTTCTAATGAACTCCCTTATGTCATCCTAGCAAACTCCCGATACCCTCGACGAGCTCTCGATGCACTCCTAGTGAGTTCCCAACCGCATCGACCTGATGCATGGACTTGACCTTGGTCAATCCTGATTGTAATAATTATTTTATCATAATTAATCATGCATCAATCAATTCTAACAATCTATGTTAGATTAATAACCATTAATTTATTTTATCATCAAAATCTGAGATTCAACAAAGTCAACAAATGTTTGTTTAAAAATGATAGTTCACACAAATTAATTTAGATTCCCAAAGAAACTACAAATAACTAAAAACTATTAGTAAAGAAAGATAAAATTCTTCATGAAGGTCCCATTATAAAATGAGTACCTAAATCTTTCTTGTAATTTGGTCACCAAACTAAAATGGAATGGTATCTTGATAGTGGATGCTCAAGCCATTTGACTTGAGATCTAACTTACTTATCAAGCTCTCTAGCTAAAATGTCAAACATAAGGAAAATTATTTGAATCAAGATGTTTGAAACTTAATGATCTTTGTTTCTATTATAACAAATCTTTTTATTAAAAATAGTTCATGATTATATAATTAATCTTGATAATGCACAACTAGAGCACACTAGCATGAAAATGAACTAGAACTAAAGAACTTAATTATTATTAATGAAAAATATTTATGTTAAAATTTACAAAAATGTGATTTTGTTGATAATATATTAGTTTCTATGATTTGAAAGATATTTTATATAAAACAACCCTCTTGACTCCCAAAGTTATTTATCCAAATAAAACCCTTTTTATGTGAGTCTAATTTTTTATATTCATGGTTATGACTAAAGATCTTTTTAAATAAACCATGAACTTTTAAAGTACATTTAATGATTGATTTGAATGTTATATTGGATGAACTTGGAATATGTTGCATGATTAAATGTTAGATTATTCTTGAATTGAGACTTGAAATAAATAAAAAATTGGAAATGAGTTTGTCAACTCCTTGCACTATGTGTAAAGTGTTAGACTCATTTAAATGTTGGAATTGAGATAGATTGAATTTTTACTTTGAAGATGTTTTATCATATTGATGTGTTATTGTAATGATTTTGTTAACGAACTTGAAATATGATTGAATGGTTGAATATTAGAATTTGAGCATATAATAAAATAAAAAAGGTGAGAGAAAGATCATACTTCATCTACTAATATTTTTTAAAAAATTAAAAATATTTTTCAAATGAGAATGAAATGAACATCGTAACTCATCTTACTAAGTCAAAAGAATTAGACTCACTTAAGTAAGAAAATCATCAGTATTAAAATGAATCGAATCTCTTATTTGAAAATATTTTATTGTAATGATCTTGATGAAACTTAGCTTTTGACTTTAAATGACATTGTATAAAGGCATTCTTAAAATAAATTTCATAAGTTAAAACAACTAAAAAGGATGATAATTCTTCTTAAAAATATTTTTAAACTATTAAGGCTTCAATAATAGATAAAGTGACATCATTATTATTGAATCTCTTAAACTATAAAATATATTTTGATGATTTGAACTTGAATAAGTTATTATCATGATATTTACATCTTGAGAAATTAAAACTTGAACTATGATTTGATATCATAATTATTTTTTCAGAACTATGATTTAAAAATCTTCCTATGAACCATATTCTTGACAACTTTAAGTTTCATATATATAAATCAAGATATTCTATCTTTTCTTTTTTGTAATTTATTCATGATCTTGATATTTATAATTTGATATAAATGAATACTCTTCTTATTTGATCTTCTAAGTTTTCAAAAGATTTGAATCTTATCTAAGAAGAGATTTGTCAAAATAAATCATATTCTTCAGCATTCATGATTTGATAATAATTTCCTTAATGATATGATTACTTATGACTTCCTTCTTAGTATAACGTATCCCCAAAATTAATATTTCTTAAATTTATGATAAGTTACAAATTAATTGAGATTTATTTTTCATAAATATTCTCTTGATTTCATGACTTCACTAATCCTTTATGAGAATTACATTTAATCTCTATGATTTCTTCTTTTTAAAGAAGATTTATGATCTTATCAATTATAATTGAGATTTTTTTATCAAGATCATTCTTTGATTTTATTAAAAAAATTTATCTAAATAAATTGGGGTTTTAAGATTTATCTTGGATGAATCAAAAGTATTCAATCCCCTAAGACTCATTTTTAGAGAAAAAAGAGGAGAGATTTATTAAAAGAAATCATGTCTTTGATAATTAGAATTTGATCTATTATACTTAATGACATGATTGCTTTGGTTATATTTAGAACATGGATGTAAAAGAAAAATTAAATCATTATATTTCTTTTTGACAATAAAAAAGAGAGAGGAGTCAAAATTATTAATTTAGTTAGAAGAAAATTTGGATATAAAAAATCTTCTAACATTGGATAAAGAGCGATTTGCTAAAAAGAAAATTAGGAATTTTTAAATACACAAGATTTGAATGATTGGATTTCTATTTTACTTGAAATTTTGAATATATAAGATTTCTTGATTACTTATGTTGAAATTCACAAACAAAAAAGAGGGACAAATTTATCAAATCATGTCTTTTTAGATTTGAATTCATAAAATGATACTCTTATACTTTTGGGTGTAATTAAAATATTGATTAAAAAATTATACTATCATATTTCCTTTCTTGACAATGACAAACAGGAGGAAATAAAATTATCAATATGATTATAAGCAAATTGAATATGATAATATTGAATGAGAAATAATTTGCTTAGAAGAAAATTTAGAATTTTCTAAATACATGTGAAATACATAATTCATAATTTGAGCTTGATGTATTATCATATTTTCTTTTAAAATTTTTGACCTATATAAATTGAGCTTTTTATCAAAATTTACACGAGGTAATATTCAAAATGTATGATTTGCTATATTTCATATTTCTTGATTTACTATTATGTTTTAAATTATACATATGGTGAATACATAAGTAGATCTTGGATTTCTCGAAATTTTTAGCTCATCTTTAAAATAATCATTTCGAAATTTACATCTATAAGATTGACATTGAGAGCTATGAATGCTAAACCATAACAATGCTTGAATTACTTAATTTGCTACTCTTGTTTGAAATGAAATGAAATGAATTAAATTAAAATTTTACAAGATTAAGTTCTATTTTTATAATATAATAATTTTAATTCCCTTGCCTTATTTCTTCTTTATTATTCAAAGAAAGAGAAGAAAATTTTTCATAAGAAAATTATGATTTTATCCTATTTTATTTAGGGGGAGCAATGTAAAATTTCTTTTATGAAAATATAAAAATTTTGATACATGATGAGTTTATGTATCATGAAATTAATTGCTTATTATTTCACCTCTTATTAATGATGACAAAGGGAGAAATTATAAATTGATGACACAAAAATGATATATACATGTTAAAAGGAAAAAAATTTATAAGAAAATTATTGCTCATATCTTATTTTACTAAGGGGGAACAATGACACATGTGTCTTGAAATTATTTGCTCTAACATTTCACCTTTTCGTTGATGGCAAAGAGGGAGATGATATATTGATGACACATGTAGAAAAACAAAAAATGATATTTTTCTATTTTTATTGATAAATAAAGGGGAGAATTAATTGATAACTTAAGGAAGAGAATTTTCAACCTAATGTATTATTGATGCATAATGTTGAAATTAATATTATATTATGATAATTTCTGAAAGAAGAAAATTTTGCATGAAATTCTTAGAATATTCTTGAAATTTTGATGATTCATGATTGGTTGAAGTAAATATCTTGTATCATGTATGATTTAATGATTTTAAATTTTATTGTATATCATTTCAATATTTAAATGGATGATATGATAATTTGAATTTAAGAGTATTTGGTTCCCTTAAATTTAAGTTTTCTCATTATTTGAATTAATGATATGGATTTAGGTGGAGTAAGTTTTAACTCACGTTATCAATTAATTGTCATCATCAAAAAGGGAGAGATTATTGAATCTCAGATTTTGATGATAAAATTAATTTATGAGTTATTGATCTAACAAGGTTGTTAGAGTTGATTGACGTAGGATTAACTACGACAAAGAGAAAATTACAATCAGAGGTTTGACCAAAGTCAAGTCTAGGCATTGGGTCGGAGTGAGGACGATGCAATTGGAAACTCACCTGGAGTGCATTAGGAGCTTGCCGAGGGTATCGAGAGCTTATTACAATAGTGCAAGGGAGTTCGCCGGAAGAAGACCATAGGAGGATTGTCGAGGGTAGCCGAAATGCTTGTCGAGAGTTGCGAAGGTCTTGATTGGATTTATTGGCCATGTTGATTATAATTAATTAAGTTATAGTTAGCATGGTTAAGGTTAAGTCTTACTTGAGTTAGATTTGGAATGATCCAAATTAACTCAAGTGAGGCTAACCGGGTCTACTGTGGAGAGTGGATTGAGTTCAGGTCGAGCTCAATTGGTTGACCTGGGAAATGGCCAACAAAAGGTACAAGTTGGAATTGAAAACATGAAGGGCATCACTTTTTTGGATTTTTCGACGGTTGTACTGCCTAGGCCGATGGTTGTATCGTCACCACCCAAGATTCTGAGTAGCTTTCAGTGGTTGTACCTCCGTACTCGAATTTTCTGGGTGCGTTTGAAATTTGAGCTCCAAATTTTGAAACCAAATGAGATCTATAAATATCCTAAGTTTTATTACATTTCATACTACAATTTTGGGCTAGAAATTCTATGATAAATTGTGTACAAAAATTATAAGAAAAAGAAAAATGGTAAGGGAGAGAAGAAAGTCTTGTAAAACTTATAGTTCTCCCATGTAAGGTTTAAAGATTCATCTCCTAAGCCTGGTAAAAAGAGAGAGGAAGCTGTAAGGGTTTGATCTTCACCCAAGGAAGATTAATAGTGAATGCCGATAGGCCTCGGGATTGGAGGTAGGTCAGGTTGATGTTGAACTACTATAACTGTGAGTGTACTTTAATTGTTTTCATTTTATTTTTAACTATTCTTAAACACTTGATAGTTAGATACGAAGTTTTAATATCTCAACTTCTTTAAATTGGTTTTCAGTTGATTTTATTGAAATATAAAGATAATCGATTTTATTGAAATATAAAGAGAAGATTCTATTGTTTACTTTACGAAAATAAGATTTTTAAATCGAACACTATTTCTCTTACTCTAAATTCATCCTATCTCTCAACGCTAGTTGATCATAACATTTCTTTTTGTGCATAATGGTTGTTGCTCGTGACAAGTATTTTTTAATTACAATACAATGGTGTCAATTAAATTATACTGTTGATCTTGAATAAAGTTTCTTAACATAAAAATATGAAATTGATTATGTACTTCAACTAAAATAAATAGTAAAGTAAGTCTATAAGCCACATTCTTAATTATTAATTCTCTCCAAGATTTTTAATAGTCCAATAAATCCTGGACTGACTGTACCATCCATTCCACATCTTGCAACGCCTTTGCTGGGGTAACCTTTAGGAAAACATGATCTTCAATTCAAAATTCTATTCCGGCTATTCTATTATTCTCATAACTCTTTTGCCTGCTTTTAAGTTGTCAGTAAATATTCTTTAATCAACTTAACATTTTCAATTGTTTCCTCAATTATGTTGGGATACAATAGTTTTATGTCATCCCAACAAATAGGTGATCTGCATTTTCTACTATATAAGTTTCATTGAGTTGGTTTGATACTTGCTTGATAATTATTATTATAGGTAAATTTTATTATGGATAATATTTCATCCTAGAATCCACTAAAATCTATCACATAGGATCTGAGCATGTCCTTAAGAATTTATATAGTTTTTTTTATTGACCACTTGTCTAACAATGGAAGGTTGGTGCTGGAATTCAAATTGGTTCACATAGATTTACGTAAGCTTATCTAAAAGCAACAAATATAGGATCTCAATCTGATCCCATAGTCCTTGGTACACTATGTAATTTAATGACCTCATTAATATATATCTTGGGAAACTTTTCAAAGAACTATTAACTTTAGCTACAAGAAAGTGTGCTAGTACACTATGTAATTTAATGACCTCATTAATATATATCTTGGGAAACTTTTCAAAGAACTATTAACTTTAGCTACAAGAAAGTGTGCTAACTTGGTTAGACGTCCATAATCACTCAAACAGTATCATCATATAGAAAGTTTTTGGTCACCCTACTACAAAATTCATAGATATGCCCATCCATTTTCATCAAAGTATGGACAATGGCTCTAATTTTTCAAGTGATTTATTATGCTCAAATTTAACTTATTGGCAGATAAGACATTACGAAACATATTATGTATTCTACAAAAAGTTTTCTGGTAGATCTCAATATATCTTAGTTCCACCTGGATGCATTGTATAACCCGATATGATGAGCTTTATTCAGTATCCTTTTTTTCAACTTCTAATCATTTGGCACACAAATTCTGCTACCGAATCTTAAAGCTATCTTTGTGAATTCTACAAAGTGACTGTGACCCACCTTCAATATTGTCTCAAATTTTCTTCAAGTGACTATCGTGGGCTTAAGCAGTCTTGATTCTTCCAATTTTTATCTTAGGTTCAACTTTTTTTTTTTTTTTAATGTAAAGATATAGTTCAAACATCAGTAAATATCTCACATTTGTCATCATACAAATAATGTCTCCATATTTTCAGAACAAAGATTACCACTGCTAATACATGATCATGCGTGGGGTAATTCTCCTCATATGGTTTTAATTGTCTAAAAGTATAGACCATAACTTTACTATGTTGCATCAGAACATATCACAGTCCTGTTGTTGAAGCATCACTATGTATGCTAAATCTTCAGAAGGTATAGACACTTTCTTGTCGACACTTGGAAGCTCTCTATTCACAATCACTATTCAAATTTGACCCTCGTCTGAGTCAATCGAGTTAAAGGTCTAGCAATTCTCGAAAATTCTTCTACAAAATTTTCTATGGTAGCCAGTTAATCCCAAAAAAATTACAGATCTTAAAGACATCAGATAGGTTGTTCCATTCCACCACTACTCTTACTTTTTCAAGATCAACTGCAATGCCTTCTATATTACACAAAAATGCCACCTCATATAACACCCATTTCTTTACTTTTGCATATAGCTTGTGATCTCTCATAAGTGGTAGAATGATCCTTAAAATGCTCTTCATGTTCTTCTCTACTTCTTGAATGCTCTTCATGCCCCAAATAACTAATCAAATAAATCATTAATCCTCAACAAAAGGGATATCTGTTTCGCACTATTACTTATTCAGTTTACGATAATCAATACACAATCTTAAAGTCACATCGTTCTTCTTTACATATAAAAATATAGGCACCCCAAGAAGAGACATTAGGTCTAATGAGACCCTTAACAAGTAATTCTTGAAGTTGCTCCTTTAATTTTTTTCAATTTAGTGAAAGCCATTCTATAGGAGACTTTGTTATTGGTCTAGTGCCAGTTACTAGATCAATATTGAATTATACTTATCTAATCAAAGATCATCTTAAGAATTATTCTAGAAAAACCCTAGATATTCACGTGTTAGCATCTAAGTCGTACTAAGAGGAGGAGTGAATTAGCATTATAATAAATTTTAACAGACTTTAAAGCTTCATAAAAAAAATCTGTATTGAAAATATGATTAATTAAATATTGAGTACGAGTAAGGGTTACGATTAAAGTGAATAATAATAAGTAAACAATCACAAACAAAAATTATAAGTAAGAGAAGAAATATAAATTGATATATAATGGCACTCTTGATTCCTCTTCTTTTGAGGCTATCGACATTCATTACTAATCTAATTTCCAATAGATGAAGATAAACTACCTTTGTTATAATCTTTCTCCTTTTTATAAGTTTAAGAGAGAACCCCCACACTCACTTTACAAGAGATCTCACACTTCCGATAACTTAGTATCACAACTAACTCAAGGAGGAAGAGACTCAAATAATATTCAAAGAAAGAGTTACAACACTTCACACATTCAAGAATAGATGTTCTATCAGCCAAGCTTAAGTGTGGCATTTATAGACCCCAAAAGGTCTTAAGAATAAAACTAAAAAAATTTAAATTATCAAAATTTTAGGGTATGCACGGTACGACAGTCGACATCATTGACAAATTTAAATTCTGAGTGGTACTACATTGCCCTAGATAGTATTACCAGTTACCATAAGTGGTGCCACCATTAGAAAGAATAACAAGTACAAACACTAGTTCTCGGTGTACTCAAGTGGTATTAATGCCTAGGCCTAATGGTACTACCACTTAGGCTTGCTTTATCGGTCTTCTAATGGGCCTAAGTTGGCCCAACTTCAAGCCTAATGGTTTTTTTGATAAATTAGCATTGTTTTAACCTAATATCAACTCAAATTGATCTAAAATGACCTTGATCAAGACTTTTACACATCAACTATATATCTGACACATTTAAGAAGCTTTTTTGACATATTACATGCTCTTTCGACATGTCATCCAAACTTTTGACATTTCGTCCAAGCCTTCAATACATCACTCTTTCCGTCACCATATCACCTATTCCACTAGCATATCAACATTCCTATACATCTAATCTTCTGGTACAATATCTAATTCTTTGGTACGATATCCGAACCTATAATACGAAGTCCGATCTTTGGCACATCGACCAATCTTTTGGATTGATATCTATTCGTGAAAAATCTTCGTGCCTACTCAGTAGGCATGATCTGTGCCTCCGTGTCTACTGAGTGGGCAAGGCTGGTTTTGGCCCATGTGCGCTAGCTCACCTGCAGTCGTCTCGAGCGGAGAGAAGGTGGAGCACAATTGGGTGGAAGGAGCCCTCGGGTTCATCTCGGCAGGTCGGTAGCTGATGCGTTGGAGCTCGGGTCGAGAATTTGTGCCTGCGGCTCGGGTCGGTTGCGGACTCCTACAGAAGGTCGAGTCGGGTGGGGTTCCCGACGTGACCCCTCTGATAATTAAGTCAGTTAAGTTGGCGATTTGTGATCCCCCTACTCCGTAGAGGTGCAGGAGCTTTTATAGTGGGTGTTACAGGTTGTTCATATCTGAGATCTTTACTGCCTCTATTGCTTACCATGCTGTCGTACTTCTCCACACTATCCATGATCCTTGCAGTGAGGTGTGTGTTTTGCCTGCTGCAACTGTGGTGTATCGACCTTACCTATGTCAGGTTAGTCGTACTATCACTGACTCCTCCATGCCTATGTCAGGTCGCCTCCGCTGTGTCGGGTCGGCCACGCTGGAGATCTAGTCGTCCAAGGGCGTGGGGGCATGGCAACCAGGTCAATATTTGCTATATCATCCCCTCCCGAGAAGACCTTCTCGAGGTGCCCGATTAGGGTGCTGAAGACGAGGTCTTGTGCCGAGCCGTGGATTTGTAGTGGAGTCCAATTAATCCGGGGAGCTGATCCGACTGAGCAGGGGCTCAAGAAATAAATTGGTCAGGTTTGAGTACCAGGAAGCTGATTCAACTGAGCAGGGGCTCGAGAAATGAACTGGCCAGGTTTGAGTACCTGGAAGCTGATTCGACTGAGTAGGAGCTCGAGAAATGAACTAGCCGGGTTTAAGTACACGGAAGCTGATCCAACTGAGAAGGGGCTCAAGAAATGAATTGGTTGGGTTTGAGTACCCAGAAGCTGATCCGACTGAGTAGGAGCTCGGAAAATGAATTGGTCGAGTTTGAGTACCCGGGAGCTGATCCGACCGAGCAGGGGCTCGGGAAATGAATTGGCCGGGTTTGAGTACCGAGAAGCTGATCCAACCGAGCAGGAGCTCGAGAAATGAATTGGCATGGTTTGAGTACCCAAAAGTTGATCCGACTAAGCAGGAGCTCGGGAAATGAATTGGCTGGGTTTGAGTACCCAGGAGTTGATTCGACCGAGCAAGGGCTCAGGAAATGAATTGGTCGGGTTTGAGTACCTGGAAATCGATCCGACTGAGTAGGAGCTCAGGAAATAAATTGGCTGGGTTTGAGTACCCAGAAGCTGATCCGATTGAGCAAGGGCTCGGGAAATGAGTTGGTCAGGTTTGAATACCCGAAAACTGATCAGACTGAGCAAGGGCTTGGAAAATGAATTAGTCGGATTTAAATACCTAGAAGCTGATCCGACCGAGCAAGGGCTCGGCAAATGAACTGGTTGGGTTTGAATACCCGGAAGCTGATCTGACTGAGCAGGGGCTCGGGAAATGAATTGGCTAGGTTTGAATACTTGAGAGCTGATCTGACCAAGCATGAACTCGGGAAATGAACTGGCCGGGTTTGAATACCCAGGAGCTAGTCTGACCGAGCAGGGGCTCGAGAAGTGAACTAGCCAGGTTTGAATACCCGAAGTTGCTCTAAACAAGCAGGGACTCAGGAAATGAATTGGTCGGGTTTGAATACACGGAAGCTGCTCTAACCGAGCTGGGGCTCGAGAAATAAACTGGTCAAGTTTGAATACCCAGAAGCTTATTCGATCGAGCAGGGGCTTGGAAAATGAACTGGCCGGGTTTGAATACCTAGGAGTTGATCTGACCAAGCAGGTGCTCGAGAAATAAACTGGTTGGGTTTGAATACCCGGGAGCTGATCTGACCAAGCATGGGGCTCGGGAACTGAACTGGCTGGGTTTGTATACCCGGAGGCTGGACTGGCCGAGTAGAGCGGCTCGGAAGCTAGACTGGCTGAGTAGTGCTGCTCGGGTTCTAGATTGGTCTAGTATTGCAACTTAGGTTTGTGAGTGGTTGAGCACTACTGTTCGGGCTCATAATTTGCCCAAGGCATAGCTCAGGCTTATGAGTGCTCGAGGTGCATAGCTCAAGCTCATAATTGGCCCAAGGCATAGCTCGGGCTTGTGAATAGCCGAGCAATGTTGCTCAGGCTCGTGAGTGGTCGAGCATTGTTGCTCGGGCTTATGACTCGGGAATGGCTGAGCACTACTGCTCGGGCTTATGATTTGCCCAAGGTATAGCTCAGGCTTGTGATTGGCCCAAGGCATAGCTCGGGCTCGTGAGTGGCCAAGCACTATTGCTTAGGCTCATTACTAGCCCAAGGCATAGCTCGAGATTGTGAGTAGCCGAGCAATGTTGCTCAGGCTCATAAGTGACTGAGCAGTGTTGCTCGAGCTTATGATTGGCCCGAGGCGGAGCTCAGGCTTGGGAGTGGCTGAGCGCTGCTGCTCGGGCTTGTGATTGGCCGAAGACATAGCTCGAGCTTGTGAGTGACTAAGTGCATAGCTCGGGCTCATAACTTGCCCAATGTGTAGCTCGGGTGAGTGAGTGACCAAGGTGCATAGCTCGGGCTCGTAAGTGGCCAAGGTGCACAACTTGGGCTCGTAACTTGCCCAAGGCATAGCTTGGGCTTGCGAGCGACCGAGGTGCACAATTTGGGCTCGTAAGTGGTCGAGGTGCACAACTCTGGCTCGTAAGTGGCCGAGGTGCATAGCTTAGGCTTGTGAACAGCCGAGGTGCACAACTCGAGCTTGTAACTTGCCCAAGGCATAGCTCGGGCTTGTGAGCGGCTGAGGTGCACAACTCGGGCTCGTAAGTGGCCCAAGGCACAACTCAGGCTCGTAAGCTACCGAGGTGCACAACTCAGGCTCGTAAGTTGCCCAAGGAATAGCTCGGGCTTGTGAACAACCGAGGTGCACAACTTGGGGTCATAATTTGCCCAAGGTGTTGTGAGTGGTCGAGGTGCACAACTCGGGCTCTTAACTTGCCCATGTGCACAACTCGGGCTCGTAACTTGACCAAGGCATGCTTGTGAGTGGTCAAGGTGCACAACTCGGGCTCATGAGTTGCCCAAGGCATAGCTCGGGCTTATGAGCGACCAAGGTGCACAAATTGGGCTCGTAAGTGGTTGAGGTGCACCACTCGGGCTCATAACTTGCCCAAGGCAGAGCTCGGGCTTGTGAGTGGCCAAAGTGTGCAACTCGGGCTCGTAAGTGGTCGAGGTGCACAACTCAGCTCGTAAGTTGCCCAAGGTGTAGCTCGGGCTTGTGAGCGACCAAGGTCCACAACTCAAGCTCGTAAGTGGCCAAGGTGCACAACTCGAGCTCATAACTTGCCCAAGGCATAACTCAGGCTTGTGAGCGGCCGAGGTGCACAACTCGGGCTTGTAAGTTGCCCGAGGCATAGCTCGGCCTTGTGAGCGACTGAGGTGTACAACTCGGGCTCATAAGTGGCCAAGGTGAACAACTCGGATTCGTAAGTGGCTAAGGTGCACAACTCGGGCTCGTAAGTTGCCCAAAGTGTAGCTCAAGCTTGTGAGCAGCTGAGGTGCACAACTCGAGCTTGTAACTTGCCCAAGGCATAGCTCGGGCTTATGAGCAGCCGAGGTGCACAACTCGGGCTCGTAAGTGGCCAAGGTGCACAACTCGAGCTCAGAACTTGCCCAAGACGTAGCTCGAGCTTGTGAGTGACCAAGGTGCATAATTCGGACTCGTAACTGGCCGAGGTGAACAACTCAGGCTCATAACTTGCCTAAGGTGTAGCTCAGGCTTGTGAGCGGCTGAGGTGCACAACTCAGGCTCATAAGTTGCTCGAGGCACAGCTCAGGCCTGTGAGCGGTCGAGATGCGCAACTCGGGCTCGTAAGTGGCTAAGGTGCACAACTCGGGCTCGTAAGTTGCCCAAGGCATAGCTCAGGCTTTTGAGCAGCCGAGGTGCACAACTCAGGCTCGTAAGTTGCCCGAGGCATAGCTCGGGCTTGTGAGCGGCCGAGATGCACAACTCAGGCTCGTAAGTGGCCGAGGTGCACAACTCGGGCTCATAATTTGCCCAAGGCGTAGCTCGGGTTTGTTGAGTAGTTGAGATCTCTCCAAGATGCACCTTGGGATTATTCGACTGCGAGCGTTCTTGCGACATCGGGCCCTCCTTCTAGCGCCAAAATGTTTGTAAAAAATCTTCGTGCCTACCCAGTAGGCACGGTCTGTGCCTCCATGTCTGCTGAGTGGGCATGGCTGGTTCTAGACCGTGTGTGCTAGCTCGCCTATAGTCGTCTCAAGTGGAAAGAAGGTGGAGCACAGTTGGGTGGAAGGAGCCCTCGAGTTCATCTCGGCAGGTCGGTAGCTGATGCGTTGGAGCTCGGGTCGGGAATTTGTGCCTACGGCTCAGGTCGGTTATAGACTCTTACAGAAGGTCAAGTCAAGTGGAGTTTCTGATGTGACCCTTCCGATAATTAAGTCAGTTAAGTTGGCAATTTACGATCCCCTTGCTCCGTAGAGGTGCATGAGCTTTTATAGTAGGTGCTACAAGTTATTCGTGCCTGAGATCTTTACTGCCTCTATTGCCTACCACGCTATCATACTTCTCCACACCATCCATGGTCCTTGTAGTGAAGCGCACGTTTTGCCTGCTGCAGCTGTGGTGTATCGACCTTACCTATGTCAGGTCGGCCATACTATCGCTGACTCCTCCATGCCTATGTCAGGTCGCCTCCGCTGTGTCAGGTTAGCCACGCTGGAGGTCTGGTCGTCCAAGGGCGCGGGGATATGACAACCAGGTCAATATTTGCTATATTAATATCCAATTTTTAACATAATAATTTCTAGGAACAATGTCTAACTCTCCTACTCGATCATTGGTCTTTTTAGTAGTCAAAGTCTGTTATCGAAGTATTTCAAGTATTATTTCAAAAACATATTAGTTCAATAAACTCATTAATTGATTTTATTATCAAAATTTGGGATTTAATAATTTTTTTCCTTTTTGATGATGTCACCAATTGATGACAAAATTTTAACAAGACTCCTCTATGTATATGTTATTTTAAAAAGTCATGACAAACTTGAACTCAAATAATCATATATCATTTTAAATAGTTTTACTGAATTTATGTTGAAAGAAATTTGATCTTGCTAATATTGTGATTTAATCATTCAAGCCTAAAAATCAAGTTTTAAATTTAAAATAATCATAATCACTTCAGATTTTAATTTCAATCATTATCAATATGTAATATAAATTAAAAATAATTATAAGTTAATTATATACATAAATCAAACATGAGAGCCACCATTTCTTCCCCTTTGTCACAAATGAAAAATATGAGTTACTACTTATCCCCCTTTGTCATGAACAAAAAGAAGGGAGTGATCTCATAGTATTATGGTACTATTTCTCCCTCTTTTTATCAATGTTTCAATTATTTTGATATCATAGTATATGAAGGATCTTAATATTATGTCACCAAAGATGGATACCAAGTGGTTAATTAATGATGAGGTATTAACAAGACTCCTCTTATCTATATGCCATCTTCAAAATATGATAAACTTAAATTCAAAATAATACTTTTTCAATGGTAGCCTTGGATTTAAGTTGAGACAAATTCGATTTTGTTGATATTATCATTGTAAGCCCAAACATTTAATCAAGCTTTAAATTTTTTAAAAAAATTAATAAAATTAAACATATGTCACTACTAATAAAAAGTTATAGAAGCATCATAAGCCTTTTTGTTCAACACCTAAGCTAGCCATAAATCATTATTTCTCCTCTCTTAGTTATCAATAAAAAAAATAATTTACTTTTGCTACTCCTTTGTTATCAACAAAAGGAATAGAGTATACAAGTCATGAATTAAAATAGTCATAAAATAAATTTCAAGTTGTGAATACCGAAAAGTTAAGTGAAAGATTATGATTCATTTGGATACATCTCCTCTTTAGCCATTTACAAAAATAAGGAATCATATAAGAATAAATAATAAAGGATATTTAATTATACAATTGAAAGATTCAACATGCCTAATTTTTTTTAATAAAATTAAATTATTCTTCACTCAGTGGTTTAGTAAAAATATTTACTAACTGATGTTTTGTGTCAATGAAGCCTATAGATAGGTTAGGATTGTTTATATGGTCTCTAAAGAAATGATGTTTATCATCAATATGCTTAGTTTAAGAATGTTGAATATGATTTTTTGATAAGTAAATTGCACTAGTGTTATCACACTTTAAAGGTATATTTTCTAAGCAAAGTTCATAATCTTTAAAAAAATACATAACATGTATGTACTGTAACATATTTAGCTTCGACTATAAATAGTGTGATAGATTTTTAATTCTTTGAAAACTAAGAAATAAGTGCAAGACATAAGAATTACAAGTTCCAAAACTACTTTTTCTATCTAGATTAGTAGTTCCTTTTGAGTACGTAATTTTTATTTAATTTTTATAGTGAGATTATTTAGGATTAGACTATAATATTTCATAAAATCGAACATTAACAAGTATAGTTGTAGCAAGATATAATAAACTACCTATCATGTCTCTATTTTTTTTATCAAGAAATTCTCCTTTATTGTCCATATCTAATTTAATAGAAATGCTTATTAGTATGTTGATTGGCTTAGCATTGTGCATATAAAATCATTTCAATAGATCAAGACTATACTTAGTTTGACTAATGAAAAGCTCATTTAGTTGCTTAATTTGTAATCCTAATAAAAATATCAATTTTCCCATTAAGCTCATTTCAAATTCTTGACTCAACAAATAATTCACATAAAAATGTATCTATAGAACTAAAAAAATACCATCAACATAAATTTGAACTATAAGAAATTATTTTTAAAATATTTAATAAATAATGTGGTGTCAAACTTACCCTTTGAAAAATTATTTTGAATAATAAAAGAGCTAAGTCTCTAATACCAAATCCTAGATGCTTGCTTCAACCCATAAAAAACCTTAGATAATTTATAAACATTGTATAGAAAGAAGAACATTTTCAAATCTGGATAGTTGCTCAACACAAACTTCTTTAAGAATAAAACTATTAAGAAAAATAATTTTGATATCCATTTAAAATAATTTAAAATTTTTAAAACATGCATAGGTAAAGAGTATTCTTATAGTTTCAAGTCTAGTCATAAGAACGAAGATCTGTTTATAGTATGTACCCTCTTATTAGTTGAAATCTTTGGCTACTAATTTAGACTTGTTCGAACCAAAATACCTTATTCATTTTACTTATTCTTAATACTAATTTTGTGTTAATTATAAGATAGAACTAGGTCTAGGATTAAACATCTAATTTTTTTCTTTTAAATTGATTTAGCTCTTTATGTATTGTCGATATTTAGGCTCATTTTGAGATAAAAAAATTAGTATTTACTTACATATTTTTTAAAGAATAATAAGTTTGAATACCTTTTTGATGTATCTCTAATAACTAGCTCTTTAAGATGTGCATGTATACTTTCATTCATTAAGTTTTCTTTGAAAGTATATTTTACTTTAGGGAGATGAATTCACATTAAAATTTAATTTATTAAATTTAAGTTCATCATCGCTTCGAGAGATTCATCAAAAATAATATGAATAAATTCTTCAATAACTAATGATCTTTTATCGAAAACTCGATAAGCTTTAGATATAGAGAAATATTTAAGAATAATACCTTTATCAAATTTTATATCAAATTTTTTTAAGGCATCTTTGTCATTTGAAATAAAATACTTATAATTAAAAACTTTAAAATATAATGATCTTTTATTGTTCAATAATTCATAAAGTGTCTTAGATAGATGAGGTCTTATAAAAACCATATTCATGACATAATATATTGTGTTAACGGTTATGACCAGTATTTAGATAAGCTATGTTTATTAAGAATTGACTCCTATTGTTTCTCTCAACAACTTAATTTTATTACAAATTTCTTGTAGTGAAAAAATTATTGTCATACTCATTCAAATCATAAAATTCTTAAAAATCATGGTTTTAAATTTATCACAATGATCACTATGAAGAAAAAAAATTATAAAATATTTTTTATTTGGAACTTATTTATAAAACTTGATAAAATTATTTTAAACGATAATTTTTATGTGCCAAGAAATATCTTCAAGTATATCTAGTATAGTTATCAACTATAATAAAAAAAATACTTAATATCTCTTGGACTTGTGATTTCAATAAGTCTAAGAAATTCATGTAAATTAATTGTAATGGTTCAGATATACTAGATTTTTAGGTGTGAAGCTACTCCTTATATATTTTCCTAATTGACATGCATCATAAATTTTATTCCTTAATAAATTTGATTTTAGGCTTTCCTCTTATAAGTTCTTTATTCTAATTTATAAAATAAAATTCATATCAACATATCCTAATCTCCTATGTCAAAGTCATGTATCATTATTTAAAATTAAAAAATATATTATGAAAATAATCAAGATCAATAGTAGAAATTATTGTTTCTTAAGACTATCATAGATTATTCTTACTTTAGTATTTCTATGATACAAGCATAAGATTTAAATTTAACATTATATTCTTATCATAAAATTGACTTATGCTTATTAAGTTATGCTTTAAACCATTTAACAAAAGCACATCTTCAATCAAAGAATTTTATTTATTACTATATTTGTAATGTTAATAATTTTTTCTTTATTATTATCTCCGAAATAAATATATTCTCAATCTCGACTAGTGAGTTTTGATAAATTTATTAGATTTCTGGTCATGTGTCTTGAGCATCCACTATCAAGATATTATCTTTTGTTTATAGCTATTATTTGGAGGCATACCTATAAGAAAGAGAAATTATAGCTATTATTTGGAGGCATACCTATAAGAAAGAGAAATTTGCTTGAGATATCTATTTAGCTTTGGGTCATTTATAAGATCTATCTTTCTTTCCTTTTAGTTTTAAATTAATTATGATTACGAATTCAAATTAATTTAAGATGATTATATTTCTTAAGATAACATGTGTAAGTATAATGATCATACTTTTTATAAAAAATATATTTACTTTAAGATGTGTATGAGTATACAATGCAAGTTTACAAACATGATTAGCTTTTGATGAGTGCTATTACCATGAAGCCAATGGCTTCATTTCTCAATACAAAATTTTGTTCCATAAGAATCATATTAAGTGACTTATTTTTAATTTTAAATTTCTCTAATGTTCGTTGTTTTTTAAGTGATTCTATTATATCGTTACTATCAATAGACTCTTTGAATCAATGTTCTATTTTTTTCATTCATGGCAAGTAAGTCATTCTTTGTATTTTTCAAAGCATGCAATTGTTAATTATTGAACTAATACATTTTTATGTTCAAGGTCAGATTTTTTAAATTTTCATAATATAAGAAATATAAGATGTTGATATATAGTTATCATACTTAATTTTAATATATCAAATTCATTAGCGAATGAGACATAATCTCTTTTTAATAAATTATATTTTTTTTATCAATCTTTTTAAGTTTATTATATAAATCATGAAATGCTTCAAGTAATTTATTATGTGATAAAAATGTTTCGAAAGAGTCAAATATCTTATCATTGAAAGCCATTAAGACAATTTGCTACTTCTTCATTAATTTGCTATTTCACTTTCGACTCACTTAGTTCATCTCATATTATTTTGAGTGCTTTCTTCTACTTTTGAGTTGATGACTTCTTTTTAATTATGGATACTCATTTTTAAAGTATCTTAGCTTTTCTACACTAATAGCATATAACTACACCTTTATTGGGCTTGTTTTATTATTATATTATCTTCTTGCTAGATTTGTCTTGTTTTTTCACATAAATTTTTTAAATCTTTTTATAGGAAGTGTCATATATTCATTGTCATTACTTAAGCTTTTGCTTGGGTAATCTTCTTTAAATTTGAGAGCAATATCCTTCATTTTCTTTGAAAGATTTTATTTTCTTCTTTACCATATGCTTTATATATTATTTCATAGGTCATTAAAGTACAAGTTCTTCAAGAAAAAGCTTATTCAAGTTTTTGTCTCATTGAATTATAAAGCTTTTGGATCACAATTTTTAGGAAGAGATCTTAAGATCTTTCTCACTAATTCAAGATTAGTATAATTTTCACTAAGAGATTTTAATCCATTGACAATATCTATAAAATGGGCGTATATGCAACCAATAGATTTGTTTAGCTTCATTTTAAATAATTTATAACTATGAACCAAAAGATTAATTTTTTTAGATTATTTTACTGTGCATTCGTGAATAACTACAAGTGTGTGACATATATCATATACAATGTTACATATAGAAACTCGATTTAACTTATTTTCATCTAAAGTATAAAATAAAGTAATTGTAGATTTATCATTTAAAAAAAATATTCTCTTTTCAGAATTAATTCTATTCATTTATCGATTTAAAAGAGTTTTGGAAACCTAACTCGATAATATTTGATAAATCAAAATACAAAGAAAGTAGAAAAATCCTCATTCATGTTTTCCAATAGATATAATATGTTCCATCGAAGATGGAAGGACATGTGATAGAATATCCCTTTTGATTGCTTGAAAATATTATCTATTTTCTCTTGGGTCTCAATTTAAATAAGAGAACCTTACTCTAATACCACTTGTTATGATCTTAACGGCACTAAGAGGTGGAGTGGTGTGGGGTGAGGTGATGAAATAAAATTTTAATTGACTTTAAAACTTGATAAGAAAACCTGTATCAAAAATGTAATTAACCAAATATTGAGTAGATTATGAGTAAAGTGAATAATAACAAATAAGCAAACACAAGCAAAAGTTATAAGGAAAAGAGGAAATGCGTCCATTTATAGCGGTTTGATCTTTCATGCTTAATTCCACTCTCGATTCCTCTTTCCTCAAGGTCACTATTTCAACACCAATCTTCTTTCTAACGGGTGAACATCAACTACCCTTATTATAATTTTTCTCCTTTTGAAAGGCTTAGGAGAGAACCTACATACTCACTTTTATAATAGATCTCTCACATTCTACAACTTAGTATCATAAGTAAACTCAAAAGGGAGGAAGAGATTCAAACATTGATCAAAGAGAGAGCTATAACACTTCATGAACTCAAGAATAGATGCTTCATCAACCAAGCCTAAGTGGGATATTATTAGGCCTTAAAAGACTTTAAGAAATAAGCCAAAAATTTAAACTCTTAAAAGTTTAGAGTATCAATGATACTACCATCGTTATTGGACAGTACTACCATTGTAATTTTTGATGCCACAATTGTGGACTCTGGCAGTACTACCATCGCCCTAGGTAGTAGTACTATTGTCGTTATAGGCGGTGCCACCATTGGAAAGGCTGATAAGTATAACCAGTGCTTGTCGACTAACTCAGGCGATACGATTGCCTGGCCTAGTGGTAACATCACCTAAATCTGCTTTAGACCACCAGTTTGGCCTTCTAATGGACCCAATTCAACCCAATTTCAAGCCCAATGACTTTATTAATAAGTTGACATTGTTTTAACCCAATACTAACTCAAATTTATCTAAAATAATTTTGATTAAGACTTTGACAAATTAATTATATAATTGATATATTTATAAAGCTTTCGACATATTATATACTTTTTCGGCATGTCATTTAATCTTTTAACACTTCATTTGAACCTCTAGCACATTACCATTTCCTTCAGGATATTATCCATTTCACTGGCATGCCAACTTTCCTATGATATCTAATATTTGAGCATAAAATCCGATCATTCCGACATGATGTCTGGACATATAGCATAAAGTCTAATATTTGGCATGTCGACCAATCATTTGGCTCAATGTCTAATTATGTATATGATAATTTTTCAACACAAAACTCGACTCTTCTTCTCAATAGTTGGCCCTTTAGTGGTCCAAATTCATGATCGAAATATTTCTTGCATCTTTTATCTCAAAAATATATTAGTCAAATAAATTTATCAATTAATTTTATCATCAAAATTTGAGATGCAATATCACACACCTCTAAGATGTCTATTAGATTCATATTAGTTTGATTGAAGTGTAACATCAACCACTACACCCTCTCTTTAGTAGATGTTTAACTTGCATAGCTTAGTTGATTTGAGGAAGAGGGTTAGTCATGCTACCTTAAAAGCTAGATTCTAGTCTTTTTGAAATTAAAAATTTTGTAATCTTCCGATAGTAATCTAAGGAGGCATGATATTTAGCTAACTAGTCCATTCCTAGAATAATATCAATATCAATATATATATATATATATATATATATATATCTAACTTGATCAAAGTCAATTAGAAGTTAGTTACCATCCAAATCATACAAATATGGGTGGCAACCGCTTCTACATTGACTAGGGTGTCAATAAATAATTTAATATCTAAAGGCTCATACATCAAATTATGCTTCTTAACAAAACGAACAGATATAAAAGTGTGAGTAGCACTTGAATCAAATAACAACACAAAAGTATATGTATAAGAGATCAACAAAATACAATTGAAATCTGAGTATCTTGTTAGTGTCATGGCAAATACTTTCCTTGATGCTTTGGGTTTCTGGTTACCAATTCTCATGTTTTTAGTGTGACTATGTGAAGGAATCTTATCGAATTAGATTCTTTTATCCTTTAAAACTCTCTTCTTTTGTTAGGAATATTCAACAATTTTATAACCTTATTGGCTACAATGAAGCCCTACATAGCCACTTTCAGTCAGTTAATTGTTGTCGAGTGTTTAATCTTTTTATCCTTTCATGAAAGTTCTAACCCTAACAGAAAGTTGACGGATTATAATCTTCCTTTGCTAGCCTTCTTTCATGCTTGCTTTGACTTCTCATTTGATTCTCCTTTCAAACTCCTTAACTCCCATCTTAATAATTCGAGCCTTATATCATTACTACTTCATATATGTACTCAGTTCAAATGATAACACCAGTTGTTTGATTTACCCCCATTACCTAAAATAAAAATCTTTTTCAAATCTATTCTTATCGGTGGCTAATAACTCAGGAGAAAATTTTGCTAGTTTTTCAAACTCAAATCTAATATTTTATGACTAACATATCCTTCCCCTTATTTTAATCTGGGAAACCTTTCCTCCGTTGGTGAAAAATACGTTTTAGTAAAAGACTCCTTAAATTTATCCTACATTATATAACATCATCTCCATTTTCATCTTTCTCGAAAATTTTTTCTTTCGATTTGCCACCAACCATATCCATTTTCTTTTAACATAAGGGTTCCAAACCTCACTTTCTTTTCATCAGTGCGGACCACAGTTCGAAATATCTTTTCTATCTCTTTAAGCCACTCATTAGCTTCAAAAGGGTTGGCACTGCCTTTGAAAGTAGGAAGATTCAGTCCTCTATAATCTACCAGTCTATTATTTCAATTATGTGACAAGCCAATACTCAAATGGAGTTATTGTTGCATCGTTTATTTAAACTCTTTACCATTCCAACTAATCTTTGCACCAATTGTAACATCCCCACTTGATTTTGTCCCTTGCTAGTCTTGGCTTCTTAAGTGTTCCTGACAATATTATGTTCATCATTAGAAGGTTGAGAACTATCAGATTGTTGGCTGATTTGCAGATTAAATCCTTGGAGGATATGTTTCAATTCTTCTATTACATCGTAACATTTTGCCCTACAATCGTAAAGTTCAATAAATTAAATTCAAAGCAAATATGATAAGAAACCAAACTATATGGATGCATATGGGTGTAGATAAATGAATTCTCATTTTCTTAACTTCCCTATAGAAATGATATAGCTCCTAATCCCATTGACTATAGATATCACTAGATTATAATACCCTCAACCTATTGGAACCGTGGATCCTTAACCCGTTTAATAATCAACAAAATGCTCATTCTTCTAATTATACATAAAATATTATTCACTAAGTATCCATAAAATGTAAGCAACCATTATAAGTAAATTATCTTAATTTTTATTATATTTTTCTTCTTTATTTTTAAGTGTTATTCTAAAATTTTTTATCAATTTCTTCTTACACCCTAATCACAATTATAACTTCCTAACATGCTTTACCTCTCTGCTAATTCCTCCTACGTAAGTGCAACTATAGTTTATATTTTTTTTTTCAGAAACTTAAATTAGAGCTTAGTAATTAACTGTACATATTACAATTATAGCTTATAGTACAGCTTAAAGCACAAATTAATTTTATCCCTTTTGACTCATCAGAAACCTCATATTTCACAATAAACAAATACTAATTAAGAATTAATATCATTAATAGCCTTATTAACTTAGAGAGCTAAAATTAGCTAATTAATAATCTTATTTACTAATCTAATTAGCAGGAAATGTTAAGAATTCAAAACCATACCTAGATTAGTCTTCTGATCCCAGATACGAGTTCTGTAATGCCAAAAAGGAAGCATGCTAAATTCCCTCTCTTTCTTCTCTTTCTCTTTCTCTTTTCTTTTGTTGTGCTTCAGTTCTCCTCCTCTGTTTCCTTGGGAGACAAAGTTATACTTTTACGATTTATTCCTTTTTAAAATTTTATTTACAACTAGTTTTCGAAATAAAAAAAAAAACTATTACATGTGATAGACCTGTACTATTGTTGGGGGTGCCATCGAGTAGAGCAGCAACCAGATTGGGGTGGGTGATGGACTCCATGTAGTAGCCTAGCCGAACGATTATGACGAATTGAATAGAGGTGATCTCCACTGGTTGTGGCGAAGGGATGGCGATGAGGTTCATCGGGTTGTCAGCCATGCCTTGGCCGATCATCAGCTGGTCCAGAGCCACCTCAATGCCCAGCGACTTGAGGTGGTTTGCAGGGCTGACGTCGCTCAACATGAGCAGTTGTCGGCTCCCGAGGTCTCCGGCCGACACTATAATTTCGACGGCCGCAGCAATCCTTGAGGTAGGCCTCGTGCAACTTGCCCATGTCATCCTTGAATAGCACATAGTATGCCTGTGGTCTCTGTCTACGTGCCGTTACATCAACAGCAGCAACAATCACCAAGGATCACACAACTGCTTGTATGTGTCTAGTAAGAGTTGTACATGTGAGAGTGAGCCCATCTTCATTCCTGAATAAAATCCTTTTAGCTGTGGCATGCAAGAGAGCGGTTATTTTGTCCGGGTTGATGTACCTGAGCAGATCGATTGCGGTGTTTCTATGGCCATTTCGATCGAAGTCCCGTTCAAATGATCATAGGTGAACCCATTGTCTGGTGTGACTCCGATGTCGAGAAGCCCATCCTCGGAGCGAAAGTCCATAGAATTAGTTGCGGATCCGAGGCAACCTACATCTCCATGGACTAGTACGACTTGTTCACCAACTACGCATCCCAAACCATCTCTCTCACCTCCTGGTAGCTCATGCGAGAGTAGAACCCATCGTTGATGCATGTCCTGTAAACATAAAACTGTATATACAATCTATTATGCAAAAAAACTTTCATGTTAGGATTGAAATCAAATATCATTAGAACGATTTATAATGTGTACCTTTTGATGCCATCTGAATAAAACCTCTTTCTGATCTGCAAAAGCACCGTTCTTCGGATCCGGATATCACCGTAACGTCGATCTACAAAAGATAACTAGAACAAATCTAGAACTCTTTCTCCTCTCTTCCTATCTTTTCATAGAACCACTGAGATTGATGAATTTAGGGAGGATGAGAGAATAGTCGTAATCTCTCAATTATATTCTCTTCTATACCGTATTAGGTTTAGAGGATGTCATATCTATTTATAGGCAAGAGCAGAGGGTCTAGGATAAGTTATTAAGAGACTTTCTACCATCAAGGCCATCCCCTAAAGTATTCTACTATAATATAGACTTTAATTTAACATTAGCTAATATCTATCATCATAATCTAATTAGTTTTATTATAATCTTATCCAATTATAAAGGGCCATCGAACATGTCCCGTCGCCAAGGATGCAAGCTTGTGAATTGATCACTCTGTCTTCAGAGGCAAAGCATTGGGTGGGTAAGTGGGGAACAGGTCGACAAGGGTTCTGACCAAGGATGCGAGGTTGAAAATATTGCTATTGTCGTTTGGGGGATCCTTCTCTTTCAAGCACCAACACATCGAAGTTCAGCGAAAGCATTACTGCCAAAGGGCACCGGTAGTTCCGTCATCGACGATGATATAATCATAGTATGACACTGATGGACCATCCATTGAATGCTTCAAGAAGGTAAAGTAGGGTGCTGTCGACACAGTGCAGAAACATATCAGTACATCCCTATCCATCATCATTGGAACTATCAACTGGAGGAGCAACAAAGCAAATGATATATATATATATATATATATATATATAGAGAGAGAGAGAGAGAGAGAGAGAGAGAGAGAGAGAGAGAGAGAGACGTTTTGCCAAGTTGCAGAAGCAAGGAAAGTACAGCAAAACGACTCTGGCAGCAGCAGCGAGCAACTTTTTTTGGCCTTGCAAACTCCAGGATATGAAGCTTTTAGGTAGGAGGAGCGTTTGAGTTAAATTATATCTCAAAGGCTCCTTCACGTTAGTTATCTTTATAGATATTGGCCACCGGAATATAGCAATGGGTGTCGGTCAAATGCAGTGTGAAGTGAGTGGGTCATACGACGAACTGGCCAATTAGAAATCTGACAGTTTTCAAAGAAAAAGGTCAGATGACTTTCCTAACCGAACACAATCGGGAGGCTTTGAATAAGTGTTTTTGATTCGTGGTTAAATGATGTGATAGTTCCATATCGTTCACGGGGCAAGCACTGACACTAATATTCTATCAAACTACGGAAGTCTATTGCTTAAGATGACATGATGGGCCGACTGGTGCGCGCTCCGCCGTCACAGGATCAGCGTGTACCCTACCTTATCCCAGGCAGGGTGAAGACTCGGGGTCTACGAAGAAGGATGCTCACCCATGCATGGTGGGTTCAGGCGATGCCTGACAACCGTGAGCGTCGACCGCGACGTTACACCTAGCATTTAGGGCGGCAAAGCGGAGCAGTGTATCGAGGCGGGATAGACAGCACGAGCAGGTGAGCGTCTGAATCCCGTTTCATGTTTGGGTGGATTCGGCTACATGCTCAAGGCTCTCGGTAATATTTTGAAGAAACAAGTGGCTACCAATGCTCGACCCATCAAAGTACGCTCATTCTTCAGGTAACTAACATATAAGAAGAAGAGCCAGGATGGATAGGGCATCTTTTTGCTTTAGCCAACCTCGGGGTTTGATACTTAAGTACCCTTTCTAGTTATTCTAGGACAATGTCCAACACAGTGGTTTGTCCGATGTGTCAAAACGTAGAAATGAGTGTTGGCTCCACTTTGAATGAAAAAAAAAAAAGGTAATGGAAGAAACAAAACGTATTTCTTGTATGAGTCTAAAACTATCTATTTTTAGTATTAAATATATATATAATTTTTTAAAATAATGAATAAATACCATATAATTACTTGGATAAAATGATCATATCACATATAACCCAAACCCTCACGTTGATCCATTTATCTTATCTAAATTCTGATCTTTTATTTCATGTGATACTAATATTTAAATTAATTTTATCACACCGCTTAATTCAAAATGATTATATCTTAAAGTTGTTTTAAAAATATATATATTTTTTATTAATGTTTTTGTAAAGATGTGGACAAGCTAATTTGTGGTACTATATTAGTTCATTTGAATTTCTTCTTATCAACTAGTTCACAAATAAAATGATTTTAAATTTTAATAGATTTGGTGTGCCCATGAAAGATAAGATTCTTCGCTATTATAATAATATACTTGTTGCAGTATAATTTAGTTGGTCCATTTTATTCTTTTTTTATATGTAGAATCTCATATTTTGATAATAAAATTAATTGATCAATTTATTAAACTAATATGATTTTAAGATAAGTAATGTAGGAAAATACTTCGATTATAGAATCAGATCAGGTTAATTATCGAACAAGAGTCTCAGACATTATGTCAAAAAAATTATTATGTCAAAAATCAAATATTGTGCCAAAGGATTGGCCAACTTATCAAAGATTGAACTTCATGAGAAAACGATAGTATAACTTTTTCGACAATGGCACCACCTATGGCAATGGTAGTACTATCTAGGGCAATAATAGTATTATCTATAATTAAAAAATTATGGTGGTGGTACCATCAAATTTCAGAATTGTGGTTGTGTCAAAAGTTTTGATGGTAATATCATTCATACCTCGAAAGCTTCAAGACTTAAGTTTTTGACTCAATTCTTTAGGCATTTCGAGGTCTATGAACACCTCATTCATGCTTGGTTGATAGAGCATTCATTCATGAGCTAGTGAAGTATTGTGAGCTCTCATTTTGAGCACAGTTTGAGTCTCCTACTAAATTTAGTTGAGATTCTAAGTTGTAAGAGGTGAAAGATCTCTTGTAAAAAGAGTGAGTGAAGATTATGTCCTAAGTTTTAAAAATGAGAAAGTTAAAATAATAGTAGATCTTCATTCGTTGGAAAGAAGATTAATAGTGAAATTCGATAAACTCGAGGAAAGAGAAATCAAGAGTACACATAAGTTAGGAAGATCAAACTATTTTAAATTGGTTTGTCTCTTTTTACTTACTCGTTACTTGTGACTTAGTTTGATTAATGAATCAAAACAATTCAAAACTATGTATCAAAAGATTAATTTTCAATTATTTAACTATACTTGTGCCTTCATGTGTAATTTCAAGAGTGTGCTAAATGTCATGTGTAGTTTTACAAGTCGAAATATGATTAAATTTATTTTTATTAAGAGCATGAAACAAAGCGTTCATCACTTTAGCATTTAATGAGAAAGTCCTCTTTTCTAAATTATTCCATTCATTCATTGGTTTGGAAGACTTTTGAAAACCGTTTTTAATAATATTCCATAAGTTAAAGTTTATAGAAAGCAAGAAAATTCTCATTCGAGTTTTTCAATACGTGTAGTCCATCCCATTGAACATAGGAGGACGAGTGATAGAAATAACCTCTTGATTACAAAAAAAAAACATATCTCCTGGGTGTTAAACCAAATAGAGAGAAACTTGGTTATGATACCAGCTGCTAGGACTGAATTGGTACTAAAAGGAGGTTGGGGGGGGGGGTGTGGGGGTGGGTTTGGTGTGAATTAGTTATTTTATAAAACCCTTGTTTTAAAAATTTTCGTTCAATAAAAACTAATATCGAAAGTATGCTTGTTTCATAGTCAGTGTAATAAGCAGTTAAACTTGAACGTAATAGCAATGAAGAACAGAAATGAAGTGCACACCGGATTTATAATAGTTTGGTCCACATGACCTACTTCACTCCTGATTCCTTTTCACTCGAGGCCACCGGCTTTCACTACTGATCATTTTCTAACGGGCAAAGATCGACCACCCCTTATAACTCTTTCTCATTTTCTCAAGTTCAGGAAAGAACATTTACAACCCTTTATAAGTATTCCCTCACACTATTCCATAGAACAACCTCTAAGCTTAACCTTAAGTTTATGATCTTAGTTCTTGCTATTCTAAGCAAGAATACCAAGGGTATTTATATACCCCAAATGGCTACAAAAGTTAGAGATAAAAATTCAAATCCTTGAGATTTTGGGGTACAAGCGGTACCACCATCGATACCAGGCGATACCACTGCTGAACAAAGCCTGAGAATCTGGGCTCTTGCAGTACTATTAAATCTCAAATTTTAATAATAAAATAAATTGATAAAATTATGATTTAATATACGTTTGAGTGACGTAAGAGAGGCAAATTGACTAAAGTAATGGAATTAGATTTTAGGCTAAAATGAACATATCAGAAGATTTGACATCAGGCTAGAGGAATGGTCGACATGTTGGCAGAAGGATTTTGTGCCATGAGTTCAAGTATCGGGCTAGAAGGATCATACATTGTGCCAAGGAGATCGGAAGTTACGGAGGTCAACATGCGAATAGGGTAATATGCTACAAGAGAGGATGATGCGCTAAAGGTTTGGATGAAGCATCAGATAAACCAATGACATGTCGGACAACTTAGTATTCTTATTTGTAATATATTATGTCTAAATTGAAGTAGTTATGATTGTAATTGAGTTGATTTTAGATGTAATCATGCCAACTCAATTAAGGACCCATTGGGCCTTGATTAAGCCTTAATCAAGGCTTATTTGAGCCCATTAGGAGGCTTATTTCATTGACATGGTAGGAGGTACAGCCAGGTTAAGAGATGATATAGCTCAAGTATAAAAAGTACTGAAAAATAATTTTCTAGAAAACCTGGATGGTATCGCCGGTTGCCAACGATAGTATCACTTATTCTGGGCGATGGTACCACCCGTGCCTAGAAACCTGGGCTTTGTTCAGTGGTGGTACCGTCGGTGGTGGTGCCACTCGTATCCCGAAAATTCGGGGTGCTTGATTTTTTAGCTCCAATTTATGAAGCCAATTGGGGTCTATAAATACCTCAGGTATTCTTGCTTGGGAGAGCAAGAAAGTAGAACAAAAACTTGAGAAAATACTGTTATAAATCTTTGAGAGTTCCCTTCCTCTTCTCTAAGTGTGATTTCTGTGAAAATGATAATGGAGCTATAAGAGGGTGGTTGATCTTTATACATTGAAAGAAGATCAATAGTGGCAGCTGGTGACTTCAACAGAACATGAATCAGGAGTTGAGTAGGTCATAATGACTAAACCACTATAAAATTGGTCTGCCTTCTTTCTTTACTATTTAATCATTTTGAAAAGTACTTTTCTTGTTTATTATAGTCCTATAATCATTTTCACATTTAATCATTTTTCTGGTACAAGCTTTTTTGAACAAATCTTCAAATCAACGGAAGTTCAAAAGTACTAATTCACCCACCCTCTTAGTGCTAAATTCAGTCCTAATTGTTGGTATCGGAGGAATGTTTCTCTCTATTTGGTTTAAAACTCAAGAGAGATGACTTTTGCCGACAATCAAGAGGGTTTTTCTATCACTCATCCTCCTATGTTCAATGGGACGGACTACATATATTGAAAAACAACAATGAGAGTTTTCTTGGTTTCTACAGATTTGAATGTATGAAATATTATAAAAATAATTTTCAAAAGTCTTCTAAACTAATGAACGAATGAAATAATTTAGAGAAGAAGAATTTCTCTTTGAATGCTAAAGCAATGAACGCTTTGTTTTGCACTCTTAATAAAAACGAATTTAATCGAGTTTCAATATGTGAAACTATACATAAGATTTGGCACTCTTGAAATCATACATGAAGGCACAAGTAGAGTTGAAGATTCTAAAATTAATCTTTTGATGCATAGTTTTGAATTATTTCAAATAGAATAAAGTGAAACCACTAGAGACATGTACACCTGGTTTACGAATATCATCAATGGTTTGAAATCACTTGTAAAAGTTTTTCTAACCTTGAACTCGTTAACAAAATTCTAAGATCTTTTCCCTTGAACTCGTTAACAAAATTCTAAGATCTTTTCCTAAAAGTTGGGATCTAAAGTCACCGCCATTCAAAAATAAAAAAAATTAAAATTGTTATCCACTTGAAGAACTTATCAGGTCCTTGATGACCTATGAAATGACATGTATATCATATGATAGACATAACAACTACATTCCAAAGAATAGAAAGGACTCAACACTTTGAACAAAGGAAGACTACTCGAGCGAAAGCTCAAGTGACAAGAATGACTTTGAACTTCTCACAAAAAAAATTAAAAAGTTTATAAAATATAAATGTAAGAATAAAAATGAACAAAAAAGGAACATAATAACTTGCTATAAATGCAATTGGCCGAGGCACTTCAAAAGTGAATGTCCTCAGTTGAAGAAGTTACAAAAGAAAAAAAAAGCGATCAAGGTGACTATGGACGAATCAAGTGCATCCGAAGACGAGGAGCAAACAAGTGAAAATGAGGCTCACAATAACAAGAAAAGTGACTCAAGCAAATCTTCTTTACCTTACAATGAATTACTTAATATTTTTCATAAATTGTTTGATGAAAAAAGTTTGTAAGAAATATAAATTGTTCAAAAAAGTTAATTAATTATTATATATATGATCAAAACTCAATGGTTTTATTTTAATAAATCTTTTGATTAAAGATAATTTATGCTTAAATGATTATGATTTTCATGATAAAGCTTGCCTTTTGGTTTTAAACATGATGCATAGTTTTTGACATTAAAAAAAACAAAACTTGGGCATGCTTGTATGAAATCAATCGCATGAATTGAAACAACTAAAAAGATGAAAGTATTTTTTTTTAAAAAATTCTCAATCTCTATCTTATCGAGCTTTGAATAAGAGATTGATGAATCTATTCATGATATTTTTGAATCTCTTGTACTATAAAAATGATTTTGATGATTTGAATTTGAATAAGATTTTTTTTGAATCAAATTATGAACTTTCATTTGATTTCTTGACTTGAGGTATTTTTTATGAGAATCAAAATTTTTTTAACTTCTATAATTTCTTCATTTTGCCATTTACTAAAGAAGAGAATTATGATCTTGACAATTATAACTTGAGATTTTTATATAAATCAAGATCATTCACTATGACTCTTTTATTTTATTAAAGAGAATTATCCAAATGAATCATGATTTGTCTTTAAATTTCTCAGAATTATAACTTGAAATTTTCTATGAATCATGATCTTAATGACTTGAGATTTCTTATACATAAATCGATATCTTTTATTCGTTCTACTGTCTCTTTCTTGCTATTTACTATAGAGATGTTTTTATCTTAATCATGTCCTTGACTTCTCGATATTTATAACTTAAGAATTCTTTTTATGAACCAAGATCATTCCCTATTTGTTCTCATATAATTCTCTCATTTTATTAAAGAGAATATTTGTCCAAATGAATCATAATGTTTCCTTGATTTTTTTTTCAGTACTCATAACTTTAGATAATGTGCTTTGATATTTGGAACATTGTATATATGAATTGATGTTATTTTCTTCATGTTTCAATACTCCCTTATATTTATGGTTGTATACCTTATGTTATGATTAAAGTATTATTGTAAAAAGAAAAATTATGCCATTGTATTCTTCCATTATTTTTGACAATGACAAAGTGGGAGAAAGTCTTGCTGGCTTGTGAATCTTAAAGAAAAATAAAATTGCTAGCTTGCACATTTCAAAGAGAGAAAACTTGCTAGCTTGCACATTGTAAAGCAAAAATTTCTATCAAGATTCACAAGCTAGCACAAAGCCTAACACTAAACATTATATTAGGTCTAGTTGCAGTAAGATATAATAAGCTACCTATCATACCTCTATAAGTCTTTTGATCAAAGCATTCTCCATCATTGTCCATATCTAATTTGGTAGAAATATCCATTGGTATATTAATGGCCTTTGCATTATTCATGTGAAACCTTTTTAAGAGATCCAAATTATATTTAGTTAACTAATAAAAGTTCTATCATGTAGTTGCTTTATTTGTAATTCTAAGAAAAATACCAATTCACCTATCAAACTCATTTCGAATCCTTGACTTATACTCTTGGCAAATAATTCACATAAAGATTCATTCATAGAACAATGGTTAATATCATATCATCAACGTAAGTTTGAATAATAAAAAAATATTTTTAAAATATTTAATAAATAATGTAGTATCGATTTTGTCTTTCAAAAGATTATTTTAAATAAGAAAAGAACTAAGCCCTAGGGGTTTGCTTTAACTCATAAAGAACCTTTGACAATTTGTAAACATGATTTTGAAAAAGATCATTTTCAAATTCAAGTGGTTGCTTAACATAAACTTCTTCAAAGATAAAATCATTAAGAAATGCATTTCTGACATCTATTTAAAATAATTTAGAATTTTTAAAACATAAATATGCAAGGAGTATCTTTATAGTTTCAAGTCTTGCCATAGGAGCAAAAGTTTCTTCATAGTCTATACTTTCTTCTTAGTTGAAACATTTGGCCACTACTCTAACCTTGTTTCGAATCACGATACTTTGTTCATCTTACTTATTCCTAAAAACTCATTTAGTTTCAATCACAAGATGATTACTAGGTCTAGGAATAAGCGTCCAAACCATATTTCTTTAAATTGATTTAATTCTTCATACATTGCCATGAGTCATCTTTGGGAGCATCGTCAATGCATTTAGATTCAATTTGAGATAAAAAGGTAGCATTCATACAAATACTTTTAAATAAAAATGAATTTAAATACCTTTAAATGTACCTTCAATAATTAGTTCATTAGGATATGTATCTTGATATTTCCATTTAGATTCAATTTGAGATAAAAAGTTAGCATTCATACAAATATTTTTAAATAAAAAACGAATTTAAATACCTTTAAATGTACCTTCAATAATTAGTTCATTAGGATATGTATCTTGATATTTCCATTCCTTAGGTAAGGTATCTTTGGAAATAAATGTATCCAAGTTGCTTTGGAGAGGAGAATTTTTATTCAAATTCAAATTATCAAATTCAAAATCATCATCAAATTCAATTTTCATAACATCAAAAAATTCATTAAAAACAACATAGATTCCTTAATAACTAAAGTTATTTTATGATAACTCGATAAGATTTAGAAATAAAAGAACATCTAAAAAAATACATTCATCGAATTTTGTATCAAAATTTTCTAAGATATCATATTTATTTAAAGTAAAACATTTACAACCAAAAAATTTAAAATACGAGATGTTGGCCTTTTATTGTTCCACAATTCATAAGAAGTTTTAGATAGTAGAGGTCTTATAAGAACCCTGTTCATGACATAGCATAACGTGTTAACGGCTTCAGCCTAAAAATATTTGGGTAGGCTATATTTATTAAGTATAGTTTTTGCCATCTCTTGTAAACTCATATTCGTCCTTACACTAACTTCATTTTGTTATGATTTTAGTAGAAAAATTATGGTCATACCAATTCAAATCACAAAATTTTTTAAAATCATGAGTTTTAAATTTACTATCCTAATCATTATGAATATAAGAAATCATAAAACCTTTTTTATTTTAAACTTATTTGTAAAACTTCGTAAACCATTTAAAACAATCACTTTTATGTGTCGAAAAGTATATCCAAGTATGTTTACTATAATCATCGACAATCACAAAAGCATGTTTACTACCTCCTAGGCTTATGATATCAAGTAGTTCAAATAAATCCATATAAATTAATTATAATGGTCTAGAGATGCTCACTTGATTTTTAGGTTTAAAGCTACTATTTATTTGTTATCATAGTTGAAATGTATCACAAATTTTATCTTTGACAAATTTAATTATAAGCATTCCTCTTATAAGTTCATTATTTTTTATTTACGAGATTAATTTCATACTTGCATGACCTAATCTCTTATGCCAAAGCCATGCATCATCGTTTAAAAATGAAAAACAAGTTTCGCCATAAAAATCATCAAGATCTATAATATAAACGTTATTGTTTCTTAAGGTAATCATAGATTTATTCTTATGTAGTATATCTATGATGTAAGCATTAGATACAAATTTAATATTATAACTTTTATCACACAATTGACTAATGCTTAATAATTTATGTTTTAAATCATCTAGTAATAAAACATCTTCAATCAAAAGATTTGATTTATTATAATTTTTAATACCAATAATATTTCCTTTGTTATTATCTCCGAAGGTGACAGATCCTCCATCTCGACTTGTAAGCTATAAGAATTATGTTAGATCTTCGATCACGTGCTTTAAGCATCCACTATCAAGATACTATCTTTTGTTCCTAGCTCTTGTTTGGAGATATACCTACAAGAAAGAAGAGTTTACTTTAGGTACCCATTTAACTTTGAGTCATTCATGGTTAGATCTATTTTTCTTAACTTTTGACATCAAATCATTTATTATTCTTTTATGAACCCAAGCTAATTTATGAGAGCTATACTTATTAAAAGACCATGTATAAGTATAATGACCAAATCTTTCACAAAATTAGATTTATCTTTAGGGGGAATATATAGTGTGGGTCCTTTTAGAAATTTTGATGGCTTTTGATAAGTATTACTACTTATAAAGTCTATTCCTTCCTTGCTATAAATACAACATTGGTTAGCAAGAATCATGTTTAATAATTTATTTTTAATTTTAAACTTTTCTAATATTTATTATAATAATATATATATATTTTTGAGTGAATATAACTCTTCATATTTAGAGCAATAAATATAAGATGACAATGTTTCATGTATAATTTTAGTATATCAAATTTACTAATAAGTAATGCATGATCCCTTTTTAGTGAATTATATTTCTTATTAATCATTTTAAGTTCATCATATAAATCATAAAATGCATCAAATAATTCATCATAAGATAAATATATTTCAGAAGAGACATAACTCCTCGTTGAAGGCCATCAATGTATAGTTTGTCACTTCATCTTTATTGATTTGCTCTTCGTCTTTTGATGCATTTGACTCATCCCATGTTACCTTGAATGGGTTTTTTCTTCTTTTGGGTTAGCAAATTCTTCAATTGTAGAAGGTTCACTTTTATTCTTATAAGTTTTGTTCTTTTTCATGAACTTTTTAAGTCTTCTTATAAGAAGTGCAATGTGAAATATGTTCGACTTGAAATGCGAAGTAGTATCAGAAATATGAAATATATAGTACTTTCAAAAAAAAATTATGTTAATTAAAAATTCATTTAATCAGAAGTAGTATCAGAAATATGAAATATGTTCGACTTGGAATGCGAGTGAGAGTAGTGAGCTATTAAGCAAGCAATAAGAATAAAGCATAAGGAAAAGAACACACCAGATTTATAGTGGTTCGATCGTCGTGACCTATGTCCACTCCTGATTCCCCCTCCGTTGAGGCCACTGACGTTCACTGATGATCTTCCTTCAATGAGCGAAGATCAACTACCATTTTACAACCCTTTCTTCTTTTCATAGATATAGTAGACAACCTTTACAAATCTCACATCTTCATTAGAATGAACTTTGGACTTTTAAGATGAGGGAAACTCTCAAGAGATTACAATAATGTTTGCATACTTAGAATCACTAGCTTTTTATCTCAGTTCCTACTTCCTAAAGCAAGAATAAATGGGGTATTTATAGGCCCCAAATGACTTCAAAAGTTGGAGCCAAAATTTTAAAATTTTGAATTCTCGAAATACGGGCGACACTAATGCCATTAATGGGCAATACCATCATCGCCTTACAGTCTCAGAGATTATGTTCTGGCGATAGTACCATCAGCTTGGGCGGTACCACCACCTGACATAGTCTGGGAGACTGTGTTTGGGTGGTATCACTGCCTGACACAGTCTCAAAGACTGTCTTCTAGACGGTACCACTACCTGGTCTAGGCGGTGCCACCGCTAGACCTGACTTCGGGTCAATGAAATTAGCCTTCCAATAGGCCTAAATCAACCCTAATTAATGCCCAATAGCCCCTTAATTGAGTTAGCATTGTTACACCCAAAACTAACGCAATTAAGACTTAAACTACGATGATCATGACATAAATGATTACAAAGTGTAAATCTTGTATTGTCCGACATGTCATTGGTTCATCTGAACTCTTGGTACATCATGATCTCCTTTGATATATTGCTCAATCCATTAGCATATTGACTTTCATAATATCCGATTTTGACTGATTTTATTGCTTCAATTGTTTTACCTTTTCATGATCAAAGATAGTCCTACATCACTTTTCTTGAATACAAATTAGATCATAACTTCATCAATTGATTTCATCATCAAAATCTGAATTAACAATCTCCCCCTTTTTTATGATGACAACCAATTGATGATGGATTTTTAACAAAATTCCCCCTATCTATATGTCATATTGAAATAAACTTGAATTCATAGAATGCTAACTTTCTAATCATAATATCTTTGTATTCAAATAATAACAATTTTAATGAATATGCATACAACATAAGCATCATCATAATAAACTCGAGTATTATATGCATAATACCAAATCATCAAGTTTGTTATAGCATACATAATATCAAATCATTTAAACATCAAAGTACATCAAAATGTCATTATAATATCAAGAGTGAGTTAAGATTACAAATCATTAAGTATAATTTTACATCATCATTACTTCTTCCCCTTTGTTATCAACGAAAAGGAGAAGAGTGCAACTAATAAGCTAACACCGTTGCTGTTGGGATCAACGGGGGGTTTAGTGCTCAATTAAAAATATTTCTTTTGTAAAGTAAAGGGTGAACAATAAAAGTTTCTTTTGATATTTCGATAAAATCGATAAGAGCCGATTTGAAAGAAGTTGAGAGTTTAAAACTCCGTATCTAACTATCAAGTGCTTAAGAGAAATCAAAAGTAAAATGAAAATAATTAAAGCACACTCATATTTATAGTGGTTCGGCCTCAACCTGGCCTATGTATACTCCCGAGTCCTCTTCTTCGAGGCCCACTATCGTCTACTATCAACTTTCCTTAGGTGAAAATCAAACCCTTACAACTTCCTCTCTCCTTTTACCAGGCTTAGGCGATGAACCTTACAACTTACAAGGGATAACTATAAATTTTGCAAGACTTTCCTCTCTCCCTTAAGTCTTTTCTTTTTATAATTTTCACACAATTTATCATAAAATTTCGATCCAAAAATTATTGTATGAAATGCAAGAAAACTTAGGATATTTATAGGCCTCAATTGGCTTCAGAAGAATGAAGCCAAAATTCAAATGCACCTAGAAAAATCTGGTATGGGCGGTACAACCATCGAAAACCACCCTGGAAATAGGATACGGGCGGTACATCCATCGGCCTGGTTGGTCCAACCGTTGCTTGCTGCTCACGACGGTGGTACAACCACTAGGATTTTCGAAAAAGTGATTCCCTTTACTTTTCCAATCCCGACTTGTACCTCCTGTTGACCAATTTTCAAGTCAACCAATTGAGCTCGACCTAAGCTCAATCCAATCTCAAAGGTAAACCCGGTTGCCTCAAGTTAATTTGGATTCCTTCCAAATCAAACCCAATTAGGACTCGAACCTAACTACGACTCACTTGATTACAACCATACATGACCATCAAGTCTAACAATTGACCTAACCCCCGGCAATCCAGCAAGCTCCGACATTCTTCTAGCGAGTTTTATGGTCTTTCCCCGACGTGTTCATAGCGAGCTTCCCCATTCCTTCGATGAACTCCTAGCGAACTCTCGACGAGCTCCCAATACATCGTCCGAACCTTAGCTCGATGCCCAAACTTGATCTTAGCCCATCATCTGGTTGTAATTCCTTTTCTCCATCGTAGTTAAACCTTAACGATACTAACTATGACTTAATCAATTACAATCAATCATAACCAACAAATCCACTTCAAGACCTTCTCAACTCCTAGTAAACTTTTCAGCTTCCCCCCGACAATATTTCGACGAGTCACGATATTCTTTCGACGAACTCTCTTGCACCATCCTAGCAAGCTCCTGATACTTTCAACGAGCTCCCGACGCACTCCAAGCAAGTTCCCAACCGCATCATACTCACTCCGGCCCGATACTTGGACTTGACTTTAGCCGAACCTTTGATTGTAATTTTCTCTCTGTCGTAGTTAATCCTACATCAGTCAACTTTAACAACCTTATTAGATCAATAACCTATCAATTGATTTTATTATTAAAATATAATATTCAATAATTGCTTCCTTTCAGATATGCAAGATCGTACTTCTTTTTGCTTTTCTTGATATGATCAAGATCACACTTCTTTCTCTCCCCTTTGTAATTCTCAAAACAAGAAAGAGAACGAAAGAATTCAATGGTGTAAAAATTTACATCACATGAAAAATGTAAGATCAAGTAATGAGTACTATAAAACCATGAATCATTTTAATAAATCTCTTCTTTTGTAAATAACAAGAAGAAAGAATCATAGGAAACGATCTTGATTCAAGGGAAAAAATAAAGTCATGAAAATCAAGAAATCAAGATAATGATCTAAAAAAATATATATGAAAAGAATTCATGCATTTGGAAAATTCAATATGCCTATCTCTCTTCTAATGAAATCAAATTGTTCCTTACGTTTAGTAAAAATATATGCTAATTTATGTTTTATATCAACAAATTTTAAGGATATATCGTGATTATTAATATGATCTCTAATAAAATGATATCTAATATTAATGTTTTTGGTTCTAGAGTGTTGAATGAGATTCTTTGTTAAACAAATAATACTAGTATTATCGTATTTTACAAGGATAGTTTTCAAGTAAAGTCCACAGTATTCTAAAGTGTTTTTCATTGAAATAACTTGTGCACAACATGCATCTACTGCTACATATTCAGCCTTGGCTGTAGATAATGCAACAAAATTTTGTTTCTTAAAAGACCAAGATGTTGAATCTCAGATTTTGTTAGAGAAAGTGATGCAATATTAACTACAATAATGAAAAGGTAATATAATATAATGTTGGGCCGGAGTCAAATTCGGGCATTGAGACGGGGTTTAGACGATGCAATGGAGCTCGCCGGGAGTTTGCCAGGAGTTTGCCAAAGGTGATCAGAAGTCATTGGGAGCATGGCGGGAGTCCTAATCAAGTTAGATTTTGAGTTAGACTTTAGCTCATGGTTAAGCTCATGTTGTTAACTTCTAGGTCAACAAGAGGTATACCTCAAGTATAAAATGATATGGGAAAAGTATTATTCTCGGGCAGCCCAACGGTACTACCACCAGTGGACGACAATAGTACCACCGGTGGGCGACAATAGTACCATTGGTGGGTGACGAAAGTACCATTGGTGGGTGATGATAGTACTATTACCGCCTAAGTTTTTGGGTGGCTACCGATGGTGGTACCGCTAGTGCCGATAATAGTACCTCCCGTATCCGATCTTTTCAAAAAAGATTGAATTTTGGCTCCATTTTTTGAAGTCAATTGGGGTCTCTAAATACGCTAAATATTCTTGTATTGGAGAATAAGAAAGTGATAAGAAAGTGCACGAAAAGTGGTTATACTGATCAAAATTCTATAAAACTTGAGAGCTTCCCTTGAGTGCTACTAAGTGCAAAGTGAGTCTAAGAGAGGAGAGAAAAATTGTAAAGGTTCCTCTCTTGAACCTGTGAAAAGGAGAAAAGTGTAAGGGGTTTTGATCTTCACCCATGGAAGAAGATCATTAGTGGACACCGACGGGCCTTGATGAAGGAGGACTCGGAAAGTGGATATAGGTCAAGCTTTTGGCCAAACCACTATAAATTTATGAGCCTTCTTTTACTTGATTTTTATTTTATCATTTCGTAGCTAAATTGATATTCTCCATTTAGTCTTAAGTTCAATCATTCACTTGCTTTCAACGAATTCCAAGAAATGCTTCTGATTTCTTCTTTGCTTCAAGCAATATTTTCGAAAAGAGCACTCTTTTTGTACTTGTACTGATTTACCCTTTCCCTCTTAGTGCCAACTTGTTCCTCCTAACAGTTGGTATCAGAGCAGGTAAAACTCAATTGGATTAACACCCAAGCGATTTAATACTTCTTTTGACATAAACGAGGGATACTCTATCATATGTCCTCCCATGTTCAATGGGACGGATTACACATACTGAAAAACTAGAATGCATATCTTTTTTATTTCAATTGATTTTGAACTATAGAATATTGTAGAAAATAATTTTTAGAAGTTATCCAATCCAATAAATAATTGAGATAATCATGAAAAGAAATGTTTTCATTAAATGCTAAAGCTATGAATGTTTTGTTCTGCACTTTAGATAAAAATGAGTTTAATTGGGTTTCTACTTGTGATTCGGCTTATGATATTTAACACACTTTAGAAGTCACACACGAAGGCACAAGTAGAGTAAAGGAATCGAAAATAAATATACACAACTATAAATTATTTAAAATGAGACCAAGTGAGACTATTGGTGACATGTATACTCGCTTTTACGGATGTCATCAATAGTTTAAAATCTCTTGATAAAGTTTATTCTAATCTTGAACTTGTAAATAAAATCCCGAAAGGAACTGCTATTCAAGAGGCCAAAGACTTGAACTTCTCGCCTCTTGAAGAACTAATTGGGTCTCTGATGACTTATGAAATGAGTTGTAAAGCTCATGATGAACTTAAAGAACACCTTCCAAAGAATAGGAAGGACTTGGCTTTGATAATATCATATGACTCCTCGAGTGAAGTCTCGAGTGATGAGAACAAAGATCTTCTACTACTAATAAGAAAACTCAAAAAATTTATGAAAACAAATAAAAATCATAAAACTAAAAATAAAAAAAGGATAAATATAGTATGTTTTGAATGAAAGAAGTCATGACATTTCAAAAGTGAATTCCCATAATTGAAGAAAAAAGTGCTAAACACAAAGAAGACTTTCCCAGCAATATGGGATAATTTAAGCTCATCAAATGAAGAAGACAACAACAATTAAGAAGTAGCTAACTTCATTATTAAATCTTTTGAAGAATCCTTTAGTTATGATGAATTATTAAATATATTTCATAAACTAATTAATGAATTTAAGAAGCTTAGCAAAACTTATAAATTACTTAAGAAGGAAAATACATTACTCTCTAGTAAATTTGAAAAATTATATGAAACATCAACATCATATAATTCTTGCACTAAATATGAAACACTAGAGAAATTAAAAAGGAAAATAACATACTTAAACAAACTTTTGGAAACATTTAAAATAAAAAATAAATATCTAAACATGATCCTTACTAATAAGAGTCATATCCATAGGAAAAAAGATATCAGCTTTATGGGTAACACCTAACAAAAGCCAATTATCTTCGTTAGAGGACATACATTACACTCTTCACTCAAACTCAAATATAATTTTTATGGTAGATTAGGGCATTTTGCCTATAAGTATTCATTTAGAAAGTATAGTCCACGTAATTTGATTTGGGTTCCTAAAAGAACCATAAACAACACAATGTCCTTAGTTAAATTAGGTAGAGCTTTTTACGAGGGACCCAAAGTCAAATGGGTACTTAAATCAAAACCACATTTCTTATAGGCTTATCTCCAAACAAAGCTAGGAGCACAAAATAGTACCTTGATAGTAGACACTCAAGACATATGACTGGAGATCCAACTTATTTTTCTAAGCTCACTAGCCTAAATGAAGGAGTTATCACCTTCAAAGACAACAACAAGAGAAAAATCATTGGGAAAGGAACCATAGATAATAAATCAAACCTTTTAATTAAAGATATGACATTAGTTGATGGTTTGAATTATAATCTACTAAGCATTAACCAATTGTGTGATAAAGGATACATGGTTAAATTTGAATCTAATGCTTGTATAATTAAAATACTACACAAAAATAAATCTATAATTATTTTAAGAAATAAAAATGTGTATACTATTGATAGTGAATTTTTTTGTGATGAAATATGCTTTCTGGCTTTGAATGATAATGCTTGGGTTTAGCATAGAAGACTAGGTCATGCTAGCATGAAACTACTAAATCAAATTTCAACTAAAGATTTAACAAGAGAATTACCTAGCATTAAGTTTGTCAAAGACAAAATTTGTGATGCTTGCCAAATAGGATAGCAAGTAAAAAGTGGTTTTAAGTCAAAAAATCAAATTAGCACCTTTAGGCTACTATAATTGATCCATCTGGATTTATTTTGACCAATTGATACTACAAGCTTAGGAGATAGAAAATATGTGTTTGTTATTGTAAACGATTGCAATAAATATACTTGGACTTACTTCTTGGCACACAAAAGTGATTTTTTTAATATTTTTAAAATTTTATATTTTTTTCAAAATGAAAAAGATTTTATGATGCCATCTATACGTAGTGATCCTAGTGAATTTCAAAATTATGATTTTTAAACTTTTTTGAGTCAAATAGGTACAACCATAATTTCTCTACTCCTAGAAATCCACAAGAGTAGTAGAAAGAAAAAATATGAGCTTACAAGAAATGACTAGAACCATGCTAAACAAATATACCCTACCAAAATATTTTTAGGCCGAAGCCGTTAACATGATATGATATGTTATAAATATGATTCTTGTAAGACCATTACTCTCTAAAACTCCTTATGAATTATGAAATGATAAAAAAACCTAATATTTCATATTTTTGAATTTTTGATTGCTTCATTCAAAATAAAAAAGATATCTTATGTAAATTTGATGCAAAACCGATGAAGGCATTTTTCTTAGTTATTCTTCTACTTCAAAAGCTTATCGTATTTTTAATAAAAGAACATTAGTCATTAAAGAATATATTCATATCACTTTTAACGAGATTTTTAAATTTAAGAAAATTGATTTTAATGATGATTTTAATTTTGACACTTTAAATTTAAATAAAATCCTTCTAGAAGCAACTTGGATGAATCTACTTTCAAATCCTTACCTAAGGAATGAAAGTATGTAAATGCTTATCCTGAGGGGTTTATAATAAGAGATATATCAAAAGATGTTCAAACTTGTTCTTCTTTTAAAAATTTTGGTGCTAACGCTGCATTTCTATCTTAAATTGAATCAAAATGCATTGATGAAGCCTTAAGAGATGATTCTTGGGTTATTGCAATCCATAAAGAATTGAACCAATTTGAGAGAAATGAGGTGTGAGAGCTTATTGCTAGACCTAGCGACGGTTTAATGATTAGTACTCAATGGGTCTTTAGAAATAAACAAGATCAAAATGGTATTGTGGTTAGAAACAATGCTAGATTAGTGACCAAGGATTTCAACCAAGAAAAAGGGATCGATTATGAAAAAATTTTCACTCCTGTGGCAAGACTTGCCATAAGGATGCTCCTTGCCTCTACTTCTTTTAAGAATTTTAAATTATTTCAAATGGATATCAAAATTATTTTTCTTAATGGTTTCATTTCTGAAGAAGTTTTGTTGAAGAACCCCTCAATTTTGAAAATGACCTTTTTTTAATCATGTTTTCAAATTATCCAAGGCTCTTTATAGTTTGAAACAAGCTCCTAGAGCTTGGTATGACAGACTTAGCTCTTTCCTTATTTCAAATAATTTTTTAAAATACAAAGTTGATACCATATTATTTATTAAGTATTTTAAAAATAATTTTTTTATTATTCAAATTTGTGTGGGTGATATTATTTTTTGTTCTACTAATAAATCCTCCTTTGAATCTTTTGCCAAGAATATGAGCCAAGAGTATAAAATGAGCATAATAATTAAATGATAGTATCATTATAACTTTTTTCTTAGGATTACAAATAAAATAATTAAATGATAGTATCATTATAAGTTAAACTAAGTATACCGTAGATTTGTTAAAATATTTTAGTATGGACAATGCTAAGACTATAAACACACCAATAAGTACTTCTATGAAATTACACTTGGATAATTAAGATGAAAATTTTATAAAAAATCATACAGAGGAATGATAGGTAGTTTGTTATATTTAACTACTACTAGACTGGATATAATGTCTAGTGTTGGATTGTGTGCAAGGTTTTAATTCAATCATAAACATTCCCATTTTAATGCAGTTAAATAAAATTTTAGATATTTAAAGTGATATTCTAATCTAGAATTGTGGTATGCTAAGTCCAAAAACTTTGATTTACTTGCATATGCGGATGCCGATTTTGAATGTTGTCAAATAGATAGGAAGAGTATAACTGAAACATGCCAATTCTTAGGACATGCTCTTGTTTCTTGGTCTTTCAAGAAACAAAATTCGGTTGTATTATCTATAGCTGAAGCTAAGTACATAGTAGTTAATGCATGATTTGCACAAGTCATTTAGTTGAACAACACCCTAAAAGATTATGGACTTTACTTGAAAAATATTCTTATTAAATGTGATAATATTAGTGCAATATGTTTAACTAAAAATCTCATTTAACACTCAAGAACTAAATATACATTACGCATCACTTTATTTGAGATCATGTGAATAATCATAATATATCTTTGAAATTTATTGATACAAAGTATCATTTGCTAATATTTCACCAAGCCATTAAATGAAGAACAATTTGACTTTATAGTAGAGAGCTATTAATGTTAAACCATCCAATTGCATGATTTGCTATTTTTCAGATTTCTTGAGTCTTCTCTTGAAATTTACATGAGATGATTTTAAATGTAATGAGAGGCTCTTATATTTTTTCTTGGTTTTCCCCAATTTTTGTTTAGCTATCTTTAGAAATGATTAATTCCTCTTGACATTTACAAAAGAAAAAATATGATTCAAATTTTTTTGTGATAAGATTCATGAGCTCTCCTTTGAATCCTCTCTCTTAAGAAATGATATTTAAATTCATGGATCTTTTAAATTTTTGATGAAATACTTTCACATGTAACCCCCCCTTCTTCTTCTTCCATATTATTTACAAAGGGGGGAGAAAGCAATTTGATGAGAAATTGATTAAACTTTATTCTTCTTCTTAGTTTACTAAGGGGGTGTAATGAATAAAGTTCATCTCTTTATGTCTTAAATGTTAAATGTTTAAAAAAATATTCAAATATAATTGAGCATCTCTTCTTTTTGTTGATGATAAAGGGGGAGAAATGAAATGCCAAATGATATGATTGATGCTAAATGATATGTTTGATCCTTTAAATAAATATTGTAATGTTTGAAATTTTTATATGATACTAAAAAAATGATTGCTTTGAAAATTTTATTATGTATGGTATCATGTATCGTTAAATTGTGAAAATTTCAACATTGTTAAAATGCTTGTAGTCAAAAGTGTGGGTTCTTTTGAATTCAAGTTTGTTCTATTTATCCTATGACGTATACATAGGGAGAGTTAAGGTTACCTTCCATCATCAATTGATTGTCATCATCAAAAAGGGAGAGATTATTGAATATCTGATTTTGATGATAAAATCAATTGATGATTTTATGATCTAACTTATGTGCTAGAGAAAGTGATGCAAGATTAACTATGGCAATGAAAATGCAATATAAGATGTTGGATCGGAGTCAAGTTCGGGCACCAAGCTGTGGTTCAGATGATGTAGTGGGAGCTCACTGGGAGTTTGCCGAAGGTAATCGGGAGCCCGCTTGGAGCATGCCAGGAGTTCGTCGACAGATGATCGAAATACTCACTGGGAAGTTCGCCAGAAGATGATTGAGAGACTTGCCGGACAAGAACTAATTGTGTTAGTGTATCATAGTTAGCATCGTAATTGCAGCTTGCATGAGCCCCTACAGCCACACAACTCAAATGTTGAATTTGAGCTCCTCAAACTTCTATGGGTATTCGAGTCTTAATGGGCTTTAGCTTCACTCCCATGCTCTCTAGGGAGAGCAGCTCCGAAGAGATGCACAATGGACTAAGGGGACTTTATGGGCTATAGCTCAGTTGGCTTGGACGATACATTCCATAACCCATGAGGAAGTACTCCAATGGTATCAGCATGGCATGCGGCTGCTCTTCCGTTACCACCGACCCACATGCCTGAACCTGCAACTTTTTTTTTTTTTTTTGGCAATGCCAACAACCAGCATAAGAATGGGTGATGAGAAGAGATTTGATGGTGGTAGGAGAACGAGAGTCGAATTTAAATGAGTACCTCAACCAATGCACTGTATCTCTGGTCCAGTTTTGCAGACATGTTGTCACGGGCTTAGCTGATTTTGCCTAAGCCGTGAGTACCATGGAGGGGACTTGATTATACTAAGGTATAATCGGAGCAGCTGGAGAATTGGACTGCTTCAGTGCTTTCATTCGCTTAAGGGAGCCCAGCAAGTCAGAGGACAAGGCCGAGTAAGCAAACGTTGCTACCAAGGAAGTTAAGGAGAACAGAATCGGCATGAGCCTTGCAACAAGATGGCGGAGGCCATGCATGAGAGTTGCAGTCTGTCTTTCCATCGACCAAGGAGAACTGCTAGGAGGACACAGTGGTGTCGAAGTAGGTGGTCGAAAGGGGCGAGGAAGCGACGAGTCAGGGCTCGGCCTACCCAAAAGAAAAGCGTCAGTTAGAAAGGAGGTGGACTCGGAGGAGCGCCACAGTGCCGCAGAGGCAGATCTACCAATCGCGAAGGAAGGGATGAAGATGCAAGATAACGGATAGTAGTGCTATGGGTTTGGCAACGTCATGGTACCGCAGATGCGGGACTTCCGTGGAGTCATCAATCCCTTGCTCTCGTGGAGGGAGAGCATTGGCCGTAAAAGGGGCTGAGGAGGTGGAGAATGCAAAGGCAAACTCCAAGTACCAAGACAGGGCAGAAGCGCAGAGGCCAAGAAAATTCATAAGACCAATGTCGATGGGCTTCTCATCAAAATAGCCGAAAGCGAGTGACTTCGGGTTGATGCAGGAGTGCTCGACTAAGGAACGAAGTAGGCAGTACATGGTACTATACCTTTTTACTCAGAGGAGTAGGCGGCAAAGGTGATGGAGAAGACAGTACAATCCCAAAGACGACCAGATCTATCAAAGACTTACTCCAAGTTTGGGGACTCCAAGTTGGGGTAAACTTTTTTGCTCTTTTCGGGTAAAACTTCTTGCATTCCAAAAGTTCAATGGCAGTGAGAAGGCGAATCACAGTAGCTAACTCAACGCAAGGAGTGCAAACACTTCAAGTGCTGTGGAGCAAAGAGCGATTTAATATTAGTAACCTAACGCATGAAGTACAAACTCGAGGAGGCAAACGAAATTGAGTAACATTTGCCTTCTCAACTCGAGAGAATGGGCGAAACCGAGTACCCCAATTCTCTTAACTCGAGGAGGTGAACGAAGCCAAGTAACCTTACCTTCTCAACTACGAAGAGAATGGGTGAAGTCAAGTATCTCGGTTCTCTTACTTATCCAATCAGGGGAGCTCTGCACAAGTTCAGTGACCCTTCAAAAAAAGCTTATGGAAGACAATAGTTGTCAAATCCTCACCATTGGTGACCAAGATTAAAGTCTGCAAGGCGATGCTCGTTAAAGCTCCAACAAGCATCTACCCAGTTCAAGCAATATGAGTATATCGCGACATCATAATAAGGTGTCTTTTCCTTCATCGAGGCATCCGCGAGAACCAACAAGGATCAAGACAACTCACCAACCCCACACCGATTTAGTCATTGGTGAGTAAGCAAGATGGCGGATCGAGTTTGACTACTCAACAACTGATCGAGAGCGACTAGGAGCCAAAGGGGCATGTTGCAAAGCGTAAGATCAAGATTCATCAGAATGCGAGGAGATGCAACGCTCTACAGTAGCTTCAACGAGGACATCGAAGGAATAAGTGGGGGAGAATGTCACGGACAACAATGTAAACAAGGTGTTCGATGAAATGCTTGTGTTAGTCCGTGTCCTTCAGTTTAGGTACATATCTTGTACAACAAGAAGCAAGCTTGCAGTAGGCTTAGCAGCCGTAGTTTGATTTGCTTTATGGCCAAGTTTGGCTTGTAAATACAAGTGTGTCTTATAAGCACTTGTGGGGACTTCGGTCTGTAATGGACCATTATCCTTTGTGTGCAATCTCTCTGAGTTTGTAATATCCATGGGTGTTTTGTATTTGCTTTATAAAGTGTTTTTATCGAACACCTTGTTTACATTGTTGTCTGTGACAATGTAGAGAGCCTCCGAGTGAAATTGGGAGTCCTCACCCACAAAAATTAGAGTCCAACACTGAAGTTTCTTCAATGCTTCAGTCAAGTCATGTCTCCTAATTTAAGCATCGACCATTGACTCTTTGATTTGGAAAGGGGTCAATAAGAGGTACACCTCGGGTACAAAACAATATGGGAAAGTAATATTCTCGGATTGCCCGACTATTGTACCACTCATACTCGATTTTTCCATAAAAGATTAAATTTTGGCTCTATTATTTGAAGTCAATTGGGTCGATTTTCCCAAGTATTCTTGCATTGGAAAACAAAAAAGTGATAAAGAAGTGCAAGAAAAGTGGTTGTAATCTTGGTCAAAATTTTGTAAAACTTGAGAGCTTCCTTTGAGTGCTACAAAGTGCAAAGTGAGTCTAAGAGAAAAGAGAAAAATTGTAAAGGTTCCTCTCCTGAACCTGTGAAAAAGAGAAAAATGTAAGGGGTTTTGAGCTTCACCCGTAAAAGAAGATTATTAGTGGATACTGACGGGCCTCGACGAAGGAGGACTCAGAAAGTGGATATATATCAAGCTTTTGCTCGAACCACTATAAATTCGTGAGACTTCTTTTACTTACTTTTTATTTTAGCATTATATAGCTAAATCGATATTCTTCTTCGATCTTAAGTTTAATAGCTCACATACATGCTTTCAACAAATTCCAATAAATATTTTTAATTTCTTCTTTACTTCAAGCAAAATTTTTGAAACGAGCACTCCTTTTGCATTTTACTAATTCACCCCTCCTCTCTTAGTGTCAACTCGATCCTAACACAAGAAATAAGTGCATGACTTAGGAACTGACAGGTTCCATAAGTACTTTTTCAATCTATTCTATATCCTTCAAAGTCGATATCAGCATAAACAATCAAATCAAAATTTTTAGATTTTAGATATCATAATCCTAGATTTAGAGTTCCTTTTAAGTATCTAAATATTCTTTTAACTACCTTATAATGAGATTATATAGGATTGGACTAAAATTTTGCAGATAGGCCTATACTAAACATAGTATCTGGTCTAGTTATAGTAAGATATAGCAAACTACATATCATTCCCCTATATAAGTCTTTTGATAAAAACATTCTTCATCTTTGATTCATATCTAATTTTGTGGAAGTGTTCATTGGTGTGTCAATAGTCATAGCACTATTCATATTAAATCGTTTCAATATATTTAAAGCATACTTAGTTTGACTAATAAAAGTTTCATCACTAAGTTGCTTAATTTGTAATCCTAAGAAGAATGTTAATTCTATTATCAAACGCATTTTGAATTCTTAGCTCATACTTTTGGCAAATGACTCACATAAAGATTCATTTATAAAACCAGAATTAATATCATAACATAAATTTGAACAACAAAAAATTATTTTTTATTTTTAATAAACAATATGATATCGCCCTTGCCTCTTGAGAAATTATTCTGAATAAAAAAAGAATTAAGTCTCTTATACCAAGCCCTAAGCGTTTGCTTTAATCTATAGAGAGCCTTTGATGACTTAAAAATATGGTTTGGAACAAAAACATTCTCAAAACCGGATGGTTGCTCAACATAAACTTCTTCAAAAATAAAACCATTTAGAAAAGTACTCTTAAAATCCATTTGAAATAACATGAAATTTTTAAAAGAATCATAGGCAAAGAGCATCCTTATGGCTTCAAGTCTTGCCACAGGAGCGAATGTTTTCTCATAATCAATACATTCTTCTTGATTGAAACATTTGACTACTAATCTAGCCTTATTTTGAATCATGATACCAGATTCATCTTGCTTATTTGTGAAGAGCCATTTAGTGCCAATTACAAGATGGTCACTAGGTATAAGAACAAGCGTCAATAACTTATTTATCTAAAATTGATTCAACTCCTCATGCATTACAAAAACCCAAAAATCATCTTTTAAGACATCATTAATGTATTTTGGCTGAAGTTGGGATCGAAAAGCAGTATTAGCACAAAATTTTTTAAATGATAAACGAGTTTGAATACCTTTTGATGTATTTCCAATTATTAGCTCCTTAGGATAAGCATCTACATACTTTCATTTCTTGGGTAAGGATTCCTTAGTTCTAGATGCATCCAAGTTACCTTGGAGAAAAGAATTTTCATTCAAATTTAAAGTACCAAAATCAAAATCATCAACAAAATCAATTTTCTTCAATCCGCAAACCTCATTAAAAACAATATGGATGGATTCCTCAATAACTAAAGTTCTTTTATTAAATACACGATAATCTATTGAACTTGAGGAATAACCAAGAAATATGCCTTCTTCAGATTTTGAATCAAACTTTCCGAAAGCATCTTTTTTATTTATTATAAAATATTTACAATCAAAAACTTTAAAATATGAAATATTGGGTTTTTTAATGTACCACAATTCATAGGGAGTTTTAGAAAATAATGATCTTATGAGAACCTTATTCATGAATAACATGTCGTGTTAACGATCTCGTCCCAAAAATATATGGTAGGTTATGTTCATTTGACATTATTCTTATAATCTCTTGTAAACTCTTATTTTTTTCTCAACTCCATTTTGTTCTGGATTTCTTGGAGTGGAGAAATTATGGTCATGCCTATTTACCTCACAAAAATCTTAAAAATCTTAGTTTTTAAATTCACCACCATGATCACTTCGAATAAACGAAATCATAAAACCCTTTTTATTTTGAACTAGTTTACAAAATTTTGAAAAACATTTAAAGCAATCACTTTTGTGTTTTAAAAAATATGTTCAAATAAATCTACTATAGTTATCTACGATTACAAAAGTATATTTATTATCTCTTAGACTTGTAGTATCTATTGGTCCAAATAAATCCATATGTATTAATTGTAATGGTCTAGAGGTGCTTACTTAATTCTTAGATTAAAACTACTTTATGTTTGTTTACCTAGTTAACATGCGTCACAAACTGCTTTTTATAAACTTAATTCAAGGGATTCCCCTTACAAGTTCTTTAGTTTTCATTTGTGTAATTAGTTTCATGCTTGTATGACCTAATCTTCTATGTCAAAACCATACAAATATTATTTAAAGCCAAAAAATAAGTTTTATCATAGAAGTCATCAAGATCAATAGTGCACACATTATTTTTGTGAGGTACTTTTATAATACAAGCTTAGATTCAAATTTTATGCTATAACCCTTATCACATAATTGACTAATGCTTAGTAGGTTATTTTTTAAGCTATCTATTCGTAAGACTTCTTCAATCAAAATGTTAGACTTGTTATCTATATTTCCTTTGTCAATAATTTTTTCTTTTATTGTTATCTTCAAAGGTGACATATCCTCTGTATCGGCTAGTGAGCTTTAAAAATTGTGATGGATCTCCGGTCATGTGCTTTGAGCATCCACTATCAAGATACCATTGTTTGCTCCTAGCTTTTGTTTTGGGACATACCTACACAAAAAAAAGATTTTACTTTAGGTACCCGTTCAACTTTAGGTCCTTCATGATTGAATCTATCTCCTTTGACCTTTGGCATTAAGTCATTGATTGTTCCTTTAGGAACCCAACCTAATTTATGAGAGCTATAATTGTTGTAAGAACACGTATAGATATAATGACCAAATCTTTCAAAAAAGTTATATTTATCTTTGTGAAGAATATGTAGTCTGAAACTTTTAACAAATTTTGTTTACTTTGGTTGAGTATTAATATCAACAAAACTAATTCCTTCTTTTTTATAGCCACAACCTTGGTTGGCTTGGTTGGCAAGAATCACGTTCAATTGTTTTATTTCTAATTTTAAACTTTTCTAAGGCTTGTTGTAATAACATATTTTCCTTTCTTGGTGCATCTAACTCTTCACATTTAGTATAAGGAGTACATGATATTGGTGTTTCATGCAAAGTTTACTAGTAAGTAATGCATGATCCTTTTTTAGTGATTTATATTTCTTTTTAATATTTTTGAATTCATCGTATAAATCATAAAAAGTATTAAAAAATTTATTATAAGAAAAAGAAGCTATGGATAAGTCATGTACCTCATCATTAAGGGCCATTAGCGCGTAGTTTGCTACTTCATCTTTGTTGTGCTCTTCATCTTATTATGAAGCTCGAATCATCCCAAGTTGCCTTGAATGCCTTCTCTTATTTTGAGTCAGCAACTTTTTCTTCAATTATTGACTCATTTTTTAAGTGTCATAGCTTCTTGCATTCGTAATAAATATTAACATCCTTTTTTTACTAATTTTTATTTTTATGATTTGTGTTCCTTCTTGTGAATTTTTTAAGTCTTTTTGTTAGAAGTGCAATATCATTGTCTTTATCACCTGAGCTTTAGCTTGAGGAGTCTTCTTTTGTTCTTAGTGCAATATCCTTCCTATGCTTTGGAAGGTTTTTCTCTTGTTCGTCGTGTGCTTTACAAATTATTGCGTAGGTCATAAATGACCATATAAGTTCTTTGAGAGAAAAATTATTCAAATCCTTTGCCTCTTATATGACAGTTACTTTTGGGTCCCAGCATTTAGGAAGAGATCTTAAAATTTTATTTACTAGTTCAAGGTTAATATAGCATTTACCAATAGATTTTAAACTATTGACAACATCCGTAAATCAAGTGTACATGTCACTAATGGTTTCGCTTAGTTTCATTTTAAACAATTCATAACATGTACTAAGAGATTAATTTTTGACTCTTTTATTCTACTTGTACCTTCATGTGTGACTTCTAGTTTGTGCCATATATCATAAGTAGTGTCACATATAGAATCATGGTTAAATTCGTTTTTATCCAAGGCACAAAACAAAGCGTTCATAGCTTTAGCATTCAAAAAAAATATTTTCTTTTCCAAATCATTCCCGTGAATATTAGGAGATTTTTTAAAGTCATTTTCAATAATGTTCTACAGCTCGAAATCCACAAAAATCAGAAAAATTCTCATTCATTTTTTCTAATAAATGTAGTCCGTCCCATTGAACATAGGAGAACAAGTAATAGAGTGACCCTCGTTAATGCTAGGAAAAGTCATTAAAAATCTCCTAATGAGCTATTAAGCAATATATTCAACTTGGAATGCGAGTAAGAGTAGTGAGCTATTAAGCAAGCAATAAGAATAAAACACAAGAAAAGAACACACCAGATTTATAGTGGTTCAATCGTCATGACCTACATCCACTCCCGATTCCTCATTCGTTGAGGCCATCGGCGTTCATGACAATCTTCTTTCAACGGACGAAGATCAACTACCCTTTTACAACTCTTTTTCCTTTTCACAGGTTTAGGAGACAACCTTTACAAATCTCACACCTCCCCTAGAATGAACTCTAGACTTTTAAGAGGAGGGGAACTCTCAAGAAATTACAACAACGTTTGCACACTTAGAATCACAAAGTGTTTTTTATCTCAATTCTTGCTACTTCAAATAAGAATGAGTGGGGTATTTATAGACCCCAAATGACTTCAAAAATTAGCAAAAATTTAAATTTTCGAATTCAAAATTTAAATTTTCAGGATTTCCAAGATGCTAGAAGCCCGATAGTCTTAGAGACTATGTTCTGACGGTACCACCGCTTGGTCTGGGCGATGCCACTGCCAAACCTGACTGCCAAAAGGCTCAAATCAGCCGCAATTACGACCCAAATGTCCCTTAGTTGAGTTAGCATGGTTACACCCAAAAAAATTAATTAAGACTTAAACTATGACAATCATGACATAAATGATTACATAGCATAAATCTTGTGTTATCCAGCATGTCATTGGTTTATCTGAATCCTCAGCGCAATCGAGCTCTCCTTCGACGTATTGCTCGATCCATCGACATGTTGACTCCCACAACATTCGACTTGACGCAATGTCTGATTTTTACAACCCGATGCCCGATCTCTAACTTTGGCCCAATGTATGATTTTACTGCTTCAATCATTTTGCCTTTTCATGATTAAAGATAGTCCTACATCACTTTTCTTGAACACAAATTAGATCATAACTTCAATTGATTTCATCATCAAAATTCGAGATTCAACATCATCATCACTTGCTTTCGCTCAATGGTCTTCTTTGATTCTCAATGAAATGTCCTTACTATTCTTTCTTAAGGTTTTCCTCTTGTTCATCAAGTGTTTTGCAGGTCATTTTATAGGTCATTAAAGATTCGATAAGTTCATCAAGAGGAAGGTTATTCAAATCCTTTTCTTCTTGGATGGCTATTATTTTTTGATCCCAACTTTTTGGAAGATATCTTAAAATCTTATTTACCAATTTAAGATTAGTATAGCCTTTACCAAGAGCTTTTAAACCATTAACAATATCCGTAAAATAAGTGTATATATCGCCAATGGTTTTACTTGGCTTCAATTTAAATAATATATAACTATGTATCAAAAGATTAATTTTAGATTCTTTTACTCTCCTTGTGCCTTCATGAGTAACTTCAAGTATATAACAAATATCATGTGTAGTGTCACAAGTAGGAACATGATTAAGCTCATTTTTGTCTAAAGCACAAAATAAATTTATAGCTTTAGCATTTAAGGAAAACATTTTCTTCTCAAAATCATTCCATTCATTCATTAGTTTAGAAGATTTTTGAAAACCACATTCAACATCGTTCCATAAATCAAAATCCATAGAAATCAAGAAAATCGTCGTTCATATTTTCCAATAAATATAATTCGTCTCATTGAATATAAGAGGACGAATGATAGAATGACCCTCTTGATTGTCAAAAATTCCATTAAATCTCATTTGGGTGTTAATCCAACTGAAAGAACTTTAACTCTGATACCAACTGTTATAATCATAATGGCACTAAGAGGGGGGATGAATTATTGCTATCATAATAAAGATTGATTTAAAAATTTTGATAAAAAATATATATCGAAAATGTGTTTAACTAAGTGTGAGCAAGAGTAGTAATTAAATCAATAAGTAATGACAAGACAAAAAAAAAGAAATACAAATTGATTTATAGTGGTTCGATTGTCTCGATCTACGTCTACTACCGATTCCTCTTCCTTCGAGGCTATCGATTTTTATTACTGATCTTCTTTCCAATAGACGAAAATCAACTATCCTTGTTATAACCCTTCTCTGTTTACATGACTCAAGAGAGAATCTTTACATCAACTTTGTTACAAAAGGTCTTACACCTCCTTAGAATAACCTATAAACTCAATGAGGAAGACTCAAACACTTTCAAGAAGGTTTGCACTCTTCAATTCTCAAGATTTCATTCTTGTTCACCCTTGCATCAAGCAAGCATGAGTGGGATATTTATAGACCCCTCAAGACTTTAGAAATGGGAGTAAAAAATTTAAATCCTCGAGTTTTCGAGGTACTAACAGTACCACCACTAGCACCGGGCGGTACTATCACCGAACAAAGCCCAGGATTCTAGCTCTGGTGGTACCACCATCGGCCTAGGCAATACCACCGTCGCTTGGGTGGTACCATCGCCGGAAGTCTTGAAAAAGTATAAAATAATATTTTATGTTGGGTTTTGTGTATAATTTCAATCTAATTCTAAATAATTTATTATAAAGCAGTAAAAAAAATTTATATACCTAAAATGAATGCCGAATTTGGGTTTTTAATATCCTCATCTAGAAATTTTTATTTGATTATTTATGTCGAGACAAAAAACATACTTATATAACTTATCAATTCCCAAAACATATATTTATTTCTTAGTCTTTCAAAAATTAAAACTTTATTACACTATCTATAGTCGAAACTAAATATATTGCGACAAGTGCATATTGTACATATGTAATTTAGATGAAAAAATTTTTAGAAGATTATAGACTATGTCTAAAAATATTCTTATAAAGTGTAACAATATTAGTAAAATTAAATTGCTAAAGAATCATATTCACGGACAAAAGATATTGGTATTAAACACTATTTCATTAGGGATCATAAGTAATCATGATATATCTTCAAATTTTTTTGATACAAAACATCCATTAGAGAACATCTTTACTAAATAATTAAATAAGAAATAATTTAAATTTATCAAAGGGGAATTAGGCATGTTAAATTTATATAAACAAATTTTGATATTACTTTAGACAAAAGAAAACGGAAGGCCGATTGTAGCACAATTGGACTGGTGGGACTATTGCTACTATTGCTAGAACATTTTGTTTAAAGACAGTGGTACTACCACTACCTAAGCTGGTAGTACTACCTCCAACGACCTGATCTTAAGCCTATAATTCTTGGGCTAATGTTAGAATTGTCTTAAACCCCTCCAGACCCCTCTCCTCTCCTTAATCTCACCCTAGCCAGCCTCTCTATCACCTAACCCTCTTCTTCTTCCTCTGTACCTCCACAACCCTCCTCCTTCTTCCTCCTAATCTCACCTCAAAGATCTCTTCTTCCTCTTCAATCACATAAAGCATAGGATCCTTATTCATCCTCCTCTCTCTACAAAGCTAAAGATCAAGTTAAGAACTTAATTACTCTTTTGGTAATCAAGAAAGAAGTCTTAACTTGACAAAAGATTAAGACTACACGGATAATCTCAAAATCTTTCTCTATTTTTCAACTTGTAGTTTATTCTTATTACAATTATTTTAAAATATATGTTGTAGTTCTTATGACACTTAAAAGATCCTGAAAAAACAAGAAGAAAGAAATAATAGATGAAACTTATGCATGCTTTAAAATTTTTAAAATTTGAATCTAGGACTATTCATAAAAGAAAATAAACGGACCTAAAAAATTTAGGTGAATTAAAAAATAATCCAATAGCTCACTAATTTCAATGTCTTTTCTATTCTTTAAATTAGTAAATCTATCTATCCTAGGCTAGTAGTTAGAATATTTTATAATAATTTAAATGTAGATAAAAAATAACAAGTCATCTACTTATGTTCTGTTATGATCTTAATGGCAAAAGAAGGGGTGAATTAATGAAATAGTATTTTTAATCAATTTTAAGACTAGATTGATAAATCAACACATTTCAAAAACTCGATTGATCAGGTTATAAGTAAAAAAAAAACAACTAAGTCACAAGTAAAGAGTATTTAAAGAGAGACAAACCAATATAAAATGATTTGGTCTTCCCAATTTATGCCAACTTTGTTGGAAAATCTTCGATCGGCATCTCATGCATGCGTAGTGGTAAAGAAAAACAAAATCAGATTTTCTAAAGTCAAGTACTTGATTATTGTGCGACGATTGATAAGCAAAAAAATCACAAAATCGAAAATCGCACATATCATGTGAGATGTGTTGCCTAGGGAGATCGTATATCCCTAAAATTTTCAAATCCATTAGAGAAGAAGGAAAACTCACGTGCTCCAATTTAGTAGTGATCCACATGATTGACACAGTGATGATGCTCCTCAGATTATTGAGGGATTTGCCTCTCCACGTATACCACAAGGCTATCAGGCCAAGGAGGAAGAGAGGAGGCTAAGAAGAATAGGAGAGCAACCATCAGGAGTTATAACATATGAATTCTAAAGTTCCTCCTATTTATAAAGGTGCATATAGTTTAACCCTAATGGAACTTGTGCATATAGCTTAACTCTATCCAATTACCCAAGTCATTTAGACTAGTGGATCTCTATCCAAAAATCTCTTATTGGCTCTTATTGATCTTATCCATAGGATTCAATAATAATGGGGCTTATTGGATATCCAGTAAAATAGAGACTTCGTGAATATCTTATATCTACACCTCTACTCGTCGCAATATCTACCATATGTATGTGACCCTCTAAGCTTGATATCGACCTGACCATGAGTCGCTCTTATCAAAACTCCTTCTAATATAATAAATTATTATATATAGAATAATTCACTCAACTCTCCAACTACGAACATACTATGCCACTACGCCATATTTTCCAGATGATACATGAGGATCTAATCCATCGGACCTATCTGTCCATGGTTATCATGTATTTATAGTTTCTCATCTATCTCATATCCAAAAGATCGTATATTGGGCATGGTACTAACAAGCTTCATTCTCTCTCAATCCAAACAATCCTGGTCAGAAATTTGACTGAGCAAGTACACACGAGATATTCCTCTCATGATACCAAAAGTGGATGATTCTCTGTTGACACTTAATTGCCTTCGTAAGGATGGCTACTAATCTCAATAACCGATTGTACCAAATCTAGAACTTCTAAATCTAAAAGTCCGACGTCAAAGAAATGAGTACTCATACAAGATATCATTGATGTCTAAGTCTAAGGACCAAACACACAAATGAAACTACAAAATTGCTGTCTAACATCACGTATCATTAACCATCCAACATTCCGTAAGTGAATAAATCAGTGAACTCATTCTCTACTGAGCATTTGCACTATACCTCTAGTGCCCCCACATGAGTGGCTATGAGACCAATCGCGTCAATCAAATGAACGAGTATATAGTACACTGATCTATTCGGTTATCTTGATGTCCCTCTCGAGTAACCTATGATTGGGATGATTTAAGATCTGTATTTAAAGACGAATCGATCTCATTATCGTGATCTCATCACGATCCAATTCTTATTGCATAGATCCAATGATATCACAATATACATCCAAATAATATATAATGTCAGAAAATGTCAGTAATGATAAGCAAAGAGATTGTCACAGTATGTCACAAGTGTCATCACTCATGTAATTGGCTTGTAGGGCACCTATAACTAGTAATCTTCCACTTGACATAAAGTCAATCACCTATTTGTCTGATCCCATCAAACTCTTGTGACACTCAAATACAATATGAGATAATGACTTCGATCTACAATGTTATCTTTCGATGTAACTCTTCCCACTGCTACATCTTCACAGACCACGATCTCTCTAATCAGGTGAAACCTCCTCAGAACGTGCTTGGACTTTTGATGAGACCTAAGTTCCCCTGCTTAAGCAATCGTCCCATTATTATTGCAATATAAGAATCGACTCCGTTTTGTTCAGTATGACTCCTAGATAAGTGACGAACTTCTTCATCCAGACTCCCTCCTTTGCTGCTTCTGCCACAGTAATGTATTTTGCCTTTATGGACAAGTCAGTAGTAGTATCTTGTTTAAAACTCTTCCAACTTATTGTTGCTCCATTCAAAGTGAACACATACCCTAAATTTGACTTACTATCGTCAACATCGGACTAGAAACTTGAGTCAGTGTAGTCCTTAATCTGGAGGCTACCTCCTCCATGTACTAGTAAAAGATCTTTAGTCCTTCTCAAATACTTAAGGACACATTTTAACCCTTTCCAGTGCTCCTAACCTAGATCCACCTGGTACCTACTCATGATAGTCAAAGCATGTACTATATCAGGCTTGGTATACATTGGGAAACCGCGAAAGAGCATCACGTGCTTAGCAGAAGAACAAAATAAACTCAATTTCCCAGTTATCAAGTTGTCGTGCAAAGATTGGTGCACAGAAAACCCATAAAATCAAAAACTTCAATACATGAGAGATTGAGTACCTAGGGAGATCGTATATCCCTGAAATTTCAGATCTAGATGGATAGGATGAAGAAGGTCAAATGTTCTCTTCTATAGCGGCATCCACACAATAGATCGTCGTAGCGATGCTCCTCTAATCGCAACCCAAAACTCGTAACTTTTGTGCACCTTCTCGCAGCACTCGTGGAAGAAGATAAGGAAAGGAGGAGAATAGGAGGGGACGACCAAAGGTACAACCTATCATTATTGTGCTACCCCTACCTCCTATTTATAGAGCCACCAAAAACCTACCTTAATGGGTATTGGATTTTCATCCAATTATTCACTCCTCTTAAATTATTAGATCTCTAACCACTAATCTCAATTGACCTCTAATTGGGCCTCATGCAAGAGGTCCATCAATATTGGGTCTCATCCAATAAGAATATGGACTAATTGGATAACTCATATCTAATCATCTACTCGTTGTAATCATCCACCATATATGTATGACCCTCTAAGCGCAACAACGAGCTGGCCGTGAGTCCTACCTATCAAAACTCCTTCTGATTCAGTGAATTGTTATCTCATAACAATTCACTCAACTCATCGAACTATGGACGTACTAGGCTACTGCCCATAGTCCTCAAAATTTTCAGATCCAATAGAGAGGATGAAGGAGAACTTGCGTGCTCCTCTATAACAGTGATCCACATGGTAGACACGGTGACAACGTTCCTCAGATCGTTATTGGATCTGCCTCACCATGCATACCACAAGGTTGTTGGGCCAAGAAGGAGGAGAGGGGGTTGAGAAAAATAGGAGAACAACCACTAGGAGTTCTAGCCTATGAATTTTAAAGTTCCTCCTATTTATAGAGGTGCATGCAGCTTCACCCTAATAGATCCTGCCCTATTAGGGTGAAGTCATTTAGACTAGTGGATCTCTATCTAATAATGTTTTATTGGATATTATCCATAAGATCTAATAATACAAAGGCTTATTGGATTTTCAATAAAATAAGGACTTCGTGAATATTTCATATTTGCACCTCTATTCGTCGCAACATCTACCATATGTATGTGACCCTCTAAGCCCGATACCGAGATGATTGTCCTTCTGATATAATGAATTATTATCCCCATAATAATTTACTCGACTTATCAACTACGGACATATTGGGCTACTATGCCATAGTCCTTAGATGGTACAAGAGGATCTAATTCATCAGACATGTCTTTTCACAGTTATCGTGTATCTATAGTCCCTCATCCATCTAATATTCCAAAAATCGTATATTGAGCATGGTACTCTTAGGCTTCATATGGAATCTATCCGAGTCTTGCTCTAATTAGATTCTCTCAAAGAACTCTCAATCCAAATGACCCTAGCCAAGGATTTGTCTGAGCGAGTACATACGGAATATTCTTAACGTAATACTAAGAGTGGATGATCCTTCTAGACACTAATCGTAAAGTTGGTTACCAATCCTGATAATCGATTGTACTAGATCTGAAACTTCTAGACCTATAAGACTGTCATCGAAGAAATGAGTACTCATACAAGGCATCCTTGATATCTCAAGTCTAAGGACTAGACAAACAACTAGAATTATAAAATTACTATCTAACTTTAGGTATCATTAACCATCTAGTATTCTGTAAGCGGATCAATCAATGAACTCATATTCTCTAATGAGCACCTGCATGGTACCTCTAGTGTCCCCACACAAGCGACAATGAGACAAGTTGTCTCTATCATATTAAGAGTACCTATAATCGTGATGATTTAGAATTTGTGTTTAAAGATGAATCAGTCTCATTATCGTGATCTCATCATGATATGATTCCCAATGCACTGATCCAAGGATATCATAATATACATTCAGATAATATATAATGCAAGACAATATCAGTAATGATAAGTAAAGAGATTATCACAACGTATCACTAGTGTCATCACTAACATTATTGACTCGTTGGGCACCTATAACTAGCACACTCCCAATTCTTTTTCCTAGAAGTAATCGGTTTTCACTAATGATCTTCTTTTTAACGAACGAAGATCAACTATTCTTATTACAACTCTTATTTTTCAAGCAAAAGAGACAACCTTCATACTCTTTTTTTTACAAAAGATCTCTCATCCTTTATAATTTAAAATTAGGTTAAGATTCATTTAGATCAAGTGATTTTCACCATGGACCACTTAAACCCTTATGATTTTACTTGTGTCTAAAATAGCTTATATATTTTAAAAACATAGCATATAAGATTCTCCTACCACATCTAAGTTAACAAGCACTAGAATTTGCTTCCGAGACATTATAACTAACAATAAACTATTAATATAATAACACGTATAATTTAAGTTTAATAAATGATCCATTTTAGCACCTATGATTTTAGTCATGAATTACTTAAGCCCTTATAGTTTTGCTTGTGTCTAAAATAATCCCTATAATTTTAAAAATATAGCATATAAATCTCTCCCGTCAAGTTTGAGTTGATAAATGGTAGAGTTTGTTTACGATTACGTGATATGCTAACTCATAATAAATTATTAATATAATAATATATAATTTAAGTCTTAAAGAAAAGTCAATCTTATCGAGGAAGAGAAAGTGGTAGAGATCGTAGTGACAGACAAAGATAGAGAAACAGAGGTAGGAGAGGCCAAAAGTAGAAGTGAGAGAGAGTTGAACAACCATGTCAAAGGCGCAACGAGTGGAGGCATAAGAGATGATGAAGTAAGAGGCTGTAACGATGCAAATGCCTAAGAGGAAAAAGATTTAATATTTTACTCTGCTACTTATCTAAAAAATATATTAGTTTTATACATACATCAATTAGTTTAAATATCAAAATCCAAGATTTAATATGTTATGGATCATCATATGCCTATGACAGATAGCATAATTTGTGATTTCTTAAACATTATTGAAAGGAGACAAGGTTACTGTTTTAAAAGATAATGGAAATCGAGTCTATCAGGGTCACCTATCATGAGGCCATTACCATTATTTTCTGAAAATATAACTTATTTATTGTCCCTAAGAGCTATGAGCATCTTTTACTATTTAACATAAAATTATTTTAATTAGTATTACGCTTCCTAAATAATATAATTTTAATAACATTAATAATCTAAAAAAATACCATAAATTTGATTATGATATGACATCATTATTACTTTTTGTTACCTTATGTCAAAATATGATTGATATATTTGAGGAGGATATGATGCTTCCATATAAAGCTTGATTACCAGACTTTTATACGCATATAATATCGCAACCACACTAGATGAAAAAAAAGCTTAGAAAAACAATCCCTAATTGAAGCAAACATAATATTTTAAATTATTTTTAATAAGCCAGACTGAACTACAGAAAATAGGGGTCTACATCTTATATTAGGCTGAGACTAGGAAATATTGATCAGTACAAGCTATAGCAATCTAGTATTCACACCATAGAATCTGAATGTTCAATAATTGATGCTACTAAGAGTCCATGTAATTTACTACAATGAATCAATGACCTCTATCAAAATTAAGAGAGAGGAATCAAATAAACATATAAAGCAAAAACTCTTTGAAGCAATGGCCTAATACTTAAAAAAGTATGTTGCAGGTTCCACATACAAGAAAGATTATGTAAGTAGCTAGTTTTATGGAAAGATAAAACTTTTCTTCTTCCTCTATCCAAAGACACCTCTTCTTCCTCTTCATTTTTCATCTATTTCGGATTTCCTACTCTTCTTTTCTCTTCTTCTTCTTCCAGCTTCCTCCTCTCCTCTCCCTGCCCCAATAGTACCAAGGCACATTCCAAAATACCAACACACAGTATACCAAAATGGACCAAACTAGTATACCCTTAGTGTCTGGATGATTGATAACACTCCTCACAAGGTATGCAAGTTTGGTTACCAAACCTGTACCGATCTAAGGGTTATGTAAAGTTGCATATCAGCATGAATTTTGGGCACTTTTAAGAGCTAAGTTCTTGCTAAATTATCAGACTCCCACAATCAGTGTTAAAAGATAGAAATAAGCATAACCCTTCATCAACAAAATGAATAACCCAATGCAAACTATAAAAGCAACTAACTAAATAAAACTTCAGGATATAAAACAATGTCCAAAAATGCACAGAAAAGACATACCTCAAAGTTCTTACCTTCAAATAACAATGAGACAAGGACAATATGCACATGCAATGTCACTGCAATTTAATGATGAGAACATTAGGCAGATGTCAGTAAAACAAAAAATAAAATCCCTTATTAAACTATAAAAAATTTAGGGCATAAAAGTATCTCAAACTCAAAATAATATTAAAAAATTCTTTAAAGAACTATAATCACATGTACATAATTATTACGTGACATGTAAGCATTCATAAAAAGTTGAAGCTTAAGTTACCCAAAATAGACAAAAATATAAGCATCAAGTCTTAATTATTTTTTTTTAAGAAAGGAAAATTAGCTCCGTACTAGTCATACTATTGACCTTAAGAGTGTTCTGCAACTCATAATATAGATGAAACTTTCTCTTGAACATTTTATTTAAGTTCAAATTTGTACAATTGCTAAAATGTTAAATCTGTCAGGTTTTTGGGTTCAATTTGCTCAAATTTTGCGAGATTCTACAGGTTGTTCTGGATGTTGAAAAGTGGCATAACCTGAATCAAATACAAGTGAAAACATTGAAACTACAAAGATTATTTGATAGACATTTATAAAGGATGATCAATGGAAACAAACCATCCCCAATCATCTCTAATCATGAACTCTAACAAATAATACACATCCATGAATTGCAAGAAAAAAATAAACATAATAGTCTTTTTGATGTTTCAATATAACTAACTCCACAAAATGTTTGCCAAGACCACGACACCTCTTTATCACAAACTCTCATATTTCAATAACATGACAGTTAGAATGAAAGAAGGAACTAAACGCATGGTGCATCATATATATTCACCGAGAAAAGAAATGCATGCCTAGACCATTGAACTTCATATCAGTAAATCTCATGTTTTAAGAGCTTAATAGTAAAATTTAAAAGAAAAGCTCAATTTGAGCATTGTGACATAATTTTGGCCCAAAAAACTTAAAACTATATTCTGACAAATCTTATAATCTGAATCATTTGGAAACCAACTTCAGTTACTTGTACTCCATATTAGTTATGTTTTTCTTTAGACAGAGCAGTGAACAAAAAGAACACAAAAAGACACAAGGTAAAAAATAACGAGGACAAGGAAAATCGGTAGTGGAAACAAGACATGATCCAAATAGACAAAAACCTAAAATCAAGTTCTAAAGTTGTATTGACCATTGTATTTTTTGGTTGCATCCTTTGTCCTCTTAACTTGTGCCACGATAGAAATTGTAACCTCATGCACTTGATCTGGAACCAATGGGTTGGAAGGAAGCTACTGGTTATTGGAGGTCAAGGTGCTCCTTCTTAGGGTTAGCAGTGGCTCCTAGGATGACAAGGCAACCTCCACCACATGAAGAATTCCAACAAATCCCAAGAAGAAACCCAATATACAAAATGTAAAGGCACAGTACTCAAGAAAAATAAAGGAAAAAACAAAAGAAGGCACCTTGGAGCTCTTGGACACCAGAGGAGACAAATTAGAGGTCACTGACAACAAATTTTGCTTAGAAGCAAAATTTCAAATTTGGCCATCTCATCTCACCTCAACTTCAAATTTTTAGCCCTTTAATTCAAAATCAATATATCCCCTATCTCAAGGCGTTGAAAAGAAAATCATTGAACAATGCTAATATAAGATCATAAGCCAAACGGAGAGAAGTCTTGCTCTCTAGGAGGACAAAGCTGAACGTGCGCAATGCTAGAAAATGCAAGGATTCAATAAAGTATATAATATATAATAGAGCTGAAACATATAATACAGCACCTCTCAACCAAGCAATTTGCAGTCCACAACTCTGGTTTTCTAATGAGATAGACAGCATGTTCTGCAAGCAAAGGGCTACATTATGAGTGGAATTTATTAAACTTCTCATCCTCACGGTAACCATCAGTGCTATGCAGCAAGGAAACAAAGAAGGAAGTGTTTGTAGTATCAGCAGCCACAATGAAGATTTCAATTAAAGAAGAGATGTAAGGATTCTGTGGAAAGAAGTATAAAAATGGAGGGTTAAGAAGTGATGAACAAATCAAATATTAGGCTTTTCATTTCAAATTTAGAAACCAACTCCTTTCTTCTTTTTCTTTTTGTCTTCTAAGTGAAAGACTTAGGTGAGATGTAACAGCTGAAGTAGGTTTTGATGGCAAGTGGATTACGAGGGCATGTAGTCTAACTTACCTACTTATAATTTATCTGAACCAAGTCATTTTCGGTCAAGTTCCTTATATCCAATTCGTCAAGAAGAATATAGCTTAAAAGGGGTAGATTACCTTATGCTAAAATAAAGTATGCAAGATCATGTTTTTTGAGTCATTGTTCATGTGACTAAGGAAAAAAGATTCCAAGAAAATATCTGACAATAATATAAGGCGAACTATATGGAGAACATCAAAGTCCACTGACAAATACTTCATTTTGTTCAAGTTTGCAAATGATTTTGGTATTTCACCTGTCATCTCGTCATGATCCTTTTGTATCCAAAGTTTGAGAGGTAACCGATATCTTCAGGTAAAGAACCAGATTACTGGTTATCAGTCAAAAGCCTGCAAGAATAGAACAAGATATTAAAAAATTTATTATAAAAATTATAAGAAAGGTGACATATATGTTCAATTTGTGGAGATGGCATTTTGAAATGTGACACCAGAATTGATAGTTAAACGTGATCTGAAAGATGTTCCTAATAGTGTAAAATTTATGCATAAAGCTCTAAAACAAGAAGAGAGAGAGATTTGGCTTCAACTCCAAACAAAAGTGATGACCATTACAATACAATTGTATTGGTGAAACATTATCAACATATTTTTACAAATTAGTCATACTGTTATAGTATTTATGCCATGGCTGAGGTGTTGGCACGACTCGATCTAGTCTCAATACGCAAGACTACCAATGGTTCCGCTAAGCTGACAAGCGAATAGTGACGAGGGATCTGATCGTAGGGTTGTGCGTCCATTCCTTCAATCTCTTCCACCTCTAGGCTGCTCGCACCCTGCACAATGGTTTGAGTTAGATGAAGGGATCCCGACTTGACCCCTCTAAAGCTTAAGTTAGTCAAAGTCAGAGCCTTGAAACCTAGAGGGAACCTCAAAGGGTAGAAAACTATAATGTGGAAGTGTTAGGAGTCAGACCCAGTATTGTTCCTGAGGGTGGTTTTATACCTATAGTCATGGGTTGACGTATGCAGTTGTTTAATGATCACCAACGTCAACATACGCAGGTAGTTAATACGTGCTAGTGCCACAAGTGGTTGGCTCGTACACTTGGTGCCGACACTGCCTAGACTGTTTGGTGTTGCTCCTTGCTTCTCGAGTAACGAGATATGAGGATGCACTATCCCGTACTTGTCAGGGGGCTGCCTGTGTGGAGGACAGATAACTATCTTGTCCTAGGTTCATAGGGCTAAGTCAGCTCAGGGTAACCAGCTCTACCGTAACGGTCTGGATGCCCCATGGAATAGGGGGCTAGGATATGCCATATCGCTAATCATCAGGTCTATATAAAAAACTGCATCTACGTTTAGACCTTAAGTATAACCAAACAAAACATACTTACAAAATAATGCAGCTTGGTTATTTGGATGATAGATGAATAAATGGCTACATGGATTTTGAGTCGATAATTGTCTATGAAATATTTAAACTACGTGAATAACCAAATTATAAATATATCTACTATATCTCTTACGGAATTCATTTCTTACACATGACCAATGTACTATGCATGAGCTGTTAATGTATAGCTTGGCCATTGAAGCATTAAAAAATAATGGTATATACTTTATTAACAATAGATAAGTAAGAATAAAGCTGTAGATGTTCTTATCAGCAGATCCAAGAATTGGTCCAAAATACTCAGGTGATAACTATGTCCTAATATATCTAAACTTGCATTAGCACCAGCAACAGTAAACAAAAAGCCATAATCCATGGACCCAATTCAACTATTTTAATTGATTGAGTATGCATGCCTATGTTGAACATGCAAAACACCATCTTAAGTGAATATTTTTTTTCTCAATGCACATACAAGAAGATTCACTTTTAGATGACTTTGAGGGTGGTGCATGGACCGAGGAGCAAAATTTTATGGACTCAAGATTTAGACCATTGAACTGGGATGACAGTACATACAGACATGTACCGCTCGGTAATGGTCAAAATCCAATCGTTACCAACCTATACGGACTAGTATCAATCAAATTTTGATAGTTGTCGACTGACAGCTCAGATTGACTGTTTCTGACGATCAGATCCATTTGAAAGGGTTTTTAAACTCATTCCTCTACCTCTTTAACTCCCTTTTACTCTTTGAAACATTTGCACTCTCATAAAACTTCACAAAGCTACAATTTATGAATTGGATCAAACTTTAAATGCACTTAGGGAGGATTAACACCTAGGTTAGAAGAACTCTCTAATCAAACGTATGTAAATGACTTCTCATTCGCATTCAATATCCTATTCGGGGCGTAGACATGACAGCGACGAACAACAATGCCTCGACCGACAATGGCAACGACGGGACCATCGACTCCCCGTCATCGCCGCCATCATCGGTTGTCGTACTACTATGCACATTGTCCCATTGTCGCCATCATCTATTGAGGCACTGTTGTCCACGTCGCTGTCATGTCTCTAGACCAAGTCGATTGCTAAATGTGATTGAAAAGTCATCTACACATCTTTAACAGAAGAAAGACTACTTTGGAGCTCTTGGAGACCAATGGAGACAAATTGGAGACCACTAGCAGGAAATTTTACTCGAAAGTTAGATGTTGACCATCTCACCTCACCTCACCCTCAAATCGTTTGCCCTTTAATTTAAAATATATATATCCCTATATCAAGACAATGAAAAGAAAATCGTTGAACATGCAAATTTAATCTGACATAGAGTCATAAGCCAAATGGATAGAATTCCTACTCTAAAGGGGAAACAAAGTTGAACATGCCAAATGCAAGAAAATGGTAGGGTTCAAGAAAGTTATATCATACAATAGAGCTGAAACATATAATGCATGTTGCTTCGGTTTATGTGTGTGCTCACAAGCAATGAGATTTTATTTGCGAAGCAGATAGAAGTATAGTAAACAGTAGTATCAAAGAACCTTTATAGTTTAGCTACATGCAAGAAATGCAATTTCAATCTGTACTGCCCAGTACGGGCGGTATGTACCAGCCCGCTAGGTTACCGATACGCAAACCGCTCGTCGGGCGGTACCCACCAAAATCGACCGTCGACGGTCGATTTCGGCCGTCGACAGTCCATTTGTCGACGATCAATTGAGGGAAAAGAAGAAAGAAGAAGGGGAAAAGAAGAAAGAAGAAGAGAAGAAGAAAGTACATCCTTTCCCGGCACTGTCCTCGCCTGCGCACCGTCTCTGCCCGCAGATCACCCGCACGCCGTCGCCGCCCTCGCCCGCGCGAGGAGATGGAACGTCTCCCCGTGCGGGGAGAAAGATTGAGATGACATCGCTCCTTTTTTTTAATATATTAATATATTTAATATTTTATTTAAATATTATATTATAAAATATTATAAAATTTTTAATATTCTGGGTGGTACGCACTGTCTGTACTGCCCGGTATGGACCAGTATGTCAAACCTTGGCTACATGGTACCGATAGCAGCACCTGTCAACCAAGCAATTTGCAGTCCACAACTTTGCTATTCTGATGAGATAGACAACATGTTCTGCAAGCAAAGGGCTACATTATGAGTGAAATTTATTAAACTTTTCATCCTCATGGTAACCATCCATGAAGGAAGTGTTTGTAGTATCAGCAGCCACTATGAATCTTTCGATTAAAGAAGAGATGTAAGGATTCTGTGGAAAGAAGTCAAAAAAATGGAGGGTTTGGAAGTGATGGACAAATATACTATCAGGCATTGCATTTCAAATTTATCTTCTAAGTGAAAGACTTAGGTGAGATGTAACTGCTGAAGTAGGTTTTGATGGCAAGTAAACTATGAGGGCATGATAGTCTATTTACCTACTTATAAGTGATCTGAACGAAGTCATTTCAGTCAAGTTCCTCATATCCAATCCATCAAGAAGAATATAGCTTAAAAGGGGTAGATTACCTTCTGGTAAAAATAAAGTATGCAAAATTCTTCGTTCACTATGGTGTAGTATGAAACAAGATCAGAATGAAAAAAGAAAATTAAACCAGGGTTTGCATATCCTTGAGCAACCTCTTGTATCGCTTTGAAAAGCAGGCAATTCATCAATTAGCCCCCAAAAAAGCAGCACCTTAGTTCTCCTTCAGAGAAAGGAAAACAGGGAGCAGAATTGATTATGTTCCTTTTGGTAATAATATAAATTGTAAATAAGAATTTGTAACAATTTACTTATGGAAACCAATTTAAAATGCAACTAAGTCGGGCTTTTGTTAAATGGCTTTTTCTAACAGCAAGAAGAGCTTCATAAGATTCATGAGAGAGTTGTTTTCTTCAAAAATCAATCATGAAATCTCGTAGAGCATTCAGAACTGACCATTTTTTACTAAAGCTATGTACAAAGGTTTCTCAAAAGCTTGCAAATAAAAAGGAAATGCATTTACCACTTCAACAGTTTAGACATGTTGGCATAAGAATCTGGACTTGATATAAAAATTGATTAGATAGATAGTTCACATCCAATGGTGTAAAATCCACAAAAATATAAACAAGAAGGATTATAGACAAGATTTGTCGTATCGGTCCATACCGGCATACCGAGATTTTCTCAATATGGTACGATACCCGATACTGGATGGTACATACAATGCATACCACCCGTTATATTATAATAAAATTTAAATATTTTATAATATTATATTATATTAATATAATATAATAAATATTAAAAAAATAAAAAAAAGAGGCAGCGCCTAGTCCCAGCCTAGGAAGAACGAGGCAATGCATCATCCCAGCATTGGAAGACGAGGAACCAAGTCGTCTTCCAGTAGAAGAACGAGGTAGCGCCTTGTCCCAACGAAAGAAGACAAGGCATCGGACGAGGAGCCGCCTCGCCTTCTAGCAGAAGAACGAGGCAACGCCCCATCCTAACGAAGGAAGATGAGGCAACGCCTCATCTTTTAGTGGGAGAATGAGGAGCCGCCTCATCACAACTCAGGAAGACAAGGGGCTGCCTCGTCCCCACCTCGTCTTCTAACAAAAGAACGAGGCAGCGTCTCATCCCAACAAAGGAAGACGAGGTGATGCCTCGTCTTCCAGCGAGTGAACGAGGCGGAAGACGAGGCAGCGCCCGCGTCGCCTTCCAACAGATGAACGAGGCAACGTCTCGTCCTAGCGAAGGAAGACGAGGCGCCGCCTTGTCACAGCGAAGGAAGACGAGGCGCCGCCTTGTCACAGTGCAGGAAGACGAGGCACTGCCTCGTCCTAGCATCGAAAGACAAGGCGCCGCCTCATCTTCCAGATAAGAACGAGGCAACACCTTGTCCCAGTGCTGGAAGATGAGGCGCTACCACGTCCCTAGAATTTTTTTTCTTATTTTTAATATATTTTTAATATTTTATATTATATAATATTATATTATATTATATAAAATAATATTATATAATATAATATAATGTAATGTACTGTCCGGTACAAGGCGGTTCGCATACCGATACCCTATCGGACCGATACGTATCGCGTGGTAGCGAAACGACAATCCTTCCAACAAAAGAACGAGGAGCCGTTGGAAGATGAGGAACCGCCTCGCCTTTCAACAGAAGAACGAGGTAGCGCCCCGTCCTAACGAAGGAAGACAAGGCGTCGGACAAGGAGCCGCCTCGCCTTCTAGTAGAAGAACGAAGCATCACCTCGTCCCAACAAAGGAAGAGGAGGCAGCTTAGTGTTTAGGATGAAACATGGATGCATGATAACATGGATTCAGTTTGTAGTTACTACAGTCAACTCTAGATGACAACCTGTGAATGACCAAATTATAAATATATCCACTATATCTCTTCCGGCATTCATTTCTTACAAGACCAATATACCATGCATGAGCTTTTAATGTACAGCTTGGCCATTGAAGCACTAACTATTAGGTGACAAAGACTAAACATTCAACCAATAAGTATTACAATACAATTAATTAATATGAACGAAAAAAGGCTATGTATCAACGTTAGAAACAACCAGCTTATAGATTATGCAAAAATTATGCTCCAATCTCACCTCTACACATCAAATTATGCTCCAATCTCACCTCTACACATATTTAACTATGCAAAAAAACAGACCTTATAATTTGAATTATACCAAAGAAAGAAGTAGCAGATATGACCAATATAGAGAAAATATGGGGAAGCAAGTGAAATAATATGGTTAACATTCCTCGCTTGCAGTTGTTTATGCCTGATTCATGGTAGGCATCTACTTATGACAGAAATTACATGTTAACACAAGTGACTGCAATGTCTTTTCTTGAAAATTAAATGTTGAGTGAATCTCGCTGATGATTTCTCAAAATAATTGTACAGGGTAAATACTTTGAATCCGTAAAAATAACAAACATCTTCTAGCTGTGTTTATTTTTGCATGTGTTCTTTTAGTACCTGAAGAAAACACAGAAAACGATCTAGGTAAAAAACCTTGAATATATGAAAGGAACCAAAATTTTCATGCTCTGTTTCTCCGTGCAGATGTTTTTTTCGTCCTCAAAGAAGACCTTGTAAGAGATTTAGATACAGGGTATCAATTCAATTAATTTTTAGGAACAAGATGATGAATTTGGGACAGTCTAGAAGAAACATGAACAATTCAAGAAAGCAGGAGATACATTTCTTGAGAAATAAAATGTTACGTGAATCTTGTTGATGACTTCTCAACATACTTCTACAGGGTAAAAACTTTGAATCAGTAAAAACAACCAACATTTCCTAGGTCTATTTATTGCTGAATGTGTTCTTTTAGTACCTGAAGAAAACCCAGAAAAAGATTTAGAGTGAAAATCTTGAATATATGAAAGGAACTAACAACTTCTAGCTCTGTTTCTTAGTGTATATGTTTTTCTAGTGCCCCAAGAAAACCTTGCAAAAAATTTAGGTACAAGATATTCATACACTTAATTATCGGAATAAGATGATGAATTTGGGACAGTCCATAAGAAACATGAGAAATTCAAGAAAAAGGAGATGCGGAGACTCTGAGACTTTGTTCTGTGAATTATTGGCACCAAGTAATCAAAAGGAAAACCACACATAAGTAATCGCTACAAGAATTCGAGTGGAATCAAGAAAACATGAGAAGCATCGGATTAATTGTATCATTGCATCATTTACTCTCCGCATTGAAGAAATATGTTCTTTCTGAATGATTCATTAGGGCTCATTCTCTGGTTTCTTGGAAGCAAGTGATTAGAGTTAAAAACCCATAGAAGAACAGATTCAGGAAACCCATAAGAAAGAAATTGGATAAAGAGAGGAAGTCTGGGATGAAATGCATCACCTCGCCTCCGTATGTTGAAACCTACTTATCATCTCTCGGGCTCCTCGTTCTCTGGTTTGGTAGAAAGTAATCGAAGAGCAAACCTTCAAAAAAAAAAATGGGTCAAGAAAATAGAGGAAGTATTGGATCTTCAAGAACTTAAAGGAAGTCCAGAGAAGAGAGGAAGTATGGAATGGGATGCATCACCTCGGCTCCGCATCGAGAAACCTACTCCGTATGATTGATTCTCTCACGGTCCTCATTGTTTGGTTAGAAGGCAATGTAAATATTGCAATTGAAAAATATTGGAAAGCAAAGCTAAGAATCAATCAAGAATGCTAAGAAAAAGGTCTAAAATGATTTAAGTATATATTAAAATTCCTGGTACCAGTTTTCCTAAAATGATGATGCGAATAAATTCAAAACAATGATTTAAAAAGCGTTAGGAGTCAAAAGGCACCAAGGTCCCCAAGCGCCCGAGGCGCTAGGCGCCCGCTGAGGTGCTAGGCGCTCGCCCGAGTGAAGCGAGGCGCTAAAATATAAAATATATATAATAAAATTAATAATATTTAAATAGAAAAATGATATTAAATTAAGAAAATCTAGAAACATGATATTAAATAAATAAATATTAGTATTATTAAAATTTAAATCAAAATAATATATTATGAATCTAATAAATAAAAAATATTACTATCAGTATACTTTAACAGTATACTATAAACAACTACTGTTAATAGTACATTAACAGTATACTGTTAATATACAGTATACTAATGTTAACTTATTGTTAATAGTATACCGTTAACAATTATACTGTTAACAGTAGATGGGTGAGGTGGCTAACTTCGAGAAAGCTGCGTACTGAGAATAGCGAAAGCAACAACGACGAGCAGCGACAGTGGTAGCGATGAGCAGCGACAGCGGCAAGCAGCGACGACGATGGAGAGCAGCGGCAGCGAAGAGTGGCGGGCAGCGATAGCGGCGAGTGGTGGCAACAGAGTCGACGGCATAATCACGATACGCAAGTGGGTTTAAGGTTGAGGAAGCAATTATTGATGTGTTAGCTGGTTCGATTAAACCAACTAATGCGAATTTGATCGAACTAAGCTTGGTTTGCCTCGCCTGGTTTAACCCGGGCGCGCACCGAAAACGCCTAGCGCCTGGGCTCGAGCGAGTGCCCAGGCGACGCCTCTTTGAAGGGCGCTGCCTGGAGATTGAGCGAGGTGCTTGCAATCGTTGCTTCGAAAACATAAAAAACTCTAAGATAACTATTGGGTGAAAAAGACTAAACATTCAGCCATTTAGTTTTCCAATATAATTAAATAATATGAACTAAACAAGGCTATTTTCAAGGTTAGAAAAAACCACCTTATAGAGTAAACAAACGACACATCAAATTACAACCCAATCTCATATCTACACATACTTAACTATGCAAAAATAGACTTTATAACTTGAACTAAACCAGAGAGAAGAACAGTAGCAGATATGAAAACCAATACAATGAAAGCATGGGGAAGGAAGTGAAATAATATGTTTAATGTTTCTCACTTACACTTTATTATGCATGATTTATTGTCAGAATCTACTTATGACAGAAATTACATGCTAACAATAGTGACTGTACTATCTTTTCTTGAGAACTAAAATGTCAAGTGAATCTAGACATCGAATCAGTAAAAAGAACAAACATATTCTAGATGGCAAAAACATCGAATCAGTAAAAAGAACAAACATATTCTAGTTCTGTTTATTGTTGCATGTGTTCTTTTAGTACTGAAAGAAAACCCAAAAAAAGATCTCGATTAAAAACCTTGAAGATATCAAAGGAAGTAACATTTTCTGGCTCTGTTTCTTGCTGTAGATGTTCTTCTAGTGCCTGCAGAAAACCTTGCAAAAGATTTAGATACAGGCTATCAATACACTTCATTTTTAGGAACAAGATGATAAATTTGGGACAGTCAACAATAAACATGAGCAATTCAAGAAAACAGGACACATATAGGATCTGAGACTTTGTTCTCTGAATTATTGGCACCAAGTAATAAAAAGGAAAACCATACAAAAGAAGTCACTTCAAGAATTTGAATGGAATCAAGAAAACAGGAGAAGCATCAGATTAAGTGCATCATCACATCATCCAGTCTTCGCATTCAAGAAATATGCTCTTTCCAAAAGATTCTTTGGCGCTCAATCTCAGGATTCTTGAGAGCAAGTGATCAGAGTTAAAAACATATAGAAGAAATCATTCAGGAAACCCTTAAGAAATCAATCAATGAAAAAGTGGAAGTACGGGATGGAACGCATCACCTGCTGATCGTCTCTGGAGCTCCTCGTTCTCTGGTTTCTTGGCAGCAAGTAATCGGAGTGAGAACAATCAAGAACACAAATGGACTCAAGAAAATAGAGTAAGTAATAGGATGGAATGCATCACCTCGGCTCCGCATCGAGAAACCTGTTCCGTATGATTGATTCTCTCATGATCCTCATTGTTTGGTTGCATGGCAAAGTAAACATTCAGCCATTACGTTTTACAATACAGTTTAATTAATATGAACTAAACAAGGCTAGAAAAAACCAGCTTATAGACTAAACAAACCACACATCAAATTATGCCCCAATCTCAAATCTACACATATTTAACTATCAAAAACAGACCTTATAATTCGAATTAAACCAGAGAAAAAAGAGAAGCAGCAGATATGTCCAATACTACGAAAGCATTACGAAGCAAGTGAAATAATATGTTTAATGTTCCTCACTTAAAGTTGATTACACTTGATTCATTGTCAGCATCCACAAATGAAAGAAAATTACATGCTACTAATAGTGACTATATTGTCTTTTCTTCAGAAATAATATGTTTAAGTGAATCTCATTGATGAATTCTCAACATAATTCTATAGGGTAAAACCTTTGAATCAGTAGAAAGAACAAACATTTTCTAGATCTGTTTATTGTTGCAAGTGTTCTTTTAGTACCTGAAGAAAACCCAGATAAAGATCTAATGTAAAAACCTTTTAGTGGCTGAAGAAAGCCATGCAAAAGATTTAGATACAGGATAACAATACACTTAATTTATAGGAACAAGATAATGAATTTGGGATAGTCTACAAGAAACATTAGCAATACAAGAAAACAGGAGACACATAGGCTCCGAGACTTTATTCTCAGAATTATTGGCATTAAGTATAAAAAGACATACAAAAGAAATCGCTTCAAGAATTTGAATGGAATCAAGAAAATAGGAGAAGCATCAGACTAAGTGCATCATCACATCATCTAGTCTCCGCATTTAAGAAATATGCTCTTTCTGAATGATTCTTTGAAGCTCATTCTCTGGTTTCTTGGCAACAATTGAACGGAGTTAAAAACCATAGAAGAAAGCATTTAGGAAACCCTTAAGAAAGAAATCAATAAAAGAGAGGAAGTATAAGATGAAACGCATCACCTTGCCTCCGGATGCTGAAACCTACTGATCATCTCTGGGGTTCCTCGTTCTCTGGTTTCTTGATAGCATGTAATCGGACTGAGAACCTTCAAGCACTCGAATGGCATCAAGAAAATAGAGAAAGTATTGGACCTTCAAGAACTCAAAGGGAGTCGAGAAAAGAGTGGAAGTATGGAATGGAATGCATCACCTCGGCACCGCATCGATAAACCTGCTCCATATGATTGATTCTCTCATGATCCTCATTGTTTGGCTAAAAATTCATGGTCCTAGTCTTCTAAAATGAAGATGTGAACAAATTAAAAAACGCAACAAAACTAAAAGATAAATATTGGGTGACAAACACTAAATATTCAGCCATCAAGGTTTACAATACAATTAATTAATGTGAACTGAAAAATGCTACGTATCAAGGTTAGAAAAAATCAGCCTATCAACTAAACAAATCGCACATCAAATTATGTATTGTCTTTTCTTGGGAAATAAAATGTTAAGTGAATCTCGTTGATGACATCTCAAAATAATTTTACAGGGCAAAAACTTTGAAATAGTAAAAGGAACCAACATTTTCTAGCTTCGTTTATTGTTGCATGTGTTCTTTTAGTACATGAAGAAAAACCCAGAAAAAGATCTAAAGTAAAAACATTGAATATATGAAATGAACAAACATTTTCGCTCTCTGTTTCTTGGTATATATGATATTTTAGTGCCTTAAGAAAACCGTGCAAAAGATTTAGGTACAAGATATCAATAAACTTAAGTTTTAGGAACAAGATGACGAATTTGGGATGCTCTACAAGAAACATGAGCAATTCAAACAAACAGAAGACAGAGACCCTGAGACTTTGTTTTCTAAATTATTCGCATCATGGAATATAAATGAAAACCATACAAATGAAATCACTTCAAGAATTCGAACGGAATCAAGAAAACAGGAGAAGCATCGTATTAAGTGCATCATCGCATCAGTTAGTGTCCGCATTCAAGAAATATGCTCTTTATTAACGATTCTTCTAGGATCATTCTCTGGTTTCTTGGCAGCAACCGATTGGAGTTAAAAACCCATAGAAGAAAGCATTCAGAAAACACTTAAGAAAAAAATCAAAAAAAAGGTCTAAAATGATTAAGTATATACCAAAATCCATGTCCGCAGTTTTTTAAATGATGATGCGAATAAATTCAAAAACATAACAAAGCTCTAAGATAACTATTAGGTGAGAAAAAATAAACATTCAGCTATTACGTTTTACAATACAGTTAATTAATATGAACTAAACAAGGCTATGTATCAAGGTTAGAAAAAACTAGCTTATAGACTAAACAAACCACACATCAAATTCTGCTCCAATCTCATATCTACACATATTTAACTATGCAAAAACAGACTTTATAATTCGAATTAAAGCAGAGAAAGAAGAGAAATAGCAGATATGTCCAATCCTACAAAAGCATTAGGAAGCAAGTGAAATATTATGTTTAATGTTCCTCACTTAAAGTTGATTACGCCTGACTCATTGTCGGCATCCACAAATGAAAGAAATTACATGCTAATAACAGTGACTGTATTATTGAGAAATAAAATGTTAAGTGAATCTAGTTGATGAATTGTCAACATACTTCAGCAGCGTAAAACCTTTTAATCAGTAAAAAGAATAAACATTTTCTAGATCTGTTTATTTTTGCAAGTGTTCTTTTAGTCCCTGAAGAAAACCCAGAAAAAGATCTTGAGTAAAAACCTTGAATATATGATAGGAACTAACATTTTCTAGCTCCGTTTCTTGTTGTATATGTTCTTTTAGTGCCTACAGAAGACCTTGCAAAAGATTTAGAGACAGGGTATCAATACACTTAATTTTGAGAACAAGATGACGAATTTGGGACAGTCTACAAGAAACATGAGCAATGCAAGAAAACAGGAGACACAAAGGCAGAGACTTTGTTCTCTGAATTATTGGCACCGTAATAAAAAAGAAACCATAGAAAAGATGGCGTTTCAAGAATTCGAATGGAATTAATAAATCAGGAGAAGCATCTGATTAAGTGCATCATCGCATCATCTAGTCTCCGCATGCAAGAAATATGCTCATTTTGAATGATTCTTTGGAGCTCATTCTAGGATGAAACCTGCTAATCTCTGGTTTCTTGGCAGCAAGTAATCGGAATGAGAAACTTCAAGCACTCGAAGGGCATCAAGAAATTAGAGGAAGTATTGGACCTTCAAGAGCTCAAAGGGAGTCAAGAAAAGAGAGGAAGTATGGGATGGATTGCATCACCTCAGCTCCGCATCGAGAAACCTGCTCCGTATGATTGATTCTCTCACGAACCTCGTTGTTTGGTTCCATGGCAAAGTAAAAGTTTCAATTAAAAAAATTGGAAAGAAAAGCTACGAATCTAGCAATAATACTACAAAAAAAGTTCTACAATGATTTAAATATAAATCAAAATTCATGTTCCCAATTTTCTAAAATGATGATGCGAATAAATTCAGAAACAAAACAAAATTCTACGATAACTATTAGGAGACAGACTAAACATTCAGCCAATAAGTATTACAATACAATTAATTAATATGAACTAAAAAGGGCTATATATCAAGGTTAGAAAAAACCAGCTTATATATCACGGCGACTTACAGTTCTTGAAGGTTCTCACCCCGATTACTTGCTGCCACGAAACAAGAGAACGAGGAGCCCTAAAGACAATCAGCAGGTTTCTCCATGCGGAGTCGAGGTGATGCGTTTCATCCCATACTTCCTCTTTTTTATTGATCTGATTCTTAAGGGTTTCCAGAATCTTCTATGAGTTTTTATCTGATGCTTTTCCCGTTCTCTTGATTCCATTCGAATTCTTGAAGTGATTTCTTTTGGATGGTTTCCTTTTTATTACTTGCTGCCAATAATTTAGAGAATAAAGGCCTATGTGTCTATTGTTTCCTTGAATTGCTCATGTTACTTGTAGACTCTCTCAATTTCATCATCTTTGTTCCTAAAAATTATGTGTGTTGATATCCTGTATCTAAATCTTTGCAAGGTTTTCTTCAGGCACTAAAAGAACATCTACACCAAGAAACAGAGCTAGGAAATGTTAGTTCTGTTTTTGCAAAGTTAAGTACATGTAGATGTGAGATTGGGGCATAATTTGATGCGTGGTTTGTTTAGTCTATAAGCTTGTTTTTTAACCTTGATACATAGCATTGTTTGGTTCATTTTAATTAACTGTATTGTAAAACTTACTAGCTGAATGTTTAGTCCTTTGTCACCCAATAGTTATCTGCCACTTCTCTTCTTTCTCTGGTATAATTTGAATTATAAGGTCAGCTTTTGCCCAGTTAAATATGGGTAGATGTGAATTTGGTGCATAATTTGATTTGCTGTTTGTTTACTCTATAAGTTGGTTTTTTTCTTACCTTGATACGTAGCCTTATTTAGTTCTCAATCAACTATATTATAAAACATAATGGCTGAATGTTTAGCCTTTGTCACCTAATAGTTATCTTAGATTTTTGTTATGTTTTTTAATTTATTCGCACCGTCATTTTAGAAAACTGGGACCATGAATTTTGATGCATACTTAAATCATTTTGGACCGTTTTCTTAGCATTCTTGATAAATTCTTAGTTTTTTTTCCAATATTTTTAATTGCCATATTTACATTGCCAAGTAAAAAACAACGAGGATCATGAGAGAATCAATCATATGGAGCAGGTTGCTCGATGCGGGGTTGAGGTGATGCATTCCATTCCGTACTTCCTGTCTTTTCTTTGACTCCCTTTGAGTTCTTGAAGCTCCAATACTTCCTCTATTGTCTTGACTCCCTTTGAGCTCTTGAAGCTCCAATACTTCCTCTATTGTCTTGACTCCCTTTGAGTTCGTGAAGGTTCTCAGTCCGATAACTTGCTGCCAAGATACCAGAGAACGAGGATTCACTAAGATGATCAACAGGTTTCAATGTACGGAGACGAGGTGATGCATTTCATCCCATACTTCCTGTCTTTTTTTTATTCCTTTCTTTAGGATTTCCTGAGTGCTTTCTTCTATGAGTTTTTAACTCTGATCACTTGCTGCGAAAAAAATCAGAGAATGTGTCCAAAACAAGGTTTTCCTTACTGAGCGGTAAGACCCGTACCGCCCGGTACATACCGGTCCGACAGCTGACTGGTACGCGGATCGGCCGCTATCGGGCGGTACAGCTAAGATCGGCCGTCGACAGTCGATTTCGGCCATTGACAGTTGATTTCCGTTGTCAATGGTCGATTTCTGTCATCTGTGGTCGATTTAAGGAGAAATCGACTGTCGGCGGTCGATTGAGGAAGAAAAAGGAAAGAAGAAGAAGAGGAAAAGAAGAAGAAGACGAGGAGGAGAAGTACCTCGCGCCGCCCTCGCTGCCCGAGCGTCATTGTCGCCCGTGAGCCGTCGCCACCCTCGCCTCCCGCGGGTGATTTTTCTCCCCACGCGGGGAGACGGAACGTCTTCCCACGTGGGAGAGAGTTCAAGGCGACATCGCACCTTTTTAATTTTTTAAATATATTTTAATAATTATATTATAAAAAATTATAATATATTTAATATACCGGGCGATACGCACTGTGCATACTGCCCGGTACCGGTACCGACAAATTGTTGGCACACCGGTATGGACCGGTATGTCAATCCTTTGTCCAAAATAATCATTAAGAAAGTATATTTCTTGAATGCAGAGACTAGATGATGCACTTAATCCAATGTTTCTCCTTGTTTTTTTATTCAATTCAAATTCTTGAAGTGATTTCTTTTGTATAGTTTTCTTTTTTATTACTTGGTGTCAATAATTCAGGGAACAAAGACTCTATGTGTCCCCTGTTTTCTTGAATTGCTCATGTTTCTTGTAGACTATCCCAAATTCATCATCTTGTTCCTAATTTTCTTGTGTATTGATATATTATAGCTAAATATTTTGCAAGGTTTTCTTCAGGCATAGAAGAACATATACACCAAGAAACAAATCTAGAAGATGTCAGTTCCTTTTATGTTTTGCTCATGTAGCTAAATCTTTTGCTCTTGTTTCTTGTAGACTGTCCCAAATTCATCATCTTGTTCCTAATGTTGAATGTATTGATACCCTATATCTAAATCTTTTGCAAGGTTTTCTTCAGGCACTAAAAGAACATCTACACTTGGAAACAGAGCTAGAAAGTATTAGTTCTGTTTTTGCATAGTTAAATATGTGTAGATGTGTGTTTGGGGCATAATTTGATGTGTTGTTTATTTACTTTATAATCTGATTTTTTCTAACCTTGATACATAACCTTATATAGTTCATAATAATTAACTATATTATAAAACATAATGGCTGAATGTTTAGTCTTTGTCACCCAATAGTTTAGTCTTTGTCATTTTAGAAAACTCGGACCATGAATTTTGATGTACTTAAATCATTTTAGACCTTTTCTTAGCATTCTTGAAAGATTCTTAGCTTTTATTTCCAATATTATTTAATTGCCATATTTACATTGCCATGTAACCAAACAACAATGATTGTGAGAGAATTAATTATATGGAGCTAGTTTCTTGATGTGGAGTCGCCGTGATATATAAGCTGGTTTTTTCTAACCTTGATATATAGCCCTTTTTAGTTCATATTAATTAATTGTATTGTAATACTTATTGGCTGAATGTTTAGTCTGTCTCCTAATAGTTATCGTAGAATTTTGTTTTATTTCTGAATTTATTCGCATCATCATTTTAGAAAATTGGGAACATGAATTTTGATTTATATTTAAATCATTGTAGAACTTTTTTGTAGTATTATTGCTAGATTCGTAGCTTTTCTTTCCAATTTTTTTAATTGAAACTTTTACTTTGCCATGGAACCAAACAACGAGGTTCGTGAGAGAATCAATCATACGAAGCAGGTTTCTCGATGCGGAGCTGAGGTGATGCAATCCATCTCATACTTCCTCTCTTTTCTTGACTCCCTTTGAGCTCTTGAAGGTCCAATACTTCCTCTAAGGGAGTCAACAAAAGACCCTTCAAGAACTCGAAGGGAGTCAAGAAAAGAGCCTTTAAGAACTCAAAGGGAGTCTAGAAATTAGAGGATGTATTGGACCTTCAAGAACTCAAAGCGAGTCAGGCAAAGAGAGGAAGTATGGGATGGAATGTATCACGTCGGCTCCGCCTCAGTAAACCTGTTCCGTATGATTGGTTCTCTCACGATCCTCGTTGTTTGGTTACATGGCAACAGTTAATCGGATCAGCATTCCTAGAAGAACGAAGCACTCGAAGAAACGATCTCAAGAACTCATGAAGCAATTTAAGTATGCATCAAAATTCATGGTCCCAGTTTTCTAAAATGACGGTGCGAATAAATTAGAAAACATAACAAAAATCTAAGATAACTATTAGGTGACAAAGGCTAAACATTCAGCCATTATGTTTTATAATATAGTTGATTGAGAACTAAAAGGCTACGTATCAAGGTAAGAAAAAAACCAACTTATAGAGTAAACAAACAGCAAATCAAATTATGCACCAAATTCACATCTACCCGTATTTAACTGGGCAAAAGCTGACCTTATAATTCAAATTATACCAGAGAAAGAAGAGAAGTGGCAGATAACTATTGGGTGACAAAGGACTAAACATTCAGCTAGTAAGTTTTACAATACAGTTAATTAAAATAAACCAAACAATGCTATGTATCAAGGTTAAAAAACAAGCTTATAGACTAAACAAACCACACATCAAATTATGCCCCAATCTCACATCTACATGTACTTAACTTTGCAAAAACAGAACTAACATTTCCTAGCTCTGTTTCTTGGTGTAGATGTTCTTTTAGTGCCCGAAGAAAACCTTGCAAAGATTTAGATACAGGATATCAACACACATAATTTTTAGGAACAAAGATGATGAAATTGAGAGAGTCTACAAGTAACATGAGCAATTCAAGGAAACAATAGACACATAGGCCTTTATTCTCTAAATTATTGGCAGCAAGTAATAAAAAGGAAACCATCCAAAAGAAATCACTTCAAGAATTCGAATGGAATCAAGAAAACGGGAAAAGCATCAGATAAAAACTCATAGAAGATTCTGGAAACCCTTAAGAATCAGATCAATAAAAAAGAGGAAGTATGGGATGAAACGCATCACCTCGACTCCGCATGGAGAAACCTGCTGATTGTCTTTAGGGCTCCTCGTTCTCTTGTTTCGTGGCAGCAAGTAATCGGGGTGAGAACCTTCAAGAACTGTAAGGGAGTCAACAAAAGACCCTTCAAGAACTCGAAGGGAGTCAAGAAAAGAGCCTTTAAGAACTCAAAGGGAGTCAAGAAATTAGAGGATGTATTGGACCTTCAAGAACTCAAAGCGAGTCAGGCAAAGAGAGGAAGTATGGGATGGAATGTATCACGTCGGCTCCGCATCAGTAAACCTGTTCCGTATGATTGGTTCTCTCACGATCCTCGTTGTTTGGTTACATGGCAACAGTTAATCGGATCAGCATTCCTAGAAGAACGAAGCACTCGAAGAAACGATCTCAAGAACTCATGAAGCAAATTAAGGATCAAGGTTTATTACCTTGTCTCTGTTTCAGGTTCGTCCGCCTCCTGGTTCGCACTTCTTGTGTGTGGGGTGGGGTGGCAGGGGTTTTGGGCTAATTCTGCATTTTATAGCTGGCGTTTGAGGCATACCCCAAATGTTTTGGTTGGGTTCGGAGTAATAGGAATTGGGTCAATCAACTCCGACAAACCCTGACTGCAGTTGATTAAATCCCAATCTCAAACATCTAACTCGTATTTTAACTTTACAAATATGGACCTCATAATTTGAATTATACCAGAGAAATTAGAGAACTAGCAGATATGCCCAACACAGAGAAACTATATGGAAGCAAGTTAAATAATACGTTTAATGTTCCTCACTTGTAGTCGATTAAACTTGATTCATTGTGAGAATCTACTTATGACAGAAATTATATGCTAATAAAAGTGATTGTATTGTTTTTTCTTGAGAGATTAGAATAAACCAGTTCATAGACTAAACAAACCACACATCACATTATGTCATAGACTTAACTATGCTAAAACAGACATTATAATTTGAATTATACCAGAGAAAGAATAGAAGTAGCATATACAGAGAAAGCATGTGAAATGATATGTTTAATGCAGTTGATTATGTCAGATTCATTGTGAGAATCTAGTTATGACAAATTATATGTTAACAAAAGTGACTGTGTGGATTAGACGAATAGTTATTGTATGGACTATAATTTAATATTACCCGTTACACATATATCTTAACACTTAAAATATCAAGTGTATTTTATATATTTTATAAATTCAATATTTTTTAATATGTTAGATAAGGATTTTTTATTAAAATTAATCAACTCTAAATGTTAATAGAAAGAATATATTAGGAGGAATCTAAGAATATGATAGACGAAAATATATAAGGACAAATATGTTGTTAACCTTCTTTATTCTCTACTTGTTTAGTATGATAAATAATTGAAAAGGAAAGAAAATGATATTCAAAATATTCTTTTAGAATATAAGATGTTGAGTATTAAAATAACTATTAATTGATTTCATTGATTATAATCTAGAAGAACCAGATAGAATTCAAAAACATATTTACATAAACTAACATAAATGCATTTCAAATATCTCACCTTGACATATTTGTAAAAGCCACGGATTTCATCACCCTAATATTTGATCGGTTATAAGAGATAGAGCAACCAATTAGTTCCTAAAGTACCCAATTAAAAATTTAAAAATCATGTTAAATATTTCATAGCAAACCTGTGGTTAAAGCAAAAAAATATATCATAATTTTATTATTCACGATTCAAATGAGGCTAAGTTTCCACAACAATAATTGGCGTAAGTCATAAATATTATATTTTTCATTTGAAAATTTGAAAATCAATTCCATTGATCTTTAAAATTTGAAAATTTTAATAAACATTAACTTATTTATTAGTCCTAATATTAAATAATTTCTAGTATAAAAAAATTTACTTTTACCTTGGGACCTCACATCTCTCTATATTCTCATTAACTAAGACTATTGTTGGAATTATTTCATTTGGATTAAATCATATATTAATAATATGAGTAGGTAAAATATAACGCACATGGCCGACAAGATTGAGGCAATATATCATTCAAAGCATATAGGTGATGGCTAATTAATTATCAACTAAGAATTTTAATAAATCAAGTGACGAAAACTACTTCCTATTTAATAAAAAAATGATATTATACTAATAGAATTTAAATACCTATAGTTAATGAATATCACAAGTGAATTAGAAACATGCAACTGATCATCGTATAATATTAAAAATAACATAAACTAAGATTAAAAAGATATAAGATTATGAAAATAACTTAGAGGTTGAAACTCTTGCCTCCCTCCAATAAGTTCTCTCGAATCTTACCCAACGTATCTATTTTTAAAAAATTTTATTGTGTAAGTAATAGTTTTAAATATAACTGTTATCAACTCACTTAAGTCGTCAAATAATCATAATGAAGTATATCATTCATAAATTTAATTAATTTTCCACATACTTATTATATACTTTTTATTTATGTCGTTCCGCTTGAATCAGTCAATAAGAACTATACTTTGCCAAATTTTCTAATGATGGTACCGCTTCTGATAGTAGTATTATTACCTAGGGCAATGATAGTTTTATCTTAAATTTAAAAATTATGATGGTCGCTAGAGTCTAGAATTGCAGCTATCAAAATTTATGGTGATAGTACTATATGCACCATAAAATTTTAGAGATTTAAAATTTTGATTTTATTTTTAAAAATATTTTTAACCTAAAAATATTTCACTCAAGTTTGATTAATGATGCATTCATTTATGAGGTAGTAAAGTATTGGAAACTCTTGCTTTAAGCATATGTTGAGTCCCTTCTCCTTTTAAGTTTGGTTAAAATTCTAAATTATAGAAGATTAGATGTCTCTTATAAAAAGAAATTTATCTAGTAGGCATGAAAAATGAGAAAATTATAACAATAATAATTGATCTTTATCCATTGAAAAGGAGATCAATAATGAAAGTTGACAACCTTGGGAAAAGAAGAATTGAGAAGGGATGTAGGTTAGAAAGGCTAAATCACTTATTAAATATTTTCAAGAATTCGTTAATACATATTTTCTAAGATAGTCATATCAATCTTTAAGATCTATCCCTAGATATCTCGATACTAATAATATAATTTATCTTATTATATCAATTATCTTAAAATTTTTAATGAGAAATATTTTGATCTCGTGTAATAAATAATAATATCATCCATAACTGGTAAGTAAAAAATATCATCTACCGACTAATATAATAAATTTGATCTTACTAACCTTCAAATATAAATATTAATCAATAATATTTTTTTAATTCGAAAGAAATAATAATATCATTGAACTTTATATATTAATGTTTAAAAGCTTGTTTAATATCATAAGTATATCTTTTAAGTTTACAAGCCAAACTTTTATTTCCCTTCTCCATGAATCATTTAGGTTATTTTATGTAAATTTTCTCATCTAGATTTTTATTTAGAATACTTATTTTCATATCTATACAATGTAATTTAACATCATATGGGTTACTAATGTCATGACAATTCTTAACGAGTCTATTTAAAAATACAGAAAATATATCATTCTGATTAATGTCTTCTTTACGAGTACAAACTTTAATAATAAGTCTGGTTTTATCTCGTTCAGTATTACCCTATAAGTCATGTTTAACCTTAGAGACTAATTTATAATCGATAATTGTTAAATAATTCAATGATTTTCAAACACTACTCTGGTCCATTAATTTTAAATTCTTCATGATTACATCATATCATTTTTCATAATTATTATTTTTGATAACTTATAAAAATAATAAGGGATATTTTTTATTCTTAATTTTTATCGATATATCACATAATCATCAGAAATGATGAGTTTTATTTTCATTTGAGTTTTTCTTAAAACTACTAGTGGTCATTTAATGATCTAATAAACAACAACCTCTTAAATAAAAAATGTTAAAGGAGTATTAACTTGAATCTCTTTTCTATCAAGATTAATCTTTTGAGAATTTTTACTCTTATCGATTTTGTTATTTTCTAGAAACCTTGCATGACTAAATTTTGCTATTCTCATACTATGATTATAACAACAACGTCGATATCCCTTGAATTTTTTTGGATAACCAATAAAATACCTATAATTAATTTTTAAATTAATATTTTTATATAAAATGGAGACTTTTATCTCTATATGATAATCCTAAATATAGAAATGTCTTACTTTATTTTTTATAAGTCTATAACTCGAATGTAGTTTATGAAACTGACTTACTAGAAGCTTTCTTGAAGATATATATAGTTATCTCAAGAGTTTCACCTTACATCGACTTAGGCATAGAAACAACTCATGCAACTAATCATGCCAATAAAAGTATGATTATATGTTTTAATAATATCTTCCAACAGTAGAACACTCACCAATTCCACTTTCCAACTCAATGCATCATATACGACATTTGTCTTTCTGGGCTTGTACTCCATTACCATGTCAAACTCGGCCAAAAAGTCATGTCATCGTGCTTATTTCGAGGACAGTGTCTTTTGAGTCTGGAAATAACTCAATGCGATATTGTTCGTCCTTAGCTGTGCTCCCAAAAGGTAGTGTCGCCACACTTGTAGACAATTTACCACCACTGTTATTTCCTTCTCATGCACTTGATATCGTCGCTCGGTCTCGTTGAGCTTACGACTTCGTAGGCCACTGGGTGACCCTCTTGCATAAGTACTCCATCAATAGCGAAGTTAAAAGTATATGTATAGACTTCAAAATACTTTCCATAATCTGGTAATTTGAGTACTGGTTCCTTCAACACGACAGTCTTTAGGTCTTGGAATACCGCTTCAAATTTGTTCGACCATCTCCAAGACTGTTCATTCTTTAGCAACTCCGTTAGTGGAGCTACACATTGTGAATATCCAACTATGAAGCACTGATAATAGTTGATGAATCCAATGAAGGATCTCAACTCTGGCACCTTTTTTGGTGTTTGCCACTCCGCCACAGCTTGCACTTGAGACTTGTCCATTCAGATGAAACCATTACTAGTTCGATACACTAAGAATATAATTTCTGTCAGAGTAAAGTAGTACTTCTCCCTCTTCACGAACAAGGTGTTCTCCCTGAGAACTTTTAAAATTGTTTGAATGTGCTCAACATGCTCCTCAAGTGTTTGGCTATAGACGACGATATCGTCTAACTAGATGATCATAAATTTGTCCAAATATTCCTTAAATAGTTGGTTCATTAGAATACAAAATGTGGTTGGAGCATTGGCTAAGCTGAAAGATATCACTAGGAACTCAAACGCTTCATATCTGGTCACATAAGTAGTCTTCACTTTATCATCTTCTGCAATGCACACTTACCAATACCCTGATCGAAGGTCGAATTTCGAGAAGTACTTGGCTTGCTCAGTTAATTGAATAAATCTATAATAAGTGGGATAAGATATTTATTTTTCATCGTCACTATTTTTAGGGTTCAATAATCAATACATAATTAGATATTCCTATCTTGTTTCTTCTGGAGGACTGGAGCTCCGAATTATACTTTTGAACTGTGGATGAGACCACCGCTTAGCAGTTTATCCAATTGATTTCTAAGTTATGTTAACTCTGGAGGGGCCATGTGGTATGGTAGTCTCGCTGGAGGCTTAACTCCTAGCTCTAGCTCAATATGAAGATCTATGCCTCTGCGTTGTGGTAGAGTTTTCGGTAACTCAGTTAGCATCACATCTGAGAACTCTTTTAGAATGTTTGCCACTACGACAGGTTCTTGAATAACCTCCCAATCAAGTGTCTCTAGCTTCATAGCAACTACAAAGGTTGATTCACATTTCGTACCATATTCTTCAATTGTAATGTCGATATTTGTTATGGGTCTTTGATTCCTCCTCAAGAAACTAGAACCACATAGGGATCATCACCTCCCATTAGATATAGGGAGTTTAGGAATGACACTGACACTAAATTCATTATGCATGAACTCTATTCTGAGGATCACTTAGAAGTCGTCCAATGGCACCGTCATTAAGTTTGTACTCTCACTTTATGTTCCGACCTTGATGGGAACCCCCTTTGCTTATCTGGAGATTCGTTTAGCCTCTGATTTTATAGCCTTAATGCGACTTGGGCTCTTCTCCAAGATTAGTCTAAGTCATTTAGCTTCTCGATTGATAATAAAATTATGGGTAGCGCCCGTGTCCACTATTGCACGAGTTGTTCGATCATTTAGTTTGATATCCACATACATCAACTCACTACTCTCTATCTTCAATAGCTTTGCCTTCGTGTTTTCCCCCACTTAACCCTGCAACGCATTTAACAAGGTATTGCTCCTATTTGGGGTTCTTGCAACTCCTCCTTGTCACTGCTAGATTCAGAACTACTTAAACCAAGGGCAATGGATTTGCCCTTGTCTAACTTGTGGGGATATAATGATGTAGTTAAAGCATTAAGTGTCTACTTTCATGAGCACTCCCTCACCAAGTGTGGTCCTCTGCCCAAGAAGCATCCACCAGATTTTGGGGCTTTACTTATTGAGCTTAGTCCCTTGTGGAAGTTCTTCTTCCTTTGTTCGCCCCTAGATTCCTTCTCTCGAGAGTATTTTTTTGAGTGATTTCCCGATAATTGTTTTCTTCTTTCCCAAGTCCTTTAAAGAAACAAAGTCAGTTAACCTTTTTGCAGCTATAATTGCCCCGATCATATCGGCGACATTCCTCTAATGCAGCTTCAGGCCATCGAGGAAGCTGAATAGCTTGTCCTTCTCAGACATATCCTATATATCCAACATCAGTGCTGAACATTGTTTCATATAGTCTCGAATTATTGTACTTTGGCGGAGTTATCTCCGTTGCCTTCTTGTGACAAACTCTATGTTCTTGGGAAAGAACTGAGTTCTCAACTCTCACTTCAAGTCTTTCTATGTATCCACTCGATATCAGTCTTGCTGGATCTCTTCCCGACAGGTTCACTACCAAAGTTTTGTATCTCCATTCAGATACATTGTTGCTATAGCAACTTTGGTTTCTTCAGAATCGAGCCTTATAGCATGAAAATATTGTTCCATATCAAATAGAACATTTTTAAGCTCTTTGGCATCCCTAGCACCCCTATAGTAATGCGGCTCGGGTGCCCTGAAGCTTGGTAGCGACACAGCACAGGTATTATTCTTTCCTGCATTACGAGTCCTTGTGAGTAATGTCACCTTAGTCATGAGTTCCGCCATAACATTATGTAACTGTCGTATAAAGCATTTGGTGTCATCCATTAGTTGGTCGACTAAGGACTCAACTCTCTCAATCCGAGATTCAGCTTCTTCTTTACCCCAAGGAGCCTTCATTGGCCTTAGTAGAGTTCCTCCAAGCTCGCTTCAAGAATATCGATGTGGTTTTTGCCATTGTAAGTCTCTCCTTGTGGCTCCTTTTTTTTGGCGCTCTAGATGGTGCCTCCTCTACTCATGGAGAATACCCAACTTTATGCTCGTCTTGTTCATTGGCGTGCTCCTCATGAGCGAAGAATACCCAACTTCACGCTTGTATAGTGGCAAACTTAAAGACTTAGTTGAAATGCCTAAATCATGAAACAACCTTGTCCAATGTTCTGGACTTAGTTATGATTGCCTAAGTTATGAAACATTGAAGTCTTATTTGTCCTTAAAGGGTCAACCCACTTGCAACCTCGTACGGGTCCCAAGGGACCTGCAAAGAAGAAATTAATTAGCTTGAAAATAAGCAACAGACAAGTCTTGATATCTCATAAAGAGGGAAGCTTTACAAGCAATTCATCGAACACATTATGTGCAATAGAGAAAAGAGAGAAAGAGAGTGAAACAAGATTTTAGAGGGCTGTATAAACGGTCACAAGTCTAAAAATGACGATTCCTAAAGTATCGAATGCAAGATAAGTTCAATTGTTGATAAATGCTCATGCTCGACATTCCAGGATGCTGAGATGGCTGACATTTTACGCCGCTTAGAGCGGTCACTATAGCATGCAAAAATGCCCCAAAAATGAGCTATTTTGGGCAGTTTTGGCTCCACGCAGTGAGTGGTCATTCTACAGCATTCCATATTATTTTCACTCGTATTTCTTAGGAAAAATATATAAAATATCGGTATATACCCGAAGCCCCATCCATCTCAGTGCCACTCGAGGGGTTCTAGGGTGCTAAGATGGCTGACATTTTGCACCCCTAAGAGCGGTCACTACAGCACGTAAAAATGCCCCAAAAATGAGCTATTTTGGGTAGTTTTGGCTCCACGCAATGAGTGATTATTTTGTAGCATTTTAGATTATTTTTGCTTATATTTCTTAGGAAAAATACATAAAATCAAGGCAAAATAAGCTGCCAAACATCTATACAAATAAGAAAAAACGATGAATGATTCATTGAGTGAATATGTTATAATTAAGCGATGGCCGTTCATGACAAGCCCCCCACTATCATCTAAGCAATTCGCTCAATTGCTAACTTCGTCACCAACTCTAATGTCATCACCCTCTACTATAGATCCATCATCTACTGCCACTGTTCCAATTGCAACAGGATATGCTATTGCTTCTCTCACAACCTTACTACTGTTGTAATTTTATATCCAAATACCCAAAAATAGTTACATCTATTCCTTGCTGCAAACATTCTTATGCTGCAAAAACTTATCATTGAAAAGTTGCTATCTCTACGAACAAAAGTTACATTATAAATTTTTCAACCATATACTTGTTGTTGATTGCTGATCTTACTACCATCTTTTTCTGACATATTTTACGTCAACTTGGCTTTCATTTACATCAGTTCCTTGTTGAAATCATCTCTTTAACATTGATATACTACTGAAACTTTTCGTCATAAAACTGTTGATTTTTTCGATGAGAATTCTATTGTCAAACTTTTGTCGGTGTTCTTACTGCATCATTGTCGAATTTCTATCTAAGTTTTTATTGACTTTGCTATCACCAACACCTATTTCTTACTGTCAAATCCCTCCACAAGCTATCGGCTTACTACTAGAGCTTTCGTCAAGAGAATGTTATCTCTTCGATGAAAATTCTGCCATCATATTTTAACATTTATTGAATACCCAACGAATCATTATCAAACTTGTTCCTGTCATTAATAGCAACTCTAAACCATCTTTTTAACCTTAAACCATTGCCATCATAGCCCCCTTGCAGCCTCCACAACACCTCCAAACAACAACACAAACTGCACTTCAAACAATAGCCTACTAAGTCCAAACCGTAGCCTTCAACCTTCGGCCCACCATCCCTTTCGACCACCAAATCATTCACCAATACATGCCCTTAACCCGGTAGCAAAAGAAGAATCTTAACATTATAGATTTAGAGTCATATACCATGGCTTCGAAAGAATTAATCAATGCTAAGTTGAAGGCCTTTGAGACGCGTATGGAGGACAAATTATGCACTCTTCTTACAGAATTTAGTTTGGGTCGACCACCAAGCTCGAGGAGATTTCAATAAAGTGAAAGTTCATATCATAGAGAGAACCCCCAGGAGAAAGGAGAACCTGTGACTGACCCTCCATACCCACACATGAGGGTGGACTTCTCTAGATAGGAAGATGAAAATCCGATCGAGTGGATTTCATGCGTGGAACGATATTTTTGCTACCACAAGACCTCGGATGCATTCATAGTGGATATTGTTGTCATACACATCGAAGGAGATACAATCCAATAGTACGATTAGTTTGAACACACCCATAGAATCCCTACATTGAGGTAATTTAAAAGCAGGCTGCTAATATGCTTCGAACCAATTGAGTATGAGAACATCGACGACCAACTTGCGAAAATCCATCAGATGTCCACAGTTCAAGAATATCAGACCAAGTTTGAAAGACTATCTAACCATACAAGAGATTGGCCTAAAAAATAATTACTAAAAACTTCCATCAAAGGATTGAAACCAGAGATTAAAGGAGTAGTCAAGGCATGATAACCATACACACTAATGGCAGTTATCTCCTTCGTGCGACTCCAAGAGGAGCGATTAAACCAAGATATCTGAAGGACTTGGGTAATCACCTGACCAATAGAACCTAAGCGTTCGGCCCCTCCTATTGCCACTCGACCCTCTCAACCAAATAAATTAACGAGAGAAGAACTTCATGATAGATCCGTAAAATGTCTATACTAGCAATGCGACGAGCCCTGGAGTCGCGAACATCGTTGTAAGAAAGGGAGGCTTCTTATAATCAAACCTGTTGAAGAATCTGAGCACAAAGAGAAGGACCTTGAGTATGATAAGGAGGACATGGAGGAGGAACCATAATCAGTTGATTGTCCGGTCCATGCTTTTGCCGGCTACATGAATTTACAATTGATAAAGATTAGAGGTTTACTTAAGCAACAACCTGTCACCGTCCTCATCGATACTGGGAGCACCAACAACTTCATGAATAACAAGGTTGCTGCCCGGATGACACTCCAAATCAAGAAATGTAGCAGATTCAACATCAAGATGGCTGATGGTCAAATATTGAAATGCGACTGAAAGTGCTCATGGGTGAAATTGACTCTGTAAGGATAAGAAATTTTTGCTGACTTTTACCTCCTCCCACTCAATGATTATGAGGTAGTGCTCAGCATCGAATGATTGTCTATGCTAGGTGATGTTTCCTAAAATTTCTAAAAGTTAATTATGAATTTTTTAATAAAAGGAAACAAGTGAACCTGCGTAGGAAACGAGGAAGCGAAGTAACAATAATTTCAATGCAACGTATGGAGAGGGTCCTACAGAAAATACACAACAACTTCCTACTACAACTCCTGTAGCTACAAATGAAGGAGCCAATAAAGATTGAAGATCTAAAGCTCCTCCAAATGATTGCTGCTTCAGACATCTTCACCAAACCAAACAACCTACCTCCTACTTGATTACACAATCATCGAATACTAATCCTATCAGAAAAACCACCAGTTAATGTTCGGCCATATCGCTATCCTTGTCTTCAGAAGATCGAAATTGAAAATATTGTATAGGAGATGCTCGATATAGAGACCATTCGGCCAAGTTGCAACCCCTACTCTTCATTGGTGCTCCTCGTACGTAAAAAAGATGGAACATGACAGATGTGCATTGACGATCGAACTCTCAACAACATTAGAGTCAAGGAAAAATATCCTATTCCGGTGGTGCATGAACTACTTGATGAACTAAAAGGAGCACAAGTCTTCAAAAGCTAGATCTACAGTCTGGGTATCATCAAATTTGAGTACTAAAAGAAGACATACTAAAGACTGCTTTCCGGACACATAATGGCCATTGTGAATTTCTGGTAATGCCCTTTGGCCTCACCAATGCTCCCTCCACTTTTCAAAGCTTGATGAATGATATTTCTGGGCTTACCTCTATAAATTTGTGCTAGTCTTCTTTGACAACATCCTCATTTATAGTCCTTTGCTTGAAAGTCAACTCCGCCATTTACGACTTGTTTTGACGATTCTTCTATAACATACTCTTTTTGTCAAATAATCAAAATGCAACTTTCTTTAGTGGAAGATGAAATATCTTAGGCATATCATCTCAGAGGAAAGCATAGCAATGGACCCTTGTAAGATCGAGGCAATGTGTTAGAACCCTTGTGGATTCTAAGCTTGGGGTGATCTCTTTAGGGGATCAACCTCTTTGGAACTCTATAGGGGTTCCTCCCTCCTTGATATTCTATCCAATAGCTGAAAAATAATTGATCTATTGATGATTAAAAGTGGTTGAATATGTGGCTATTTATAGGGCTTCTAAACCTTAACTCACAATAAGATTCATACTCAAAGACTTCTACTTCTAACAACTCCAACTCTAAAACAACTCCTAGTTAGCCTCAACTAGGGGTGGTCAGTAGCTAAGACTCCTAATCCTTCTCCTCTTCTAACCCTAACCCTAATCAACCCCTTTAACTATAGTAGGGGGCAACTAGCTAGGGTTTACATGTGGCCAACTCCTAACTTAATCCTTAAACCTATCCCGCCTCTCTTAAAAGGAGGAGGTGGCTATGAGACTCTCATCCCATAAGAACTCATCTCTAACTATAGCCAACCACTTCTTTACTAGGGGTGATGACTATATTAGGGTTTATTATATTCATGAATCAATTGACTCTGATTGGTATACAACTCTGACTCTCTAAACTTCCATTTCTGGTGAGATACTTGGAGGATCAATTGTATTTTTGAATTAGTACACTAATCTGATCCATAAGTCATGACTCTAGTGTGATCTCCAATTTTGCAATGGCCAAAGTAGTAGAGAGACTACTTCCTTAAGGCTCAAATTTCCTATTGGTAGGGCTGGAGATGAAGGGACACTTGATCTTTATTAGCAAACTTTCTTTTGCTCCGGTATTTGTTGGGGGGTTGTTTCTTTCTTGCATAGGCTGTCACTTGGTTGTTCTTTAGTAATCGAGCATTCTTTTGGAATAATAGTTGTCATTTGATAAGGTCTTCGATGGCATAAGCCCGTTCTAAATCTGAGGTGGATATGAGCTATAATTTTACCGAGCTTGTTTTCATCTCTCCTTCGTGTTGTTGACCTATATTATGCAAAACATTAAATTTAGTAACAATTAGTATCCCTTTACAAATCAGAAGCATCATGTGAATTGTAGGGAGAGCCTAAGTGCATATTAGGGGTTGGCCATCTTGCATGTGGATAACACATATTCTAGCTCCCGATGCGTCAATCATAAAGACATTGTCGAGGTCGGGTAAATCTAGCACTGACAAAGAGTAGGGGTTGCAACTTAGCTAGATGACCCTTGTTTTAAGCATCTCTTTTATAATCCTCTCTAATTCATCTTTTTAAAGGTGTGGATAATGATATGGATGAGTGTTTGTTGGTGGTTTGCTCGAAAGAATCAAAATTCAATGATCATGTCGTCGGGTTAGAGGTAGGCTACATGGTTCGACGAAGACATCTGAAAATTTAGCAAGCAATTGGAGAAGGTTTGGGTCTTCAATTTTTGTTGGCTCCCTCACATATTACTGTTGGAAATGTATTAGGAAGCTGCTATTCACTTTGTGCAAAAACATCTCCATTTGCTATGTTGAGACCATCGTCACATTGCTCCTGTGTTTCCCGCGTATGATCACTTATTTCTCATGGTTAAAAAATTTTATGATAAATTTAAAAAAATTCCAAGGAACATCACCTAATATTTTCAGCCATTCGATGCCAATCACGGTCTCATAATCATTGAGCAGGAGGAGGAAGAAATTTATAATTATCTTCTTGTCCTGTAGCAACAGTTTCACCCACGGGCACATGTGCTCACACTTTAAAATTCATCCGTTAGTGACCTTAACATCATACTTGCTATAATCCTCGATATGTAAGGCCATCCGAATAGCAAACTTGATGTTCATGAAGTTATTAGTGCTCCCGATGTCAATGAGAACGATGATTGGTTACTGTTTAACAAGTCCTCCTGCTTTCATCATTTGCGGGTTCGGTTAGCTAGCAATAGCATGCACTTTAACTTCTCCTTTAATTTTCGGCTTGAGTCTTTTAATAAATGTCCCTAATAATTATTTGTTAGACCAATCATGAATGAGATAAGATAATTCCTTAAACCTAATCTGGTATTTGTGGACCACGGAGGTTTGTTGGATCTTCACGAGTTGTTTGTCGATATTTTCATACATGGTCAGTCCAAAGCGGTTCAATAGCACGCCTTTGAATTGTATCCATGTTGGGACTCCATGGGTGTATTCAAGTCAATTGTACCATAGAATTGCATCTCCTTCGAGGTTGTTGACAGTAGTGTCTACCGTGAAATCCTTCGATATTCGGTAATAGTGGAAGTAGCATTTGGGGCATGAAATCCATCCCATCGTGTCTCCTTCTTCCCATCAAGGGAAGTTCACCCTCATGCATGGTTGTATCATGTCCAAGGGTTGTCCCTCCTTCCTTGAAGGCCTTTTTGAACTTTCTCCTTACTGGAATTTTGCTGGGCTCGGAGATCGACCCAATCTGAATTCGACGCGTAATTTGTCCTCCAAGCATGATTCAAGACATGATTCAAACACCTCCAACTTGGCATTGATTGAATCTTGAGATGACATTACATATGCCTCTAGATTTGAGATGCTAAGATCCTTCTTCTGTTGTTGAGTTAGTGGTATGAAACAGTTGGGCGGATTGGTGGCCCGAAGGGATGGTAGATCATGGGTAGATGGCTACAGTTTGGGGCTGATAGGTTGATGTTGGGGCTGTGATCTAGGGCTACTATAGAGGTTGTATAAGGGGTATAATGGCTGAGGTTTAAGGTTAGAGAAATGGTTTAGGATTGCTATTGATGACAACAACGTATTTGGTAGGGATCGGGTGAGGATGCAGTAAGCAGTACCGAAGGTAGTGTAACAAAATTTTTCGTCAAAGAAGGTGTTGTTGATGCTGCTATTTGGGGTTGTTGTAGAGGCTGTAAGGGGGGTTTGGTGATAGAGGATTAGGGTTATAGGGGTGGCTTAGGGTTGCAACTAATGGCAATAACCGGTTTGGTAGGGATTTATGGCCACAGAAGATAAGATCGATGGTGGAGGGTTATGGCTGCAATAGGTTATAGTTTTGAGCTGCAGTTTTAGATGTTATTAGGGTTATGGAAATATGTTTATGATAGCAACGTCTTAAGGCTAAAGGGGTGCCCTAAAGATGACATAGTTGGTGGCAGCAAGATTGGTAGGGTTTTGGGGATTTGGGAGAAGAAGAACGACAAAGGTATAGCAACATAATTTTTCATCAAAAAATTTCCGCAGTATAGATACAATTTTTTCTAGTAGTTCTAAACAAGAATTTGAGTAAAACTCAATGAGAATCCACTTGTTAGGGAAGATAATGTTGATAAAAATTTCATGGAAGAAGAATATGGTAGTAAAAGATTCAACAAGATCAAAGATTGAGAAAGGTACTTCAACAGATTTTTATGTCTAAAAGGCAGTAGTTTGGACATAAAAGATTAGCAATTTATACCAATAATTTTTCAACAAAAACAAAAGGAAATATGATGTTAAAGTGTGTCAAAGCTGACATAAAAAACTCATAGAAGATTGGATAGAAAAATCATAGTAACAAGATAAAATTAGGTAGTATTATGTGGTTGAATTTTGCAGCGCAACTTTCATCATAAAGATGGAGACTTTGTGACAAAAAATTTATGCAGCAAGATATGAACAATTTTTTTGGGTTTTTGGAGTAAGGATAACTAAATTACAGTTACAGTAAGGTATAAAGCCAGAACCTGTTGCAATTCACGGAAAGATCAAATGATGATATGTGGTAGTGAAGATGACAATGAAATTCAACGATGATCTTAAGCAATTATGGGAATTGCTTGGGCGGTTGTGGAGAGGAGATGATGGCTATGGAAAGGCAATGAGATTCCAAGAGCGCTGTTATGATACTAAGTGTTAGAACCCTTGTGGATTCTAAGCTTGGGGTGATCTCTATAGGGGATCAACCTCCTTAGAACTCTATAGGAGTTCCTCCCTATATTTGATATATTGATGATTAAAAGTGGCTGAACACATGGCTATTTATAGGGCTTCTAAACCTAATTCCTAATAGGATTTCTACTCAAAGACTCTTACTTCTAACAATCCAACTCTAAAACAATTCCTAGCCAGCCTAAACTAGGGGTGATCAGTGACTAAGACTCCTAATCCTTCTCCTCTTCTAACCCTAACCCTAGTCGATCCCTTTAACTATAGTAGACAGCTAGCTAGGGTTTATATATGGCCAACTCCTAACTCAATCCCTAAACCTTGCCAGCCTCTCTTAAGAGGAGGAGGTGGCTAGGAGACTCTCATCCCATAAGGACTTCTCCCTAACCCTAACCAACCAATTTTTGACTAGGGGTGGCAGCTAGATTAAGGTTTATTACATTCATGACTTAATTGACTTTGACTGGTATCCGACTCCTACTTCTAATCAGACTTCAATTCAGTTGAATCCTAGCTCTACTAGGATTTGAACTGATTTATTATAATAGACTCAAATCTTCTCCTTATCGATCTCATGTCAGGTCTAGGCTAGCCAACAAGGCCTAATCTAAAGACTCGACATAATTGACGAGAACCCGACTCAGTTGGGGTTCTAACACAATGTAAGGTTAGCCGACACCTAAGAACATAAAGGTGTTACACGGATTTCTCAGACTGATAGGCTACTACCGCAAGTTCGTTAAAGATTATGGAAAGATCAGCATCCCCCTCACATCCTTGTTGAAAAAAGATGCTTTCCAATAGTCGAAAAAAGCCTCTATTACCTTCGACGCTCTCAAGGAAGCAATGATGTCTACACTCGTGCTAGCACTACCCGAATTCGACAAGATGTTCGTCAGTGATGTATCAAGAGTTGTGATTAGTGCCATCTTCATGCAAGAAGGCTGACCCCTCATCTATACCAGTAAGACATTATCTCCTTCCCACCTAAAGATGTCCATCTACAACAAAGAGATGCTCGCAATCATGCACGCGATGATAAAATGGAGACCTTACCTAATTAGTCGACGCTTTCAAATAAAGACCGACCACAAGAGACTAAAATACTTTTTAGGGCAGAAGATATCAACCCCAAGCAGCAAAAATGGGTAACAAAACTTCTCGGATACGATTATGAAATTACTTACAAAAGGGGGAAAGAGAATGTGATTGCAGATGTGCTCTCGATTACCCAAGTAAGCTGAAATTTTAGTTATCTCTCTTCCGATCAATGACTTCCTTGAATATATCAGGAAAGAATAACGAGAGAATCTTGAATTAAAAGAAGCCATTAAAAATTAGGAGAAGAACCGGGCTCCATGACACACTTCAGTTAGGATTCAAGGACTTACGCTATAAGGGACGCATAGTACTAGCGCCAAATTCTCCTTACATAAAGATCATCCTATAAGAGATGTATTCTACACCAGCGATGGGGCACTCTAGATTTGTTCGAACCTACAAGAGGATTAAACAAAACTTTTATTGGAAAGGGATGAAGAACACTATTGTTGAATTTGTAGCGCGATGCGATACATGCCAAAGACATAAAGGTGAAACAATGGCAAGCCCCGAGAAGATGCAATCTTTACCTATCGACTCGGTGTGGACCAATATATCAATGGACTTCATCGAAGGGCTACCCCCAACCCAAGGAAAAGGTACAATCCTTGTTGTGGTCGATCATCTCACTAAGCATGCTCACTTTTGTGTCGTCCACAACCCTTATACTGCTACTAGCATTACTTGAATTTTTATAGACAATATTGTAAAATTGTATGGTATGCTTGGATCTATTGTGAGTGATCAAGAAAAGGTCTTCACTAGTAAATTTTGGACATAGTTTTTCCAGTTGTATGGTACCAAATTAAAGATGAGCATAGAATATCATCCTCAGACCAATGGCTAGACCAAAGTGCTAAGCAGATGCCTGGAGACATACCTCGGATGTTTCACTAGTGACCAGCCAAAAGAATGGATGAAGTGACTCCCTTAGACCGAGTGGTGGTATAATACGACTTACCATTCTTCTACTAAATATACTCCTTATGAAGCAATGTATGACTGACCACCCCTTGTAATCCTAAAATATACAATGGACTTAGCCAAAGTAGACCAGGTAGACAAGAAACTCATAGACAGTGATTAAATTCTAAAATTACTAAAGTATAATCTTTCGACAGCCCAAGTAAGGAGAAAGCAATAGTACGACATGCATAAAAGCGAGAAGGAATTCTCGGTAGGAGATTGGGTCTTTCTTCGACTCCAACCTTACAAGCAAATGATCATCTACACCAGAGCATCCATGAAGCTATCACCTCACTTCTAGGGACCCTATCAGGTTATAAAGCATATTGGAGTAGTTGGCATACAGTCTAGACCTATCTGTAGATTCCAAAATCTACCCAATTTTTTATGTTTCGTACTTGAAGCCCAAACTTAGAGAGAACGAGATGACCCAGTGTCACCTATCGGACATTACAACCAATGGAGAACTCTAAATCCAACCAAGAGCCATCATTGATCGTCGGATCGTGACGTACCATCAACACCCCACTACTAAGGTGTTGGTACAATGGATAAATTTACCTGTTGAAATGCTATGTGAGAGTCTTATAAAGACTTAAAAATCAAATTTTTGGAGTTTATTGAGTTTCAGCCTCGAGAACAAGGTTGAATTGAAGATGGTGAGTCTGTTAGGTCCCGAGCTTGGATGGGTCCTAAGTCTAATAAGTCATGAAGTCAATAAAGTCTTGAGTCATATAATATCCCCTAATCCAGCCATCATCCCCTTGAATGAGGAGTCGACTAGGGAGGATCCCCTAATTTATTCATCATCCCTCATGATTGAGGAGTTATGTAATATTCTCATAATCTAGCCATCATCCCCCTTGAATGAGGAGTCGACTAGGGGAGGATCCCCCTAATTTAGCCTTCATCCCCCTTGATTGAGGAGTCCTCACTATGTTAGAAATTCCTAGTTGTCGCCCCCCTTTCCTTCTTGGGTTGGTCAGCTACGGTTAGGGTTTCTTGAGTTCTATTGAAGCATCAAGTCATCCCTCTTTCTGAATTAGAATTGATCACATCTCTTTAGCCTTGTGCCGAATACCTTAGAGGAGGAAACCCCTATAGTATTCTAGAAGGGTCGATCTCCTATATAGATCAACCCCAAGCTTATAATCTGCAAGGGTTCTAATAATATGTTATTGTAGATGGTTTAAAATATAATCTACATTAGTCAAGTATGTGATAAAGGATATATCATCAAATTTGAATATAATAATTGTATAATTGAAATACTATACAAAAATATATTTATAATTGTCTTAGAAAATAATATTGTATACTATTGATATTGATTATTTTATGATGAAATATATTTTTCAACTTTAAACAATGATGTATGACTTTAGCATAGGAGATTAGATCATGCTCGCATAAAACTAATTTCTCAAATTATAACTAGAGAACTCGTAAAAGGAATGCCTAGTATCAAATTTGTCAAAGATAAAGTTTATGATGCATAACAATTAGGAAAATAAATAAAAAATAATTTTATATCAAAGAATCATATAAGCATATCTAGACTACTACAATTCATCCATATGGATTTATTTGGAGTAATTGATACAACAAGTCTATGATGTACTAAATATGCCTTTGTAATTATAGATGATTATAGTCGATACACTTGGACATACTTATTGGAACACAAAAGTGATTGATTTAAATGTGTTTTAAAATTTTATAAACTTGTTTAACATGAAAAGGGTTTTATGAGTTCGTTTATTCGTATTGATCACAATGGTGAGTTTTAAAACCATGATTTTTAAATTTTTTATGAGTCAAACGGGTAGGTATAACTATAATTTCTCTACTCTAAGAAATCCATAACAAAATAGAGTAGTTGAAAGAAAAAATAGGGGCATACAAGAGATGGGAAGAATCATGTTAAGTGAACATAGCCTACCCAAATATGTTTGGGTCGGAAGCCATTAACATGACATGCTATGTCATGAATAATGTTCTCATAAGATCATTACTTTCTAAAACTCTTTATGAATTATGAAATAATAAAAGACTAAATATTTTATATTTTAAAGTTTTTCATTATAAATATTTTATTTTAAATAAAAATGTCTTAGCAAAGTTTGATGCAAAATCCGATGAATACATATTTTTTAGTTATTTCTCATGTTGAGAATCTTATTATGTCTTTAATAAAAGAACTTTAGTAATTAAGGAATCTATCTATATTTCTTTCAATAAGGTTCTGAATTAAAGAAAATTGATTTTGATGATAATTTTGATTTTGATATTTTAAATTTGAAAAAAAACTCCCCTCTCCAAAACAACTTAAATGCATCTACTTCTAATGAATCCTTATCCAAGAATAGAAGTATATAGATGCTCATCCTAAGGAGCTAATAATTAGATATATATCAAAAAGTGTTTAAACTTGTTTATCATTTAAAAATTTTGTGCTAATATTGTCTTTCTATCTCAAATTGAACTAAAATGCATTGATGATGCCCTAAAAGATGATTCTTGGGTTTTTGCAATGCATGAGAAGTTGAATCAATTTGAGAGAATAAGGTATGAACGCTAATCCCTAGACATAGTGACCATCTTGTAATTAGCACTAAATGAGTCTTTAAAAATAACCAAGATGAATCTGGTATCGTGGTTCAAAACAAAGCTAGATTAGTAGCCAAAGGCTTTAACTAAGCAAAAAGTATTGATTATGAAGATACCTTCGCTCCTATGGCAAGACTTGAAGTTACAAAGATGCTCCTTGCTTATGCTTCTTTTAAAAATTTTAAATTATTTCAAATGAATGTCAAAAGTAATTTTCTTAATAGTTTTATTTCCGGAGAATTTTATGTTGAACAACTACCTGGATTTGAAAATGATCTTTTTCCAAACCATATTTATAAATTATCTAAGACTCTCCATAGATTAAAGCAAGCCCCTAGGCTTTAGTACAAGAGGCTTAGTTCTTTCATTATTTAAAATAATTTTATAAAAGCCAAGGTTGATACCACATTGTTTATTAAACATTTAAGAAAATAATTTTATTATTATTCAAATTTATATTGATGACATTATTTTAAGTTCTACTAATGAGTTTTTATATGAATCTTTTGCTAAAAGTATGAGCCAAGAATTTGAAATAAATTTGATGGATAATTAATATTTTTCTTAAGATTACAAATTAAGCAATTGAATAATGATATTTTTATAGGTCAAACTAAGTATTCTTTAGACTTGTTAAAATGATTTAATATGAATAGTGCTAAGGCTATAAACACATGTATGAGCACCTCTACAAAATTGGATTTTGACAATGAAGGAGAATGTTTTGATCAAAAGACTTATAGAGGAATGATAGGTAGTTTGCTATATCTAACTTCAACTAGAATAGATACTATTTAGTGTTGGTCTGAGTGTAAGATTTCAATATAATCCTAAACAATCTAATTACAAGATAGTTAAAATAATATTTAGATATTTAAAAAGAACTTAAAATATAGGATTATAGTATCCGAAATCAAAAAATTTTAATTTGATTACTTATGCTAATGCCGAATTTGGAGGTTATAGAATAGATAGAAAAGTACTCTAAAACCTGTTAGTTTCTACGACATGCAATTTTTTCTTTGTCTTCTAAAAAAGAAAACTCTATCGTATTATCCACAACCAAGGCTGAATATTTAATGGCAGGTGTATGTTTTGCACAAGTAATCTGAATGAAGAACACTTTAGAGGATTATAGACTTTATTTAAAAATATTCCTATAAAATATTATAATATAAGTGCAATTTGTTTAACAAAGAATCTCATTTAACATTCTAGCACATTGATATTAGGCATCATTTTATTAGGGATTATGTTAGCAATCATGATATATCTTTAGATTTTATTAATATAAAACATCAATTAACAGATATTTCTACTAAACCTTTAAGCGAGGAATAATTTGATTTTATTAGGAGAGAGATACGCATATTAAATCTACCAAATATATGATCTTTTTATATAGATGTTTTGATCATTATCTTAATTTCTTGATTTTCATGATTAAAGTTTTTCTTTTAAGATAAGATTGTTTTATATGATTCTTTTTCTTGTGATTTACAAAAAAAAAACTTTGTTGAAATGATTTATATTTTTTATGTGATGATAATTTTTTGCACTAATGAATCCTTTCCTTCTCTGTCTTTTTAACAATTACAAAGGGGGAGAAAAACATACAAACTTGCACGTCCCAAAAGAAAAGTCAAAACTTACATATTACACTTTTGTCCTTTTTATTGATGATAAAGGGGAAGAAGTTGTGATGATTTAATCATGCATGTATAATATACTTTACGGGAAAGAAGTTATGATGATAATTTAAAATTTAAATTATGATGTAATTTGATGTTTTGAAATTATGTATGAAATACATATGATTTTATGATATATGCAATGATATTTCAACTATGATTCAAATTGTTTTGACTTGAATTTAAAGGTTATCACTCATTTTGAATTTGAGTTTTCTTTATTTCAATATGGCATAAAGATAAGGGAGTTTAGTTAAAACCTTTTTTTCAATTGGTTGTCATCATAAAAAGGGGAGAGATTATTGAATATCAGATAGTGATGATGAAATAAATTAATAAAGTTATAATATAATATGTGTTCAAGAAAATGATGCATGACTATCTTCAATCATGAAAAGGCAAAATGATTTAAGCAGGAAAATCAGATGTTGGGCCAAAGTCAAAGAACGGGCATCAGACTGAAAAATCAGCATTGCGACAAGATCAAATGTTGCAGGAGTCAACATGCCGATACATCTAGTAATACATTGAAGGAGAGTATGATGGGCCGATGGTTCGTATGAACAAATGATATGCTGGACAATATGATTTATGCTTTATAATCTTTTAACGTCATGATCGTCATAGTTTAGGTCTAAATTGAGTTAGTTATAGGTGTAACCTTCTTAACTCAATTAAGGGGACATTGGGTCTTAACTGGGATTGATTTGGGTCTATTGGAAAGCTCATTTTAGTGACCCAAGGTCAAGTCTCCGAAGACACAATCTTCGAGAAGACACAGTCTTTAAGATTGTGTCAGGTTGGGCGATGGTGCCACTAAGACATAGTCTCCCATATTATGTTAGGCAGTGGTACCGCCTAGGCTGGTGATACTACCGCCAGTGACCAATGTTTAAGGATGTCAGGGGGCAATAGTACTACCCATTAATGGCGATGGTACTGCTAACACATTGGGAACTCTAGTAATTTAAATTTTGGCTTTATTTCAAAGGCCATTTGGGGCCTATAAATATCTCATTAATTCTTGCTTGAGTAAGCAAGATCTGAGAGCAAAAAACTTGTGAAAACGCTATTGTAATTTCTTGAGAGCTCTCATTCTTTTTTATAAGTATAGTTTATGTTTATAGGAGAGCCAAGAGAATTATAAATGTTATCTCCTAAACCTGTGAAAAGGAGAATAGAGTTATAAGAGGGTAGTTGATTTTTATCAATTGAAAAAAGATTAACAGTGAAAGTCGATGACTTTAACGAAGGAGGAATCAAAAGTGGAGTAAGTCATGATGATCGAACTACTATAAAATTAGTGTGTCTTCTTTTTTTTTTATATTTAATTACTTTGTATATTATTTTACTTGCTCATTATAGTCTTATGAATATTTTTCAAGTTAAAACACTTTTTCGTTACAATCTTTATAGAACAAATTCTCAAAGTGAGGAAGTAATTAGATCATATAAGTAACTATTCTCTATTTGAAAGGGAGAAAATAAAAAAAAAGCTTGTCTCGAAATTAAGTGTAAAACTTAATTTAAGTTATCATGATATTAAGTGTAAAACTAAGATATATATGTTCCATGATCAATCTTGAATATATATGATGCATTGAGTTATTTATATGTGGTAATATAATATGATTGATGTTATCAAAATATATATTAGTTTTAAGTTTTCGGATTAGGAATGTGAAATTTAGAGGACTAAACTTTTTATTTATGGAAAAGAATTTAATTCCTAATTTTTTTGATGACTTAATTGAAAGTATAAAAATACAGGGCCTAAAATCTAAAAATATCGAAATAAAAGAAAATTTGTTTCACCCACCGTCTCTCTCAAGCGGAAAACATAGACTTTGTGGGGTCGTGAGCGAGAGAAATAAAGAGAAAGCAGAGAAGAAAGGAAAATAAAAAGAAGAGGAGAGAAAGGAAGAGGAGAAGAAGAAGAAGAAAATACGGAAGGAAGAGAAACGCGAAACGAAGAAAGTGAGGATAAAGTAAGAAGGAATGATTGATCAGGTGTGATAAGAAAATAAAAGAAGAAGAAGCAAAAGAGAATGAGAGGAAGAGGGAAGGAAATAAAAAATAGAAAAGGAAAGAATAAAAAGAGATGAAGAATAAAAAAATAAGGGTTAAGATTAATTTTAGCTTTTGTAGTTTTGATCATAGATTATTTAAGTCTTTATAATTTATTCATGTCTAAAATAACTCTTATATTTTAAAAAATATAATATATGAGTTTCTCTCATCAAGTGTAAGTTAACATATATTAGAGTCTTATTATATGACGTGCTGACTCACAATAAACTATTAAGTTTAATAACATATGTAATTTAGGTTTAGAAAAAAATTAACGTTCATTTTCGACATAGATTATCTAAGCCCTTATGGTTTACTCATATCTAAAATAATCCATACATTTTCAAAAGTATAGTATAATAGGCTCCTCCCATTAAGTCTAAATTAACATACGCTAGAGTATACTTATGTGACATGTTGACTCATAATAAATTATTAATATAATAAAAATATAATTTAAATTTTATAAAAATTAAAAGCACCATCAATGACGGGAGGAGATGATGTCATAGAATCAGCCACTAGCAGAAGCACTGAATCGTTACTACTGCAAGGCATCATATGCATACAGTCTCTCTCGTACTAACATGAGCTCAAGAGCTTTCGATCATATCTAAGGTGGATGTACGTCGACCAATCCAACACTAGGTGCATAATGGTCTCCTAGTCCCTCTTCCTTCTCTTGGCATCTACATCACAACCACCTTCCACTTCGTCCTCTCTTACGTCCCCACTTGTCGCACCTACGACGTGGTGGCTACCTTTCTCACCTCTTCTACATCTGTCTCTCCGCCTTTATCCATCGCTTTGGCCTCCGTCGTTTCCTCTTTCTCAATTAGATGAAGTTAACCCTTTTCTAAACTTCAAATATATATCATTATGTTAATGATTTATTGTAAATTAGTATGTCACGTAAGCAAACTCTAATATTTGTTAACTTAAACTTAAGAGGAGAAACCTATATACTATCTTCTGAAAATGTATGAGTTATGTTAGACACAAGAAAACTATAAGGGGCTAAGAAGTTCATGGTAAAATCAAATGGGTTAAAATGGAGATTAATTCCCTTTTAAACATAAATTATATGTATCATTATATTATTGGCCTATTATGAGTTAGCATGTCACGTAATAACTCAAACTTGATATTAAGAATTTATATGTTATGTTTTTTAAGATGCATGTGTTGTTTTAAGTACGAGTAAACTATAAGGATTTAAGTAATTTATGACTAAAATCATATGGATTAAAGTAAACCTTAACCTAAAAAGTAATGTAAGGAGAGGTATAGGTACGAAGATGAATAAGAAAGAAATGAAAAGAAAAGGAAAGAAAAAAAACAAGACAAGATAAGGTGAAGGAGAAAAGACAAAGGGTAAGGAAGAGAGAGAGGAGAGAAAAACACAAAGAAAAGTTCTCAAGAAAAGATAACACAATTTTATGAAGGATTGATTTGATAACAATGAATTCAGATTAAGAGCAAAAAATTATATAAGGTATGATTTTGAATTATCTTATATTGTTGATAATTAGTTTAATATATAAGATTATAGATTGATAATTTTGTTTTTCTTGGTTAGTTTGATATTTGCATTGTGATGGAAATAAATGAAGGAATAATAGTTATATTAAAAAATAAAAATTATCAAAATTGCATGAGGATCTGTGATCAGCATAAGTATCTGATAACTCTACCTATTTCTTTTTAAATTATTAATATATGTGTTTAAATTTTATAGATACATATGATTTATATGAATTATAAGTCATTTTATTATTTAAAAATATTATAAAAGATTTATATGTTAATGATTTTTAAAATATATAATTTGAATCGCTATTTGTTACGTTATAAAAATTTATTGATTTATGTTATTTGATTTATATGAAAATATCTATTCACCACTTAATTTGAAAAGGCTAAAAAATATATGATTCTAAAAAATGATATGTTAAATCCTTAGTTTCATAAAAAGTAATTGTTATATTATTTTGTAATATGACCTATGTGTAATCAGTATGATTATGATATGAATCTTACCAATGGGAGCTATACATTGGTAATATGTTCATAAACTAGTTTTCCTCAAACCTAATAAAAGATTATATGTGTTACCTATACCATGAGAGCTAAGCATGAATTCATTTGAGTCTTATCATGGGGATATAATATTACTATGACTTCTGTTTAGACATGTACATCTTAGTTATATTTATATTTATAAACTCTTAGCTATATTTATATGAATAATATTCTTTGCACTATAATATTTTGTATTTTGATATATGACATAAGTTATACTTATGCTTTCATTATGAAGATACATTAAACGTATCTTGATTTGAGAAGTATCATAAGTATTTTATGTGATTTTGAAATACATATAAAGTGAATAAAGTATTTAATAGCTATGTATATTTTGAAAGTATATATTAAATGCATAAGATTTTATATGTTTTTTTTTAAATTAACTTATATATGAGTCACAGTACTTATTGAGCTATGATTTTCTCATATAATTATCTTTCAATTTTTCAGATACTTCGTGGAACAGTGGTGGATCGATTATGGAGTGTATTATGTAATAATTTTTTATCCTATCGGTTACTAATTATGAACTAGATTATATAATAATTATGCTATAAAAATTATTCTGTTTTGGTTCTAACCTTGCTTTCCTAAGGGGAAACCTATAAGATGACAGTGTTATGTGGGTGTTTACGCTCAACACAGTTAATGACTCAATTAATTTATTAGGATAAGTCACGACAAATGATACGAGAACTGAGATAATATTAAATATAATATATGAGAACTATCTTAAACAGGATCGATGGACACATCATGACATTGATTTACTGTTGAACTAGATATTATATATATCATATTATGTTTTAATCTAAATTATATTAGGTCGTGATGAGAACGTAAATCCTTAAGTGCACAAATTGTAATATAGTTTATTCTGTACATTTGAAGTAGGTAAAGATTTGAATCGATTTATAAGAATTATATATTAATATTAATTTAGGTTTAATAATTTTGGATCGATTAAATTTTGTAGGGGTGTTATCCAATAATCAGGTGCCAGTGACATTTTAAGTATAAAATTCATAGGATAAGATACATTATCTTAGTTGTAACTGTTGTCACCAATGGCCAGTAGCTAATACATATTTTAGTCGTCACCGGTGGCTAGCAGCTTTTCGTGCTGATCTTTGTTATCTTATTTGGGCCATTGTTTAATTGTATTAATGGCGATCATTAAGTAGTCCACTCAACAATATCTATTATGACTCTTTATCTTCCATAGCGTCGTACAAAATAATCGAAATATTGACGCATAATAAGGTGTCCGAAGGCATGGAAGCATTCAAGAATCCAAAGCTTGCATCATGTACTATGAACGGAGTACAATTATTGTGAAAAAGAATACAATTGCTAACTGGTTTTTCTACCATGCTAAGGCTTCTTCATCTTCTTGTGCTCCAGCCTCTGGTTTTGTATTTTAACTCCCATGTACCTACACCATAATAATAGAGGCAATGATCAGCTGAAGAAGAAGAAGAAGAAGAAGAAGAAAAAGGTTGAGTACCTTCCTAACATCATGACGGTAGCTTGAGGATTGGTTCCGGGGGAGAAATTAAGGGTCGAGCCATCGATGACCCTGAGCGAGTCGACGCCATAAACCTTATAGTCATGGTCGACCACCCGGCCAACTTGGCATCCCCCATGGTAATGGTAAATGGTCAGCACAAGGTCCTTGCAGTACTGCTCCAGGGTGGTGGAGTCATAGCTGCCATGTCTTGGCCTGTTGTTCACGATGAAGTTTGCAGAAATACCTAGGACATCATCTACCGAGAGGACAGAGTACCGGAATTCCGAGAATGATTTGGACTCGATCACTCTGTTGATCGTCTTCATGCCCTCGACGCACGCCTGAACGTCCTCAGGTTTCATAAAGTAGTTGAACGTGACTGAGGGGTTCTCGTCCGGGTTACGGTTCTTGAGTCGAAGGTGACCCTTAGAGAGAGGTCGCGCCACCTTTTCGAATAGCAATCCCCCTTGAAATGAAAACTCGTCGGGAATGCTTACTTGGTCGGCCCCCTCAACCATGTTTTGTTGAGTTCTTTGCTTGTGAGGAGAGCGGAAGAGGTCAATACGCCGCTGTTTCAGAAAGATTTCCCAGTTCTCAGTCATCCAAAAAGTGGATACTGTTTATGTACTGTTAGTGTAGTTGACCAATCGGGAGAGAACCTGGGATGCTTGCTGATCGCCGTCGCCACCAGAGGAGTTGCCGGCTAGAGCAGGGAGGTAGTTGTAGCCGGTGAAGGACTCGATGTAGCTGCCCAACCGAGTGATCCCGACGACTTGCACGGAGGTAATCTCCACTGGCTGCCGCGAAGGGAAGATGACGGTGTTCATCGGGTTGTCTGACATACCTTGGCCCACAGCCGGCTGGTCCAGAACTACCTCAATGCCAAGAGATCTAAGGTGGTCGGCAGGGCCAACGCCGCTCAACATTAGCAGCTGCGGGCTCCCAAGGGCTCCCGCTGAAACTATAATACCGCTAGCCGTGCCATGCTTCAGGTAGGCCTTGTGCATGTTGCCCATCTCATCCTTATATATCACACAGTATGCCTGTGGTCTCCTTCCTGCACAAGTATTTGTAACAGCAGAGTCAATGACTCACCATCAATTCTACATACAAACACACGCGCAATTTCCACCTCCTTTCTTGAACAAGATCCTCTGTACCGTCGCGCGCAAAAGCACTGTGAGCGTGTCGGGATCAGCATACTGGAGCAGGTCGGCGGCGGTGTGGCGACGACCAGTTTGATCGAACGTCGACCCCCCGGTCTTCGTGCCATACATGTGATCGTAAGTGAACCCGTTGTACGGCGTGACTCCGGCCTCCAGCAGCCCGTCCTTGAGCGCCGAAGTCCACGGAATCAGCTTTGGCTCGAACACCACCACCTTCTCCAACCACTGGTACGACTCGTTCACCAACCGCGCGTCCCAGTCCATGTCCCTCACCTCCTGGGTACTCGCGCGGGAGTAGAACCCGGAGTTGACGCTGGTGCCCCCGCCAAGGACGCGGGCTCGCACATTTATGACGCCGTCCTCGGAGACGAAGCGCTGGGCGGGAGAGGTCAGGGATCGGTCGGCGAGGTTCTCAACCTGGAGCTCCACGCGCGATATGTTGCGGTTGCCGTACGGGGAGCCTCCTCTTTCGAGCAACAGCACGTTGGAGACCTGCGACAGGGTCGCGGCCAAAGGGCACCCGGCGGTTCCCCCGCCGACGATGATGTAGTCATGGTACGACACACGTGGTGCTTGCGTTGCATGCTTCACGAACGTGTAGTTGGGGCCGCCTGTTAATTTAGAGAGGATAGAGAAGGAACATACGGTGAGCACAAAGTGCAAGAGGTACACTCGCAGTCCAACTAGACTGCAACTATAGTAATAGAAAGCTTCATCATAACACAGCTATTATTATAGAAAGACACACACACACACACTATATATATATATATATATATATATATATATATATATATAGAGAGAGAGAGAGAGAGAGAGAGAGAGAGAGAGAGAGAGAGAGAGAGAGAGAGACGGTTGTCTGCGTAGCAGAAGAAGCAATGGGAGAAAAGTAAGATAGCAGCTGAAGTGAGTAATCGCAGTGGTGCAATCTCCATCTTTGGTAGGAGCTATAGGAAGATCTTTGGAGTCCGCTAAGGTTCGTATGTAATATATATAGAGTTCTCATGGGGACGATGGCGCCACGCCATGTTGAACACACTTGGGCGGCACAGGAAGATTTGAGGGACGCTTTATGTGCACGCGAGTTTACTACACGCGCGTGAACTGAAGCTTTTGCTTACCGCGCCTTGGATTTAATGATATGTCTTTCTTTTATTTTATATTATGATGATAATTCACCAACTGAAGGACTGTTTCGCAATTGAGATGCATGCATCATAGCCATATGGACTTCGTGTATCAAATCTCTGGTGGGGGTTCAACCGCCGCCATTAATTTTTACGGATCAACTGTCATCAGGTGATCACATTAACTAAAGCCAGCGTTTATTTATATATATATATATATATATATATAGTTGACGAAGGTGTACCAAGTCATTCATGGAATACCAAATTCAAAATAAACGCAAGTGTCCAAGTTGGATGTTGCAAGGGATATCATCATGATTTGACTTAGACAAGTCTTGTATTCCCCATCTAAATTGTGATTGTTTCATGGATGGATTTGAGTCAAATATTTTTTATCCTTCCATTGATAAGAATACGGGACATGAGATATATGCTTTTTCTATTATCAGATTGAAGCATGATATAAATTACGAGTATCTTCTATTATCAAGTAAAATGTTCATCTTTGCAATCAAATTATTTTTTATTTTCCAGATATGATAATACTCTAACAAAATCAGAATAGTCAATTTTATCATATCGGGTTCACGATTAAAATTGTCCACGTCAGCTATTATAATTTATCATGATGTTTTTAAACATCTAACGTGTGATGAAGATTTTACACGTGTTGTTTTTAATTTATAATAAATAATAATAATAATAATAATAGTGGTGGTAACAGCAGTAACAATAGCTTAGTAGTTGTCATTCATAATAAAAAAAAAAATTGATATCGGTATAATCAAGTTCTCAGGGAGACATTACACATGGCGCTGCCTCCAATTTGTCATTATTTTCATGAACAAACTTAATCATTTAGATAGAGTCCAACGTGGACAATAAAATTTTATCATATTAGCATTTAATTCTCTCACACGATATTGGAAAGTATATTAGCCTGCTTGCTGGACGTAGCATTCAGTGCGATATGTATAGAGAATATATTGTCAAACTCATCCACATTTATCTTAGCAATGTGAAATCATTCATTCTTCTTTTATCTCGTATCGTGCATGGACACTTTTCGACTTATTGGATCAGACACGCAAGTTCTGACTTCCTTCCAGCATATACTCAGCACATCACAATGCTTTCACGGAGAATGCACCGCATGAACTGCATCATTAATGTCATCGAGATTTACTTATCATTAAGTTAATTAGACGCCACTCAACTTTTATTTTCACTTTCTTCGGATGCTGATACGTAAGGCTTACTTGGCACCAACCAATTGATACATAAGAGATCATAAATGTTCAGAAGAAATGAAATCGGCATAATAATGTCTAAGCACGTACCATGTTACATAGAGAACAAAAACTTTGAAAACCAATCCAATGGTCAACTGGTTTGACTTCGATAGATGGTGTAATAATTCAATAGAGGATCAAGAAAATACTTTGGGGGCGAGTGGTTTTGTGAGAGAGTCTATTAATTAATCGGTAATATATATATATATATATATATATATATATATATATATATATATATATATATATATATATATGATAAACTCGTAGTTGATATTTGACAATTTAATCTTTGACGACGTAGAATTAAGTGAGTGAAATACTGGATTAGCGCATAGGCATGTAACTTCGACATTATTCATAATACATTATTAGAGTTATATTGGAGTTGATATCCAATTCTTTTCGTAGGCTTGTGACTCAATTAAGTTTTACAATAGCAATGACAATGACTCGATATTCAACTTCAGTTCTAGACTTTATTATCTTCTACTTCTTTAAACTCTAACTAATTAGATTTACTTCAAGAAAGATAATACATCTCGATATAGATATTTTGTTATCAATGTTTACTGTCCAGTCAACATCAATAAAAGCATAGAGATGAAGTGGTGACTTTACTATCTTCTACTTCTTTAAACTCTAACTAATTAGATTTACTTCAAGAAAGATAATATATCTCGATATAGATGTTTTGTTATCAATGTTTACTGCCCAGTCAACATCAATAAATGCATAGAGATGAAGTTGTGAGTGTTTTTGGAGAAAAAGTTCATGACTGAGAGTCCTTTTAAGATATTATAGGATTCATTTTACTACAGACTAAAGATAGTAGATGTATGATGCATGAATTGAGATAATTTATTGATTGTAAATTGGGTGTCTAAATGTGTGAGAGATAGATACCGTAAGAAACCAACTACTTATCGATATCGTGTAGAATCTATAGTAGTACTATCATCATATAACTTAAGTGATTTAGTAATGTAAAGTAGAGTGACAACCACTTTGGCATTCTGCATGTTTGTCTTTAATAATATATATTGAATATACTTTCTTTGAGATAGAAAGAATCTGAAAGATGTGTCTCTCCACTCTGAGAAAGTAGCTCAAGGTTCCTAGATTTTTTATAGATAATCGATCTATTAATTGCTCGAGAAATTTCTTGATCTCTATAGAATTAGTACGTATGGTGATAATGTTGTCCACATACATCAATATATATATTGTACCTTCATTTTGTTTTCTAAGAAGTAATGAAGTATCCGACTTAGAATTGATGAAGTCAATTGATGCTAAAAATGAACGAAGTTCATTGTACTAGACTCTTGGAGATTAACGAAGTTCATAAATAGCTTTTTATAATTTACAAATATATTTTAGATATTAAGAATGGGCAAAGCCGGGAGGTTTCTGAATAAAGGCATCTTCAGTTAAATTCCCTGTAAGAAAGCATTATTAACATTCAATTATCATAATTGCCAACCTTTGGTGATAGTCAAACTCAAGATAAGTTGGATCATTGTCAGCTTAACAACGGGACTGAATGTCTTTGTGAAGTCAACACCAGGTCGATGAAAACCTTTGGACACTAGACATACTTTATATCTAGCAATAGATCCATCTGGGTTCGACTTAATTTGAAAAACTCATTTACACCCGATGATATTTTTTGTGTAATGAAAATATACAATGGTCCATATAGAATTATAGAATAAGACATCATATTCTTCACACATGGCTTTATGAAAATGTGAAGATTTTGGTGCATAAGTGATGATGGTGGGTTCAATTGGCTCTAGAGAAAATATTTTGAAAATACCACTTTTGCAACATGTGGTCATAGGATGACCAAGTACGATCGGATTGTTAGGTTGTATAGTAGGTATATGTATTGGTGGAGAGGCACGAATAAGTAATTAGTTAGACGGAGTTAATTTAGAGTTACTAGGTCCAAGAGAAGATAATAATATTGATTATGTTTTTGAGAATATTGTGTCATCAGTATGATGAATTTACCATTACATGAATGAAAATCAAAATGGACTACCGAAATACTAAAGATCAACTTGTGGACATCTTTACAAAAGCCTTAGCAAAAAGGAAAATTTTTTTTCTGAAAATAATTATTTTAAATTAAGAAAGTATGATAAAACTAATTCAAATAGTTAAAATTAGATATAATAGATAAATAAAGATTTAGGTTAAGATAAATAGAGGATTGATTAGTTTTTGATGGATGAGGATGAATAATTTTATTGAGCTATGATTGAGTGCTTCTTTATTAAAAAAAATTATATTTTATCTTTTTAAAAATAAATATATGCTCTTACATCAATCCAACACACTTCAGAATCAAAATTCTCCTAAATTCTCCTATTATCTGCTTTTCTTTCTCGCTTCAGAAACCGCCAACTCCGGACATTGATGTGGCTGTATGCTTCACGAACGTATAGTTGGGGCCTGATAACATTGAGAAAAGAGCCTTATGATTAGTATCATCAGCTCTTAATTCAGTGTCACCGAAGCTATAACTTGCATAGAGAGAGATAGATCTCTGCATAGCAGAAGCAATGGGAGCACAGAAAATTAGCAGAAGCTATAGTGAGTAGTTATATTAGTCTCCATTTTTGGAGACTAAAAGATATATCATTGAAGTAGCAGAGGTTAATACTTCGTGATAAATATTATAGCGTGGCCGTCTCCTCATCAACTTCCTTCTTATTCTGAACCACACACACACATTGACGTGATAAGAAGCATGACCAATTCAGTAATGCAAGACAGGAGTGTCTGAGTGTGACAGAAGTAGGAGACCATACACAGGCAAGTCGTCTCTTTCAAAATTATCTCGTGCTCCCCTACACGCTTGTCTCGCGAGTCCAATAAGTGAAGGCCGGCATGCCACATCAGATGAGAAGAAAATTCTGGATACAGAATGCTGTCCTAAGTATGTTGTAATAATAATCACCCAAGAGAGGCTTGTCATCATTCGGAGAGAAGCACTAAAGGCTTCACAAGATGGTTCTGCAAGAAACTTAATGTTATATCCCTTGTGTAATTGTAAGGGACGGAAGGAGGGATTGCTTATATACATCCGTTTTTGCGCTGACGACACCTTTTCGTGAGCGGATAACTAATTACAGCTTTACTAAAATGAAGTATTTGTTCTCCCACTTCAGAACCATCGCCATCGGACACAGACTTGTCCACCACAGGTGGGAGTTCAACCACCTCTATTAATTTGCACGAACCAACTGCAATGCGATCTCTGCAATTAAGTGTCGAAGATATTGCCAGCTACGGGCTGTGAGTTCACTGTCAACATACAAAAATATGCATGTCTCCATATTGATTGAAGACCAAATCGAATTGACGGGAGAGCGAGTTGGATGGCCAGCGCTGCACAAGAGAAATGCCACTTGGTTCTCCATGGAACCGCTGAACTGAAGTTAAACCACGTACACCATGTTGCGGCCATGACATGCAACAGTTGTAACACGAGGAAGGGTGTTGATGTAGCTCACCTTCATGCATGTCGTCCAGTCGATCGAGTGACAGAGTTGCATCTCACGACTGGCTCAGTTTGGTTGTCCAATAAGTCTAACAGCAAAGGAAGGTGCAACAGAGCTTTCAGGAAGCACAGGTCGGTTCGTTAATGACGAGGAAAGCGCCAAAGAGAAGGAAGAAGAGAAAATAATACCAAGCCAAGAATAGAAGTCAATGCATTTGGTACGTAAATGATGGGATCCACACACACCTCCAACTTGTGACGAACGTCTTCATGCTCGGACTTACCAAGTGGAATCCATTGACTTCTGCAAGTCTATTGGAATAAAGAGTTCATGATTCCTGTAGATAATGTGACTTAGAAGGATTAGATATTACCTGAGCTTTCCTATGAATATTAGGCTAATCTTCTCGCTCATCTCTATCCTGATATCACATATGAAGATCTTCAAACATTATTGTGCCCGGAAAGTAGGTAGCGAGAGAGAGTACTCTACTCCTTGTTCTAACAGTTCGTCTCCTGCTGGCCACCATGCAGATGCCACACAGTTCTGGCATCTTCCACCGTCTCCCACTTGTTCAAGGCCATGGCCACAACGCTGCGACGCCATGCTACGATACGAGATGGAGGGAGCAAGCACTAGCAACGCAATTAATGCATGCGACTGGGATTTTGTTGAACACACCGTTTCAGCTACAGGTGGAACGCAACTTTCTTCTCTACGACGTAATTTTATTTACCAGATCACGGATCACACAACACGTTGGTCCTCGTAAGCCCTGTACTGGTCAAACGTGTTTTTGGTTCCGCTTTCTTCATGCCCACCACCATATCTCAAATACTGTAAACAGCAACGGGATCAATTCATATGTTTACTAACTTCCAATGTGCCACTAAACTTAGGATCGTATAATTATTTTCCACTCCAAAAGTTTGACGTATTCATCATGAACCTAGTATAGTCCAAAATCAAGAACCTAGTAACCTTCGTATTTGTCTACTCGAGTCCTAGAATAATTAACCTATTCTCTTATTGAGTCTAAACCTACCAGTAATCCGAAATATTCAAATTTATATTTTTATCCAATTACCATGTGGACTACATACACTACACAATTCTCTTATCTTATCACTAATAGTAACAATCATGGCACTCTTATTGGCCACCCAAAGATGTGTGGTAAGACAAAAAAAATATATATATATATATATTTTTTGAATATTTATTTGACTAAATGTTGGTAAGAGGTAGAGTACCATATAATTACAAAAAAATTACACACAACTGTTGGCGAAGGTGTGACTGTAAGCGCCCAAATGGTACCATGAAAAGAGTAGACAATCCATGGAGAAAGAAGAGAGTTCCCAAAAAAATAAACAAAAAGCAATCGATCACGTTAAAGGCTTCAAACGTCTTGATCTCTTGCAGCCCTGATCATTCTTCTGCCTCTAGCAATCACAGATTCAAATAACTTAATCTCAAGAAGTCTATACAAAAGCTCCCCATTTTAACTAAAGATTGATGGAAAAAGAAAGAGAATTATGTACACTGCATCAAAATTAGAATGGCCATTCATATCTTTCCATGTTTTAATCTAAAAGTCTAAACCCTGGTGCTACAGACCTTTCCCTGCCTAAAACCCTTAGGACATATCAACACGGAGTCGACACAAAGGCCACCTTTTGTATGGGTGCAATCTATTTGTGTCATCGAGAACTTGAGTTTAGTTGCAACATCGTATCTGTCTGCCACAAAGTCTCCTGCATAGCAAAGGATCCAGCTCCCAGGATTGCCTAAATAGCACTGAGATAGAGTTTGCTGACTGTTCGATGTCGCTAGCTGGAATCGCACCGGTTTCTTGTCCCACCCATGGATGTGCTCGGAGCTACAAACCCGACGACCAAAACGCTTGGAAGCTCGACCAAGGTGGAGCCGAAAGAAGAGGCTGTAGGTACCGGCCGGGAAGCAGAAATCAATTTCCCCATCCACCTCAAACCACCAAATTTGCTGAAGGTATGCAACCATGTGGAACCTGCAAATGAAAAAATTTGATACGATGGTCACTTCCTTTTTCTTTTCTTTAGCTCAATGTTTCTACAAAGATTAGAAACGTTTCCGTATGCAAGTCCCTACACAGATTGAAACTATGTTTGGACATTTGAACACCAACCAATATCAGAAATCAAAAATTCAAGTATTGATTAAAAAATAGTTAACCGATTCCAAATAGCTACAACACATAACTGACTAGAAATGAACTACATGTTTCACAGAGTTGAGAAGGACTTCGACTATGTCAATCCAATGTGATGATGGGATATGTGCCACCAATCGGACACTACTTTTCTCAGTGGGATTGTGGTGACCTCCAAGAGAAGATGAGAAGGGTGAAGAAAAAAAGGAAAAAAAAAACAAAAAAACAGAGACATTTAAGAGGAGAAATAATAGAGAGGAAATAATTCCAACCTAATGTGAAGATGTTACTATCAACTAGTATTTACATATTATGATGCCACATCTTAATCTGTCTAGGCTTAACATCAAAAGTATGATAAAAATGGATGCCAATTACTCCAACTAACACTGCTCTCCTAACCCCCCTATTGCTTGGCCAAACAGTACACAATTCTTTCTCAAAAAATAGTATAAATAGTAGATGACTGCATGACACAGTTGATAGGGACCTTTTTTTTTTTTATCATGTCAAATCAGTGTTGACGACCTACAATTTATGTCAAATCAAAAAACTTCCTGCAAAATAGTCGGGATATAACAGAACAAAGAAACCATTCAGCTATCATCGTACTCTAGAATGAAATGATGCAGCAGTATGTCATGAGAGGACTTAGCATTATGAAAAGGTCGAGGCCAAATTTCAAATATCTCTTAAGTCAAAGACAACAATACCCACTCCATTTTTTAGGATACCTAGAATATGGTTGCAAAATTGCAGTCTAAAAATTGTTTTAGGATCTCATTTCATGGAAGCTATTTGCAATGGCTGCAAAACTCCTCTCTTTTACTTTTCAGCAAAAAGGTAATTGTCTGCAGCAGATTGCTGTATGGATGAAGTACCTTCCTATCACTGTCTCACTTCATTAAGAACAAAATCAAGAAACAAGCCCGATAAAAAGCTCAAATGAACATGTATAATCAAGAAAAAAAAGGAAAGATCTGCTCAGTGAAGATACAGAACACTTACAAGACAACAAACATATAAAAATTTAAAGGATTGGTCAAGAAGGGAAATGTTACAAACAAGTTGGGCCTCACTCCCACAATTATAAGTGCCGCATGACCATGAGGAATGCGGCTCAATGTGGAAAATAGAATCCGATAGTTTAATTGGCCTATCAACTTTACCGAATCCAAACCACCGATCAAGATGCCCAAGTTGAAATTGATAATAATATTCCCATAAGACGCTTTTAAGTATGTCGTAGTCTTATTCACTTGGGATGTTAGAACTAATCGAGATATTACAAATGCTATAGCTTCTAAACCAATCGATCAACAAGGCCTGTTATTCCTTTGCAAGAAACCACTGCAGTGTTCAGAGAGTCCTAAAGAAACTGTATCAACAGATTTAAAGCCTACAGAGCCTTGCTAAGATTGCCTAAGACACAAACACTTCAAGTGCGAAAACAAAAATCCACAACAAGCATCTTGGCACATTATAGTGATGTCAAATGACAACTGCAGACCAATGTACAATTCTTAACATTTAAGAGATCTACAACATTTGCCTGTCACCACCGATTTAAAGACACTCTTTTGGATGAGAAAAATCACACATATTAAGCAAAGTTAAAAAGTCTTATTCTGCAGTAAAGGCCAACACATCAAAAATACAACTGTAAGTATACAGACAAGATCTAATACCTAGATTCTTCGGTGGGGAGGTATTTCCAGTATCTCCTGTCATCAATTCCCGTGATCAGCAATGCCTTTGAGGAAATGGACAAGCAAATTCCACCGCTGCTCTTCTCCAGCCAGAATTCCTAATTCACCACGTTTCGAAGCTAACGTTAGATGAATTCACAAGAAAGCACCACAGCTCGTTCCACTACCAAGTATCTCCATTTCTTTCCAGAGTTCAACAGGGTAATCCCAACCGAGTCCTAAAGATTATTTCATCTCGATCTTAAAATTGAATGATTTGAGCACGAAAATGCCACCTTTAACATCAAAATCACCGATTCCTGCTATCCTGTTCATATATTTCGAAGAAAAGGAGATAGATACCTTGGTGCCCCCATCCAAGGGGTTCGGCCGGCACAACCGCGCGTAGATCTCCTTCTTGCAAAGACTCGGCTTCTTGCACGGACTCTTCTCATCCGAGGCCAGTTCCATCAAATGCCCGTAGTTCTTGGGTAGCTTCGTCTCCCACACGAAGTCCGCCGACGCCGCCCCTCGGAACGCTCGGCTGAGCCGCGCCGCCTGGCATATCTCCAGCGGGTCCAGGTGAAGCAGCACTTCCGCGAGGCAGCTCTCGGGCAGGTACCCGAGCCCCGTATCGTGGCCTTCCGCCTCCGTCTCCTGGCCCATGATGCTCGAAATCCACGAACCCATCAGCCAGATCAGCGGCACCACCGCCAAGAGGGAAGAACCACACGAAGCAAACAAATCCGACCAATTCCCAAACCCAAAGGCAGCGGTCCGACCAGGGAGATCACGGAAAGACGAGGGCTTTCGAGGCAGGAACCGGAATCGATTCGCGATCTATCAGTCGCCGTTGCTTTGTTGTTCGATTCGATGCTTTGCTTTGAAACGCCGAAAGAAGCCGAAGGGAATTAGGATACGAGTTGTGACGGTCAGGAGAATAGCGCATCTATCTATTGGAATGCTGGCGGGCGGGCGGGCGGGCGGCCGGAACACAAAGTGAAGGGGCTGCCCCTCCTCCAGTCTAGTGTGAAAGCCAGGATAAAGACGACAGAATCCACGGCATGCCACGTCGGATTCGGAAGGCGGGAGGAAGATGACGGAATCCACGGCGTGCCGTGGCGGCGGTGCGACGTGTACCGGCGAAAGTAGTATTTACAGGTTGGCACAAGACTGATGTTTTGGTTACTTACCAATCATGGTCGACTCACTCTTCAACTCGAGCTGTCATTGGATATCATACGTAGACCCGGAGATCACAAGGCAGGTGGGGGAAAGAGCCAGCGACAAACGGCGAGGAAACAGGTTCCTTTGACGGCAATCTGTGTCTTCTTTCCCCAGTCATTGTTTGCTTCCGATGGATTGCTGCGCCACGAGTAGACCACAGGGTCGGGTAATCAGATGCTGTTGTACCAAAGATCACACGAGCTCATGGAACAGCACTTGCTAACCATTGCTTCACCCATGTCACAGGGACTACGGTAGGGTTCTTCATACTTGGATAACAAGCCATGAACAAGGATTAAAAGTGCAGACAAGTAGGGAAAATGAACATCCACTTGGGCATCTCTTTCGGCACTACTTACATATTTCCTTTGGCAACATACTTTTGCCCACAAAACCATGCATCAGATTCTCCTTTCCAGGCCTTTGGTGTTCCCCTGTTTAGTCTGTTTAAAGTCGTAGTTTTCTCTTCTCAGATATGTCAACAGAGTTTATTTTGAAGACATGTGGTGGCTGATCATATGGATCGATCAATCATCACTGACACTAATGTTCTGAGCTTTTCTAGTATAACAGCAATGGATCTCCTTCGTACTCTTCTCAATTCTAAAATACAACAGAGGGAGAGGAATGCTTCCATATTTTAAGGCCAAAGTTTTTACTGTGTATGTACAAGAAACATAGATTCCTCGTTTTGTTAGTTAATAGAATAAAATCTTTAGGGAAGATGATCGTTAATCATTAGGTGAAGAGAGACGCCACGAGTTCATTGTACTGCAAGCTGCATTCCACTGCAGCCCAACAGTCTCAATGAGATGCTCTTCTAGATTTGCTGCTTCCTTTTGAGGGACCAGACCTATCCAAACGATGATGATCTATTTCTTAAATTATCTGACCCAGTAATATGAAATAAAATATATTATAAATTCATTTAAAAAAATATTCTCTTTCTGTTAATTTTTTTTGTCTCCTCTTTCTGTTATTTTCTTCAATTAAATATCTTATGTTGATGATGGAGTAAGACAATTTAAAACAAAAAACTACAATGCAATTAAGAAAAGAATACTTTCAAACAAAAAATGAGAGTACTCTTAAGCCAGAGGTTAAATATAAAAATACCTGGAAACAAATTCCCAACTACTTTTTGTTTCATGAACTAATGTTTTAAGAAAAATTATAAAACTCATGATAACTATTCACCCATGATTAAGATAGGTGTAGAAACTAGGTGACAATACTTTCTTAGATTACAAATGACTCAAGTAAAACTAATTAGATCATAAATAAATCAAATTTCAACCCTTCACACTTGGATAACTAGCCATGAACAAAGATTAAAAGTGCATGCAAGTAGGAAACGAAGAACATGCACTCAGGAATCTCTTTAGGCCAGCCTTTAGTAACTTCAAAGCATATATTGTCATAGTTCCCCTGATTAATCTCTTTAAAGTCACAGTTTTCTCTGATATGCCAACAGAGGTTAATGGAGGAGTATGGTGGCTGATGACATAGACTAATCGATCATCAATGACCAAGAAAAATTCCGGTGCCATACTTGCAAGCATCGATCCAATTCAGTGACACTAATGATCTCAAGTTATCCACTACGACAGCAAAACTATGAGTCGCAACAATTGGATCTCTTCTTTCTCTCTTTTCTCGATTCTAAAAATACAACCAAGAGGAGGAATGCTTCGGTATATTAAGGCCAAAGTTTTACAATATATGCACAGGAAACATAGATTCATCCTGTTGTTGCTAGTTAGTTAATAGAACAAAATGATTCGGGAAGAGGGAAGCCACGAATTCAATGCGCTACATACAGCCCAGCATCTATCAGATGAGATCGCTTCCAGTTCCTGCTACCGAGTACCTCTCCAAACGGTGATTGTGAAGTCGTCTCGTTGAGAACTAAATGTGGATCTATTATGCCATGCTTAATATATAATAATAAGAGATGGGCACAGATAACAAAGCACCTTCCATTTTAATCTCGCAAGGTTCTTCGATTGCAATCCCAATCTGAGGTCATTTGTTGGAATTCCAACCCTATTCAAGCAAGGAGGCCTTCGTTCCAATCCCAATCTTGTGGCACAAAGTTTGCATTGGGATCTGCGTGCCAAAGAAGATTACCTTATCCGTCCATTGACACTCGCCGGTCTCACTGCTTTCTTTGTGTAAGAAGTGTAAACGGCGCTTTGATACATGTGAAGTTGAAGCTTAAGAAAAAGTAGGGCGATTGCTCGAGATAATTTCTTTTTTTCGGATGATATTTTTTTATATTTTTAAATAATTAATTTTTATTTTTAAAATCTTGAACAGATCTCCAAAAATTATGTATTTTTTTGGCTCAAATCCAAAAAGTTTTTCCGCTAATTATTCATAATGTTTTTGTCTTAACAACATTATATAATATTTTTATTTCATAAAAACTAAGACATCAATATTTAGTTCAAAAATACTATACAGTATTTTTGAACTAATCTTACAGTGTTTTTGGTATAAAAACATATAAGGCTAGTTCAAAAACACTGTATAGTGTTTTTGTTTCAAAAACACTATAAAATATTTTGTGGATAAGAACTAAAAACCATAAAATATTGCAAATAGTTGGTGAATTTTTTTTTTTTTTTGGATTTGGAGGAAAGAAATGATAGTTTTACTAGGGATATTTTTGGAATATTAAAAAATATTGTTTGAGAATTATATAAAGGGGTATCATCTAAGAAAATTTAAAAATAAAATATTTTCCTGAGCAGTCGCCTGAAAAATTATTAAGTTTTAATTGCCATTGGTGTGACTAAATTAGGAGGCATTTAAACGATCCACACACCGCCTTCATTTCTGCTTTCGGTGGGCACAATGAGCTCTCATCACAAGTAAAGTCAAGAGTCCCAAATGGCCATTATAGTACCCGTGTGAGCACATCCTTCTCTCTTCGAGAAACAACATGTAAACTGAAGGAAAAGAGTCAGCGATGGTTCGTGTAATTTGCAATGTTGGCTTCGTTCCGATGGTGGCGAAGATAGAGAGAGAATTAGAGAAAGTGAAGCAGCTATCGCGTTGACGATGGTTGTGTAGATTTTGATCTGTTCTTGGAGAATGAAAAACGAAGATGGTGAGCCGATCGAATCCCACCGAGCTACTCGACTCTTCAATGGTGCCACCATGACATGACGGATGGATTTGGATCGACCGTGTATCGCAGTATAATTCTGCGAAGTTTCAAGCAAAATCCCCAAGCAACTTAATTGTGGCATCCATGGCACAGCTACAGTAGGAACAGACGCATCAAGAAACAAAGGAGTCCACTGTGTTTGGTGATTAAAAAGTTCTCTCTACGAGCTTAGGAGATCAACCAAACACCTGATGTTGGCTATGCAATCTGGACTAAGCAGATGTTCTTTTCTGCTAGGCCCACCAACGCAGTGCTGGTGATCTCCACGCAAGAGATGACTTGTGAGCTAAAACCACGGCACGGTTATAGCTTTGTGATGCTAGTTTCCGTCAATAGGAAGTAGTGCTCTTCCTTTGCTATGTGACCAAACCTGTTTGATCCATTAATTTCTTTCTTTCTGTCCACTTCATGCATACCGGTGTTGCTGTTGTTTTCAGAATTCCTTTTGCAGACTCCCGTATAGACCTAAGCTCCAAACCTGATACTAATATGTAATGTTCAAACTACATAAGATAGACTTTGGAGTTGTTTGTTATCCATTGTAACTTAGGTTCCAATTCTTGCCAGCATCTATCTCCCGGTTTGGATGGACAGTTCGTGACGGACTTCTTTATTTGCACAACAATATAATTTTTTATCTCCTCATTTCCTTTAGTGTGATCACACAAAGAACTTAAAACATCGACTAATTCTACGCCAACAGTCGTGATAAGACAGAGAATACAAAGCGTTATCCGGAAAGAACACCAACCATGAAAACACTCTGCTGGGCCGACACTAACAGTCTGAGAAGAAGAAGCTAGGGGAGCAAATGGGATCAGATAGTCAAAAGAATCCAAACTATGTTCTAATAAAGGATAGTGGACATGTCCAGCCTGAGACTCATGAATCCCTAACTCTGCCTTCCAATGCATCCAAGATAATAAATATATATCATAAGAAACAGAGAACAAGCTCTATTTGACGAAAGCATTATAGAACTGTGCAGGAATTATTTGCCTGAACTCCAAGCTCTGAATGGCCATACACAGATAAAACCAATAGAGGAGAAGATCACAGCCTCTTCCTCTTTCCTTCAATGGCCAAACCATTGGGTTTGACCTTTACACTGAAGCCCCTACACTGCTGCTGCCTTGGTGTTTGCCATAGCAGACATCAGAATGCTCTGCAGAACAGATACCCTTCTCTCTCCTTTGCCAATTGGCATCTCAATGGTAGCTTCTGTCACAGAGATGAGTAAACTAGTAAACTCGTTGCAGGAAGAGAAATAATCCGACATCATACGTAGCATCACACCAGATCCTACCCAAATTTGAAGGTCTTCCAGGGGATGATAATATTACACCAAAGGAAACCCTTACCCACTTTGTTTCCAAGCCCAACCTTCCATATAATATTCCATTGACAAGTACATTGTGCTGCTCCTTTATATATGAAAACGCTCACGATATCGATATATATATATATATATATCGTTGTCCTCTTCCTTTACCCTCATCCTTCGTTCTCCTTCCTCTCTTTTATTTTCCTCTTTTATTTTCAGATTAATTATATATTATCTTTTATAATTAGTCATCTTTAATATTTTAATATTTATATTTTTAAAATATAAAATTAAATATATTAAAGATAATTAATTACACTAGAGTTCGATGTAATTAGCCCTCTATTCTCCTCCGTTTCTGAACCATAGAAACCAGTAAAGGCGACGCGTTTAGCCATATAGAGCTCTAAAGGTGACGCCTTTCCGTGGCGTGTGAAGATGGCCGGCGCTACCACCCCTTCCTCGGGCGTTTGGAAGTTGTACCAGCCGTATTGGAAGCGGACGAATTTGCTGCAACTCGGCGTCGTCGCCCTCCTCTGTTCCGCCTCTTACTTCCTCGGAATCTATCATTACGGCGACGGTTCCGCCTCCTTCAACTCCACCGTTCTCAGCGCCGTCTCCTGCGACCGGAACCCCACTGCCACGACAATAACTGGCGCCGCCGGGACGCTGGACTTCGCTGTCCACCACGGGGCGGACCAGTCGTTGGCGGGGTTTCCGGCTGTCAGGGAATTTCCGGCGTGCGACGTCAAATACTCGGAGTACACGCCGTGCGAGGACCGGACCCGGTCGTTGCGGTTCGACCGAAAGCGACTCATCTACCGGCAGCGGCACTGCCCGGAGAAAGGAGAGCTCCTCAAGTGCTTGATCCCGGCGCCGCCCGGGTACAAGATTCCCTTCCCATGGCCAGCGAGCCGGGATACGTCGTGGTTCGCGAACGTGCCGCACAAGGAGCTCACAGTGGGGAAGGCGGGACAGAATTGGATCCGCGTCGACGGGGACAAGTTTCGGTTCCCCGGTGGCGGTACCATGTTCCCCAACGGCGCCGACGCCTACATCGATGACATCGACCAGCTTATTTCTCTAAGTGACGGGTCGATCCGGACGGCCGTCGACACCGGCTGCGGGGTGAGTGGTTCCTTCTTTGTTCTTCTTTCCCCTGTTTCTATTCTCCCTACTTGCTTTGCCGTGCTTAATGACGGCGGTCAACGGGGGTCCGGGTAAAAAAATGCGATTTTGGAAAGTACTAAAAGATTGGATTCTTCCCCCCTTTGATCTGCCGAAATTCCAGGCGTCGGTTCAAATTGGGTTTCCCTGTCGATGGAACAGGGTTGATTAGCTACCCAAACTTTTCCTTCTTTCTACGACAAATCGTTATAAAAATCTGGATTAGCCCGATAGATTCTGGTCAAAGTCAACGCTATTTTGACCATGAAGCTGCTTGTTGGAGAAAACTCGAGCGAATTCTTGGATTCGTTGACTATCTTTCTCTCACAAATCGGTGAATGCTTCGATCCCTCTGATTGGACGCAGGTGGCGAGCTGGGGAGCTTACCTTCTCTCTCGCAATGTCCTAACCATGTCGTTCGCGCCGAAGGACTCGCACGAGGCGCAAGTCCAATTCGCGCTCGAGCGTGGCGTCCCGGCCATGCTCGGCGTGCTTGCATCCATCCGCCTCGCCTACCCGTCGAGGGCCTTCGACATGGCTCATTGCTCAAGGTGCCTCATTCAGTGGCACCTCTATGGTACTTCTCCTCTGCTTCTGTCGCTTCTGGTTCATCCTCTTGTATCCCCTCCTCTCCTGTCTTACTCTGTCATGTTCTTGTGAAAAGATGGGCAGTACTTGATGGAGATCGACCGCATTCTCAGGCCCGGGGGCTATTGGATTCTCTCCGGGCCACCGATCAACTGGAAGCAGCACTGGAAGGGTTGGAACAGAACAGAGGAGGATTTAGGTGAGGTGCAGTCTGCCATTGAAGCTGTTGCCAGGAGCCTCTGCTGGAACAAACTGAAGGAGAAAGGAGACATTGCGATCTGGCAGAAGCCTGTCAATCACATCAACTGCAAAGCCAATCGCAAGATCATTCGGTCACCTCACTTCTGCCAATCGCAAGATCCAGACGCCGCTTGGTATGCGCTTCTACGTAGCACCTGCATAAACCCGCCTGACAAAAGGATCATCTTTTCCTGTAATGATCTGCTAGAAATCTCGAATCAGGTACACAAAAATGGAGACTTGCATCGTCCCTCTGCCTAATGTGGCCAGTCCCGAAGAGACTGCCAGTGGGGCACTGAAGAGGTGGCCCGAGAGACTTACGGCGGTGCCGCCACGGATCGCTAGTGGAAGCGTTGTTGGAGTCACAGCGGAGATGTTCTTGCAAGACACGGAGCTGTGGAAGAAGAGGGTTGGATACTACAAGAAGGTGATCAACCAACTAGGCCAGGCGGGCAGATACCGCAACCTGCTCGACATGAACGCTAATTTTGGTGGCTTTGCTGCCGCCTTGATCGATGATCCTCTCTGGGTGATGAACATCGTCCCAACAGCTTCTCAAGTTAACACCCTGGGAGTCATCTATGAGCGTGGGCTAATTGGAACCTATCAGGACTGGTGAGTGACTCACTCCACAGATCTGCTGCTGTCGCTGCTGCTACCACCACCACCACTGTTTCTGCTTCTCTGTCCTCACAATGCCATTCGTTGCAGGTGCGAGGCGATGTCTACATATCCCAGGACTTACGATCTCCTCCATGCCGATTCGGTGTTCACTCTTTACAAGGACAGGTAAGAAGGATCGATTCTGCTTCTGCGTCGAGATCATGTAGCTCATTTTGGTGGATTAATTCTGCTAATCCAGATGCGAAATGGAGGACATTCTGCTGGAGATGGATAGGATCTTGAGACCCGAGGGCACGGTGATCATCCGAGATGATGTTGACATCTTGGTCAAGATCAAGAGCATTGCAGATGGAATGAGATGGAACAGTCGGATCGCAGACCATGAAGATGGCCCTCTGCTGAGGGAGAAGCTCCTTTTGGTGGTGAAGACCTACTGGACTGCGCCGGGACCAGACCGGCAATAGGTTACGCGTTGCAGAAGATTAGATCTAACTATTTGATTTCACAGCTTGATTTTGTTTGAGATAGAGGTGAGGAACAAAAGAGATGATTCATTCATTATTATAATATTTATTTATATAAGATTGAGGGAGGATTTTTCTCAACCAGAACGATATCTTTTCATTCAGTTACAAAAGCGAAACTGTTCAACTAATATGCCCTCACAAGATCGAACTTATGTAAGGACGTCGATCTTGGATCGATGCAAGAGAAAGAGTTTGCAAGTCAAAGCCTTCGTGAGAGAGTCTGTAAGTTGATCGGTTGTATGGACATGAGAAACACGGAGCTGCTAGTGGATGACTTGATCGTGCACAAAATGAAAATTAATAGCAATATAATTCATGCGGGAGTGGAAAATTGGATTAGCACAAAGATAAGTGGCACCAATGTTATCACAATAAATAACAAGTGTAGAAGTAAAGTGAATGTGAAGCTCTGTAAGTAAGTTAGTGATCCAATTAAGTTCGACAACAGTAGTGACAATAGCACGATATTCTGCTTTAGTAGTAGACCTGGCAACTATCTTTTATTTCTTAGAACTCCAACTAATCAGATTAGCACCAAGAAAAATAATATACCCTGATGTAGAAGTTCTATCATCAACGTTACCGACCTAGTCTGCATTGGCAAAGGCATGAAGTTGAGAGGAAGAGTGCTTGCAAAGAAAAATACGATGATTGATGGTCTCCTTAAGATAATGTAAAATATGTTTGATAGGTTGGTGCATGAACTGAGATAACTTATTAATTGCAAAGGAGACATCTGGATGGGTAAGAGCAAGATATTGTAAGGAACCAACTAATTGTCGATACTGAGTAGGATCTGTAGCAGAAGTGTCATCACATAACTTCAGTGATTCACTAGCAGATAGAGGAGTGGTGACCACGTTTGCATCTTGCATGTTCGTCTTCAATAGTATATCCTGAATGTACTTTCTCTGTAAAAGGAAGAAGCCAGATGATGTAAACGTAGCTTCGACACCGAGAAAATAAGTCAGGGTGCCGAGAACTTTAAGAGAAAATCAGTCAGCCAATTGCATGATAAATGCCGAACTTCCATAGGATTGTCACCTGTGACAATAATATTATTGACATAGACTAGAAGATAGATGCTGCCCCCATGTTGTTGATGTAAAAATATAGAGACATCAGACTTTGAGTTGATGAAGCCAATGAAAGACAAGTAATGACCAAGCTCAGTATACCAAGCTCGTGAAACTTGACAGAGTCCATAAATGGCCTTGTAAAGTTTACAGACATGTCGTGGATATTGAGGATGTATAAACCCTAGAGGTTGCTCCATGAAGACATCGTCAGTGAGAGTCCCTTGTAAAAATGCATTGTTAATATCTAATTGGTGTAAACACTAGACTTTGGAGATTGCCAGACTTAGGATAATCTGGATTGTAGTGGGCTTTACGACAGGACTAAATGTCTCAGTGTAGTCAACACCAGGTCATTGATGAAATCCTTTGGCTATAAGTCGTGCTTTATAATGAGCAACCGAACTATCAGGATACCGCTTAATTCGAAAGATCCACTTACACTCAATAATATTTTATGTGGAGTGAGAAGGAGTAAGGGTACATGTAGCATTATGAAGGAGAGCATCATACTCCTCACACATGGCTTTACGCCAATATGGAGATTTTTTGGCCTGAGAAAAAGAATTTGATTTAATAGAGTCGAAGGAAGGCTTAGTGCTGGTATGTAAGTCAAGAACTTGACACGGCTTAAAAACACCGCTCTTAGAACGAGTTTGCATAGGATGCCGGGAGGCTGTAATAGGATTGGGGGGTAGAGAGAGAGGATTAGTACTGTTTGAGTCAGACTGAAGAACTACAAAAGTTTCCTGGCGAGGTGAAGATAAAGGATGCAGTTCTAGAGGTAATTGTACAAGAAGAGGTAGAGCCAGAGGTGAGGAGAGAGAAGACTACGGAATAGAGGTAACAAGAGAGTATGGATCCAATGGAGATGCATGAGAGGATGCAAAAGAGTCGTAAGAATCTAATAGGATGACAGAGTACTTCTGATCCCAAAAGCGAAGGATAGACTCTACAAAAGTGATATGTTTGGAAACAAAGATTTTAGCAGTGTGAGAGTCATAACAGCGATATGTATTTTGTTCTACAGAGTATCCAATGAAAATGCAACGGTGAGATCGAGGTTGCAGTTTGTGAGAATTGTAGGGACGTAACCATGGATAGCATAAACAACCAAATACTTTTAATGTCTATAGATTGGGGCGTTTGTGAAATAACTTTTTAAATGGTGATTGATATTGTAGAATTGGAGTAGGCATCAGATTAATAAGGTAGACAACAATTTAAAATGCTACAGACCAAAAAGTGGATGGCATGGAAGCTTGATGAAGTAGCGTTAGACCCGTTTCGACAACATGTCAATGTTTACGTTTAGCAGAACCAACTAGTTGAGGAGTGTATGGAGGGGATTTGAGATGTTGAATACCGCAAGCGGACAACTGGGATGCAAGGGCTTGATATTCACCCCCCACCATCAGAATAGATAGTTTTAATGGGAGTCTGAAAGTAATTCTCGACTAAGTTCTTAAAGTTGAAGAAGACAATAGTGACGTCAGACTTCTGACGAAGAGGATATAACCATGTATATTTTGTAAAATAGTCTACAAAGATAACATAGAATCTAAACTTGTTAAATGAGACAAATGATGCAGGACCCCAAACATCAATATAAACAACCTCAAATGATTTAGAGCAGGAAATAAAAGATGTACCAAAAGGTAATTGATGACTCTTATTGCTAAGACAAGCATCACAATGAGTAATGACATTACAAGATTTAAAAACAGGAATAAAATAGCTAGAAAGTAATTTTTTGTTGAATAGAGGTCGAGGGATGACCAAGATGTTGATGCCAAATGTTAACTGGAGCAGTAGTGGAAGAGTTTGCAGAAGGTCTGGTGAGAAACAAGGTTGATGGTCATTCATAGATGTTGTCTTTATTCGGGCCACGAACTAAGGATGCCCCCGTGCTCAAGTCCTTGACAATAAAATAATCAGGAAAGAATTCAATAGAGGTATGATTTTGTTGGCAGAATTGAGAGACAGAAATAAAGTTTTTTTTAATGTGGGGTGCACATAAAACATCATCGAGTGTGAAAGAGGTGTCATGTGAATGAAACGATGTAGAACCAGTATGAGTGACTGAAATTCTTTTACTATCACTGATGATAATATTTTCGTTGCCGCCATAGTTGTTGTGGATCGACAAGTTCTGAAGATCGAAAGTGATATGGTGGGAAGTACCAGAATCCACAATCCAATTGGGTTGACTTGCAGACGGAGCAGTCATGACATTCGCCTGAGGCAAGGTTGATGGAGATGGAAGATGAGGTCGAGACCAGCAAACCTTTGCAAAGTGATCGAGTTTATCACACAACTGGCAAATGACAAGTTGATGAAATGCAGGAGGAGGATGACATGGCCGGAAGGAAGTATTCTGACCATGGTTGAAGGTTGGAGACTGTGGAGGGGGAACAGGTGGTATTATGCTCATAGGAGGTAAGTTGGCCACACCTTTTGAAGCATGCTTGTTATATTTGCAGTTTGGCTGTTTGGATTTATGGTTAAATTAAGCAGTGATAGGAGGTCCTCCTAGCTGAGGTCCTACGGGTGTATCGCGACGCTTCAGGTAAGCTTTAAAGTCTATATTAACTTGTCATAAAGTTCTTCAAAGGAGATTGGAGAGTCGCGTGCTTGAAGCGCTACTACCAGTTCCTTGAATTATGCATCCAGTCCATTAAGTGTGTGGACAAGAACCTCTTCATCAGTTAGAAAATGACCAATCAAAGCTAGGTCATCCATAATCATTTTGATATATTGTAAGTAGTCGGCAATATTACTTCCCTTCTGCTTTAAGTGCATAAGGCTGGAGAGTAGGCTAAGTATGCGAGTCCTCGAGTGATTCGCGAATGTAGTTTGTAACTTGGTCCAAGCTTCCACAGCAGTAGCATAAGAGGACACAAGCGAGGCGATAGAGCTATCAACAGAGACTTGCATCGCTTGGAGAATAAGACAATCTTGACATAACCATAGCTTATATGCAGAGTTTGGCACTGGGTTAGGTTCTCCTGGAACATGGATTAGTGATGGTGGACAACTAAGAGAACCATCAATATAATCCAATAAATCATAACCAAATAGAATATTAGAAAACTGAGCTCGCCAGGATGCATAGTTGCCACCTTTGGATAGTTTAAAAGGGATTAGAGAGACAACATTTATGGAAATAGGTCCGGAGTACGAAGAGGAAAGAGAAGTGCTAGTAGGAAATAGAGTAGGAACCTCAAAGGTAGACGAGTAAGCCATTTAAGACTCACAAAGGTGGTAGTCAAGAACTTGAGAGAAGAATACAGAAAAAATGACACAACTTGTGTTCAAGAAATAGACGACAAAGGAAGCAAAGTGATGAGGTATGAACCAAAAATAAAGACTTCAAACCCCAGGATTATCTCCTTTGGATGCAAATGGGTGATTATGATATTGCAAGTTCGGGAGAATACCAGAGTGGCTATCACCTGAGACTGCAGAGTCCTGTTCCTAGATCTAAATCAGATCTATGGCATAGTAGCAATGGAAATCTGGGAGAGGGAGAGGATGTCAGCTTTGACGAGCTGAGTCAGAGGAGAAGATCGATGGCACTAGTTGAAGTTTGGAAACAACGGTGGCAGAGGTTAATGAGAAGCAACTGCCAGAAACCCCAATCGGTGTTGTTTGAGTTGTTGCTTGCAACTAATGGAGCCTATTGTTTCAGCTAAAGACTGTAGTGTCAACTTCGAGACTAAATGCCAAAGTCGACAAATACAATAATCTGAGTAGTTTTACGTTCTTTGTTCTTGGAGTCGACTGTCATCTCGCCATTGTTGAGATTTTAATCTATCAGTTCAACTGTTGTGCCAGTGGTTCATCTTGGATCTTGAGAACACTGGATATCTATATTTGACATGCAGTCATATGTGGAGGATAAAGTGGTAGGTCCTCTACCTTTTGGATGCAGGAGGATGAGATGATGCAGAACTGCCAGGAGACAGGAGCAAGCTGGGGGACTCATGCGGCAGACCGGCGACCAAGTTAAGAGCATGGCATAGAGGGCCACCGACACCGTGAAGAATGCCATAGGAATGGGAGGCAACACCACCAAGCAGCAGGGTAGGCCGCAATTCGCCGGGCTCAGGCGGCTGCCACGCACGACCGGACGCGGTGGAGTCGTGCGATCTGACCAGGCCGCAGAGCGATCGCAGATCTGTGTCGAGGGAGGATGCAGGAAAACACCCCTTCCAGCAGATCTAGGAGAGTAACCCTCGGCTGAGGGGACAACACCGTCGAAGAGGTGGAGGAGCGGCTGTAGAATAAGTCAGCCGCAGAATGGAGGGCATCAGTGACACTATTGGCCTCAGCGTTGCCTGCCACCGGCTCACCATTTGCTCACTGCGGCAACCATCACAGCAACACTCGGCCGTTTCTCCTCTTCGGTGAAGACCACAGCAACAACTTTCGGGTGACGGTTTGGTGACTATTGATCACGTCGGGCATCTCTGTGTAGGTCAACAAACTGGTGCCACTGGAGCTAAGGAGGGTGGACGGAGATGGCACTCTTGAGCTTGTCGGCAGGGAGATGGGCTGCAGAAGAAGTCACTGGTAGTATGCTGCAGTATTGTCGGGCCGATCGCAGCAAAACAAAGGAAGAAAAGAAAAAGGAGGAAACAGAGTAATGGGTGCTCTGGTTCGATGGAAGCGATCGACAGCGATTTGAAGAAGAGGGCTGGAGACCGCAGGTGCCAAGGTTGCTAGATCGATGGCGGGGACGGAGACCGAGATGAGAGCCGTGCAGGATTCGCTGGAGATCTAATCCAACGAGAAGGAGAAGGTAGCACCGCTTGCTGATGCAGAGGCCGTGGTCGTCGGTGTGTGGTAGATTGGGGCAGAGCATCAGCAGCAGATAGAGTGCCGCTGAAAACAGGGGACGGTGACCACAGCAGTAGGGGACATCGTAGACGCGGCAGCAGACGTCGTAGAGAAGCGGTTTGTGTCTACGATTACTAGGCAGCGAGGGAGGAAATTATTGTGCTGTCGTTTAACAACGAGAAGAGAAAAAAGAATCTTTGTATTATGACTCTGATATCATGTTTGAGATAGAGATGAGGAACAAAATAGATGATTCATTCAATTCATAACTGGACCTGAGTTGCGTCAGTCTCTTATCACCTCTGACAGAGACGATAGAAGAAGAAGAAGAGATAAGTATAGGAACCAATTACAACAGATTTGATTAATCTTGCATGAGATACTAGAATTAAGCAGCAGTAGGAGAAGGAAAAGCTTTTACGTTGCATGTTCCAGTCATCAGTACTAATAATGCCTGCCAGAATCAAAAACTAGTTCTTGTAGTGGATGTTCCTCAAATGGAATTGAACCAACAAAGCTTTTGTGCTTCTTCCTGAGTCATCAATACTGTGCCTCTCCTACATGTGTTCTTGACATGAGACTGATGAATTATCACTCTAATGATGACCTCGAGTTCTACAGAAGCATTGAGTGATCATATAAGTGTAAAGGTCTATGGACTAACTTGGAAAACACATGGAAGGGGAAAAAATGAATTGTTGCATATATGCTTTTCTCTTTAGTTATCCATCAATTTATCACTGATAATGCTGGAAATTTTTCCTGACAACCATATTTTTAATGGATTAATAGCCGTTTCAGTGCTCTTCTGCTTATTGGTTCTAACTCCTATCGATCTGGAGCAGAGAGGGAAAACTTGCCGCCTCTGCCTTTGGCATGGCAACCTCGTCGACGACTCCTTCAATCCTGTCGAACACCGGGCCGGACGGTGGTTGATTGATGCTTTGGCTTCGTTGGGTATTCATGGTCGAGCATGAGCTTGCATTACTTGTGCGTCTTCTTTCTGCTAGGAGAGATGTTAATGAGCTGTGCTTTTATCTTATTTCAGTTTGGTCCTACCGAAACATACGTTCCAAATACATGATTCTCCCAACCAATTGTTGGTTCCTGATCTCAGCTTACGATGTCTATCTGTCTGAGATAGAATTGCTTTAGCTGTTTAATCTGTCTTTCGATAAGATGTATGGATGCTGATTCATGGACGTAAAGTCTGTGGCTTTACTCTGAATGCATGGAGTTGCTATTTATGTGTTTATTGACTATATAGGGTTAAAGGATTCCTTGACCTTCAAATTAGTTTGATATCATGAAAATGGAGAACAAGGGAGGCAACTGCAAAAATCAAGCTAATAGATCAGTCAACTTGAAGGTGAGTGATGGCATCAAATGATGCTTTGGAGAACCTATGGTTAGGTTTACTCCCTAGACGTGAACAAAAACAATGTGTCAAGTTTATACACGAGTACTGCCTTCCAAACAAAAAGTGATCCCTCCATGTTGGGTGTCAGTTTTCCTCGAGGTGTAATTCTTCTGTAATCACTTTTAAGCTACTCCTTCAGAGCAAGCCAATGACTGGATTCACCCATATCAAAATTTTCCTTGTAGGATTTCTCTACATTGATTAAAAGCAGCAACACAGATTTTGGAACAATTTCCATGCCCGTTAGTTCTTTTCCAGGAGGATAAGAATGCTTCTTTTTCATGAGCAATACGAGAGCATATTTATTATCATATAATGAGAACCATTTCATCTGAGTATGTACTTTGTTATCCACATTTCTCGAGATAATCCTCAACTTTTGTATCTAATTCATTCTTCACTCTTGAAGTAGCCATATATCATGGCATTATGACTGCCAAGCCTATAATAAAACAACATTTAGGAATTACCTCAAGCCGCATATCATGTTAAATGATTCTGTTTTGCTACCAAATCATTAAATCATCTCTGCTTCTAATACAAGGTATCATTTTTTCCCCCTAGTTGCTTGAAAATTCTTGATAATTTGATGTTGCAGCGAATATGATATTTATACTCATAATACTGCTATCGTTTCTTCTCAGATGATTAATTTCCAACATAAGCTGATGAAGAGGGCCCATTGGAAGATGCATTAGTTTTTCTTAGGTGCTCCTTGTATTGCATAAACCAACATGCACTGTGAAGATGAAGACAAGGAAGAAGAGTGTGACATAACCCCAACAAGGTTACGTCCTAGTCTATTACGTCAAGTCTATTGATTGGGTCATGTTATCCGGCTAAGATCTGACATTGAATCGACTAAGATATGATTTGAACAAATTAGCCAAATCCTAGCTAGAGTAGCATTCGGCTAAAATAGGAGTCTAGTAGAAATATGAGTCGAAGTTGGAGTTCTATTTCCAGTAGTACTCTTATTAGGAGTCCAGAATTATGAGGTCTCTTCATGAGCCCTATAAATAGACGTGCAACTCTTCTTTCTTCATCAATAAAATTTCAGCCACTTTTCTTCAACTCTTGGAGCCGAGACCTAGAAGGGCCGATCCCCTACAAAGGTCAGTTATCCCCATAGAAACCTCTAGGTTCTATCATCTGCTGCAACCAATCCTTATGTTGCCGCTGTCACCTTCATATGCAACCGACCCCTATTACTACTGATCTTTATCTGGTATTGTCGTCTTCATCTATTTTTTCCATCCTTAATTGTTTCTGCCATCTATCCTTATTATTATCGCTATCATCTCCATATATTACTGCCACCTTCATCTTTGCTGCCACTACCACCCCCCTATTACAGCCTGATAGAACCTGAAGGTTTCTATCAGCGGTAACTGACCTCTATAGGGGATTGGCCTCCTCAATCTCTATAGGAGATTGACTCTCCTAGGTTTTGGCTCCAAGAGCTGAAGAAAATTGGCTAAAACTTTATTGATGAAGAAAAAAAGTGTTATACACATATTTATAGGGCTCATGAAGAGATCCCCTAACCCTAGACTCGTAATAAGAGTCATACTGGAAATATAACTTCAACTTCGACTCCTACTTCTACTAAACTCCTATTTCTGCTGAATCTTACTTAATCTAGGATTTGACTGATTTATTCAAATCAACTCCTAACTGACTCAATGTCAAGTCTAGGCTAACTAACAGGGCCCAATCAACAAACTCGACTCAGTATACTAGGACCTGACCTTGCTAGGGTCCTATTAGACCCGCTCGCCCTCTTCAAATCAGTCTTGTCCTCAAGGCTTAGCCTCCATGAACTCTAAGAACTTTGTCTTCAATTCTTCATATGACTCCTAGGTAGTATCCTTAGTAGGCAAATGGGTCTACTACACTAGTATTTCTGTGGAAGGGCGTTGGTGATGCATCACGATCCTACGATCCAGTATGGTTACCAGTTAGACCTAGACCTCTCAATTAGCTGAGACATTAGGTAGGTGACTTTGGGCTGATTCATCCTCTCCAAGCTTTAATTTGAGGTGGGATATAGAAGACCGAATGAATTTGGGAGCTTATGGGCAGATCCAATATATAAGCCATGGCTCTAATCCGCTCCATAATTTTGTAAGGTTCGTAGAAGCAGGGAGACAACTTCACAAATGCTCAGGTCTTGATGTATGTCTATTTATAGGGCTGAAGGTGAAGGAATACCCAATCTCCAATAACAAACTCACTTTCACTCTTGTGTTTATTATCCTACTACTTCATTCTTGATTGGAATACCGAGAGGTTATCCTTCAATAGTTATAGAATCTTATCCTTATTAATTAGCTCTCGGTCTATCTGATCTATTTTTGATGTGCCGACTACATATTTAGTGATTATAGGGGATGACCAGTGATATATAAATTCAAAAGGAGTGTATTTTATAGATGAATGATATGTTATATTGTACCACCATTTGGCCTAGGGAAGCCACTTTATCTATTCTTTTAGCCTCTTATTGGTGAAGTATCTGAGATAATTCTTCAGGCAACTATTTATCATTTCTGTTTGGCCGTTAGTCTGGGAATGGTATGTTGAACTCATCTTCAATTTAGTGCCCTGCAACTGAAAAGTTTTATCCAAAATTTGCTAGTCAAGGTCCTATCATGATCACTTACAATAGAACAAGGCATCCCATGCATTTTAGCAATATTTTCCACAAAAGTCCATGCAATACTAGCAATAATATAAGGATTTCAGATAACACAAAAGTGGGTGTATTTTATGAGGCGCTCAACCACAACAAGGATGGTACCATTTCCTTGTGATGTTGGTAGTCTATCGATGAAGTCCATAGAGATGTTGGTCTAAGCAGAGTCCGGAATGGATAATGGCTGTAATTTTTCTAAGCTTGCTACCGTCTCTCCTTTGTGCCCTTGACAAGTGTCACATTGAGTCACAAATTCAGCAATGGTCTTTTTCATCCCTTTCCAATAGAAGCTTTGCCATATCCTCTTATAGATTCAAAGGAATCCAGAGTGTCCAGCCACTAGTGATGAGTGCATCTCCTACAAGATGGTGGTTTATCATAGGGAGTTGGGCACCAACATAATTTGGCCCTTATATCATAGGCCCTTCGAGTCCCAACTGTAGTGTAATATCAAGCTCGGTTCCTCCTCTAATTTTTTAATGATCTCCTTAGTTTCTGGGTCACCTTGCCACTCCTTCCTGATGTCTTCCAAGAGGTCACAAATCAGAAAGGAGATGACTGAAATTTCAGCATGCTCTGGTAGGCGGGAAAATGCATCTGCAACTAAGTTATCCTTTCCCTTTTCATAAACAATTTCACAATTAATTCACATTAATTTCATTACCCATTTATGCTGTTCGGGAGAAGAAATCTTTTGCTCCATGAAGAACTTTAGGCTCTTATGATCGGTTTTGATCTGGAAGTGCTGGCCGATCAGGTAGGGTCTCCATTTCGTCACCACGTGCATAATGGCCACCATCTCTTTGTTATAGATTGATAGCATCATATGAGACGAGAATAGAGCCTTGTTGGTATATGCTAGTGGTCGACCATCTTGCATTAAGATAACACTAATTCAGACTCCTGACGCATCATATTCGATCACGAACACATTGTTGAAGTCGGGTAGGGCTAGCACCGACGTATACGTCATTGCAGTCTTGAGGGTATTGAAGGCTGCTGTTGCTTCATCTGACCATAGGAAGATATCTTTTTTCAGTAATGAGGTGAGGGGAGCGTTGCTTGCCGTAATCCTTCACGAACTTGCCATAGTAGTTGGTCGACCCTAGAAATCCTCGTAGTGTCTTAATTGTTTTCAACAGTGGCCAGCTTTACATTATTTCAATCTTCGAGGGATCTTTCACTACTCTTTTTTTTGAGATGATGTGGCCAAGGTACTCCACCTCGCTCTACAAGAAGTTCCACTTCGACTGCTTGATAAAAATGGTGTGTTTTTGAAGAATCGTCAAAATAGTCACAAGTGTAAGAGGTGGCTTTCGAGGGAGGGGCTATAAATCAATAAACAAACTTATAGAGGTAAATCTAAAATATGTCATTCATGAAGCTCTGGAAAGTGCCCATTGTGTGTTCGGAGAGCAATCTTCGGTATGTCTTCTTCATGCACCCGAATCTAATAGTATTCAGACTGCAAATCCAACTTGATAAAATTTTATGCTCCCTTCAATTCATCATGCAATTCGTCCACTATAGAGATTGGATACTTATCCTTTATGGTGATGCTATTGAGGGCTCAATAATCTATGCACATTCGTCATGTTCCGTCCATCTTTTGTATGAGGAGCACTAGTGAAGAATAGGGGTTAACACATGGTCTTATGATCCATATCGCTAGCATCTATTAGATGATCCTCTTAATCTCAGTCTTTTGAAGATAAGGGTATCTATACAGTCGAACATTTGCTGGTGCTTTATGCGGTGGTCATACAACCAGGTAGGGGGCAGATTTTTCGGTTCAATAAACACATCTGAAAATTCAACAAATAAAGTGGAGAGGTTTGAGTCTTCATTCATCGTCTTTAGTTTGCAACCCCTGCAATTGGATTAGAAAGCATATATGTGTCTTATGCAACACCCTCTCCATTGGTTGAGTCGTAACGGTTGAAACTTCTCTCTCGTGTTTACCTCGTAGGATCACATGTTTCCCGTGGATGAAAAATTTCATAAGAAGTTTGCAAAAGTTATAGCAAACATCACATAGAGTAGATAACCACTTGATTCCGAGCACCACTTTGTAGTCATCCAGTGGCAATAGAAAGAAGTTCGTGGTGATCTCTTGGCCTTGCATGATTAATTTCACCCGCGAACACTTGTGGCTGCAAGATAAGGTTCGACCATCTGCGACCTTCACATCAAACATACTACAATCTTCAATCCAAAGGTTAATCGAGAAGCAACCTTGCTATCCATGAAGTTATTGGTGCTTCCAATATTGATGAGAATTGTGATCGACTAGTGTTTGAGGAATCTATCGATCTTCATTATTTGCAGGTTGGTGTAGCCAGCTAGAGCATGTACGGTGCTAATGGCCGTCTATGGTTCTTCCTCCACATCTTCCTCCTTGGGTTTATAATCTATGTCCTCAGGTTCTAGTTCCTTAATCGGTTAAAACATCAAAAGCTTTCCCTTTTTATAGCAGTGATCTCTACTCCATAATTTGTTATAGTGCTAACATAGCCATTTTGTTGATCTCTCTTAGAGTTCTTCTTGGGTAAGCCTCTTGGGTTGAGGGGTTCAGTTGGTAGTAGGGGAGGCCGAAGGCTTGATAGGCTACTGGTTGGTTTACAATCTTGGTCCTTCGGGCATCGATGTTTAGCTTTTCTTCTTGGATACAGGCGAAGGAGATCGCATCCATCAATGTATATGGTTGTCATGCCTTTACTTCACATCGAATCTCCAGCTTCAATCATTTGATGAACGTTTCTAGCAACTATTTTTTAGACCAGTCACGAGTTTGGTTCGAGAGACGTTCAAACTGGGTTTGATATTCTTATATAGTCTTGGTTTGACGAATCTTCACGAGTTGGCCATCTATGTTCTTATACTCTGACGGTCCAAAATGGATCAACAGCCTGCTTTAAAATTACCTTCATGTAGGTATACCGTGTGTATGTTTGAACCAGTCGTATCATTGGATCGCATCTCCCTTGAGGTGTATAGTGGTGATGTTGACCATAGATGCTTCAGGAGTCCTGTGGAAGTGAAAATACCTTTCAGCATGCATGATCTATCCAGCTGGGTCTCTATCCTTCCATATGGGGAAGTTAATAGGACTTCAGCAGGGTTGAGTCATAATCACCTTAGAAGTAATTAATAGGAACCCTGTGAGATTGTAATAAAACTCTATATAGTCACTTCTATCATATAAAGAAGTGTGACTAGGACTTATTTTGGGGCCTTAAGGCTTCCTAGCCGCCACCCCTCTTATTGGGCTGGTCGACTAGGGTTTCTAGCAGAGGGGTGTGGCTTGTGTAGCTATGTAGACCGTCGCCTCTTTTATTTAGGCATGACAGCTATAGGAGGGGCAAAAGGCATAATTCACTTATGAAGCACCCCCCTAGGGCTAGGGTTTTGAGCCATATATAAGCTTGTAGCCTCCACCTCTTTTCATTAAGCAAGATTAATCTACAGTTCAACCATATGACCGACTACTAGGAGGGAGGAACCCTTATGGTATTCTAAGGGTTGATCCGCCTCAAAGATCAATATCTATATAGCTCCTTCTGGGGTTCTATCATCTAGCATCAGAATAGTATTCTGGCTGCCCTTACTGCCATCTCTATTGTCCCCACCCTTCCAAGCAATTCCCACAATTGCTGCAACATGCGTCTCCACCGTCATCCCCATGCCGCAGATCAAATCAATCTGCTACTGCCCCTACATTTGAAACTGGAGATCTAGCATATTTTCATCACCCACACCTATTTGCTACTACTATTCCTTTTACCTTACATGTTGGAGAAGTTTTTCCATATTTTTCTTGTTACAAAATTCTATCGTTGCAAACGTTATCATCGTTGCGAAGGGGAAACGCTATAGAAAAATTTAAATCGATTGTTGCTTCTTGAAATGAAACGTTTGCTTATCCTTTTTGGCTGAAGCTTTTAAACAAATTCATAGATCATCTTAGCTTTCATCTAAGATTGATCTCTGGAAAAAATTTCTTCTAAAAGTAGACTTATAGTGCTGCAATTCCTCATCGCATATTGCTAGAATTTTACGATAAAGAATCCGCGTTCTAACTTTTCATCCACTTTCCTACCATTACGCTATCAAAATTTTATCAAACTTAATTGCTAATATTACCCACATCTGAACCGAGATTTTATGACAAATTTTTGCATATTTTCCTTGGGTTTTCCTCTGGAATTTACATTGAAAATTTGTTATTTCTCCGAAGCAAATTATGTTCGACAAAACTACACGTATGCAACGATCTTTCATCGAATCCTATCAGATTTTCATTGGTGCCTTTCTAGATTTGAGACACTCTTTTCCTCATCTTCATCCCCTATCACAATAGCCCCAAATTTTACAATTTTTGGCTAGAATTTTCATTGAGAAGCTACTATTTCTTTGACGACAATTCTGCTTCTGCAAGGCAGCATAAACTACAGCGAACTTCGTCGAATTCTATCAAATCTTCACAGCAATCTCTACTAGATTTGAAACCATCTTTCCCTAACCTTCACCCTCTATTGTCACAACCCCAAAACCCTACCAAACTGCAGCCAAAACCATACCCAAATAAGCCATAAAATAGCCTAAAATCGTAGCCTTCTATAACCAGCACCTATTCGCAGCATGCCCCCACCGATCCTTATCAAACCTCTACTACCATCTATCCCAAATCCAAAACTCTTTTACTAACCTTTATCTATTGCTATCATAGCCCTAAAACCATACAAAATCATGACCAAAATTCTATAAAACTATAGCCCTAAATCGCACCCGAAACAACCACCCAATCTCCCTTTTCCCTTCAACCGCAGCATGCATCTCTCGCTGCCATCTACCTTGATCGCAATCAGTAGCAACTTGATCACGTCCAGTAGCGATCCGTCACTGCACAATGTTGCCAACAATAGTGGTCTTTCGTTGTAATCTGTCTACATCGCAGCCTGCTGCAATCTTTCACTGCCAATTGTCTTGATTGCAACCAACAATGAATTGAACATGACCAGTAGTGGTCTCTCACTCTATACCACTACTGTCCTCCTCCACGATAGTCGTGCACACTGTTGCCCCATCTTCCTCCTATTATAGCTGCACCCTTGTTGCAACCAATGCCACATGCAGCCATGAAGTCATAGCACAGCCGTAGCTGATGTAGCTACTACACTTCTCTTCCTCCACCATCACTACTGCCTTTTGACTCAGACCTCTCGGCTACCATCTTCCGACAGATATCAGCCATCTGAAAAATCATAGTCTCGATGACATTGCAGCATCACCGCAGAATCGTAGCCGACATTATTGTTGCCATTTTCTTCCTCCATCATTGCTGCTACCCTTGGCTGCTATCCTTCACTTGGAGACTTCACCGCCGCAGCCCTAACATTACTGCCATTTGCTGTCTTCATCCTGAAGATTGCAGCTACACTCTTCAATTGATTTATTCGACAGGCTGAAGATCCTTATGTCATAACATCGATAGGCTTATTCGAAGCTAAATTGGAGGCTTTCGAGATGCGTATGGATGCTAAATTATGTAATCTCTTCGAGAAGTTTAGATTGGATCAATTGCTAAGCCCAATAATATCATAATGTGGTGTGAATTCAGATTGTAAAAATAACCCATCAGAGATAAAAAGCGAGGATAATATTGGGAAACCTCAGTGGGTGCATCACATGCGCAATAGAAATCAAAACAAAAACTAGTTTCCCATACAGATTAAATCGTCATGCAGAAAATTAGGGTCATGAGAAAAATGCAAAAATAGAAAAACTGCGATGCATGAGAAATTGATTTTATCTAGGGAGATCGTATATCCCTGTATTTTTAGATCCGGATAGAGAGGATGAAGGAGGTCAAGCATCCTCCTCTTTAGCGGTATCTACACGATGGATCTCTACAGCAAAACTCCTCTAATCAGATTTTACAGCTATTGTGTAGAGGGAGGAAGGAGAATAGGAGGGGAAGGCCAAAGCTACATCCTATCAACCATGAGTCTCCCCTTCTATTTATAGAGAACCACCAAAACCTTAGGGCTCCTACCTTAGTGGATATTGGATCTCCATTCAATTACCCACTAATCTTACATTATTGGATCTCTATCCAATAATCTCCTTCGATCTCTAATTGGGCCTTAATCAAGGAACCCATCAGCATAGGGTCTCATTTAATGAGAATAGGGGCTAATTGGATCTTCATCCAATCCTCTATTCGCTGAAGCATCCACCATATGTATGTGACCCTCTAGGCTTGATACCGAGCTGGCCGTGAGTCACTCCCATCAGAACTCCTCTAATATAGTGAATTATTGTCCCCATAATAATTCACTTGACTCATCGACTATGGACATACTAGGCCACTACGCCATTGTCTAATTATCTTGATGTCCCTTTCGAATAACCTATGATGGGGATTATTTAGAATTTGTGTTTAAAGGTGAATCGATCTCATTATCATGATCTCATCATGATCCGATTTTCATTCCATATGTGAATTGAATCCATCGGACTTGTCTGTCCACATTTACCATGTATCTGTAATCCCTTATCCAACTAATATCCCAGAGACTATATATTGGATATGGTACTATTATGTCACATATATAATCAGTTTGTCTTGCTTTAATCATATTCTATTGGAGAACTCTTTCTCTCTCAATCCGAATGACCCTGGTTATGGATTTGTCTAAGCAAACACATACGGGATATTCCTCTCATGATACTGAGAGTGGATGATCCTTTATTGACACTCAATTGTCTTCATAAAGTTGGCTACTAATCCTGATAACCAATTGTACCATATCTGAAACTTTCCAAACCTGTAAGTTTGGCGTCAAAGAAAAGAGTACTCATACAAGACATCCTTGGTGTCTCAAGTCAAAGGACCAGATACACAACTGGGACTATGGAATCACCGTCTGACATTAGGTATCATCAACCATATAATATTCCATAAGCGGATCAATCAATGAACTCATTCTCAAATGAGCACTTATACTATATCCTTAGTGTCTCTACACAAGTGGCTATGAGACCAGTCACCTCCATCATATGGATGTGTATATAGTACATTGGTCTATCCGATTATCTCGATGTCCCTCTCGAGTAACCTATGATTGAAATTATTCAGGATCTATGTTTAAAGGTGAATCGATCTCATTATCATGATCTCATCATGATCCGAGTCCCATTGCATAGAACCAAAGACATCATAATATATATATACAGTAGATAATATAATGTGAGAATATATCAATATTAATTATAAGTAAAAAGATCATATAGTGTATCACATGTGCCATCATTTACGTGATTGGCTAGCAGGACACCTGTAACTAGATAAGACACGATAGCCCTACACCTCAATGATATCGATCTCCTTTGTACAACTTCAAGAAGGGTACCTTAATCAAGATGCTCAGAGCATGAGAGCCACATCCCAACTAAAAGCATATCAACCTTCAGCACCAATCAATTACAAGAACTTTGACAAAGAACTAGCGATGATCTGTCAAACATCTACTATCCAAGAGTATCAAAATAGGTTTAAAAAGTTATTTAATCAAACTTATGATTAGTTTGAAAAGCAGATATTGAGGACTTTCATTAAGAGCTTGAAGCCAGAGATTCGAGAAGAAGTTAAAGCGTGACAATCATACACACTTAAGACACATCTCCTTCACGCGACATCAAGATGAGTGATTAAACTATGAAGCCCCGAGGACTAGGGTCGTTCCCCGACCAACAACACTAAAACTTTCACCTCCTCCTACTATCAGTCGACCCCCTCAGCCGAAGAAATTAACAAGAGAAGACCTTCATGACATATCGACAAAGGACCTATGTGGGTATTGTGATAAACTATGGAGCCTAGAACACCAATGTAAAAAGGAGACACCGCTAATGATTGTGCTCACTAAAGAACCCAAACTTGAAAATACAACTCTCGAGCCCAAGGAGAAGGGTACACCATAATAGGCTGCCCGTATGATTCCTACCTTAACCAGCTACACCACCCTGTAAAAATTGAAGATCGAAGGGTTTCTCAAGTAACAGTCTATCATCGTCCTCATCGATGCTGGGAGCACACACAACTTCATGAGCAGTAAGATTGCTGCCCGCTTAATGCTCCAAAAAGATGATTATAGCGGGTTCGAAGTCAAGGTAACTAACAACCAAATTTTAAAGTGCAAATAGAAGTGCCCGCGGGTAAAACTGATCCTACAAGAGCAAGACATAGTTGCTAATTTTTTCCTCCTCCCTCTCGATGATTTTGATATAGTGCTTAGTATTGATTGGTTGTCCATAATTGGAGATGTTTTCTAAAATTTTTTGAAGCTAACCATAAAATTTTTTAGCAAACAAAAACAAGTGGTCCTACGAGGGAGCCCAACAACTACAACCACAACGGAACACTTGGAGGGGGTACCAAAAGAAGAATCCAATGACTTTTTGATCCAAATTCAAGAGTTCCAGGAGATGAAGCTAAAGGAGATCGAAGATAAGAACCATCCCCCATAGCTTACTGAAATTTTGGGAGTTTCCATCAAACTGAGCCTACTACCTCTTGTCAAGATGTTCGATTCCCCTATACGGAACTAGCTGAAATTACCACCATCTAATACTTGACTAGATTGCTGCCCCTAGAAGATCAAAGATACAAGGGTCACTAGAGATAGATTGTTCAGACATACTTATTTCCCAATACGATACATCCCTACATCCTTTTTACCAGGGATAAGTTACTTCTGAAGTGTTACATCCCGTTGAACTCACCATGGTTGCTGATGCATCCCTTTAAGATCCCAGGTGATTTCCACGACTTTCCCTAGGATCAGACAATAATGCTCAAAGACATCCTTGATGATGACCTTCGATCTTCGACCCAAGATCATGAAAAAATTGAGCCCCTCTAGTGATAAAATCATAATAAGAGAAGGATATTCGCAGATCTCAACAAAATATCATCCTTCTCACTGTGAAGAAAGATGCACCACCTTGGCCGAGTGGAACTATAGTCCTCATGACCACGATGTTCTCCCCACCAAGTTGTGGCCAAATGTTTATGGTTAGAGCAAACATATCCAGAGTTGGGATCGACATCACCCTTATGCAAGATGGTCGACTCCTAATTCACACCGAGGCTTCCCCCACACTCCACATAAGGTTTTTAAAGGAGATACTCATTACTACCAAATTCAAAATTTTGGCTGGATACAGGTCCATGACAAGAAAGAGGAGTAAGCCCAGAAGAATTGCAATCCATACTCATACCAGATTGGGCTCTCATCATCATGAACCATACCAATGGGTAATCACCATTCCAGAAGAAAGATTAGCTATTACTAAAGACTAACCGCATGGCAGCAGATGTAAAGAAAAAATGGCCTCTCGACAAACTATAAAATAGATGAAGAATTGAAGATCAAGTTTTCCTACACCTCTAGCCTGATCAGAAGGAAACTCGAGCTTTAAGGAAGTGGTCTTTCTATTTCTTTGGGTCTTATAAAATTGGGGATCACATTGGGGCCCTAACTTGGAGATCAGATCCATGCACCAGATCAATATTATAGTTGATCCTCCGAGTATCCCACCTCAAATGAAAATTTAAAGAAGATGACTTAATCCAAATCCTTCCAACTTATACCAAACTAATGAGGAGGCCAAAGTTCAGTTGATGATAGTATAAGAATCATATGAGGAGCTAAGGACCCGGTTCCATGAGTTTATGGATCCTCAGCCTTGAGGACAAAGCTGATTTAAGGAGGGCGGGCTTGATAGTACTCCAGTAGGGTTGAGTACTAATCACCCTAGAAGTAATTAATAAGAACCTTGTGAGATTGTAATAAAATCCTACATAGTCACTTCTATCCTATAAAGAAGTGTGGCTAGGATTTATTTTGGGACCTTAGGGCTTCCTAACTGCCACCTCCCTTACTGGACTGGTCAACTAGGGTTTTTAGTAGAGGGACATGACTTGTGTAGCCACTTAGGCTGTCGGCCCCTTTATTTAGGCATGACAGTTATAAGAGGGGTAAAAGGGGAAATTAACTTAAGAAGCACCCCCCTAGGGCTAGGGTTTTGACCTCGATATAAACTTGTAGCCTCCACCTCTTTTCATTAAGTAAGATCAATCTACAATTCAGCCATATAGTCGACTACTAGGAGGGAGGAACCCCTATAGTGTTTCAAGGGTTGATCCCCCTCAAAGATCAAAATCTATAGAGCTCCTTTTGGGATTCTATCAGAACTCCACCCTCATGTATGGATATGCAAAGTCTTGCACTTAATCACCCTTCTTGGATTGGTCCTCCTTGTGATTTGAACTTTCTCCGCGGTGAGATCTTTTTGGGCTATCTAATCGGCCTAATCTGAATTCTTCAAAGAGCGCACATAACTTGTCCTCTAGGCGGGCCTCGAAGGCTTCAAGCTTCACATCAGTTGCATCATCTAAGGCCATCACATAGGATTGAAGATTTGTAATGTTTAAGTCCTTTTGTTGACGAGTCAGGGGCATAGGTTGATGGATGATGTTGGCGGCAACAGGAGAAGGGGGAAGGTAGCAGTAGCAATGATCTAGGGTTAGATGGCTGCAGTAGATGGCTGTTGTTGGGGGTGGTAACAGCGGGTAAATATAACAACGATGACAACATTCTAAGGTTAGATAGCTGCCTTAGGGTTGCTAGTTGTAGTAGAACAAGGGTTGTTGGTTGCGACTATAATGGGGGGGTGGCAGTGGAGGCAAAAAGAGGGGACACAGATGAAGGTGGCAGCAATATATAGAGATAGCAATGGTAATAACAAGGAAAGATGGAAATAATAATTAAGAATGACAGTAATAGCCAAAGATGACAATACCAGATGAAGATGGCAGCATCAACAATGTTCGACTGCAAATGAAGATGGCAACGACAACATAGGGGTCAGTTGTAGATGATGGCGACAATGATAGCACAAGAGTCAGTGTAGCAGATGAAGATGGAAATGGAAGTGGCAAGGGCAGATGAATAGTGAGATGCCAAGAACGTTACTTTGATACCAGATTGATAGAACCCGGAGGTTTCTATCGGGGATAACTGACCTCTGTAGGGGATCAGCCCTCCTCGATCTTTATAGGGGATCCGCCCTCCTAGGTTTTGGCTCCAAGAGTTGAAGAAAAGTGATTGAAATTTTATTGATGAAGAAAGAAGAGTTACACACCTATTTATAGGGCTCATGAACAGATCCCCTAATCCTTGACTTTTAATAAGAGTGCTACTGGAAATATAACTCCAACTTTGACTCATCTACTAGACTCCTATTTCAACCAAATTATACTCCATCTAGGATTTGGGCTGATTTATTCAAATTAACTCCTAGCCGACTCAATGCTATGTTTAGGCCGGCTAACATGGCCCAATTAGTGGACTCGACTCAGTAGACTATGACCTAATCCTGTTAGGGTCCTATCACAACCACAACCAACACCCTTTGGTGCTATTGCAACCCACAACCCTAGGGCAGCCATCTGACCTTAGAATGCTGCCATTGTTGCCATCTTTACCCCCTTCTACCACCCCTAATAGCAACTATCTACTACAACCATCTAAACCTAGATCGTTGCTGTTGTTGCCTTCTTGTTTCTCCTGTTGCCGCCAACACCATCAGTTAACTTATACCCCTGACTCGTCAACAAAAGGACTTAAATATTACATATCTTCAATCCTACGTAATGACCTCAAACGATGTAATTAACGTAAAGCTTGAAGCATTCAAGGCTCACATAGAGGACAAGTTATGTGCGCTCTTCGAAGAATTCAGATTGGGTCGATCAAAGAGGCAAAAAAGATCTCTGCATGAAGAAAGTTCAGATCATAAGGAGAACCAATCTAAGAAGGGTGATCAAGTGCAAGACTCTGCATATGCGCACATGAGAGTGGACTTCCCAAGATGGGAAGATGGAGACCCAATCAGATAGATCTCGTGCACTGAAAGATAACAGACCTGTCTTCTTCAAATCAGCCTTGTCCTCAAGGTTGAGCTCCATATCATTGGGTCTTAATCGATAACTCCTCATGAGGCTCTCTCATCGCCCCTATAGTAAGCGCATCCTGCTCCTGCAGTCTAGCATCAGTAGTAGTGACTAGACGATGATATGTCACGATCCTTTGATCCCACATGATCATCAGTTGAACTTGGGCCTCCTTATTAGCTTGGGTGTTGGTTAGATGGATCTAGGCTGAGTCATCCTTTTTTAACTTTCATTTGAGGTGCGATACTTGAAGGATCAGTTGTATTTTTGATTTGGTGCATAGATCTGATCTCCAAGTTACGACTCTGATGTGATCTCCAATTTTGTAGGGCCTAAAGAAACAGGGAGACCACTTCATTGAGGCTCGAGTCTTTATAGATTCCTACTAGTAGGGATGAAGACATAGGGAAACTTAATCTTCAACGACATACTTTATTTTTCTCCAGTATTTGTCGGGGGGCTATTTCTTTCTTGCATAGATTACCACATTGTTTTTCTTTAATAGTAACTAATCTTTCTTTTGGAATGATGGCTGCCATCTGATAAGGTCCCTAATGGTGTGAACCCAATCTGAGTCTGAGGTTGGTAGGAGCTGTGATTTTCTAGTGCATATTTTCCCTTCTCCTTCATGATGCTGCTCTGTATTAAGCCAAACTTCAGTAGCAATTAGTATCATTTTATAGATTAGAAGCTTCGCCTGAAGTGTAGCATGAGCCTCGGTGCAGATTAGGGGTCGGCCAGCTTGTAAGAGGGTGGTGCTGATCTCAACTCATGTATGTCTGCTCCAATTTTGAATACTTCACCACGATATGGTAATGCTAGGACAGATATAGATAGCATCATGGTTGTAAGGGCCCTATAGATGGTGGACGTGTGGATGCCTTCCTCTTGTTCCTTTAGAATTTTAATCTTCGTCTAGTCATAAATTCTATGATGGTACTATCATTGGAGGGATCGGATCTTCTTGCGGTCATCGGTATGGAGCATAGGTAGTGGAAGTAGCCTGAGATCTGGGAGCGCTGCATTAGAGGTCATAGTTGGTTTAGCTGGATGTGGCACTTTTGAGGAGATTATCCCTGCAAACAAAGAGGCAAATCTTTTAGAGATAAAGTATCGTTGCAGAAGAAGATAGTGGTCAAATGATCCGTGTCTCCCGCGTCTCCTAGACGATCATTTTAGCTTCGGCCTTCTGAAGATGTTGACATCAATATAGCCAAATATGTGCTAGTGGTTCCTCCTGTAAGATTAGCATATAAAGGTCATGCAATCTAGTAGGAAGAAGTTGACTTGATTCTCTAGAGGTGCTTGAAATTTCAACAAGTTTCTCCAAACGTTGTGTTAAGATCATCTTTTCTGTACTCTCTCATTTCTTACGTAAAGTCACCTATTTTCCTTTATCATTAATAAGGTCGTTGGGGCTCCTAGTGTCAATGAAGATGGTGAAGGGCTGATGCTTAATGATGCCATCAACGTTCATTATATACGAGTTCATGTAGCCAAATGAAGCATGAAAGGTGCGAGCGACCGGTTGTGGTTTTTCCTTCGTATCCTTCTCGTTGGACTCGAGAGTCACATCTTCGAGTTTAGGTTCTTTAGTGGGTTCAATCATCAGACGTCTCTCCTTTCTACAATGGTGGTCTTGGCTCCATAGTTTATCGCAATGCTAATATAGACCTTTTGTCGATTTGCCACGAAGCTCTTCTTTTGTTAATTTCTTTGGTTTAGGGGGATGGTTGGAAGTGGATGGTGCTGGAGGTTTATATGCTGCTAGTTGTGATATAGTTCTCATGCTCCGAGCATCTTCATTGAGTCACTCTTCTTGGATTCAGGCGAAGGAGATTGTGGCTATCAAGGTATAGGGCTGTCACGCTTTTATTTCTCTTATTTTCGGCTTTAGTCCTTTGATGAATGTCCCTAATAATTTCTTTTCAGACCAATCACGAGCTTGGTTAGATAATCTTTCAAACCTGGTCTAGTATTCTTGGATTATAAAAATTTGTTGGATTTTCACGAGTTGACCATCGATGTTCTTGTACTCAAACAGTCCAAAGAGGATCAGCAGTCCTCTCTCGAATTGTCTCCACATTGGGACTCCTTGGGTGTGCTCAAGCCAATTGTACTATTGTACTGTGTCTCGCTCAAGGTGGATGACAGTGATGAGTTTAGGATGGAGTCAATTATTATTTTCAATTAGGAGTTTATCAAGTTAGTTAAGAGTCGTAGATTAGCAAAATTCTTGGTATAGCCCTATAAATAATGCTGTAAACTTTTTTATGAAAAAATTAATGAGAAGTATTAGTTTTAGCCAAAAGGCAAAACCCTAGGAGGCAGATCCCCTCGAAATGATCTAGGAGGCTCGATCCCCTCGAAGAGATCGTTTATCCCTCGTTCCAACTTTTTCCTTCATTATAGAACCCTAGGATCCCAGCAATTGGTATCAGAGCCATTGTTTGTCAGCTCTTTCGCTGCTATCATTCATCATCCTCACCACTTCCCTTTGCTACCTTATATCATCATCGCCATCATCCTTATCATATCTTCTTTCTCATCTTTATGCTGCCACTTCGCTGCAAACTCACTATCATCATTGTTGCATTATTGCAACAAACATCTTTACTACAAAAAAAGAAAAGAAAAAAAAGGAGAGAGAGAGAGAGAGAAAAGGAAGCCGCAGCCACCCCTCTTTTCTCCTCATCTATGAAAAAAATAGAAAAAAAGAGAAAAAGAAAGAGAGAGAGAGAGAGAGAGAGAGAGAAGAATAAGAAGAAGAAGAAGAAGAAGAAGAATAAGAAGAAGAAGAAGAAGGGGCCCCGCACCTTCCCCTTCTTCCCCACCTACCTGCCACCTGCTAAGCACAGTCAACAATCGCTACCCTCCTCGGCCGCTGCTCCACCCGCGCACCTTCCCCCTTCTTCCTCCCCTGCTCCTGTCGTCGACCGGCGCCACCTCAGCCACTGCCCTCGTCCTTTCCTCCTTTCCTGCCATAGCAACCATACGTCCTCTGCGCGATCTTTCTCTCCTCCCTCATCTACCGCCGGCACATATGTTCCTCCCCTTTCTTCCCTATCGCCGCCTCCTTGTTGCCGCTGCCATTGCAACCCACTGTCGCATCCTCCCCATCACCACCCACCGGATCACATCACTGCTACCCTCTCCCTCGATCAACTCTTCCTCCGCCGGCCACCTCTGTTCCTCTCCTCCCTGCTATTGTCGTCGGCCCCTGCTGCAGCAGCCACCCCAAATGTCGAGATGCTTACTGCCTCCTCCCCACCATTGGCCACTGCTATCTTCTGCATCTCGCCCCTTCTTCCTCTCCTCATCAACCGTCGGTCAGCCCTCGACCGTAGTCGCCCATCCCCTGCCACTATCGGCACCAGCCAGCCCTCTATCGTTGTCCCTTGCAGCACCTAAATGCCGCTGCTGCTTTCCTCCTTCATCATCGTTGACCATCCTTATTGTCGCCCGTCGCTCCCCATCGATTGGAGTAGCCGCAGCCACCCCTCGTCAGACCTCACTACTTGCTAGACCTTGCTACTCTTGCTTTCTCTTCCTCAACTCTAGTAAGAATCCGCGCCACAACCCACGCATAGCAGCATTGCCATTACTCCCCTACCACTACCATATATGTTGCCCCCTACTCTTTAGCACTCGCTGCCATCTCTTTCCCTTCTACTGCATCCATCTTCACATTGTATCTCCTGCCGCCATCTCATGCCGTCATTTGTAAATCATATATTGTCGCCATCTTCTCTTGCTACAAGCGCCACCTTCATCCTGTTGTTGCCATCTAGCCAAGTTCCAACAGCCGCATCCATCTTTCTCTCCTCCCGTTGCTTGTCTACACCAACAATCTCATTGCACCAAGTCCCTACCACATCTATGACGCAAACTTATGCCCTTGACTCGATAGCAAAAAAGAAGAACTGAACATCACTAATTTACAATCATACACGATGACTACAGATGATGCACTTGATGCAAGATTTAAAGCCTGTGAGACTTGCATGGAAGAGAGATTTCAAGAGCTCCTCTGTGAAATTAGAAGAAACCGATCAAAGAGTCTCGATAAATCTCAGCATACTGAAAGTTTCAATCTCAAAGGGAACAGATCTAGAAAATATGATCAAGGGCAAGACAATGAGTTTTTTATATGAGAAAATGAAGACCCAATCGGTTGGATCTCACGTGCTGAAATTTTTTTTTCATTTTCATAGGACTTCGGAAGAATCCATGGTGGAGATAGCTTCCACACAACTCGAAGGTGATGTGATCCAGTGGTATAATTTATATAAGACCTATCACGAAGTCCCTTCATGGGGATAGTTCAAGAGAGAGCTCTTGAGTCACTTTGGACCATTGGAGTACAAGAACATTAATGGACAGCTTGCTAAAATCCGTCAGACTTCTATAAAATATATGAGTACTATAGCAGATTTAAGCACCTATTGAACCAAACCTGAGATTGGTCCGAGATACAATTGGTGAAAAAATTTATTGAGGGAATTAATCCCGAGATTCGGTGTGAAGTTAAAGCTCACCATCTCTGCACCATGATAACAGTTGTATCATTTGCTAGTGTACATGAAAGAAAATTCATTATGGACACTTGCCAAAATAAAAGCTTCAATAGATAGGACTTCAAGGTGGTTAACATAGACAATCGCAAACAAGAGCAGCTTCTGACAGTTGAGACAATTAAGGAGAAAATAAAAACTGACAATGTGGAGCTCGAATATGAAGGTCGTGACAAACTTCTGATGATTGAACCAGCTAAGGAGGAATAAAAAATTGACAATATAGAGTCTAATCTCGAAGGTTGTGCTTCAAAGACAAGATTGCTAATGAGCAAATCTAATTTGTGATAACAGGTGCTCAAAGGAAGACTTTGAAGTGGTGATCTCCAAAAGAAGATATGATACTACCACTAGCCATCAGATGAAAAGGGTTCTCCAGAAGACTACAATGACAACTGCACAAGAAGACCAAACCATTGCTTACACAAGTGGAGATACTACTTAATTGATTAAAGAGTTATGATGCGTGGTAAATATTGAAGTGCTCCCGAAATATGATATTGCTCAGCCTTGAGGGCAAGACTGATTTGAAGTGGGCAGGTATGTTAGGACCTTAGTTAAGTCGGGTCCATCCATTTATGATTAAATCAAGTCGAGTCATATTAGTCTGTCCAGTCAGAGTCAGTTATGAGATGGGTGAGCCCAATCGAGTCAGTTATAAGTTGGTTGGAGTTGGTTTTTATCTTCAGTTCGGATGGAGTTAGTTATTATTTTCAGTAGGAGTTTATCAAGTTAGTTAAGAGTCAAAGATTAGTGGGATTCTTGGTAGAAATAAGGCTGTAAACTCTTTTATAAAAAAAAATCAATGAGAAGTATTAGTTTTAGCTAAAAGACAAAACCCTAAGAGGCAGATCCCCTCGAAGTGATCTAGGAGGCCCGATCCCCTCGAAGAGATCGTTTATACCCCGTTCCAACTTCTTCCTCCATGATAGAACCCTAGGGCCTTATCATAATGGCATGAATCGGTTGAGTGGATTGGTGGCCGAAAGAGATGGTGGATCAAGGGGAGATGGCTGCGGTTTGGGATTGATAGGTTGTTGTTTTAGGTTACTGTTGGGGCTGTGGTTTAGAGCTAATATAGGGGTCGTATATGGGGATTTGGTGATAGAGGTTTAGGGTTAAAGGGGTGGCTTAAGGTTGATGTTGATGGTAACAACCGGTTTGGTAGGGATCAGGTGTGGATGCAGCAAACAATCCTGAGGGTATTGCAGCAAAATTTTTCGTCAAGAGAAGATGTTGTTAATAATGCTATTCGGGATTGTTGTAGAGGCTATAAGGGTGGTTTGATGGTAGTGGTATTAAGTATAGGAAGATGGGTTAGGGTTACTGTAGGTGGCAGTAACCGGTTTGCTAAGGATGCGATACAAAGTATCGAAAGGTGTTGCCACCGAATTTTTCGTTAAGAATAGTGGTTTTGCGACAAAAGAATTCCAGTAGTATTACAGAGTTTTTAGGATCGTTTTTGCAGTAAGAAATAAATGAGGATGATAACAAGTAAATGGAAATATTGACGGTTGTCACATTGGTAAGGATAGGTTAGATGGTCGCAGAATATAAGGATCGGTGATGGAGGCTTACTGCTACGGTAGATTACTGTTTGGGCTACGGTTTTAGTGGCTATTAGGATTGACTGTGGATTATGAAAATAGGCTACTATAGCTGCATCTTAAGGCTGGAGGGGTGCCCTAAAGATGATATAGTTGGTGGCAGCAAGATTAGTAGGGTTTTGGCAGGTTACGATAAGAAGAACAATAAAAGGTACAACAACAAAATTTTTTGTCAAAAAAATTTCAACATCATAGATGTAATTTTTTTTTTTGCAGTTCATAACAAGGATTCGAGTAAAACTCGATGAGAATCTACTGGTAAGGGAAAGATAATGTCAACAAAAAAATCATAGGAGAATACAATAGCAAAGAATTCGATAAGATCAAGGAATACGAGAAGGTGCTGCGATAGATTTTTACATCTAAAGTGTAGCAGTTTGGACGTAAAAGATCAACAGTTTGTACCAGTAATTTTTACACTAAACTAAAAGATATATTTGCATTTTCACAATGGTTTATATATATATATATACATATATATATATATACATATATATATATATACATATATATATATACATATATACATACATACATATATATATACATACATATATATATATATATATATATACATACATATATATATATATACACATACATACATATATATATATATATACATATATATATATATATATATATATATATATATATATATATATAAGCTAGATGTACTTTTTGGAATGTTTATGGGTTCAGTTTACCACTATGTGAAGCTTTATTACAGAGACATAAGTTAAGGTTTATTTTAGTCCTTATGATTTTAGTTATGATCACTAAAGTCTATATTGTTTATTCATGTCTAAAGTAATACTTGTATTTTCAAAAGCATAGCATATAAGTCCCTCTTGTCACGTTTGAGATAACAGACTTAGAGCCCACTTATGTGGTATACTGACTCATAATAAATTATTAATATAATAATATATATAATTTAAATTAAAAAATAATCTATTTTAGCTCATATGACTTTAGTCATAGACTATTTAAGCCCTTATAGTTTTATTTATATGTAAAATAAATTCTATATTTTTTAAAACATAGCATATAAGCTCATTCCGTCAAGTTTGAGATGACAGATATTAAGTCTACTTATGTGACATGATGACTTATAATAAATCATTAACATACTGATATATATATTTAAGTTTCAAAAAAAGATCTATCTTATCAAGGAAGAGGAAGCGACGGAGGTCATAGCAGTGGACAAAGGTGGAGAGGCAGAGGTAAGAGAGACTGGAGGCAAAGGTGAGGAAGAAATGTACCACCATGTCGTAGGCGCAATTAGTGAAGGTGAAGGAGACGATGAGGTGGGAGGCGGTGGGGACAAAGATACCACGAGGAAGAAGAGGATCCAAGAGATCATTGCATTCCTAACTTTGAACTGATCGATGCACATCCACGTGAGATAAGATCTGAAGCTCCTGAGCTCGTCGTCAATGTGATAGATGTTGCGTGCATATGACTCTCTACTAGGCAATAGCGGCTTGGTGCTGCTCCTAATAGTCGCTTCCACGATGACGACTCCTCGCGCCATTCATGGTGATCTCAATTTTTTTAATTTAAATTATATATTATTATATTAATGACTTATTATGAGTCAACATGTCACATAAGTAAACGTTAATGTCTATAACTCAAACTTGATAGGAGGAGCTTATATATTATATTTTTTAAAATTATATGAGTTATTTTAGAAATGAGAAAAATCATAAAGGATTAAGTGGTCCATGACTAAACCCACGAGGCTAAAAATATTTTTTTAAAATTTAAATTATATAAATTATATTAATATTTTATTATGAGTCAGCATTCCAATAGATTCTAATGTCTATTAACTCAAACTTGACGGGAGGAACTTATATACTATATTTTTAAAAATATATAATTTATTTTAGGTACGATTAAATTATAAGTCTTTCTTTCCTGATATTGTTGGATGAACTTTTTTTTATGTTGGATTATTGTCATTTATAATAAAATGCATGCTGGTAATGTTGGTTGATCCTATTTCTTTCCTCTTATCCATATATGTGATGTTTTATTTTTATTTATATTTAACATTGTTCAATTTTTTTATTAATTTTAATATATTATTATTTTAAATTTTTTTAATAGTACATATAACTAAATATATGATCCAACTAGTTGATTCAGTGATTTTAACGTCACGCCATTCTGATTTTGATAACTATGCACTTAAGTGCAACTTATAAATTTCATGATGTGATTTCATATATATATGTATATATATATATATATATATATATATATATATATATATATATATATATATATTCAAACCGGAATTGAGTTGGATTAATGGTTTGATGTTCCAAATTGGATCAGGGATTGCACACGGTTCGGTTTCAATTCTTAGAAATTAAAACCGAAATGGAAATCGATGATTCTAAAGTAGATAAATAAAAAATATAAATAAAAATAGATTGGGTTAAGACATTAGATTTAGACGTAAATGTCTTGGGTTTGAATCTTTCTAAAATAATTAATTTATTTTAATCAATTAAAACGGATGCATCTAATCGAAACTGAAACTAGACCGTCAGTTTCAAAAATCGAAATCGACGGTTCTGAAAACAGTGTGAACCAGTTTGGTATCATAGCCAAAACTGGCAGTTCTCTCTGCCCAGAGGACTGCGGTGGCAATGCTTCTGCTTGGGGCTTCTCTTCACTCCTCGCTTTGGCTTCCGCGACTACTGCATAAGCTTCAATTGTGGTTTTGCTTTCTAAGCAGTCTCTCATTGTCTCCTCTTGTCTTACATGAATCAGATGTATGTAACGTTGAAGTAGATACGAAAAAAAGAATAGAATTGTCACAATAAGCAGAAGAATGTTAGATCTTTTATATTTTTTAATATTTTTATAATTTTATAAATTTTATATTTTTAACTTAACATATGAGGTTTATATGATAGGACCCTAGGGTTCTATCGTTGAAGAATAGGGTGGAAAAAGGGATCCTAGATCATTTCTAGGGGATCTGTCTCCTAGAGTTTTGCTTTTGACTAAAACTAATACTTCTCATTGATTGATCTCCATAAAAAGTTTTATAACCTTATTTATAAGATTTTACTAAGAATCTTACTAATCTTTGACTTTTGATAGACTCCTAATTGAAAATAATAATGGACTAAATCCCAACTGAAGATAAAAACCACTCAATATACTCATAACTGACTTGATGAGATTCATCAGATCCATAATTGACTCTGGCTAACATGACTCAACCTGAATAAATGGACCCGACTTAGTTAGGGTCCTAACAGACCCGCCCTCTTCAAATCAGCTTTGTCCTCAAGGCTAAGCAACATCGAACCTTAGAGGTACTTTGATCCAGGATATTTGCCACACGTCATAATCTTTTGATCAGTTAAATAAGGTATCCACTTCGTGTAGGCAATAGGTCGACCTTTTGGTGCAGCCGTCATTGAAGTCTTGTGAGGAAGCCTCTTCATTCGATGGTTACTAGCGGTTGTGATCTTGCTTCCACGTCTTCCTTTGAGGATTACCTGCTTTCCATTAATAAGGAACTTCATAATTAGTTTAGAAAGATTCCAGGTGACATCACCCAAGGTTGACAGTCATTCAATTCCAAGCACTATTTCGATGTCCTCCAGAGGTATCAGAAAGAAATCCACCCATAGTTCATGGCCCTGTACCATTAGTTTGATTCTTGAGCACTTACTATTATAAATTAGAATTCGACCATCAGTAACCTTGACTTCAAATCTATCACAGTCTTCAATTTGATAGGCCAATCGGTCAGCAAGTCTTCTATCCATGAAATTATAAGTGCTACCAGTATCAATTAAAATAGTAACAAGCTGTAAAATTCTCTCAATTTTCATGGTTTACGGATTAGAGCAGTATACGATTGCATGTACTGTATGTACGAAAGGTCCAATAGCATTGTTAGAATATGTACCTTCTTGATCAAAGTCCATGTCATCATTTTTCGGTTCCTCTTTAATTGGTTCTATCATCAGGAGATGGCTCTGTTTGCATCAATGTCCTCTGCTCCATTTTTCATCACAATGCCAATATAACCCTCTTGCTGATCTTTCCTAGAGCTCTTCTCTAGTAAGTCTTCGAGGGGTTGGAGTGGAGGGAGGTGGGGCTGTCGACTTGCTTACTACTGGTTGATTTATGCTTTTATTTCTGCGATTGTCCCTATTAAGCTTTTCTTCTTATATCTGAGCGAATGATATGGCAGCCATCACGGTACAAGGTTATCGAGCTTTAAATTCGCACCAAATCTCTGGATTGAGCCCTTCAATAAAAGTTCCCAGTAGTTATTTTTCGGATTAGTCTTGGGTCTAGTTTGAGAGGCGCTCAAATCTGCTCTTGTACTCTTGTACGGTAGAGGTCTGACGAATTTTGACAAGTTGTCCATCCATATTTTCGTACTCTGATGGTCTGAAGTGAATCAAAAGTTCGCTTTTGAATTGCTCCCAAGATGGTTCTCCATAAGTATGCTCGTGCCAATCGTACCACTGGATCGCGTCTCCTTCAAGTTGAATGGAGGCGATCTCTACCTTGGATTCCTCCGAAGTCCTGTGAAAACGAAAAAATCTTTTAGCGTGCGAAATTCAACTAATCAGGTTTCTATCTTCCAATCTGGGAAATTCTACCCTCATGCGTGTATATCCTATATCCTGCCCCTGATCATACTTTTCGGATCGACTCCCTTTAGAACTTTCATCATATTGAGTTTTTTTGGGACTCTTTGATCGACTTCTTCTAATTTCGCAGAGGAGTTCTTGAAATTTATCTTCCATGCTAACCTCGAAAGCTTCAAACCTTGCATCAAGTGTATTCCCTCTCTCTCTTTTCTTTCTCCCTTTCTCTTTTTTTTTTCAGAAGATGAGGATAAAGGAGGGGTGACTCCTGCTTTTTTTTTTTCTTCTCTCTCTCTCTCTCTCTCTCTCTTTTTATCATAGTAAGGTGGTCAATATGACGATGATGGTGGTGACGACGATGGTGATGACGATGGCGGCGACGATGACGATGACGAGAGGAGTGAATGCGAAATCACAACAAGAACACCGAGGATCTCTTCGAGGAATAAGATGAAAAAGGGGGATAAACGATCTCTTCGAGGGGATCGGGCCTCCTAGATCACTTCGAGGGGATCTGCCTCTTAGGGTTTTGCCTTTGGCTAAAACTAATACTTCTCATTGATTGATCTACATAAAGATTTTTACAACCTTATTTATAAGGTTTTACCAAGAGTCTTACTAATCTTTGACTCTTGATAGACTCCTAGCTGAAAATAATAATGGACTCAATCCCAACTGAAGATAAAAATCACTCAATTTACTCATAACCGACTTGATGAGATTTACTCGACCCATAATTGACTCTGGCTAACATGACTCAACTAAATAAATGGACCCGACTTAGCTAGGATCCTAACATTATATAATCCCTCAAGATACATTACATTTATGTATTAAGAATGAATCTTTCTTTTTCAAGAAACCCTTTCAAGAATCAATAGCCAATTTGACTTATCTTCTATAAATATTTTCTCTTGATGAAATGAACATTTCTTCTAATAAAATTAATCTCTTCATGATAATTGAACAAGTTTAATTCCAACATTCTCCCCCCTTAAACTTGTTCTATCCAACATGCCAAGTTTCCTTCGAAGTTGTTGAAATATTTCAATTTTGAGAGGTTTTGTAAATATGTCAGCCACTTGTTCACTTGTCTTGACATGATATAGCTCCACTTATTTGTTTTTGACATGATCTCTTATAAAATAAAATCTTGTGTTGATATGCTTTAATCTTTCATGGTAGACTGGATTCTTGGCTAAGGTAATAGCTGATTTATTATCAACATAAATCTTGGTTGATTTCTCTTGTGGCATATGAAGTTCTTGAAGTATTCTTCTTAGCCATATTGCATGACAAACACAAGAAGATGTTGCTATATATTCTGCTTCACAACTTAATAGAGCAACTATATGTTATTTTTTTGAAGACCAAGTAAATGTAGCTCCACCAAAATAAAATATAAATCCAGTTATACTCTTTCGATCATCGTAGCTTCCAACCCAATCACTGTCATTATATCCAATAAGATCCAGTCATTTTGATGATGAATAGAATATTTCATGCTCAATTGATCCTTTAATATATCGTAAAATTATTTTAACGACATTTAAATGAGAAGTCTTAGGAGATTTCATGTATCTACTTATTAAACCAACTTCAAATAATATATTAGGTCGAGTGCATGTCAAATACTTTAAACATCCAACTAGACTTTTGTAATAAGTTGGATTAATGTATTTACCTTCGCCTTCCTTGATCAACTTAGTGCCATATTCAATAGGTGTATTTGTAGTATAACAATCTTCCATAGAAAACTTCTTTAGAACCTCCTTTGCATAATTCCTTGTGAGATAAAATTTTTTTATTATTTTGTATAATTTTGATACCAGGGAAATAAGTCATTAAGCCCAAGTCGGTCATCTCAAACTCTTTCATAGAGTGTTTAAAATATTTAATCATAGAGCTACTACTGCCTGTAAATATTAAATCATCTACATATAGGCATACAAACATGATATCTCCATCAATGTTAGAATTTATATAGAGAGCATATTCATGTGGACATTTAGAAAAACTGTTTTGAATAAAATAAGCATCTATCCGAGAATTCCATGCTCGTGCAGCTCGTTTAAGCCCATAAATAGCTCTCTTTAACTTGTATACTTCGTCTTCTTATTCATAAATAATAAAACTAGGGAGTTATTGGATATATACCTCTTCTTCAAGAACTCCATTAAGGAATGTTGATTTAACATCTATTTGTAAAATTTTCTATTTCAATTGAGCTGCTAGGGAGATAAGTAATCTTACTATCTCCAATCGAGTAACTGGTGCGAACACTTTTTCATAGTCGATCCTATATTATTGTTTATATCCCTTTGCAACCAATCATGCTTTATATTTCTCCACCTTTCCTCGTGCATTTCTTTTTGTTTTGAAGATCTACTTAACACCGATCGCTTGGTGGTCTTCTGGAAGTGTAATAAGCTCCAATGTATCATTTTTGTTGATTGTATTAATCTCCTCCTTCATAGTTTGTCTCTATTTTTCTTTTTTACAAGCTTCTTTAAAAGTTAATGGATCATATCCTGCAAAAAAATAAAATAGAGAAAGTTCATCATTGTTAGCATCAATTCTTCGAGTCACATCATATAGCTCCTAAATCAGTTTTGTCCTTCTTATAATCGGACTTCTTGAATCATGTGACCAAGTTGATCTCGGTGATGATTCTGGTAAAGCCTCTTATGTGTTTGCTTGTATTATAACATTCTCTTCTGATGATATAGCTTTCTTATGTTGTTCATTACTTTTTCAGTCTCAAATTTGTTGTTCATCAAACTCAACATCTCTTGACATCACAACTTTATTTGTGATAGGATTGTAGAGTTTGTAACCATTGGAATTCTTAGCATAACCTAATAAAATGTATTTCTAGCTTTTATCTTCAAGTTTTGTTCTCTTTTCTTCCGACATCTTGGCAAATGCAACACTTCCAAAAATTCTTAAATGATCAACTCTTGGTTTCTGCAGGCTCTATACTTCTTCTAATGTAGAATTATCAATTCACCTTATTGGAAACCTGTTAAGCAAATAAACTGCACAAGCAACAGTATCCCCCTAAAATTCTTTAGGAATCTTTCTTTCTTTTAATATGCATCGGACCCTATTTAGTATAGTCCTATTTTTCCTTTCTGAAACACCATTTTGTTGAGGTGTGTATAGCATAGTAAATTGATGTAAAATTTTATTATTTCTATAAAAACTTACAAATTCATTTGATGTATATTTACCACCTTTATCTATTCATAAACATTTAATCTTACAACCACATTCTCTTTCAACCAAGTCTTTAAATTCTTTGAATTTGTTTAATATTTTTTTTCCTTTAAAATATAGACCCAAGTTTTGCCACTATAATCATTAGTGAAGATAAGAAAATACCTGCTTCCTCCAAGTGATACTGGGCTGATAGGGCCACAAACATTCGAGGGTACTAGATCAAGTCGATGTTATGCTCTTTTTGTTCTGCTGATTTTGAAAGGTTTTTTTTCTTGCTTACCCATAACACATACTTCATATAATTTTGATGGGCGATCAATTCTTGGCATTCCTGTCACCATATTAAAATTCTTTAGAAGTTTTAAAGCCTCAAAATTTAAGTATGTATATCTAAGATACCATAATGTAGAAATGTCCTCAATATCAGTCTTAAAATAATTTGATCGATCAAAAATATATAAATATAGAGGAAATATTCTATTCTTCACCATTTTCATATGTGAGATTAATGTCTTAGTCTTATCATAAATTGAAATAGTCATATCTTTCATCTCAATATTATAACCTTTTTTAAGTAATTATCCCAAGCTAAGAATATTATTTTTCATATCAGACATATAATAAACATCTGAAATGCATAATTCTTTGTCATTATGGAGTCCAAAAATAATTTTACCTTTGTCTCTTACTGGTCTTTAAGACAAATCACCAAATATAATATTTTTAGAATAACTTGTATCTATTTCTAAAAATAATTCTTTAATGTCATACATATGATTTGAAGCTCCTGTATCTAGATACCATATCATAGACTGATCTTCCTTCAAATTGTCATAAATCATTAGCAAAACTTGATTTTTATTCTTATCTTCTTTTTTAACAAAATTTGTCTTATCACCTTGATTGTTAGGATTATAATAGCATTTAAGGGAGTAATGACCATACCTTTTGTAAATATAGCATTGTATTTCAGACCTTTTAGAATTTCTGCCACGTCCACGGCATCAGCCACATCCTCGATCGTAACCTCGGTCTCTTTGGCTAGAATTTTCTCCACCACCTTCATTGTTTGGAGATGATAGGTCTGATTTCTGCCACCTCTTCCTCTTTGTCCACGATCTTTTCCTCTTTGAAAATTTGATTCACCTTTATTTTCAAGAGTAAGCTTAGTCTGCATTGCTTGTTCCATAATTTTATCTTCTACTCTTTTTGTAATCCTTTGTTCATGAACTTGTAGGGAATCCATAAATTATTCTAAAGATATTTCTTTCAAATCTTTAGACTCTTCGATCATAACAGTAGTAAAATCAAAATTTGAATCTAATGATCTTAGTATCTTTTCTATCACTCTTTGATTACTGATTTGTTCACCATTTCTTCTTATTTAATGAACAATAGAAATAACTTTTAAGAAATAATCAGAAATAGTTTCAGAAGTACCTTTTTGTAATTTTTTAAAATCAGCTAATAAAACGTGTAGATGGAGTTTTTTTACCTTATCAATACTACCAAATGCTTTTTGAAGTATTTCCCAAGCCTTTTTTGAAGTATTTGTGGAGCGATGATATCGAATATTGTATCATCAAGTCCTTGGTAGATCATAAATAAGGTCTTTTTCTTCTTCTTTCTTTTATCTTTGAGTTGCTCTTTTGCTTTTGCATTCATCGCTCCTTCTACTGGACTTGGTTCAACAAATCCATTTTCTACAAATTCTCATACATCTTGGGAGCCTAGAAGAACCTTCATTTGGATGCACCATATGTCATAATTTTTTTTGTTAATCTATGGATTTAGAGTTGGAAGATGATTGAGGATGAAGTCGTAGCTATGATACTAATTATTAAAGTGGATAGGAAGAAAGGATAGAGTTGTCACACTAAGGAAGAGTAGGAGAAGGCTAAATTTTTTGTATTTATCTCAATATTTTTATAATTTTACAAACTCTATATTTTTCATGACTCAATATATGAGGTTTATATAGTACCCCAAGATATATTACATTTATGCAGTAAGAATGTATCTCTCTTTTTCAAGAAACTCTTTTACGAATCAATAGTCAATTTGACTTATCCTTCCATAAATATTTTCTCTTGATGAAATGAACCTTTCTTATGATAAAATTAATTTTTTATGATAATTAAACAAATTTAATTCTAACATGTAATGTGGCTGTGATCAGTCATCCTGATAAGGCACCAAGATTGAAATCCTTTTGTTGATTTTTTCCGAGATATACATGAGTTTAAACAAGTCACCATAAAAATGGCAGAAGAAATAGCTTATGTCAAACGTAGCTGATGCTGCAGATAATGTTGCCAATATGTCGTACATTGAGATTTAGGTTGAAAATAATGAATACACACACATGGTGATCCATCTCAGCTTTCCTTCAATTTTCCACCTTCATCTTGTATGTTTTATCTCTCCACGTATACTTTGGAGCAAATTAGCCTCCCTATTGTTTCTATTTATTTCCAACCTCCCACTAGTGTCCACCAAATTTCTTAACTTTACTTTGATGAAAAAAAACAAAAAAAAAAAACAAATTTTGCCTAAGAGATGTGTCTGCCGCTATTTACTTTCTCGCCCAAAGATGTCATGTGGACAAACAATACTTCAGAAGTCTTCACACTCGGATCATCTCGGCATAAGAACCTTTGAAGTTGTTCATGAATTGTTGCAACACTTGTTGAAGGACTTCAATCATACAAGGGAGATGTAGATAGATGATCGCCATCTTATTATCCATGCATGTATATGATTGTAATCAGTGAGAAGGCAACTTAGATCGACAATGCAGCATAGCTGAAGGTTGATATTAAACAGTTGATTTCTGGAGTTCGACAAGAACTTTTCTTTCAAGTATTTTTTGTAGGTCTTATAATTCTTTTTCGCAGGAGTATATTGTGTCCGGTGGCATTCACAAATGTACACCGACTGAAAGATTTTTATAAATCATGTCAAGCTAGGCAATAATACCTTATTTAGCTTAGGAGTGAGCAAATAAATCAACAATTTTTGCCTTTCAGATTCTTGCAAACAAGGTAACATCCGGTTTCTTGTTCATAACTTGCATGATACATCTTCCTTCCGATCCATCATAGCTTACTCCCTGAATTTGGAAAGAGATGGCACTAATAAAAGGAAGTTTGGATCAATGCAAGAATACCTACTTGATCACCACGAAGTGAACATCAAACCACAATGCAAAAGTATAGATTCCTCAAATACGTACGAAGCATTCCACTCAAAGATTTAGTTAACCTAGTGGCCCTTTCGGCCACCACAGCAACTTAGCAATTGGGAACAAAGTGATGGGTCAACTAGATGATGCATGAGACTCTCCAAGACATAATTTCTGTTGGTATGATCAAGTCATTCAGTCTTGCAGATGTCAAAGCCATTGATCACAGATCTATATTCTACTGTACAACATCACAAAGAATATATAAGTAGGTTTAGTAGGAGATCGTGTTCCAGCTCCCATCTCTAAGAGGAATGTTGGTGGTGACCTTACCTCGGGAAGGGAGATGAGTGTGTTTGGGAAAAGATGCAGTCTGCCAATGTTTAATAGAAAGGAACGTCGACGGTGCAATCATACATGGAAACAGTGTGAATGTGTTGTAGTGGGTGCAGGAATCATTAGGTGACAAGCTTTTTGCCAAGGCAGATGAACTGGTTCCCAGCTTTCCTCCATTCTACGCCATTCTTCCACCATGCTTTTACTTTCTCGAATAGAAAACGCAAGAGAAGTATGGAGTTGAAGAAGACTAAGTGGCTTAATACAAGATATATACTAAGGCTGCGAGAATGTGGTCATACCTGATTAAGTATTCTCTTCCCTCCAATTTAGAAGCTGCTTTTGTGCTGTCATGGCTGGGAGATTCTTAGCTGCGATGAGAGAATGCCTTCTCAGGCCTGCTACAGAAGAAGCAGATTAAAGGGTAACTTATGAGAACATACACATATATGTTAAATTCAATCCTTCGTACTCATGATATAGACAAATAAACTGCAGTTCTTTTCTTTTGGTGCATTCTTTGGATCCATAAAATCTTTGCAGTAGGCCATAGTGCATACAAATATGACAGACAACCAACACACCAAAACAGCACATAAAGACTCCCATAATTCTTTCCTTTCCTTCTTGTATATAAATCAGGCAATGCGGTATGCCTATATATGCAGAAGGATTATATCTTCTCTTGTTTGTCCTGCAGTAAAGAGGAGAAAAAAGAAAGGAAGAAAGGCCTCTTCCTATCATCAAATCCTCCTTGCTAAGACAGCATTTTGAAGCCAACATAAAATGGAACTTCACATATCCACAGTGATGAGAAGCCAAAAAGAGTCAAGAAAAGAAATGAAGCTAAAGAGAAGCAACTTATGTATCATCTGTCTTATGTGAGGCCTGAGCAACTGCAAACAAAGTGACCCGGCACTGCCATCAAGAATTGAAATGGAAAAGAGGACGCATTCTTGTGTTCTAGTAGTCTCGGAAGAGTGTTCTCCTTGAGATCTTTTTTGTTCTACCATGAGCCTCCTCCAATGATACCATTCCAGAACCCTTGAGGATCACCACCTTGCCCCCTGTTCTGCTCAAACTGGCTCGCAACGTTGTTTGAAGGGACTACCGGCTTCAGGTCCTCGAGGGGAAACGGCAGCTTGGTACCATTGTTCTCCCCAACCCCTGGCAAGCCCCCGTACCCAGCACTACTACCTCCTTCACCGATCCCATGAAGAGGAAAGTTAAGAGTGGGAGGCCTGAATTCTTGCAGTCCGAACCCAGTGGGGTATTCCGGCATCGGCATCAGCATTGGCATGAAAGGTCCGAGGCCTCTTGCGGTCATCCCACTCTTCAGCAACTCCGTGGCCGAGAGAGAACCAGCAGCAGCATATGCATTGCTGTTGTTGGCAGTGCTGCTTTCAATGTCGGGGTAGTCACTGTAGTGAGGGAGGCTCTGTTGGCGGAAGGCCAGGTTGAGGTCCTGCCCCTCATGGAACTTTGGAGCTTCGGAGGTGGTGGAGAGCGAGATATACGGAGGAATGAGGTCAGCATGGATCTTCTTGGGAGCTGAGGCAGTAGCTATAGCTGCTGTGATGGAGGAAGAGGAAGAAGAGTTGGTGGTGGCGGCCGAGGAGATGGAGGCCCTCTTGCTCTTTCTTGAGCCACCACCAACTGGGACGTTCCTGAGGGATCCGCCCTCGGTCCAATACCTCCTGCACGTCTTGCAGAAGTACCTGGGTTGGGTGAGGCTGTAGTTGTTGTAGTAGCAGAACTTGGTGTTGGTAGAGTTGCACCTAGGGCAGTTGAGTGCCTGCTCCTTTTGTGGCCTCGGCCTCCTCTCCGTCGCTTGCGGCCTGGTGGTGGTGCAGGTGCTGCTTGAGGTGATGGTTATGGTGGAGGAAGCAAACTCCTCCATGGGCTTCACGAGCCCTATGCCCTGGAAAGCACCAGCAACGCCAAATCCCCATATGGACAGACGAAGTTAAACAGCACGGGAGCAAACAGACTTAACTAGTCGCATGTATCAGATCATATATGACTACAACTTCGACAGATCTCTAAAGAACAAAGTCACAAAAAGAAGCTTGCAAGAAAAAGAAGGGAAAGGAAAGGGAAAGAAAAAAAAGCAAGGAAACGATCATGAAAGAGAAATCACCACACTCACACACACACCTTGGATAAGAACAATGCTTAGGAGCACTTTTGATGTTGCTGCTTTATCGCATGCGATAAAAAGCAAGCAAGAAGACAGAGATAAAGGAAGAAGAAGAAAAAGGTAGGGAAAAGAAAGTGGTTTGCTGCTTTCAAGAGTAAAAGCGGTGGGGGTGACAGGATTAAAAGCTTAAGGCCAAAGGAAAAAGATGAGAGAGAGAGAGAGAGAGAGAGAGAATTAAAGAGGATGCACTAACTAGTCCGAAGAGATCTCCCCAAGGGTCTCAACGTAAGAAAAGGAAGACCTACATCAATCTCCTCCCTCAACCCAGAAAAACACACCTCGAAATCGAGATTAATAGATCGACTGATGGATCCAGAAAACAACAGAATCAAAACAAAGTAAAGTTCTTACCTCAGGCCACTGGTTAGCATCCATCCGCAGGTTCACAGATAACCCAAGGCACCAACGGAGAGAAGGAAGGAGTGGAGGAGGAAGAAGGCGGCTTGGGGAAACAAGGATGGATCGAGATGTGGTTGCCGTCTCTCACATCCTTTTGAGAGGTGGCGGTGAATGATTCTATTCTCAGACATATTAAACTACTACTCTTCTATTTCTATTTTAATACCCCAATTTCTATCTGTATAAGGCGTTTTGTCGATTGCTGTCTCTACGCTGATACAGTGCGTGTGTTTGTGGAGTCAAACCCTCGTACGCTGGAAGAAGCACCGATCAGGTGCGTCGCACGTGTCGACGGGCCCCCGGCACGTACACGCGAGGGAGAGGAGGACGCACGCGGCATCATGATGGAAGACACGCTGGTTCGGTCCCACTTCGTGCGCATGAAGAGAAGCCATGAAGACTTTTCCTTTCTTCCTTCCTTCCTCAGAAAGTTCAGGGAACAGCTTCTTCCTTTGTTTGACCGGGGCAGCAGCGTATGAATCCTTCCATGGCTTAGATGAGGCATAGAGATCACATCAATAATTATTATGTAGGGAGATTTTGGACTGTTGTTATGGCCTCATTTATTGAGTCAAGGGATTATTACATATTAAGGTGATGTTTTTGAAGACAAAAAGTCTTTGAGTTGGATGAGTTCGAATCTTAAAGCTACACAAGCCCATATGCTTACGGGGACGTGCATTAAGTATTTGAAGTAGAGAAGCTGCACATGCCTAACCCTATGAAGACGTTTTCCTTCTCTTTTTACGTCTCGATGCACCAACAAAAGAATGACACGTTTTAAGCACCATTAACCTCCATGACCGGCTCTGATATTGTCATCTCCTACTCCTTGAGAGTGATAATAGTTGATGCTTCCAACATAGGTGTTAATCCATGGCAGCAATTGGTTCAGGCTTGCACACTGCTGGGTTGTGTTATGCACATCAATCAACATTTTGTGTGAATTCATGGCCTCAACTTGAAGCTCTGGTGCAGGAAATGATCCAAGAACGACATACCAACAACAACATAATTCAATGTATGGGTATTATGCATAGATGTAGTGGAACAATGTGAGGAGAGAGTCTCTCCCGTTTGTGTGTAGAGGAATGAGAGAGAGAGAGAGAGAGACGTGCTTAACTGGAGGAAGTCTCTCCACTTGCTTTGTGTCTGATGAGTAACTTAAGGGATCAATTAAGCTGTCGGACTCCGAGTAATGCTAATCTTAGACGGCTTTCAATTGACCCATTAATGACTTGACATCATTGCTAATGGTCAAAGCGGGGCACTGTGGGATGATGTGATACTGCTGTTTGTGATGACAACAAATAAGTGTTTATCTTTTCTCTCTCTCTCTCTCTCTCTCTCTCTCTCTCTCTCTCTTTCCTCCCCAGAGATAATGGCAGATGTCCATGAAATGGGAAGTTCAATCATCCTGCACTCTACCGCACTCGCATTGATCATCAGATGGAAAGAACGAATGCGCGAGAAAGGTTGATCACACCCCGTCTTTGCTCTTCCGGAGGAAGGTTATAAGACTATTTTGACACATCAAGCTGCCATCTTCGATCGATCCACGTCCACTAATGGCGAGGAGTGGTAATTGGTCGATGTTCGATCGAGCTTATCTTATTCCCACTGTTTACATTTTGCAAAAGGACATGGATGACAGGTTTGGAGACCTGGTCTTTAAGTCGAGAGTTTTCATTCTCAAAAAGCTATCTTTAGGGTTTCATCACTGGTCCCTGTTAGGAATCAGCACATGCATGCTGTAAAGTAGAGCACATGCACGCATGAACAAGGGTTCCTGGTTTCCTCACCCACCTCTTTTAATTAGATCGATATAGTGCAATTCTGTACCCACCTTTTTCTTCATGATGCATGTGAGATAGTGCAGATTACGTCTGAAAGATCACAAAAGGAAGTTGATATGCTTGGCTGTGATATCAAGAGAGATATCAGCTTTATGACAGCGAGCTTCACTCCAACTTATTCAAATCTGTTTACCCGCAAACAGATTTGCTAATACTTCATATTAAGTGGTCATATTATTATTTCCATGTAGAAACATGGGGATGCCTCCTTCCATAATTCCAGGATACTTCATCAGCAGAAACGTCTGTGTTTGGTCCCTAGGAAGCATGGTCATCTGACTAGAGGCAAATGGCACTCTGGGATTGTCAGAACAAGTGCTACATTGTTCAAGGTTGATTTCAGGTAATGATCCAATCAGACAGTGACAAGGTCCTGCAAAAGCATGAAAAGGAATCCTCATGGGCCTCTTATTCATTATTTTTCTTGCATATTTGACCTTTTAACCAATGAACATATCCTACAGTTTTATCTCATAATCGATTCATAGAATTGTTCTTAGACATTTTGTAATGGTCAGTACAACAGAAATTATTTGAGTTGTAAGTTGATTTGTCATCCCACCTTGCTCAAGGGACCACCTTCCACTCGCCAAAATCCAGGCCAGTGGTAGAAACTGAAACCCTAATTTAGGACACAGAAGACTGTATATCTTAAGATGACTTGTGTTGGCTTTCCTTTAATTACTTTCAATCTGCACGTGCTTTCGATCACTCCAGCAACAATTATTTACATTGATGAAAAGATACAGTACATATATTTTAACACATTCATAAATCTATCCTATCTTAATAAATTTTATTATTATCTATTTATCTAAATCTAAATTTTATTTTTATATTTAATCTAATCTTAACTATTTAAATTATTCTAGCATACCCCCTTAATTTAAATAGTAATAATTTTAAATTATCTTATGAATAGAAATTTTCTTTTGTCGAGGCCTTGTGAAGGTATTAGCAAACTAATCCTTGATGCTTTAGTAGTCGTCTTATGCTTCTCTTCATCTATATATTCTTGGGAATTCCTAACCTGAATTTTTTTATCTTTTCGGTTAAACATATAACTTAACCTTTTTCTATTGGCAACCATCTTTGAGTAGCTGGTGGAGGCTTTGTAGGATTGATTCCCTTTACATAGAAAGCCTTTTTCTTTTTTTCCTATAGTATTTTTTATATCCTCATAAACTTCTACTATCACTGTATGTATACCCTTCTTATTATCCCTGGAGTTTAGAGCCTCATCCTTTTTATATGTATATGTCTTGTTAACTATAGTTTTTCAATTATCATGACCTGTACTATTTGAGATAGTTTGTATAGATCCACAAAAATTTAGATGATCGTAATATTTATGTCACAATGTAGATTTATCTATAGGAGTACATGTAAGAAAAAAACCAAAAATAATAAGAAAAGCACTTTATTTTTTTATCATCCTCATATTATCAATTTATCAATTTTCTTATCATAAATCAAGTATTTTTCATTGTTAAAAATGACATAATACCTTTTTTTCATTAGTTCTCATGTACTAATAAGATTTTATTTTAAACTAGGAATAAACATCACATAATATTCTTTTTGAACCTTATTATCATTTCCCATTTGCACAATAGATCTCACTAAATTATCAAGCATTTAGAATAAACTTTTATTCGCTGTCATATGATTACTGCATCCACTATCCGAAAACCAAATAGATCTAGATTATTCTTCATTAGGTACTATAAAGAAAATATTTCTTCATCCATTTTTTTATTAATATTTTTCATGATAATTTATTTAATTTTTATTCTAAATCTTTTTCAAGATGAACATATTTTTTACAAAAAGAACAAAGAGAAATATTTAGATTTTTATTTTTGTACCAACAATCTTTTTCAATATGTCTAATGTTTTCACAACAAAAATATAGATGGGTGTTTTGTTATTTTTGTTGGTGTTCCTTTGACCTTCAATTGGTTGATCACGATCTCTATCATTTTGATCTCTCCCTTGAAATTTGATTTTTGAAATTTTCTTTTGTTTCTTTTTTTTTATCTATCTTCATTTGAAGATCATATTTTGAAGTTTTCTCTGAGGCTCTATTTACTTTTTGTTCATGAATTAAAAGAGAACCCATTAATTTATCAATAGATAATGTACTTATATCTTTAACTTAGAAATTATATCAAATTTTAGAGATAAACTTCGTAAATTTTTTTCTACTACAGTTTGATCTTTTAGGATCTCATCAAAAGATCTAATTTGATTCACAATAGAAAAAATTTTTGAAAAAAATAAACGATAGATTCATAATCTTTCATCGTATGGGTTTCAAATTCACGTCGAAGAATTTGAAGTTTTAAAATTTTCTTGTTGTCTTTGCCTCCAAAACACACCTTTTAATATCTTCTAGGCTTTTGTTGATATTGATATCATCTGATTTTTTTTTATCTTTAGTAATATTAGGATCCTATAGATTGTACAAAATAAAATAATCTTCTATTAAATTTCATAATCCATATGTAATAAATATAGCTTTCATTTTAACAGTCTAAAATTGATAATTATCGCTTTAAAGATAGGAATAAGATGATAAAAAAGTTTTAATCCAATTAATTTTTTTTTTAGATCTAATAGTCTTTCGATGTACTCATTCTGATCTTCTTTAATCAGACTTACGACTGTTTGGCTTTTCTATAAAACTTTAGAGAAAAGGAGAAGAGAATAATAGAAAAATCTAAAAACACTTATTTATATTGACTAAATATTTTAAAAAATTAAAAATATATTATATATTAATAAATCTTATTATCATCTATTTATTTTATTTATTTTAATCTTAATTATTAAAATTATACTAATAACTCGGACGATCTGATTGCTACACAGTAAAGACGAACTTTACTCTAAAGTTTGGACTTTTCTACTGTTCTTGGGGTAGAAACATCCCCAGATCAATCCCCCTTTCTGTCCTCTCCTTCCCATAGAGTTAGTCCAACTGCCACTAAAGATCCAAATGGAAGGAGAACAAATGCAACTGCACCACTGTGTTCTTGTTCTTGTCATCTACTTGAATTGTTGAAACTTCATCACTGAGAGCCACGGTGAGCCAACGATGGGCTACCTACGGCTTATTTTCTTGTCCACTATCCATTATATATATATATATATATATATATGCTTTCTCAACATAGTCTGATGACATGTAGCATAGTTCTTTTTTCTTTCCTTCGGAGGAGTTGGAAAACCCACGTTGACTTTGACTGACATGTTTTTGTCTTCTTAATAAAATCGTACTGCATTATGTCGACTTGTATGTGCATCTTTTGCATCCAAATTCAGTTTTTTATTTGTTTTTTAATGTACAAAAACCTAATTTTAACAGTCATAATTATTAAGATGTGGTTTTTGTTGAAAATAATTGCCTGCAAAAAAGATGATAACAGCAATAGAGCGTAAGATTCTATTCAGTACAAGAAACATATCTATGCATCCAAATAATGTGTACATATCAAACTCAGAAAACTAAACCAAATTCCGACCCATAGACACATCATTTCAACTCAGAGAACACACCGTAAGAAAATTTGACATCTTAATAATACCAGAGAGAACTGCTATTATTCTAATACCACTGTCTTTGACAGGAGATCAGACTAACTCTCTTATGGAACTCTCCATCTGCTTTTGACCAAACGAGGCCTTTTAACAGGAGATCAAGTGAAAGATTTGAATCTTACATTAAAATTTCTTGTAACTGCTGATTGCCAAAGCCCGGTCCACAAGACAAAAAGGAAGAAGATGATGATAGCGTTTCTAGAATGGTATTTAAAGTCCTTTTCAGAATATATTCCGTGAAGAAAGAAGTGCAGTACTGTTTCCTCTCACCAACCACTAAGTCAATTAAATTTCAGCCAAGTGCAGTTGCTTTTTGCCAAAGTTGTGTTCATATCTGACGAGCTCTTTGCTTCTAAATCATGCGTGTCCATAAATTAATATGAGATCACACACACATATATATATATTTCTGATGAGAATATCAAGAGAACTTCAAGTGAATTATAACTGAATAATCTCGGATAGAACAAAGATTACGGGGAATGAATTTAAAGAAGAGTGGGGGTATTCAAAGCAGGAAGATTGAGCGGCTAACAAGGATGAGGACAGCACATAATGTTCATCTTCTCCAAGTCCCCACCACCACATCAATCTGCCTCCCCCGTGATTTGTCCATCCAGCAGCCATCCGTAGTGCCTGGTGAGATCTCATCTTTTTCTTTTTTTTATTCTGAAAGGAATTTCCAAGCCATATCCCACCTAACATGCCTTGCACTCTAATGAAAAGATTAGCCTATATTTTTCACATCTAACACACAAAGCTAATTGGCATGGTTGGTGGAGCCAAAGGCTTTCTTCTCCTGGTCTCTTAACTAAACTCATGTAAATTAAAACCTAATCTGCTACTTACTTTGCTCCTTCCTCTTCATGCGAACGCACTTGCAAGTCAAACCTTCCCTCTCATTCACTTAAGATGTACGCGATTAAATAAATGATAGTCCTTTTTGTTGATCTGCCTGCGGAACACAGCAGGGCAGGTATCAAAAGAATGATTCCAGCAATCCCTTATTCTTTAAATAAAAAAACAATGGAGCAGCTGCGTTGGCGTTGTTCATCCAATTCAATTTAATTATTATTTTGTTTTGCTAGTTCAGTCTCTAAAAATTAGATAAAAACATTCTCCAATTAAGTATGTTCGGGTTTCTACTGCCAATGTCTTTAGAAAATAAAAATTCAAGTACATATAAACTTATATATGAAGAAAAAAATTATGAAAAATAGAGTATTTCATCTATCTTCATATCCTAATCACATGGTTTGTAAGAAAATTTTGGAGTACTAATAGGTTTAACTGTGGTAGATTTAGAGAGGGTGAAAGAAAGAAAAAAAGAAATTTTTTTTTTGAGATTTATATGAGAATGCGTACAGATTTACATTTACATTAATTTAAAAAATCAATAGATTTTCTTATATAAGTAAGGAATTTACGTGGATATAGACAAGGAGTATTGAATTACATATATCTTGTGATCGTGGAGAAGTTTGATAGAAAAAGAAGTGTAACACAAAAAGAAATTTAGATGATTTTTTTATTTCTTATTTCTAAAGCTAGTCAGTCTCCTTGGAGAATAAAAGTATGAAGAGACTTCTATGTGATAGAAGAGAACTTTGAAATTATCGACATATCATCCCCATTGTCCATTGACCTTGCTCTGATCAATCTTCTTTTTGTAAGATTATTTCCAAATGTAATCATAAAAAAAGTTACTTTTCTAGAATCTTAGACCAAGCTTCCCATAAACTCAGATTTTTTGGGCTTTATGTCTTAGTGGAAAAGAGTGTAAAGAAACACTTTGAGTATTCCTAATATTTCTTTCTAATAAACCTAAAAAAGGATAAGAAAGAATGAAAAAGAATTTCAAGATTTATGTGAAAATCATATATAAGGATTCCAAGTAGATTCTGTGTTAACTCAAAGATACAGTTTATTTATCTATGATGAGAAAAAAAAAGATTTTTCTTCATAGATATAACTATTCAGTACTGAATCATTTAAATTTTTGTGTTCACTACTTTTGAGTTGATAATTATTCCCTAGCTTCTACCCTCACAAAACCTGTATTATTGACCGATTAAAAAAAAGAGCACCTGAAACAACATGAGCGAAGCAAATGCATCAATATTCTTCACAAGGCTATGTGCTGGGGCTGAAAGCATGGCACTGAAAGAAGACACTGACCTTAGTTCTGCCAAAACCTCTTTCAAAACATTAAAGAACGACTCTCTCATCATCACTTTGAAATCTTGAACCACATTAGATCCAATAGCCATGTAGAGAACGTCAAAGCCAACAAGATTGGAAATCTTGAACCCCGTACAACATTGTCTCAAATAGAGATCCAACAGCCGTGTGGAAAACATCAGAGCCAACAAGACAAGATTATGGGCGAAGAAGACGGTGTCGATATCAATGGATCGGTTCTCAACGGTGGGCTTCATAATCTGGTCCATTTAACTCAATCGTCTCGGATGCATCGGTCAACGAGTCAACCATATTCAAATATAAATTAATTGGATTATATTTCTCTCTATTTCACCAATTGAGGGAAATAGAAAGTATTTTCACAAAGTGACGAGGAAATGCATAACTTTACAAAGCTTTCCACAATTCGATCCAAATCATTCTTTAGTAGAGTTATTTACAATTATCACTTTTGACAGAACTTATATTTTTTGATTTGAAAAAATATAACTTACTATTTCATTTTTTTTGATAATTATATATTTTTCTACTTGTTAATTTTTTTTATTGTTAGATTATGTGATTCTATTTAATTAGATAAGATATATATAAAAATTCTATTCGATTTTGATTAAGATTAATAGAAAAGAAATTTAAGAGATAAACTAAATGAAAAAAAAATAGTCTAATTACTTAGCCTAGACCTCAGTTAATCCTAGGTGTTTTCATGTTATGTTGCACAAGTAGCGATATAAGAATAATTCCTTAGTAGTAGAGGCTTGAATAATAGCTTCTTTTTATTTTATTTTTTAATAGCTTCTTCGAATGCCTCTACTCTAAACTCAGCATTTACCTTGAGCCTGGTACGAGAGCTATAGTTTATTGTATTTGCCCTTGTTCCATAAGATTGAATGAGACTTAGGATTTTAGCAGTTGGGGTTCTTCCGAACAGACTTACAAGACCCTCGACTCAATATTAATATATATATATATATCTTCTCTCATCTTCTTTAGTCATTGTTTCATAGCTTGCTTATGTAAATGATAGAAAAAGAGAAGACAAATTTAGTTATTCTTGTTTGAATGACAGTATATTTGCCGATAAAATAAAAAAGTATTCTGAATGATATTTAAAGGTACATAATCATAATTATATGATTATTTGATTTTAGTTTTTATATTAAAATTTTATAATAATATAATTATAATTTTTATGCTTACAATTACTATCCGAATCTGTTTTGAAATCAAATACCCTAGATCATAAGAGCTTTAGATCTATTTTGTATTAGATATGTTTCGTGTTATCGCCCTTCACTTACAAAGAATGATTTGATATATTCGACGCAGTTATTTGCTTGCGGATGATAAGATTTCCTCGTCCGCAAGGATGGCACAAATAGAAGATTACTAACATATCTTGGTCGATGAGTTATGTTACTAGCGTGCCACCGACAATGACTCTTACAATCTGTTTTGGTTGTTGGCCCTACCAAAAGTAGGGCTACTTCTATTTAGAGTGGTTGTAGAGTCGCGATAATGAATGAACTAACGAACACAACTCTATTTAGAGTGGTTGTTGGAGTGAGAGGGGTGGGGGTAGTGGGCGAGGGGTGTCCGTGGGGGTGGGTGGGTGTTTGGATTAGTGTAAGTGTAAAATTACAATTTAAAGAAAAACTTTTCATTTAAATAAAACTGGAATCAGAAGTATTTCTTGGACTTGAAGGTGAATAAATAAATGATTTAAAATACAATCAAAAGATGATGCTCTTGCCTTTCTAATTAAGAATAATTGAAGGTAGCAAATAAGACAATTAAAAATCACTCATAATTTATAGTGGTTCTGCCCCAATCTTGACCTACGTCCACTTCTGAGTCCTTTTTGTCAAGGCCCATCGGTGTCCACTATTGATTTTATTTGGATGAAGACCAAACTCTTACAGCCTTTGAATCTTATAAGGGAGACCTTTTACAAGAATTACAACTCTTGGCTCACACCCTTCCCACTTTTTTTTTTACACCCTTTTAGCATACACTTCTTTTTACAGATTTTTATCTAATGACTTGTGTGAATTCTTATGCTAAATGCAAGAAAACTTGGGGTATTTATAGACCCTATTTGGCTTTAAAATAATGGAGCCAAAATTTAAACATACCCAGAAAAATCGGGTATGGGCGTTACAACTGCTAGCGCCAACTGCGCTGCTGCCAAAAGCCACCATGAAAACAGGGTATGGGTGGTCTAACTGTTGGCCTGGGCTGCCCAATCATTGCCTACTGCCCGAATTCCTAGGTGATGATGGTACAATCGCCATTCACCAACGATACAACCGCTAGGATTTCCGAAAAAGTGATTCCCTTCACTTCTCCAATTATGACTTGTACCTAATATTGACTAATTTTTAGTTCAACCAATTGAGCTCAATCCATCTTAAATGTAGACCCGGTTGCCTTACATTAAGTTGATTTAGATTTTTTCCAAATCAAACCTAATTAGGACTCAAGTCTAACTATAACTCACTTGATTACAATCATAAGGACCATCAAGCTAAACAATGACTTAACTCCCGTCAATCCGGTAACCTCCAGCATTCTTGCGATGAGTTTTATGGTCTTCCTCCTGTGATCTCCTAGCATGTTCCCAATGAACTTCCTGATTTATTTGGTGAACTCCTAGCGAGCTCCCGACAAGCTCCGATTGCATCGTTTGAACCTTGGCCTGATTCCCAAACTTGATCTTGGTCCATCATCTAATTGTATCTCCTTTTCTCTGTCATAGTTAAACCTTAACAATGATAATTATGACTTAATTAATTACAATTAATATGGCCAACAAATCAATTTTAAGACCTTCCCAATTCTCGGTAAGTTTTTCAGCTACCCCGACAATCTTCCGGTGAATCTCGGTCTTCTTCCGTGAACTCGCTTGCACCATCTAGACAAACTCCTGATACCCTCAGCGAGCTTCCGACGCACTCCAGGCGAGTTCCCAACCGCATTGTCCTTACTCCAGCCTGATGTCTGGACTTGACTTTAGCCAAACCTCTTATTGTAATTATCTCTCTATCATAGTTAATTCTACATCAATCAACTTTAACAATCTTGTTAGATCAATAACCCATCAATTGATTTCATCATCAAAATTTGAGATTCAATAATCTCTCACTTTTTGATAATGACAATCAATTGATGACGGGAGTTAAATCTTACTCCTACATCCATGCCATGATTCAAATAAGAAAACTTAAATTAAAGAGAACCAACCACTCTTGAATTCAAGTATCATAACATCTATTTATCAAATTTTGAAATAATATATCATGAATTTTAAAATCATCAATGAATCATCAAAATTTCAAAGTATATAACATGAATTATGCATTAATCATACATTAAGTTAAAGTTATCTTCTTTAAGTCATCAATTATTTCTCCCCCTCTGTTTATCAACAAAAATAGGAAAATATCTATTTCTTTTCATTTTGATATATATGTCATCAATTTGTCATTTCTCACCCTTTGTCATCAATAAAAGTGTGAAATGTTAGAACAAATAATTTCAAGGCACATGTGTCATTGCTCCCCCTTAGTAAAATAGGATATGGGCTATAATTTTTTTTATGAATTTTTTTTCTCTTTGTCATATATCATTTTTCATATATGTGTCATCAATATACTATTTCTCCCTCTTTGTCATTAACAAAAAGAGGTGAAATAATAAGCAAATAATTTCATGATACATAAACTCATCACATGTCAAAATTTTTATATTTTACAAAATATATATTGATTGAATATTTAATTGCTCCCCCTTAGTAAAACATAATTTTCTTATGAAAAATTTTATTCTCTTTTTGTGAATAATAAAGAAAAAGAAATGAAGGAGAGGAGGTCTAAAAGATCCAAAAAAATTTAAAAAATAGTACATTCATCAAGAATTTAATATCAAGAGCTCATATCAAGCATCATAGAAGTTTTTGTCATATAGCCTTCTTTTGTAAATATTCATCAAGATTCATAAAACAACAATAATCTTTAAAACTATCTTATCACAAAAATTTGAATCCCCTTATGTTTATTTTAACGAGAGTGATTTGAAAATCGAGCTCCAAAATTTGAGAAATCCAAGAAGAATTAAGAGTCACTCATGCATTTAAATTATATGATATTAAAATACAAATAGCAAATCATATTTTTTTATAGATCATGTTTATGTATATTTTCTTTCATTTTTGTATACAAGAAAGTACAAAAAAGAAAAAGAAGTGAAAAACATCATATCACAAAAATACTTAAAATCTAAGAAAAAAATCAAAAGCTATCCATGTAATTTAATTCATCTTATGAAAATTTTAAGCAATGTAGCAAATCAAGTAAATCATGCATTTGCATGTAAATTTTGATATGAAGTGCAATTTATAAAGTCCAAGAAATCCAAAGAAAAATATGATAGTAATTCAAGCTCAAATTTTGAATTATGCATTTCGCATGTATTTAGAAAATTTAAAATTCTAAATTTTATTATAAGCAAATTGTTTCTCATTCAATTTTATCATATCCAATTTACTTCTAATCATATTGATACTTTCATTTCCCCCTTTGATCATTGATAATATAATTTTTCTTTTTATATCAATGTTCTAATTAACCCAAAAGTATAAGGGGAATCATGTCATTAAAATGAAAAATCAAACCTTTAAGTATCAAAAGACATGATTTAATAAATTTGCTCCTTCCTTTTTACTTATGAATTTCAACATACATAATTAAGAATTCTTATGTATTTTAAAATTCCTAATTTTTTTTAAGCTAATTGTTTTTATTATTCAATTTTATAAGATTTATCATATCTAATTTTTCTTTTAATCATATTAGTAATTTTATTTTTTCTTTTGGTCATTGTCACAAAAGATGACATAATTTCTTCTTAACATCCATATTCAAATTATGCCCAAAAGTATAAGAAGTCAAGGAAATGTTCATGTTAAAACAAATCTCTTTCAACTTATCACAAATTTAAGAAATTTTAATTTTGGTGGTAGGTTATACCATTCATGAGTTATAAAATAAATCATGTTAAGAAAGATATTAATATCAAAAGACATTCATAAATACCAAAATACATGATTTAATTTAATAAATCTCCTCTTACTTGATAAAATAAAATCTTAAGAGATCAAAGAAGAGTTTTCATTCATAAAATATCAAATTATAAATATCAAGATCATGAGTTAATTTTAAGGAAGAAAAAATAAAAGATCTTGATATATATATATATATATATATATATATATGAAACTTCTTTAAACGAACTTGATTTATATAAGGATTTCAAGTTTTGATTTCTTAATATGTCAAAATCATAATTTAAGTTATGAAATCATTAAGATGTCAAAAAGGTTAAGTAAATTCATCAATCTAAAAATCATTTAAACACATATCTAAAATCATAAAAAATCACTTTTCAAAAAAATTTCAATGAAGGCAACATAGATTGTTTTCCAAAAGAAAATAGCTGAAATTTTCTAATTTATTTTTGTAGTTAAAGAGATTCAACAATAATGGTATCAATTTATCTCTTGTTGAAGAATTGATAGGATAAATATTTTCAAAAAGAATTATCCTCTTTTTAGTTATTTGTTTCAAGAATAATTTTCAAATTAATGAATTTTCGATTACCGAAAGTCAAATATCATTTCAAAAGGAATCATCAAGGTCATTACTATAACACATCAAAATGATAAAACATCTTCAAAGTAAAAAATTAAACCTATCTCAATTTCAATTTTTAAATAAGTCTAACTCTTTACACATAGTGCAAGGAGTTGACAAACTCATTTCCAAATTTTTATTTCTTTCATGTGCAAATTCAAAAATAATCTATCATTTAACAACACACATTCAACTATTTAAATTAATTATTCAATAATAATATTTATAAGCTAACTTAGTCAAAAACACCATAACATTTAAGTTAATCAATAATAGCCTTTGCATTTAAACCAACATCTAAGCTAATAATTTTGAACCTATTATTCAATTATCATCAAGATACACATTCAACTATTTAAATTAATTATTCAATAATAATATTTATAAGCTAACTTAGTCAAAAACACAATAACATTTAAGTTAATCAATAATAGCCTTTGCATTTAAACCAACATCTAAGCTAATAATTTTGAACCTATTATTCAATTATCATCAAGATCTCATTTTCGTAAATTTCAATATAAATATTTTTGTTAACAATGACTAAGGTTCTTTAGTTGTAGTTCATTTTCATACTAGTATGCTATAGCTATGCATTATCAAGATTAATTATATAATCATGAACTATTTTTAATAAAAGGATTTGTTATAAAAAAGATTATTTAGCTTCAAACATCTTGATTAAAATAATTTTTCCTTATTTTTGAAATCTTGGCTAGAGAGCTTGATAAGTAAATTAGATCTAAAGTCAAATGGCTTGAGCATCCATAAGATACCATTCTATTTTACTCATAGCCTTGGTTTAATGACAAACCTATAAGAAATATTTAGGTAATCATTTTATATTGAGACCTATATGAATAACTTTGTCTTTCTTATCTAATGGTTTTTGGTAGTTTGTTGTTCCCTTATGAACCCAAACTAATTTGTAAAGATTATAATTTCTAAGTAGATATTTGTTCGCTTTATGTCATAATCTATCATAAAATTATATTTTATTTTTAGTGGTAAGTTTAGAGTGGGTCCTTTAAGAAAGGTAGTTGGCTTTTATTAGGTCCCACAAAACCTATTCCTTTTCTCCTATTAACATGACCCTTATTGGCAAGGATCATATTAAGAAATTTATTCCCTATTTCAAAATTTTCTAATGTTTGTTTAAGCATGATATTTTCTTTTTTAACACTATCTAGTATTTCACATTTAGAATAAGGATTGTGTGAAACTAATAAATCATACATTTTATCAAGTCTACTAATTTACAAATCATATTTATTCTTAAGCAACTTAAAAAATTTACTAATTTATCTAAATTCATCAAACAATTCATGAAAATATTTAATAATTCAATAAAAGAAATACTTAATGAATTACTAACCTCATTGTCAATGGTCATAAGCGCGAGATTCTCCACTTCTTCTTGATTGTGATTTTCATCTTTAGAGCGCTTTGGTTTCTTACGTTCATAGCAAGAGGTTTTGTCCATCTTAAGATTATTTTTATGGTTCATGTTCATTAATTTATCTTGTTCATTTGCAAGAGGTTCAAAGACCTTATAACTCGAGATTTTAGTCGAGGAGTCATATGTTTTCTTTAGTTCAAATTCCTTCTGGTTCTTTGAAAAGTGTTCTTAGGTTCTTAATATCAAATTCTTCTTGTTCTTAGGAATGTATTCTTCTTATTCATTTTTGTAAGATATTTTATTTAATGATTCATTTAGGTTCAGTATGCTTTTATATGTTAATTCTAATGTATACAAAATCTCAAAAGCCGAACCAATTTTATTTTTGTTGAGAGCATAATATAAGCATTCATATCTTTTGTATTCAAAGAGAATATTTATTTTTTATAATCATTCTAATCATTTATTAGATTAGATAACTTCTACAAACTTTTTTTTAACAATACACCATAAATCAAAATCTATCGAAATAAAAAAGATACATATTCAAATTTACCAAGATGTGTAGTCCATCCCATTGAACATAGAAGGACTTATGATGCATTGACCCTCATTCATGCCAAACAAAGCCATTTACTCAATTAAATGGGTGTTAATCCAATAATAAATAAGGTCTTGCACTAATACCAATTGTTAGGATCAATTGGCACTGCGGGGGGAGGTGAATTAGTGCAAGTGTAAATCATGTTTTAAATAAATTTTTTTTATTTAAATAAAACTAGAATCGAAATCATTTCTTAGACTTGAAGGTGATAAGTAAATGATTTAAAACACAATCGAAAGTTAATGTTCTTGCCTTTCTAATTAAGAATAATTAAAAGTAGTAAATAATACAAGTAAAGAGTACTCACAATTTATAGTGGTTGGGCCCTAATATTAGCTTACGTCCACTTCTGAGTCCTCTTTATCAAGGCTCATTAGTGCCTACTACCGATCTTCTTTGGGTTAAGACCAAACCCTTACAACCTTTTAATCTTATAAGGGAGACCTTTTACAAGAATTATAACTCTTGGCTCACTCCCTTCCCCCTTTTCTTTTTCTTGCATGCTTTTAGCACACACTTCTTTTTACAGATATTTGCTAATGACTTGTGTGAATTATTGTGCTAAATATAAGAAAACTTAGGGTATTTGTAGACCCTATTTGACTTCAGAAGAATGGAGCCAAAATTTAGATATACCCGAAAAAACCGGATACGGGCAGTATAACCATCGGCGCTAGCAGCGTCACCATCGAAAGCCACCCTAAGAACAGGGTACGGACGATAGAACCATTAACCTGGGTGGTCCAACCGCCACCTGCTACCCAGATTCTTGGGCGACGATGATACAATCGTCGCTCATTGGTAGTACAATCGTCAGGATTTCCGAAAAAATGATTCCCTTCACTTTTTCAATCTTGACTTGTACCTCCTGTTAACCAATTTTCAGGTCAACCAATTGAGCTCAACCTGGGCTTAATCCATCTCAAATGTGAACCTAGTTGCCTCACATTGAGTTGATTTAGATTCTTTCTAGATCAAACCCAATTATGACTCAAGTCTAACTATGACTCACTTGATTACAATCATAAGGACGATCAAGCTAAATAATGACCTAACTCCTACTAATCTGGTAGCCTCCGACATTCTTGAGGCAAGTCTTGTGGTCTTCCTCCGACGAGCTTCCTAATTCCTTTGGCAAACTCCCGGTGAGCTCTCACTACATTATTTGAACCTTGGCCCGATGCCTAAACTCGATCTTGGTCCATCATCTGGTTGTAACTTCTTTTCTCCGTCGTAATTAAACCTTAATGATGCTAATTATAACTTAATTAAATATAATCAACATAGCCAATAAATCTACTTTAAGACCTTCACAACTCCCGACAAGCTTTTCGGCTACGCCCGATAATCTTCCGGCAAGTCTCGGTCTTCTTTCGGTGAACTACCTTGCGCCATCCTAGCAAACTCTCGATACTTTTGGCGAGCTCCTGACGCACTCCAAGCGAGTTCCCAAGCACATTGTCCTCACTCCGACCTAATGCTTAGACTTGACTTTGGCTAAACCTCTTATTGTAATTATCTCTCTATCGTAATTAACCCTGCATCAATCAACTCTAACAACCTTATTAGATCAATAACCCATCAATTGATTTTATCATCAAAATTTAAGATTAAACAGGTGGCTTGCGATAGGAGAAGGATTGTCATGTATTACAGCATGGAAGGTGGCCACGTGTTCGGTTGCAATTGTGGTTGAAGGAGTCATCGAAGTCTCTATGCGATTTTAGGTTGTTTGTAATGACAAAGGTACGACAACTCACCACGGGCAATGACTTTCCTTGGTTGCTAGTCTTGTCATAGACAAAGGCTCTGTGTAGTATGGTCGGTAGTTGCGTGAGGTAGTGAAATACTAGGAGGGTTATAGCCTACTATGGTCACTAGTCTTGTCAAAGGCTATCGCCTAAGCAATGATTCATGTTTATTTATTTTTCACATAGGCATGATTTGTGTAATCATGATTATAGTCATAATATAAGTTTTTTATACTAATTAACATTCAATAATTATTTTAATTATTATTAAATTTATTTTTATATAAATTAAAATAAAAAAGTAGGTGAATATTGTATTTTATATTCATAGGTTTATCTGAATTTAAGCTATCAAAGTAGCATAAGATGATTGACTTATTGGATATAAATTAAAATAAATATTTTTTATATGATGAATTAGGATAATATTATTTTGGATATTCTTGTAATTAGGGTTGTATACCTAAAGGTAACAACACTATTCCATAAAAATGAGACGAGTCCTCTATATTTATAAAATCTTATATGAATATTAAATATATCAATATTTTATTCAAATAGAGATGATATCAATAGTTTAACATTTTGTGAGAAACTCAAACATCAGCACTGTATTATTTTTATTTTTATAGTGATACTTTCCATTATATTATTGTACTTTTAGTGTCCTTATTTTTTAATTAAATTATTATAAATAGTTTGAGTATATATAATTTACACTAATTACTTTAACCTAATTCAGACTTGGATCACAAACTTAACTATTGAAAATTCTATGAAACAAGCAATTGAAATAAATAATTTAGAAAAACTCTATTTAGGCCTAGTTTTATAATAATTACTAATAATATTTATATTTTATTATAAAATATAACATATAACTTATGCATTGAAATTTATTAAAAATCCATTGGTTGATATGAAATAACTGACTATACCTTAGTATTACAACATTCAAAGAATTCTAGGATATATTTTCATTATGATTGATAAAGTTATAAAGTTTAAAACTATTAGAGAGGGAGTCAATCTCATGCAATTCATTTTTAATTCTCTTACTTTTTAGTTTGACTCATTTAAAATTTAATATAACATAAATAAAGAATAAATAAAACCTAAATAAACTTACTAGTATGTAGAAGAATTAAGATTAATGTGAGGAAAATCTCACGATATTCTGAGCACTACTTAGGGAGTGGGTCACAATTTTTTTAGGGAGTGGGTCACAATAAAAAAAAATTGAAGCATAATTCACTAAATAAATTAGTTGAGTTTATAAAGGCTATACAAACTCATAAAAAGGTCATGGGAATAACTATTTCTAGTAAAGGTCATGTGAATAACTATGAGATTTAATTAGAAAAAGAAAAATATTAGTAGACCTTTATATTCTTCAAATCAGATATTATAAAAGTATACTTGGTGCTTCAACTCATAGTACCAATAATAGATAAGATTTCATTTTAAACTAAAAAGGTCAAATAAATATGAAAGATCCATCATTATACGAAATCATAATAAGTGATAGTTATAGTTAGTTATTGTCTATATTTAAATATAATTCATTTGATGGATCTTAAGGATACATGATCTTATAATTTTAGATATTTATTTTTTAAACTAAAATTATTAGGATATTATCCTTCTTTTAGTGATGATAGACTCAGTATATTTACGATTCAATAAATGTTGACTATGAAATTATATATAATGGTTTGTACAGAATTAGTGTGAATCTTGAGTTTACAGCGACTTATAATTAAGTGTTTAAAATAAAATATAGTTTTATAAATTTTTTAAGATTATATACATGGATCAATTCATATTTCCTATTTGATGGAGAAATAAATTTTATTATCTTTATAGATGACATGTATGACCATATATATATATAATATTTTACTCATAAAGAATGTACTGATCATAGTGAGATATTTTCCTAGTTTTTAAATAAACTCGTTAAGAATCATTATGACATTAGTATCCCATTAAGATCCTACATTACAACATATAGATGAAAAAAAAGTTTTTTAATGGGTATTTAAATGAGAAAATTTATATATAACAACTTAAAGGGTTCACAAAGAAAGAAAAAGAAAGTTTGGCCCGCAAATCTAGAAAATCCATTTGTGACCTTAAACAGGCTTTTAGATAATAATATACAGAGTTGTATGCAAGGTTTATAATTTCATTTTATATTGTCTAGTACGAGCAGTATATATCGGTCTGCTAGGTTACTATTATGCGGACCACCTGCTACCGAGCAATACTATCAAAATCGATTATCGATGGTCGATTTTGATCATCCGCGATCGATTAAGGGAGAAATCGACCGTCAATGGTCGATTGAGAGAGAAAAAAGGAAGAAGAAGAAGAAGAAGAAGAAGAAGAAGAGAAGAAGAAAGAAAAGACCTCCTTTCCCTGTGTCATCCTCGCTCGTGCACCGTCGTCGCCCACGGGTCACTCGCGAGTCGCCCGCACGCCATCCTTGCCCACAAGTGATTCTTATCCTACGCAAGGAGACGGAACATCTCCCCACGCGGGGAGAAAGATCGATTTTTTAATATATTAATATATAATATAATATTATATTATAAGAATTTATAATATATTTTAATATATCGGGCGGTACATACTATGTATATCACCAAGTACTGTATACTGTACTATACTGAAATAATCTCGATATACTGGTACAGACTGGTATGTCAAACCTTGATTGCATGATACTATTACCTCATTCAGATTTAAAGAAAATATTATTGATCGATGCTTATATTTGAAAATAAGTGAGTGCAAGTTTATTATATTGGTCTATGGATGATATTTTGCTTGTCACCAGTGATTTTGGTTTATTATATAAAATTAAGATATTTCTCATTAAGAATCTTAAGATGATTGATGTGGATAAGATAGACTATGTTATTAGTATTAAGATACTTAGGAATTGATCTCAAAGATTGTCAAGACTATCTCAGAAATGATATGTGAATCAAGCCTAGAAGAGATTTAGTATGCACCTTTGTTTAGCTAATAATATACATATTATCATAGGTGAAAATTTTAATCATAGCCAATAACCTAAAAAATGATTTGGAAAAGAATCAATAAAATATTCCTTATAGATAGGGAAGTTTATTATATGCTTAAGCTTATACTAGATCATATGTCAATTTTGTAGTAAAGAATGTTAGGTAGATGTTAGAATTATCCATAAATAAAACATTAGAAAGTTGTAAATAAAATGATAAGATATCGGTAAGGGATAAAGTATTATATATTTACATATAAGAGATAGATTTTCATATGATTCTATGAATTATCTCAATAGTAGAAAGTTTACTTTATGATTTATTTTTATATTATCTAGAGGGATAATTTTTAAGAATAGCATAATGCAAATTATATTATCAAAATATAAGCTGATTTCATAGCATGCTTTGGGGCCACTGGTCAAACTTCATAACTATTAAATTTTATCTTAGTTATGGAAGATACTTTGTGATATACTACAGTAGAATGATAAGTATTGCTATAGTTATATGTATTATGATATAAAATACTTACTAGTTAGAGAAAGAGACTGATTAAACAACTCACGTTAATTGGGAATTTACTAAGGCCTCACAGCTAAAGGTATTTAAATAATATAATTTTATAATTGGACTCATGAGTAACTCACAAAAGATATAGTGATATATATTTGAGTAGGTATTATAATTGATATTTTGATTATGTAATTGAAATTCTTTATTTTTACTATTATGTGTACATTTATGTACATATTATGGTTAGATGTGATAACAGGAATGTCTTGATGAGATAAATTATAAGGGTCATTATGGACTATGAAAGATTAACCGTATTATGGTATATATAAGAAAGGATAATATTAATGACATATAATCGCTATGACTTACATAGACTTAATGTACTATTATTATATTTATTGAACTTATATTTTAAAATTCATTACCAAGTGTAAAATATTTTAAAAATATTTTATAATATAATTAGATAAAAGTATTTTTAAATAAAATTATATTTTAATTTTAATTTTAAATTTATTTTATATTTTATTAATTAAGGGGTTAAGTGGAAGAAATATAAATTATGTGATCTTATTTAATTAGGTAATATATATTTTAGATCTGATTGGATTTTGATTAAGATTATCAATTAATAAAAAAAGTTTATTTATGGTAAAATTATATGATCTTGATAAGAGGGATTATCTTACTTTATCACGATTTTTTTGCTTTTGCATATAAATAGGTATGATCTCTTGTAAAATCAATATACATAAAAGAGATAAGATAAAAGAGAGGAAAATGATAGTATGATTCTTCTTACTGATCAAAATCTATTTTCTTCGGATCCAAGGATAATGTGTTTACGGTTTAAAAAAAATATTGTGGATGACACAATACACATATATAATATTTGTTGTATGATCGTTTGATTTTAATTAAATTTTGTTATGTAATAATATAGTTTTTATGCTAATATCTATATTTAATGTGTCATGATGCACACTTCCCTCGTTCTACGATGTCATGTCTTTCTCGCGTGGGATGTCCACGGCCGAGCAATTATGATATATACATCTCCTTCTCAGCAAGATTTGAGGGACAAAACCATTGTATACTTGCTAAGATTACTTCTCATCCTCATATGAACTGTTCTACGTGTCTCTCCCTTAATATTACGAATTAGGAGAGACTATAATAGTCATGCCCGTCACAGGTCTTGTCTCACAACATCTTCAGCATCCTCTCTATCTCTCTCTTCTAGAAAGATAGATGACATTGACAAAAATATCTAAGAGCGTGGGGTGTACGAGGGACGGCTCTAAGTTGGGACAGAAGGCATATTACAACCCTAAATCAAGTATGCTGAAGGTGTTCGCAGTTGTACGGTTCTGCAATGGAATGAGTGATGAGACACGCATGCATGTGGGTGGCAGGATGATTTGGATTTGCAAGCCAAATTTAAGAGTCATGCCTCCTTCGGCCAAAAACCAGCTTGTTAATTATGAGCATCGAAACAACTCTTACCAGATCTCATAAATGCATATACTGCTAGGAAGAACTCTTATAATAAAGATGTTGGGAACAACTATATCTGGTTCTCTTCTCGAGCGAGAAGATACTGAGGTGGCAGTGGCTGATCATTAGGAAGGGAACACCTACGAGTGACAGCTCCACTGTTCAAGAAACTAAAACAGTGTTCAAAATTACTAGCACTTGTCACGCATGTTAACAAATATATTATACGTGAATCTCTTTTTAAAAATTTATTGTATTTATTTATTTATTTTTCTAATATTATCTCACAAATAATCATCATATTTATCAAGTATCTAACTTATACTTCATCCCAGAGGTTTTCCGATAGTGGTTTCAGGTGTTTGACTAACTTAAAATTACTATCATATTATCTTGAAATAATTTACCTTATAGCTTGCGAAAATAGTTTTGAATTAGCACAATGCTCATAGAAAATAGAGATAAAAAATATATATAATAACAACATGATGATTAAATATCATACTAAATTAACTGTGCATATTATATGTGAGTCAAATTAACAAATACTAGTGCAAAATCATTCAAATAACTAGGGATCATCCACATGTCATTATGATGCATGCAATGTGATTTCATATAATATTTTTCATGAATACAATCGGTCATAAATATATGCACTTTATCGTGACTTGGTATTTGAGTCATATATCTAATAGAACTTCTCCCAGTAACAAATCAACAAGAACCATATAATGTCTCATAACTATCATATACACTAATGTAACATAATATATAGGTTAAAATTTTTATTGATCTTTTGTACTATGTCTCAAAATCAAAATTATTTCTATACTTTAAAACTCGTCTAAGTAATCTCTTATACTATGATTTCACATCAAAATCATCTTTCGTATTTTAAAACTCGTCTAAGTGATCCCTCATACTATGCCTCAAAATCAAAGTTGCCCCCCGTACTTTAAAGCTTGTCTAAGTGATCCCCCGTACTATGTCTCAAAATCAAAGTTATCCCTTGTATTTTAAAGCTCTTCTAAGTGACATATCATACTATGCCTCAAAATTAAAGTTATGCCCTATATTTTAAAACTCGTCTAAGTGACCATTCGTACTACGATTTTGAATCAAAGTGGTCCTCTCTGTTAGAAATAATGTTACGTCGTTAGGTAAAATAATTTAAGAGATTATTTTTATTTGAGGATTACAACTAAATAGTCCCAAAGCCCTAATCCATTTTTTCTCTCTTTATTTTTTCTCCAACTTCTATCGATGTTCTTTTCTGTAACTCTGATCTTTGCCTTTATTCATCAACCTCTGTTGGCATTAGTTTGTTCACCTTTTCGTTGTCTTTCTATCTTTCTTTTTTTTTCGGTGTTAGTTTGTTCGCCTTTTTATTGTCTTTTTGTCTTTCTTTTTTTTTTGCTTGAAATCTATAATTTTTATAATTTTATTGATAAATAAATTAAAAGTAAAAATGTATGTGCTTTTTCTGGGTCAAGCACTATATTCTGTCTTTTAGGTCATTCTCTATCTGTTGATTCTCATCTTCAGAGAGTAGTGATGAGGTAAGAGCTTCTATCATGTTAGGCCATGTTATTTTCCCATTGTCAGATCAACCAAGTCAGTCAAAAAGCTGACATCATCCATAAGACTCCCAAAAATGCATAGTCTATGGAGAGGGTGTATCTGCAGCAAGACTTCTAGAACCATATCTTAATTTTTTGTAAGATAAATTCCTGAAGGACATCTCATCTCAAATTACTTGATGATGATTTGAGAATACTTGGTCCGATAATTCTATTCTTTATTTTATGAATATTTAGAATAATATTGCTTTATGTCTACATCTTTAATACTAGCAAGACTTCTTCGAAATGAACTTCAATTTTTAGTTGTTGATGTACCATGTAATTTTTTTAACTTTTCCCTATATGTTTATGTGATGTTCAAGTTATGTGTCTCATCTATTTCGTGGTACTTCTGAATTGTGATAAACTCCATAACATTTCTTATGTTTAAAATTTAGGTTTAAATTTCGTTATTAAGGTCTTGCATTAAATTAAGAGAACCAATATGCTAATAGTGCACCATTTAGCAGGTGTCCCTTGGACCGAAGATGAGCATCTTCAGAAACTAGAAAAAGGTTATTGGCATGGAATAGCTGGAAACTTTATTGTATGTAAGAATGCAACACAAGTTGCAAGCCATGCATAAAAATATATCATTTGATAGAACAATGCCTCACGAAGAAAGAGATGCTTCAGCTTCGTCAAACGATGACTCAAACAAAAAGGATACAGAGAATAATAATAACTCATTGAGTAGTGAAGATATTTGATAAATGATAGAGTTGTTAGCATCTGTTGTAATAACTAGTACCAAATTAGTTAGACTGTTGAGGGAAATCCTCAGCATCTAGCCTCTCTATCCCTCTCTTCCCTTGTATAATTAGCCATCAGTGAATGAACAAAATTGATCGATGCATTATTCCACTCAATCCTTTTTCTCATTTCTATCAATATTGATATTCCTAAATGTGCTTACAAAATTAACGTTCTAAATATTGATATAGTGGAGTCTGAATATGAGGATAACATAGAGAGTTTATGTCATCCTAAAGGTTTTGGGAGTTAGGATCATTGCAAACTTACATTCAGAGAGTTTAACTCCGATCATGATTTTGGAGAGAATCTTACACAAAATATTGGTGACTACTTCAGTGATATTAAGAGGTTTCAGAGTTATCTGCGTGAGTACAATATACAAGAGAGTTTTGACTTAAAATATTTGAAGAATAAAAGTATTAGAGTAGTTGCAGTTTGTATGAAAGCTGAGTGTCGATGGAGGATTAGAGCTGGCTCTAATCCTATGCTCAATTATCTTCAAGTGAAGATGATGACTAACCCACATAGTTGCAAGCGCTATGACATTAATCACCAGATTACTAGTTCTTTCTTAGTCAAGAAGTATCTTACCACATTGAAGGATGACAAATGATGGCCTAATAATGCATTTAAGAATGATGTGAGGTAGAAGTTTAATGTGGAGGTAACAGAGCAAAAATGATATCATGCAAAGAAGAAGACTCTAAAGATCCTTCAAGGTGAGGATAGATTTCACTTTTCCAGGCTAAGGGATTTTGCATCTATAATCCTAGAGACTAACCTAAGGTCAACATGTAAGGTTGGAATCGATCCATATGATGGGAATAGGTTCAGTTGCTCTTATTATTGTTTGGTTGTATGTAAGCAAGGATTCATTGAGGGGTGTAGGTCTATACTTGTAGTTGATGGTTGTTATTTGAAGACTCGTTACAAGACAGTCTTATTAGCAGCTATTGGAATAGATATCAATGATAGAATGTTTTCAATAGCATGGGTGGTAGCTAGCATAGAAAATAAAGGAAATTAGAAATGGTTTCTTGAAGAGCTATTATTTGACATTGGATCAATTGAGGCGCATGGTTGGAATTTCATGAGTGATCAACAAAAGGTATTTTAAACTACTTCCTATATCATGCTTGGGGTGATATAAGTTATAATTATTTACTAACTTTACTTGGAATATTATATATTATTAATTTAGGGGCTCATTGAGGTATTTTCAGAGGTTGTGCCATGTGTGAACCATAGGATTTATGTTCGCCATATGTATGAGAACTTCAAGAAGCAATTCAAGGGTGGGGACTAAAAGTACCTCATGTGACAAGTAGCCTCCTTGATGATTGAAAGAGAATTTGGTTACTCCATGAACCAAATCAAGGAGGTTAATGAGGATGCGTATCATTGGTTAGCAACAAAGGACAATCGTTAGTGGTCAAGGAGCAACTTTGCATGGTATATTATCCTTAATATATTTTGTTTGTTATTGTTATGTAAATTAATATATCACTACTAACTTTGAATTTTTCCTCCAATTTTAGGTACCCCAAATCTGACATGTTGGTCAGTAGAATCGTAGAGACATTCTATTCTTGGATATTAACAGCACAAGACCAACCGATTATCACAATATATGAGATGATTAGGAGAATTGTGTTAAAGATAAATGAGACCCAAAGAGCCAAAATAGAGGGCCATTGCCATGGTATATGCTCTAGAATCTTGAAGAAGATTGATGAAGATAAGAAATGATGCAAAGATTGGATTACGGTTCATACCGATGACGATGTATTTGAGGTGGATCATTTTATTGGAAAAAGATACATCATTAGACTAAGGAAACAGTTCTACAATTGTAACAGATGGGGGCTAATAACTATTCCTTGTCAGTATGGCATAGCCGCTATATATTTCTAAAGGCAAGCCCCAAAAGATAACATGGATCCTTATTACTATAAGGATATGTGGGAGAAATGCTATAATGGAAGAGTTCACACAGTGCTTGGTTAGATAACTTTTTTTTTATCTATCATAGGTTTTATTTCAATATTATAATCCACTTATGGATCCTTTACTAAAGATTGTCACTTACATATATTAATGATTAGTCTTCCGTTGGAGGGTTCTCTATCGAGCCACCATATTTCAACAAAATGATTAGTCTTCCGTTGGAGGGTTCTCTATCGAGCCACCATATTTCAACAAAAGGATTGGTCGACCTAAAAAGATGAGAAAACGAGCTGATGGTAGGGGCAACCATCACAAATGAGAACAAAATTGGGGCACTCAAACAAGTATGGGCGATGTGGACAACAAGGACATAATGCTTATCGATTTCAAAAATAACATAATTAATCTCGTATGTGCAATGTGTTGTCAATCGTCCTACAAATAGGACAAAATGACATAGAATGATATTAAAGCAAGTTGAAATAATAGAAGTCAACCACCACTAGAGTCTCAATCTCAATCACAGGTACATTTTTAATAATACTATTAATTTTCACATATTTTGATAATTAAAACTAACTTTATGAAAATGATCTTTAATATAGGAATGACACCCAACTAAGATACATATCAAGACTACGACAATGCAAATTCTCTCATGATTAAAGGAATAAGCAAGCTTATTCTGAAGCAAGACCCAGGGAAGAAGTATTAGGGTAATAATTAATAGTAGTTGACTATTGATGTTTACATATATTTCACTTTTTGTTTATGAGTTAGGTATATGAGATGAATTACTATTGATATACATTCCACTTAACATAGTTATTGGATTACTAGTAGTTGGGTCATTAGATGTTTATATGATATGTTTAATTGGCAAGATTTCTAACTTTATGGTAGTTCAATCAATTAGTTATATCTTGTTATTCTTTGTAGATTATGTGATTGATTGCAAATGAGATATATTTGAGTTTTAGGGGAGGTGCTACCGAAATTTAGTTACACTTAAAGAATAAATAATCATAATAATCCTATACGTTAAGATTTTTAAGAAATTAATTTTTAATTACTTAAAATAATTAAGTGTATAATAAATAAAAATCATCATCAATAAAGCTTAAAGTGTAAAATAAATTCAAACAGGAAGTTGAGACTAATTTTTTTCATGAGTTTTCTATTGCTTAATATCATTGTAGTAACATTCAAGGGATAAATTGATGAATAATGATAGTACGAGGGTATATTTGATTAACATATCATAGTACAGGGGATGTCTTTGATTTTTTAAGTTCTCTTCACATAGTTTGACTATATTAAAGAAAATCAAATATACCCCTCCCCCCCTCTCATTTTAAAAATAAACGTCGTTACTCTTTTTATTAACATAGAGGATTTGTTTAATGTCTATAGAATAGTATTGAAAGCTACTTTGATGTGAAATCATAATACGGGGGGCACTTAGACGAGTTTTACAGTACGATAAATGACTTTGATTTCGAGGCATAATACGAGGGGTCAATAAGAATTTCAGCCTTATATATATATATACACACACCATTATCATCATCATCTTATCCTAATCGAACACACGATGGTATACTATCCCAATTATAGATAAAAATATATTATTCCAACTGGATGAGTTTATCTCCCAATAATAGATAGATAATCTATATTATACTTCCAATAACAGATAGAGTGATATCATTTTTAACTATACTTACAATTTGCTAATTTGCGAATGAAATTGCCCTTCTCTCCTATAATCACATCTAGTAACATGTCATCATCGTATCATCAACTCAATCAATCAAGCACATAATCATAAAATAATAGATCATATTAAAAGGATGCTATAGGGGATTAGAACCAGTGGATGCTACTTGCTACACAATAGGCCCGGAGCTTCCTATCATATCGGACACAACCACATGTAGATCTCACATCCAACCTAAGCAGTTAACTCATTTGTCTATTAATCATGTATCATGTACGCATATGATATACAAGATTCGATAAATGCATCAATATGGATGTAGGAACATCGATCAAATTATTCACCATGCATCAAACATTATTCGACATGTACTTGCATGTATGAGATAATATCAATACATCAATAGGAATGTATGTCAGTAGTACAAGTACTCCTCAAGCATTATATGCTTCAGAAAGATTATATTATTCTTTTTACTTGTTTCTTTTATGGGTCAAGTATATGTCCAATATGAATCATAAGTGTAGCTAGAAAAGGCCACTAGCTTGTACAGTGTAAACTACACAATGTAGGTTATATATCAAAATATGAGTAATATATCATGTAGTCGATCAATATTTTCAACATATCACATCTTATCATTAAAACAACATCCTACAATCCAAAGATATGTGGCAATCAATTGTTAAGGGCCACAAACTCACGTACTAGTATATAACAGCACATATAATCTAGTTCTGAACCTCAGGCAAATAAATCTCATGCTCGGTGTGGATCACAAGTCTGAATACTCTATCTATATCTTAGGCGAGCTTATGACAAACCTATTTAGGATGATTCATCAATAACAACATGATACAAACAATAGGTTACTTATCCACCAAGGGCTAAGAATATCTTAACCCCTCCCATAAAATCTGAAAGTTGAATATAAAATAATATGAGAAAGGGAAGAGATATAGTAATAAGGTACTGCTAATTCAAGAGTAAATCAAATAGGAAAAAAAAGATACCAAAGTGGGGAAAAAAAAACTATATTGAACTTTTCAAGAAGAAAAAACTGACAGAGATCTTCAACTATTCTTGGACCTGAACCCTATCGGCCTGAATACATGAGACTTAGATAAATCTGTACATATAGGTGTCATTTATTTGTAGATATGAAATATAATTAAAACCAAGAATTTCCATATCCCTATAACTAACTCTATTTGATCAACTTATTTAAAAGATAAGATAACAACAATCTAAGATATTTCAAAAGATATACCTTAACTTTTAGTACTCCCCCTTAAAGTATACTTTTAGAGATAAATCCTATATTGCTTCAAAGTCTTCAAATGATCCTTTGAAAAGAAATTTGATAAAGATATCTAAAACATTATCTTTGCCTTTGACCTCCATGATCTCAATTGACTCCTTGAAGCACATTTTCCTAAGATGAAATGATGTTCACTTTCAATATGCTTCATTCTTGCATGATAAACTGGATTTATAACCAATTTGAAGGTACTTTGATTATCACACTATAAAATTATTAGTTTATTAGTTGACAATAAACATCCTCGATTAAATGTCTTAACTATATACATTCTTGAGCAACAAATAAGGAAGCTTTATATTCTACTTCGGTTGTAGAAATATAGATCTATTATTATTTCTTACTACACCATGAGACACAAGCAGAACTATATAAAAAGACATAATCAGAAGTAGATCTATGATTATCCAAATCACCTTTTAGATCAGTATCTATATAATCATGCAATTCAAGATATATATCTTTATAGAATAGTCCCAAATCAAGATAGAAATCATATCTTTTAAAATTCTGTATCAAAATGTGACAAGACTAACTAATAATATCTGATCATATAATTGTTAAGTAGATGAAACTATCAATAAAAGCATAAAAATATTGAGGACCAGAAATAAACTTACCATCATTATAATTTAGTTGTATATTTACATAAAATGGAGTGAAAACCTTTTACTTATGTTAATTTCAAATCTTTTAATATTTTCTTTTTTTTGCATAGCTTGTTTGAGTGATAAATATACTTTTTTTTTATTCATCACTTCTCCCATGGATTTCATATCAAATTAGAGAAAAAAAATCACTATTAATCTTTAAGATCTCTATTTTGTTATCATATCATCCACATATAGAAAAAAAAATATGTAAGGTTCCTTGCTTTTTAACAAATAAGTTAGGATTTAAATAATAAGAAAAATAATCACAAACATATAAGTATTGAGCCAATACCTTGCTTTGACAGCTTGCTTTAACCCACAAAAGATATTCTTGAACTTGCAAACATAATTTGGTTTAGAAATAAAGTATACTATGGTGGTGTTCTTTATAAATATCCTTATCAATTTCATCACATAGAAATACATTATTCACATCAAGTTATCAAAGCTTTCATCTAAGATTAGATACTAGAGCAATCACCATCATATCCTCTTGGCCAGAGGACTAAAGGTTTCCTCATAAATTTCTTCATCTTGTAATAAGTCTTATCTTATATCGATCTATACTTCCATCTAATTTACGTTTCAACTTATAAATCCATTTGCAAGTAATTAGATCTATATTTGCAAGCTTGGGCATAAGATCCTAAGTTTCATTTTTATGAAGAATCATCATTTCTTTATTCATGACATCATTCTACTCCTTAACACCTCTGGCTTCATTAAAATAAGTAGAGTCAATATCATCAATTGGTTCAAAATAGAAATAGTGACATATGTTTAAATTATCACCATCTCTATAATGTGTTGGTTTGACAATTGTTCTTTTTGATCTTCTTAATGTTAAAATTTTTGTTTCATGAACATCATTACTCCCTCTATCATTTTGCTCCACTGTTGGTGATGAAAAAATAATAGGAGTAGATACAAATAAGGAAGAAGATGAGCCAGAGTCTATAAGAGCATTACATCATAAATAAACTCAACCATAAGTTTTGAACATATATCACTTTTATAATTATAATTGATACTTTCAAAAGAAACTATCTATGGAGGATAAGAAGAAGAAACTTCATCAAACACAACATCTCAAGATATCATATACCTATGTGTTCATGGATCTATACATTTTCAATCTTTTTTCTTTTATCATAGCCAATAAAGATACATTTCTTTGTAGTATCAAGCTTACTTCTCTTTAAGTTTAGTATGCTAATATAGCATGAAGAATCAAATATTTTGAAATATTTTAATATTTGATTTCTCACTGAACATGAGCTCATATGGAGACTTCAGATTAGTTAGACCAATGAGAGTTCGATTAATAACATAAGTTGCACATATCATACCTTCTGCTAATAAGGTCTTGGATAAATTCCTTGTATGAAGCTAATACTTACAATTCTCCACAAGATGTCAAATCTTTTGTTCTATTACACTATTTTAGTTTGATGTATTTGCACATGTAAATTCCTTTTTGATGCCATGCTATTTGTAAAAGGAGAATAATCTAGCAGAAGTGAACTCATCGCTATTATCGTTGTGTAACCTTTTAAATTTTATTTCAAGAACACTTTCAACTAATTGTTAATGAACTATTGAAATTTTAAAAATACTTTTAATTTTTCCTTCACAAAATAGACCCAAGTGAACATTGTAAAATCATCAATAAAAAGAAGCTTATAAATGAGATAAAGTTTGAGTAGGAACCGTTATATTACAATGAATAAGCTCCAAGAAAATAATTAGATCTTAAAAGTGATCTATCAAAAGGTTGTCTACTTAATAACCTTCATAAACTTCAATACTACTAAAAGTTGTAAGATTAATAAAAACAGTAATTAGATTTTTCTACATCATAATCTTTAATTTGAGAAAATTTATATGATCAAATCTAGCATGCTAGATTGATGCATTACCATTTGTACTCATCCTACCAACATAAGAGGTTGATACTGATAAAGTAAATAAAATTTTGACCCTTCTATCAGTATCTATTATATCTGCATTTAATTCTTTTATGTTGGGAAGAAACTTGATTTCAATAGGATCGAAAAGAATATAATTTTTAGCATCAACTGCATTTGTAATAGAGAAGAAAATTTTCTTCATACTTGCAATATGATACACACACTTCAGTATAATAGAATCATTATCTTTATATGAGATTATGATGATGCCTTCCTTCTCCACTTGGTGAAGAGTATTGTTTCCCATGATAATTATATCATTGCCTTCATATTGATGAAGATAGATAAATTTAGTACTATCACTAGTGAGATGATGATATCTTAAATCAACTATCTAGTTATGTTCAAAGTTAATATATGTCATAGCCTTAGTAGCTTCAGTCATACAACATTTGCCCCAATCTTTATAGTAGTATTGGAGCAATCTTCATTACTTGCAATATTTCCTCCTTTAATCTTCAGACAATAATTTTTGTTGTTATGTCTTAACTTGCCATACTTATAATACTATCTTCTTTCAATTTATACTATTAATTGACTCTGACTTATTATTAGCATTATCCTTCTTTTATTTTTATTATTATCTTTTTTCTTATCTGTGGAGAAGTCATCTCCATCTCCCTTGAATTAGAAACTCCCACCATTTGATAAGCAATATATTTCTGAAAAGTAAGAAGATTTTTTAACTCAATTAAGTATGTTTCTTAAACTCATCCTTGAATAGATATAATTTAAATAATATACTTTTCAAATACCATGAATAATATAATATTTCCTTTATGCATCATAAATAGACTCATTTGGATCTAAGTTATTGAATCTCGAATTTTGATTCTGAAATCAATTGATGGATTATTGATCTAATAGGATTGTTAGAGTTAATTGATGCAAGATTAATTACGATAGAAGGATTATTACAATCAGGATTGGCCAAGGTAAAGTCCATGCATCAAGTTAATGCGGTTGGAAACTTGCCAGGAGTACGTTGGGAGTTCACCGAGGGTATCGGGAGCTTGCTAGGATGGCGTAAGGGAGTTCACCAAAAGAAGACTGAGACTCATCGGAAGATTGTCGGGGATAGCCAAAAAGCTTATCAAGAGTTAAAATGATCTTGTAATGGATGTTTTAGTAATTATGATTATTTTTAATTAGGTCATAATTAGCATCGTGTCGAATTAACTATGACAAGAGCAATGGAGTTCCAACTAGATGATGGGCCAAGATTAAGCTTGGGCATTGGGTTGGGTTTAGACGATGTAGTGCGATCTCGCCGGGAGTTCGCTAGGAGATTCACCGAAGGGATCGAGAAGCTCGTTGGGAACACGCTTGGAGATTGCCAGAAGAAGACCATAGGATTCACCGCAAGAATACCACAGGTTGTCAGATTAGATGGGAGTTAGGTCTTATTTAAGCTTAATTGATCATTAAATATTATATTCATTGAATTATAGTTAGAGTTTGAGTCTTAATTGAGTTAGATTTGGAAGGAATCCAAATCAACCGGATCCACTATAGGGTTTGGTTAAGCTCAAGTTGAGGTCAATTATTTGACCAAGGGAGTGGTCAACTGATGGTTCAAGCCGAAATTTGAAAAGTGGAGGGAACAACTTTTGTGAAAATTTCGATGGATAAATCGTCGGTGAGCGATGGGTGTACCACCGCCACCTAGGCTTTCAGACGGTTGACGACGGCTGGCCCACCCAGGCTGGGTGGTTGAACCACCCGTACCTAGGAATCTGGACACTTCCGGTGGGTAAATCGCTCAAGTCAGCGGGTGAACCACCCATACCCGAATTTTCTAAATATGTTTGATTTTTAGCTCCAAAAATCTGAAGGTACCTAGAGCCTATAAATACCAAAAGTATTCTTGCATTCAACATAACACTTCTAGGGAAAAATTATATGAAAAACTTATGTGAAGTGTAAGAAAAAGAAAAGGGGTAAGGGAGAGAGCTTACAATTATAAATCTTGTCTCCCTTGTAAGCTCAAGTGTGAGGGTTTATTCTTCACCTAAAGAAGATCAGTAGTGGACACTAGTGTGCCTCAAGAAGGATAACTCATGAGTGGACGTAGGCCATTGGTGTCGAACCACTATAAAAATTATGAGTGTTTCTTTGCTTTTAATTACTTACATATTCTTATATTGATGATTCCGATTTAACTCACTCTTTGAAAGTAAAATTTTTATATTACTTGTCTTTTAGGTTTACTTATCAACTTAGCAACTTTCATTCGAGCACTTATTTATTTTACTAAAGACTAAAAGCTTCATATTTTATATTTTGGTTTAATCAAAAATATTTCTTCTAAATCGAATATTTATATTAGCACTAATTCATCCCCCCCCCCCTTCTTAGTTCTGATTGATCCTAACAATTGGTATAAGAGCTTTAGTTTTTCTCATTTGGTTTAACACCCAAGAGAAATGACTTTTTTTGGCTTTCAAGAGGGTTTTTCTATCGTTCGTCCTCCCATATTCAATGGGACAGACTACACTTATTGGAAAACTTAGATAAAAATTTTCTTACTTTCTTTAGACCTTGATTTATGGACTATTATTGAAAACGAATTTGAAAAGTCTTCTCTTCCAATGAACAATTGAAATGATTTTGAGAAGAAGACTCTTTAAACGCAAAGACTATGAATGTCTTGTTTTGTGCTCTTGATAAGAATGAGTTTAATTATGTCTTCGCTTATGATTCAGCTTTTGATATTTGGCATACTTTGATAATCATACATGAAAGCACAATTAATATAAATGAATCAATGAATGAAATATCTTACAAAAATGAACTTAAAAAACACCTTCCAAAGAACAGGAAGGAATTTGAACTGAGAATATATGACTCCTCGAGTGAAATCTCGAGTGATGAGGACCTTGAACTTTTAACAAATGAATTAGAAAAATTAACGAACTTGAACCTTAAAAATAATGTAAAGATAGACAAAATATTTTGCTATGAACGCAAGAAGCCAAGGAGCTCCAAAGATCAAATGTACAACCAAGAAGTGGAGAACTTTGCTCTTATGGCCATCGACAATGAGGTTAGTGATTCATTAAGTAATTCCTTTTTAGAATTATTAAATATAATTTATGATTTGTTTGATGAATTTAAAAAATTTAGTAAATCTTTTAAGTTGCTTAAATATGAACATGATTTGTTAGTTGCTAAAATTGATGAAATGCATGAGTTATTAGCATCATACAATCCTAGTTCTAAATGTGAAATGCTAGACAATATTAAAGAAAAAATATCATGCTTAAGATAATGTTAGAAAATTTTGAAATTAGTAATAAATCATTGAATATGATCATTGCTAATAAGGGTCATATTAGTAGAATAAATAGAATAAGCTTTATAGGCAATACCCAACAAAAGCCAACTATTTTTATTAAATACCAACAAAAGCTAACTATTTTTGTTAAAGGATCAACTTTAAATGTGCCATCAAGAATTAAGTGTAATTTTTATGATAGATTAAGACATATGGCTTACAAATGTCCATTCAAAAACTATAGTCCTCAAAAGTTAGTTTGGATTTCTAAAGTAATCATAAAAAATCTTATGTCATTAAAGAAAATGAAAAGAACATGTCATGAAGGACCAAATATTAAATGGGTACATAAATCAAAACCTCCCATAATGTAAAATTATTTCTTAACAAGGTTAGGAGCAATAAAAATATTTTGAAAGTAGATGCTCAAGTTATATTACTTGAGATCTTATACTCCTTCAAGCTTACAACCTAAGTAGTAATAAAAAAATTATTAAAATTAAAATTATTGAAAATAAATATTTTAATGGTTCATCATTATACAATTAATATTGATGATGCATAGCTAGAGTATACAAGTATACAAGTTTGTGTAATGATTGATTTAAATTTATATTGATTAAAATGCTATGATATTGAATGCTTATACTGAATGATAGAGCATAGAAAACATATATGCTTCATTTTTAAGTATTTTGAAAATTAGCTTCTCAACTCCTTGCACTATGTGTAAAGAGTTAGACTCATTTAAATATTAAAATTGAGATAAGTTGAATTTTGATGGAAGATGTTTTATATTAAATGAAATCATGATTTAATGATGCATGGTGATTATACTTAATGAGTTTATATTTCAAAATTATACATAATGATCTTTGTGATTTATTGCTTATTGATCTTTGCAATAATGAAATCTTTTTTTTAGTTTTAAATGAGGATACATGTTTTTATTTGACTTAAAAGAGAAAAGCATGTTTGTATGAAATAAAAGGAATATATTTTTACTTGAAAATTTTTTTATCTTATAAATATTTCAAAAATAGATTAATGAATCGATTATGTTATTTTTATTAATATCTTAAACTATAAAAGTGATTTTGATAATTTGATGATTTGAACTTGGATAAGTTATTATCATGATTTTTGGTAAGTTTAGAAAATAAAACTTGAAAATCTTCTTATCAACTATATTTTTAAAAACTTGAAGTTTCATATATATAAATCACGATCTTCTATTTTTTATTCCTTAAAATTAACTAATGATCTTGATATCTATAATATGATATCTTTATGACTCTTCTTTGATCTCTTAAGATTCTATTTTATCATCTAAGATGAGATTTATTAAATTAAATCATGTCTTTAATATTCATGAATGTCTTTTGATATCAATATCTATCTTGACATGATTTATTTTAAAACTCATGAATGACATAACTTATCAACAAAATTAGTATTTCTTAAATTTATGATAAGTTAAAAATTAAAAGAGATTTGTATTATTATGAATATTCTCTTAATTCTTGACTTGACTTTTAATAAAAAGGAGATTTATGATCTTAATAATAATAATTAAAATTTTTATCAATATCATTTTTCTTTTTTATATTTGGATGAATTGAGATTATCCCCTAAGGCTCATTCTCATTATTTACAAAAAAAAGGGGAAAGAAACTTATTGAATGGAATCGTGTCTTTTGATATTCAAAAATTTAATTTTATCTTTAATGACATGATCTCCTTATACTTTTGGGAGTATTTTGAACATGGATGTAAAGAAGTTATGCATTTATATTTCTTTCTTTATAATAACAAAATGTGCGAGATAAAATTATCAATATGTCTATAAGTAAATTGGATATGATAACATTAAATGAAAATCACTTTGCTTAGAATAAAATATAGAATAGTAAATTTTCTAAATACATGCGAAATGTGAGCTTGATTTACTATGTTACTTTGGATTTCTTGAACTTTATAAATTGGACTTCTTATCAAAATTTGTATGATAAATCAATAATTTGCTTGATCTGCTACCTTGCTTGAAATTTGCATAAGACAAATTAAAATACATGAGTAGCTCTTGATCTTTTAGATTTCGGTATAAAATTTATATCTTCAAAATTGAGTATTTTTGTAATATAATAATTTTATTTCTTTACCTTGATTCTACCTTCTTGCTCACACAAAGTAGAAAAAGAAAATCACTAGTATTTCAAGAGATCGTTAAGATTATCAATATTATTTTGAATCTCTTGAAAGTAATTTTGATGATTTTGAATGAGTTATTTACCTATATCGTGATTTTGATTTATTAAAATTATAACTTGAAATTATTTATAAATCAAATCTCTTATGTCTTCTCATATTATTTAAAAGGAGATTTTTGCATAAATCATGATCTTGACAACTTGAGAATTATTATGCATGAATCAAGATATTCTATGATTTATTTTTTTATATTCATAATTTATTTTCATAAATTGAATATCTAATCATCATGTTAATTGTTCTTGATATATTTCATGTGATGATTGGTATATTTCATGATATATATACTTAAAAATGATGTAATGAGAAAAGTTTTACACTATTGTAACCATCCCCTCTTTTTGACAATGACAAAGGGGGGAGCAAAACTTGTTAGCTTGTAAAATTGCTAGCTTGAATAATGTAAAGGAAGCACAAATTTGCTAGCTTGCACTTCCCAAAAGAGAAGAATGAACTCACTAGCTTATATGTTCTAAAGTGATAAAAAATTTACTAAGTTGCTAAGCCTTCATATCTCACAAAATTGTTAATTGTACTTCTCTTTTTTATTGATAATAAGGGGGAAGAAGATATGATAATATGAAATCATGACAATGTATATTGAGTTTGTAAATAAACATGATGATTTAGAATAATACTCATGATTTTAATGATATGATGTGATTAAAATCAATCTCAACATAGATTTTTGAGCTCATCTTAATATTTTTTTAAAAAATTATTAAGAGCTCTTCCCAATGATGAAATGATTCAATAATATCTCTCTTATTTCTCTTCTTATTAAAAGAAAAAAAATTTTATAATGCATATATTAAATGGGAGTAATGTCATCATATGCTGTTAAATTATTAGCTATATTTCAACTTTTTGTTGATGATAAAGGGGGAGAAATATATATTAATGACACATAATATTAATTAATGAATACATAATATTAATTAATGAATACATTGATGACACATGATCTTGTTAAAAATATGGATATCTTGATATAAATATGAATTGATATATCTTAGATATGGATATGAGTGTATAATTCTAATTATGATTTGATGTGACTTGATAGAATTTATGATTTGATTACTTTATGTAAATTCGTGTTGAAATTTGTATAGAATGTTGATAACTTGAATTTAAGAGTATATGCTTCTCTTAAATTTAAGTGGTATGAATTTAGAGGGAGTTAGGATTAACTCCTATCATCAATTAATTGTCATCATAAAAAAGAGGGAGATTGTTGAATCTCAGATTTTGATGATGAAATTAATTGATAGATTATTGATCTAATAAGATTGTTAGAGTTGATTGATACAGGATTAATTACGATAGAAGGATTATTACAATCAGAATTGGCCAAGGTCAAGTCTATGTATCGAGTTGATGCGGTTGGGAACTTGCTCGAAGTGCGTCGAGAACTCGCCGAGGGTATTGGGAGTTTGCTAGGATGACGTAAGAGAATTCACCAAAAGAAGGCTAAGACTTACCGGAAGATCGAGGATAGCCGAAAAGCTTGTCGGGAGTTGGGATGATCTTATAATGGATGTTTTGGTAATTATGATTATATTTAATTAACTCATAATTAATCGTGCTAGACTAACAATAATAGGCCAAGATAAAGCTTGGGTATCGGGCCGGGTTCAACCATGTAGTGGGATCTTGCAGGGAGTTCGCTAGGAGATTCGCCGAAGGGATCGAGAAGCTCGCTAGGAACACGTCGGGAGATCGTCAAAAGAAGATCATAGGAATCGCCATAAGAATTATGGATTAGGTGAGAGTTAGGTGCTTAATTGATCATTAATTATTGTATTCATTTACTCATAGTTAGGGTTTGAGTCCTAATTAAATTGGATTTGAAATAAATCCAAATCAACTCAATGAGGCAACCGGGTCAAAGGGGAATTGATCCATGGTCGATTCCGTATGAATAGGTATTGCTAGTTATACCTCGTGAAAAAAAAGACTTTTTGTGGAATCAGTTATTCCATTTCTTTATAGAGAGATTCCGTTTAAGCAAGCAAATATAGCACGGTTACAGAAATCTATTTATCGCATATATGCTTCAAGGGGCATCATGGGATAACCATCGAGGTGAGTAGAGACCTAAAGGATCGAATAGAACGATATATAGATAAGTAAATCCCTTACAAGTCCCAAAGTATTCTTTTAAGGGGATTCATCATTTAACGGGAGGTAGACCATTCAAAAATCTTACATTTGTATTTTGTCATAACACAAGTAATTCGGAAAATGAAAGTAAAAAAAAAAAAGAAGAATGAAACGTTGGTCCTTAGTGGGAACTTGAGTAAGGAGTAGTTCTTTGTTTGTAGGGTTTTTAGAACAAACTTTTAAAATAAGAAAGAATCGCCTTTTTGAGGTAACTACTTGAGCCAGATGAAAGGAAACCTTCACGTCCGATTTTAAAAGGGGGAATCCAATCCTACAGGAACCTATCTCAATTTTTATTTTGCTAGGCCCATAGTGAAAAAACCTACTTTCTTACGACTACGAGGTTTATTCGAATATGAAATCCAATCTCGGAAATACAGCATACCACTTTTTTTTTACTACCCAAGGCTTCAAGACATTTCGAAATCGAGAAATCTCTATAGGAGCAGGTGCTATCAGAGAACAATTAGCCGATTCAGATTTGTGAATTATTACAGGTAATTCATTGGTAGAATGGAAGGAATTAGGGGAGGAGGGGTCCACTGGAAATGAATGGGAAGATAGAAAAATTAGAGGAAGAAAGGATTTTTTGGTTAGACACATGAAATTAGCTAAACATTTTATTCGAACAAATGTAGAACTAGAATGGATGGTTTTGTGTTTATTACCAGTTCTTCCTCCCGAGTTGAGACCAATCATTCAGATAGATGGGGGTAAACTAATGAGTTCGGATATTAATGAACTCTATAGACGAGTTATCTATCGGAATAATACTCTTACCGATCTATTAGCAACAAGTAGATCTACACCAGGGGAATTAGTAATGTGTCAGAAGAAATTGGTACAAGAGGCCATGGATACACGTGTAAGAAAAAGAAAAGGGATAAAGGAGAGAGATTAGAGTTGTAAATCTTGTCTCCCTTGTAAGCTCAAGTGTAAGGATTTGTTCTTCACCCAAAGAAGATCGGTAGTAAACACCAATGTGCCTTAGGAAGGAGGACTCGGGAATAGATGTAGGCCGTTGGTGCCGAACTACTATAAAAATTGTGAGTGTTTCTTTGCTTTCAATTGTTTACATATTCTTGTATTGATGTTTTCGATTTAACTTACTCTTTAAAAGTAAAGTTTACACGTTGCTTATCTTTTAGGTTTACTTATCAATTTAACAACTTTTATTCAAACACTCATTCGTTTTACTAAAGACTAAAAGCTTCGAATTTTATATTTTGATTTAATCGAAAAGATTTCTTCTAAAATAAATATTTACATTAGCACTAATTCAAACACTCATTCTTTGTGCCGATTGATCATAACAAGAGTGGTATCTCTTAACATAAACTTTTAATCCTAAAAAAAATATTGAGAAATTAAGAGATTATTTTAGATAATATTTATTTAATCATTCTTCAAATACTGAAGTTGAGTCATAATCTTTTTATTGAGCAATGTATCAAGAGTGATTCAAATCTCTAAAGTTTATTTGCAACAAATAATGTATTAAAAAAGATTATGAGAAATAAATTTCTTTAATACAAATTCAGCTTTTATATTTAATGTCCTCCATCTCTTCATAGCATCTCCATTTGTAGCATTTGGTGTTATTATTGGACTATCACCAATCACATTATATAATTTTTTTCTGATGAGATATGACTCCAAATAAATCTTTCAGATCTTGTAGTTAGATTGATTAAGTTTAATACCGAACTCACTAACTTCACTAAAAAAAATCTTGAAATACATATTATAACCCTTGTGGCTCTGGTAGCATGTAAAAAAAAAGAGAGAGATAACATAATAAATAAGATACTATTAGCCCAAGATCAAACTAAATAAGAAAGAAAAAAAATCAAGATGAAGAAGGAATACTACATTGAACTTTTCAAGAAGAAAAAACTTATAGAGATCTTGAATTATTTTTGGACCTCAATCCTATATGTCTGTAAACTTAAAACTTGGATGCAATGTCATTTATTTATAGGTGTGGAAGTGTAATTTAAACCAAGAGTCTCCTATCTCTATAAGTCCATTTAATAGACTTATTTAAAAGATAAGATAACTTTCAAAAAGATATAACTTTAACTTTTAATAACTAAAACATTTTTTTTATCCTTAATATCTGATATGAAATTAATTTGTTCTTGGTCAAAACCATGGATGCAGCAATGTTAGTGATTGGTTAACCAGAAGGAAATTAATTAAACCGATCACATTAGGTCCTTGAGAAAATCTACATTAAAACATCAAAGATTAAACTACTGAGATCTGGTTAATGTTTGTCTTTTCCTATAGATATGTATATATGGATGGTTGTAGGGTCTCTTTCTTACTAATCTTCTTTCTAACGCAACCTTCATTCTGTTTGTTTGTATGGCCTCTTTCTTACTAAACTTCTTTCTAATGCAGCCTTCATTTTTGTTTTGTTTTATTTCAACTTCCTCCTTTTTTTCCTTTTTCTTTTATCTTCCCTCCTTTCTCTCCTCTTTTATGTCCCATCTCACCCACTTGGCTGGTCGAGTGCATGCTTAATGCATTCGTGCAGACTCGAAACAGCTTGTGAATTAGCCGTGTTCGCGAGCCTGCATGAGGACAAGAAGTGATGGTACCTCCTGGCCGAAGGTAAAGTTAACCCTATGTATAACCCTGGCAATTCAGGTGGTTGATCCTTTTGAGTGGCTTATCTTGCGATCTACAAAGGAGTTAGCAACTGTTGTATCAAAACTACCTAGTATAGATGGATTCAGACCTTAACAGTCAATATCAAAATCTAGGAGTTGTGCGTTACTCAAGTTGGAATCCCGGGCATTAAGGGGGTGGAAGATATATGCCTCTTGGGAAAGTTGGTGTGCTGGAGGTGGGACACTTACTGGTTTCCCATGTCAAACTCTCATGACAAGGAGCAGCTTCAATATCCTGTTGGGTTGTCTTGAAGGACAAGATGCTTGATTCAATGGACTAACACAGGTGAAGCATAAACACATGCCATCACAGTTTTCACTGAGAGCAAACTTTGGCTTTACATAGGGTGGGAGCAAGCAAGGAAGAAAGCTTCAGTGTCTCCATCACATGGATTCCTTTTGCGAGAAAGCATGTCATGTAAATCACTAGACTTGATTAGATCTGTAGATAAGGGAGAGATTAGAGAATGATTGGAATAACTTGTTGTATCGTATCGATTGACGCGCTTGATAGGTTAATTAAGCCTGTCAGAGTTAGTCTTTAACCAATAGTTTACAGTGGTGAAACCCTAGAAGATGACAGCACATGGAAGGTGAACTAGTTTATCTACCATGTACACACACATATAGATATATATATATATATATATATATATATATATATATATATATATACTCTCATCCTCCCTCTTTAAAGGTTCCATTCCAAAGGAACAGTGGCCACGCCATTACTGCAGAATACTTCACAGCTCCCAAGTCTCTGTTTGCTGGGTTTTACAGAATCGATATCTGTTATGGACGAACAAAATGTCATTTACTATGACACTGCAAACTCAATAAGATTTGGAGAGATAGAGATAGATCTAAAAGGTTTTTTTTTATTAGAAACTATAAATTATTAAAGATTATAAATAAAAATTAATTACGACTAATTTAATTAAAAACGATTGCATAAAATATAGGTTGATTTAAATTATTTAAAATATTCAGAAAAAAGATAATAATGTACGCGTTGAATACATCTACTGTTAACGTACCGATCAGTGACCACCGTCTACTTAGCAACCTCCACCCACCGGCGGTGTCGGACGGCCCCGAGTCGTTCTCCCTTCTGATTTGGCTTGTGCGTACCGTTTTGTCCGGTTGCGGCCCACCGCGATGTTTCGGGGAGCGAGGGACGATGAGTCGCCGCGTGTCATATCGCCATCAAATAATTGGACAGGAGAGAGGGGGACCCACTTCGCACGTCAACGTTTGATTTCATTTCTTTTATTTTCTCTACTTTTCGTTATGTTGGAAGATATTCTTCGAAGCGTTTCTCTCCCATTGGTTGATAGGAAAAAACAAAACTAACAATTGGTGATCATAATTGGATGTCGGAGGTTGGCGACGACAATAATTGTATGTGGTATTGGGACGATAATAAACGACAATAATTGATCCATAGGTGATGGCTTATGAGCGACGCGGTGAAGGATGGAATCGACGCTTAATGTCGTCATCACCAAAAATATTTTTGTACTAAAATAAAAAACTGAAAACAATTTCTTTATAAGGATCGGTTAAAATGTTTATTTTTCAATCTTTCAAAACGAAACGAAACATGGAAGTGTTTTTGGAAGCAAAAGCAATGCCAGGGGCCGCAAAGGGGGTATTAATTCTGCCACATGGGGGGGTGGCGGGGTTACTTCTGCTGCTTCCCACTCGGGACTGGGTAAAAGAGGAAGGGGGTGGTGGCCGCGAGAAGGTCAGAGATCAAACAGTGGGCGACCTCAATCCATTCATTTGTTGGCCGTAGGGGAAGCCCGATCGATAACGAGCGGAGGAAAAAGCTCGAATTCAATTCAAGCAGAAGTGTGACACGGAGAACTGAGAGCGAAGGCAGCACCGAATTCGGGAGCGCGAGGGAGAGGACCGGGCCAAAGCTCGTCCAAAACCCTCCAAATCGCGGTCCTCGGGCCACCCGATCTCGGAGATCGAGGCTCCACTCCCCCTTATCCGATTTATTTAGTCCAAATTCGTTTATTTTAATGGGGTAAAAAGTTGAATTTTTTAGTGCCGAGGTTCTTCCAATCGAGAGAGAACGTGAGGAAATTGGAAAGGTTTGCTGGCCGGCCCGGAGGGAGAAAGGTTGCTTGGATCTGACGGCGGTTCTCCAGCTTTTTGATGGGAGGCCAGGTGAGCATCCTCTTCTCTCCGGCTCTCTTCTGGTTATGCTTCCTTTGTGGATCGGTTTTATCCTCTTTTCGTTTCTTTTGATGTGGTTTCCAGTTCTACTTCGTCAAAATCGGATTTTGACGAGCATTTCTCCGTTTCGTGATTCGGGCTTTGTAGTTCTCCTTAATTGGTGTCGGAGATCAAGGCCCTGTTCATAGATTTGTCGAAGTCGGCATGTCCTACTCTCCTTTTTTAATACGAATCATGTCTTACTTAGTTGTAATAGGAAGCAACTGAAAGTCTAGATTCGTTGCCTCCACTGCGCGGGCCGGAGGTGTTGAATCTTAGCATTACGAGATGGAGATTTTGCAGAGATTTGATCCTTTTGTTTATCCTCCCCTTGCTTGTTGTTTATAAGGGCAGCGGGATGTTATACTGAGATGTACTTCCTTGTCGCATTGTTCTAAAGTGACAAATCATGGCTCAAGATTTCACCTTACAAGAAGAAGAGGATGAAGTGTTCTTCGACTCGAGAGACTACGTCTCGTCTGTCTCTGATTCGTGTCCCGGCAGCCCGGCGGACGATGGTTTGTTCCCTGAAGATCAATTCATCAGTTGGCCACGGGTTGTTCCCCGCTTCGAGGTCTGTATCAAGGATCCTGTCAGCGTGAGGGAACGGCGGCACAAGTTCATGAAAATTTTGGGTGTGGATACGACAAACAACTCACCTGAAGGATCAGACAGTCCTGATGAAGAGCTAAAGGTGGATGGTGATATTGAGCCAGATATTGGTAGAGTTGTGGCTGACTGTGGTGCTGTGCTAAGGAGCCCTTGTTCAGGGGGCAATTGTTCTATGTCCAGCTTGTCCATTGAGGAGATGGGTTCATCATGCAGTGTGAATAATTTAGGCAAAGCTGGTAGCTTAGGAAGCCTTCATGAAGTTGGTTATAATAGGAGCTCAACACTTCATGAACTTGAGAGAAATTTTGGTCCATCATCCTTGACCCAGCAGCTTATTAGGCGAGAAGATGATGCATCAATCATATCTAAGAAGTCAGTAGAAAGGACAACGATTGGATGGCTGAGAAGATTGAGTGCTGCTGCTTGCATGTTGGATAGGCAAGGGGACAAGAGTAGCTCCAAATTTTCAAACTTTTTCAGGGGTGTAAGTACTCAGACTCAAAGGGTCAAAATCCACCCTTACAAGAAGCGATCAAAGGAATTATCTGCAGTCTACAAGCGGCAAGATTTCAAAGCCCATAATGGTGCCATCTTAACCATGAAGTTTAGCTCCGATGGTCAGTATTTAGCTACTGGAGGTGAAGATGGAGTTGTACGTGTGTGGTATGTAAAGGAATGTGAAAGAACAGATGAAAAAGACATTCTTGGAGATGATCCTTCATGCATATACTTCACAGTGAATCACACTTCTGAGTTAACTCCTCTATATGTTGACGAAGGGAGAAAATTGAAGTCCAGAAGCACAATAATAACTTCAGATCCAGTGTGTGTTGTCATTCCTCCTGATGCTTTTCAGTTGTCTGAGGAACCACTTCATGAGTTCCATGGGCATGATGGGGATGTGTTGGATATTTCATGGTCAAATAATAAGGTCAGTTAACATTTTTACACTTTGCTTCTATACTGAAGGATAATTTATTTATATAGACTTTTAGTATTGCACGAGCCTTTTTTTCTGATTATGATATTTATGCTTTTGTCAGTGCTTACTATCATCATCTATGGACAAAACTGTTCGCATGTGGCAAGTTGGTTCCGAAGACTGTGTCAAAGTATTCCCTCACAATGATTATGGTAGGTAATTCCCTTTGATGTTGTTATGTTGCCATTATCTGTCATTCACATAATTTTAGCTCCAGTTAGTTCATTGGTCTCACAAGTTTTTTTGCATCATCCAATGAATTATGCAGTGACATGCATGCAGTTTAATCCTATAAATGAGGCCTACTTCATCAGTGGCTCTATTGATGGTAAAGTTCGTATATGGGAAATTTCTGGATGTCGTGTTGTGGGTTGGGTTGATACTAGAGAAATAGTCACTGCAGTTTGCTACCGTCCTGATGGAAAGGTGTGTTGATACTGTTCTCTGTAGTTGTTCTTAAAGAGTTTGGTCATTATGAAACTTTGAATAAAAAATGTTTACCATTTTGTGCAGGGAGCAGTTATTGGCACCTTGGCAGGCAATTGCCGTTTTTATGATGCATCAGGTAAATATGAATCTTCTAACATGATATTGGTTTTTTATCTTGTTGAGATCTTTATACATAGTGGAATACTGTGATCCTCATAAAAAGACTACATTCTTATTCACCTAGACTGAGAACTAATTCTTCTTTACCATGTCGATCACTTTCATATATATGTTTTTATTCCCTCCATGGATGCTTGATACACTTTCTGGATAGGCACTTAGTTCCAATAAATCCTGCACTCTTTCTGACTCTATTGCTTCATTGAATGCATTTGACTTTGGAGTTTTCATCATTATTTCTGATAATGAGAAATCTTGCTACAGTTTATCTCTTTACTTCGTAGGATTGTATATGTTGCTTATTGCTGTTTTTCTGCATGGATCAGATAATCTTCTGCAGCTAGATGCTCAGGTCTCCTTGCAGGGCAAAAAGAAGTCCTTGAAAAGGATAACAGGATTTCAGGTAGCTTTCTGCAGAAATGACTCCTATATGGTTGATATTTCATATCTGCATTTGTCAACTTCATGCATGCTGTTTGTCTATTACCATTTCTATCTTCTTACAACTTTTGGTTCCATCTCCAGTTTTGCCCTAGCAATCCTCACAGACTAATGGTATCTTCTGCTGACTCACAAATCCGAATATTTGATGGCATTGATGTGGTTTCGAAATTCAAGTGTATGAAATCTTTACCTATTAGTATGATCCATTTATTTCCAGGACACTTGTTCGCAGACCAATAGTCCTTGTGTTGCTATTCACAGGTATCCGGAACTCTGGAAGTCAGGTCCATGCATCCTTCACTGCAGATGGACAGCATATATTTTCTGCCAGTGAAGACTCCAATGTCTACATGTGGAGCCATCATACTAGCGATGTGGCACCCACATCCAAGCACGTGAAGAGCACCTGGTCTAGTGAGCGCTTCATTTCGAGAAATGCATCTATTGTGATACCCTGGTGTGGTCTGCAGTGCAGAAAATCAGGAACAAACACCTCTGAGGTCTCCCATTTGCAAAAGGATGTCTTCAGGGAGAGTGCTGGACTCCTAGGATATGACTTTAATTGTCATATAAAAGATTTGATTGGCAAATACACCTTGAATTTGTCGCCTTCCAGTTGTTTCTCTCTGAGCCATGAGTTCTTGGAGTCTCTGCGGAAGAGCTCTGCGACGTGGCCGGAAGAGAAACTTCCCTCAAACTTTGTGACATCTACCTTCTACAAGTCCCGTTACAAGTCCCTGAAGACTTTTCGCCAGACCACCTCACATGCCTGGGGTCAGGTTATAGTCGCTGCTGGATCAGATGGATGGATCAGAACTTACCAGAATTATGGATTGCCACAACATCTATGATTAGTTTGGCCTGCACATGGTCCTATCAATTTCTTTTTGCCATAGTACCACTACATATGATTTTAGCAGTACCTCTTTCACACCAATCTATTATGTAAGTAGAACATACAAAGGAACACATCTCCAGTGCTCCTGCCAATTTTCCATGGATCAGAATCATACATAAGCTGGCAGTTCGCGAAGCTATTGACACCATCGAAAGACCAAGCTAGGCGGATGAGGCTTGAATCTTTGTACATTTGTGCAGTGTAGGTGAGATTTTGGGTTTGGTATTTTTGTTGTATCAGCTTTGGACACCTTTGGGTTTCCTGATATGTCATAAAAAACATTTGGCAATATTGGTGTAAAGCATCCCCATTGTCTAGAGCGACAACCGGCAGATGAGCTGGGTGAGGTTTAGCTTGTACTTTCGGATAGAGAATACTCAATTCAATTATATAGATTCTTTCAATTATTTCCTCCGTCTGATTGAATCGCTGCAATTGGTCATGGTGGGTTGTAGCTTTTCCTGAGGTCTGAATTTGGGATGTTCATCTTCTAGAATTTGCATGTTTCGGAAGGGTTTCTTTCTGGTAATTAAACTTTATATTCATCTTGATTTATGGATGCTTGGAAAAGCTACTGCCTCCAAAATGATCCATTGCTATCAGAGGACTGAAACACAACGATAGTCTAAATTCTGTCTAAATCATGATTCAGATGCCTCCACTTGCTGAGACCTCGCAACCAAGTTATCTTTATTTATACATCACATGCTTCAGGAGTGAGAATCTCTTAAAGCAAATGAAGTATAGGATCTTTGTGGTTGACTTAGTGCTGAATCACACAGAATTTTGCTTTTCATTGAAGATTATATCTAGTTAATTAAAAAGTTTAGGTTGCACGTTCCAGAAAATTCTCAGTATGATGGATAAACCTGTCAAATGCCTTTTGTGATGGACATTAATGTCAGCACAAAATTGATACGAGAACAGAGCAACATAGATTTCGAGAACAACCATAAGGTAACCTGTTGCCACACCTTTCTGATACAACCAAATGTGATTTGATTACAAGTATAATGTGGGCGCACGCACCTATGCATCCATTGATGTGTTTATTGGACATCCTTTTAGATTTGGGGAAAACTTCACATGGACGGAAGCTGCTTGAAAGAATGAAATCAACGTGCTTTCGAGGTATGACACATCAGAACGCGAGCAGATGCACAGCACAGCAGCAGGTGATGATGATTCCAAGTGGCAGATCAACACTTAGGCAAGTCGGCCGGAGGATGGGGGAGAGTCTCCAGGGGACCCTCGCCGTTCTTCACGATGAACGCCATGGACAGGCCCCAGGTCAGGTGCACATCAAAATGGCAGTGCATGAACCACACACCTGTATGCAGCGTGCATGACGCGTGTTCTAAGAGGCAGTGTCTACGAGAATTTAGTGGGTGTTAGGAGGATGATACTGAGAGAGGTCAGTCGTACCTGGATTGTCGGCGACGAACCGGATGGCGGCCCATCCTCCGACCGGCACCCCGATGGTGTTCATGTATGGCGGATCAGCCAGGTTGAGCTTCGCACTCATGGGGTTGTAGTTCCCTGTTCCGTAGCCCACAACGTAGAAGTTGTAGCCATGGAGATGGATGGGGTGGTTCTCGGTCGTCACGGTGCCAGTGTTCTGCAAGATGAGCTGCACCCTGCTCCCGTACTCGAGGACCTTCACTTTGGTCCCGATCAGGGACTGGGTGTTGTTGGGGATGTTGTTGGGCGCGCCATTGACGAAGTCGTAGGTCTTGAGCGGCACGCCGGGGAAGTCGTCCGTGTACAGACCATTGATGTTGTTGTAGTAGGCCTGGAGGAGCGATATGTTAGGCTTGACGAAGCTGACGTTGTTCATCGACGCCGCGAAGACGCCGCCGCTGGGTCCCTTGCAGCTCTTGTTGGGGTTGGAGGAGTGGCATTCATCCACGTTCAAACCGACGGTGAAGAAGAGGTTGGCGTCGATCTCGGAGGGGAGGTTGGTGGCGTTGAGGCTCCGGAGCATGTGCAGGTTGGTGTTGACGACGAGGTTGTCGTTATATACGGGGAGCTGGGCGGGGAGGCTGAGGTCGTCGAGCGTGGCTCCGGTGTACTGGAAGTGGGCAATGGCGGAGATGTTTTGGAAGGTGACGTTCTGGGCGGACATGTACGGCCCCACCGCCATGTCGTACCGGTCGATGGGCTGGTCGGCCTTGACGAGGACGTTGATGGTCTGCCCCGGAGTGATCATGAGGCGGTCGACGGTGAAGGGCTTGGTATACTCGGCATCGGCCTCCACGATGGTCAGCTTGTGGCCGGCGATTGCGAAGAAGTGCTCCATGTTCAGGGACGCGCTTATCAGCCGCAGCAGGTACGTCTTGCCGGGGACGACGTCGATCTTGTACACATCTGGAGACAAGAAACCAGTCGTGTGACAAGGTATCATCAACCAGAAGCAATGGTAGCAGCGAGAGCAGGGTAGGCTACCAGTAGCCGAGCAGTTGTACCGCGGCCCAGGGTGGCTGTTGATGAGGTACGCCTCCGCAGGTGGAGGGCTGCCGCCGCTGGCGACCACCTCATTCTCCAGCTGCAGCATGTCCTTGTGCCAGTATTCCCCTGAGACGTGCTTTGCAGCGTCAGCGAAACCTCGAACCATCTCTCCTCGAGGCTCATGGGAAAGGGAAACAACATTACCAAAGATGAGGACGTGCTCCTCGTAAGGGTAGGGAAAGGGGTAGGGGACGCCGGTCTTGGGGTAGATGACGATGGCCCCGTTGACGGTGGCGCGGAGCCATGAGATATGCGCGTGCCAGAACAGCGTCCCCTTCTGCTGGAACAGGGTGAACTCGTAGGTGAAGCTCTGCCCAGCCTGGATCGGACATTGGGTGATGTAGGACGGCCCGTCCGCCCAGCACGACAACCTCTGCCGCACTCCATGCCTATAATGCACAGACGGAGAGGACGCCATGATTAGTTCTCGGCATGCGCTGTGAGAGTGGCTACTGCATGAGCAGATTAGACATGCAGTAAAATGAACAGGGTGGCAAGATTATTACCAGTGGATGGTGGCGTTGTGCGGGCTCTCGTTCGTGACCTTGACGATGATCCGATCATCTTCCTGTGCGTAAATGACGGGGCCGGGGAACATACCATTGACGGTGACGATGTCCTTGGTCTTGCACAGCTTCGTGACCCTAATCGTTTGCACCTGCGCACATAACATTACCACACAGTCAAGCCATCAAACAAGCAGATTTCCATGACAACCTCTGTTATCAATCTCAACTTCACAAAGAAACGACCCTTCGTTCTAATACTAAATGCCAAAAAGGAGATTCTGCAAATGACTAAATCTCTCCAACTCTCTGTCCTCTAAAAACTTATGCAACATATGTTAAATGAAAAGCCTCCAAACTAAGAACAGAGACATATGTACGCATGCAGACGAAGATAAGAACAGAGACCTTGAAGTCGTAGAACCTGGTGGATCCTCCCACAGGCCAATGTCTACGAGCAAGGCCGAGTGGAACATAACATGACAGCAAAAAGCTCAACAACAGGATGTGATGAGAAGAAGACAAAGCCATCTTCCTACTCCTGTTTCTGTACCTCTTGTTGTGCACATTGGATGGAAAAGGAGCGGTCTGCTTATATACAAATTTGGATTGAAGCGTGGAAATGAGTGAAGCAAGAGAGAGAGAGAGAGAGAGAGAGAGAGAGAGAGAGATTTTGTCTCTGCAAGAGATTTGTTCAGAAGTGCGGGAGTGTAGGAAGGGCAGGTCACCCCGTTCCTCCCAACACCTTGATTTGTTATCATAACCTGTCAGAGAGGTGGCCATACAAAGTCATTATTCTACAGAACTTATTGGCTGTTTTGACTGCACAGAGAACAAAGCATAAAGGTGAGGATAGAGGAATTAAAAGACTGCGAAATAAACAGTCCTTATACTTTACATCCACCTGCGCTAAAAGGACATCATATTGGAGCCTGGGAGGAACAGTGAGTCCATGAAATTTTGCTCTTCTTTCGCATTGCATGCACCCACTGGAAAATGGCCGAGGCTTCTGAGGCAGAGCTTTAAAAGTAACTTTGTGGAAGGAACACATCACTCATCAGCAATGATTTTTACTTTCCACCTACTTCTCCTCCTGTGACTTTATCTGTCCCAGTCCTCGCACAGAGGAATTATTCTCGTCTACATAGCCCGTGCTTGGAGAGGGGAAGGAGGACAGAATGCATGGAAAAGGCCTTGTCAATTATGCAAACATGAATGAGGGTACAAATGCTGGTTTAACTGTGGGTGTTAGAAATATTAAGGATCAAGGCTTCTCCGTTTGAAGTTTGTGATGCTGGTTGAAGCAGATTTCCATGATGATTGTAGCTGCCATGTATACTAAGCATTGTGGAGATCCAGGTGCTGGCATTACTTGGTCTTCTGGGAGCAATCTTTGGGTCGACATTTTTGTGCAGGCGTTCTGCTGCAAACATGCATCCAGTCAGGCCTCAAACTGTAGAGATACTAGATAGTCTCAACAAAAGCACTCCAATCTAGATGGTGATTACTTTTGTGCATAATTATACTGTCATAAGAAAGTTTGACATGATAGAGTATGTTGGTGTGGCACTCCCTATCGATGGTAACTGGATCTATGACATCTATACTAATCCATCACATGTATGTAGTAAGCCTGAAAAGATGTATCAGTCGACCTTACATACTTCTAATTTGTTTGACTGACTGTTTAGCAGTTCCACTCAAAGAAACACACTGCAATATTTACCTCTCAACGATCTACCCAAATCTGCTTCAAATAATGTACAGAGAAAGAAAAGGAAGCACTGTTTCAATGTTCCCACTGGTAAAGACCACATAACATTGCAATGTGTCCGATAGCATAAAAGGCTAAAGACAACAAAGCAAGCAACACTACCCACCTTTTCCCCATTAAAACAGACAGTAAGATTCAAGGACATAAAATTGCCAGTCATGTACTGGAGTAATCACAGAAGCCAAACTAAATTAGTAATCAGTACACAATAAACTAATGGCTATTAGACCAAACTAAACAATGATTAGGAAATAATAAGTTAATAGCTACCCATGCATGTTTTAAAGCATCCACGTACCGAACGAATGTGTCAACCAAACAGTTGACCTAAACCCTCCGATAACATCGCCAGAACATCTAAATAACTCCAATCATATAATTTGCCACCCTATGTTTGTTCACATTTTTGTTATTTCCTGTAGCCAGATTCTCCCATGCAGAAGTCCCCATGATGTGTCACTTTAACTGACACCCGTGATTTTAAAAAGAAGTAAACACGACTAATTAGCTACGCAGTCTTCAAACTCTGATCATGTTACAGCGGAGCAAGTGGGATGTATACTCCATAACTCTAATTTGCATCAATATCTTCCGCTTCTGATTCCTTTTGCTGATTTCACAAAACTATCCCAGTAGATCTCAGATAGAGTTTGGGTGGCGGACTCTTATCTTCAGGCAGCTACCAAAGATTTTGGTGGTCTTATATGAACATCAATTGTGATGTAGTTGTTTGATCAAAGGAGTTAGGTGAAAGAGTCCATAATGTATCATTGGTTGCAGCTCACAGGTGGTGTCTATGGTAGGAATTGTGTTACATTTGGTCCATCATCAAAAAGGAACCACCACCTGATCAGGTATCTGAACTCAATCCCATGCCGTTAAAAATAATCTTAGACTGCACCATGTTCAATGCCTCCAAGTCAGATCTTCCCTTGTATACCAGTGTTAATTGGAAACCTCGTAAGCTGCAAATGATCGTGAGTGAAGAATCTTTGTGATTGGATTCTCAGATTCTTGGGCATAAAACCTTGCTTTTGGATGAAAGAACTTCCACATATCTACATTTGGCAGATTTCGACGGTAGGAAGCGCAGCAAAGGGACTGATGCACGCAAAGAATCTCCCGGCGAGACTAATCATCCAGCAATGAGAACAAAAGGATAAAAACTAGAAACAAAACTCACAGCTTGAGTAAATGCAGTATGATCTCAGCCTCTGATTGGAAATGCTCAAAAAAGTAAGAGAAAACATCGCTGAAATGATTCTTGATGGCTTAGAAAAGCTTAGAGTTGGTAAGGTGGTGATCATTCACAGGAACGCAAAACAGATGCAGAGGGCTCCTGTTCATGATTCTTGATGGCTTAGAAAAGCTTTGCTGAATGCTCTTAGCACTTGCAAAATGTTGCAGCATAGGCAGCTTCCTGTTCATTAGTTAAGGACTTGATTAACTAGTTGCATCAAATGCGAAGTGCACGACGAAAAGGTACAGCTTCCAAACCTGAGACAGTACCGAGGGGTCGTGCGATCACCGACAATCTTTCTCCAGGCTTTCTTTGTTACCTCATTCGAGTCAGATCGCTAGTCCGCTGAGGTGGATGCCACCTGAAAGGGAGACAAACCTGATACAATTACAGTGTAAGCTTTCAATGCCATGTGATGGAGTGTCAATACATTATGGTTCGATTTGTGTATGTAATATCGTTCATATAGGATTATAAGATTGGTGTGGCTCGATCGAGTCAGGAGCGTCATTGAACGATATAGCCCCAGGTCAGGAGATTCGTCGATGAAGTGCTAAGCCCCTTAATCAGTTCCTGCAAGAAGGCCTCGATTGGGGTGGTGTGTAACCAGCATGATCCCTCCGATAGCTAAATTAGCTCTCGGCATGTGAAAGTAAGAGATCGAGGTAGTGTGGGTTGAGAGTCGAAAAGAGGCCACCTTTCTATTAGTTACAGTAGGGGTATTTATACCTGAAGGGAGGAGGGAGGCTGTATCAAGATTATTAATGAGAGCGATACCTACAGTCGACCTATAGGTATAGTTCTGTACCGACTCGTTAGTTCCCGGGACCTTGCTCAGTGGGATTGTCGACTAGCAGTATGGTCTCATACCAAGTTGACGACCCTATGTCAGGCTCTATCGGGGATTGCCGAGGTGGCTACCGATGTGGTTTAACAATCCGAGGGCACTGACATGGCCCTCGGGCTGATGTGGCCGAGTTGACTCATCGGGCATCATGGTCCCTAGGTTGACATATTCGGACCACTTGGATGGGCCCAATATTTACCTTATCATTCTCTCTCTCTCCCCACACCACCCACCCCGAGGAAGTGCTCCATGGAGTTTCTCGAGGAGGAGATCTGGGAGGACTTTATCACTCGAGGATCAGTGGCACCATGGTCGAGGTCACTTCATCCTCTGCGGGAGCTTGTCTGATTGTCGATGCAACCTTAGGTGTTTGTTCTTGGCCAAGGTCGCGAGCAAAGGGTGAGTTGGAGTTGGGATTAACACACATCAGTTGTATTACGGTCAGGGTAACTTCATCGGTGTAAATATTGCTGTGAGCTGAAGGGTTGGAGTCTACTGAAGTTATCTGAGACTGAAAACTCGTTGGAACTGGTTGGGACTGAAAGCCTGTTGGAACTAGTTGGGACTGATAGCCCATTTGATGTTGGTCGAGACTAAAAGCCCATCTGAATTGGTTGAGACTAAAAGTCCGTTTGAAGTTGGTTGGGACTGAAAGCCAATCTGGAGTTAGTCGGGATTGAAAGCTCATTTGAAGTTAGTCGGGACTAAAAGCCTAATAAATGCTGGTCAGGACTGAGAGCCTGTTGGATGCTAGTTGGGACTAAGAGTCATACGAAATTGGTTGGGACTGAAAGCTCATTTGAAATTGATCAAGACTAAGAACACGTTTAAAGTTGGTCAAGACTAAAAGCCCATTTGAATTGGTTGAGACAAAAAGCCCTTTTGAACTAATCAGGATTGAAAGTCCGTTTGGAGTTGTTCAGGAATGAAAGCCCATCTAGAGTAGTCAGGACTGAAAACCCGTTGAATGTCGGTCGAAATTGAGAGCCCATTGGATCTTGGTCAGGAATGAGAACAATGTTTGGAATTGGTTGGGACTGAAAGCCCATTGAAAATTGGTCGGGACTGAAAACCCATTTGAAGCTGGTCAGGACTGAAAGCCCATCTGAAATTAGTCCAGACTAAAAGCCAATTTGAACTGGTCGAGATTGAAAGCCCGTCTGGAGTTGGTCGGGAATGACAGCCCACTTGGAGTTGGTCGAGACTAAAACTCATTGAATGTCGGTTGGGATTGAGAGCCTATTGGGTGCTGGTCAGGACTAAAAGCCTGTTTGAACTAGTCGGGACTGAAAGATCATTTGGAGTTGGTCGAGACTGAAAGCCCATATGCATTTTAGCCTGAGGCATGACACGGGGTCTCGGCTGACCCAGGGTGTACCTCATGCCCACAAGCTGACCAAGTGGTGCCTTAGGCTCTTTGAATTGCTCGTGCACGTGGTTTTGTCGCATTGCTGGTTTTGCTATGTATATTGTGCTAAACCACTGCATTAGTTAGCAACGGGCATTAAATAAGATCTCATGCCTGACGTCACAATTCCCTCGATGTCATTTAGGATTCAACACCTGACGTCGAGATTTTCTCGGCCACGTGGCTCGCTGTGAGCACGCGACGTGTCTGGGCTTTTTTTGTATCTTTCTCATTTTTGTTTTTGTTTTTGTTGCATTGCCATTAATGTGAGGGGTAATGCTCAAGGTGTTGGTGGTGAGCTGTCATACGCTTCGAGTAGTCAAAGTGTCGTCTGGGTGGTGGGATTTATCTATAAATACCCCCCCTTTGCCTGTAGGAGTCTTATTTTCACATCTTCCTCCTCGATCCTCCTCTCTCAGCTTCTGCTTTTAGTCATCGTCCCTCGATCTTCCCCCTTCTTGGCCCTCGACCCTTTCTCGAGCAAGTCGGGATGAGTTATAGCAGCTCTTCTTCCTCTTTCTTGTACTCTATGACCGACATGAGCTCGTCTATTCGGGTCATGGATGGCACCTCGGGTGCTATTGAGGAGGTGGGTCCGAGGCCTCAAGTAATCGATCCTCCGGGTAGTCTCAAAGTGGCCACAATAAGCTCGTCCTTAGGGATCATGACCTCTTCAAACAAAGGTCTTTAAGGCATTGATGGCAATGCTGTCAAGCCATAAGCCATGATTGTGACAAGACTATAACTATCCAATGCCTAGTCGAGGTTCGACAATGCTTTTTCGTATCGAGGGAGTATGAACTTCATGTTTCCTTGCTCGGACAATGCTTCTATGATGCTTTCCCAGACAGCTTCGGGTTATCGGTCGACGCCCTTGAAACGGGACTTCGATTCCTACTTCATCCTGTGATCGAGGCTTGCCTCGATGAGTGGCAAATCTTGCCATCTCAAATGACACCCAACTCATGACGTTATATAGTAGCGTTCCTCGGGGAATGCCATAGGTCGGGCATTGTCCCGACTCGGGACATGTTCATTGTTAAATCTCAAATTTTGATGATAAAATCAATTGATGATTTATTGATCTAACACGTGTGTTAGAGAAAGTAATGCAGGATTAACTATGACAGAGAAAATGAGTTAAAACTAAATGTTGGGCTATATTTAAGTTCAAACATCAAACCAAGGTTCGGACGATGTAGTGGGAGCTCGTCGGGAGTTCAATAGGAGTTCGCCGAAGGGATCGGGAAGCTCACTAGAAACACACCGAGAGATCACCAGAAGAATACCGTAAGACTCGCCAGAAGATTGCCGAAGGTTATCGAATTGCTAGGGGTTAGGTCGATTGTTGAACTTGATGGTCTTGTACGATTGTAATCAGTGAGTCATAGTTAGTTTTGAGTCCTAATTGAGTTAAGTTTAGAAGGAATCTAAATTAACTCAAGTGAGGTAAATCGGGTCCACTTTTGGGTTTAGGTTGAGTTCATTTAGCTGACCTAGGAATAGGTCAACTGAAAGTACAAGTCGGGAATAGAAAAGTATAGAAAACACTTTTTAAGATTTTTGATGGTAGTACCATTGGTGGATGGCAGTTGTACCACCTAGGTCAATGGTCGTACCGCCCATATCGATGATTGTACTACCATTGTACTGTTTTTATGGCAACTTTCGATGGTAGTACCATCGGCGCTGGCGATTGTACCACCCATACTCGGATTTTTGGATATGTTTTAATTTTTGGCTCCATTTTCTGAAGCCAATTGAGGTCAATAAATATCTAAGTTCTTGCATTGATAGCAAGAAAATTGGTAATAAAACTGAAAAGAAAAGGATGCTAAGGGTGTGCAAGAAAAAGAAATGGGGCAAGTGAGTGAGCAAGAAAGTGTTGTAATTATTGTAAAAGTCATGAGAATCTCCCTTGTGAATTATAAGTGAAATACTTGTAAGGTTCATCTCCTAAACCTCTAAAAAGGAGAGAGTGAGAAGTGTAAGAGTTTGATCTTCACCCCAAAAGGCAATTAGTGGACACTGATGGGTCTCAAGAATGAGGACTCAAAAGTAGACATATGCTAAGTTTTGGCCGAACCACTATAAACTATGAGTCTCTACTCTAGTTTTCTTTAAGTAAGATAGTAACTTAAGCATTATTCATCATTTAAATTGCTCATATATTCAACTTAAATGAATCGATTCTAATTTTTGGTTTTACTTTAATTTCTTTAAATCGTAATTTCAGCACTTACACTAATTCACCTCCTCTTAGTACCAATTGATCATAACAATTGGTATCAGAGCGAGGTTCTACTTATTGGACTAACACCCAAGTGATTAAATGACTTTGTTTGACATGAACGAGAGACATTCTATTGCACGCTCTCCTGTGTTCAATTAGTCGGATTACACATATTCGAAAACAATGAAGTATATTTTTCTAATTTCTATGGATTTTGATTTATGACATATTGTTGAGAATGATTTTAAAAAGTTATTTAAACTAATGAACAAATGGAATGATTGAAAAAAAGACTCTTTAAATGCAAAAGCAATAAATACTTTATTTTGTACTCTTGATAAGAATGAGTTTAATCGAGTTTCTATTTATGAAACTGCTCATGATATTTGACACATATTTGAAATCATACATGAAGGCATTAGTCGAGTTAAAGAGTCTAAAATTAATATTTTAGTGCATAGTTATGAATTATTTCAAATGAAACCAAGTGAGACCATTGGACACATGTACATCCGGTTCATGGATATCGTCAATAGTCTAAAAGCTCTTAGTAAAAGTTTTTCTAATTTTGAACTTGTTAACACAATATTAAGATCTCTTCTAAAAAGTTGGAATCGTAAAGTAACTACAATTCAAGAAGCTCAAGATCCAAATAATTTTTCTCTTGAAGAACTTATTGGATCACTCATGACTTATGAACTGAGTTATAAATCTCATAATGAACTTGAAGAATCCCTTCCACAGAACAGGAAGAACTTGGCACTGAGAACTACAGATGATTCACCGAGTGAAACATCGAGTGATGAGGACAATGACATTGCATTATTTACAAGAAAAATATATAAAAAGATCAAAACTCATAAAAATAAAAATAAATAAATAAAGATAAGATAATATGTTTTGAATATAAGAAGCCAGGACATTTCAAAAGTGAGTGTCCACAATTGAGGAAGAATACATCATACAAGAAGAAGATTCTCTCAGCAACTTGGGATGACTCAAGCTCATCGAATGAAGAAGACCACATCAAGAAAAAACCTCTAGTTAAATTAGGTAGAGCTCTTCATGAGGGACCCAAAGTAAAATTGGTACCTAAATTAAAACTATTTTTCTTGTAGGTTTGCCTCCTAAACAACAATAACAATATATATATATATTAAAATTAAAATTATTGATAATAAATCTTTTGATAGTTAATTAATCTTGATTGTTTTTCAATGATGCATAACTAGAGCATATTAGTATAAAATAAACTATAACTAAAGAAACCTAGTTGTTGTTTTTAATGAAAAATTATTTGTATTAAAATTTATAAAAGGAGATTTTGATGATAATTGAATATTAGTTTCAAAATCATTGGCTTGGATTTTATGTTGATTTAAGTATTATGATAAAGATATGTTGAAGGTTGTACGTTGAATGAGGCTTGAATTAACGTTCATAAGAAAAGGAAAACAGTGCACCAATGGTAAAACCGTTGGACTAGTGGTAGCATCGCTAGACACACTATTTACAAGCGGTTGAATCGCTCACTTGGCAGTACCACTGCCCAAAACCCTGCCTATATAAATAACATCTAGGGCTGACATTAGAGCTGCCCCAAAACTCTTACACACTCTTCTAAAACTCTCTCTATCTCTCCTCCGTGCCTTTCCTCTAGAAACTCAAGAGAAACCCCTTTATTCTTCAAATGTGAGAATCAATCTCTATCTCTAGGAGATCACAACAAAGGTAATTCTTAAACCTTGATCTCAATCTATTCTTTGATCTTACTTTTTACTTGCAATACATATAGTTCAAATGGCCCCTAGAAGATCCTCAAGGGATAAGGAAAAGAGAAGATTAGATGAAACCTTTGACCCTATACTCTTTGATATGCATGAACATACCTTAAAATTCTCAACCTTTGAATTTAGAAATGTTCATAAGGGTAAATATGTAGATCTAAAAAATCTAAGAAATTTGAAACCAATCCAATAGTTTGCTAACCTAGATGCCCTTCCTATCCTTTAATTGAGTGAACTCATTTATCATAGACTTGTTAGATTATTTTACAACAACTTGCATGTAGATGATCAAGATAGAGTATCTACATATCTAAAATTGGATTATGTATTTGTAGTCTTGAAACATAATTTTGGAATTGGATCAATTCCTCCAATTGAATGAGTATGAATAAAGGATCTATGGATGAAGATACAAAAGTGTATTTCCAATCGTAACTAGATCTTCAATTTTGGTGTTGTAAAAGGGAAATTGAAGACAAACAAGCTAGAAAAGGGTGGTTTTGGTTTACTAGAACCATCAGCATATGAAATATGATGAATTGAGATGGTATTTTGTAAATACGTAATTATCTTGAATATATCAATCATTTCTTTATTTTCCAATGGCCTGAAAGGGGCAAAAGAAACATCTTGTTTTTTCTTCAAAAATTTCTGATCTCTAGTGGACCTCTTAATAGGATTTGAACCCAGATGAAGTTCTGACCATCTATCAGAGAAAAAAGAACGAATTGATCTTGTAGGATTCCCAAGAAATTCTTCGATTTCTTCCGGAAGCAGATGATTATTCATCTGCTTCTCACGTTCTGTGAATAGCCGGGACATCCTAGAAAAATAAGTGATTGTTACTTTAGAGGACAATGGGATATTGAATCAATAGTGTTTCTTACTCTGAAGCCTTAGGTACCATCTTTAAAAACCTAAATCTTTCTATTATTCCTAAAAGCTATGAGCACATGATACCCTTCAACACAAAACTACTTCATCACATACTAATTAGTATTCTACTCCCTAAATAATTTCATCACGATGAAATTAGCCAAATAAAACTAGGTACTATATATTGGATCATGACCAGATATGATTATTTTTTGGATATCTATTGTGGCAAAACATGATTGAGCTTTCGACTAAAGATATGATACTTCCATATAGTGGCTTAATAACTAGATTAATACATGCACACGATATAGTTATTCCACCAAATAAAAAAATAATGTCATTGATAGAAATCTATTAAGAAGATTAAGACACATTGTAAGAAATGGTATATAGACTAGATTACCTATGAGAACTGATCCTCTCCCACCCAAGCCAAAACCCCAAACACCTATATTTAGGGGAAGTCTATCTCCTCCTACTAGTCACTTTGAGATAGTACCCGTGATGAAGTCAGCACCCTCATCATCTGAAGACTCCATAGTGACCCAATTGGATCGAATTGAACTACGTCAAGATCAAGTAATAACCAAGATGCAGCAAATCCATCAACAACTTAATACTTTGTTTAGATACTTCGAATTATCACTACCTGAATAATTTATATATTTAGAACTACGAGGAAGAAGTCGGTGATACTTAATGTATTATACTTCTTGCACTCTTATGATGTATTTGTTATGATCAATTGGCACTAGGGGGGGTAAATTAGTGCAAGTGTAAATATTCTTTCTAGATGAAATCTTTTCAATTAAAACAAGATAGGGAAACTAAAGCTTTTCATTCTTAGTGAAATGATTGAGTGAATTAAGAAAAGTTGGTAAGATAATAATCAATTTGGAAAGATAAGCAACATTTGAAGAAAATAACTTATCGTGAAAACTTTGCTTTCTAAGAGTTGAGATAAATCGAAAGCTTCAATACAAGAATTATATAATCATTGAAAACAAAGAACCACTCATAATTTTTATAGTGGTTCGGCACCAAAGGCCTATGTCCACTCCCGAGTCCTCCTTCTTGAGACACACCAATATCCACTACCGATCTTCTTTGGGTGAAGACCAAACCCTTACACTTGAGCTTACAAGGGAGATAAGATTTATAACTCTCAGCTCTCTTCCTTACCCCTTTTCTTTTTCTTACAGTTCACATAAGTTTTTTACAGAATATTTCTCTTAGAAGTGTTGTATGGAATGCAAGAATACTTGGGGTATTTATAGGCCCCAAGTTGCTTTAGATTTTTAGAGCCAAAATCCAACCAAATATGAAAAATCCGGGTACGAACAGTTCACTCGTCGACCTGGGCGGCTCAGCCGCCTGAACACGTGGGTACGGGAGGTTTACCCACAAGCCCTGGGTGGCTCAACCGCTCGAAGTACCCAGATTCCTGGGTATGGGTGGTTCAACCGCCTAGCCTGGGTGGGTCAGCCGCTTGAAAACCTGGGCGATGGTGGTATAATCGCCACTCACCGATAGTTTATCCATCGAAATTTTCACAAAAGTGGTTCCTTCCACTTTTCAAATTTCAGCTTGAACCTGATATTGACTAACCTTTTGATCAACTAATTGAGCTTAACCTGAGCTAAATCAAATCTCAATAGTGGACCCGATTGATTTATTGAGTTGATTTGAATTTTATTCAAATCTAACTCAATTAGGACTCAATTCCTAACTACAACTCAAAGATTACAACACTTACTGACCAATAAGCTAAACAAGACGTAACTCACGCCAATCTGACAGTCTCTGGCATTCTTGCTGTAAGTCATTCGGTCTTCTTCCAGCGATCTCCCAACGTGCTCCCAGTGAGCTTCCCGGTCCCTTCGGCGAATCTCCTAGCGAACTCCGACGAGATCCCACTAAACCTTAGCCCGATGCTTAAGTTTGATCCTGGCCCATCATTTGGTTGTAACTTCATTGCTCCTATCATAGTTAGACTTGCACAATGCTAATTATGACTTTATTAAATATAATCATAATTGCCAAACATCCATTACAAGACCATCCTAACTCCACGTAAGCTTTTCGGTTACCCCTGACAATCTTCTAACGAGTCTCAGCCTTCTTCTAGTGAACTCCATTGTGTCATCCGGGCAAACTCCTAATACCCTCGGCGAGCTCCCGATGCACTTCTGGCGAGTTCCCAATCGCATCAACTCGATGCATAGACTTGACCTTGGCTAATCCTGATTGTAATAATCATTCTATCGTAATTAATCCTGCATCAATCAATTTCTAACAATTCATGTTAGATCAATAACCTATCAATTGATTTTATCATCAAAATCCGAGATTTAACAATCTCCCCCTTTTTGATGATGATAATCAATTGATGATAAGAGTTAATCCTAACTCCCCCTAAATCCATACCACTTAAATTTAAGAGAATTACACACTCTTAAAGTCAAAGCAATCAACATTCTATGCAAATTTTCACATAAATTTGTATATTCAAGATATCAAATCATGAGTAAAAAGAAATTTACACTTATATCCAAATCCAGGATATATCAATCAATATCCATATCAAGATATCCATATTTTTTAATAAGATTATGTGTTATCAATGTATTCATCAATTTATATCATGTGTCATCAATATATGTTTCTCCCCCTATGTCATCAACAAAAAGGTGAAATATAGCTAATAATTTAAAAGCACATGATGGCATTACTCCCCCTTAGTATATGCATTATAAAATTTTTGTTCTCTTTTAATAAGGAGAGAAATAAGAAAGTTGTTGTTGAATAATTCCATTATATAGAAGAGCTCTTAATAAATTTTAAAAGTAATAATAAGATGAGCTCAAAAGTTCAAGAGATTTAAAGACAACTTATGTATTTCAAATGTAGCAAAAGTCTCATTTTCAAATGTGTCACATCTTCATGCAATTTTTCTCTCCTTTTTTGAAAATAATAAGATAAAATCATGGAGAAATTTTTCAAGAAATGTTATCACAAAAAGGCTTCATTTCATGAAATCCATATTATAATTTATATTTTTCATGATTTAGTATTTTTAGGTCTTAATCTCAATCTTGTACATATATAATTTCAAATATGAGTTCAACAAATTTTTCTCATGTAAATTTCAAGTAAATATAGCAAGTAAATCCGAACAATAACAAATCATTATATTTATGTAGATTTTCAAAATCATCATTACATGCATGATCATAATACATGATTTCACATCATTATACATTCTCCCTCTTTGTCATTAACAAAAGGAGAATGAAATTAGCAAATTTTTTATATATGAAACATAGCAATTACTTTAGAATATGCAAGCTAGTAAATTCATTTCTTCTCTTTTGAGAAGTGAAAGCTAGCAAATATTTTCTTCCTTTGCATTGTTCTAGGTAGCAATTTTATAAGCTAACAAGTTTTGCTCCTCATTTATCAGTATCACAAGATGGTTAGAATAGTGCAAAACTTTTCCCATTACATCATTTTTTAATAAATATATCAAGAAATATACCAATCATCACATGAATATATCAAGAACAATTAACATAGTGATGAGATATTTAATTTATGAAAATAAATTATGAATATCAAGAAATAAATCATAGAATATCTTGATTCATACATAATAATTCTCAAGTTGTCAAGATCATAATTTATGCAAAAATCTTATTTTAAATAATACGAGAAGACATAAGAGATTTGATTTATTAAAGATTTAAGTTATAATTATGAGGAATCAAAATCATGATATAGGTAAAGAACTCATTTAATTTTTAATAATCAAAATCATCAAAATTATTTTTAAGAGATTCAAAATAAAATTAATAGACTTATTGGTCTCTTGAAATGCTAGTGATTTTCTTTCTCTATTTTGTGTGAATAAGATTATAGAATCAAGGTAGAGAAATGAAAAACACCACATCACAAAATACTCAATTTTAAAGATATAAATTTTATAGATGTGAATTTCAAAATTAAGCTCAAAACTTCAAGATATTCAAGGAGATTCAAAAGTTTAAGAGCTACTTATGCATTTAAAATCATCTCATGTAATTTTGATGATGATCATCATGAATTTCAAAAGAAAACATGATAGTAGACTAAGCTCAAATTGTGAATTATACATTTTGTATGTATTTAGATAATTTAAAATTCTAAATTTTCATCTAAATAAATTATTTTTCATTCAATGTTATCATATCCAATTTGCTTCCAATTTTATCTCCCCCTTTGTTAATATAAAAAAAAGAAATATGATTGCATAATTTCTTCTTAACATCCATATTCAAATTATGCCAAAAAGTACAAAGGGATCATGTCATTAAAGATAAAATTAAAATTTTGAATATCAAAAACATGATTTCGTTTAATAGGTTTCTTTTCCCTTTTTGTAAATAATAAAAATGAGTCTCAGGGGATAATCTCAATTCATCCAAGATAAATTTTTTAATCAAAAAGAAGAATGATCTTGATAAAAATTTTAGTTATTATTGTTAAGATCATAAATCTCATTTTTATTAAAAAATAAAAAATCATAGAGATTAATAATGTGATTCCCATAATGTAAAAGTCAAGTAAAAAAATTAAGGGAATATTCATGATAATACAAATCTATCTCAATTTTCAACTTATCATAAATTTAAGAAAAACTAATTTTGGTGATAAGTTGTGTCATTCATGAGTTTTAAAATAAATCATGTAGATGAACAAATTCTAACAACCAAATAAATGAATAATTGATCACCACTCTCAGTGACCAGAATTGACATATAATAAATATTTGCTCAATATTCTCAAGTAATCACATGGCAAACATTACACTCTAAGAACAAATTCTAACAATCGAAATGAACGAACAATTAACCACCATTATCAACAATCCAATTAGATAAATCATAAGTATTTGTTCAGTATTCTCAAGCACTCACATGGTAAATATAGCACTCTAAGGACAAATTCTAAAAATAAAAATAAATAAATAATTAACCACCACTATCAGCAATCAGAATGGACAAATCATAAGTATTTGCTTAGAATTCTCAATTAATTATACAAAAAACATATCACTCTAAGGATAAATTTTAACAATTGGAATAAATGAACAATGAACGACCATAATCAGTGATTAGAATGAGCACATCGTAAGTATTTGCTTAGTATTCTCAAGCAATCACACGGTAAATATGGCACTAGATGAACAAATTCTAACAGCCGAAATAAATAAATAATTAACTACTACTATAAGTGATTCGAATGGATAAATTGTAAGTATTTACTCAGTATTATCAAGCAATCACATGGTAAACATGGCACAACAAGAACAAATTCTAACAATTGAAATTAATGAATAAATAACCACCACTATGAGCTATCAGAATAGACACATCATTAGTATTTGCTTGATATTCTCTCACATCGTAAACGTAGCACTCCAAGAACAAATTCTAACAATCGATAAAAATGAACAATTAACCACCACTATCTGCAATCAGAATGAACACATCATAAATATTTACTCATTCTTCTCAAGGAATCACATGGTAAGCATAGAACTTCAAGAACAAATTCTAATAATAAAAATAATAATTAACCACCACTATTAGAGATCAGATGGACATATTGTAAGCATTTGCTTGGTATTCTCAAGCAATCACACGATAAACATTGTACTCCAAGAATAAATTCTAACAATCGATATAAATGAATAATTAACCACCACTATCAACGATCAGAATGAAGATATCATAATTATTATTTGCTTAGTATTCACAAGCAATTACACCGTAAATATAGCACTTCAAGAACAAATTCTAACATTCGATATAAATGGACAATTAACCACCACTATTAGCCATCAGAATGGATACATTTTAAATATTTGCTCATTATTCTCAAGCAATCACACAGTAAACATAGCACTCCAAGAACAAATTCTAACAATCAAAATAAATAAGCAATTAACCACCAATATCAGTGATTAGAATGGACACATGGTAATTATTTGCTTAGTATCCTTAAGCAATTACATAGTTTGTTATAATAACACACACACACAAAAACACTTGCATGAAGAACTAAAGCAATCACATGGTTTGTTATAATAACACACACATATACACACTTGTATGAATAACTAAAGTACTCACACGATGAAGAAAGCACTCCAAGAAAAAATTATAACATTTGAAATAAATGAATAATCAGCAATCAAAATTGACACATCGTAAGTATTTGCTCAGTATTCTCAAGCAATCACACAGTAAACATAGCACTAGATGAACAAATTCTAATAATCAAAATAAATAAACAATTAACCACTACTATCAATGATCAAAATGGATACATCGTAAGTATTTGTTTAGTATTATAAAGCAATCACACGGTAAACATAGCACTAGATGAACAAATTCTAACAATCAAAATAAATGAGCAATTAATCATCAACTATCAAAATGGACACATTGTAAGTATTTGCTCAGTATTCTTAAGAAATCACATGATAAACTTAGCATTCCAACAACAAATTCTAATAATCAAAATGTATGAACAATTAGTCACCACTATCAGCGATCAAAATGGACACGTTGTAAGTTTTTACTCAATATTCTCAATCAATCAGTAGATGACTAAATTCTAACATAAAAAATAAATAAAAAATTAATCACCACTATCAGCGATCAGAATAAATACATCGCGCGCGCGCACACACACACACAAACAAATTCTAATAATCGAAATAAATAATAAATTAACCACCACTATCAGCAATCAGAATGGAAACATCATTAGTATTTACTCAATATTCTCAAGCAATCACATGGTAAACATAGCACTAGATGAACAAATTCTAACAATCGAAATAAATGAACAATTAACAACCACTATCAACAATCAGAATCGAAACATTGTAAATATTTGCTCAATATTCTCAAGCAATCACATGGTAAACATAGCACTCAATAACAAATTCTAACAATCAAAATAAATAAACAATTAACCACCATTATCAACGATTAGAATGGATACATCGTATGTATTTGCTTAGTATTCTCAAGCAATCACATGGTAAGTGTAGCACTCTGAGAAAAAATTCTAATAATCTGATAGAACCCCAGAAGGAGCTCTATAGGATTTGATATTTGAGGGGGGTCAACTCTTGGAACACTATGGGGTTCCTCCCTCCTAGGGTCGACCAACAAGGCTAAAATAAAAATAATCTTACTTAATTGAAAAGAGGAGGATGCTACAAGCTTATATAGGGCTCAAAACCCTTACCTTAGGGGGTGCTTCCTAAGTAAAACTATCCTCTTGGCCCCCCCATCTTAATAGGGATGGGCGATAGCTAGGTGGCTGTATAGCCGTCTCTATTTGCTAGAAACCCTAGCTGACTGACCCAATAAAGGGGGAGACAGTTAGTAAGCCCTAAGGCCCCAAAATAAACCCTAGCCACACTTCTTTATAGGATACATGTGACTATGTGGGGTTTTATTATGATCTCTTATAGTTTTTATTGACAACCACTAGGGTGAGTAGGACCCAACCTTGCTAGGGTCCTATCAAGGCTACCCTTTTTAAATCATCCTTATCTTTAAAGATAAGGTTCCATGAACTCAGGGAACCAGGTCTTCAGTTCATCATAAGATTCCCATGTGACATCTTTAGGTGATAAGTTGTTTTAATTTACTAATACTTCGATCAAAGGGCGTTGGCAGTGCATCATAATTCTCCGATTAAGAATGGCTTGTAGCTGGGCTTGAATTTTTCCATCATTTATGGGACTCGGTAGTTGCAACTAACTCGCATTCCTATAGTTTGACCTTCAAGTAGGATACATGGAAGGCAGGATGAATTTTGCCATCTTATGGTAACTTTAATCTATATGTTACAGCTCCATTACGTTCAGTAATCTGATATGGCCTATAAAATCGAGGAGATAGCTTTATCGAGACTCTTGTGTTGATGAACATTTGTTTGTATGGTTGTAGGTGAAGATAAACCCAATCTCCTATTGAAAACTCTTACTCGCTACGATGAGTTTGGGCTTGAGCGACAGATAAATTATCCTTCAACAGCTATAAGAGTTTGTCCTTGTCAATTAAACTCTGGTGGACCTAGTCTACTTTGGCCACACCAATTACATACTTGAGTATTATAGGAGGCGGTCGACTATACAATACCTCATAGGGAGTACATTTCTTGGATGAGTGATAAGTAGTATTGTATCACTATTCGGCCCAAGAAAGCCACTTTATCCACTCTCTTGGCCGATCACTAGTGAAACACCAAAGATAAGTCTCAAGACATATGTTCACCACCTTTGTTTGGCCGTCCATCTGTGGATAGTAAGCTGTGCTCATCTTGAATTGGGTGCTCTGTAGTTGAAATAGTTCGATCCAAAATTTGCTTGTAAATGCTAGTTACAGGTGCCCTGCAAGCCAATCATGTGAGTGATGGCACGTGTGATATGCTGTACAATTTTTTTGCTTATGATTATTATTGACATATTCTCACATTATATTATGTATTACATATATATTGTGATGTCCTTAGTTCTGTGCAATGAGAGTTGGATCATGATGAAATTGTTGGGAAACCTTAGCGGAAGCATCATATATGTAGCATAAACCAAAATAAAATATCGATTTCCCACACAGATCAAATCATCGTGCAAAAGACTGAGGTAACGAGAAAAATGATAAAACTGGAAAACCACGATGTGTGAGAGATTGATTTTACCTAGGGAGATCGTATATCCCTGTATTCCAGATCCGGATAGAGAAGATGAAGGAGGTTAAGCATCCTCCTCTCTAGCAGTATCCACACGATGAATCTCTACAGCGAAACTCCTCAAATCTGATCTCGTAACTCTTGCGCAAAGGGAGGGAGGAGAATAGGAGGTGGTGGCTAAAGCTGCAGCCTATTAACCATGAATCTCCCTCCTATTTATAGAGAGCCACCAAAAACCCTGGGGCTCCTGTCTTAGTGGGTATTGGATATCCATCCAATAACCTACTAACCTTGCATTATTGGATCTCTATCCAATAATTTTCTTAGGCCTCTAATTGGGCCTTAAGTAAGGAGCCCATCAGCATATGATCTCATCTAATGAGAATAGGGGCTAATTGGATCTATATCCAATCCTCTATTTTCTAAAGTATCCATCATATATGTGTAACCCTCTAGGCCCAATACTGAGCTGGCCGTGAGTCGTTCCCATCAGAACTCCTTCCGATATAGTGAATTATTATCCCCATAATAATTCACTCGACTCATCGGCTATGGATGTACTAGGCCACTACGCCATAGTCCTCAGACAGGGAGATCAAATCCATTGGACTTGTCTGTCCATAGTTATCGTATATCTATATCCCTCATCTAACTAATATCTCAAAGATCGTATATTGGATATGGTACTGTCAGGTCACATACGAAATATGTCATAGTCTTGCTCTAATCGGATTCTCCCGGAGAACTCTTTCTCTCTCAATCCGAATGACCTTAGCCAGGGATCTGTTTGAGCAAGCACATATAAGATATTCCTCTCCTAATACTGAGAGTGGATGATCCTTTATTGACACTCAATTACCATAGTAAGGTTGGCTACCAATCTAGATAACCAGATGTACCAGATCTAGAACTTTCCAAACCTGTAAGTCTACTGTCAAAGAAAGGAGTATTCATACAAGGTATCCTTGGTGTCTCTAATGTAAGGACCAGATATACAATTAGGACTATGGAATCACTATCTGACATTAGGTATTATTAACCATACACATTTCATAAGCGGATCAATCAGTGAACTCATTCTCCAATGAGCACATGTATTATATCCATAGTGTCTCCACACAAGTGGCTCTGAGACCAGCTACCTCTATCATATGGACAGGTATATAGTACACCGATCTGTTTGGTTTTCTCAATGTCCCTCTCAAGTATTTTATGATCGGGATTATTTAGGATCTATGTTTAAAGGTGAATCGATCTCATTATCATGGTTTCATTACGATTTGATTCCCATTATACAGAACCAAAGACATCACAATATATATGCAACAAATAATATAATATGAGAATATGCCAATATCAATCATAAGTAAAACAATTACGTAGTGTGTCACTCATGTCATTACTTACGTGATTGGCTTGCAGGATACATGTAACTAACAATCTCCCACTTGACCTAAAGCCAATCACCTATGTATCTGATTTCCATCAGACCCCTGTGACGCTCAAATACAATATGAGCCAATGGCTTCATCAGTGGATTTGCAATATTATCTTCGGATGGAACTCTTTCCATTGCTATATCTTTTCGGGTCATGATCGCTCTAATTAGATGGAACCTCCTCAGAACAATTCTGATGAGACCTGAGTTCCCTTGCTAGAGTTATCGCTCTGTCCCTATCACAATATATGGGAATCAACTCCACGCTGCTTGGTATGACTCCCAAATCCTTGATGAACTTCTTTATCCAAACCCCTTCCTTTGCTGCTTCTGCTGCAACAATGTATTCTGCCTCTATGGTCGAGTTAGCAGTATTATCTTGTATAGAACTCTTCCAGCTTACTGCTACTCTATTCAAGGTGAAAACAAACCCTAAATTTAACTTGTTATCATCAATGTCGGACTGAAAACTTGAGTATGTGTAGCCCTTAACTTGGAGGCTAACTTCTCTATATATCAGTAAAAGATCCTTAGTGCTTCTCAAGTACTTAAGGATATATTTTACTGCCTTCTAGTGTTCTAGACCTAGATCTACCTGATACTTGCTCGCGACACTCAGAGCATGTGTTATATCAGGCTTGGTACACAATATTGTATACATGATAGACCCTATCGCTGAGGCATAAGGTATATTATCCATGTCTGCTCTTTCTTCAGGAGTCTTTGGGGATATATTCCTAGAAAGTGATATTTCATGTCTCATCGATATGAGACCTCTCTTGGAATTCTCCATACCAAACCTTTTGATAATTGAGTCTATGTACTTGGACTGGGATAAGCTAAGCATCTTCTTGGATCTATCTTTATAGATTCGTATCCCCAAAATATAGGATGCTTCCCTAAGTCTTTCATGGAAAAGTTTCTAGATAGCTAAGCCTTTACTATAGAGAGCATTTCTATATTATTCCTAATGATTAGGATGTCATCCACATATAACACCAAGAAGGTGATAGCGCTTCCACTTACCTTCTTGTATATACAAGGCTCATCTTCGTTCCTAACAAAGTCATAAGATCTGATCACCTCATCAAATCTTATATTCTAACTTCGAGAAGCTTGCTTCAATCCATAAATGGATCTAAGCAACCTGCATACTTTATTTGGACTCTCTTTGGATATGAATCCCTCTGGCTGTATCACATACACCTCCTCCTAGAGGTTACCATTGAGGAATGCTATTTTGACATCCATCTGCCATATCTCATAATTATAGTGTGCTGCAATGGCCAAAATAATTCTAATGGACTTAAGCATGGCTACAGGTGAAAATGTTTCGTTATAGTCAACTCCTTGTCTTTGACGATATACTTTAGCTACTAGCCTTATTTTATAGGTCTCTACCTTTCCATCCACTCCGATCTTCTTCTTAAAGATTTATTTGTAGCTGATGTGTATAATACCCTCAAGTGCATCCACAAGGTTCCAAACCTTGTTAGAGTATATGGAATTTATCTCAGAATTCATGGCTTCTTATACTTCCCGGAGTCTATACTTATAATAGCCTCCTCGTAGGTCTGAGGATCAACATCTTGAGAGTCATCTCCATTGACATGCCCCACATATCTTTTAGGAGGGTGAGATACTCTATTAGACCTATGTAAAGTTGGAATTTGTGTGTTAGATACCTGATCAGACTCGGGCTCTGGAATGGTGATTGAGCTAGGTTATCCAACCTCGCTTAATTCTATATTACTTCCACTGTTTCCTCCAAGAATGTGTTCCTTCTTAAGGAACATAGCTCTCTTGGTAATAAAGACCTTTCGATCTTCGGAATGATAGAAATAATAACCCAAAGTCTCCTTAGGGTATCCCATGAATGTGCACCGTTCCGTCCTTGATTCCAACTTGTCGAGGTTGTATCTTTTAACGTGGGCAGGACAGCCCCAAATCTTAACCACCTTAAGATCGGGCTTATTTCCTTTCCATATCTCATATGGTGTAGACACTACCGACTTTGATGAAACTCTGTTAAGGAGATAAGCTGTAGTCTCTAGGGCGTACCCCCAGAATAAGATGGGTAGGTCAACGAAACTTATCATGGACCGTACCATGTTTAATAGCGTACGATTCCTCCTTTCTGATACACCATTGAGCTGAGGTGTATAAGGAGGTGTCCACTGGGATAGAATCTCATTGTCCTTGAGGAAATGGGTGAACTCTATACTCAAGTACTCTCCTTGTCGATCTGATTAAAGAGTTTTAATACTCTTTCCAATTTGGTTCTCTACCTCATTCTTATATTCCTTGAATTTCTCAAAAGCCTCAGATTTGTACTTCATTAAATATACGTGTCCATATCTAGAGAAATCATTAGTGAATGTAATGAAGTATAGTTGGAAAACCTCAGCGGGTGCATCACATGCGTAGCGGAAATCAAAATAAAAATCGGTTTCCCACGCAGATCAAATCGTCGTGCATAAGATTGGGGTCACGAAAAAAATGTAAAAATCTATAAAATCGTGATACGTAAGTGATTGATTTTACCTAGAGAGATCATATATCCTTGTATTCCAGATCCAGATGGAGAAGATGAAGGAGGTCAAGCGTCCTCCTCTCTAGCAGTATCCATACGATGGATCTCTACAGTGAAACTCCTTCAATCTGATCTTACAACTCTTGCTCAGAGGGAGGGAGGAGAATAGGAGGTGATGGCTAAAGATGCAGCCTATTAACCAAGAGTCTCCCCTCCTATTTATAGAGAGCCACCAAAAAACCCTAGGGCTCCTGCCTTAGTGGGTATAGGGTCTCCATCCAATAACCCACTAACCTTGCATTATTGGATCTCTATCGAGTAATCTCCTTAGTCGTCTAATTAGGCCTTAAGCAAGGAGCCCATCAACATAGGGTCTCATCTAATAAGAATAGGTAATTGGATTTCCATCCAATCCTCTATTCGTTGAAGTATCCACCATATGTGTGTGATCCTCTAGGCCCGATACCGAGCTGGCCATGAGTCTCTCCCATCAGAACTCCTCATATAGTGAATTATTATCCCCATAATAATTCACACAACTCATCGATTATGGACGTACTAGGCCACTACGCCATAGTCCCTAGACGGTACAGGGGGGATCAAATCCATCGAACTTATTTGTCCATAGTTACCATGTATCTATAATCCATCATCCAACTAATATCTCAGAGACTATATATTGAATATGGTACTGTCAGGTCATATACGAAATCAGTTTATTTTGCTCTAATCAGATTATACTGGGGAACTCCTTCTCTCTCAATCCGAATGACCCTGGCCAGGGATTTATCTAAGTAAGCACATATGAGATATTCCTCTCATGATACCGAGAGTGGATGATCTTCTATTGACACTCAATTGCCTTCGTAAGGTTGGCTACCAATCCTGATAACCAACTGTACTAGATCTGGATCTTTCCAAATATGTAAGTCTGGCGTCAAAGAAAGGAGTACTCATACAAGGCATCCTTGGTGTCTCAAGTCCAAGGACCAGATACATAACTAAGACTTTGGAATTGTTGTCTGACATTAGGTATCATTAACCATACAGCATTCCATAAGTGGATCAATCAGTGAACTCATTCTCCAATGAGCACCTGTACTATATCCTTAGTGTCTCCACACAAGTGGCTATGAGACTGCCGCCTCCATCATTTGGACGGGTATATAGTATACCGGTTTGTTTGGTTACCTCGATGTTCCTCTCGAGTAACCTACGACTGGGATTATTTAGGATCTATGTTTAAAGATGAATCGATCTCATTATCGTGATCCCATCATGATCTGATTCCCATTGCACAGAACCAAGGACATCACAATATATATGGTACATATAATATAATGTGAGAATATACCAATATTAATCATAAGCAAAAAGATTACTCAGTATGTCACACGTGGCATCACTCGCGTGATTGGCTTGCAGGGCACTTGTAACTAGCAATCTCCTACTTGACCTAAAGACAATCACCTATGTGTCTGATCCCCATCAGACCCCTGTGACGCACAAATACAATTTGAGCTAACAGCTTCGTTAGTGGATCTGCAATATTATCTTCGGATGTAACTCTTTCTATTGCTATATCTTTATGGGCTATGATCTCTCTTATCAGATGGAATCTCCACAGAACATGCTTAGACTTCTGATAAGACTTGGGTTCCTTCACTTGAGCTATCGCCCCAGTATTGTCGTAGTATATGAGAATTGACTCTACACTGCTTGGTATGACTCCCAAATCTTTGATAAACTTCTTCATCCATACCCCTTCATTTACTGCTTCTACTGCAATAATGTATTCCGCCTCTATGGTCGAGTCAGCAGTAGTATCTTGCTTGAAACTCTTTCAGCTTACTGCTCTTCCATTTAGGGTGAGAACATACCCTGAATTTGACTTGTTATCATCAATGTCAGACTGAAAACTCGAGTCTATGTACCTCTCAACCTGGAGGCTACCTTCTCCATATACCAGTAAAAGATCCTTAATCCTACTCAAGTACTTAAGGATACATTTTACTGCCTTCCAATGTTCTAAACCTGGATCTGTCTGATACCTGCTCGTGACACTCAAAGCATGTGCTATATCAGGCCTGGTACATAGTATCGCATACATGATCGATCCTATCACTGAGGCATAAGGTATCTTATCCATGTTTGCCCTTTCTTCAGGAGTCTTTGGGGATATACTCCTAGAAAGTGATATTTCATGTCTCATCAGTATGAGACCTCTCTTGGAATTTTTCATGCCAAACCTTTTGACAATGGAGTCTATGTACCTAGACTGGGACAAGCCAAGCATCCTTTTGAATCTATCTCTATATATCTGGATCCCCAAAATATAGGATGCTTCCCCTAAGTTTTCATGGAGAAGTTTCTAGATAGCCAAGCCTTTACTGTGGAGAGCACTCCTACATCATTCCTAATGATTAAGATGTCATCCACATATAGCACTAAGAAGGTAATAGCGCTTCCACTTACCTTCCTGTACACACAAGGCTCATCTTCGTTCTTAACGAAGTCATAAGATCTGATTACCTCATCAAATCTTGTGTTCCAACTTCAGAAAGCTTGCTTTAATCCATAAATAGATAAAAGCACCCTGCACACTTTATCTAGACTCTCTTTTTGTCTACAAATCCCTCTGGTTGTATCATATACACCTCTTCCTCGAGGTTGCCATTAAGGAATACTATTTTGACATTCATCTACTAGATCTCATAGTCATAGTGTGCTACAATGGCCAAAATAATTCTAATGGACTTAAGCATAACTACAAGTGAAAGGTTTCGTCATAGTCAACTCCTTATCTTTGACGATATCCTTTAGCTACCAGCCTTGCTTTATAGGTCTCTACCTTTCCATCCACTCCGATCTTCTTCTTGAAGATCCATTTATAACTGATGGGTACAATACCCTCAGGTGCATCCACAAGGTTCTAAATCTTGTTAGAGTACATGGAATCTATCTTAGAATTCATGACTTCTTGCCACTTCTCAGAGTCTATACTCATAATAACCTCCTCGTAGGTCTGAGGATTAACATCCTGAGAGTTATCTCCACTGATATGTCCCACATATCTTTCAGGAGAGTGAGATACTCTATTAGACCTACGTAAAGTTGGAACTTGTGTGTTAGGTACCTGAACAAACTCGGGCTTTGGAATGACGCTTGAGCTAGGTTCTCCAGCCTCGCTCAATTCTATCTTACTCCCACTATTTCCACCAATAATGTGTTCTTTCTCAAGGAATACACCTCTCTTGGCAACAAAGACCTTTTGGTCCTCAGGATGATAGAAATAATACCCCAAAGTCTCCTTAGGGTATCCCACGAACATGCACTATTCCGTCCTTGATTCTAACTTATCGGGGTTATGTCTTCTGATGTGGGCAGGACAACCCCAAATCTTAACCACCTTAATATCAGACTTCTTTCCTTTCCATATCTCATATGATGTAGATACTACCGACTTTGATGGAACTCTGTTTAAAATATAAGCTGCGGTCTCTAGGGTGTACCCCCAGAACGAGACAGGTAGAACAGTGAAACTCATCATGGACCGCACCATGTCTAACAGCGTGTGATTCCTCCTTTCTGATACACCATTGAGCTGAGGTGTATAAGGAGGTGTCCACTGAGATAGAATCTCATTGTCCCTGAGGAAATGGGTGAACTCTGTACTCAAGTACTGTCCTCCTCGATCTGATCGAAGAGTTTTAATACTCTTTCCAATTTGGTTATCTACCTCATTCTTATATTATATGAATTTCTCAAAGGCCTCAAATTTGTACTTCATTAATTACATGTGTCCATACCTAGAGAAATCATCAGTGAATATAATGAAGTATGAGTAACCACCTATAGCTTGAGTCGACATGGGACCACATACATCACTATATGAGTTCCAATAACTCAGTAGCTCTCTCTCCAGTTCTACTAAAAGAAGAGTTGGTCATCTTCCCACGAAGGCAAGGTTCACAAGTTACATATGTCTCATAGTCAAATAGATCTAAGTATCCATCTTTCGGTAACTTTTGAATCATTCCCTCATGTATATGACCTAGTCTACAATGTCATAGGTATGCATTATTCACCTCATCTCTTTTCCTCATAGACATATTTATATTTATGATATATGAAGAAGTGTCTAACACATATAAGTCATTTATTAGGGTCCCTCTAGTAATGATCTTATCATCCATAATTATTGAACAATTTTTGTTCTCAAAAACTAATTTATATCTACTAATTGTCAAACAAGAGATATAAATAATGTTTTTGATAATAGAGGGAACAAAATAACATGCATCTAATGCAATAATAGCTCCACCAGGCAGATGTAGGGTGACCTCTCTAACAGCAACTACAACAACTCTTGCTTAATTGCCCATCTTAAGGTCCATCTCACCTTTAGCCAATCTCCTAGGTCTTGCCAAAACCTGCAATGAATTATAAATATGATAAATACTCTCGGTATCCAATATCCATGTGTTATCATGAAAATCTGACAAGTGGAGACTGATCATGAATATATCTGAAGCTTCTCCAAGCTTCTGTCTCGCCTTCTCTACAAGGTAGTCCTTACAATTCTTCTTCTAATGCCCGTCTTGGCCATAGTAGAAGCATTGTCCTTTGTCTTTTGTCAGGTATTTCTTGGCAACCTTTGTCTTACCTGGTCTTTCTTTGCCCTTGCCCTTCTTAAGAATCTTGTTGGCCTTCCTTTTATTTTTTGTCTCACCAATATAGAGAATTGGCTTCTCCTTCTTGATGACACTCTCAGCTTCCCTCAACATATTGAAGAGATCAGGGAGAGTCACCTCAAGCTTATTCATATTAAAGTTAATAATGAACTATGAAAAGAAATTTGATAGGGACTGAAGTATAAGATCATACATAAGTTATCCTCTAGGACTATCTATATACTTCATAAAGCAAGTAATCTCATCCTCGCTTGTTTTTTCCTCTGGTGTGGGCACAATCATGTTAAGGACATTTATGATTTTCTCCTTCATGAGAGCAATTCTCAAATTACAGAGCCTTTGGACCAATGAGGCGGTTGGCATCAAGTATGCCACATAGAGGTTTTACAAGCCACAAACAAGATATAGTGAAAATAAATAATATGCAGATTTTACAGAAAATACTAATTAAGATATGGATTTCTATCTTAATGTGCTCCCACTATTTTCTTAGCGAATCATGCGACACCCTCGACACGTGAGACGGAAGTCTCCGGTAGACTCCTAGTGGGGATCGGGATCCAATTGGTGTCTTAGTGCAACCTCGAGGGACTCGACCAATTGCACTAAGCTCAAAAAGGTAGGCAACTCTTGCCAATCACAACTCCTTGTGATTCTCATCATGTTCGGCTTCCGAATCATCATAATCTCGAGGGACTCGACCAACCATGATATTTAGTTAAGTCTCACCATTGTTACAAGATAAGTCTGATTCGATAATATGCCCTCGAGGGACTCGACTAAGCATACCATGTCCTCAGGTCACCGGTGACATCTCTATGTCGTAGGCAAGATCTCAATCACATAGATAAGTAAGCCTCGAGGGACTCGACCAACTCAACCTATGTCATGATTCAATTTCTTCCTATAATGATGGAAGGCCACGTGGATCAATCTTATTGCCTTATGCTTACCGACTTAATATTATCTTAGGAGGGATTTTTTTATCGATCTCCTAATATGTCGTGTCACACACATACATATTTAATATATATCTACATCGCATGCAAATATATATATATATATATATATATATATATATATTTAGTAGGTGTATATCACATCACACATGGAAGCCACAACGGATGATCATGAGCTGTCACCTAATATGATTAAGCCCGAGCCAATGGGCCTAATCACTTAAAATAGGATCTATGTGTGCATCGACGCATCTCCATGCCCGCCTCGCGCGGGTGCTACCCCGCCACCGCCCGCCATCGATCGCCCTTGCGGCCTTGCAGTGGGTAGCCACCACCTACAGCCAAGCCGCGGCTAGTCCTTACGGCCTAGAATCGTAGAACGATTCTACGTAATTTAATCTCATCACATGCAGTTTAAAATCAATCTTTCACATGAAAACCTTGGCTCTGATACCAATATTGGGAAACCTCAACGGGTGCATCACATGCATAGTGGAAATTAAAACAAAAATCAAATTTTCATGCAGATCAAATCGTCGTGCATAAGATTAGGGTCGCGAGAAAATCATAAAACCAATAAAATCGCGATACGTGAGAGATTGATTTTACCTAGGGAGATCATATATCCCTGTATTCCAAATCTGGATAGAGAAGATGAAGGAGGTCAAACGTCCTCCTCTCTAGCGGTATCCACACATGGATCTCTGCAGCGAAATTCCTCCAATCAGATCTTGTAACTCTTATTTAGAGGGAGGGAGGAGAATAGGAGGTGGTGGATAAAGCTGCAGCCTATCAACCAAGAGTCTCCCCTCCTGTTTATAGAGAGCCACCAAAAAATACTAGGGCTCCTGCCTTAGTGGGTATTGGATCTCCATCCAATAACCCACTAACCTTGCATTATTAGATCTCTATCCAATAATCTCCTTAAGCCTCTACTTAGGTCTTAAGCAATGAGCCCATCAGTATAGGGTCTCATCTAATGAGAATAGGGGCTAATTGGATCTTCATCCAATCCTCTATTCGATGAAGCATCTACCATATGTGTGTAACCCTCTAAGCCCGATACCGAGCTGGTCGTGAGTCACTCCCATCAGAACTCCTTCTGATATAGTGAATTATTATCCCCATAATAACTCATTTGACTCATCGATTATGGATGTACTAAGCCACTACGCCATAGTCCCCATACGATACAGGGGGGATCAAATCTATCGGACCTGTCTGTCCATAATTACCGTGTATCTATAATCCCTCATCCAACTAATATCCCAGATATCATATATTGGATATGGTACTATCAAGTCACATACAAAATCCATCATAGTCTCGCTCTAATCAGATTCTCCCGAAGAACTCTTTCTCTCTCAATCCGAATGACCTTGGCCAGGGATTTATCTAAGCAAGCACATATGGGATATTACTCTCGTGATACTGAGAGTGGATGATACTCTATTGACCCTCAATTGCCTTCGTAAGGTTGGCTACCAATCCTGATAACTAATTGTACCAGATCTAGAACTTTCCAAACTTGTAAGTTTGGCGTCAAAAAAAGGAGTACTCATACAAGGCATCATTAGTGTCTCAAGTCTAAGGACCAGATACACAATTGGGACTATGGAATCATTGTCTGACATTAGGTATCATTAACCATATAGCATTCTATAAGCGGATCAATTAGTAAACTCATTCTCCAATTAGCACATGTACTATATCCTTAGTGTCTCCATATAAGTGGCTATGAGACCAGCTGCCTCCATCATATGGATGGGTATATAATACATCGATCTATCTGGTTATCTCAATATCCCTCTCGAGTAACATATGACCAGGATTATTTAGGATCTGTGTTTAAAGGTGAATCGATCTCATTATCATGATCTCATCACGATCCAATTCCCATTGCACAGAACCAAGGACATCACAATATATATATATATATATATATATATGTAACAAATAATATAATGTAAGAATATGCCAATATTAATCATAAGCAAAAAGACTACGTAGTGTGTCACACGTGCCATCACTCACGTGATTAGCTTGTAGGGCACCAATTACTAGTAGAGATTACAATAATGAGATTGATTCACCAATAAATATAGATCATGAATAATCCTTGTCGTAGGTTACTCGAGAGGGACATCGAGATAATCGAACAATGAGTTCACTGATTTATCCGCTTATGGAATGTTGTATAGTTAATGATACCTAATGTCAAACAGTGATTCCATAATCTCAGTTGTATACCTAGTCCTTAGACTTGAGACACCAAGGATGCATTGTACGGGTACTACTTTCTTTGATGCCAGAATTATAGGGTTGAAAAGTTTCAGATCTAGTAGAGTTAGTTATCGGGATTGGTAGCCAACCTTACGAAGAAAATTGAGTATCCATAGAGGATCATCCACTCTCGGTATCACGAGAGAAATAGCATATATGTGTTTGCTCAGACAAATCCCTAGCTAGGGTCATTTGGATTGAGAGAGAAAGAATTCTCTGGGAGAATCCATTAGAGTGAGACTATGACAGATTTCATATGTGACTTGATAGTACCATGTCTAATATACGATCTCTGGGATATTAGTTGAATGAGGAATTATAGATACATGGTAACTGTGGACAAATAGGTCCGATGGATTCGATTCCCTGTACCATCTGGGGACTATGGCGTAATGGTCTAGTACATCCATAGTCAATGAGTCAAGTGAATTATTATGGGGATAATAATTCACTATATCAAAAGGAGTTCTGATAGGAGCGAATCACGACCAGCTCGGTATCGGGTCACACACATATGGTGGATACTTCAGTGAATAGAGGCTTGGATAGGGATCCAATTAGCCCTTATTCTCATTAGATGAGACCCTGTGCTAATGGGATCCTTGCTTAAGGCCCAATTAAAGGCCTAAGGAGATTATTGGATAGAGATCCAATAATGCAAGGTTAGCGGGTTATTGGATGGAGATCCAATACCCACTAAGGTAGGAGCTCTAGGGTTTTTGGTGGCTCTCTATAAATAGGAGGGGAGACTCATGGTTAATTGGTTGCATCTTTAGCCACCACCTCCTATTCTCCTCCCTCCCTCTGTGCAAGAGTTGCAAGATCAAATTGGAGTTTTGTTGCAGAGATCCATCATGTGGATATCGCTAGAGAGGAGGACGCTTGACCTCCTTCATCTTCTCCATTCGAATCTGGAATACAGGGATATACGATCTCCTTAGGTAAAATCAAACTCTTACACATCGCGATTTTATCGATTTTACGTTTTTCTCATGACCCCCAATATTTTGCACGATAATTTGATCTACGTAGAAAACTAGTTTTTAGTTTTGATTTTCACTACGCATGTGACGCACCTACTGAGGTTTCCCAACAGTGGTATCAGAGCCAAGGTTTTTGTACGAAAAATTGGTTTTAAACTGCATCTGATGAGATTGAATCGCGTAGAATCATTCTATATGTTCTTGCTGCGAGAAGGAGGGGCCGCCAGCCACGGCCAACCCCCATACAGGGTCGGCCACCCACGGCCAGGCCGCTGCCAAGGCTAACCCGTAAGGGAGGCTCGCACTGCTCACAGGGGCAACAGCCCTCAAGGGAGGCCGGCGTCGCAGGGTAGCACTGCAAGGGCGACGATGCACCACGGCCGCGCCAATCCGAGGGTGGCACCATGGGCAACCCGCTTGTGTGCGGTGCCCACAAAGGGGTCGACCGCAGGCGCCCGCAAGGGGCTATCGCCACGACTAGCCCTACCGCCAACAAGGGTGGCGACGGCAGGGTGGCCGCCTGGTGGTGGTGGTGCACCGCAGGGCAGGCGATAGCGGTGACGCAGATGGGGCAAGAGGGGTTAGGGCATCTTTTTGAGAAAAGGATGATCCTACCCCTTTAAATTTTAAAAATTCTAAGGACTATTCTCGTATATAGAATTTCAAAAATTCCCTCAATAATTTTAGAAATTTTGAGGACCGCCTCTCATCCAGAATTATGAAAATACCCTTAATAATTTTAGAAATTATGAGCATGTCCTGATTTTCAGAAAAATAATTAATTAAATAGTTTAATTAATTATTATATATATCTAGTAATCCTACATATGATGTGATATACATGTGATGTATGATGTGGATGGATGATCACGAGTCTAGTGTTGTGATGTGTGTAATTGTGATTATTATTATTATTGGGGCCTACGAGCTTGTATTTTTCTCGTTTATTATTGGGCTTGCGTGCCTGTGATTATTTATAATTATATTGAGAGGCGGAGCAGGAGCGTGGAGGTTACAGTATAACCCATGATGCCATGATGGAAAATCACGATGCATGGTGATGCGACGATCCGACGGAACTGATAATGACGAGACCAACAATCACAGGGCATGGAGATACGCCAATGCACACATAGATCCTATTGTAAGTGATTAGGCCCATTGGCTCAGGCTTAATGATATTAGGTGACGACTCATGATCATCCGGTGTGGCTCGCATATGTGATGTGTTATACACCTACTAGATAAATATATATATATATATATATATATATATATATACATGCAATATAGATATATATTAAATATATATGTGTATGACACAATATATTAGGAGACCGATACAGAAACCCCTCCTAAGATAATATTAAGCCGATAAGCATGAGAAAATAAGATTAACCCATGTGGCCTTCCATCATTATAGGAAAAAATTGAATCACGATGTAGATTGAATTGGTTGAGTCCCTCGAGGCTCACCTATCTACGTGATCGAGATCTAGCCTACGACATAGAGATGTCACTAGTGACCTGAGGACATGGTATGCTTGGTCGAGTCCCTTGAGGGTATAGCATCGAATCAGACTCACATTGTAATGATGGTGATGACTTAACTGAACGTCATAGTTGGTCGAGTCCCTCGAGACTATGATGATTCAAAGGCCGAACATGACAAGAATCACAACGAGTTACGATTGGTAAGAGTTGCCTACCTTTTGGGTTTAATGTAATTGGTCGAGTCCCTCGAGGTTGCACTAAGACGTCAATTGGATCCTGATCCCCACTGGGAGTCTGTCAGAGACTTTCGTCTCACGTGTCACGTGATTTTTTAAGAAAATAGTGGGAGTATATTAAGATAGAAGTCCATATCTTAATTAGTATTTTCTACAAAATCTGCATGTTATTTATTTTTTGTTATATCTTACTTTGTCATAAACATGTTGCTCACAAACTCCCTATGTGGCATACTTGATGCCAACCGCCTCACTGGTCCAAACTATATAGATTGGCTCCATAATTTGAAAATTATTCTCATGATAGAGAAAATCGCATATGTCCTTGATACAATTATAGCCACACCGGAAGAAGGGGCAAGTGAGGATGAGATCACTTGCTATATGAAGTACATAGATGATTCCACGTTGGTAAAATGTTATATGTTGGCCTTCATGACTCTTGAGTTACAGAGGTAACATAAGAGTATGAATGTAGATTCTATCATTCTTCATCTCCGCTAGCTATTTGAGAAACAAGGAAGAACTCAAAGATATAAGATATCTAAGAGACTCTTCTAAGCCAGAATGACAGAAGAGACATCGTTTGAGAACCATGTCTTAAAGATGATAGAGTGGATCGAGAAACTCACAGGTCTAGGAATAGTCCTAGAGGATAACCTGTGCATTGATCTTATACTTTTGTCCCTACTAGATTCATTTTCTCACTTCATCATGAATTTTAACATGAGCAAGTTTGAGGTAACTCTCCTTGAGCTCCTCAATATATTGAGGGAAGCTGAGAGTGCAATCAAGAAGGAGAAGCCATTTCTCTATATTGGTAAGACCAAAAAGAAAAGGAAGGCTAGCAAGACCCTTAAGAAGGGCAAGGGCAAAGAAAGACCAGGTAAGGCAAAGGTTGCCAAGAAATACTCGGGAAAGGACAAAGGACAGTGCTTCCACTGTGGCCAAGACGAGCATTGGAAGAGAAACTGTAAGGACTACTTACAGAGAAGGTGAGACAAAAGCTTAGAGAAGCTTCAGGTATATTCATGATCAGTCCCCATTTGTCATATTTTCATAATAACACATAGGTATTGGATATCGGGAGTGTTTATCATATCTGCAATTTGTTACAAGTCCTAGCAAGACCTAAGAGATTGGCTAGAGGTGAGATGGACCTCAAGATAGGCAATGGAGCAAGAGTTGCTACAGTTGCTGTTGGAGAGGTCACCCTACATCTACATGATAGAACTATTATTGCATTAGATGCATGCTATTTTCTTCCCTATATTATTAAAAATATTATTTCTATCTCTTGTTTGATAATTAGTGGATATAAATTAGTTTTTGAGAATAATAATTGTTCAATAATTATGGATGATAAGATCATCACTAGAGGGACCCTTATAAATGGCTTATATGTGTTAGATACTTCTTCGCATATCATGAATATAAATATGTCTAAGAGGAAAAGAGATGAGGTGAATAATGCATATCTATGACATTGTAGGCTAGGTCATATACATGAGGGAATGATTCAAAAGTTGCTAAAATATGGATACTTTGATCCATTTGACTATGAGATATATGCAACTTATGAACTTTACCTTTGTAGAAAGACGACCAACTCTCCTTTTAGTGGAACTGGAGAGAGAGGCGCCGAGTTATTGGAACTCATATATAGTGATGTATGTGATACCATGTCGACTCAGGCTATAGGTGGTTATTCATACTTCATTACATTTACTGATGATTTATCTAGGTATTGACATTTGTACTTAATGAAGTACAAATATGAGGCCTTCGAGAAATTTAGAGAATATAAGAATAAGGTAGAGAACAAAATTGGAAAGAGTATTAAGACTCTTCGATCATATCAAGGAGGAGAGTACTTAAGTATGGAGTTCATCCATTTCCTCAGGGACAATAGAATTCTATCCCAGTGGATACCTCCTTATACACCTCTGCTCAATGGTGTATCAGAAAGGAGGAATCATATGCTATTAGACTTCGTGCGATCCATGATAAGTTTCACTGACCTACCCGTCTCATTCTAGGGGTACGCCCTAGAGACTACAGCTTACCTTCTGAACAGAGTTCCATTAAAGTCAGTAGTATCTACACCATATGAGATATGGAAAGAAAAGAAGCCCGATCTTAAGATTGTTAAGATTTAGGGCAGTCTTGCCTATGTTAGAAGATACAACCCAGATAAGTTGAAATCAAGAATAGAATGGTGCACATTTGTGGGATATCCAAAGGAAACTTGTGGGTATTATTTCTATCATCCCAAGGACCGAAAGGCCTTTGTTGTCAAGAGAGTTGTGTTCCTTGAGAAGGAATATATTTTTGGTGGAAACAGTAGGAGTGAGATAGAATTGAGCTTGGTTGGAGAACCTAGCTCAAGCATCATTCCAGAGCCCGAGTCTGTTCATGTACCTAACATACAAATTCCAATTTTAAGTAGGTCTAGTAGAGTATCTCACCCTCCTGAAAGATATGTGAGACATATCAGTGGAGATGACTCTTAGGATATTGATCCTTAGACCTACGAGGAGGCTATTATGAGTATAGACTCTAGAAAGTGGCAAGAAGCTATAAATTCTAAAATGGATTCCATTTACTCTAATAAGGTTTGGAACCTTGTAGATACACCTAAGAGTATTGTACCCATATGCTACAAATGGATCTTCAAGAAGAAGATCGGAGTGGATGGAAAAGTAAAGACCTATAAAGCATGGCTGGTTAGTAGCTAAAAGATATCGTCAAAGATAAGGAGTTGACTATGACGAAACCTTTTCACCTATAGCCATGCTTAAGTTCATTAGAATTATTTTAGTCATTACAGCATACTATGACTATGAGATCTGGTAGATGGATGTCAAAACAATATTTCTCAATGGCAACCTCAAGGAGGAGGTGTATATGATACAGCCAGAGGGATTCGTATCCAAAGAGAGTCCAGATAAAATGTGTCGATTGCTTAGATCCATTTATGAATAGAAACAAGCTTCCCAAAGTTGGAACATAAGATTTGATAAGGTGATCAAATCTTATGACTTTGTTAAGAACAAAGATGAGCCTTGTGTGTACAGGAAGGTAAGTGGAAGTGCTGTCACCTTCGTGGTGCTATATGTGTATGACATCCTAATCATTGGGAATGATGTAGGAATGTTCTCCACAATAAAGGTTTAGCTATCCAGAAATTTTTCCATGAAAGATTTAGGGGAAGCATCATATATTTTAGGGATCCAGATCTATATAGAGAGATCTAAGAGGATGCTTGGCTTGTCCTAGTCCAAGTACGTAGACTCCATTATCAAAAGGTTTAGCATGAAAAATTTCAAGAGAGGTCTCATTCCGATGAGACATGAAATATCACATTCTAGGAGTATGTCCTCAAAAACTCTTGAAGAAAGGGCAAACATAGATAAGATATCTTATGCCTCAGCAATAGGGTCTATCATGTATGCAATGCTATGTATAAGGTATGATATAGCATATGCTTTGAGTGTCACGAGCAAGTATCAAGTCGATCCAGGTTTAGAACATTGAAAGGCAGTAAAGTGTATGCTTAAGTACTTGAGAAGGACTAAGGTTATTTTACTAGTATATGGAGGAGGTAGCCTCCAAGTTGAGGGCTACACGGACTCAAGTTTTCAATCCGACATTGATAATAGTAAGTTAAATTAGGATATATTTTCACCCTAAATGGAGGAGCAGTAAGCTGGAAGAGTTCTAAGCAAGATACTACTGTTGACTCGACCACAGAGGCGGAATACATTGTTGTAACAGAAGTAACAAAGGAAAAGGTGTGGTGAAGAAGTTCATCAAGGATTTGGGAGTCATACCAAGTAGCGTGGAGCTGACTCTCATATATTGTGACAGCGATAGAGCGATAACTCTAACAAGAGAACCCAGGTCCCATCAGAATTATTCTGAGGAGGTTCCATCTGATTAGAATAATCACGACCCGAAAAGATATAGCAATAGAAAGAGTTTCATTCGATGATATCATTGTAGATCCACTAACGAAGCTGTTAGCTCATATTGTATTTGAGTGTCATTGGGGTCTGATATAGATCAGACATATGGATGATTGGCTTTAGGTCAAGTGGGAGATTGGTGGTTATATGTGCCCTATAAGCCAATCATGTGAGTGATAACATATGTGACACGCTGTGTGATCTTTTTGCTTATGATTATTATTGGCATATTCTCACATTATATTATCTATTGCATATATATTGTGATGCCCTTGGTTCTATGCAATGGGAGTCAGATTGTGATGAGATCATGATATTGAGATCGATTTACTTATAAACATAAATCCTAAATAATCTCGGTCATAGGTTACTCGAGAGGGACATCAAGAAAACTGGATAGACCAGTATACTATATACTCGTCTATATGATAGAGGCAGTTAGTCTCATAGCCAATTATGTGGAGACACTAAGGATCTAGTACAGGTGCTCATTGGAGAATGAGTTCACTGATTGATCCACTTATGGAATGTTGTATGGTTAATGATACCTAATGTCAGATAGCGATTCCATAGTCCCAATTGTATACCTGGTCCTTAGACTTGAGACATCAAGGATGCCTTGTACGAGTACTCCTTTCTTTGATGCCAGACTTATTGGTTTCGAAAATTCTAGATATGGTACAACTAGTTATCGGATTAATAGCCAACCTTACGAAGGTAATTGAGTATCAAAAGAGGATCAGCCACTCTCGGCATCACTAGAGAAATATCCTATATGTGCTTGCTTAACCAAATCCCTGGCTAGGGTCATTCGGATTGAGAGAGAAATAGTTCTTCGGGAGAATCCGATTAGAGTGAGACTATAACGAATTTTATATGTGACCTGACAGTACCATATCCAATATACAGTCTCTGGGATATTAGTTGGATGAAGGATTATAGATACACGGTAACTGTGGACAAACAAGTCCGATGGATTTAATCCCCCTGTACCGTATGGGGACTATGGTGTAGTGGCCTAGTATGTCTATAGTCGATGAGTCAATTGAATTATTATAGGGATAATAATTCATAACATCAGAAGGAGTTCTGATGGGAGTGATTCACGACCAGCTCGGTATCAGGTCTAGAGAATCACATACATATGGTAGATGCTTCAGCGAATAGAAGGACTGGATGGAGATCCAATTAGCCCATATTCTCATTAGATGAGACCCTATGCTGATGGACTCCTTGTTAAAGCCTAAGTAGAGAGCTAAGAAAATTATTGGATAGAGATCCAATAATACAAAGTTAGTGGGTTATTGGATGGAGATCCAATTCCCACTAAGGCAGGAGCCCTAGAGTTTTTGGTGGCTCTCTATAAATAAGACAGGAGACTCATGGTTGATTGGCTACAGCTTTAGCTACCACCTCCTATTCTCCTCCCTCCCTCTGTGCAAGAGTTGTGAGATCAGATTTGAGGAGTTTCATTGTAGAGATCCATCGTATAGATACCACTAGAAAGGAGGACGCTTGACCTCCTTCATTTTCTCTATCCGGATCTAGAATATAGGGATATACGATCTCCCTAAGTAAAATCAATCTCTCAAACATTGTGGTTTTATCAGTTTTGTATTTTTCTCGTGACCCCAATATTTTGCACGATGATTTGATCTGCGTGGGAAACCATGTTTTTGTTTTAATTTATGTTGTGCATGTGATGCACCCGCTGAGGTTTTCCAATAGTAAATACCTTATCACAGTTGTTCACAATCGACCATGGCATCCTATGTAGTTTAACAATATTTTCAATAAAGAGCTTGGCAATACTGGTAGCGGTATAAGGGTGTCTCACAGCACAAAAGTGTGCATATTTTGTTAAGCGATCTACCACCTCAATGATTGTACTTTTACCTTGAGATGATGGCAACTCTTCGATGAAGTCCATGGAGATGTCAGTCTATGATGAGTCTGGTATGAGTAGTGGTTGCAGCTTTTCCAAACTAGCCACTATTTCACCCTTTTGCTGCTAGCATACATCACATTCAGTTGCATAATCAGAAATAGATGTTTTCATGCCTCTCTAATAAAAGTTTTGCTTCACCCTCTTGTATGTTCTAAAAAATCCCAAGTGTCTTGCTAAAGGTGAGGAGTGCATTTAGTGCATAATAATTTTGATACAAGAAAAGGTAGAAATAAGCACTATTTGGCCTTTATAACGTAGATCCCTCGAATCCTAGTATTTGCTCAGTATTTCTAAGCAATCACACAGTAAACATAGTACTTTAAGCACAAATTATGACAATTGAAATAAATGATCAATTAACCATCCCCATATCGGAAGTGGATAAGATTAAGATTGGCTTAAGGTTTGATGAGTGTATTATTATCAATTTTAACTTAAACATTTTAAACAGTAGTTTGGGTCAAACGAAATTGATAGGCAAGTTAGCTCATTAGGCCTGGGTCATGATACTATCACTATCAGCAATCTAACTGGACACGACATAAGTAATTACTCAGTATTATTAAGCTATCACACTATACATAAAATTCAGAAAACAAATTCTAACAATTGAAATAAATATAGCACTTCAATAACAAATTCTGATAATCCATATAAATGAAAACACATACACATACACACTTGCATGAATAACCAAAGCAATGACATACACATACACACTTGCATGAATAACCAAAGCAATGACATGGTTTGTTATAATAACACACATACACACTTGCATGAAGAACTAAAGCAATCACACAATAAACATAGCACTCCAAGAACAAATTCTAACAATCGAAATAAATGAACAATTAACTCTCAGCGATTAAATGGGAACATCCTAAATATTTGCTCATTATTCTCAAGCAATGACACGATAAACATAACACTATAAGAACAAATTCTAACAATCGAAATAAATGAATAATTAACCACCACTATTAGCGATCGAAATAGACACGTCGTAAGTATTTGCTTGGTATTATCAAGCAATTACATGATTTGTTATAATAACACACACACACATACACTCTTGCATGAAGAACTAAAGTAATCACACGGTTTGTTATAATAACACACACATACACACTTGCATGAATAACTAAAGCTATCACACGATAAGCATAGTACTCCAAAAATAAATTCTAACAATCAAAATAAATGAATAGTTAACCACCACTATCAGCAATCTAAATAGACATATTGTAAATATTTGCTTAGTATTATTAAGCAATGATATGGTAAACATAGCTCTAGATGAACAAATTCTAACAACTGAAATAAATGAACAATTGACCACCACCATTAACAACCATAATCGACACAACATAAGTATTTGCTCAGTATTCTCAAGTAATCACACAGTAAACATGGTCTCCAAGAATAAGTTCTAACAATTGAAATAAATAAATAATTAACCACCACTATTAATGATCAGAATGCACATATCATAAGTATTTGCTCAGTATTCTCAAACAATCACACGGTAAATATAGCACTCCAAGAACATATTCTAACAATCGTAATAAATAAATAATTAACCACAACTATCAGCGATCAGAATGGAGACATCGTAAGTATTTGCTCAGTATTCTCAAGCAATCACACGATAAAAATAGCACTCTAAGAACAAATTCTAACAATCAAAATAAATAAATAATTAACCACCACTATCAATGATCAGAATAGACAAATAGTAAGTATTTACTCAGAATTCTTAATCAATCACATGATAAATATAGCACTCCAAGAACAAATTCTAACAATCAAAATAAATGAATAATTAACCACCACTATCTGTGATCAGAATGGACACATCGTAAGTATTTGTTCAGTATTCTCAAGCAATCACACAGTAAACATAGCACTCGATGAACAAATTCTAACAACCGAAATAAATGAATAATTAACCACCACCAACAGCGATCAGAACGGACACATTGTATGTATTTGCTCAGTATTCTCAAGTAATCACATGATAAAAATAACACCTAAGAACATATTCTGACAATCGAAATAAATGAAAATTAACTACTACTATCATCGATTAGAATATACACATCATAAGTATTTGCTCAGTTTTCTCAATGAATCATACGGTAAACAAAGCAATCCAATAATAAATTCTAAAAATCGAAATAAATGAACAATTAACCACCACTATCAGCGATTAGAATACACATATCATAAGTATTTGCTTAGTATTCTCAAGCAATCACACGGTAAATAAAACACTCCAAGAATAAATTATGACAATCGAAATAAATGAATAATTAACCATCACCATAAGCGATCAGAATGGACACATCATAAGTATTTGCTCAGTATTCTGAAGCAAACACACGGTAAACATAGCGTTAGATGAACAAATTTTAACCGAAATAAATGAACAATTAATCAACACTATTAGTGATCAGAATGGACACATCGTAAGTATTTCCTCAATATTCTCAAGCAATCACATGGTAAATGTAGCAGTCTAGGAACAAATTCTAATAATCAAAATAAACGAACAATTAACCACCACTATCAACGATGGACACTTCGTAAGTATTTGTTTAGTATTCTCAAGCAATCACACAATAAATATAGCATTTCTTGAATAAATTTTAATAATCGAAACAAATGAACAATTAACCGCTACTATCAGTGCTCAGAATTGACACATCATAAGTCTTTGTTTAGTATTCTCAAGTAATCACATGGTAAACATAGCACTAGACGAATAAAGTCTAACAGCTGAAATAAATGAACAATTAACCACCACTATCAACTATCATAATTGACATATCGTAAGAATTTGCTCAGTATTCTCAAAAAATCACATGGTAAATATAGTACTCTAAAAACAAATTATGACAATCAAAATAAATGAATAATTAACCACCACTATCAGAGATTAAAATGAACACATCATAAGTTTTTGCTCAGTATTCTCAATCAATCACACGATAAACATAGCACTCTATGAACAAATTATAACAATCGAAATAAATGATCAAACCACCACTATCAGCGATAAGAATGGACACATCGTAAGTATTTGCTCAGTATTCTCAAGTAATCACACGGTAAACATAGCTCTAGATGAACAAACTCCAACAATCGAAATAAATAAACAATTAACCACCGCCATCCGTGATTATATTGAACATATCGTAAGTATTTGCTCAGTACTCTCAAGTAAACACACAGTAACCATATCACTACAAGAACAAATTCTAATAATTGAAATAAATGAATAACTAACCACCACTATCTGCGATTAGAATAGAGACATCATAAGTATTTGCTAAGTATTATCAAGCAATCACACTGTAAACATACAATTAAAGAACAAATTTTGGCAACCGAAATAAATGAATTAACCACCACTATCAGCGATCAAAATGGACACATCGTAAATATTTACTCGGTATTCTCAAGCAATCAAATGATAAAGAAAGCACTCCAAGAACAAATTCTAACAATCGAAATAAATAAACAATTAACCACCACTATCTACAATTAGAGTAGACAAATCGTAAGTATTTACTTAGTATTCTCAAGCAATCACACGATAAACATAGCACTCCAAGAACAAATTCTAACAATCGATAAAAATAAACAATTAACCACCACTATATGCAATAGGAATGGACACATGATAAATATTTGCTCATTATTCTCAAACAATCACACAATAAACATAGCACTCCAAGAATAAATTCTAATAATCAAAATAAATGAATAATTAACCACCACTATAAGCGATCAGAATGGACACACCGTAGGTATTTGCTTGATATTCTCAAGCACTCACACGATAAACATAATACTCAAAGAATAAATTCTATCAATCGAAATAAATGAACTTTTAACCATCATTATCAGTGATTAGAATGGATATATCATAAGTATTTGCTTGATATTCTCAAGCAATCACATGGGAAAGATTGTTAACTCTAAGAACAAATTCTAAAAATCAATATAAATGAATAATTAATCGCCACTATCAGTGATTAGAATGGACAAATCGTAAGTATTTGCTCGGTATTCTCAAGAACTCACATGACAAATATAACACTCCAAGAACATATTCTAACAATCAAAATAAATTAATAATTAACCAACACCATCAGCGATCAAAATAGACAAATCATAAATATTTGATCGGTATTCTAAAGCAATCACATAGTAAAAAGAGCACAACAAGAACAAATTATAATAATCAAAATAAATGAATAAATAATCACCACTATCAATGACCAGAATTGACATATCGTAAGTATTTGCTCGGTATTCTTAAGCAATCACACTGTTTGTTATAATAACACTCAAATACACACTTGCATGAAGAACTCAAGCTCCTTCCCTAGGAACAGAAACATTATGAAGCAAGTATGCTAAGGCATAGAGTAGGTATGATGGTGATGACAAACTCCATTGCACCATGCTTGAAGTTTTTTAAGTTTCACAAATGAACACATACCATTTGGCATGAGACGGTCTATTTACAGATGAGGTAGTTAATCACGCACAGTCAAGCTGGAGAATAATCTGTTATGTTAAAGGAAGAAGGCATCGAGACTTGACTGTTATGTACAAGGTTCAAGCCTCTGATAATTTAGATCACCGTGCCTGCAACTTTGCACCTGTTTGTTTATTGATCTTAGTTCAGGATAAGGTTTCACTACTCTCTTTTCTTTGTTTCACAGAGTCCTGTAATTTAGCTCCACTCTTAGAAAGTAGCAAAATTTTCATCTCCTTGTAGCTTTGGAGCTCCTCCAACGCATCACATGTTTTCCTCGACATGACAGAACTGCTAATGCTAGCTTCTCCATTTGGTTCCAAAGACTGCATCAAGCAACTCTGATCTTGGCGCAGTGGTGCTGCGGTTTTCAACATGTGGACAAGAATGCCAACAGCTGCCTCTCGTGATTTATGAGAACCAGCATTTTCTGATGCTTCCTTGCCATCAAGGCTCCTGTCAATGAAAAAGAAAATTACTTTTATAGAAACTGGATTATCCGCAAGTAGACATATAGGACGACACAAAGCCATAGAACAAAGGTCAGCATATGAGATAATAACAAGGATCAAACATGAGCGGCAGTAATGGCAAGGATCAAATGTACAACCACCTGAAAAGATTCCTGCCTAATGCATAAAGAACACATAGGCCTTGTATCAGTTTTCTGCTAAATCTAGAAGACTTTAGACGCAAGAAGATAACAGACTATTGTTATTGATTATGAATTGCCACCAAGTTCTCCAATGCTAGATCAAATTTAATTACTCGAGTCCAAGTTCTCCAATGCTAGATCAAATTTAATTACTCAAGTTTCAATATAATTAACAAGTGAATGCACAACAAATATATGTCGTTATTGAAATTACAATACAGACACGCCATAGCCAGTAGATATACAAACATGCAGATTCATCAGCCTGTGCAACAGGTCTATTCTACGAAGTGGAAGGTTAAATGATGAAAAAGTATCCCAACATGCAGTGGCTTTGGCATATTGCATTTGATAGGTCCTTATTTGCCTAACTTCCCCTCCCAGTCCTTGAGTTATATATAGCCAAGGTTTTTAAACACCATGACTTGCCTCTCCTATTCATTTCCATAATGTCAAATGGGTGATCCAAGGTATCAGTCATTTCTTGGTCTCTTAATCAGGTTCAAGAATCTATATGCAATACTTTAGTTCAAATGATCTGATGTATATTTGCAACATTCCTACATGATTCATCATACAGTTTGGTAATCTGCCCTGTGCAGGCATTCAGTAATCTAATGGATATTTGCACATTCCCATATGATTATTTGTACAGTTCAGCTATGTGTTCCCTTTATCTACTAAATTTGGCATTTGGCAATCACTAATCATCCTCAGATTTATATGAGCACATAAGCATGCTTGTGTCAAAATGCACAAAGTACAGCGGAGGTGGAGAGACAGCATTACATAATACTAAAGTTTTTTTCTTCACTAAAGCTCCATGACTTGATTTTGCTCTAATTAAACAAACTTAAAACTTTCCAATTGGCACAGCATGTTACACACCCAAGTTAAATTTCTAACTCCATGTCAACTTCTTTTCATGTTCTGCAGAAAGAACTCAAGCTCCAAGGCAGGTTTCAGAATGTAGGGATCATATTGTAAGTTGTCACTATAAAGAAACAGTTCACTGTCTCACAGACGCTGCTTTAAACACAGAACCTAACCCACTGAATGAATATTCACATAACTATCAACTTCTGGATGGAAGAGGGAATATAGCGAAATTCCATAAGAAGACGTTAATAGTATGGGACAATAATAATATGGCAGAAAAAACAAAGGTAACAACTTAGAAGCCATCTACAATCCCACATAACCCAGCCAGAAGGGATGCCTCTCCCCTTCTGAGTTTGATCCTCCGTTGGTGCAACTGCACATCAACAAATTGGTAGCCTAAATAATATCACACTGCACCATTAATAATACCATATTTTTGTTCACTAACTTCATTTTTTATTGTATACAAAATAGATTAATTATCAGTAAAGAATCATTAACATTCAAATAAAAAATACATTACTAATTTTGCATATTATTTCTTCTGCATATCTAACTATAATCAGCAGAAGTTGCACAGAAGGAAAAGGAAGTCAACTACAACACTTGTGCCTCATATCACAAAATTAGACTGAGGCTTCCACAGTGTTGAATCTAATACGAGCAGAAGTTTCTCAGTGGTTCAACTGATCAAATCAATGGCTCTTAACAAATAGGCCAAAACAGCTATAAGAACTTCTACAGAAATAATTCTGTAAAGGCAACCAATTTCAAAAATTCATAGTTACATAGGTATTGCATGGAAGGTACCATCTTAGAAATATCTAGTTCAAAATCTTCTTGAATCATTGTGGAAGCAAAATTGGAAAACCTAGAGACAGCAGAACAACTTTCTTTCTCCCTTTTAGTACTTTCATGATGATGCAGTGTCCCTACAACATCCCAATCAATCTATAGAGAACATTTTCATCAGTTTATATTAGCTATGGGCATCAAACCAATGGATAAGGAAAAGTTAGTCTATCAGGATGCAACAGTCACTAAAAGGACTCATAATCTGTCTACTTCAGATAGGCTAAAACACCATAGCAAACAAATCAAAAACACCAATAGAGATGTACCTTGTTTGAGAATCTGATGTATCAACATCATCAAAAGCAAATGGATAAGAGAAATCTTCATCATCAAGATCATCCTGAATTGACTGTCGGCTCGAACTTGAAAAACCATACCCAGGTGAACCACCAGAAGACAAAGCAGAGAACCTTCCAGAATCATCCCGACCATCCTTGATTACCTAAAAGGAGAAAAACAAATTTAAAACAAATAAATATTTAAACTTCACAAACTATCAAACTCAAGTAATTCTAGGCTGAGTACATTCAATCAAATTTATGAGGGTCCAAAATAATACAGACCAGAAATTTGGGGGTACTGCCCAAGTCACAATAAGAAAATTTGGCTACCGAAGACAAAAAATGCATATTTTGTTAGGAATGTTAGTCTGCTAAATTTTTAGAGGAAGTTCGGTCGATAGTCTATAATTCTACTGAGATTATAGATATTTTACCATCACCTTACTGCTCTCAGTTTATGCACAATTGACATGTATCATTGTATCCATGCAATTTCCTTGGGTATTTTGAATCCTTCTCTATCAATTTCATATAGCGCTTAAAAAATTGCACTAAAATGATGGTTTCAGGTAGAACCATTTGCTGACAAAAGCATTGCCACTACAACTAATCCTGCCCAATGGTATATCTGCTGCTGAAATAAATTCATATCTAGATCACATAGCTTTGATCAAGCAATCTGAGAGAATCTGTGTATATCTTGATGAGCTTGATAAAATTTTCTGTGCAATTGTGCACCGTTGTACCAAATGTTTCAGTTAAAAGATGTGATATAAAATAACAGATACCTAGGTCTTGTTAAAAGCTATAAGATAAAAGTATGATTCTAGTGTAAAGACATGGCTTCCATGAATTAAAATATACATACAGACCCAAATATTCAGATTCAAGATGTATTTGCCTTTAGCTCATAAGTTCCTTGTCGATGACACAATGGAACCCCACAATCTCAGCCCGCAGTAATCTTATCATTTATTCCTCAAAGAGAATACTGCCATCAAGCAACAACATCATGTGATCTGCCAGCTAGACACCAAAAGAATATGATACAAGATCTTATGGTTGTAGAAGGAATCAATGAGGTAAATTATGGTCAAATCAATTTTTCTTATGTTCCTCTGTTCATTGTATTTCGGCCTTTGCCCAAAGTAGATGGTTTTGGCTAAAAAGGAGAAGAGAAGAATTGAGTCATTGTGAGCCAGCATAAGGTATACATATTTGCAATATAATGTAAACATTAGGCCCATGGTAGAAGTGGTTTAATCTGGTAAATTCCATACATTACGATGATAAAACTGAATATCAACAACATGATTTATTGTAGCATGCAATGTGGTGAAAGTCAAATTAGACCATGGTATTAAATGGTGCCTCCATTGTAAAATTCATTTCTAAAAATTGTTTTGGTACCTTGGACCAGCACAAGTATCTCACAACTCTCTTCAACTTCAGAAATTACAAGAACAATTCGAGAAGTATTATTGATTGACTAGGAAAGCGCTGCTTAAGTATGATCTTACATCCTTCAGACGGCAATCAGCCAGTGATCTCTCGGTCAATGCCCAATAAAATTGCCAGCTCTGATAACATACAATTTCCTAAAGAATGGGTGGAAAATTTTGTAGAAATGTCAAGACTTATATTGAATGAAATTGACCGTTCTAATTAGAAACTAGAAAGGTAGCGGTAGCACCTATTCCTGGAATAGGTAGTGATCTCTCAGTCAATGGCTAATAAATTTGCCGGTCCTGATAACATACAATTTCCTCAAGAAGGGGTAGAAGGCTCAAGAAATGTTAGAACGAAAGAAATTGATTCTTCTTAAAAGCTAACTAGAAGCTAGGAAGGAGCAGTAGCACCCATTCCTGGAATAGCGCCAGCTAACTCCACCATTATATACGTCATAATAGCCAATTCCAAGATTTAGGGTCAAGGATAGGAACACCCTAGCATTTAGACCAACTTAGTAATAGAAGATAAGATTTTTCCTCAACCACATCCTCTCCTCAACCGCATCCTCAACTCAATCGCATTATCTCCTCAACTGCACGAGGAACTCTCGCTGTTCAGTTGAGGAAAATTCTCTTCCTCAACAACTTCCTCAGCCTATAAATAGAGTTGATGTACAATTGCACAAATCAATGAAATCAACTCATTTTTGTTTTTAACATGGTATCAGAGCCTCTCTCTTTAAGAGAGCTCCTCCTTCCTCCTTTCTGTCGACGCCTTTCATGGTGACCTCACGCCTCCTTCCGAACACTGTGTCCATCGCCTGACACCCTCCTCTGTAGCGCTAGTGGAACGGGTGCTGGAGCAATTGCTCCACGTGATCTTCATCATGCGGTGTCTCTTCTTTGGCGCTGCTCGGACAGTCCACGACTGCACTGTGGCACCACTGCCTCCCCAGATCCGTTGCCCCTTCTTCATCTCAAACAGTCCGCCGACTCCAGCACCACTCGCCTCCTCGCCTTCCTACGCCGCCACAAGACACCGACTCAGCCCAACCTCATCGCTCCCGTCGCGACGATCGCTTCCTCATCTTGGGCGCTTATCCACTCTGCTGCACGCGACCGCCGAGGGGTCCTCTTCCTTGCCAGAACCTGCCGACGTGTTGGACAAGAATCAACACCAGATCGACGCAGATCTCCCCTGCAGACGCGGATCTGTTCCTGCCATTGAGATCCCTTCGCTGTCAGTGCCCTCTACCCTACTGCCTCTGTGGTCACAGCCTATATCTCCCCCAACACTACCACTGTCATTGTCCCTAACATTACCACTTCTCCCTTCCGCTCCAATCGCATTTAGCCGCATACGACAGAAACAAAGGAGCCTTGCTTCTTCTACTACTGCCACGTAGCCGCGTCACCGTCCCTTGTCGCTACCTATTTGGTCCCCTGCCGCTTGTCCACGACGGCCCTTCTTCCTCGTCGGCTTTCTCCTTCTCCACCGGACTCACTGTCGTCAATTGGCGCTCTCCCGAAGCTACAACCTCTTCCATCTCAAGCGTCTGGCAGCAGACGCCCACCTCACCAGCATCAACGACGCCTTATGTTGCTCCTTCTCTTCGCTGTTGCAAGCACCACCCCACCAGCCGTTGATCGTGGAGTCCTCCGGGCTGGCATTCCCGTGGGATCCAGACGCTCTTGGGCTCCAACCTCCTACACGATGCCGAAGTCTTCGACAACAATTGTCGGCTACCACTACTACATTTGATCTCTACATCCCATCGCCATCGCCGCCTTATTTGCCCCTACAACAACGAAATTACCGTCCTCCTTTGCTTTATCGCAGCCCACACAGTGATTGGTACTTCTTATTTCAATGCCTTCTTCATCAACCTCTCACATTCCCATCACTGTCCCCGCGGGGAGCAATAGTACTTCTCATAATACAGGCATTGTCTCTATCAATGTTGCAGATCTCATCCCCCTCAAATTATCCAAAGGAGACAACTATGCGTCCTGGCGTACTCAATTTTCTAATCTCCTCTTTGGATATGATCTATTAGGTTATGTTGACGGATCTTTCGGTTGTCCACCAACAATGATCATCATTCCGGGGACAGCAAGTCCAATACCAAATCCGGAGCACAAGTTATGGTTACACCAAAATCGTCTCATTTTTCAAGCAATTCAAGCCTCCGTTGCTGGGTCCGTCACCCCACTCATACCTTCCTGTGCTACTGCTGTAGAGGTATGGTGCAAGTTGCAAACTACATTGGCAAATCGCTCGCGTACTCGCATGCTCGGCCTCCTCTCCAATCTAATGAACATAAAACAAGAGGGAAGTACTATCGCTGATTATTTACAGAATATCAAAGTTATCATTGTCGACCTAGCTTTGATAGGTCATTCTATCAGTGATGAGGAAGTCCTCATCCACACTCTTAATGGCCTGAGAGGCGAGTTCAAGGAATTGGGAGCCGTAATTCGAGCACGTGACTCACCAATGTCATTTGAAGAACTTCATGACAAGTTGACTGACTACGAGACATATTTGAAGCGTGAAGAGAAGGTGCTGGGACGAACCTTCACCACTCAGGTCAGTCAGAAATTCAAACGAAAAGGCAATCAATATAACAAGAAAGCAAACAAAGGTTTGGATATGCTACCTCCTGCCTCTATGAACAACAATTCACTCTTGCTCTCTCCACATCTCAACCCTACCATCAACAATCATCCCGAGGGCATCTTTCAGTCATGGCATCCTGCCCACACAACCCAACAACGAGTAATCTGTCAATTGTGTGATAAAGTCAGACACTCAGCAAAAGTCAGCCTGTCTCGACCCCGACGTTCAACTCCATCCAATTGGCCTAAGGCAAATCTCATAACTACTTCGCCTACAAATCAACCTAATTAGATGGTGGACTCTAGGACATCTCATCATATCACCTTTGACTTACAGAACCTGTCCATCCACAGCAATTATAACGGGAATTTATCATTGGTGATGTAAAGCACTTCCCATTACTCATATTGATTCTGCAACACTTAATTCACATAATATTGACTTTACACTCCATGATGTTCTGTGTGTACCACATATTAAACGAAACCTCATTTATGTTTCTCAATTCTACAATCAAAACAATATTTCCATTGAATTCTTTCCTAACTTCTTTCTTGTTAAGGATTTGAGCACGGGGGCATCCTTGGTTCGCAGCCAGAATAAAGACAACATTTACGAATAGTTGTCTGCTCCACAAATAACAAAACCTACTGTTAGCTCATCCATTGCAGCTCTAATTGACGTATGGCATCATCGTTTGTGTCATACCTCATCCTCTATTCTATAGAAATTATTCTCTCGTTATTCTCTTCCTAGTTTTAATTCCCGTAGTAGTATAACTCATTGTGATGTTTGTCTTAGTTCTAAAAGTTATTGTCTACCTTTTGGAAATTCCTTTATCTCCTGTTTTCAACTTTTTAAAATTATTTATACAGATGTTTGGGGTCCTGCTCCACTAAATTCTTTTGATAATTTTCAATTTTATGTTATTTTCGTAGATTATTTCACTAAGTACACATGGATTTATCCACTTAGGAGTCCCCTTGAGCTGTAATATCAACATCATTCAAACCTATTGACCTTAGAGTATGAATAATTGTCAAAGGACATCAATTGCTTCAGAAATTCTATGAAGTCTGAATTGCTAACCCATTTCCATGTAATTCAACAAAACTAAACTACAATTATTTTTCTAAATTGAACTTGAACAAACACTGCTCCATGTTTCACCATTCTGAATGAGAAAGAAATAATAGAAGGGAGTGCCTTATTTTCTTGGTTTTATGGTTCAGACAATTTATAGCATCTAAATAATAGAAAATCGAGAGAACCCTCCACTAGTGGTGGCTAAAATTTCAAGCATCTTTTGTGCATAATCAGAAAGAGAGTGATTCAGCAATGTCAGGCAATAAATTTCCATAAATTTGAAAAACACGTCATAGAAACAATGTAAAACATTTGAAGCTAGCATGTACCTTATAAGTAGCATACATATGCAAGTTCGAGTGGATATCTCCTAGACTAAACCCTTCGGGTTTTCTGAAGGATCTACTCTTAGAAGGAGACTCCCGAAAAGAGAGATCCGTCCTTGTGCTCCTTGGAGATGGAGGAGGGTAAAGGCTCTTGAATGGATCTGAGAAGTTGGGACTGCGGTGCATCTGGTTGTTCTCTGTCGCTGGCATTGGTATGCTCACTGGTGCTGTCTCCGAATGCAGTCTAGACTGCTGGGAATTACCAACACGCGTTGGAGGAGAAGGGGACGGCGACGTCGAGCATGGTGGGGAGAGCTTAAACTCATCAAAACCTGAACTTCCCTTCCTCTCCATCGATGACCGCTGGTTTGGCACCAGATGCCCATAATGCCCAAGCAGTGACAACCCTAGTTCAGAATCCGGAGGCCCAGGAGCCGAGCTTAGAGGATGGTGCACCGTCGACGCACTGTTCCAGCTATGTGGGCCGTGGAATGATGGAGCCGCCAACGTCCGGATGCCTCTCGGCGGGTACTGATACATGATCGGATGGGACATCCGATCAGGCAGGGAAGAAGGGAAAGGTCTCATGGAATCGGCAGCCGGGCTACCGACGTAATCCGTGATGATCAGCGGCGGCGTCGTCAAGGAGACCTCTAGATTGAAGTTGGTGAGGCTCGGCCGGTACTGCACCGACACGACGAGGTGGCCTAACATGGTTTCCACCGGCGCGAAGCTGTATTGCTTCAACTCCGCCTCTTGCGCCCTGGAGAAGGGCGCAGCAAAGGATAAGACCCTGTGGCAGAGGTCATAGTTGTAAGGTTGGCTGGAGGAGCACAGCAAGCGGAAGATCCGGTGCACCGGGAGGAGCCGGAGCAGCGTGTAGATGGATCTGAGCAGAATTGTGCACTTCTTATAGGTCCTGCGGAGGAACGAGCCATCGTGGGGGTGGTGCGAGGACGCGGTGGACCAGGGGTCCGGGGGGACGCACCGAACGGTCCAGCGCTCGACAACGACATCGGAGCAGCCACGCCGGGTGAGGAGGATGTCAAAGACCAAGTGGTCCACGACGGCGCCATGGTGATCAATGGGGGAGGGGTGGTCATCGAGGGCGAGGTGGAACCACCGGTCGTGTTTGGGGGAGGCGGGGCCGACGGCGGCATGGTGGAGGCGGGGGACGCGGGAGGCGACGACGGCGTGGAGGGTTTTGTGGAGGAACCTGATGATGATCTTCCGATCGGATTCCGATGGCGACGCCATGGCGAGGGAGGGGCGACGGCGCTTCAGGCCAAGATTAGGTCATCGGGGAGCTGGCTGGCGGTCAAGATTCGCCATCGGGCAACGGCGCAGCCGCGGGGGGCAGCGCCAGGAGGACCGCGTAATTATAGCAATACTAGTAACAGGAGGAGGAGGAGAAGAGAAGGGAGATGAGGATGATGGTCGATTTGGGATAAACGTTCCCCAAATTTGGCAATGTATGGAATGATTGATTGGAGGGGGAGTCGTGTTAACGGGTCGGATTCAAGCAGAAGGTTTCCAACTCGAATCCGGATGATCCATAGATCGGATAATGAATTTGTCCCCTTCATTAGTGTGCGGATTTAATGTCAATGACTCGACCGACAGTTCATTTGATCCCAATTTACTGTTCGATATCCATAATTGATTGCCATTATTATCCTTAAACCAAACCGCAATGTCAAGAAATTGGCAGATTCTTCCTCTGCTGGTCTTCTATTGCAGGTTAGGCTCCAAAACCGATGATCCACTATCAATACTTTTGGGATAATTAGTCTTATTCTTAAAAAAAAAATAACATTAACGTCTTTACACTTAAAAATAAAATATTTAACTTGAATTCTCCTAACATCATTAACTTCGTTCATATAAGAAAGTGCATGTGTGCAAAAAGAATAATTATGAAAAAAATAAAAACATAATCTCATTATATTTAAATTATTAATTTTATATAACTTATTCTAACCACACCTGTCACCCGTTGCCTCTCTTTCCAACTTACTCTCTTTCCAACTTAATCACCAGCACATGATTGCTCACGGTTTTAGAGAAACAAAAAGGTACATTTCATTTAGTTATGTAACACTTATTTATACAAGATCGAGGAAACTTATTTATACATCGTTGAGATAATTTTTTCTTCAATTGATGAACGAGATCTTCTTATTCAGTTATAGATTTGTTCAGCTAACATGCTCTCGTAAGATCGAGTTATTGTCAAGGACATCGATCTTGGATCGATATAAGGAAAAGAGTTTATAGGCCAGAGACTTCGTGAGGGAGTCAACAAGTTGATCAATCGTGTGAACATGAGAAACATAGAACTGCTGGCGGACAACTTGATCTCTCACAAAATGAAAGTCAATAGCAACATGTTTCATGCGAGAGTGAAAAATTGGATTTGCACAAAGGTAAGTAGCATCGATATTATCATGATAAATAACAGGCGTAAAAGTAGAGTAAATGTGAAACTTCTTAAGCAAGTTAGTGATCCAATTAAGTTCAGCAGCAGTAGTGGCAATAGCACGATATTTAGCTTCAGTAGTAGACCTGGCAATTGTCTTCTATTTCTTAGAACTACAACTAACCGGATTAGCACCAAGAAAAATAGTATAACCTGATGTAGAGGTTCTATCATCAACATTTTCGGCCCAATCAGCATCGGCAAAGGCATGAAGCTGAGAGTGAGAGTGTTTACAAAGAAAAATATCATGATCAATGGTCGTCTTAAGATAATACAAAATGCATTTGACAGAGTCCAGTGTAAAGTAGACGATCGATGCATAGATTGAGATAATTTATTAATTGCAAAGGAGACATATGGATGAGTAAGAGTGAAATATTGCAAGGAGCCAACTACCTGTCGATACTGAGTAGGGTCTGTAGCAGGACTATCATCATATAACTTCAATGGTTCACTAGAGGATAAAGGAGTGGTAGCCTCTTTTACATCCTGCATATTTGTCTTCAATAGTAAGTCATGAATATACTTTCTCTGTAAAAGAAAGAGACCGAAAGATATAAACGTAGCCTCGACACCGAGAAATAATTTAGGTGATCAAGATCTTTAAGAGAGAATCTGTCGGTCAATTGCTTAATAAATGTTTGAACCTCCATAGAGTTATCACCGGTGACAATAATATCGTCCATATAGACCAAAAGATAGATAGTGCATCTATGTTATTAGTATAAAAATAGAGAGACATCAGATTTAGAGTTAACGAAGCCAACTGAAGATAAGTATAGACCAAGTTCAGTATACCAGGCCCGTGGAGCCTGACGAAGTCCATAAATGCCTTTTGGAGTTTACATACATGTCATGGATATTGAGGATGTATAAAACCTGGAGGTTGTTCCATAAAGACATCTTTAGTGAGAATCCCTTGTAAAAAGGTATTGTTAACATCTAATTAGCATAAGCACCAGTCTTTTGATATTGTCAAACTTAGGATAAGCTGAATTATAGTAGGTTTGACAATAGGACTAAATGTCTACCAGGGTGTTGATGAAATTTTTTAGCCACAAGTCGTGCTTTATAACGAGCAATCAAACCTTCGGGGTTCTGCTTAATTTGATAGACTCATTTGCATCCGATGGATGTTTTGTGTGGATTGAGAAGGGGTAAGGGTCCATGCAGCATTATGAATAAGAGCATCATACTCCTCACACATCGCTTTACACCAATGTAGAAATTTTTGAGCCTAAGTAAAAGATGATGGTTCAGCAGAGTCGGGGGAAGATTTGGTGCTAACATGTAAGTCAAGAACTTAATGAGGTTTAAAAATACCACTCTTGGAACGAGTTTGCATTAGATGTCGGAAGGTTATAATAGTATTGGAGGGTAAGGGCTGAGGGTTATCACTAGTTGAGTCAGACGGAAGGACAACAGAATCACCCGGACAAGGTGAGGACAAAGGCTAGGGTTCTAAAAGAGAAGTTGGAGGAGCCGAAGGAGAGAAGGAAGAAGGAAGGTGTGGAACAGAAGTAATAAGGGAGTCTGGATTTGGCAGAGGCACGCGGGAGGATGAAGATGTGTCAAAGGAACTCAATAGGATGACAGATTACCCATGATCTCGATAAGAAAAGATAAACTCCACAAAAGTGATATATTTGGAAACAAAGACTTTAGCAGAATGAGGGTCATAACATCGAAAAGTATTATGTTCAGGAGAATATCAGATGAAAATACAAGGGCGAGAACGAGGCTTCATTTTATGAGAATTGTAGGGATGTAACCATAGATAACATAGACAGCCAAAGACCTTTAATGTTTATAGGTTAGGGCATTTTTGAAATAGTTTTTCAAGTAGTGATTGATATTGTAGGATAGGAGTGGGCATGCGATTAATGAGGTAGACAATAGTTTGAAAAGCTACGAACCAAAAGGTAGATGACATTGAAGCCTAATGGAGCATTGTTAGACCAGTTTCAACAATATGACGAGTTTACGTTCGGTAGAACCAACCAGTTGATATAGAGGAGACTTAAGATGTTAAATACTGCAAGCAAATAGATGAGATACAAGAGCTTGATATTCACTCCCACTATCAGAATAGATAGTTTTAATAGTGGTCTGAAAGTAGTTCTCAACTAAGTTCTTAAAGTTAGAAAAGACAACAGCGACATCAGACTTTTGATGAAGAGGATATAACCATGTGTACTTTGTAAAATAGTCTACAAAGACAACATATAATCTAAACTTATCAAATGAAACAATTGACGCAAGACCCCAAACATCAGTATAAACAACCTCAAACTATTTAGAGCAAGAAAGAGAGGATTATCGAAAGACAGTTGATGACTCTTATTGCTAAGACAAGCATCACAGTGAATAATAACATTACTGGATTTAAAAATAGGAATAAAATAACGAGAAAGTAATTTTTGTTGAAGAGAGATTGAGGGATGACCAAGCTGACATTGCCATATGTCAATTAGAGTAGCAGTAGAAGAGTTAGTAGTAGGCTGAGTGAGAAATAGGGCTGACGGTCATTCGTAGATGTTGTCTTTATTCGAGCCATGAACTAAGGATGCCCCCATGCTCAAGTCCTTGACAAGAAAATAATCAAAAAAAATTCAATGGAAGTATGATTTTGTTGACATAATTGAGAGACAAAAATAATATTTATTTTTGATGTGAGGTGCACACAAAATATTATCGAGTGTGAAAGAAGTGATATTGGAATTAAACTTCATAGATGAATAATAGGAATCCTTTTACCATTACAAACGATGATGTCTTCATGTATGCCATAGCCATTGTGGAGTAACAAATTTTGGAGTTTGAAAGTGATATGGTGGGAAGCACCAGAGTCCACAATCCAATTGGACTGACTGTCAAAAGGAGCAATTATGACATTTACCTGAGACCAGGTTGATAGAGTTGGGAGGCGAGGTCGAGACCAGTAAACTTTCATAGTGTGATCGATTTTATCATACAAGTGGTAGATGACCGGTTGCTGAAATGTAGGAGGAGGACGACATGGCGAAAATGAAGCACTTTGACAATGGCTGAGGTACGAAGGATATGGAGGAGGAAGTGACAGGTGGTTGCTCATAGAAGTGGGAGGAAAGTTGGCCACACATTTTGTGCCTTTTGGACGTTTGGTTGAACTGGGCTGTGATGGGAGATCCTAGCAAGGTCCTAGCTTCAGGTAAGTTTCATAATCTATCAGCTTGTCGTAAAGTTCCTTAAAGGAAATTGGAGAGTCACACGCTCGAAGTACTGCTACCAGTTTTTTGAACTCTGAACTCAGTCCATTAAGCACGTGGACGAGTACCTCTTCATCAGTAAGTGAATGACTTATCAAAGCCAGGTCATCGATAATTAGTTTAATATATTGTAAGTAGTCAGCAACAGTACTGCCCTCTTGCTTGAAGGTTATAAGGCTAGAAACTAGTCCAAGCATGCGGGTCCATGATCGACTCGTTAAGGTAGTTTGTAACTTAGTTTAAGCATCCATAGTAGTGGCACAGGAGGACACAAGCGGGGCGATGGATCCAGCGATAGAAGCTTGAATTGCTTGGAGAATGAGCCTATCTAAGTGTAACCATAGCTTATAGGCTGAATTTGGTACTGGGTTAGGTTCTTCGGGAACGTGAATCATTGCTGGTGGACAACTAAGAGAGTTATCAATATAACCTAATAAAGCATAGTCAAATAAAAGATTAGAGAATTGAACACGCAGGACGGGTAGTTGCCGTCTTTAGATAGCTTAAAGGGAATGAGGGAGGCATCATTAATGGAAATAAGTCTTGAATGCGGAGAAGAATTCCCAATAGGTAAGAGAGTTATAGTGTCATAGGTAGATGAGGAAGACATATGAAACAAGTCAAAAAGAAATCAAGAGAAATGACAGGATAGTGAGCAGACCAGAGAGTATAGAAACAAGTGGCATCACAATGATAGAAAGGTGACAATGATGTAATAGTGAAGAAAGAAAGAAGAAAAGAACCTCAAACCGGAACAGAGAGACCTTAATCGGTTGACATTGTTGCTTCTGAAAGTTGCAACAGTCTAGATATCTAATACTACAGCATCAACCTCTATGAAGTAATCAAGCTACCGGAGGAGCGGACAGTTATGAGGATCTCGAGGCCGAAGTCTACAAATGTAATGAAGTGGATGTGTGAGCAGTTGTGCTCATTGCAACTGGCATAAGATTGATACTGCTGCTGAATGATAAAGGATTGCTGAAGCAGAAGCGGGAAGGAGTTGAGGCCGAGAGCACCAAACTAAGGCGTGTCCTAGTGTAGCGAGGAGCCAATACTCCTCTTGTGGCAACTGCAGGAGTAGAAGTGAAGGAGAATACCATGGAGCAACCATAGATGATGAGAATGGAAGCCACACCAGGAAGGCAAGGCTGCAAACTTGAATGTGAGAGGAGCAAGAAGCAGCGATGGCAGTCCTTCCTCACAATCGACTAGCATCAGTCTGTTACGACCTAGAAAATCTGAGGCCTGTGGAGGCTGCAAGAGCACAAGCACGGTGGAGATCAACCGGCTGGCGATGAGTGAGATAGCAAGGAGGACGCTACTGTTTATGGCTATTACTGTTGTATGGGCTGTAGCACTTCTATAGTAAAAGAAATAGGGGAGCAAATTCCTCCTGAATGCAGGTCATCGATTGAGGGAGGTCTGTTATAAGCCAAGAGTGTGCAAGCAACAGCAAGTGCTGGAGCGAGCGGTTAGCGCAAATATATAGACTACTATTGTTGGAAGATACAATGCAGATGACAAGCTAGGAATGCGGCCATAGAAAAGTGTCGCTGCTCGTTGAGGCTGATGTGGTAATGGTGGAGCATGAGGAAGACTACCTTGTGCAGGACTCCTCACTGATGAGGCGAGGGAGGACCAGGCAGCCAGATGTGGGGGGAGGGCCAATAGTCTGCCTTCGCCCACTGTAGTAGGGCAACAAGCACTGATTGGTTCAGGATGGGATGAAAGCTTTGATGTCGGCAGGGCCAAAAGGGCAAAGGATTCTAGAGAAGAAAGTACAAGAGAAATAGCATCCGACCAGCGATGGGAAGAAGAAAAGAACAGCGAGATACCACTGGAAGGGAGAATATGATGAATTCAAGGTCCATATCAATGGCTTGCCATATTCAATTCATCGGCGCTCGGATGTGTATCATGCTCTTGAAGAGATTAAAGCCATGAATGCAGTTCAGCGATGCTCTATTTTATGGAGTTATGGTAGTGGATTTTGAGGATGCGGTGGTTGATTCCTGTACGAAGAAAACCACAGTGAGTTCTTCTGCACAAGTAGTGTTCTAACTGCGAGGTTATCGCAGCGAAAGAGAGAGATGCCTTGGAATCACTGAGGGTGGTACAATACAACAACATTAGATGTCCTATGGTCGACTTCAGAGTTGCTGATGGGGATGAGATCAACACCCAACAGAATTTGCTGGAAGTGCTGCGTCTGTCTCCATCAGAGGCTTCTCAGAAGTGTGGATTTTGGTGAAAGGTACTTATTTCGTCACTGAAAGTGTCGAGGGTGCAACAATAGGGAGCTTCACTAGCAAGAGAAGCGACAGTTGTGTCGTAGACTGCTTCTCTCGAGGATGAGTGAGAGGGAGATATGCCGGTGGGAGGAAATGGCGCACGGTTGTTTGTCAGATTCTAGCAGCTACTACACGCGGCTAGATGTGATGGGACATGAGGAGCGGGTGGGAAGGGATGGGCTATCATTTGACAGTGAGGAGGGCGCTGCTGGGAGTGAGGATCAAATGGTAGGGAAGGAAGAAGAGGCAGCGGTCAGGTAGTCGGTTGGAAGCGGCTCTGGCAGAAGTGAGAGGGCACTGTTGGGAGGGAGAGACGGTGGGGGCGCCGTCGACACGGCTCGGTAGCGGGAAGTAGCAGCGATGGTGGAGAAAGGGTAGCGGCTGGAAAATTGTCGCGATAAACTAGAGAGCAATAAATGCAGCGGTAGCGATAGGGGATGGCGAGAGCTGTGGATATGGTAGCGATCCTTTCAACAGAGTTGAAGATGGGAGCAACAGGCAATGAAGAGAAGGGTGTGGTCAGCAACATAGGAATGGCAGTGGGTATTTTGCTACGTGCACTACTGGAAGAAATGCTCTTTTTTTGTTCGAGAAACAGAGGTCGGGTAGAAAAAGAGTCTGCGACAGCTTCTGCACACGACCGAACATGGTGGGAACTTGATGTCATTTGACAGCGAGAAAAGAGCTTTATCTGGGCAAGTGGCTCTAATATCATGTTTGAAATAGAAGTGAAAAATAAAAGGTACATTTCATTCATCATCGTCATCATTGAAGCTTACTTCTGTCAGCACTAAACGTACATATGTACATAGCACATCAGCTCGAGTTATGCTGGAAGAAAGATTTGATTGAGCAAACCTTTTACCATATAGATTCTGGTGAATATACAATGGTTGTATGATGACCAATTTGAGTTTTCTCAATCATGCATTGAACTATATGTAATGATAAAAAATGAACAGAGCCTTCTGTCAACTGAGTGATGAATGCTTATGATGTTATTTTTATGGATCTGTACTTGTATGCTACATTATTATGAAGCTTTCCTCATGCATAGATAAATTCATCAATCTTCTTCACCTAGTTAAAGCTCCAAAATTATCAGGATTAAATGAACTATTCTCGATATTCTGGTGTGCGATTATGAATAACAAGTAGAGATTTTTTTGGATAGATTATTATGTTTCATGTGTATTTAATTATAATTTTTACTAAGGTAGACAACTTCCAACAAAAATAGGAGATTGATGGGAAATTGCTACTATGAGTCAAACTCCAATGAGGCATGAAACTCCAATGAGGCATGACAAAGTTCATGAACCAATAAGCATACCAATTTTGTCATTGTGATTTTTGTTGAACTACAGTAACTCTGTTTGTTTCGATATCTCGATATGATGAATCTTATGCAAACAAAGTTATAAGGAGAAAGCAAATGTATTCGATGAGCTCTCATAAAAATAGAGATGATGATCAAATGACACACTTCATTCACTAATGCAATACTTATTTATACAGGGTTGGAAGGAAGATTTCCCTCAACTGATGAATAAGATCTTCTCGTTTAGTTAAAAATCTATTCAGCTAACGTGCCCCTGCAAGATCGAGCTCTTGTCAAGGACATCGATCTTGGATTGATGTAATGAAAAGAGTTTGTGAGCCAAAGACTTCATAAGAGAGTCTGCGAGTTGATCAGTCGTGTGGACATCAGAAACACAAAGCTACTAGTAGACGACTTGATCTCGCACAAAAATGGAAGTTAATAGCAATATGTTTCATGCGAGAGTGGAAAATCGGATTGGCATAAAGGTAAGTAGCAGCGATGTTATCACAATAAATAGCAAACATAGAATCAGAGTGAATGTGAAGCTCCTTAAGCAAGTTAGTAATCCAATTAAGTTCGACAGTAGCAGTAGCAATAACACGATATTCAACTTCAGTAGTAGACCTGGCAATTGTATTTTGTTTCTTAGAACTCCAGCTAATCAGATTAGCACCAAGAAAAACATGATGTAGAGGTTCTATCATCGACATTTCCAACCTAATCAACATCGGCAAAGGCATAAAGCTGAGAGGGAGAGTGTTTGTGAAGAAAAATGTCATGATCCATGGTCTCCTTAAGATAACACAAAATGCATTTGACAACAGTCCAGTTTAAAATAGACGATTGATATATAAACTGGGATAATTTATTAACTACAAAGGAGACATCTGGATGGGTAAGAGCGATATATTGTAAGGAACCAACTACCTACTGATACTGAATATGGTCTGTAGCAAGACTATCGTCACATAACTTTAGTGATTCGCTAGCAAATAGGGGAGTGGTAACCTCTTTTGCATCTTGCATGTTTGTCTTTAATAGCAAATCTGGAATGTATTTTCTCTGTGAAAGAAAGAGGCCATAAGATGTAAATATAGCCTCGACATCGAGAAAATAACTTAGTTCGCCAAGATCTTTAAGAGAGAATCTCTCGGCCAGTTGCTTAATAAACGCGTGAACCTCCATAGAGTTATGGCCTATGATAATAATATCATCCACATAGACTAGAAGATAGATGGTGCCCCCATGTTGTTCGCGTAGAAATAGAGAGACATTAGACTTAGAGTTGATGAAGCCAACTGAAGATAAGAACAAACAAGTTCAGTATACTAGGCTCGTGGAGCCTGATGGAGTCCATAAATGGCCTTTTGGAGTTTATAGATATACCGTGGATATTGAGGATGTATAAAGCCAAGAGGTTGCTCTATGAAGACATCTTCAATGAGAGTCTCTTATAAAAAGGTATTATTAACATCTAATTAGCGTAAACACCAACCTTTAGAGATTGTCAAACTTAGGATAAGCTGGATTGTAGTAGGTATAACAATACAACTAAATGTCTCATTGTAGTCAATACTGAGTCGTTGATGAAATCCTTTGGCCACAAATCATACTTTATAGCGAGCAATCAAATCATTGAGATTTCGCTTAATTCGAAAAATTCACTTACACTTGATGATGTTTTGTATTGAGTGAGAAGGGGTAAGGGTCTATATGTAGCATTATGAAGGAGAGCATCATAGTCCTCTTATATTGCTTTACTCCAATGTGGAGATTTTAGGGCCTGAGTAAAAGAAGTTGGTTCAATAGAGTCGATGGAAGGTTTAGTGCTAGCATGTAAGTCAAGAACTTATGGTTTAAAAACACCATTCTTAGAACGAGTTTGCATTGGATGTCGAGAGGTTGCAATAGTATTATGGGGTAAAGGTTGAGGGTTATCACAAGTTGAGTTAGACGGAAGGACGATAGAAGTTCCTTGACAAGGTGAAGATGGTTCTAAAGGCAATTGCACATGTAGAAGAGGAACCATAGGTGAGAAGAGAGGAAGCTATGGAACATAAGTAACAAGAGAGTATGGATCCAGTGGAGATGTGTGAAAGGATAAAGATGTCATAGGAATCCAATAGGATGATAGAGTACCTATGATCCTGAAGGGAAAGACCGACTCCACAAAAGTGACATGTTTGGAGATAAAGATTTTTAGCAGTGTGAGGGTCATAACATCGGAAGATATTATATTCAAGAGAGTATCCGATGAAAATACACGGGCGAGATCGAGGTTGCAGTTTATGGGAATTGTACAGACGTAACCATGGATAATATCGACAGTCAAATACCTTTAAAGATTATAAATTAGGATGTTTGTGAAATAGTTTTTCAAACAGTGACTTAAATTATAGAGTAGGAGTAGGAATTTGATTAATAAGGTAGACAACAATTTGAAATGTTATAGACCAAAAAGTTGACGGCATGGAAGCTTAATGAAGCAGCGTTATATCACGGACTTACCTGAATTTGCCTAAGTCATATGACAAACTTGAAGACTTAGCTGAAATTGCCTAAGTCATGAAGCAACCTTGCTTAATGTTCTGGACTTAGTTGGGATTTCCTAAGTCATGAAATGCTAAAGCGTTAGTTGTCCACAAAGGATCAGGCCACTTACAACCTCATGTGGGTCCCAAAGGACATGCAAAAAGATAAGTTGATTAATTTTGAAGATGATTGACGGATAAGTCTCGACGTCTCGTAAAGAGGATAACTTTTATAAGCAATTCATCAAACACCTTAAGTGCAACAGAGAAAAGGAGAGAAAGAGCGTGAAACAGGACTTTAGAGGGCCGTATGAATAGTTGCAAGTCCATAAACGATGGTTCACAGGGTATTGGTTGCAAGATAAGTTCAACACTTGATGAATGCTCACACCCGATACTATCCCAAAGCCCCATCCCCCCCTATGCCATCTAGGTGATTCCAAGGGGCTGAGATGGCTGACACTCCGTACTACTCAAAATGCATGTCGCAGCATACAAAATTAACCCAAAACTTAGTCGTTTTGGTCTATTTTGGTTATGCACAATGAACTATCATTCTATAGCGTTCCAAACTATCTTTGCTTATATTTTTTAATACAAAAACACATAAAAACAAGGTAAAACGGGCTGCCAAACATTTGTACAAGTAAGCAAAAGTGACGAATGGTCCGTTAAGCGAAGGTGTAGTCGTTAAATGCCTACCATTCGTGACAATTAGGCTAATTTCGATAACATGTCGAAGTTTACGTTCGGTATAGCTAACCAGTTAAGGAGTATATAGAGGGGACTTAAGATGTTGAATACCACAAGTGGATAAACAAGATGCAAGGGCTTGATATTCACCCCGCCATCAAAATAGACGGTTTTAATGATAGTCTGAAAGTAGTTCTCGACTAAGTTCTTAAAGTTGGAGAAGACAACAGCGACGTCAGACTATTGACGGAGAGGATAGAACTATGTGTACTTTGTAAAATAGTCTACAAAGACAACATAAAATCTAAACTTGTCAAAAGAGACAACTGATACAGGACCTCAAACATCAGTATAAACAACCTCAAACAGTTTAGAGCAAGCAATAGAGGATGTACCAAAAGGTAGTTGATGTCTCTTATTGCTAAGACAAGCATCACAGTGAGTAATAAAATTACTAGATTTAAAAAACAGTAATAGAATAGTAAGAAAGCAATTTTTGTTGAATAGAGGTCGAGGGATGACCAAGACATTGGTGCCATATATTAACCGGAGCAGCAGTGAAAGAGTTAGCAGTAGGTTAAGTGAGACACAAGATTGACGACCATTCGTAGATGTTGTCTTTATTCAAGCCTCGAACCAATGATGCCCTCGTGCTCAAGTCCTTAACAAGAAAATAATCAGAAAAGAATTCAATAGAAGTATAGTTTTGTTGGCAAAATTGAGAGACATAAATAAGATTTCTTTAATGTGGGGTGCACACAAAATATCATCGAGTGTGAAAGAAGTGGTACGTGAATTAAGTATCATAGAACCAGTATGAGTGATAGAAATTCTTTTATCATCACCAATGACGATGTCTTCATTTCCACCATAGCTATTGTGGATCGACAGGTTTTGAAGATCAGAAGTGATATGGTGGGAAGCACCATAGTCCACAATCTAATTGGACCGACTATCAAATGAAGTAGTCATGATATTTGCCTGAGGCCAGGTTGACAGAGCTGGGAGGCACTACCGAGATCGGCAAACTTTTGCAGGGTGACCGATTTTGTCACACAATTGGCAGATGATCGATTGATGAAACGCATGAGGAGGATGATGTGGCTAGAAGGAAGTACTCTGACGCTGGTTGAAGTATAAAGGATGTGGAGGAGGAAGAGACGGGTGGAGCTCATAGAAGTGGGAGGAAAGTGGTCACACCTTTTGAAGTATTCTTATGTATTTATGATTTTGCCCTTTGGATTTTTGGTTGGACTGAGTTGTGATGGGAGGTCTTGGCAACCTATTAGCATACTTTAGGTAAGCTTTATAGTCTATCAACTTGTCATAAAGTTCATCAAAGGAGATTGGAGAGTCGCATACTCGAAGTGCTACTGTCAATTCCTTGAACTATACACCTAGTCCATTAAGTGTGTGGAGGATAACTTCTTCATCAGTGAGAGAATGATCTATCAAAGCCAGGTCGTCGATAATCATTTTGATATGTGGTAAGTAGTTGGCAACAAAACTTCCCTCATGCTCTAAGTTCATAGGGTTGGAGAGTAGTACAAGCATACGAGTCTGCGAGCAATTCACTAAGGTAGTTTATAACTTGGTCCAAGCTTCCGCAGCAGTAGCAAAGGATGACACAAGCGGGGTGATGGATCCAGTGACAGAGGCTTGAATTACTTGGAGAATGAGCTGATCTTGACGTAACCTAGGTTGAATTTGGTACTAGGTTGGATTATCTTGAAACATGAATCATTACTGGTGGACAACTAAGAGAATCATCAATATAACCCAAAAAATCATAACCAAATAAAATATTAGAGAATTGAGCATGTCAGCCCACATAGTTGCCAACTTTGAATAACTTAAATGAGATTAGTGAGGTAGCATTGATAAAAATAAGTGCTGAAGGTAGATAGGGATTGCCAGCAGAAAGAGAATTGCGGTGGTCCTTAGCAGGATGCTCAAGCACAGGATGAGCAGGAAGAAGATGCAAGCAGGATTTGGCGCTATGGCTGCAGCACTAGTAGGGGGCCAAGCAACATTGGCGTGCGGGCAGAAGCGACTGCTGTCACTGCATTTTCCTACTCCCCAAGTAGCTGGGAGATTGCAGCCGTAGAGGGAAGAAGGATCGTCGGAACAGAATCCCTCTTGGCTGTGCAGGAGGCAATCTCCGACGAGATGATGTTGTTCAAATAGCGGCCGCTAGATGTCACAACAGAGGCTTGGCCTTGGCACTAGGAGAAGAGAGCGAGACCGCGAGATAGTCGGTAGGCAAAGGAGTAACTGCGGGTAAGGGCGGACGCTAAGGTTGAAGATGTGATAGAATTAAATGTCCATTGCTCTGATGGGCAAAAGATGAAGTAAATTTGGTTGAGCGGTTAAAGTGATGGTGTGTTGAAGTCTGACCAGCTTTGTGTCAGAGATGACTTTGGAGTGGAGGGAGCATGCACGACTTTAGAGATATATCACCGAGCCTGGAAAAGCTTTAGCTGGTTGTGGCGGCTGCAGTTCCGGTTGCGGCGGCTGGTCCTCAAGCCAGGATATGCATGTGGTATCATCGGGCCAGAAATGCCCAGCAGGTCTCCCTGGTCGCAGGCCTGTGATCATTGGTCCTGCGGGGAGAATTCCTGGAGCACTGGTGAACACTAGCTCTTCAATCTCTTTGAATGAGTTGCAAATGACAAACTCTGCAATCTCGATTACTTGATTGTTGTCGAGTATGCACTGTAACACTATTCGTTGGGTTTTACGATTGCCGATGCAGTTCTAGACGAAGTGAGCTGTGTTCCTCGGCAGCATGCAGGGGCCGAGCTAGAACATATCTTGTCGTGTTGCTGCTCCATCTGCTCACTGTGGCTTCGACAGAAGAAGCAGCGGCCGGGAGAGGCTGATGGTGCAGAGACCGTGGTTGCCGGCGGAACAGCAGAGAGGGGGAGAAGGATCGATCACCAAAGGAAGAGGAGGAGAAGCCAACTGAAAACCGCGACCTACTGCTTTGGCAGAAGAAGCAGAGGGTCCTCTGTTTCTGTCGCACTGTCGAGGAATCAAAGAAGAGGATGGTTCTCTGAGACGGGCAGGGTCAACCGGTTGACGACGAGCACGACAGCGGAGAAGCAGAGGAGCAAGGGGAGCTCTCGACAGAGAAGATTGCAACGGACACAACCACTTTGCTGGCATTCAATGGACGCAGCGACGGGAGAGGCCACAATCGCCGACGGAAGAGGCGAAGTCGACTGCCGTGGAAGAAGGGTCGTCGCAGGTGGAGAAGAAGGCATCAGCAAAGGAAGTAGCGTGAGGAAGCAGCGGCTGCAGCTGCGATTGAGGATGTGAGAAAGACGTTGCGTAGCAGCGGTGGAGGAGGCAGCAGCGTCATCGACAGGGGACGGGCTAGGATCTTTTGCTTTGATGTGTTATCGTTTGACAGCGAGACGCGAAAGAGTTTTCTGTATATAACTATTGAATAAAAGTATAAGCGATGATCAAATCACATATTTAATTTATTGATGTAATACTTATTTATAAAAGAAAGATCTTATGATTCAATTAGAAATTTGTTCAGCTAAGACAAAATGATAAATCTAATTTTTATTTCAAAGATAATTGAAAATAGCACAACATCAATTCCAAGATTATGTACATCAAACACAAACACAAACACAAACACTTCCGGCATTTCATACAAGAAAATGAGAAAAAAAAGAAAAGAACCATTCCAGTGCCAGAAAAGATGTATTCAAATCTGCATACTTCATAGGAAATAAAGCTAGAACACCATGGCTGACTGAAATCTGATATTTTGTAGTCTATTTTTTTTATTTTTTTTATCCCAATAAGAACATAGTACATACTGTACAATTGTGGACCTTAAATTAGAAATTACAGCTAAGTTTGATATTGGTAGCATAAAAACTACAATTACAACAAGTCTATTACTGAGGGCCATTTTATTATTAATCGCCCATCCACCATTTACAAGCAACGCAAAGGTGAAGAGAGGACATAGAAGCAGCCCAAAAGAGACGGATTCACCATTCGCAATTGATCTTGTAAGTTCACACACGGAAGCAGCCCAAAAGAGAGGTGGCTCCGCCGCTTCGCTGAGACATCTGGCGTTGCAGCTGAACATTCACAGCATATTATCATTGCACAAGCAGGTGATTTAGAGGTTACCACTTACAGGCACTGTCCTCTGCTAGGGGGGGGGGGGGCTAAGATGTTTGTCATCGTCACCTTCCTCAATTTATACTGATTACTATCCAATTGAACCTATAAATTTCACAGAACTAAATCGTTAATCCTGCACCCAGTAATCATTCATGTTTGCCCCTAGAAGAACTACAGTGTAAAAGACTTCAAGTTATTCTTAATACACTTTCTGTTCTAAAGAATAAAAGCAGAGACATATAGATCATAGGTATCGAACGTATAAGATACAACGCAACCGTGGACCATAAGATCAATGCTTCGATGTCATATAAATTACTGGATACCTCATAGAACCTTACAAGTAGATAATCCATTATCTGCACAAACAGTTGATGATCCAAATCAACCAAAATATTCTAAAAGAAAATGGTGATCAATGCTGGCTGCATTGACATAGTAATTTTTATAAGTATGCTTTCTCTGATTTTGTCATTTATGCTTGTCAACCCTATACAACTGCACAACAACCGGAACAAATAACCAGCATTACAATAGAAAATTTATAAAAGAGGTACATCATGTGTCATATGTTTTTGGTTATAACATATTGCATTAGACAATTTTGATTTATGAAAGGTAAGTAAAAAACTGTATGTAAGGAATTCATCTCGAGACACCAAGTTCTATTGTTCATGAGCATCTTGGTTGTTGTCGTATATGGCTCTTCAAAGACATCTAAAACCCTACAACCATCCGAGAGTATAATAGATCCACCGATTGTCCCCATTGTTTACTCCTTAGTTTGATAGTCAACAATGTCGCACTCTTTAACTACATCTCATCTAACAACCCAAGTTACTGTGTATACCATAGATGCATGTTTAGTGCCGATAGAATCAAGTTTCACTAACAACGATGAGGTCATCATCAACTAGGGCGAGGATGATGGGACAGCGGGCAAACAGGTTGGAAAGAGGGGCGGCGAGTGAGCAGGTGCAGGCAAACAGGTTGGAAAGAGGGGTTGCAAACGAGCAAGTGTGGTTAGCGAGTGGTGAGTGAGCAAGTGTAGCGGGTGAGAGGCGATCGAGTAGGTGCAATGGCGAGCGGGTGTGGCAGGCAAGCAAGTGCAACGGGCAAGCAAGTGTGGCGGGCGAGCAAGCGACGGGCAAGCAACGAGTGAGCGGGTGCTACAGACAAGCAGGTGTGGTGGGCAATAGGCGAGCGATAAGTGATAGGTGCGACGGATGAGTAGGTTGGAAAGAGAAGGGGAAGAAAAAATCAATCAAGAAATTTTATCTACAATTAATAATTTAAATATAATTATATTACATTTTTATCCTTTCTATACATACCATTTTTGTACATGACAACATATCTATTTTTTTCATCGAAGAAGTTCACGACATAAAAAGAATTGGAGTTAAATATTTTAATTTCGCAAGTGTAGAGACTCCAATGTTATGTTTTAAAATATAGGGATCGACAATAATGATCATAGTTAACTATTAGAGATAATATATAATTACCCTCAATAATTTATTAAATTTAAACTCGAGTAAGTGAGTGGTTTGTGAGATATATAAATACACACACACTTAAAAAGAGCTTTCAAATGATAGATGATAGTAGTAGTAGTAGTATGAAAGTTTTTAAATGATGAGAAGTGAGCGAAGCTCCACAATATGGTTATCATCTCATCTCCCTTTATGAATAAATTTGTATCTTATCTTTCCTTTCGTAATACTCTCTGTCATCTTCATGAATCATGCTCATACGAGTATGACACCACACTTGTATCTGGTTAATCTTCATATATTGTTTGATAAAATGTTTTGATCAATTTCTACCGTAATATTTTTATCATTAGTCTAATAATTCTATTCAATATAATGATTTTTTGGATCTTGACTAAAGACAATTAGAGCTTTAATAGACTGAGAGCACTTACTATGGGAATCCCCTTATTCCTTAATCAAATAACCCCTTTCCCATTCCGGATAAAGGTCATTCTCGTAGCAAATAAATAATTGAATGATATATATTGTCGCTCATCTAAATTATCACCACACAGATAATAAGAATGAGTTTCCATTAACAGTGATTTGCAACTCATCGTGGAGAGGTTTCCAATAGAAAGGGGCCACTCTAAGAGCAGTAGGAATTTAATCAAAACTCATGCCAAAGATTAGACGTGGCAACAGAACTATAATTCTTAGTCAACAAATACCTTAGTTGATGGTGGTTCTTTCTTATCAGATTTCCAAATAAATACTGTGAAAGAGAGACAGTGCCAAATTGGATATCTTTTTGAAAGGATTTTAACAAAAGCCTGTCATAATAGATATAAATTACAATTACCATACAAAATAAAATTGTAACATTATGTTGATCAAGAGAAGCTCTTATTTTGAAAAATGTGGGTTTTAAAGAAAGTGGAACATCAAAAAGTCAACTATCCAACAAAAAAAGATGTTAACGGGAGCACTAGAGGCTATAATATGAGTAAATCCATCAGCATGGTTGGTCACAGCATGAAGAAATAATCATCAACTCCCAACCTTTTTTTTTTTTTTTTCTTATTAGGAATGTTGCAAAGAGAAACAAAGTCATACTAAGCTACAACCACATTAGTTCATAAACTCCCAGTTTTAATGGGACATAAATGCACTCTGCTAGCATGTAGAGCACATTTAGTAGACTAAATTTCATGCCAAAAGGTGCATTCCCTTAGAACTGAGAACTTCCTTAGATACCAAGGTCACACTTGGTGAGTAAATGGGGGATGCAGACCAATTTTCTATGTTGATTGTGAGTTTATTGAATGTTTGATTCACAAGTAATGAAAGGAGTAGAAATAATCATAACACCTAAGCACTCAAGTGGAAAATGCTTCTCCTTGATTTTTTTTTTAAAGATTTTCTAACTTTAATTTTATATTTTATTTTTATCACAAGCATCATTAAACAAAATACACATTGGCCGATAAGGATATACAAATAGGGTGACATCGGATCACCCTTTTGTATCGTAGAATTGAAATATCTAGATTGACATAAATATTAGATAAAAGCTGAGGAGGAGAATAATGTGATTAGAGGAATTGTTCTTCCCATTAGCTAATCAACCGAGAAAGCTACAGGAGGTTTCGAGTTTGGTGCAATCTCCATAGCTGGTGAAAGATGATCACCGACATGAACACTTTACAGTCACAATTAATGGCCATTATCTTTCCATGCGAGAGTGGCAATGTGGGTGACTGAGATGTCGAACCGAGCTCACATGGTGTCTTCTCCTTCTCTTTAATCTGCTTTTGGCCATATCAAGAACCAGAGTTGGTTTGATGAGGGGGCATGCGGAAACCTTTTTCCCACCATCGAAAGGCCCAAAAGAGTTGACTTGCAGTAAAAGATCACAAAAAGTTGATGCCTTCCTCCATCCTTCATGACTTCCTCGCTGCGTACCCACTGACCTCCCCCCTGCCTGGAAAAGTGCCTGCGCGGTTTGACGCTGCAGGAGAGAAGAGATGCTGCTGTTTATGATTCATTTCAGAATTGGTTTCCATGTTAAACACCGACTACATTAAACATCATATAGAACTCCTCCTAAAATTGATGCAGTAGTCGTGATACATAAAAGCTACTGCAGCAGATCAGCGTCTCCCCCGATCTCGATCTGTGCATGTGTGGCCGGCCATCTCACGGTTCCGGCAACGGCGGCGGCGGACGGCACTCGGTCCGGCAGGTGGGGCAGGAGGAGCGGCCGACGAACCACGTCTCGACGCAGTGCGCGTGGAACCCGTGGTTGCAGGCCGGCAGAACGTGGACGCGGTCGCCCTCCGCCAGCTCCGCAAGGCAGATGGCGCACTCCGGCGCGCCCGCCACCGCCGTCGCCCCCACGGAGAACACCACGGGCCCCGGGAGGAGCTGCTGCGGCGCGGCCGTTGCCGTCCCGGGCTTGTCCAAGTGGGCGGCAGACCGGGGGAGGCAGCGGCCGCGCAAGAGGCGGAAGGCGGCGTTGAGGGCGAAGGACAGCGCCGTGGCGCACACGAGCACGACGAGGATGCTGGCCATGTTGGCGTCGAAGTCCTTGGCGCCAGAGTACGGCCCCCAGTTGTTAGGCGGCGGTGGTGGGGAAAGAGGAGGAGGAGAAAGAGTGGTGGTGGTGGTGGTGGTGGTGCTGCTGCTGCTGCTGCTGCTGTTCTGCACCGGAGAAGACATGGTGGGTTGGAGAGAGAGGAGTAGGTAATTGGTTTGGTGGGGACATTTATATATGGGATGAGGACGCGAATCGTGTCGAGTACTGCAACACATGACAAAGCAAGAAGTGCATGTCATACGTACATCCGTTCCCACGCATCAGGATGTGCGTCGTCTACGTCTCTGTTGGTGAGATCCGTGAAGGAAGCTGCCTCGTTCAGAAAGGGCCACAAAGTTCTCCGAGATATGACTCTGCTCGCTGTTTACAGCAGCTCACTGTGTTGCGGAAAGAAAAGAGAGATGACAGCATCAGTGGACTGTGCTCTCTCTGCACACGGAGGATCATCTACAGATTCTCGTTTTCTGAAGGCTTGCGTGCGCTCTGATGCTCTCTTCGGTGCAGATGGAAGCTTCTTCCATCTCTGTTCGTGGTGGTCCTCTTGCAGTTGCCTTCGGTCTCCACTTTTAACTCAAAGTAGTGCACTACAGCCCACAGGACTAATTCACAGCAGTGTACTACAGCTCCCAGGAAGAGGACGAGGTTACTTGTCGTCCTTTTCGAACGAAATGTCTTAAGTTAAATTTTCATTCATAAGTCTATGAATTTATACTTCAAAATATTATTCTCCCTGGTGCTCTCAGTAAATATATCGATCTTGGGCTGCATAGAAAAAATTACTAGTAAGAAAAATGCTTGATAAGGGTATTTATAAGTTGATTAAAAAAAAATGAGACATGAGAGAAACATACCTAATCATTTTGAAACTTATTACGAATAAAATAAAATCGATAATTATGTACTTTAATTGATAAATAGTTTATAGATATATACTTTCATATTATCATAATATATAAATAGAGGATTAGAGAATGTGAATAAATAGTTTTTATAATATTGATTTAATTGTAGAAGCAAGGATTCAATATTCAACCTTTGAAGATCTTGTAATAGAATATTTTTTTTCTGAAACTCTAAGAGATTGGATTGTGATTAAAAACAACAACATAAGCACGTGTAAATGTCCTACCACCCTTATTACCTTCTCAATTAACATCCGAAATATATGAAGTATGAAAGGAGAGTCCTTCTAAAAAAATAATCCATGATCAGAAGACATTTAATGATTATCTAATGATTAGAAGTAGATTTTGCATCAATTGAGGTAACTTGTTCATTGGATTATGCAATATTTGGACGAGTAAATGTCAAGTATTATAGACTTGGCATTAGAGTTAGTACTGTTTGATAAGGTAAGAGAAACACATGTAGAGATTAGCGTGTAGGTTTCAAGCATTTTGATGCAATTAAGAAGGCCATGAATATGTTTATGTTGAGAAAGAAATAAACTACCTTTCATAGAATTCTTATTTCCAAGCTGCTAATAAATAATTAATTATTATTTATTTATCACCCGTTAGATATGATTGATAATGGACCGACCTACTCAACCGCCATATATCAAACAACACATCATGTCTTCTGCCGACCTAGCATAGTGGCGATCGACTTGGTGCAATAGTAGTTGATACAACCGAGCTGGATGATGACGAGGGCAAAGCGCAGCACACGGTATTATCTGACACATACACGGTACTCGAGGACCTTGGGACCCCGCAAAGCTATACATCACCTTAGTAAGGAATGCTAGTGGCACTAAAGGCCGAGGTACAATCGACCTCCGGGCGGTAGGTATAAAAGCCACCCCTGAGACATTATTCAAGATAAGAGACTCTATTCAAATTCCACCTCGGATGGGGCACTGACTTGAACGTTGGAGGGGCCACATCAGGCACCCTACCTCGATGAAGATTTTTGTGTAGGAGTCTTCGATCGACCCGAGACGAACACACGAGCGGACGGTGCCGACCAGAGCTGAGCTTCAAGTGTGCCCCTTTTGACTCCATTCGAACATCTGTACTCCGACCAACGTGAACGAACTTGTGCACTCGGGTGGGATCAAATCGTGCTTACTAATCAGCCACTACATAAAGTTCCACAAAATTTTGGCACTAGAAGGAGGGCAAGATATCGCAAGAGTGCCCGCAACATAACGCAAAGGAGAACGCCCAAGCGAGGAGGTTTCTACGGTCGCACCTACTTTCAGTGTTGTCGGGCTAACCTCCTACACTTTACCAGAGGAAAGTGAGCCTATGGACGCTTACCCCGAATCATTATTGATAACTATTCAATGATCCGTGACTCTCTCCACCAGTTGTCAACTCTGGATCCCCAATCATCATGGCCGAAGCCTTTCTCGGCCTCACTCACTAGGTCTAGGCTTTAGCAGGGATGATGCAAGTAATCATCCTACACATCCCTCAACTAGCATAGCAGACGATGCCTCCTTAACCAGTTACCCAACCAGCCCTTAAGCAGTGGTAGGTGAACCCAGTCAGCATTAAGAAAGATCCAATTCTTTCCCAAACCAACCATGCGACATAGTCCTATTATCAGGTCGGGGACCCCGACTACCATGTCCAGAAGGTCGGTTGGCCAACCCCGAGACTCTGCCCACACACCCCAGGAGCTCGACACTTCATCCTTGAATACTGCAGACTCACTGAGGGCACAGTTATGCCAAGTAAACCAACGGTTGGAGGAGGTTCAGAAGGAATTTGTAAAATCCAAGAAAGAGCTTGGGGAGAGTTCCAAAGGTGGCTCACTGTTTATCCCTAAAATACAAGACCAGCCCATCCCGACCAAATTTAGACTTCCCTTGCTCGAGTCCTATGATAATGGGTCTGACCCTACCGAACACATCATGGCTTTCTGAGCTCAAATGGCTCTTTATGACACATTCGATATACTAACATGATGGTGCTTCCCAACCACGCTAAGGGGGGCAGTCAGAATGTGGTACAGTCGCTTGAAGCCATTCTCGATCTCCTCATTCGACTAACTGGAGAAGGAATTTGAGCTAAACTTCCTAGCAAGCGCTCAACCCAGACTTACTGTGGCCTCCCTCCTCGGGCTGAGCCAAGGAAATGAGGAACCTTTCACCCAGTTCATTGCACACTTTGCAGTAGAAATTCGAGGGGGTGCCTGACGTGCATCCCACCCTAGTAATCCAGGCATTCATGATGGGACTACATCCTCCAGATTCTTTTGGTTGTTGGTCGAGTGTCCACTAGCGACGATGCCCGAGATGTTGCAAAGGGTGAATTAGTATATAGCCACCGAGAATCTTATGGCTAGAAAGCTGGACGACTTGAAATGCCCCCGCTCCAAGCAGGCCTGAGGGCAGTCCTTGGGGCCCCTAAGGAAGAAGATGGAAAGACTCAAACTACCATTACCGAGGCCACCACCGATCCCCCTAAACTTTACCCAAACAGATATTTTCCTCCAAAATCCGAGAGAATGGACTCCTCAAACCCCCCAACCTGATCAAGACACACCCCCAAGGGCGAGATAGGAGGCGATATTGTTGCTTCCATCAAAAGCACGGACATGACATCGAGGAGTGTAATGACCTAAGAAACTAGATTAAAGACCTTATATGCCATGGCCACCTCAGCCATTATGCCCATGACTGACAACAAGCTCCCAAAAGTCAACATCCCCAAGATCCTTTGCTCCACCCAAAGGGGCCCATAGAAAAATAAATTGATGTTATTATCGACGGACCCGCTTCTGGAGGTGACAGCTCCTCGGTGCATAGAGCATACACATGAGCCGCAATAGAAAAAAGGCCGAGATGCGATAGTGACCCTGAGATCATCTTCAAGTCGGGGAGTGAGGAGTACCCAGACCACAATGATGCTTTGGTCATTTCAGCATGAATCGTAAATGCCTAGGTCAAAAAGATTATGATTGACACAGGGAGTTTGATCGACATCTTATACCTTGATGCTTTTCAAAAATTGGGTTGACTGACAAAGATCTTATTTCTATAACATCTGCATTGACAAGATTTACCGGAGACTCTACCTCTCCCCCCAACATAGCGACCTTACCTATCACGGTCGGGGAAGAGCCAAGGTCCAAAACATTGATGATCCCCTTCATGGTAGTTGGGCTACCATTGGCATATAATACCATCATCGACCGACTAACACTAAATAAACTGAGAGTTGTTGTTTTAACATACCACTAAGCTATGAAATTCGCAACCAGAGCTGGTGTTGGTGAAGCAAGAAGCAACCCATGGGAGTTGAGGCAATGCTACCTAACAGCAACAATCCTACCCAAGAAGCTCACGCCCACGATGCTGACTGACAACCCCAGGGATCCTGACAAAGGTGTCCTGCAACTCAAGTCGACATAAAAGGTGGTGGAGGCCACCATCATCCCTGAACATTAGAGGAAAGTTGTAAGAGTCGACTCAGTACTCGTAGAAAAGTGATGAGTCTAACTGGTGGAGTTCCTCGCCAAGAATGTAGACATCTTTGCATGGTCTCTAAAGGACATGCTCAGCATTAGCCCAGAGGTGGCTCAACAACATCTCAACATCTCACCCGACACCTGCCCAATAAAGCAATGACACCAGAAATTTGCCCTAGGCCAACAGAAGGATATCAAAGAAGAGGTCGACCAGTTTTTGGACATGAGATTCATTAAAGAGGTCAAGTACCTGATTTGGCTGTCCAATATTGTACTCATTAAAAAAACCTAATAAAAATTGGTATATGTGTGTTGACTATATTAACCTTAATCAGGTTTGCCCGAAAGACTGGTATCCTATCCCAAAGATCGACCAACTAGTGGATGCTATCTCGAGATATAAGTTGTTGTTATTCATGAATGCATTTTTAGGATACAACTAGATCCAAATAGCACTAAGAGATCAGGAAAACACTACCTTCATTACTCATCACGACACATATTGCTACAAAGTTATGTCGTTTGGACCAAGGAACGCTGGAGCTACCTATTAGTGGATGGTGAACCGATTGGTCAAGGACCAAGTCGAGAGAAATATGAAAGTATACATCGATGATATAATAGTTAAGAGCTGAAGAGCCGACACTCACCTCTTAGACCTGGTTGAGACATTCCAAACCTTAAAGAAGTACAAAATACGACTCAACCCGGCTAAGTGCATCTTTGGCATCATGTCAGGAAAGTTTCTCAGATTCATCATACATCAGCATGGACGATGCAAATCTCAAAAAAGTAAAAGTCATCCTATAGATGCAATCCCCTCAAATAGCTAAAGAGGTTCAACGACTTACCAAGAGGTTGGTAGCATTAAGCCGGTTCATCTCCCAAGCAGGAGATAACAGCCTGTCCTTCTTCCAAGCACTAAAATAAGCAAAAGACTTCAATTGGATGCGATAGTGCGAGGAAGCCTTCCAGCATTGAAGGCACACCTCGCTCATCTACCACAACTCACATTGATCACACGAGGAGAGCCCCTCGGGATATACCTCACGGTGTCAAAATCAATAGTCAACTCTATCTTAGTCAAGCTTAGTAAGGAGGGGCAAAGGCCAATGTACTACTCCAACCACATTTTGAACAGCCCGGAGGAACGTTATCCCCCGATCAAAAGGTTGGCTTTAGCCCTGGTACTAGCGGTGAGGAAGCTAATGTCATACTTCAAAGTGCACCTTATCAAGGTAATCACTGACCAACCCCTATGCTAAATCCTTTCCAAGTTTGACACTGCTGGTTGGATGCTCAAATGGTCGGCGGAGCTCAGAGAATTCAACCTTGAATACATCCTGAGGACGGCAATAGAAGCTCAAGCAATAGCTGACTTCACCGTGGAGCTCATCGTCTTACAAAGTCTGGCATGTCTGAGCTCAACCTGGAAGCTGCACGTCAACGAGCAGCAAATGCCGAGAGAGGAGGTGTCAAACTCGTCCTCGAAAGCCTGTTCAACCAGGACTACAAGTAGGCCCTCTAGTTAGAATTCAAAGCCACAAATAATGAGGTGGAATATGAGGCATTGTTGTTCGGGTAAAAACTAGCCGCCAAGCTTTGTGTAGAGCAAATCAAAGTTTTCATCAACTCCTAGCTCATAACCGGACAAATCAATAATGAATTTGAAGCTCGGGAAGAATCAATGATCAAATATGTAGTCGAGGCATGATGCTTGATCAATGTCTTTTGTCATTTCTATCACCAAAGTTCCTTGATCCAAGAACCCGCAGGCAGATGTGCTAGCCAGGTTGGCCTCTGCCCAGGGATTCGGTGAGTGACAGCCGTGGATGGCTAGGATCTCCCAACCAACTATTGGCTTGCCCGAAGTCACCGCGATGGAGGTCAAATGTAGTTGGGTCAATGAGCTCCTCCACTTCAGAAAAGATGACACCCTACCCGAGGATAAGGCCGCCACGTGACGAATCAAAAGGACGGAGGCATGGTATTGCATCGTCAACAGATGCCTCTACCAGAGAGGATTTAGCTAACCACTACTCCGTTGCCTGCACCCTACCAAGGCATAGACTACTTTAGCTGAAGTGTATAAGGGAATATGCAAAGAACACATTGGCGCTCAGATGTTAGTGCATAAAATCCTTAGACAAGGATATTATTGTACAACCATACAACGGGATGCCTAAACATATGCCCGAAGATGCGAGCAATGTCAACGACATACTTGAATCCAGCACCAGCCACCGACACCACTCTCAACCTTAGATTGCATATGGTCATTTGCTCAATGGGGAATGGACCTTCTCGACTCATTTCCCTATTGCCTCGGGATAGCACATGTTACTTATAGTCGGGGTCGACTACTTTACCAAGTGGGTCAAAGCCGAGCCACTAGCATCTATCACTGAAAGGCAAGTAAAGAGCTTCGTCTGGAAGAGCATCATCACTAGGTTTGGCATTCCGAGGGTCATCGTCACCGACAATAAAATGTAGTTTAACAAACCCAAGTTCAAAGCATTCTATTAGAGTTACAAAATTCAATTGAAATTCAGTTCAATCACCCACCCCCAAGCTAATGGACTCATCGAGGTTACCAACTGAGCCATCCTAGAGGGGTTAAAAAAGAGAGTCACAAATGCATAGGGAACCTCAGTCGACGAGCTCCCAAGCATAATATGGGCATTGAGAATGACCCAAAGACTCCGACCGGAAAGTCGCCCTTTAGCCTCACTTTTGGCTCCAAAGCAATCCTCCCTCCCGAGGTGGTCTACCCGACCCTTTGGGTCAAGTCATATAAAGAAAAAGCCTCGGACAAACAGTTGTGAGAGAATCTTGACTTATTGGAAGAAAAGTGGCCCAAGGCCCACCTCAGAATGTTGGCTTATAAAAGGGCTATTACAAGGCTTTACAATCACAAAATATGCCCTCGACAGATCGGGTCAAGTGACCTAGTCCTACGGAAGGTTAAGATTAGTGATCCAACCCGAGCCTAAGGCAAATTGACACCAAACTGGGAGGGCCCATATCGAATCATCAACCATTCGTGAAGGGGCTTACACCCTCACAAACTTAAATAGCAAACAGTTGCTAATGACATGGCATATCTCTAATCTTAGGAAGTTCTATGCATGACAAAATGTCAGAATCAAAAGGAAGAAAGAAACTTCATTGATTAAAGCAACTTAATACAAAACAGGTAGGTTGCAAAATACAGTTTCATCCAACCAAGACCTAGAAACTGATCGGGGGACCCAACTACAAGATGGTGCCCAACCTACAAAATGGTGCCCGACCTACAAAAATGGCAAAGTAAAAGTCTATAAATCAAGGCTTGGGCTCCTCTGAGTCATCGAAAGGCTGTTCGATCTTCATTGGCACTGAATTATCCTCCGACTAAATGGTGAACGGATTCTCTTCCACCTCAAAATCCAAGTATTGAGCCTGAAATCGGGCTAATGCAAGTCGATATCCATACTCGTAAGAAACTTGCCCCATCCGGTGCATACCAAGCTTGAACTTGATCGAATCCTTGTACTCCTCAATGGCCTACTTGGGCAAATTGGCCTACAGGATTTCCACCTCCTTAATAGCCTTCAGGACATCGTTGTCCACTTCCGACGATCAGCTTGTTGCTCCTTCAGTTGCCTTTGGGTGTCGTATAAGTCAGCACTAGCATCGTTCAACTCCTTGTCTGAAAATTCTAGTCTTTGAGTCATCTCGATTAGCTCAGCTAGTAGCTTCTCGTTCTTAGCATGGAGGTCAGTCACCTACTACTCGATCGTGGTCGCTCTCTGCTTGGTCGCAGCCACTGCCTCCGAACCACCTCTCGACTTCAATTCTGGGATTTCTCGCTCGAAGTCGGTCGCCCAATGGCCCATGATCATTATAAGTCAACACGTGTCGTGGACGCGGTCGAGTAGGTCCATATGATAGTGATGTCCTTGCAAGCAAAATCAAGAGGCCAAGATGGTCAGACTATCTATGCACAATATCCAACCAAAAGGTGGAGCCAAGGCTGAGAAAAGAGTTGCTTATGTAGACTATTTGCTTCACTACGCTGGCAAGGAGCAACTCCAATGGTAGCAAATACAATTCTTTCACCGATGGGAGCAACTCCAGATCAGGGTCCCAAGGAGGCAGGTCGGTCATCTGGAGGGCATAGTACCCCACATCGTTCTTATGTATCATCATCCTGAACAACTCCCTCAGCGACTTAGGGTGGCGATATGCAGGTTGCGTGGACTCCCCACTCAACGCGACTGACTCTTTGCCCTTGGAATGTGCCCGAGAGCTTCCATTACCACGCAGGGACTTGTGTTTGCCCACGGTCACCTTTACCCGCTTATGTGCATGGGAAGAACCTTCAGGAAGTGGCATCAACCCTTTAGTGCGCCTCCTCGGTGTTGGAACAATGACACTTCTTAGAGTGGCCTCTACTGGAACCTCTTGAAACTTTAGCGAGGACATGATAGCTCGAGCTGCTGGTTTTGACTTCTAAGTCGGCACCTTCAGCATCCCACGAAGTTTAGCCAAATCCATTATATCAGCATTTCGATAATAGGTTAGGACATCGAGAACTTAAAGATGAAAGCATAGGGACATGACCAAAAGAAAGGCGTATCCCAAGGGGCTGAGTTGAGACCCACCTCGACTAGCCAAAGCTCGGTCATGTCCCAGATCACCTGAAAAGAGGAAAGGATCCCCTTCAGTCTACCAGCTATGGTGGACTCCTCTCATATAAGTATGGGGGAACGTTGTTGATTGGATGGACTGACCATTCAAGTATGAACCCCCATCTTGGACCACTGATGAAAAGGTAATGGGTCTTCCAACCCTTATTGTTGGTAGGGGCCTTGCTAACCTTAAAACCAGTCCGGGCGGTCAAGTAGTATTCACCCTGACTTTTATACAGGCGAAAGCATGTCATAAATAGATTACGATGGAATGATGCTCGCCCCACAACATTCCCCGAGGAATGCAACTAGGTAGCGCCACAAGTTGCGCACCACCTAACTTGGTGAAATCCTCCACCAGCAGAAGCACTCCTCGATGATGGGGTGGAGAGGGAAGTGGAGTCTCACTTCTAATGCATCAACCGAGATGCTCAACCCAGGATGCTTAGGTTATAGGGTCACTGCTCAGGTAGTGAAACATGTAATGTATACTCTTTCGGGATGCTGTAGCACCCCCGAATATTGCCAATGACCCCTTGGTCACGATCGAAGTAAAGTCTTGACATGCTTTCATGACTTCTAGGTCCCTCAGGGCCTTGGCACCAACCAAGGAAGGAATTCCCGATAATGTACTTGATGTGCTAGTCTTAGGGTTTTCCAGAGTTGTTCCTTCCGATCTAATGGAAGGAACAGACCTAACACTACTAGAGGAATCTGAGGAGGTCATTCCGACTTGATGAAAATAAATCGACTGAAGGGGCCGAGTGATCGAGGGAGGAATGATCCGAGAAGGCTGAGGAACATGACCGAAAGATGAAAGTGGAAGAATGAAGATCCCCCACGGCTCAAAGAAGAAGTAATAAGGCTATCGAGTGATGGTTCGCTGCCCCAAGGCAATGCAATGACTTCACCTGGGGAACCCACAAACCATATTAAATGCAAGGGACAAAAGGTGCCTCAGTGACACAACAGCCCTAAATCTATACGCCAACTCAATAGTCCATGTGTGTAAGAAGAACACATAGTCTCTTCCCCACGTGTAACTCACCCTTGTTGCGCGACTCACTCCCCACATGCAATGACTAGCGAACATGAGTATTGATCACACTATGGTTTGAGTTGACCTTTTAGGCCATGCTAGCCCGCTTGTGCCCGAGTTGACCTTCTTTGCCAAGCCAACCTATGTGTGTCCGAGTTGACCTTCTCAACCAGGCCAGCCCACCTACGCCCGAGTTGACCTTCTCAACTAGGTTAGCTCGTTTGTGCTCGAGTTGACCTTCTCAGCCAGGCCAGCCCGCCTACGCCCGAGTTGACCTTCTTGGCCAAACCACCACCTATGCTCGAGTTGACCTTCTCAGCCAAGCCAACCCACCTATGCCCGAGTTGACCTTCTTGGCTAGGCCAACCCGTCTGTACCCGAGTTGACCAACTCAACCATTCATCCTTGGTGAGACTAAGTAACTCAGCCAATCAAACAGTCCTTGCCGAGACTAGTAGCTCGGCTAGTCAAATAATACTTGTCGAGACTAGTAACTCGGCTATTCAAACAATCCTTGCCAAGACTAGTAACTCAGCCAGTCAAACTGTCATTGTTGAAACCAGTAACTCAGCCAGTTAAACAGTCCTTGCCAAGACCAGTAACTTGGTCATTCAAATAGTCCTTGCCAAGACTAGTAACTCAGCCAGTCAAAAAGTCCTTGTCGAGACCAGTAACTTGGCTATTCAAATAGTCCTTACCGAGATCTATAACTCGACCAGTAAAACAGTCTTTACCGAGACTAGTAACTTAGCTAGTCAAAGGGTCCTTGCCGAGACTAGTAACTTGGCCATTCAAATAGTCCTTACCAAGATCAGTAACTTGGCCTGTCAAATAGTCCTTGTCTAGACTAGTAAGTTAGCCATTCAAACAATTTTTGTTGAGACTAGTAACTCGGTTAATCAAATAGTTGTTATCGAGATCAGTAACTCGACCATTCAAATAGTCTCTATCGAAACCAACAACTCGACCAAACTTACATATCGCACCTGAGATCAATAGTTCGGCTGATCCAGCAACTCCTACCCATCGACAAACACAAGACGACCAACAAAAGCTACCAACATAAAAAGTCCTTCTCGTGCCCCTCTTCAAGAAACCTCAGGAAAGGCTTCCCGGGGGGAAATGATATGATTTATAATGGGCCGACCCACTCAATCGCCACGTATCAAGCAGCACACCATGTTTTCAGCCAACCTATGCAGCATAAGTCAACATACAACCAAGCTAGATGATGACGAGGGTGAGGCACAACATATAGTATCATCTGACATGGACACGGACGGTGCTTAAGGACCTTAGGACCCCGGGAAGCCGTACACCACCTTAGCAAGGGATGCCTGCGGTATTAAAGGCCGAGGTATGATCGACCTCCGGTCAATAGATATAAAACCCACCCCTAAGACACTATTCAAGACTAGAGACTCCATTCAAATTCCATCTCAGACGGGGTACTAACTTGAACATTGAATGGGCCACATCGGGTATCCCACCCTGACGAGGCCTTTTGTGCAGGAGTCGTCAACCGAACCGAGATGAACACACAGGCGGATGGTGCCGACCAGTGCTGGGCTTCAAGCATGCCCCCTTTGACTCTATTCGAACATCTCTACTTTGACCAACGTGGACGAACTTGAGTACTCAGGCGGGATTGAGCCGTGCTGACTAATCAACCGACATAAGTTAACACCCATAATAATGAAATCATCCATATAAACTAATAAAAATATGATTATGCTCTCACGAGAATGAATAAATAAATAATAAGGAATAATTTACTAGAAAAAGCCTCAAGTATTGGACTTTTACTAGATGAGCCCCCATATTTTGTTTTCACTAAGGGGTATCCCTTTTTTTTATCTCGATAATATCTTTGAATCGAGTTATTTCACACTATATATCAATAGGTCGATTCGATTCCATTTGGGTATTCTGACTTGGATTGGATCACCTCTGGTCGAGTCCAATTGCAACGGATCAAGTCAAGACTTTTTGAATTTGCAAATGAATGTGACCCGAGTATAACACAAGTGTAACTTAGAGTGTAACCCATGTATTTTTATCAAACCATTCAAAACTTTTTTAGAACGAGTAGCACATGATTCTAAGTTATTTAGTATCCTTTTTTTCAGCTTCTTATGATTTTAGGGTGAATACATTTTTAAAGATGATATTTTTAGGTTGAATTGGTGATAACTTTAAATTTTTATCAAATATATCCAAACTTTTTCCAAACTACTAGGGTGGATAATAAAATATTTAGTATCAATTTTTTACTCTTTATAAATTTAGAATAATTAATTTTTAAAATAAGATATTTTTAGATTGAATTTGTAACCGAGTGTAACCCTTTGAATTTTCACCAAACATATTTGAACTTCTCGTAAACTACTAGGGTGAGATGCTAATATATTTAGTATCATTTTTCTATTTTTATATGAATTTATGATGATTAATTTTTAAAATAAGATACTTTTATATTGAAACTACGATCAAATATAACTTGAGTATAATTCGAGTTAATTTTCATCGAACCAATCCAAATCTCTCCAAAATTACTAGCATGTGACTCTAAAATAAATAACATTATTTTTACTAATTATTTATGAGTTTGGGGGTAATTAAGTTTTTTTTTTATCCTTTATATATACAACATTCTTAAATGCGTGCGGAGCCACAAATTTTTGGTAATTTTTCTACCACATGGAAGTCAAAGTGGGTTGCTAAATGTGTGCTCCACAAGCAAGCTCGCAAGAAGTGTGATTAGAGCCGGCGGGTCCCGTCGGCTTGTAAAGGTATTCTCTCTCCCATTTAACTTCATCGAGAACTATAGCAGCATCAGTGTGAAGATGAACTGTGAGCGTATTATGATACGTTGCTTCACTTGACCTACACAAGTCATTGTGGCACTTTGCTTCTCATGCTGCCGGAGCGCATCTCTACGGTGGCGGTGCGCGATATCATTTTAATGTTCTTCCGAGTCATCTGGATTATCCGGATGGAGAAGAGAAGCAAAAGTGATAAAAAAAGATTAATTTAAATAGTTAAGAGTAGATAAATTTATTTTAAAAAAAATTAGATTAAAATAAATAAGTGAGGATGAAAAAATTTATTGGGATATGGTAGAATTTTTTATTATTTAAAAATTTTATATTTTATCTTTTGGCTAATATAAATATATTATTGGATCAATTCTAAGCACTACGGATTGGAATTACTCCTAGTTCATTCTATTCTCTTTCTCTTCTCATTGAAATCCTGTAAAAAGCTAACAAATATGGTATCAGAGATTATCGATTAAAAAAGAAGGAAAAAGAAGGAAAGACTAACATATTAGAAAAAAAAAAAAGTAAGCATTTGAGTAAGTATTTTTAATTAACTTTTTTTATCTTCAAATATGAAAATTATTAATTTTGGACTGCTAAAATGAAAACTCTATTTGTTTCACAATGATCATGGAATTAGGTACAAATGATTTTATTAAGTATAATCTTCAGGATCCTAATATTACTAAAGATCAAAGAGATTAAATAAATAAATAAAAAGATGTAAGAGCCCTCTACATGCTACTACAACCAGCAATAGAGTTTTTAAATCATGAAAGTATCAACATTGATGGAAGCTTAAAAAATATTAATAAGTATATGTGGAAGCACAAACAACATAATAACTTCAAAGCTTCACATTCTTAAATATGAATTTGAAACTATTATGATGAAAGATTTTAAATCTATCGATATTTTTTCTTAGAAGTCTCTTTTATTATGAACCAATTGAGATCTTATGATGAAAATCTAAAAGATGAAACTATAGTAAATAAAAAATAAAAAAATTGATCTTCAAAATATGATATGATTTCTAGTGTTATAGAAGAAGCTAAAGATACAAATATCTAGCATTTAGTCTATGAACAAAAAATGAATATATTTTTAGATGAAACTTCATAATATACTCTTTAAATAAAGATAGATCAAAAGAAGGATAAAAAATTTTAGAAATTATATCTTACTGAGGCCATGGATGATCTAACACTTGAGGCAATGGATAAAACTGATTAAATGAGTAAAAAAAACCCTAACAAAGGTAACAGAGAAATCTATCAATGTTTTTGTTGTAAAAAATGGACATATTGAAAAATATTGTTAGTAAAAAAAATTTAATATTCCTCTCTGCTCTAATAGTAAAAAATATGGCCAATAATATCACAAAATCATTACCAAGCCAACAATGATTTCATGTTACGCTTCCCATCTTAAAAAAAGATTATTAGAATAAAAATCAAGTAAATTATCATAAAAAAATAATAGTGAAAACAAGAATAAAGATAATTTTTCTATAACATCTAATAAAGAATATTCTATATTTATTTCGGTTTTTGAATAGTGGCTGCATTAATAATATGATATGGGATAAAAGTTTATTTCAAAGACATAATAATTTTAATAAGATCTACAATACAGATGAGAAATGACATTAAGGATTCAATCAATGCAAATGAGAAATGATATTAAGGTTCAAATGAAAGAAAAAGGAATATTTACTGTGAACACTAAACCTGGTAAAAGAATTATTAATGATTTGATGCTTATTCCTAGTTTAAAATAAAATCTTATCAATATAGGACAACTAATGAGAAAAAGATATTATACTATTTTTTATAATAAAAATATTTAACTTATGCTAATAAAATTAAAATATTAATAGTAACTATGAGGATGATTAAAAAATATTTTTTATTATTTTCAGATTTCTCCTTATAGGCATTTGAATTGATATTATTGATAAATTGATAAATTGATATTATGACATAAAAGATATGGTGATTTGAATTATGGTGAACTAGAATTGTTAATTAAAAAAAATAAAGTAGTTGGCTTGTTTAAGATTAAGAAGATATTGTTTGTGAATCTTATATTTTTGAAAAACAATACAAAATTTTCTTTTAGACAATTCACACTTGGAGAGCTAAAAAATGATTGAAACTTATACATACAGATATTTGTGGGCCTATGCAGACTGTCTCATATGATTAAAATAAATAATTTTTATTATTTATAGATGATTGTACAAGCATATTGTGGGTACATTTTCTCAAAGAAAATGTTAAAGCCTTCTCCATTTTTAGAAATTTCAAAACATATATAGACAAACAAAGCAATTATTTTAAGGCTACATACTGATAGAGGAGGTGAATTTATTTTCAAAATTTCCTTGCTTTTTACAAGAATGAAGATATTCATAAGGAACTAACCGCATGCCACACCCCCCTAGCAAAATGGAGTAGCAAAGAGGAAGAATCAATTAATGATTAAGACTATCAAATGTATGCTTAAAGAAAAAAATAATACCAAAAGAGTTTTGGGTAGAAGCTATGAGTACATCAATATATTTGCTAAATTAATTTTCTACCCTAATTTACTTTTCTATGAAGACAGTACAAGGAAAAATAACCTGTGAAGCATGGTTAAAATAAGCAAACTTTAATGATAGAAGTCCTAAATGTAGATTTGTAGGGTATAATAACTGTACAAAAAATTTTAAACTTTATGATCCTATAAATAAAAAATTAATTATAAGTCTGATTTTATTTATAATGAAGAAGAAGCTTGGAACTATAAAGAAATTGAAATCTTAATAGTTATAGGAGAAGAAGTCAATAAAGCATATTATATACATAAATCTTCACATATTTTGAATGATTTTAATTCAAGTGTATTAGTGATACTGAAACACCTCTAAGAAAATTTTGTACTCTTTTAGAAATATATAGGTCTCATGATTTTGCATGTTTTGCTTGGAAACCTATTTGTTTTGAAGTTACAACTTAGTAAAAAAATGAGTGGAAGCAATAAATAATTAACTGCAAGCTATTGAAAAAGGTAAGACTTGAAACTTGATAGATTTGCCCCTAGGAAAAAAAGGAACTATACTCAAACGGCTGTACAAATCAAAATTTAATGTTGATGGCTCACTACAACAACGTAAAATTTATTTAATTTCCAAGGGGTGTGCTCAAATTTTAGGTATCGATTCTTTAGAAAATTTAATATCAAATTGTATACTATTCTAGTTGTTAGAATGGATACAATTAGAAAAGTATTAAATTTGGCAATCCAAAACAAAAGGTAGATTTATCAATTTGATATTAAATCAATCTTCTTGAATGGAAAGACATGAGTAGATTTATGTAAAACAGGTTAAAGGATTTAAAATTAAAGGGTTTGAAGATAAAATGTATAAATTGGGGAGATATGAAACAAACACCAAGAGCATGCTATAATAGAATTGACAATTACTTTCTTCAACATAATTTTTAAAAAAGTTTAATTGAGCCAACTTTATATATAAGAGCCTAGGGTATAAAAATTCTTATTATTTGATTACATATGGATGATATGATTTATAGTGAAAATTCATTAGATATACTTGTTAAATTAAAAAAATAATGTTAGAATTTGAAATGATTGATTCTGGGCTTTTATATTATTTTTTGAGAATAAAAATTACTCAAGATGTAAATTATTTTTTTATGATAAGAAAAATAAGCTAAAGATTTATCAAAAATATTTCATATGACAACTTGTAAGCCAATAAATACTTCAATAAATATAAATGACAAACTTATATTAGATGATGGAGTTAAATAATTATATGAGCAATAGTATAGAAGTTTACTCAGAGGTTTAATTTATCTCACACATTCAAGGTGGATATTATGTTTGTAGTTAGTTTGTTATCTAGATTCATGCATAGCCCTAGCAAGCATCACCTTGAAGCAACTAAAAGAAATCTTAAATATATCAAGGAAACTCTTAATTATGGTATCCATCAAAGCTTTTAAGTTATGTTGCTATACTAATAGTAATTAGGTTGTGCAAATGATAGTAAAAACACTTAAGGATTTATGCTCGGCCTCGGCTCAAGTGTGATTGAAAAGATAAAAAATAATAATAATAATAAATATAGCATGTCAAGCAATTTGATTTCTAAGAATTCTAGTAAATCTATAAGAGAAACAAGATGGACTAACTAAAATATATTGCAAGAACAAATATACTATTACAATGACGAAGAATGTACATGTGTACCAAACATATCAAAGTTCAACATCATTTCATTCGTGAACTAATTGATAAAGAAAAAAGTTTAAATTAACTACTACAATATTGAATATCAGCTTGTTAATATTTTTATAAAAGCTTTGACGAAAAAAAAATTTTTTTTTTCGAAGACAACTTCAAGTTATAACTATTTTAAATTAAGGAGGTGTTGATATCATTAATTCAAATAATTAAGATTAGATAAAATAAAAGATTAAAATAAGTAGATAAGGGTGAGAAGATTTATAGGGATATAGTTGATTTTTTATTATTATTTTAAAAAAATATTTTATTTTTGGACTAATTTAAATAGATGTTTATGAATCAATTAAAAATATTATAAATTAAGCAAATAATTAAATTTATTAATTTTCTTTTCTTTCTCCTTTGCATAAAGCTAACATAAATAAAAACGTACTCCAAGTACCAAGGAGACCAGGAACAAACAACTCTTTTTTTTTAGCTTTTCCTACCTTCTCATTAATCTCATTCATAGTTTAGATGCGATAACTCTGTGTAATTGGTGTTGCCAAGGCTTGCGATTACTTTCGAGCCTTTGCCTTCATGATTCGCTATCACAGTTCCCTCGGTTTCGTGACTGCGTCCTGCCTTCCACCCTTCAAATCATGGGGAAGTCTCGGCACTATCATTCACTATCATAGTAATAACCTTCTTGTCTGTTTGATCCATTCAATATAAGCCATGCCTTAATCTACCTATGATCTTTACAGATATTTGCGTTGCGTTGCGCTGTGTCTTACACACATTCGACAGATGTGAATTTGTGGTCTTCCATATCTGTTTTGTTAAGGTAGTCTATTGACTGATGCAATTAGAATCTCAAAGAAAAAATCATTATATTAAAAATCTGAACATCGATGAAAAACACAACACCTCACATCATACATTCGATCGATATAAAAGTGATTGATAAAAAAATAATTTTAATATCCCTTTCTATTGTCGATAGAATCTCTAGAAATGAAAGAAATGTTAAAATTATTTTTTTATCATCATTTTCACGTTAATCCAACATATGGTGTCATATATTATATTGTATTTTTCAACAGATGACATTAGGACAAATAAACTTATTTATTTTATTTTTTAAATTATAAAAATCTCAATATAATTTTTTTAATATAAAAATTATTATATTAATAAGATTTTAAACCCCCTTCAATTTCTTTTACGACTAAGTTTGAGCATATTATGTTTGAAGTATTAATTTTATTTTATAAAATAATAAATATTCATATTTCATGTATTATAAAATCTACTATGGTTAATTATTAATTTAATATTATGCAAATGTAAGTTATGATTTAGTGTCTCGAGACTTGACGTTGTCATGCTATTAATTTTTTTTTTTTTACTAGGCATGCATTTATTGAGTTGTTTGACTATGATGTATCGTATATTTAAAGTATAAATTTTATTTATTTGACATGTGCTATGATGAATGCTTATATGACTGGTGTTATGAGATATAACTAAATAATTAATTATTTAATTTTACGTCTTGTATCAAAAATCATGAATCATTGTTTTTATTTTTCTTAAAGATGTATAATAATACTTGGATGGTAAACTTGTGACTCGATACATGGAATGATATTTAAATCTCCTAAGGATATTGTCCTTAATGTGAAATTGGTTTAATATATACTTGAGTATCATAATTATTTTTAAAAAATAAATAAAATAATTATATGTATATATATGACATGTTATATAAAAAGAAGATGCAAAAAAAAAAAAAGAGAAAAGAATGTATGATGTGTGATATGGATTTAGTGATGTGCAATAATATGATGTGTTCTTTATTATTTGACATGCAATTAGAATAAATATTTGAATAAGAAAGTATTATGTAGTACTAATATGATTGTGGCATCGACATTTGATTAATACATGATACTTATGAATCATTTATTATGAGTATATATGTGCTATATATGATATATTTTTGTTAAGCCCGTAAATATCATTCGTCGATGATCTACTCATGCATGATATAGACCATTCTATTTGTTGATATTGGTTCAATACGTGCTTATTTTGAACTTTATCCCGTTTTCTACTGAGCATTTGATTATAATTTTGTTTAAAGGTAGCATGGTATCGACAGTGAGAGATGGAGGATTATTGAAGGTGATGATAGATTTAATAATTTTAAATAAAAATTTATACAGCTCTATGAAAAATATCTTAATTAATGTAAACCAGATTCGAGTTAGATCAGTTTGAGACATAATATAGATATTATTTTTAATAAATCTTATTTTATACTTATTAATGGACCCATTTCGTTTGATAAAAAAATTTATTTATACTCAATAAGGTTTTGACTTGAATGCCATGGGACTAAATTGCATGTATTATTTTGTAACAATGTATTATATTATTTAGACATTGCTGCTAGTTTAAAAAAATTGTAAGGTTTAGTTAACCTATATAAGGCTCATAAATAAATTTCTATAATTCTTTTATGAAAAAAATATTTATTTGGTTTGAAAACTTGATTTTTGGATATGGTAAGCATAAGATGAATTGGTGTACTGAAATCAAGTTTTACTATGAATTCTCTTGACGTGTGACATTCTAATGCAGCAGCAGCTAAATATACGAGTAACTTAGGATTGATCATGCACTATTAAGGGAGGACCTAAGCTAGAGGGAGTAAATAAAACCTAAATTAGTGGATAAAATGTTTCAACCTGAATGAAGGAGAACAATAATATAAGGTGGCTTATGAATTAGTAAAATTGTTAGATGTTAGTAGAGAGAGTCAAATGATTTATATGGAAAAACATATTTAACAAAATCAACATGGCAAGAAATAATTTTTTCTTTGATTGATGGATCAAAATATTTAAAGACAGTTTTACTAGATAAAATCAAAAAACACATAGTTTTGATAGAATTTTAAGTTTTTAACCATTAATAACCATTAATTTTAACTTTTTATAGTGAAAAATGGATCCAAATAGACTTTCAAATAGCAAAACCATATTAAGAATTATAAGAATTAGAATGAGCATACGATTAATAAAATAAATTGTTATGACAAATGCATGAGACCAAAATTGAAGAGGTAAGGAAGTTTGAGTATGGAGTGTGAGACATGTTTAGATAATATGTAGAAAATCAAAGTTTCTATATTTTATTATATTTGCATGAATGACATGAAAAAAGATAATAAGAGGATAATAATAATAATAAATTGAAAGAATGAACAATATAATTTAGAATCTTAAAAGGAATTATACCCTAATCGATTATGTCATTCTTGAAATATAGTCTTAATGGTGACTAATAAAAAGATGGATTTGGATGAATATGGTGATTACTCATAAATTTCATCTCTATTCAACCCTTGCATGTCAGAAATCCTTTACAGTATAAGTGTCACACAGTGATAGTAATAAAAATCAAGGAGAATATGTAGATTAAGATGGGTATAAAAATTAAAATATCTACGGAATAACAACTTATAAGCGATAATATTTCTTTAGCAATATGGCATTATATGTCATATATTGGACAGGTGAATTTTTTGTTGAGTTATTACTCAAATTTGTTGACACTTTTATTATGGCGTTATTGTATGTTATCTCCAGAATGATTATTTAGGCAATTACTTTATTAGTTGTGAATCTTATCTTTATTGTTAGAATTAGGCTTATTAACAAAATTGGTGGTAATAAAAGCACTATTAGAAGGTGGTGACTATCTCTTAAGATAAGCATCATAGTAAAAGATCTTTTTTTGAAGGCTTATCAAGAAATTATTCAGAAGATATAGAACTATTATGAGCACGAATGGTAGTCGAGATCACCTTATAATATGGTCTAAGACTATTTAATAATAATAATAATAAAAGAACTATTTGAGTTTTGATAGTATACATGCAGTTAAAATTAGATCGTGTGCTATTAGAAAGCTTGAAGAGAGGTTCTCTAAGTTGCAATGATGTGACTAATAAATTGATTGACATATTTTATTGCAAGTTTTGACCGAAGAAGATTTTATAGAAGGCACATTTGGAATGATTTGAAGAGAGATTGATATTGATAGCATGCTTAAAAAGATGATCATAATGAATCAAAAAAATATATGTTTAGGATTGATAATTTAAACATTATTTTTTTAATAGTTTATAGAGGGATCATCTAACCGATTAAAAGAAAAGAAAATTAATTATGCTAAGAGATGTAATTTTATGGACATGAGTTTGAGAGAAGCTTGAGCTATCATGGTAATAGAGGCAAGTGCATTTAGAGTTTGAAATTATATGAGTCAAGGAAACATTATCGATTATATCAAAAAGTAGAAAAGAAAAAAATCTAAAGTTACTTAAAAAGGAAGAAAGGTTTGCTGGAGCATTAAACTCTGATACCATAAAAAAATTAACTTAAATTTTTATTAATAGTGCATAAAAATTTATAAAAAATTATTATATATATATATAATTAATTAATAATAAATCTCAAATATTCATTCAAATCATTGATGGCTGAGAAAACCATATTGAGATTATGATCCCCATAATTCAAAAGAATCATAATAATATGTTAATATTTTAAAAGTAGAATAATATAATATCATGATTTATATAATTGAGAAGATCATGATAATTTTATCATGATTTATATTTCCAAATATTATCCTTCCTAATAAGATTGAGACATTCGATGATTAAAAATATCTTATAACATCTTATATACAAATTAATGTAATGAAATAAAATTGATTAAGGTTCATCTCTATCTCCATCTTACGCACGTCAATTATATTTCAGCCGTAAAAATGTTAAACTTGGAAAGTATTAAGCAAAACACATTTTTAATGCCACCCTCCCCCTCCACCACCAACAAAAAAAATAAAAAAAAAATATATTTTTCCTTCATCGAGCTCGAAAACACGCTGCGAAATGGCGAAGGCGGTGGCCAGCGGCGCCGCCTTGATCGCTGTGTATGACGTCGCTCACGTGGCGGAAGTGGTCGACACCACAGGGGATGGCGATGGGCCCCTTCTGGTTGAACCCGTACTCCTGGGCCGCCATGTCGAGGAGCTCCGCAAAGAGGGGGTGGTCGAGGTACGACACCGGCACCACGAACCGGCGTTGCTCCTCGCCTTCCTGCCCCACCCTGACAGCCATGCACCCCTTGGGCGGCATCTCCGCGGCCGCCTTCACCTTGGCAGCACCGAGGCGCGGCATGGGAGGCTGCAGGAAGCCCAGCGAGCGAGGACGGACGGCGATGGCTGGAAGAGAGACGAGCGAAGGCTAGAGGGAGAAGGGCCAAGGATCGGAGCTGGAGATGGCGAGGCGGAAGAGGGTGAGGGAGGAATCACGGAGAGAGTTGGGAACGTTGGACATACTCAGTCGGATAGTACAACAATACTTCTCGAGGAATGACGACGTTGTTGCAGCTGCTCAGCACAGAGAAAGAAAGGCTAAAAGAGTTATTTAAGATGGAGACAGAGAAGGGATGGAGAAGAAGGGCGGCTTCGTTTCCTTCGCCACTAAGCGTCGAGGTGGCAACGGGATTAGAAGCTGCCGACCCCTTCGAAGTCAAAGTGGTTGTGTTTTCCGCGTCTTCGACTTCGTCGTCGGCGCCGGATAAATCCCAATGCATGGGCCGAGGCGTGAGGTCAGCGCGAACCCAAGCTTAGTATATGTATGTGTTGCACGCGCGGCGTGGTCAGCGCTCAAACAACAACAACAACAACAAAGGCAACGACTCACACACTTTGTATTATTCTTTTCTCACCGATCATTAGAATAAGAAATAACAGAATAAATTCCTTTCCCTCATTGATCGTCGACTAGCTTTATTAACTATTATATAAACAATTTATTCAAAGAGAGAAGCGTGCGGGTGAATTCAGGCCCCACAATAGGCGCTCACCTCGTCGTCACCTCAGTCTAAAAAAATGTGATTTTTTTTTTGTCTTGAAGAATTCTAAAAGAGAACACCCACTAATCTCAAGTAGAGCAAATAACCCATGTTTCAAAAAGCCCCTTCCACACCTTGAAACCGTCAAGCTCTGACATTACATTCAATTGCTTGTAATGACAAAAAAAGAATAGGGAAAAATGTTAAATTAAACATTTCAAAAGAGAAAGAAGAATTTTACAAAACAAAGCCGATGTGTAGGTTCCAAAACCCCCATCTACTAGCAAAGGAACCAACACCAACATGAGAAAACAAACAAAACCTCATCATAGCGTGCACCGGAAAACTTGTGTCCCTCAATTATGACAAAACAAAGTCCAGCGAATCAAACCCTCAGATAAATTACTAAATACTTCAGTCTTTAAGGAACTTACATGTCAGAGGGGAAGATTAGTCATCGTAAAGATAAGAACATCACTTTCTAATTTCCTTCTTCCATGCAGAAAGAGAAACGAAAGTGAAACAAAGTCATACTACCTCTGGCAGTAACCCAAAGGCATGGAAGACTCATTTTGATAACTCACAGTAACAAGGACTGTAAATGTACATATCTAAGACCAACTACAACAAAAACGACTGACATGCTAATCATGTTTAAGAGTATACTGCGAGCAAAAAGCACATTTATAGATAGCCAAAAAATTAAAAGCACACACTGCATGTGCATAACCGCATGATGGTATATTTACTTTCACTTCCCTCAGAGTAAAAGGACGCCAATGACATAATCACTTGAGATAAGTTGAAGAAACCCAGAGAAGAATGTAACTCAACAGAGATGTGCTCACCTCCAAACTCCTAGGGCCCTGAAGTAATGGTGGCATTACAGACACCATCAAGAATGTGCCCAATAGCCATGAAGCAAAGAAAGCTCCAATCCTGAATGACTAGAACAGTCAGCATTCATGGGAGAGAGAAACTTTTGTACATCTGCAACAAATGTGGCAGAGAGCACTAGATGACTAGAAAAAATGTCACCACACAACAATATATAGAGAATATACCATATAATAGAATTATTACACATGTCTAAGTGCTGCATGGATTTGAAGATTATAATAGAATTATTACACATGTCTAAACCTCCAGCATGACAGAGAGGACAGATAGGAAAACATTACATATGAAAGAATAACGCCTTATGAGAGCAAAATTTTTCAAAGAAGGTTTACCTCAAAAACCCAAAGGTCAATTTCTCTTATACCTATACAACTTGAAGAGGCTTACAAGCATATTTCAAATTATCACTAATTTATTATGTGTTAGTGAATTTAACACAACATATCTATGAAGAAGTAAACAAACCAAATAATGGATGCTTCTAAATGTTTAAAATATTTTGCTAGTACCTGTACTAGAACCTTATCACACCAGTACATACATATGGCACAACACATCTTTATATATCAAAAAGAAAATTAATTATTTATGATAAGCTGGTTACCGATATTATACCTCGATATTTCATTCATGGTGTCTATAATGATGGAGAATTTGTACTTTGATCTCACATATTTCTCCAAAAGAAAACACTATTTTTTTTCAGATGTCCAAAAATATTACACAATCCACATTAAACACTCTGCATAAAGATATTATCCCTCCAAGAAAGTGGAAAAGAAAAAAGAGCTTGTTATTCAAATAGATGGACAAGAGATCATAGTGTACCTTACTCGAGATATATAAAAGGTTTAAGCCATAACATTCAGTATTTCAGTTGGTGATTTACCACGAATCAATCTATAATAAATGCATGTGCAAAGAGAGATTTCTTTCCAAATAAACGATAGTGCACATAGACATCCCTATTGGATACATGCTGAAGAGTTATGTAATGAAGTGTCACAAAATTACCATGTTAAATCTAAAAAGTCAAGAGCAGAAACACTATATAATTACTGCAATTAACCTAAAAACAAACAGATCTTCTCATCTACGTTTATGAACAATTTATAGATAGAAGCAAGGTACTAAAGAGACTGTCGCGGAACAGTTGATTTTTAAGACTATTATATATAATGCTATGCAGAATCCACAAAGTTCAATAAAGAAGTTGAAAACATACCCATATAAGAATGATCGCAAGCCGCTCTTAAGCCTGTCATATATGAAATATATGGATGCTATGAGAGAAATGGCCACTTGAAGTGTTGGCCCTTCTTCCGTTGGAAAGAGAACAGTGAGTACTCCAAGCACAATGAATGCAGCTGCGGTCTTCAAGATGATTTTCATGGATGGAGCTTCAAATCTACTTGTGACAGCCTTGACAACACGCGATTGAGTAACCTCCCTTACTTTCTTCTTCAAATTTATTTTTGGACTCCTTCTGTCATATAAACTCTGCATAATTATCCTGTCATGGGCAGATTCAATTGCATCAACACTTGGCTTATGTCCAGCATATTTTTTCACTAGAAAGTTTCTAGCAGCCTGAATTTCTTCTTCAGATGCTTCTCTGCTTATTCCCAGCCGCTTATATGGGTCTTTTACATGAATCCTAGGGAAGACAGCTGCAGAAAGAGATAATTAGAAGTTGGTCAAAGAGCATAAGACCACTCAACCGGAACTACAGATTAAATGAGTGATGTACACAAGATAATAGACCATAAATCTATGATTTATACTTCTGGCATCAGGTTCTCACAGTCCATATCAGCTATAAATGTCTCCTTTCTTGAAAGCTTTAGGAAGGAAAATAAGCTTTTCTGACCTATTTTATCAATGATAGATACTGACCAAGGGATTGATACTGGTGTTAACAAATCAAATATCTACATATTTGTGGCTTGTCCATTACGTTCATGTTGGAAACTAGGGAACCCAACTTTTTCAGTAAAATCAAGCTACTACATATTGACCAGAGGATTGATAGTAGTCTTTAAAAAGATAAAATATCCACATTATTGTCCAATATAGTCATATTGGAAACTAGAAAACATTTCCATAAAATCGAACTATCACAGCTGGTTAAGTCATCCTACAGCAGATAATGCGTTATAGCAGTTATCTAACACAGTTTCACACAGTAACAATTACAAGATAGCACACATAAAGCTACTCACAATTAAGCAGATAAAAGTCATAATGATTCAGGAAGGCTACCACAACCAATTATGAGAAGCTGGATGCTTTCTGCATCACTCGCAACATGTTGCCACCATGTGGAATCATGTTCACAAAGTAAGAATTACAAATTAAAAATATCAAGCTATTCATGATAAAATAGACAAGCTTACTTAGGACAAGCTTGATGTTTTCTGCATTACTCATGACATATTCCCACATGTGGAATTCAAGCCAAAAAGGAACCGTAAGGCAACAAAGGAAGACAGGAAAAGACATCTTACAAGGTGATTCTTCAGCCATATCACCAAAAGATGCATGCACCAAATTTTTGGTTATGCGAGGCCTTCTCAAAATGTATGATTCAGTTAGAGAAGTTCCATACTTCCTGCAACAAAAGATGGTATCTTTAAGCAATCTACTAGAATAATTGAAATTAATGGCAGACAAAAAATAGAAAACCATTCATGCGTTACCTGTCCTTAGAGGACAAAAATGTAATCCTGTCTTTAAATCTTTGATTGCAGGGCAATGGTGAAACTGACCGATAAAAGGAATTTGATGCTCTTATAGGCGTCACGCAACAGGAAATCCTCGGGGGATTAGAAGACAAACAAGACACGGTCATATTTGCCAATTGTTGTAACAGAAGTCCTAGAATGAGATTTCAAAGACGAACAAAAAGCATACACTTTGGCATCGACGGCCAAAGCGACGCTGTAAGAGGGAGAGTAAGCACCTAAGGGAGGCTGCTTTTGGCGTTGGCGGCCTGGCGCTGTTGCCGAAGGACAAGGGGAGGCGGCGATGCGCAAGGTGAGACGCCGAGCGCTTTGCGAGGAATCCCTAGGCCGGCGCCTAAGGATAATTTTGATACTGGAGCCGGAGTGGGATTTGAACAACGATCCAACGCATCCGAATCCGAAACCCGTTATATTTCGGATCCCGGCTCCTGGTATGTGGATCCGGCAGAGGCTCCATGCCCACAAACCTTCGGATTATATTTAGGCGTTTGTCATGTTATATATTACGAGGCTTTTTTCGTAACTAGTTCAAAAATAATATTTATATAATTATTATGTGAATAATTAAATATATAGATCTCTTAAATGTATGCTACCATTTTAATTGATTGCGAAAAGCTTCACGAGGGAACATGTGAAAAGGGGTTGGGAAGAGGTGCTTGTGAGAGATGTGGTCTCTGAGTCCTTCTTCCAATATTTGTTTTAAGGTTGGGTTCAATTTTAATTTCCACCGCCCAGCACGTGAATTGGGCCAATTTGCCACGCTAATTCGGGCGGCGTTTGGCCCACCTGCGAGGGAAACGGGCGCGTGCCGCGCGCTCGGCTCGAGCCCGGGCTAATTTAAACGGACGAGGACACGTGGCAGGCTGTTGAATGGAGTCCACGATGCTGATGATGCTTGACGCATCAAGATTGGTGAGAAACTATATAAGCCCATATTATAGGATAAACTTGCGATTTTCTAATAAGAGATAAACGAAGAAGATGAGATTTAAATTTAAGATTTTAGGATAAATTTATCAGTTAAATTAATTAATAGATCATACTATCTTCTGCACGTGCACACACGTGAGACTGCTGCTGATTACGTTTAAATTTCGAACACCTGCGTCCTTCGAGAACGTCGACGCTGGCGTGGGTGGACTAAATGGAGCCGCCGGCTCCGAAATCGACTCGGACCGCCCACCACGTGACACTTTGTTTGACTTGGCATGATCGAAGCAAGCACAATACCATCTTTATTCTCATTCTTATCCAAAATGACCTGCTTGCCCCGTCTAAGAGAACCTGCTCCATAAGGAATTCAATCGAAGCCAAGTGGTAATGGAGTAAAATTACTCGAGGGAAACACAGGTAAAAACGATCTGACGAGTAAATTGCCAGCCGCCGCGCCAGCAAAACGCGTCATCGAAGGAGATTTATTCAAAAAAAGATAAGAAAAATCATGTAGAGAAGTTTTAAAAAGCAGAAATGAGATGTCCTCACTACGATGCCCTCGAAATTGGAGCAAAATTACTGGATGGGGGGGGGTGGAAATGAACGAGGTAGGGGTAATGAAGAGCTGCAGGAGTACGAATGGAGTCCCATCACCGCAGCAGACGACGCTCTAAAGGATGAAGACAGCCTCGGGGCACAACGCTGGCCTTCTTCTTCGCTGCCTGCATTCGATTCCTTCTCGCACCTCTTTTCTCCGAGTGGCACTCCCGTGGTTTACGGGGCAGAAGGATGGGTAGAATTGAACATCGAACACTAATCTTGATGAACATTTGAATCAAGTCTCGCCGCTCGTCACTGGATTACAATAGAAGCATTGGAATTAGTAGTGGTTTCTTAGGCAAGAGCGGGTGAAACATAAAGAGGCAAGCGCGTCCTGGAATTTTGGGTTGGCCATTAAACTGAGAGAAAAGTAGTCGTAGAAAGGGTAAACGGGGACGAGGACGAACAGAGCAGTGGTTCCGCCCACGGACTTGTCGCAGCCATTCAATGCACCGCCGAACGCTCATCCCCTCTTCAGCCATCTTCGAGGCTTCTCCTCTCTTCTTCGGCCCTTGTTCCTTCCATACGCTGCCCCTTCCCGCTCCCCGGCCCGCGCCTGTCCCTCCCTCCGCTTGCTCCCACTCCTCTCAGGTAGGTTGAAACCCGAGGAAACATGATAAAAATCTCATCTTTGCTGGAATTGATGGTAAAGATGGAATCTTTCTTCTTTATTTCCCATCTCTGCTATATTTGATCCTAGAGTCCGAGCCGCTCGTGTTTTATTCTTCTTCTCGGCGTTTAAGAATGGAGGTTTTAGGGAAGTTTGGTGGGTTGCAGGTGGAGGAGGGAACCGACATGGAAGCGCTGAAGCCTCGTTTAAGGATGGAGAATATGTACGCAGCCCAGCAGCTGCTGCAGGACCAGGGGGTTTCGAGCGAGGAGGCGTGTTGCGTTGTCGAGCGGGGGAACTCTTTGGGCGAGGGTTTCGCGGTCGACGACCTCCTCAACCTTGGAGAGTTCGCGGAAGACGAGATGAAAGCAGAGGAGGCCGAAGTGGGCGGGAAATTCGAAACGGAAGCCGGAGCGCAGCACACGGAGCCGAAGCCCTGCAACTCGTATTCGTCCCCTCCTTCCTCCTCTTCGGCTCTCTCCTTCGAGCTACCGCCGCCCCCGCCTCTTTCAGATATATTTCCAGTGAGTCTTCTTCTTCGGAAGGGTTAAAAAGGGATTTTTATACTGAGGGACAGATTGTTGATGCGTTCGAGTACTGCTGTTTTGCTGCCTGCAGGCGCATGACGCTGAAGAGCTGGAATGGGTTTCTTACATCATAGACGACTCCATCACGGAGTTCCCCCCGCCGTGCTCTGGGGTTGCACCCCTCGCCTGGCATGAGAACCGGCACCCCCGCACCGCCGCACGGCAAGGTCAACGGCCCTTCCTTCTGGGCCCCAGCGTCTGCGCCCCTTCTACGGAAGCCATGGCCATAGTGAAGGCCAAGCGGAGCAAGCGCTCGCGCAGCGCCACCGCCGCCTGGTCAAAACCCGGCCCTGTCCCCTTCGCCGACACCTCCTCGTTATCCTCCGCCGACAACAGTACCACCACCTCCGCCGCCTCTTGCTCTTCTATCTCATTCTCCTCCCCTCTCCTCGTACACGACCAGCCCGCTGGCGGCTTCGACCAAAGCTTCCTCATTAACGGCCACCACCCGCCGCCGCGCATGACGCAGAAACCGAAGAAGCGCGGTCGAAAGCCCAAGGTCCCGCCGTCCGCCGCACCCGCCGCTATCGGCGAGCGGCGGTGCAGCCACTGCGGTGCCCAGAAGACGCCGCAGTGGCGGGCCGGCCCCCTCGGCTCCAAGACCCTGTGCAACGCCTGCGGCGTCCGGTTCAAGTCCGGCCGGCTCCTCCCGGAGTATCGACCGGCTTGCAGCCCCACTTTCGTCAGCCACATGCACTCCAACAGCCATCGCAAGGTCCTCGAGATGCGCCGGAAGAAGGAAGAGGACCTCATCACCGCAGCCGCGCCCCCTGTGCTTTCCTTCTGATTCCGGTTCAGTCGCCGACCCGGCCTTGACTCCCCGGTCCAGTAGCCGGTTCGAGTCTACATGTCGAACTCCTACTTCCGTAACAGTTTGTCTGTAACGGCTTGTGTATTGGTAGTGGTTTAGCTGCTTTGGGTTGTATGTTCCCTTTAGCTTCTGTAGCTTTGGATTTAGTAGTAGCTTCTTTCTTCCTTTATGGACTACACACAGTCAAACTAGTAACTAAAATTTCTACGTTAAAATCCATGTGGAGCTCATTACTCCACCATAAAAGAGTAACTCCTATGAGCAGTAAAGATGATATTACAACTCATTTTGCATGTGATAGCACGTATACTCGAAACCTACCTCGTTACTGCAGAACGATGCAGCTTCCATCGTCTAGCTTCTCCGCCAGACTATATTTGTTTGTGCACTCCATCAATTCCCAGCTCTCCAAAAAAAAAAAAAATGTCAAAGCTGAGTGCAACAGCAGGGGATGATGCTCGACCTGCAGCTTGGAGGAAAGCTCACGGTGTGGTCATGATTGCTGGATGGCGAGCAATGTGCAGCAGCAGGTGGGGGGTCTTGCCACCACCACCATCTTCTCTACCTGAAAAGCTTCGGATGGACAGCGAGACTGCCTGCTGCTTACCAGGTGATGGATGATTCGTCTCAAACACACTGATCCAAGAGCTCTTTTGGCCCTTCCTTGTCGACTGCTTTTGATGATGGAGATGTAGCACAGCCTATACGTCGCATTTGCTACAGCTTGTCCTATATATATATATATGTATATGTGTGTTCTCCTCTTCAGTAACTTGCAGCTCTACTAGCTGCAATGATCATAGGGAGGTGTGCTATGAGTTACACAAAGGCTGATGTGCCGAAAGATGGCGTACGGCGTGGGTGATGGTGTTCACCTTTTCTTCGTAATGGTTTCCCTTTAATTTCTTTTCCTTTTCTTTTGATAAAATTACAATCTTCGTATTTGCTCCTCCAAATCGAAGTTTAGTATGATACACTTCATTTGAATGCTTTTTTTTTACCTGCAAACATCAAGAACAGATGCAACAACCTCATCCTCCAATAGGATGTATCCTTTACTGCCTTTTTTTTTCTGTATTCTGCTCGTCCCTGTACGAGTCATTGCTGCAATGCCAATATTCCTCTCACAAGAGATTGAGAGGCTGTGGACTCTTGTAATGATTGCAGACACCATCATCCAAAGCAAGTCGTCCACTCAGGACACTTAAATCTAAATAACACTTTCCTCAACTTATTATGTTGGCATGAAGTCGTCACAAAAAAACACTGTCGACAAAACTACAACGATACATTCACCAAACAGAAAAAAGAAAGATATACACGTTCGAGGGGAGGGAAGAACAAAAAAAGGAAGTGGAAAGAGCAGCAAACTAAAGTGAACCAAATGACCTGCTCACACTTGATTCAATTAATTAATTGGATCTGTTCTACAAGATATATCATAAACTAATATAATTTTGTTGGTATTTCTCATCCTAAACAAACTTCTATAGTGGAAATAATGCATCAGTCAAAAGAAAAAAACAAAAAAGGTCAATAATAACATCAATGGAAATACTTCATAAGACAGACGTTAATGTAGTAGCAAATATACGCCACGTGTTGTTCAGTTATTGGGTATACTTGGCTTCTCTATGTTTGTGCCAATAGCCGATCCGTGGAGTAGAATTATCAAAGAAGAGACTGCTTATAGGCCGTGGGATTAGGAATCCCATGGATCATAAAGGAGCTTTGTGGGATAGTGGAGATTGATCGAGAGGGTTTGATGCCGACGCCCTTCTTCTTCTCCTGCCGCTTTCCAATCGGGTGCGACTTTCCAAGGTACGAAGACTCTCGCCCTCAGTTTGGAAGCCTTTGATTCTTACCTGTTCAACGCATCTGTTCCTTGCGGTGGAAATGTGGATCGATAATCGTGGATAGATTGATTTTTTCAAATTTCATTGCGAGGAAATTGATTAGACACTTCTCTCGGTGATAGACTTGTAGGCTTTAGATCACATTTTGGTTTTGGAGGATCAATGGACCATCCTTAACCAACCGCGGTCCTCAAAATCGGATTTTTGAGTGTTGGCTAATATGAGACCAGGTATAGTCTGTGAGTTTGGGGGTTTCAGGTGTTAGCATGGTCAGGGCTTTCAAACCAACTCAATCGAATCTAACTAGGTTGTGGCCTTGCAATAAATTATATATTAGTGCTCCAGGATCTACATATGCTCATGCAGTGGACTTATCTTCCATTGGCTTCTAAGTTTCAAATGGTAGATATTGAGGTTTTTGTATCAGTCCATCCCAATACAGATTGATCAATTGGATCAGGTTCCAGAATCAGATGTCATCTAAGTTTCAGTTATATCCAGGATGAACATTTTTGGTTAAAACCATTGGGAATCACTGGTACAGATTAATTTAAAGAATAAAAACCACTGGGAGCACCAAAATATATCCTGATTATTTTTTGCCACAAAAGAATTTTATTTATTTAGTGGCATCTTTTAATTAAAAATTTATCAGTCCCAGTCCAAATTGCCAAAACCATTAAAACTGGGTTTAGCCCAAACTTGCAGAACCACCAAATTTGTTGGAACTGTCGCTTTATAAATTTATATATCTTGCTCTCCTAGGTTTGAAATGCTTGCAAAGTTTGAAAAGATGACCGAACATCAACAAGTTTCGAGTGTCAACATTGTTCTAGCAGTAGATAACATGAGGTTACTATTTCGGGTGCTTTTTAACTTGGGCTTAAAGAATCTATGCAAGGCAGCCAAATGTGTGAAAAATATAAGGTCTTGGTGTAGGAGCAATGTTGGTGGAGGCGATTATCAAACTGAGGATTTCAAATTTTATTTAGACTTGAATGAATGCTCAAATTAATGCTTCTTGAAATTTTTGCTCCATCAAGCTTGTTGGTCCCTGGTAACACAAATAGAGATCTTCAGTTAATTGGCAATTCTGATGAACACGACTAAGGTGCAAGACCCACTGAGGCTGTAATCTTCTGCCTCACCTAAACTAAGCCTCAATGACTTTGAGAAGGCATGCCTAAGGCATGTGCCATATGTGCCTCATAAGAAAAAAAGGAGACCTATAGTTCTAATGATACTTAGAATTGGATTCTTTTTGTAAGGACAAGATATTTATTTATTCTGTTAGGATTTTCCAATAGTGGAAAATAAGAGAAACTCACAAAGGGACAGTTTGCCTTCCACTTCTGTTAGCTTGAAGGCAAGAAACTCATCTTGTTATGTTGTTGCTACTCAGCTGTTTTTTTTTTTTTTTGCTTTTTTTACTACTATTATTTAGTTTGATAGCTTATTAGCCATCCCTCTTGAATTTTAACCTTTTGTTTTAATTATTGTATTTGCTTATGTTTGCAATTCTGAAGAACAGATTTTATTCAAATAGCAGTTGGACGAATATGAATCAATTACATGATAGACAGTGGATTCTTTTTCTACTGCTATATTTTGAGAAATCCAAGCTTCAGCCTTAGGATCTTTGAGATGTCATAAAGACTTGATCGGTGAGCTTCAGTTACCTGTTTCTGATTGAAATGAGAAGTGGATTGTTATATTTGGACAGCAGCATTAACTTGCTTGGTTATTGCAACGAGATCTAAACTGTCCTGATTCTATCAAGCCTAACTTCTGCTTTAGTATGTGCTGCATCTTGTGGACATCTCAGCCAGTTATCCTTCACCTGAACAACTCGCACAGGCTCATTTTTAAAATTCATGAACAAATTTAACCCATCAAGTTTAAGATATCTAAAGTTGGAAATCTCCTGCTACCATAGCAAGTTGATTTAGAACAGTAAGAGAAAAGTAGAGAGAGAGAGAGAGAGAGAGAGAGAGAGAGAGAGAGAGAGAGAGAGGAGTGAGATTAGTTTAAGATATCTAAGTTAGGAAATCTCCTTCCTCCATGGTAAGTTGATTTATAACAAAAAGAGAGAAATAGATGGAGAGAGAGTAAGAGCGGAGTGAGATTAGAGAGGAGAGCAAAAGAGGAGTGAGATTAGAGATGAGAGAGGAAAGAAAGATGTTAGAAGAGAAAGGATATAATTTTTCTTCCATTCAAATCCGAAGTGTCTTATTCATGGACAAGCTCCACTGGGGGTTGAGGAGTCTTAGTACAATCAATGTAAGCAGTGATTCCTAAGAGTAACCTCCTAGGTAACTTGTATGTCTTTTAGAAACTCAAATTTGATGAGACCTAAATAGTTCTAAAATAATTTATTACGGTTGAGAAGAAAAAGAGTGCACTTAATACAGATGTAGAGTTTCAAGGTTAGCACCTAGAAAGAGTAAAATACTCTTTAATTTTTCATACAACTATTAGAGTTTCTAGGTCAACTAATTAATGACTTTTTTGTTAATTTCTTTATATAGAATAAACTTCTATGAAATTCTTTATAAAGGTAGATGGTTCTCTGTCATTCTCCCCATGTGGAAAAGAACTTGATTCCCACGAGTGATCTTACGAGCCATTGGTCCAATAAATTTGGTGCAAAGTTATAAAGTTTCTTTAAAGTAAAAGCTAGATAATCATATCACTTGACAAGAGTGTCGCATGATGATGGTAGCAGACATAACTAAGCAGTCATCAAGAATGACTTTATGTCATCCTTGTGTTATGGGAGAATCGATGCTTTGTGAGGATTATAACCTGCAAGAACATTGATAAATAAATAGGAGGATCAAAAGTATCATGATATGAAGTTCATTCCTTCACATTGCGAAATGGAGTAATATTTAAGTCAGAAGGTAATCAAGTATATATGCATTAGATCTCAATTTTTAAATAATGGGAAAAGGACCAATGGCACATGTTTGCAACTTCTTGAGTGAATTTTTGGGAAATCTTTTAGGGCAGGCGAATGTGAGCCAAGACATAATCACCAATTTGAAGCTCTTGACTCCTATTATGTGAATTGACAACAAGTTTGTAATTTGAGTTACTTAGAGCAATTTTATGTGAATCTTAGTATGATATGTTTAGTCAAGGAGTGGACTAGTTTTAGGACAAGATCAATAGTACATTGGATTTTTCATTAGGGTAGTAGTTTAGTAGGTAATTCCAAAGATATGACATCAAAAAATTCATTTAACCAAGATTTAGGTCAAATGTAGTGCAAGGACTAGAAATTTTTCTAGCTATGGTGATTTGTGATTTTTCAATGGTTTTGTTAGTTGCATGTTGATATTTTTACCTTTGTATCGAAAGATGATGTTTTCTCTTCCATGATTGGTGACATCAAGGTCATACAACCAAGGCCGACTTAGAAGAATATGGGCAATATCTATTCGTAGAACATCATAGTAAATCTCATCTTTGTAATAATCCATTTTGATTGGTACCAAGCATTTCTCAATGATGTGTAAAGTGATTTTGCCAACTTAGGCTACTTTGAATGATGTTGGATGTGATTTTACCTTACGGTGAAGTTTTTTGATAAAAGATTCTGAGACTACATTCATAGTGCTATACCCATCTATAACCAACTTACAAGTTCTATCCTCGCTTTGGATAAAGATACGGAAGATACTTGTTTTAATCCATTCATTGGAATCACTAGCAGTAGAGAGAATGACGCATGGCAGTAGAGAGAATGACGTGGACAGCATTAACATGGGCATCTTCAATTTCTAGTTCACTTTCATCACCTGGGTATATTTTGGGTTCAATTAGTTGGTCTACTTTCTCGATTTGATTCTCTAGTTCTTATTTTAAGGTAATGGTGCATGAGTATAATGAGAGGTCATATGCCTTCTATTGTGACAGTAGTGATATTGGATTGAAGACAAACTAATTTGAGAATCAATGACCGGATTAGTTGAATGATTCATGGTTTGGACCAGGGATGTTGCTTTTGAGAAATTTTTACCACCCTATTCTTTTTATTTTTATTTTTATTTTTATTTTTATTTTTTTATATTATATCTAGCTTCCATATCATGCCAATTGTTGGCAAATAAGAAATGTCTATATACACCTTTTATTCTTTAATATATAATATCTAGTTTTATATATGATATGAGAGTAAGATCAAGGCTTTGGGTCAGAAAAATTTCACGTTTACCAAATCCCATCTCATTGAAAGCATAGTCAAAAGATATCATTTGATGCCATTAATTCCCATCTCGTTTATGCTTGTAGTTTAGCACCTAAAAATTTCTTGTACAGTATCAGACATGTTTCTACAACATGCTGAAAACAAAGACTTGGACGGCTGAGTTGCTGAATTGAGCATCTCACTCCAAGGTGGCGAAGAAACAGAACCAAAGATGTAGTAGTCTCCTAGAATAAGACATGGATTAGAAGGAAGGATCGTGGTGACAATATGTATATTCCACTGGACCCAAGAGTTTACTTGGAAAGATCACTTTCTCTGCTCATCTTGTTGTTCCAAGGGGAATAGAGCAAATGATGGAAGAGACACCATGTTCTCTATTAGAGAGAGAAATTTTCCAAAGACTAACTCTTTGTCTCTTTATTATCATGTTGAAAATTCTTGTGGATGAAGAGACATCAAAGGAGTCTATTATTTACTAAACAAATTCTCCTACATCTATATATAAATATTGGTTATCAAGAATATGCAAGAAAAGCATCATTCGTCGGGGCTTTAGTAGTGAACTCCCTTATCATCAGGTCACCAAGTTCATTGACCTTCTGAGACTGGACAAGTGTTAGCCCCCTATACATGTTGTCTTATGACTTTGAGGATTCCTATGTTTTGGTTAAATAGTCACTCGGGCTTGGCCATTATGACCCCCTTTGTGAGGAGGTACCCTTGAAGTTAATGAAGCTATTTTGCCAAGTTTCTCAAAATAGCCCGAATAGCCTAAGTTTCACAAAGAGGGTTATGTCTAATGTGATTTATGTAATAGGAGAAAGAATTTCTCTTTCCTTTATAAGGAGGCACTCCTCCCAATGTTAAAGGTGTTATTTGTCAAGTTCCTCAAGATAGCTTGAATAGCCCAAGTTCCATAGATAGAGTTGTGTCTAATATGATTCATGTAACAGGAAAAATATTTTCTCTTTCCTTTGTGATGAGGCACCCCCTTCTCGCAATGCTATGGGGCGTATTATAGGGATATTTTATCATATTCTTCATAGAGTTTTATCTAATGTGACTCATGCAGTAGAAATTTTCTCGTTCTTTAGCAAAAATTGATGAGTCCTAGTCGTTATTTTTAGAAATTCAAGATGATGTATGATAAGTCAAATTGGTTATGACTTACATATGTAAGGTTTCGATACTATTACAACAAAAGGATTAGGGTTGAAGGACTAGTTGAAATGTACCATCACTACTTGGATGATTTCACCACTAAGTTGTGATTAGGGATGGCAACTCCAGTTAGGTCTGCAACATACATAGGAATCACACGATTTAATGCCTCTAAACTTGAGCGACTAAGTTACAAACTTGTCACACTATATAATTATTTATTGTACATTAATTAGTGGTATAATCATGATATATTTAAAGTAATCTAACATTGAAAGTTGCCTCTATCGATCTTAATCGAGTTTGTAGAGATGATAATAATAAACATGCACAACAATAGGTGGTGTTGAGTTAATGGTGGATAATCATGTGAGAGATTTAGGTTAATCAAGAATGATGTTTGCATGTTTCTCTAAATAATATAAGTGTATCACAATGTCACCTTTATAAGACAGAATCTTACAAATCTGACATAAACCAAACCTAAGGAAGTGTTAATCCTGTTGTTAGTCGTCCACAGATCTTGGGTTTAGGTGAACACAGGAGTCGAACTCATATTCTATATTGGTACGAGAGATGACCAATAGGAGAATGGTTGAGGATGAGACTTTCGGAAGAGAAGTTAACCCTTGTAAGCATCTTTCATGCAATAAGGCTACCATTGGATTTATCCCACAAAGCTATCCCTCTGATGATTATATCAACTGAGATAGAGAATGTAGAAAGCAAAGGTGAGAATCCCTATTATTATTGGATGAGCCCCTTATTATAGTTGAAGCCATGGATTGAAATTTCGCACCGTACCGGTGTACCGAGATTTGTTCGATATGGTACGGTACTGGCATACCGAGTGGTACGTTTATATATATATATATGTATATATAATTTAAAAAATTAAAAATGAGGTGTACGTTGTGTTCGAACTTCTCGTCGCCTCAGACAAGGAGAAGAACGCGGTCTTCTCCTCATCTGCGGCATTCGATGGAGACATCGAAGGCTGCAGACATCTCCGGCCTTCGATGAAGAACGCGATAAAGAAGAAGCCAAGCCGCCGCCTCGCTGTTACCTCTTGGATCGGGATCGTCGAGGGAGGGCAGTGCTGGATTGGGACGTGTCAAGGTTCTCTCGATTCTCCCTCTTCTTTGAGTGCCTTTTCTTTCTTCTTCCTTCTCCCTTGACGCTTCTTCTTCCCTCACCGCAGCCAGGCTGATATCGCCCGGTAACGGGAAACAATGGTCGAAATCAACCGTTATCGACTTGTTTCGGGCAGTAACGATCGAAATTTCGACCATTACTATCCAAAAAAGTTTTTTAAGTAAAATATAATAATAAATGAATATACCAGTACATGCAAGTTTATATTTATTTGGATTGATGATAATATTGTGCTTGTTAACTTAGATTGTGAAGGCATTTGAGTTGAGAAACCGAGTCAGATATTTTTGCTGCGCATGTTCTTCGCAGCAAGCAGTTGGGCTCTCAAGAGAAATCGTCCCTTTCTCACCGAAACCCAACGATGTGTGCTTACGTTTCAAGCCAAACATATGTATGTGGCGAGACGAGAGGCCATACGAAGCCTCGTGACCTCCCAACCAAACTCCACACAACCCACACAAATGCACTTGTGCACTCATCTTCACTACTATCTCCTCGTTCCTCCTATAGAACACTACTAAGCCATGGCAACCTCTACTTCCATTTTCCTCTATCCTCTACCGCAACTCTCGAGCCCAGATTGGCCTCGGCTAACGAGGAATAGGAACCGTGCACGTGCCCCACCCCTCGGCCATGTGAGCCAATGTTGAATTGAGAGGCTTAGCGCCCTTGAGCCATCTAAGCATCCTTGTGTCGTTTGAAAGAATACTTCGACCAATTCAATAAGCAGCTCTAGTGTGTCGTTGTGGTTGCACGTCATTGTACTATCCAGTCGAGAGGTCTTCTCTTGCTATCCTTTTACCGTTTCATCGCCTCGTCTACATCATCCAAGGCTTGTTCATGCACATTGATCGTGCTCTTCGAATATATTGATTCAGTTTCATGTCATTAGTTATAAGGATGTACATTGCGTTAACGTTCTACAATGGTCTATGGTGAATGTAGGAAGTGGTATCATTGGAACTATGTTCCTTAGTTGCCCAGAGACATTCCAATCCTTCCGACAAACCCAACGATAGTGAGAGTGGGAGAATAGTGGATGCCAGAGGTTTCGAGATAAGCACCAGAGGATCCACACCATTTCCATGAGGGAGACATTGCGTTGCTAGCTGGAGTTGCTTGTTGGAGCTACAACAATGGGGAAGTACATGTTGTGATTATTGTCTTCGACACAAGCAGCAAGTGTCAATCAACTAGATCAGCAGCACAAGGTGAGCCTTAATGAGTTCGTCAATCCAATTTTCTCATGCAACATAATTTTCAAATTAATTTAATCAGCAAATATATTATGTTAGGAATTTCATCTTGTTGGGAGGGAGAGACGGGCTTAGCAAGGATCTCAAACAAAAAAGAGATTACAACAAATAAAGGGGAACATCCTGGTCAGTGGTTTTTGGAGCTTCGATCCATTGGCAGAGGCACACTCGGTGTCGACAGAGAATTGGTGAGAAAAATTCAGGATCCTGATGAAAGGAGGGGTGAGATGGTCGATGTCACAAGTGGGCTTCATGTCTTATGGTCATCATGGTAGAGTGAGCAGTAGGAATGAGAAAGAGAGGGGAGAGGATGCCGATCCAATATATTGGAGGCTTTTTACACCATGAAGATAAGGCAAAAAAAACATTGGAGACCCCATTCCTGCTGACTACTTCTATCTGCAGGCTTGAAGGATGACCACTTTCAACAGTCAAAATAAGCTTCCAATTTTAGGACTCGTCCAAATGAGTGCTATGAGGGGGAGATAAAAACATTATCTATGATCTACCTTCTATCTATGATTTCAAAACTTTTGATTAAATATGATGATATGATGTGCTGCAAAATGCCATAGTGTAAACAGCTATACTAGAATGTCAATGCTCACACGTCTTGAGGCGATGCAGTCGGGTGTAGGTGGTGGGACACCGAGGTCGAACCGTAGTACTTTACGGTGACGATTCAGGCGCAATGCGAGAGCTTCGAATGGGTGGGTCTCCATCAAGGCCAACGACACATGCCATAGTCAACCACGTCGTGGGGAGGACGTCGGCTCTCCATGGCCTGTTTGATGATGAACTCATCATACTACATCTATTTAGGGAGGAGGCTTGGCGACTAAAGTCGACCCAGGGACATGAGCTTGCCCTCTTCGCTCCCAGGTACAAGTGGGAAGCAAGAGCTTAAGCGTATTGTAATGGAGAGTGTTGTTGCAGGTGAGTAAGGCTTAAGATTTTTTTTATCGAAACCTTATATTGAATGAAACGTCTTGACTAAATAAAGTCTTGTGGGCAACAAGATGCAGTAGATGTGTAGTGAAGCTCTCTACTCAAATAAACAATGTTTCATGTTTCATTTGGGGCTATCAAGAAAAAGAAAAAAAAAAAAGGAGGACTCTTTCAATTTTTCATGCAACTCCTATAGTTTCTAGCCAACTAATTGATGATTGTGTTCTGCTGAATTTTTTTCCCAGAATAAACTCTTAAGGAATCTTTTCCATCGAAACTCTTCTTCTAGGAACTCTTGCTTTACCCAAGGGACGGTATTTAGAGACTCTCATGTTGCTCAGCAAGCACTGATGAATTCTTCATCAGTGCTTTTGCAAGATGAGGAAATTAGGACACGGTCGGTTCCGTGGAGTTTGCATGGTCTGAGACGGTGTGAGTTGCGAGGAAGAAACCATGCAAGATAGCAATGGCATCAACCAAGAAGAGAAAGTTATTGCACCAAATAAGAGCACTGACAGTGGGAAGACAAAGAAAGGTGACAAGAGTTGGTCCACACAGGGCACAGCGTCTCGCTCCTAAAATTATTGTATGTGAAGTTTGCTGGATCTGTTACTTGATTTGGTATTTTCTATTTACAGCTTATTATCTATCCCAAGGGGTTCACTGTTTCTATTTGTTCCTCTTGGGCTTGCAGCATATCTTCCAGTGGAGTTGTCATTCACGTGTCACCCTTTTGGGCGACGTGGGGGTGGGGGTGGCGCTGTCGGATTTGGACTACCCCTCCACGTCCATCTTCATACGCCTAATGGATCCGAATGATAGAAAGCAAATCCAGCGCAGGAGGCAAGCTCGTGATGGCATCTTCTTCCACATCCATCTCCATCTGCCAAATGATAAAAGCAGATCCGGCGCAGGAAGCAAAGCTCGTGATGGCATGCAAAGCAAAGCGGGGAAGAAACAAACACGTGAATGCCTTTGATCCTGACAGTGGCTTATCATCGACATTTCACTGCGGACGGAAACCTTCCACGTTACGCAAGATGATGATGCCCTTTGCTTTGCTCTGCTCCTCCTCATCATCTTCGTAGCCTTTAAAGCGGGGGGAGCTTTGGAGCTGTGGTAGCTGCAGGTCATACCACGGCATCACATGACAGGTGGGGCCGAGGGATAATGATGGCAGGAGCAGGAGCAGGAGCAGGAGCGGAACACGGCTCGGGTCTTGGCTTCCTCTGCTGTGGCACCATTATTAAAGCTGGAGGAAGGATGGGAACTGAAGGGGAACCCATGTGCTCGCATGGACACAGGAAGAAGATTAACTTCTCAAGGGTGGCGCCGAGAGTTTTAAGTTGGTGAAAGCGACGCTTCGCGGTGTTCCAGCTGTGACGAGCGCTGGAAAGGAGGAAGACTTGCTGTGCTTTGAGCTTAGCCGTCGTCGATGGTGGGTCTGTCAATCCCCATTTAGCTTCTTTCCTGTTGGTTGGTTCTTGGAGTAAGACCAGCAAGCTTTTAGGATTATCGATGACGGGGATCAGCTGTAGGTCGTCCTTCCAAGCAAGCTACGGGAGCATGAAGTCGATCATGCTCGTTTCACCTGCTCCGCCATTGCTGCGAGGGTGAGAGATTTTTGTGACACACTTTAGTGTATGTGCCCTTGCCACCATTGTTGCGAGGGTGAGAGATGTTTGTGACACACTTTAGTGTATGTACCCTTGCCACCATTGTTGCGAGGGTGAGAGATGTTTGTGACACACTTTAGTGTATGTACCCTTGCCACCATTGTTGCGAGGGTGAGAGATGTTTGTGACACACGATAGTGTACCACCCCTTACTACCTACCAATGGACGGACACAAGGGCGATGTATTGATAGGTACCGCAGCCGATGTCAGCATGCAACCAACGTGGGATGTTCTCCCCCATCAATCGCGATCATTGTTATCTATCACTGCTCGCAATTCCATCTGTTATGGTTCGTTTAGGTGATTGATGAGTGTGTTTCTTAGGTGCAATGGAAGAAGAAGATCCACCTGATGGGTGGAGATTCATACTTGTCATTGGAGCTCATAGCAGGCATCATGCTGCATTTATTTCTCGTGTGGCTGATGAAGAAATGGCAGCTATAATGCCTCCTTTAATAGATATGATTTGACTGATATATTTCATATGTATGCCTATGATCCAGCTTCTTGAATGATGGTGAATGATATATTGATTGAAACAGTTAAAGATGGTGAATGATATATTGATCTGAAAAGTGACAGGAGGCAAAAAAAAAAAAGAAAAGTTGGAAGATAATTAAATCAATCTCAAAAATCAAGGATGTCAAATCTCTCTATGGCAGGAATAAGGAGAATATATGAACTTTTTATGATGATAAGAATAATCATGATCCTATGCGAGATCTCTTTTACATAATAATTTTGGTATTGTAAAATTATCATGATGATAATGGTTTAGTAAATATATCTGTCTGTTGATCATCAGTGATCGAGCAAAACTAGGTTGGCATATTGAAGACGATGTCACATAGAATGACATTAAAATTGTAATATCCAAAGTAAAATAATATAATAAGCATAAACAGGAGGCTTCGACATAGATGGGCGGGCGCACGTAACGTAATGGCAGCTATAATGCCACCTTTGATGGATATAATCGACTGATATATTTCATATGTCCGACTATAATCCAGCTTCTTGAATGATGGTGTATGATATATTAACAGATTGGGATGTTCTTAACATGCTATTATTACATGTCTTTGTACACCATGATCATATCACCATGGTGAATTTTATGATCACTATGAACTTATCGGCATATAGGTTTATAAGATTGACGTATATACATAATTGACCACAACAGTGGGGATTGCCGCCAATGACAGGAAATGAGGCGACGAGGAGGCCCCACCTGCGACGTGCCAAAACCAATTTATTTGCAAGGAGAGGGAGGGGAAGCGAGTGCAGGCACGGAAAAGACAAAAAAGTCAAACAGGAATATGGTGACTTCAACCACGTAGTATACATCCAATTTTTCCTCCTATTTCCTACGTGTAATCCACGTTGCGTAAAGTAGCCACGACATATGGCACGAATCCGAACAGGCATTTCTTTCCTATCGTTTGACTTCTACGACGTGTCGGTCTTGCCGTCGGATTTTGACGCAACGGCTGCGATGGAAGACGACGCCGCCTCCTGCAGCATCCTGACCACCTCCGCCATCGACGGGCGGAGGCCAGGGTTGTCCCCGACGCACATGGCCGCCACCGACGCAGCCGCCTTCGCCTCCCCGGCGTCGAACTTGCTGCCCAGCCTGGCGTCCACCGCCTCCGCAGCCCGCCCCTCCGGGTCCCGCAGCACCGGGCCCACCTCCGCCGTCAGGCGCTGCCGCTCCCTCTCCGCGTCGAACGCCTCCGCACCCGTCACCAGCTCTAGTAGCAGCACGCCGAAGCTGTACACGTCGTTCTTCTTGGAGACCATCCCGGAGCGGAGGTAGTAAGGGTCGACGTAACCGGGCGAGCCCACCACCATGGCGTCGGCGGAGCGCGGTGGCGCCACCGCCGCCGAGAAGCCCACCCGAGCCGACCCGAAGTCGCACAGCTTCGCCTGCAGCCGCCCGTCGAGGAGCACGTTCGCGGCCTTCACGTCGCCGTGCACGACCTGGGGGTCGCACCCCTCGTGTAGGTAGTCGAGCGCCTGCGCCACCTGGTACGCGATCGCCATCCGCCGCGCCCACGGCAACACCTCCCCGCCGCCGCCGTGGAGCTTCTCGTGAAGGCTGCCGTTGGGCACGTACTCGAACACCAACACGCCTTCTTCTTCTGCGATTGGGAAGGGAAACCATGAGCGAATCAGCAAACACGTTGAAAGCGTCGAGAGAATGAGAGAGAAGAAGACGAGATGGGCGGCGAGGAGAGGCACGAACCGCGGTCGTCGCAGTAACCGAGGAGGCGAACGATGTGGGGGTGGCGGAGGCGGAGAAGAACGTCGAGCTCCTGGCGGAAGGCGCGGTAGAGACGCTCGCCGGGGCGGTGGAGCTTGAGGGCGCCGAGGGAGGCGTCCCCGAGGCGGGCGAGGTAGACAGTGCTGGACCCGCCCTCTCCGATCACGGCGGCAGCCGCGAACTTCCCGTTGAGCGACTCAATCTCCGCCCACCCGAACCGCCAAACGGACGTCCCCTTCTCCTTCTCCTTCTCCTGCTCCGTCTCGGCTTCCTTTCCGTCGGCGACGCGGCCGAGCTCCAAGTCGTCCGAGTCGCAACAGCAGTAGCAGAGCGGTATCCTCAACCTGCGGAACATCCTGACGTAGGCGAAGGAAAGAAAGGTAACGGACAAGAAGACGGCAGCCAAAACGAGGCTTATGGGCAACGCGAGATGCATTGTAAAGAGAGGGCACAAAAGAAGAGGATGATGGGAGGGAGTGATGGAGGAGAGTGGCGGTTGGGGGGAGGGGGGAGTATTTATATAGATAGAGCTATACATTTCATCCAATTGAATTGATATGGTGGTCGCATTGGAATAATAAAAGAGAGAGTGTAAGAGTTAAAGCTTCATGTGATGAATACTTACCTAATCTCAGGAATGATCAACTTTTGCTGTACAGTTAGAAACAAACAATAACAATCAATGTAGAAGGACTCATGTTGGGTTCGACCCACAACCAAATCATAATGAAGCAAATCGATCTGATGACTTATTTGCTTTCAAATCAAATTTATATAATTTAATTATGATTCATAATTTTTAAAAATCATCGGTTCACAATTAACATACATAATTTTTATTTTAAATTATTCGTAATTAAAAATAGAAAAATTTGGCCATTTTTGAATCTAATTTCGAAATCAATATTTATATGATTCGAATATAATTACCAAAATTTAATAATTTAAAATTATGGATTCCGAATCTGGACATCAATTCCGGAATCAGGATAAGGTATAGTGACTGACGTACGTCGAATAAGCTGAGGAGGGAATCCATTTCTTTAAACTCTTTGGTACAAAGACAACAGTCGTCGGTGTGCATGTGCTTTTCAATGTTCTTTCCTCTGTATTCTGAATGAGCAATTTGGTGTCTGCAAATGCAGTTTACATTCTGCCAACCCTTTAGGATTCATCAGAAGACTGTGTGATCCTGACATGATCTACTGGCACAGTAGAATACCTGCATCTGTATCCCCCTCTGTGAGCAGTTGAGAGAAGATGCATACATGAACAAGAAAGAGTGAGAAGCTCTGCATTTTTTATGGTAGACAGAGCCTCTTAAGGTGGAAATCTTTTGATAAAACCAGCAAACAAGGTCTAATTTCCTATAAGATGATGTCTGCAGAGCTAGAGTCAACAGAAAAGAAAAAGGAAAAATAAAAGAAGAGTGATTTGTGTTGTATTTTTATGGCAAAAACACTTTGACAAAAAAGAACATGTCTTCCTTGTGGTCAAACAAATCTATGCACCGGGTCAACGCTCCATATTTCCTATAGAACAGAGAAGATATATATAATCCTGGATATGTTAAAGAGGTACCATACAAATAATGCTTCCTACAAAAAGCTTGTTAGGTTGATTAATCACTAGAATGTGTCGTATCTATTAATTGGATCCGCCTTTGATTGATTTGAATCCGGATCTCTGCCGAGGAATGTATGCAGATCCCGTTTCTAATAATTTACATCAGATTTTGTGCACCGCATTGAAGGGAGATTGACGAGTGATACGCTAATCTAATCACATTATGGATCAGGACATAAAATCTATATTTATGGGATGGGGATCAGAAGCTGACATCGGTTGGGTAGAATGTCGTGAATCTTCCTTCCTAGTAAGCTAGTGATAAGACAAATATTCTCTGCCATTTACGTAGATCTTAAATATAAATATTTGATTTAGAAATCAATATTCTTAGAATCAAATATGATACACTAAATCTTTTTTAATGGCATAGGAAAAAAAGGTGACGTCAGTTGTTAGAATCAATATCAGAATAGTTAGATTATTATAGAAATATTCAACGTCTAACCCCTTTATCCCTCTCTTCCGTTGTATAAATACACATCAATAAATGAATAAAAGTATTTACACTTCACTTCATTCGATTCTTCCTTTCACTTTTATTATGGTATCAGAGCCGCTTGCCTAGAGTAAGCTCTCTTCTCGTTGTCAAACGACATCAAGTTTTCACCATCCTCTCCAATCGTATCTGTAGAAGCCAAAGACGTATTCCTCCAGTAAATCTTCGGCCACCACAAACCCTCCTCGGTCGCTCGACTCCTACCCATCTACCGTCGCGGTACTTCCGCCTCCTCTATCGACGGAACCACCAGACAACTTCTCACAGCGAGCGCTTCATCCGCTGCTTACCGCTGCCTTTTCTCCACCGCGCCACCTCCCCCCGCTTACAGCCATCTTCAACCAGGTCCGCTACACTACTCCCTACCTCTTTGCTCGATCTCTACAATCAACACATCCCTACCAATCATCGTTGCTCCTCCTCCACGGAGTGATAAGGAACAGAGGTCCACATCCCGCGATCATCGCCCGTGCTCGCCCAAACCATACCTACAGCGTTGGAGCAGCAAAGGGGGCACACCTCATCTTTATGTTTGATCGTGATTGAACCTTCTCTGGAAAGAACTGCATCATCCTATGTTTCCTCTGTTCCAAAGCGATCTTTCACCTGCTACCCTTCGTTGCCATCAGCAACGATCCATCATCAGGAGCAACTCTTGCTCCTCTCCGATCAGCCACCTCTGCTGCAGCCAAGCGGTTGCTAGTTGCCGCTGTCGCACCTGCTCCTGCTGCCGCGAGCCAGCCACCGGCTCTTGAACCTTCTCATTTCTATCGCTGCCATCAAGCTTCCGCTCCCCTACAGCCGACCAGCCTTCAGCAATCAAAGCAAGCGGATTTCTCCAGATCTCTCTTTCCCTCAAAGAGATCTCTCTTTCACTCGCTTACTGCGGCATTAAACCCACAAGCCTACATGGGGCTCTTCTTCTACAGCAATTGCTACTCTCGCCTGTTGCAGCCTATCGCTGCAGCCCTTGCTCCTGTCGCCGCGAGCAAGCCGCCGGCTCTTCCCTTTCAGAGGCTCATTCTACAGGAAGTCCCCCGTGACAACTGCATAGCGGAACCTAGTGAGACACAAGTCAGCAAAACCAGCCAAAAACAAAAAAAAACAAAAAAAAAAGGGCACTAAAATATTCGCTATTCTTTTCCTCTACAATGTATTCATCGACTACTTCTCTTGTTTCTGTCAATGTTATTACAGGAAGCACCAGTACCTCTCAGAGTACGAGATCGATCTCCATCAATGCTACCGTCATCATCCCCTTCAAATTATCTAGAGGGAACTATGCTTCATGGCATGCTCAGTTTAGTAATCTCCTCTTTGGATATGATTTGTTAAGATATGTTGATGGATCCTTCAGTTGCCCACCAGCAATGATTGATATCTCGGGAACAATAAGTCAAGCACCGAATCCAGAGCATAAACTGTGACTACGACAGGACCGTCTTATTCTTCAAGCGATTTAAGCCTCAGTTGTTGGCTCTGTCGCACCACTTATATCTTTATATGCTATTGTTACCGAAGCTTGGTGCAAGCTATAAACTACCTTGGCAAATTGCTCACGCACTCACATGCTCGGCCTTCTCTCCAGACTTACAAATACAAAATAAGAGGAAAGTACCATCGCTGATTACCTCCAAACTATCACGATAATCATCGATGACTTAGTCTTAATAGGACATTATCTCAGTGATGATGAAGTTATCGTCCACACCCTCAAGAGTTTTGGGGTTGAATACAAAGAATTAGCAGCAACAATCCGAGCACGTGACTCCCTACTATCATTTAAAGAGTTGTACGACAAGTTGACTGACTACGAGACTTATCTGAAGCGCGAAGATAGAGCACCAACACAACCTATTACTGCCCAAGTAAGTCAAAAATTCAAACAGAAAAATAATCAGTGCTATAAGTCTACCAACAAGGGTCCAGAGCAGGCACCGTCTTATCACAATCCAAGTGGCAACTATAGTACCCAACCATCTTGGCATCCTGCTCCCATGCCTCAAGGTAGCAGCATCCTTCGCCACCATCCCTGGCATCCTACTCCCATACCTCAAGGTAGCAACAATAATTATCACCAGCCTTGACATCCTGCTCCTATGCCTCAACACCGAATAGTCTGCCAACTATGTGATAAGGTTGGTCACTTCACCAAGGTCTGTCGTTCTCATCCTCGACCTTTAGCTACCATGCCTCAGGCACATCTCACTGCTGCTCCACCTTCTGATCAATACTTCTGGGCTATGAACTCTCGCGCCTCTCATCACATCACCTCGGATCTCCAGAACTTGTCCTTTTCCAATAACTATGGTGGTACTTATGACATCATCATTGATGATGGTAAGTGTCTTCCTATTACTCATACTAGTTCTACAATGCTTAATTCACATTATCTTAACTTTACACTCGGTGATGTATTGTGCGCTCCTCATATCAAGCGGAATCTCATCTCTGTCTCTCAATTCTGTAAACAAAATAATACCTCTATTGAATTTTTTCCTGACTACTTTCTTGTCAAGAATCTAAACACGATGGCATCATTAGTTCAAGGCCAGAGTAAAGATAACATCTACCAGTGGCCATCCACCTCTCAGCCTACTACCTATTCTTCTGTTGTTCCTTCCACGGATATGTGACATCATCGTCTCGATCACCCTTCTTCCTCTACTTTACAAACGTTTCTATCCCGTTATGCTCTTCCTTCATTTAAAGCTAGTCATATTGTTACTCATTGTAATGCATGTCTTAGTAATAAAAGTCATCGACTATCGTTTGCTCATTCTTCTATTTCTTGCACACATCCATTTGAAGTTATATATACTGATGTTTGGGGCCCTACACCAAGTATTTCTTTTGACAGATACAGATTTTATGTTATCTTTACTGATTATTTTATCAAATATACTTGGTTTTATTCTCTTCAACATAAGTTTGAGGTCTCCACAATATTCCTTACTTTCAAAAAAATGATAGAAAATATCTTTCAGTCCTCTATCAAAATAGTTTATTCTAATGGTGGGGGTGAATACCAAACACTAACATCACACTTGTTAGCCTATGGTATTTAACATCTCAAATCTCCACTGTACACTCCTCAGCTAGTTGGCTCTATCGAACGTAAACATCGGCATATCGTTAAAACTAGTCTCACACTTCTCCATCATGCTTCCATGCCACCTACCTTCTAGTTTGCAACTTTTTAGACCGTCATCTATCTGATAAATCGCATGCCTACTCCCGGCCTCCATAATCAATCATCATTTGAAAAGTCATTTCATCGATCCCCAAATCTTCAAAAACTTAGGATTTTTGGTTGTGTCTGCTATCCTTAGTTACGTCCTTATGCATCAAATAAACTAACCCCACAGTCAAAGCCTTATACCTTTATTAGTTACTCTCTTAAACATAATACTTACCGATGCTATGATCCTTCAACTCACAAGGCCTTTGTGTCTTGTCATGTTGTCTTTGTGGAGTCTTCCTTTCCATTTCAACAATACATATCCTCTACTATATCAACCACTCCGATGAATATGCATCAATGGCACATATCATTATCTAATGAACCTCCACACGAATCACCCACTCCAACTCATGAGTGGAGCATCCCCCAATATAATATCACACTCCCTCTTCTGCTACCACATACATCCAATCGTTGGACACTCAATAATTAGCATTTCCCTCGCCTCAGCCTACTACCACTACTATTCCACAGTCTAACTCACCTTGTTCTACTACTTCACATACACTCATTCCACCATTATCTCCTAAACCACTTGGACATCTAATGACAACACACTCTAAAAGTGGCATTTTCAAGCCACATTAAGTTTTTGATCTTAATACGATTGTGACTCCCTCTGTTGAGACCTGTGAACCTACCACGGTCACTCAAGCCCAAAAGTCCCCTCATTAGCGTCAAGCTATGTCTGATGAATATGACGCCCAACTTCATAACTCTACCTGGACACTTTTTCCGTTTCATCCCGCATAAAATGTCATTGGGTGTAAGTGGGTTTTTCAAGTTAAGCGAAACCCTGATGGGTCCATTACCAGGTACAAGACCTGCTTAGTGGCCAAAGGTTTCCATCAACGTTCTGGTGTTAATTTTACAGAGACATTCAGTCATATTGCTAAGTCCACAACAATCCGACTGATTCCGAGTTTAGCTATTTCAAAAGGATGGCGACTGCGACAACTTAATGTAAACAATGGATTCTTATAAGAAACATTAACTAACGAGGTCTTTATAAAGCAACCTCATGATTTTCTTTATCCTCAGTATCTGAAACATGTCTGCAAACTCCACAAGGCTATTTATGATCTTCGGCAAGCTCCGAGAGCCTGGTACAATGAACTTGGCTCATTTTTTATGTCCATCAGTTTCTCTAACTCTAAGTCTGACACCTCCTTATTTCTCCGTCAACAACCTAGCAGTATAATATATCTTCTGGTATATGTTGATGATATTATTGTGACATGTAGTAATTATATAGAGGTCACAATGTTCATTAAGCAGTTGGCCGCTAGATTTTTCCTCAAAGATCTCGGTCCCTTGAATTATTTTTTAGGTGTGGAGACAACGTCTACATCTTGGGACTTTTCCTCTCTCAACGAAAATACACTCAAGACTTATTAGTAAAGACAAACATGAAGGATGTAAATGTTGTTTCGACTCTTCTTTCCACTGGTGAATCACTTCAGTTAAATGATGGCAGTCCTGCTACGGATTCTACATAATATCGACAAGTGATTGGCTCCTTATAATATTTAGCCCTCACTCGCCCAGATATCTCATTTACAGTTAACAAGCTATCACAATTCATGCATAGACTATTTGCCACTCATTGGTAAACTATTAAATGAGTATTATGATATCTTAAAGGTACTCTTGACTATGGCATCGTTTTCTACAAAAACTCTCCACTTCAATTTGATGCTTATGCTGATGCTGATTGGGCTGGGAACATTAAAGATAGAACATCAATATCTGAGTATATTATATTTCTCGGAGCCAATCCAATCAGTTGGAGTTCCAAGAAACAAAAGACAATTGCTCGGCCATCTATTGAAGTTGAGTATCGCTCTATTGCAACTGCAGCTGCTGAATTTAACTAGCTGATGAATCTACTCAAAGAGCTTGACATCCGCTCCTCTGCTACTTCTATAATATACTGTGATAATATCGAGGCTATCTACTTATGTGCCAATCCGGTGTTTCATTCTCATATTAAACATATAGCAATTGACTTCCACTTTGTACAAGATTAAGTGATGAATCATCAACTACGTGTCTCTCATATTCACACAGCAGATCAACTGACAGACTCCCTCACGAAGCCACTCTCCCACAAGTTATTCTCACTTCATCGGGCCAAGATTGGCATCCTTAGCAGGAGCGTGATCTTGCGGGGGCATGTTGACAGATAGAGTTGTTAGCATTGTTGTAACAAAAAATCCTCAACGTCTAACCCCTCTATCCCTCTCTTCTGTTGTATAAATAGACATCAGTGAATGAATAAAAGTATGTACACTTTACTTCATTCGACTCTTCCTTTCACTTCTATCACTGCCAACTCACCCAACAACCCGTTGTCACTTAAGAAACCACATGGATAGAAAAACCCATGCGCCCCCCCTTTCCTATGGTGAACTATCACGAACTTAGCTGGATTTACCTAAGTCGTGCGGCACCCTTGTCTGTCCGTCCGAAAAAGTTAATCTTCCCGAAACCTCTTATAGTCCCTTAGGACCTACAAAAGAGAAAACGGATTAGAAAAAATATTTCAAATAGGATCCACAAGCAACCATTTCAGTAAATACTTTATAGCCAATGCAAATTACAACCAAGGACTTCGCAAGTTCTAAACGATTGCATACAAAGGATCATGATCCATTACAAATCCAAATCTTCATAAATGTCCATATGACACAACTCTCATTTTATAAGCCAAAAACGACCACAAAGACTGACTAAACTAGTGCTGCTAAGCCTACTGCTAGTATGCTACTTGTTGTACAAAGCATTACATTGAACACTCTATTTATTTTTTTATTCATGATAGAATGACAAAGAAGCGACCTCTCATCCCCTATTAATCACGATTTCGTGGAAGGTCACATGGGCTAACCATATGGAGCATTAATCCTTGGTGATGGAGCCCAACTCCCTCTTTCTAGATCGCATGGTGCAGGCAATTACCGCCTGTTTATCTCGTGCAAATACCAGCATAGACAAACAATGCCCCTATGATTGTTCTTCATTGATGACACACCATATGGAAAGGTTTCATCTAGTTGTCAACATAAATGAGCCTAGGTAGGACTAGGAGTCCAAGGCGATGAGCCATCAACCTCCCATCGTTGGTCATTCAAGTATAAAAAAAGGGGATAAAAAAACTTCTAATATTCTCATTTCATTACTAACTTTATCATCGGAAGGATCAGGTTGAAAATTTTTTCAATGTTGACTGCTAGTGCAAGGATCTCGACAAAACTAAGGCACGTCTTAGTTCGTCTCCAGAACCCTGGGGAAGCCTAGACTACCTCAGTCCAAGTAGAGTCCACCTCGGGCAAACAGGCAACACATTGGGATTACATCTATCGAGCCTTCCCCCACTCCAACTACCCCTCATGACTACCACATAGATCTCTAAGATGAGCTTACACATTCGGGACGAAATCTGAGTTACGTCGAGTCCCCATTCGACGAAATACAACATAATGGAAGTCATGAGTACCATGGAAGTGGTCTTTCTACGATATATAATATTGTTTTTGCTCATGAGATATTTATTAACCTTAGTATCAAAGTAATTTTTTAGATAGAATAAAGAAATCTCATAGGAAAATAGACTTCCTCAGCCTATAACAAAGATGATATACACATGAACATCGTCATGAAATCTATTCCCATGTTTTCACTTTAACATGTTATAGATTATTCATCGCAAGCTGCTTCCTCCTCCTTCCACCTCCCCGTTGGCACCCGTGGCCCCCTCTGCCCGGCGCCACATCTCTGGCCTTCTACTGCCGACCGCTCCAACCACACTCTCCTCCTCTTCGTCAGCCGCAGCCATTTCCTTCGACAACCTCCTCCCGCCCTTCGGCTAGTTAGGCGTCGCCCTCTCCAATCCGAAGAGAAGCAGCCATCAATAGGACGAGGGGGGAAACTTACAGTTACCGTGGTTAAATCACGGACGTAGAGATAGCTGAGCCATGATCACAAGCAAAAAGCTTGTAATCCTCCCTAGCTGCGCTGCTGCCTTGCTGCTCTCCTAGTTTCGTTCCAGCAGGCTCTGCTTCTCCCTAAAGGAGATGCAGGGATAGAGCTGGAGACACGATCCTAGTTTCATTCCAGCAGGCCCCGCTTCTCGCTAAGACTGATCTATGGTGGACTCCTTCTGGGCGCTCTTCCTCTCTCTGATCTGCAGCCCACACAGCCGTGTCAATCGAAGAAACCTTCACCTTCGCAACTCAGGCAGCCCTCTCTTGCTGCTGCTGCCGCTGCCCCTATCTGCCGCCTGCACCCCCAACAGCCGGGCCCTCAAATTCCCCTCCTTCCATGAGCAGGAGGGTGGCTTCTATGATCTACAGCTCTCCCTCTTGTTGCTGCTGGAAAGCTCCTTTTCCAGCTTCGCTTTCCATGATCTACAGCTTTCCCTCTTGTTGCTGCTGGAAAGCTCCTTTTCCAGCTTCGCTTTCCAATTAGAGATTCCCAATCTCTTGTTGCTGCTGGAAAGCTCCTTTTTTTTGTTTGGGTTTGATTGACACCAACGAGCCTCTCGACTGGCCGCTGCTTCCTCTGGCCTGAGCTCGACCAAAAGTTTCTTACTCCTTCCTTGTTACTGTACCATCAACCAGCAGGTGCATTCCAATTGACGACCTGTCGCACTTAGTTGTAGTCGCACTCTCACCCTCTTTACAATTTACGACTTCCTCTCATCATCCTATATCTTTGACGTTCTCATTACTGTCCCTATAGAAAATTATATTAATTTCTAAAATATAAGTCTCATATTCATCGATCTTCATCAATACTGTAACTATCAGCTCTTTCAAGTTATCCGAGGATGGCAACTACACATCTTGACATACTCAATTTTCTAATATACTATTTAGATATGATCTATTATGCTATGTTGACGATTCTCTCATTTGTCCATCGGTGATGCCCAACATCTCAAGGGCATCCAGTCCAATACCAAATCTAGAGCACAAACTATGATTACGTCAAGATCGTCTCATTCTTCAAGCAATTCAAATCTCTATTATTGAATTCGTTGCTCCACTCATATCCTCCAGTGTTAGTGCTACAGAGGCATGGTGTGAGTTGTAAACTATCTTAACAAATCGTTGGCGTACTCACATGCTCGACCTCTTCTCCAATCTAATGAACATAAAGCAAGAGGAAAGTACTATCGTTGATTATCTACAAAATATCAAAATTATCATTGATGACTTGACTTTGATATGTCATTCTCTCAGTGATGAAAAAATCCTAGACTCTCAATAGCCTGAGAAACAAGTTCAAGGAATTAGGAGTCATAATTTGAGCATGCGACTCATTAATGTCTTTCGAAGAACTTTATGACAAGTTGACTGACTACAAGACGTATTTGAACCATGAAGCAAAGTTGCTAGGACCAACAATCATGGCTCAAGACAGTTAAAAATACAAAAGGAAAGGCAATCAGTATAACAATAAAGCTGATAAAGGTTTATACAAACTGCCTCCTGCCTCTATGAATACCAATCCAACTTTCCCTCCTCCACATGTTCCATATTTCAACCCCAACATCAACAACTTCCATGGGGGCACATTCTAGCCATGGCGTCCTACCCGCAGAAACCAACAACGTCATTTGTCAACTATGTGATAAAGTCGAACACTCTATAAAAGTCTACCGGTCTCGACCCCGACTTCCAAATCCATCTAATTAGCCTCAGGCGAATCTCAGAACTACTTTGCTTACTAGTCAACCCAATTAGATCGTGGACTCTAGGGCTTCTTATCATATCACCTCTGACTTACAGAACCTGTCGACCCACAACAACAATGGCATAAATGAATACATTATCATTGGTGATGATAAAGAACTTCCCATTACTCATACTGGTTCCACAATGCTTAATTCACACACTATTACTTTTATACTCAATGATGTTCTATGTGCATCACATATTAAACAAAACCTCATTTCTATTTCTTAATTATGCAAACAAAATAATACTTCAACTGAATTCTTTCCTGACTCCTTTCTTGTTAAGGATTTGAGTACGGGGACATCCTTAGTTCATGGCTAAAATAAAAACAACATTTAAGAGTAGTCTTCTGCTCTACAAATAACCAAGCCTACTTTTAATTCATCTGTTATAGCTCCAATTGATGTGTGGCATCATCACCTTGGTCATCCCTTATTCAGCAAATAACCAAGCCTACTGTTAATTCATCTGTTGTAGCTCCAATTGATGTGTGGCATCATCGCCTTGGTCATCTCTTATCCCTTATTCAGCAAAAATTATCAACTCCAATTGATGCTTTTCTAAGTTATAAAAGTTATTGTCTGCCTTTTGGAAACTCCTTCATCTCCTGCCAAAAAGCTCCACATTGGCGTAAAGCCATGTGCAAGGAATATGATGCTCTCCTCCGTAAATCTACATAGACTATTATTTCCTGTTATCACACACAAAATATTGTCGAGTGTAAATGGGTCTTTCAAATTAAGTGGAACCCCGACGGATCAGTTGTCAGATATAAAGCACGTCTAGTGCCAAAGGGTTTCATCACTGACTTGGTGTTGACTTCATGGAGACATTCGACCCCATTGTAAAACCACTATAATCTGACTTATTCTGAGTTTGGCTATCTCGATAGGTTGGTGCTTAAGACAATTGGATGTTAATAATGTCTTTTTATATAGGACTCTTATTTAAGATATTTTTATATAATAACCTTCAGGTTTCATCCATCCTCAGTATCCAAAGTGTGTTTATAACTTACAAAAGACTATATATGGACTTTGTCAAGCTCCAAGAGGTTGGTATACTTAACTTGGCATGTTTTTGACTTATATTGACTTCATTAACTCTAAGTCTAATACCTTATTATTTCTAAGACAATATCTCGGATGCACAATATATTTCTTGGTATATGTTGATGTTATTATTGTCATAGGTAATAATTCTTTGGAGATTTAAATATTCATCACGCAATTGGTAGATCGATTCTTTCTCAAAAATCTGGGAGCCTTGAGTTACTTTCTAGGAATCGAAGCAACATATACATCTTCAAGACTCTTCCTTTTCCAAAGAAAATATATTCAAGATCTATTATCAAAGACGAATATGTAGGATGCGAAAGATGTTATTACTCCTCTCTCTACTAATACATCACTCAAATTGTGTGATGGAAGTCCTTCTACATACCCTACTCAATACCGTTAAGTAGGTGGCTCCTTATAGTATTTAGCTCTCACACATCCAAACATCTTATTTGCAGTTAATACACTATCACAATTCATGCATCAGCGATCTACTACACATTGGTCTACAATCAAATGAATCTTCCAATATCTTAAGGAGACTATCAATCATTATGTTTTTCTCCGCAAACACTCCCCAATTCATTTGTATGCATTTATTGATGCTGATTGGGTCGGAAACTTTGATGATAAAACATCTTTGTCCGAGTATCTTATTTTTCTTTGAGCTAATTAAATCAGTTGAAGTTCTAAGAAGTAGAAGACAGTCACATAGTCTACAACAGATGCTGAATATCGTGCCATCGCCACTGTTGCTGCTAAACTCAATTGAATCATGAATATGCTCTAGGAACTTAACCTTGTCTCCGCTCTTACTCTCATTGTGATAATGTTAGAGCCACTTACCTCTGCGTCAATCTAGTATTCTGCTCATGCATGAAGCATATTGTCATTGACTTTTATTCCGTGCGAGATCAAGTTGTTCGACATAAGCTACGTGCCTCTCATGTCCATACGACTGATCAACTAGCAAACTCCCTCACGAAGCTTCTTGCTTACAAACTCTTTTTACTATATCGATCCAAGATCAACATCCTTAACAGGAGCTCAATCTTGCGAGGCATGATAGTAAATAAGATTTTCCTCGACTGAACAACGAGGAAATCTTGCTACTCAGTTGAGGGAAATCCTCTTCCTAAGGCTATAAATAGAGATGATGTACACATGAACGCTATTAATGAAATCTATTCTTATGTTTTTACTTTAACAATAACAACTCACTAAAGAGTTTAAAATAAATCTTTGGCATGAAAGAAAAATGGGCCGAATTAGAAATGACCAAATCGATATTAACATATGGGGTGTCATGTAAATTCATCCGAAAGAAAAAGATTGTTTATGAGATGCAAAAGAGAAAAATGAATGTATATATCATCTACATATACAACTTTAATAAACACATAGGAAAGACGTAAGAAGTTTGGGAAGGAAATAGAAGGTGTTGATCTTTTTATTCTGGTAGGAAGAAGCAGCGTATCCTTTTCAATTGATGGATGCTACACGAGAGCTGTCCACAACAGACACTAAGAACATATGCCTGTCTCGTGTGCACAATAATTTATTGCAAGCAGAACTTGTTCCTGGAACCTACGTGCTTCCAATTTAGAGAACATATGGGGACGCCCACTGACACTTAGAAGCTCAAATAAAGAAATATGGAATCAGTGAGTGATCTGCTGCTGGCTGATAAGCTGCTTCAAGGACAACCTCTGCAACTTGTTCTTGATGCAATATACGAGTCTACAAAATGACAAAACATGTAATGGCATACAAAAATTATTCTACTTATTTCTTATATTGGGGACATAGGGACTCTTACAATCGGAAGTGTACCACTAGTGGAATATGAACGACCTTTGAATACTAAATACTAAATTGTTCCACCACTTTCTTTATGTACATCTCTTGGGATAAGTGTAGGTTTTTGGTAGATCTATCACGATAAATCTTTATGCCGAAGATTTTTTTCTCAGTCACCCCTAAGTCATACATTTCAAACTATCCTTAAGTAAATTCTTAAGACCATTGATTTTAGACTTATCTCTTAGTGCAACAAGCATATCATTAGCATACAATAGTAAATATATTATACAACTATTTATCTTTATAGATATATGTAGCTATCATAAAGGGATCTACTAATTCCAAAATTAAGTATAAACTGGTTAAATTATTTATAATATTACCTTGGAGATTATTTAAGACCGAAGAGGGAGTAATTCAATAAATAAATATTGTTGTTGTCTTTTTCTTAAATCTTTTTAGTTGCTCTATGTAGATTTCTTCTTCAGAATCGAATGTTACCACCAAAGATAATATAAGAAAAAAATATTTTTAAATCAATAATATACTATTTAGCCATATTCATTAACCCCTAAGTAAGCCTTAGCTTACCCATTAAGCAAGCCTTGTAGTTGCATCTTTTCTTAATTTTAAAGATCCACTTGCGCTCAACAGCTTCTATCTTGGGTGAAGACTTCACCAATTCCCAAGTATGATTCTAATGAAACTCTTGTATCATTGCCTGATTCTACTTTTTTAAGTTTGGACTACCAAAAGCATTCTTGTATAAAGTTGGATCTTCTGCACTTTATAACTCCTTAGCAACTGCGAGTGCATAGGTAATAATATTGTCATACTTTAGGTTCGGATGTGGTATGTGATATGGCCAATCAAGGGTAATGTAATAATGAAACTCCTCCTAAGTCAGTTGAGGATTCATCCTTCCTCTTTTTTAGAATCAAACCTTCTTGCTGAGTCTGTCTATTATGTATCTTTTCAACCTCCTTGTACTTTAGCAGTAGCACCCTATTCATCAAAAATAACATTTGTATGTATTTCTGGTTTTTAAGATTCTTTGGACACTAGACTTTAATACTTTTACCCCAAAGAGATAACTTAAGAAAATATAGTATTTGGACCTATGTTCTAGTTTACTATTCTTTATCCGTGCATATACTTTACAACAAAAAATTCTTTAATGTGAATAAGAACTCCACTTCACTTTTTCTCTAGTGTCTTTAATGATTTGTTATCGGGTAACATGCTATTAATACTACCTCAGCCTAAAATGATTATAGAAGTTTAGAATTTGAGATCATGCTTCATACCCTTTCTAAAATAGTATGATTCCTCCTTTCTACTATATTGTTCTATTGTAGAGTGTGAGGCACTGTTTGGTGGCAAATTACATAGTTTTTATTAAATTTATCATTATAAAATTTGAAGTCATTGTTAGTATGAAGTGTTCAAACATGTCTCATCGTTTATTTATCCTTGAGAAGTCATCAACGAATGTAAGTGGATATAGTGATATTGAGCAATAGAAAAAGAAATTCTGATTTGCTTTCCAAAATTACAGTGCTCACACTCTACAATATAGATTTAGATCCAGATTTATTTCTTTCTCTTTTCTTAGACTCATTTCTCCCTCTAAAGTTTAAAGCTTTAACGTGATTTATTTTATAGGTTCCAATTGCTAGCTACGAATCCATAACAAAGTTCTGACTATTAGCTACAAGTCCATGATTAAGTTTCAATTGTCAACTACCAATTTATAACTTATTGTTAGCTACGAGTTAATAAATTCTTTCGACTAGAGCTGAAATAACAATGTTGACAGAAATGATTTCACAAATTTTTTATGTGAAATAGAAAAACACCATAATAATAAGTCAATATCTTCTTCTTTAATATGACAATACCCATAATCTCTAGATCCATGATTATGGTTCCAAAGATATCAATGTGCTGGTTGATTATGTTACTTCTGTTATTTATAATATGTATAACCTTTACTTGAGGGCTATATCTTCCCGGTGAGAATTTTGTCCTAATATAGGGCCACTAACTTTGCCCCATATTTTTGTCTTCCTTATTGTTTTTCTTACCTCAACCTCCTACAGTGCTTGTTATTTTCTCATTCTCAAGAATGATATTACAAAGTTTTTCTTTTCCTAAGTTACTCTTCATCTTCATTGACCACAAAGAATAATTCACGTTTCACTTAAATTTTTTTTTATCTTATATCTCAAGCTCATCATTCAAGCGGATTATGACTCAAACGTCATTCCTATGTCAACGGGGGAAGAAAAATCCTAATCAAAACTTAAACCATATAAAGATATGAGAAGTCACAAAGTGATGATGGATGATCTCCCATGGAATTTTCAAAATTATCTCTATTGACCAAAAGTTGACCAATATTGATCACAATCAACTTCTCTTCTTCTCTTCTTTACGGGTGTTGCAATGAGCACAGTCGCTAGCCGACGATAAAAGATATCAGTGACCGGAGGTCATGCCAGGGAAGATATGACATCGAAGACGAGGATGAGGAATTTTGGTCAGATTTAGGCTGCAGCAGTAGAAGATCTTATTATAATAATTCAAATAGTTAAGATTATATAAAATAAAAAATAAAAATTTAGATTTAAATTTGGATATAGATGAGGATAAGATTTATTGAGATATGATATATTTTTAAGTATTTTAAAATATTTATATTTTATATTTTAATCAATATAAATAAGTGTTATTGGATGGGTCTAAGATTTAAAAAATCAACAGTGATATTAGAGGCCGGCTAAAAGAAGGTCAAAAAGAGTACATCAATTAAAATTAGAAAACATCTATGAAAAGAAAAAAGAAGATGGCATGGATTGGAGTATGTGTTCTTTATCAACTTCTTCCTATCTTCAAAGATAATAATTATCTATTTTGGGTTATTAAAATGAAAATTCTATTTATTTCATATGGATTATAGAATTTGGTAGAAGATGATTTTATTCAGTATGATCTACAGAATCCTAATATTAAAAAATATCAAAAAAATCAGATAAATGAGAATATACAAAAAGATGCAAGAGCTCTTTACATGATATAATAATCAATAGATAAGTCTCTATTTTCCAGAATCATGATGGCACCAACATCAACATAAGCCTAGAAGATATTTAAAAGTGTGTTTGGAGGCACAAATTAAAAATTTCAAAGCTTTCAATTCTTCGACGTGAATTTAAAACTCTTATGATGAAAGATTCTGAATCTATCATTGATTTATTCTTAAAAAAATTTTCTATTATAAACTAAATGAGATCTTATGGTGATAATATAAAAGATCAAATTGTAGTAGAAAATATTTTATGAAGTTTATCTCCAAAATTTGATATGATCTCTAATTCTCTAGAAGAAGCTAAAGATATAAATACATTGTATACTGATAAATTAATGAGCTCTTTTGGTTAATAAACAAATAAATAAATAGATTTTTTAAATGAAACTTTAGAACATATTCTTCAAATGAAGATAGATCAAAAGAATTCATAAACTAAATCTCAAGGGAAAGATCAAAATGACAAAGATCGTGATTGATCAACTGAAGGTCAAAGTAACATGAATGAAGGTAACTAAGAAACTCGTAGATGTTCTTTTTGCAAAAAAAATTTGACATATTAAAAAAGATTATTAGTATAAAAATTAAAATCTAAATATTTCTCTCTATTCTTATTATAAAAATATAATCATCTTGAAAAAGATTGTTGGTACAAAAATCAAATAAATTATCACGAGAAAAAGAATGATGAAAAATTGGATGAAGAAAATATTTTTTATAGTATTTGATGAAGAATATTCTAGATCTATTTGGTTTTTAGATAGTGAATGCAGTAATCACATGATAGGGGATAAAAATTTATTCTAAAGGCGTGATGATTGAGTCAGATCTATTGTGCATATGAGAAATAGTAATAAGGTTCAAGTAAAAGAGAAAGAAACAATTGTTGTAAACACCAAATCTGGTAAAAAGGTTATTAAGGATGTGATGTTTATTCTTGGTTTAAAATAAAATCTCATTAGTATAGGACAACTAATAAAAAAAATGTTATGTTATTTTTATAATAAAAAATACTCGAATTATTATTAAAAAATTAAAAAATTGATAGCAACTATAAAGATGATAAAAAAATAAAGTATTTTCCTCATTTCCTTATTATTTTTAAATTTATTTAATGCTACTCCTATTGATCAAATGACATTATCATATAAAAAATTATGATCATCTATATTTTTATGGATCTATACAAATTTTCTCAGATTATGTAGGTCATGAAAATCGAAAAACTATAGTTGATGAGACACATACATAAAAAAAATGATTAGATCCTAAACTTCAAGGATAATAATGAAAGTACATATATAATGATGATAGATACTTTTAAGAATATGAAGAAAACCAAGGGAAATATAAATAGGAAGTATCTGTATCCAAATGGATTTAACCCTACAAATGTAGAGCCTCCTTCATATCATCAAAGATGGCTACCAAAGAGAAAAATGTTAAGTTTATATAGATGAGGAGAAGCATAAGACAACTAATGCAGCATCATAGATCAATTTATCAAAAAGCTTTGATAAAAGAGAATTTTTATTCTAAAAATAATTTTAAATTATAATTATTTGAATTAAAGGGACGTGTTAGAATAATTCAAATGGTTAAAGTTACATAAAAAAAAGATAAAATTTAAATTTAAATTTAAATTAGATTAGGATAAAAATTTGCTCTTAGTTTCCTCTACTATTATGTAGAAAAACCAATAGATTTCTCTTGCATCTCCCTCACAACTCTACTATCTCCCAAAGCTCCATTACACCTATGCTATCCCCGAAGCTCCATTTATAGGAGCAAGGAAAGGTGTAGGCTATCGGAGGGCTCGTAGAGCATTATGCCCAAGAGCATGGAGGAAGATGGCTCGATATATTATCGCCTCCCTCATTTGTTCCTTGTCGACCATGTGTTACACCCATGAGAGGGGAAGAGCCACAGTCGCTTGACACCCACACGACCGTAATGAGAAATGATCGAGGTAGGTGATGAGGATGTGGGCGGTTGTGCGCGGGCGGTTGTCAACGTCCTTAGTTTTGACTCCAATTTGTGTCAATTTGTTAGAACCCTAGTTGAGTTGGGTCCTAGTTAATTGAGTCGAGTCCTTAGATCGGGCCTTGCTGGTCAGCCTAGACTTTAAATTAGGTTAGCTAGGAGGGGATTTGAGTCCATTATAATAAATCAGCCTAAATCCTAGAGGGGTTATGAGTTAGTTAGGAGTAAGAGTTGGATTCAGGTCAGAGTCAATTGAGTCATAATTATAATTAACTCTAATTGGCCACCCACCTTGGTTAGGAAAGTCGGTTAGGGTTGAGTTCCTTTTAGAGTTGGGACTCTTCTAGAGTTAAGACTCTTCTAATGGAGTTTCACTTAAACTAGGAGTTGGAGTTAGAGTTTTATTTCTAGTGGGACTTTTATAAGGTGTCCTAGTTTAGGGGGTCTCTTCATGAACCCTATAAATAAGCATGTAAACCATCTTCTTCATTAAGCAATATATCAATCTTTTTTGTTGAATACCAAGGAGGGAGGAACCCCTACAGAGTTCTAAGAAGGGTTGATCCCTTATAGAGGTCAACCCAAGCTTAGAATCTTACGGGGATCTAACAATTGGTATCAGAGCCATGTTCTTGGCACCTCACTGCTCTTCCACCTTCGCCACTACCATCCAGCTGCCCATCATCTTCTTAAGCAATTCTCATAATTGTTGATCTTATTACCGACTCGCCATCATCACCCCCTACCGCAAATCCTTTATATGTTGTCCCACCATCAAGTTTGCATTATGTTCTAATATCTACCTTACTACTATTGTAATTTATTTATCCAAAAACTAAAAAAATATTGGGAAACCTCAGTAGGTGTATTACATGCGTAACGAAAATCAAACTAAAAACTGGTTTCTCACGCAGATCAAATCGTCGTACAAAATATTGGGGTCATGAGAAAAATTATAAAAATAAAAAAAATCACGATGTATGAGAGATTGATTTTACCTAGGGAGATCATATATCCTTATATTCCAGATATAGATGGAGAAGATTAAGGAGGTCAAGCGTCCTCCTCTCTAGCGGTATCCACACGATAGATCTCTACAGCAAAACTCCTCCAATCTAATCTTGCAACTCTTGCTCAAAGGGAGGGAGTAGAATAGGAGGTGGTAGCTAAAGTTGCAGCCTATTAATCATGAGTCTCCCCTCCTATTTATAAAGAGCCACCAAAAAAACCCTAGGGCTCCTTCCTTAGTGGGTATTAGATCTCAATCCAATTACCCACTAATCTTGTATTATTGGATCTCTATCCAATAATCTCCTTAGACCTCTAATTGGGCCTTAAGCAATGAGTCCATCAGCATAGGGTCTCATCTAATGAGAGTAGGGGTTACTTGAATTTTCATCCAATCCTCTATTCACTAAAGCATCCACCATATGTGTGTGACCCTTTAAGCCCGATACCGAGTTAGACATGAGTCACTCCCATCATAACTCCTTCTGATATAGTGAATTATTATCCTTATAATAATAATTCACTCAACTCATCAACTATGGACGTACTAGGCCACTACGCTATGGTCCCCAAATGGTACAAGGGGATTGAATCAATCGAACATATTTGTTCATAATTACCATATATCTATAATTTCTCATCCAAATAATATCCCAGAGACCGTATATTGGCATGGTACTGTCAGGTCACATACGTAATCAGTTTATCTTACTCTATTCGAATTCTACTGGAGAACTCCTTCTCTCTCAATCCGAATGACCCTGGCCAGGGATTTGTTTGAGTAAGCATATATGAGATATTTCTCTCATGATACCGAGAGTAGATGATCCTCTATTGACACTCAATTGTCTTTGTAAAGTTGACTATCAATTCTGATAACCAACTGTACCAGATCTGAAATTTTTCAAACTTGTAATTCTGGTATTAAAGAAATGAATACTCATATAAGACATCATTGGTGTCTTAAGTCTAAGGACCAGATACACAACTGGGACAATAAAATCGTTGTATAACATTAGGTATCATTAACCATACAATATTTCATAAGTAGATCAATCAGTGAACTCATTCTCTAATGAGCACATGTATTATATCTTTAGTATCTCCACATAAGTGGCTATGAGATCAGCCACCTCCATTATATGGATGGGTATATAGTATACCGATCTATCCAGTTATCCCAATGTCCCTCTTGATTAATATATGACCGAGATTATTTAGGATTTATATTTAAAGATAAATTAATCTCATTATTGTGATCTCATCACGATCCGATTCTCATTACACATAACCAAGGACATCACAATATATATGTAACAAATAATATAATGTGAGAATATATCAATATTAATCATAAGCAAAAAGATCACACAACATGTTATATATGTCATCACTCACGTGATTGGCTTGCAGGGCACATGTAAATAATAAAAAATAGTTACATCTATATTATTACAATCCTTGCCATCCATTTATCTTGCTGAAAAATTATTGGCCGAAATAAACTGCTGCAATGATCTTTCGACGTTGACGTAATCTTTCACCCACCTACTACTTTGCTGTCATGTTTTTTATTAAAAACTTGCTGTCATATTCTTTTTAATACTTTGCATTGATCTGGCCTTCATCATCATCTATTCCTTGTTATAATCTTTTGTAATCTTGTTGTAAAAACTTATCATTGCAAAGTTATCATCTTTATGATAAAAATTGCACTACAAGATTTCAATCGCATACTTGCTGCTATATCACTGATCTTTCTACCAATATTTTACTGTTAAATTCTTCTCTATATTTTACATTGGCTTGGCTTTATTTATCAGTAGTTTCTCCTTGATTTCTTCTTTTAATCTTTAACGAACCATTGACAATTTTTTCGTCAAACTGTTGTTCTTTGACGTAAAATGATACTGATGCATCTGTCGCATCTGATCTTGTTGCCATCTTGCTATCATATGTATTATTGATATCTTTGTTGATTTTATACTACCATGTTTCTCAAAATACTATTGCAATATTGCTGAAACTTTTATCATAAAATTATTGTCTCTCGATGAAAAATTCTACTGCCATACTTTTTGGCATGTCTTGTTGCATACACGTCTAATCTCTGCTGAATTTATTGTTGCCACCCACATCAACCTTAATGCATCCCTCTAGCCTTAAGGCGTGGTCATCGTAGCCCACTTTTAATCTCTACAATCGGCCTAAAAACAACACAAATTGTATCCTACCATAGCCTTGTTCTTGGGCACTTCTTGCAATAACCACACCAAACCGATTGCTACCCATAACAACAACCCTAAACCTTCCTTCCCAACCTCAAACTACTGCCATTGAAACCCTTTCCAGCCTCCACAACACACTCACATCGTAGCACCAATAATAACCTAAACCGCAAACTATAATCCAAAATCGTAACCTTGATCCATCACCCTTTGGCCAACAATCCCTATCAAACCGATTGCTATGATCAACAGCAACCCTAAGCCACCCTATAACCCTAAACCTCTATCACTAAACCCCCTTATATGACCCCTACAATAGCTCTAAACCACAACCCCAATAGCAACCTAAGAGCGGACTACTACTCCGCTTCGGACCATCCAAGTATGAAAATATCGACGGTCAACTCGTAAAACTTTGTCAGACCTCCATAATTCAAAAGTACCAGACCGGGTTTTGAAGACTTTTTAATCAAACAAGATACTGGTTTGAAAAATAATTGTTAGAGACTTTCATTTAGGGGTAGAAGCCAAAAATTTGAGAAGAAATCAAAGTGTGTTGACCCTACACGATGACGGTAGCTATCTTCTTCCTATAACTACAAGAAGAAAGATTGAACCAAGATGCACGGAGGACCAAAGCCACCACCCGACTAGTTACACGGAGACCCTCGATCCTATCTACTACCAGCCGACCACATCAACCAAAGAAGTTAACGAGAGAAGAACTTCGCTATAGATCTGCGAATGACTTATGCTAGCATAACGACGAACATTAGAGCTGCAACCATCATTGCAAAAAGGTGAAGCTTCTTATGATATAACCTATTGAAGAACTTGAAGAAGAGGACCTTGAACCTAAGGAGGAGAACACAATGGAGGACCCATAACTAGTTGATTGTGGGACTCATGCTTTAGCCGGCTATGCGAACCCGCAAACAATGAAAGTTGAAGGATTTCTTAAGCAACAACCCGTCAATATCCTCATCAAGGCCAGGAGCACCAACAACTTTATGTACGACAAGGTTACTACCCAATTGATGCTCCAAAATAAAGGTTGCAGTAGATTCGACATCAAGATAGCTGATGGTCGAATGTTGAAGTGTAACCAAAAGTGCTTGCAGGTGAAATTATTTCTACAGGGCCGAAAGATCAATGATGATTTTTTCCTCCTCCCACTCAATGATTATAAAGTATTGCTCAATATTGAATGGTTATCCATGATAGGAGATATTTTTTGGAACTTTTCAAAACTAACCATGAAATTTTTTAGCAAAGAAAAATAGGTGATCCTACATGAAAAATGAGAGAACGAAGTGACTACATTGCAATGCAGCACTTGGAGAAGGTACCACAAAAAGAGTATAACAGCTTCTCAATTCAAATTCAAGAACTTTAGGAGATGAAGCTGAAGAAAATTGAAAACATAAATCCTTTTCCACAACTTGCTGAAATTTTAGGCGCCTCCACCAAATCGAACTGACTACGTCCTACCAAGCTGCATGACTTATGTATACTGATCTTGCAGGAGGAACCACTGGCCCTTATTCAGCCATATTACTATCTATATCTTCAGAAGACCGAAGTTGAGAGGATCGCCCAAGAGACACTAGAGAGCTGACTACTTCCTACCAAGCTGCATGACTTATGTATACTGATCTTGCAGGATGAACCATTGGCCCTTATTCAGCCATATTACTATCTATATCTTCAGAAGATAGAAGTTGAGAGGATCGCCTAAGAGACACTATAGACATGGATCAATCGGTCGCAACTCTTCCCCTCAGCGACACTTTGCCTTTAAAAGCTTTATATTTTTATATACAAGGATAAATTTCTTTTGGAATACCACTCCTAGTGAAGCCAAACCCTAGTCTACATCAGAGCTCTCTCTCCACTTCAACTGAGGCTTTTAATCTATGATAAAGAGATATTAATCATTGCTGAATTTGTGGCTTGACATGGTACATGTCAGTGATATAAAGAAGAGACGAAAATAAGCCTTAGAAAATTATAATTTTTACTCACTCTAAAAACAGATCGGGCTCACATTACCATAAACTCTACCAGAGGGCAGCCACAATCTCATAGGAAAGCCTGGATACAATTAAACAATAACCACATGCCAGCCCATGCAAAAAAGAAATAGCCACCTGACCAGAAAATTTGCTATTTAAGAATGAGTCTTCCTTCGTTTGCAGCTATATCAGTAGGAATATATGAAGACTCGAGCCTCAAGGTAATAGTCTCCCTATTTTTTTGGACCCTTAATTGGAGATTATATTGGAGCCATGATTTGTGGATCAGATTTGTGTACCAATTTAGAAGTACAATTGATCATCCAAGCATCTCGCCTCAAATGGAAGTTTAGAAAATATGACTTAACCCAAATCCATCCACCTGACATCCCGACTAGTGAGAAGGCCCAGTCCCAACTGGAGATTGCATTGGATCGTAGAATCATAATGCATCATCGTTCATGCACTACTGTTGATAAAAAGATACAAGACAATGTTGGACCACAGTATTATAATGCGCCTATTATAGGGGTCACGAAAGAGCCTCATAAAAAATTACAAATCAGGACCTAGAGTCATGGAGTCTCAGCATTGAGGACAAGACTGATTTGAAGAGGGTAGGTCTATTAAGACCCTAGTTGAGTCGTGTCCTAGTCGATTGAGTCGAGTCCCTAGATTGGGTATTGCTGGTCAATATAAACCTGACATTAGATTGGCTAGGATGAGATTTGAGTCCATTGTAATAAATCAGTTCAAATCCTAAAAGAGTTAGGATTAAACTGAGCTAGAGTTTGGTTAGGAGTCGGAGTTGGATTCAGGTTAGAGTCAACCGAGTCATAATTATAATCAATCCTAATTGGGCACCTAGCTTGGTTGGGGAAATCAATTAGGGTTGAGTTCCTTCTAGGGTTAAGACTTTTCTAGTAGAGTTTTACTGAAAATAAAAGTTGAAGTTAGAATTATATTTCTAGGAGAACTCTTATATGAGTCCCAATTTAAGAGTCTCTTCTTCGTGAATCTTATAAATAAGCATATAAATTATATTTTTCATCAAGCAATAAATCAAACTTTTTTCATTGATAACCCATATAAAATTTAAAGATGGATTACTACAAAAATAAACCGAAACTTAAAATCCTTACAGAATTCTATCACGACAAGTTTCCGGTCAAGAAAATCTGATGGAAAAATAATTTAGTTTTGATGTCATCTGACAGAAAAGATGAAATATAAATATGACGCTTAACCCTCAAACTTTATATTATAAAGAGAGAGAAGTATTAAACACCCAAATACTGGCAATCGAGAGTAGTGCAACTTCGTACTCACTTGCAGCCACCACCATGCACAGGAGACGGGTTACGACTTTGACCCTTATGTCATCTTTGACCACCACCATACTTATTATCAAGCAGCTGCTTCTCTTTCACAGACATCTTTCTCTCCCTCTCTCTGTTTCTCAGTATCACTTACAATGAGCAGATCTGACTTTGTTCTTTATTTTCATGGTAGGAAAAATATGTATATGATCTTTCGGGTAGAAGACCAAACTTTTATAGATTAAGCTGATGTCGTTTCTGAAAAGAGCGATCGATGCTGTGTTTGCCACATTGCATGCTTTCGTTTCTTTCACTCCGGTACTGAAGGATAAGATTATGATGCCAAGCATTTGTGGCAGTATCGATCTATAATAACCATAGCGCACCGTATCTTTTTGTCTGCTTCAGCACCTAACAAAGTGAGCAAATCACGGCAATCTTCAGTGTTGAACAAAAGTTTGAGACCTTTATGATAAAGGAAGATTAGACGGGCTTGAACGAGTCGCCCGCCAAATCAGTACCTGCTGCATCATCATCTCTCTCTCTGTGGTCGTGCTACAAAAGCCTCGTTTTCCAGGTGCAACGTCTAGTAGTTGGCATCAAAATTAATATATCTCTGCACCGGTGCGTCCAAAAGCCACCGCCATTGAAGGCATGCAGGGCGATGGTGAGTGCTGACTCCTCGATCGGCCCCCTCCTTAGACATAACATTGATCCCTCCTTTTCAACTACTCCCCGCAGCTTTTCCTCGAAGTATGCACGATGGCTCCTAATAGAGATGACTCGAACGGTGGAAGCTTTCCTAAGAACAGTGGTGTAGGTTCGGATTCCCATCCGAGGAGAAGCGATCAAGAGAGAAGGACGTCCCCTTCACCTACACTGCTACCCTATGGTAGTACAATGTTATGTGACATTAGATAGTGAAAGTGTTGCAAAGAGTACTTGGGATTCATGGCCATGTGAAACTTTGCAGCAACTGAAATCATAGTGTTCATTAGCAAAAAAAGATCAAGTATGATCTAATTAATGTTGAAAACATGATGGGGTAAGTTTGTATGTATATGTGAAGACTGCAGAAGCATGGCCATGCATGGAAACTTTTATGCAATCTAACGCAGCAAATGCACTCATGATCTGATGCAGGTTGAGGTCTAAGGCTGTTCTATCTGCATGGTTCCATGCAATGTCAGGTGCCATGTACTCGGAACAATTAGTGTGCATTAACCTTCTGCATGAACTCCAGACATTATCCCTACTAAACAACGCAAGAGACTTGTAGTTTTTTAGGTTAAACATCAATCATTAATCCATGAATAGTGTTCATTTGCAGAGACATGCGAGAACCCATTAGTCTCCGAACTTAGTGCAGTTTAAGTTGAATGAGACCTGAAACGTCAACTTGCAACACTCATATGACGATGTTATATGATCATTTGAAATGAGATTAAGAGATAAATTGTCAGTTATATGTAGTTTCGTATATTTCCCAAATATATAGTTGGGATATGCCATAAATTGTTATTTCATTTACTCGATTAATCTTCTAATTTATATACTATAATATATACTAAAAAATATAGCTTTCTAAATTGTTATTTCATATAGCTTTCTAATTTCCAAATCAGAGTAAATTTTCTTGGGTTGATTAGTTTATTCTACTTTCTCAAACAAAGTTATAGGAACTCTTGATCCTGACACACTGATCCACAGAAGAAAAGTTGGAAGGTACCTTCATCGAGGCCCGTCATATCGGCCCACATCCGGCCCATGAACAGGTTCCCCACATCCCTGGGAAGAAGCACATTAATCACATACCGAGTGCAGAGAGGGAGGAGTTGAGCGCGTGGTCAGCTCCGAAACCCAGCTGTAGGTTCGGGCCATTTATTTTGTCTTTACTCTCCTGTGCCCCCTCCCATCCTCCTTTTACTGCTACTTGGCTTCCCCTTCCAAACAGCATCAAGTACTCTCTCTCTCTCTCTCTCTCTCTCTCTCTCTCTCTCTCTCTAATGTAATCATCTCACCTATCATCACCACCCTCTCTCAGGTTTATCTCCCCACATCCATCCTCAGAATGAAAGCCGAGACTTCAGGGGCAGAAAGAAGGAGAAAGGAAGCTTTTCCTTTGAGGGGAATGTTGTCTGGCTCGAGGCATTTGTAGTAGTTTGAGATTTACAGATCTTACATGTTCTCTTATATTTCGAGATCTCGGACCAGGCTTCATTCCCCCCAATCACAGCTTCCATGCATCCATCTCGGTGAACCCCGACATAACACGCTGCTTTGGCTGGTAGTCGCAGGAGTCTGAGATCCCTGCACAGTTCTGCTGGCTTGTGATGTGTTCTTCACTTTCTTTTACCTTTTGCTTTCTGAGGAAGCAAGGAGAAGCAGATTGGTGTAGTGATATGGGTTTTGACCAACTCTTCTTTCAATCTGTCTTCTCCTAGCTTTACTTCGTTCTCTCTCTGACAGGAGGAAGTTGGACAAGGGCTTCATCATTGCCTTGTCATTGCCTTCGGAGGTGATCTTTCTTTTCTTGCTTGATGTTTTTTTCTGACGAATACCATTACGTTTGTTCCTTCCTTTGCTACATTCAACCATTCGATTCTTGTAGATCTTCTTGGAAAGGTCTGTATCTTCTGATACACATCTTCTAAAACATGAATATGTGAGTTAATTTGTCAGCATAGACTTGCTCGTGGTGGTCTGTCTAAAGTGACATCTTCCATCACTTTGTTTTGATTTGCTTTCCACTTTGCTTCCAAGATCTTCCTTGTGCAACACTTTGCTCTCCTTTCTGCGCTCATTCTGACGCTTAAAGAAGATTATGTGGTTAATCATGCAGTCTCAAATGATCCATAAGCTTCTGTAGCCTTCAGGAGTTTTAGATCTTGATACGTGTTCTTAGACCATTGTTTTCTACAAAGTATTTGATGGGCTATTTAGATACAACACGAACACGAACTGATGTCTTCAAGAATCACAACAATGTAGTATTTGTAGTGCAAATGATCCTCTTTCTATATAATTCTTTTCTCTTTAGTACGACCACTGACATTCCACATGATCTGATAAAAGCTATAAATGCACAAACGAGCATTTGGAATTGTAGCATATATAATCTAACCCTAATCGCGATGTTTCTACCTTGCGTCAATGTGTAGATGCATCATCACACCAATTCTGCAAGGTGTCATACAACACAATATATATACAATTCGGCTTCTAAACCATGGTAAGAAATCCTTAATGCAATTTTTACAGTCTTATTTGTCTCCACCTTGAAAAATATTAATAAGAGTTTGAAGGGAAAACACGAAAAGCTAATGGCACGTGTGGCGTCTGACATGAAGCTCGTGGGAGTGGTCACTCGAAGGGCTGTGGAACTACAGAGGCACTGTGCCCTTTGTCCAAGTCTACTGTGGCTAGGGTTAGGGTTTTGGACATTGGGTTTCTTAGGGTTTACTTGGGAGCTTGTCAACCTCACGCCCCCAAAACGAGAAACGCCAACGTCATGCATTGGATCCCATCACTCACTTCCATCACCTGACAACCTTTCTCCTGCTGCTTTTGCTCTTACAAAACCTCGCCCTCTTATATCCAACTCCAGGATTAAAACAAGTGTTGCATTGTTAAGCTCGATGATTCAGAACTCCATCTTAGCTGATGTCTTTTGAACAATGAGATGGAGGATGATGCCTTTGGGTTAAGGGTAAGAGCCTACCACAGCTTTTGATGCTCGACTGCGACTCCACACATGGATAAAGATATGGAATGGTACAAGAAACCGTGTCGTATCTGTTGCTTTACTGCCTTTCATCTCTTCGTTCTCTTATATTTGTTTCGTACAAGAGCTGTTGATAGCTCGAGAAAGCTGGATGAAGGAAGCGAAACAGTATCAAACACTTTCTTGATTCAAAAGTTCCATTCTGTGTCACTCGAGAACAAACAATGGCTGCTGGCTTAGTTCTACCATGAACTCTGTCGAAGGTTTTCTCTTCCAAAATTCTTGTTCTATCATCTATCTTTTTGCCTAGTGGCTGGAAAACTGTAGGCAGCAAATGACACAGGATAGCAGAATGCTGCTGCAAAGCTCAAGTACCCACGCCATTAGCAAACACTAACAGCTTAGAAGAACTCTTGGAAATAAAATATTTCCTGGTGTTTCATAGTATCAATCTGCTTTCCTTTCTATGTAAGCAACTGCTCTTCCTTTCCAGTATATGTTATGATGCACATCCGCGGATTAATGGTGGAAGAAGCACTCATCTTCCAGCAAATTCCAAATGTATGTGGAATTTGCCAAACACTGTGAAGCAGTGGGACTACAAACGCATATATATCAGCTGAAACATTATTTTTTTGCTTCTTGAATCAAATAAGGGAACCAACCGAGTCTTCTTTTTGAGTGTTTTGTTCCCACACTTTCTACTCCATTAGTCATGTCGTTATTTCTAAGGAAAACTAGCATGTCATTTACTCGGCCATTTATTAATTCCTCCATTAATGGAGGTTTTCGAATGGTGTAACGATCAATATTTGAGTTCCTAATTGTAATTAGATATATATGATAGGGAAAAGCTGACATGATCTTTTTCTTTAGTTACCGCACACCACAGTGATCTTTTTCTTCTTTGGCAATCTCACACTTTTTTGTTTCTTGAATGATGATTGATATATATGATAGGGAAAAGCTGACATGATGAGCACGTAAGTTAAAACGTGGCCATAGGTCGATCATCCTAGTCATCAAGGCTTTAGGAGTGATGAACATCATGCCACACCCCAATCCAAAAATCTTATACAATCTGATTATACCATCCTCAAATCACCTATAAAAAGGGATATGCAATCCAAATATTCATATCTTGGACCTTACTAGCTAATTTGGCTAGTCCGATCAGTCCATCTAATTCTAAACTTTCTAATCTCACTGATCGACATTTATCAAGAATGTTTCCAATTTAATTTTGTAGGGTCGATGTGTCTAAAACTATGGGTAAAACTTAAGACAGCTTCGGAGTCACAATAGTATCCCACTCTCCATATCAGATAACGATAACTTGACTTAACAACCTCTCTTAAAATTTGGATTTATTTTAAACTCATAAATGACAGCTTATAGGCTTTATTAATGGCTACGATGCATAATTATATATTTCACGACAACATCAAAATTATCCCTCTAAATTCTTACACTATATATATATATATATATATATCATCAAACCTAGCTCTAAATAAAATTTATATTTTTAATAGTGCAAAAAAAGATAAAAAAAAGGCCTATGAAGAATTTATTAAAAACTATAGATAAAAGATTCAATCACTCTTAATTCAATAAAAGCTATGGAATTGTCCTTAGAATGACAATAAAAAATCTATATAATGGATTTCAAATACTTAAGGCATTACCATTTATAATATTTTAGATTTTATATTTTTAGTCAAACGAGTTAATGTTAATTAGACTTGATCATATGATCAATTAATTTTTTTTAAAGGATAAGTTATTAAGGTGAAATTTAAGCTCAACATGTGACGATTAACTGTTAATATTGGTGAATTCGGAAAAATAACTCATTAATATTTTTCTCATTTCACCTTTATGCTAATAAACTTAAATAAGGGGACTTTTTCGAAAAATTATCCTTTACAACTCCTTTCAACTCTACCTATCCCCCTTCCCCACCCTCCCAATCAAGAAAGAGAAAACCCCTACCCATTCGATCCCGTCCATGGAGGAGGCCGAGCCCAAGAACGGCAAGATCCCCAACCATTCGATCGATGCAACACGCGATTCCCCTGTAGAAGCCAAAGAAAGCGATGTCGAATCGATGAGGGAGGCCAAAGAAAGCGAGATCAAATCGACGCTGGAGACCAAAGAAGTCGAGATCCAATCGACGTTGGAGGCCAAGGAAGGCGAGACCGAATCGACGTCGAACGTCAGGAAAGGCGAGATCGAGGCGGAAGGAGTCGAGAAGGAACTCTCTCCATCTGTTGAAGCTGAGGCTTCGAACGGCAACGGGATTCGCACGTTAACGATGCGAGAGCTTCTGGACGAACTCAAGGAAGAAGAAAAGGGCGCCGCTGGGGGGAGGGACGAGAGATCTTGGTCAGCGGATCCGACCAGAGACGACGGTAGCGATGCTCGGAGGAGTAGCCATGCTGAGAGTTCCTCTTTTAGGTTTGTTCTCCTCTGATTTGTCTTCGCAGTGCCTTGACCCTGACGAATGGTGGTTTTGGAAATTTAGCTAAACATATGTTAGATGATTGCACGTGGATCGTACTGTGATCTCTATCATTCATGTTCATCCTTTTCTTGGTGGCAATCGGGCACTATTCCTCGTTTTTATTCACCATCTTTCGTTGGAATCTAATTCTTTGAAGTCAGAAGTTACAATTTTGTAGCGCAAGTCAAGAATTATACTACACAATTTTCTGATAGTATACTTCACCTAGAAGTTTCATAATTTTGAGAGTAAACACTTCACGGAACATTTCTTGATATTTTGTGATTGGTGCCAACAAAGGGTCCATCTTAGCAACCATGCACTGCACCATTACAATGGGGATCAGGTGATGAGATGAGAAGAACCTATAATCAAACTGTTAGTCATAAGAATCTTTATGGAAAAAAAAAGAAAAGAAATGTTGTTGTACCAGGGTTTGCAATATCATATCGTACCTCTCGGTATACTCGGTACGTACTAATCCAATAGAGGATTGGTATGCACGGTATAGTTCGGTATCTCAGTGTACCATATGTCAATATGCTCGGTACAGCTCGATACGTGTCGTATTGACAGTTGATCGATATGTTGGTACAGTACGAGATTGTGAACCTTGTGTTGTACAATGTAAAAAGATAAAGATACTTTAAAATGCAAGAATCTGAAGGGATCACTACCATCATACCTTGCCTATATCATATCCAAAAATAAATACATACATGATTAGGCTGATTTTACCTATCATATTAGGTTGTCTTGTTTATCACTTAAGCTATTAAATAAGTTGAGTTCACCTATGCTAGGCAAGGTGCTGGATTCTCACCTTGGCCATTAGGTAGAGAATCAAGAAAAATATGGAAGAATGATAGGGGAGAAAGAATAACCTAGATTTACAGATAATAGATCCAAATTCTAGGTAGTGTGACCTATAGCTGGTCTAAAATTGTCATTTATGCATGTCATAAATGGGTCAGATCGCCTCTTGTGAATGGCTCTTAGAGTGTACAAGAACTATTTTCTTATCTGGGCATGAATGTCACCCTTCTATACTAGAGATGGTTGCCCAGTGTTGTTTAACAGTTGATATAATAACATAACATCAAATGACATTTTCTTGATAACTGATATATGCTAACAATTGGTATTTGATGTATATGCTAACTGTGGCATGCCATAGTCATGTAATGTAATGTCAGTTATGAAATGCATGCATTCTCCTTGACTGCAATTTAATTTTGGAGTATGATATCTGATACATGCTAACATTTTATATTTGATGTATATGTTAACTGCGGTATTGCATAGTCATGCTATGTATGGTCAGTTATGAAATGCATGCATTCCCCTTGACTGTAGTTTAATGTTGTAGTATGTAGCGAGAGAATGACCTTTTTTCTTTTTCTGTAAACAAGAACAAAATTTGTTAGCTTTTTTTTTTTCTGTAAACAAGAACAAAATTTGTTAGCTCTTGGTTTCTCTGCCTAATTTTGGTTAGCATTTTTACTGCTTGACATACATGCCATCATGGTCTTAGATTTTATATGCTTATGCTCTATGTTTTCATGTGGCGGAGTATTTATGCATTTGGGGAGCTTTGTCTACTTCTGTTATGTTTCAGATGACAAATGTTGTAGACCTATTACTTATCTCAAATCTTTGCATGTTTCCCACACTAGGAAGAAGGATAAATTAAACATTATTGTGATCTTCTTTTCCATACTGTTTCAGCCAGAATGACATTTCAATGGATTTAATTAATAAAGTAACTGGAGTGGATGAAGAAGGTCGTTCTCGCCAACGGATACTTTTATATGCAGCTAAAAAGTATGTCCTCTTTTCAGTTTGTCATTTCCTTTCTTTCCAATGGATTTTAAACTTTGCTAATAGGGTAAGATTTTCTTTATTTTTTATTTATTTGATTCAACTATTGTTATAATAGTTAATCCTTTTTATTCTTTTTCTAGCCTTCTCACATAATGATGACTAACAAGAATATTTTGTACTTTTCTCTCTGATTAATTCTTTGTTCCTTGTTTTTTTGCAATATCAGATGATTCAGTCGTTGATAGTTTCATAATCAAATCAGTGTATTGTGGAATGCTTTGAAGTTTCGTAATTTCATCTAACTTTGTCAGTAGATTTTACTTGATGCTTAGCACGGTTTGACATACCGGTCCGTACCGGTGTACCAAGATTATCGCGATATCGGTATGGTAATGGTATCAAGCAGTAGCACAATGCGTACCGTCCGGTACATTAAAATATATTATAATATTTTTATAATATAATAGTATATAATGTAATAGTATATAATATAATATTAATAGTATATAATATAATATTAAATATTAATATATTAAAAAAAGGGCGACGTCACCTTGATCATTCTCCTCCATGGAGAAAAATCGGACGAGGGCGGCGATGGCGGTGACCCCGGCGCGATTTGTGAGGACATGGGAAAATGAGGTACTTCTTCTTCTTCTCCTCTTCTTCTTCTTTCTTCTTTTCCTCTTCTCCCTCAATTGGCCGTCGATGGCTGAAATTGACTGTCGACGGTCGATTTTGCCCTCAATCGGTCGTCGACGGTCGATTTTGGCGGTACCGCTCGGTAGCGGGTGGTCCGTGTACCGGTAACCTGGCGGACCATACGGATCGCTCGGTACGTATGGTTGTTATAGAGATCAAGGGTGTTTTGAATAATTCAAGAATTGCAACCTTTATTTGTTAGTTAGGTTAATAAGTGTAGGAGAAATTGGTGAAGAAAACAAGTGGATCACTACTATTATGAATCAGATTCTGATTTTGTGTAATACCTTGATCATAACAAAATACTATGTGTACAAACAAATGCACACTAGAAATCATCAGTGTTTTGGTCCTCTATCTGGTGCCTTTTCCAATAATGATAGGAAAAAGCATATTGTTTCTGACATCTTATTGATCAAACAGCCCTCCCCCATTGAAGTTTCAGAAGTTGGGACATAGTTTTTTGAGTGTCATAACGACTGATATAAACTATTTGAAAATATTACTTAATTCTCTAACATGATTGTCTCTGAGTGACATGTGTAACGTGGGTATGCTGCAGACAGATCATATGATTCAATTGATTCCTCTAGGAATGCATGCTTGGCCAGGTTCAGATACAGGCAAAAGGGAAGTGTCATTGGAGAATCTGAAAGTATGGAAAAGCAAAGGGAACTTGCTATGGAACATAAATAATTGTCTCTGGTAAGTTTGGAAGCTTGAAAGTCCTGCGAAGTTGAGAAGTGTTGGAGACTATGAATAGTTATGATATTTCTGATAGTTGTTCTATGCATAGTATAAGATGGATACTCAAAAGTTTAACCTTGTTTATGTAGGCTGGTTTAAGACTGTTGGTAGAAGATTCGATCATTAATATTAGGTGCATTACTGCACATTCATGAACGTGTGCTAGCTAATCAGAGTCTTGCCAACATGTCAAAAAAAGTTGCAAAGGGCATGACTGCATGCAAGGTTGGGCAACTATATAAAACCAGGTACATTGTCTATACAGACACATTATGGCAAGGTATTGTTTTTATGTACTGAAGAATGTTGCACCTCTGAGTGGCAAGAGGGTGTTATGAGGAATGCAAATCCTTGTCGAGTCCATGAGAGTAGAGAAGCTAATATGTTGTATGACCATGGTTTGACTTACTGGTCTGTACCGGTGTATCGATATATTGTCGGTATTGACGGACCCGTGTCAAGCAGATGCATAGTATCCCAGATATTAAAATACAATATATTTTTTATAATATAATATAATATAATATTAAAATATTTAAAAATAAAAGAAACGGGGGCGACGTCGACTTAATCTTTCACCCCGCGCGGGGAGACGCTCCGTCTCCTTGTGTGGGAGAAAAGCGCGGTCGCGGTGACCTCTGACGAGCGGCGAGGCGACGCAGCGAGGTATTCTTTCTTCCCCTCTTTTGTTTTCTTTTCCTCTTCTTCTTACCTTTTTCTTCCTCAATCGACCGCCAACGGTCGATTTCTCTGTCAATCGATCGCCGATCGATTTCTTCTTCAATCGCCACCGACGACCGAAATCGATTGCCGTCGATTTTTGAACCGCCTTTAGTACGATCGGTATGTATTGCCGCATCAAAGGTTGAAATTGCAAACCTTTTATATGACAAGAGGATTCAAAATTGATATTTTTATTATATGTCATGTGATTGTTTTAATGTTTAACTACTTTGATATCAAAACCGGTTTACTAAGTGAATGGATTTTGGAATTTGGACTAGTAAGGTACGGGCGGTACAGGTTGAAATTGCAAACCTTGTATATGACAAGACGATTCAAAATTGATATTTTTATTATATGTCATGTGATTGTTTTAATGTTTAACTACTTTGATATCAAAACCAGTTTACTAAGTGAATGGCTTTTGGAATTTGGACTAGTACTGTACCGACCCATCCGTGAAATAACCAACATTTTCTTAAGTTTTGGAGATTATAGTGGCAGGAACATCTCAGTAACCTGTTGATTCTAGTTATGTGCCAGGTTAACACTACTTCTGTATGCCCTTGGCAAAAGAGTCTTAGCCGTACACCTGGGTGTCATGGGTTTGAATCATGTAAATAAGTAACATCTATATGTATGAGGTAAAGTCTGTATACATCTCACCTTTGTAGACCTTGCAGTGGTTGGATTGTTGTGTTCTTTTTGTTGGTTGGTTTGATACTATGACTTGAGAGTTGAGGCTGATATGCATCACATGTAATGGAACTTGGGCATATTTGTACTAATGCTAGACACTATTTTCTTGTACGTCAATAATTCATTTGAATATTTTGTAGATATGTTAGTGCAATACAGAGAAATCCAGAAGATCATGATGCACTTTACAATTGGGCACTGGTTCTCCAGGTATTTTTCCTGTTACTTCCAGTTCTAATTTCTATATGCTTATTGTAGATGTGCTTGTAATTTCCGTAGGCCTCTAAACAGAGCTCAATTGCACGAAAAAACACATGTAGGCAACCCCAAATAGTTGGGATATTATATCTCGTCGTTGCTGTTGTGGTGCTTGAAAGTTCACTCCTCTAGTGTTCTTAGCCATTTCAAACTATGTGGCAAATCACTGAGCATTAACAAGACACTACTATTCAGGAAATCTGCCTATTATGATATGTTATGAAATTTGTCTTGAATGTTCTGATGTGCCCATATCATTTATCATTACAAATGCCACACACTTTCCAAATTCTAAGGTGATCAAGCTTTGGGGGGTTAATCCTATTAGTTGTAATTTTATATGTTTCATACCAGAGGTACAAACATGATAAGCAAAATATGGTATTTAAAGGATACCAAATTGTTTTATCAGTTCTTTGGCTGCTTTGTACCGGTCTGTACAAGCGTTCGACACACAGTATATTGGAAAGTGTTGACAGTTCCAAAAAAATACCTATAAAATATTCGAAAATATCTGAAAATTAGGAAAACGATGTAAGTTAGGGTATTTTAATTAGAACTAAATGCAAATTTTGTTCCATTTCAATAAAAAAATATCCAAATAAGGAAGGGATAAGGGATTTATCTTTTTTGGATGTTCATGAGCAGCTTTGTGGTATGTTCCAAGTGGTTCTTTCATTGATATCAAACAAGAGTGAGAATTTGTGAGAAAGAGAGAGTGATTGAGAAAGAGTGTTGGAAAATAGGACATTGAAATAGGGTAGAAGAGGAGGGACGAATGGAGTTAAATAGGCATTCTAATGGGTCCAATAGTCAAATGACCATTGGAACCAATTCAATTTGTGCCCTTGATTCATTTCAGTCGAAATCCGACCATTATTGTCTAGTACAGGTTGGTAACGGTCAAATTTTGATCGTTTCACTCAGTACGATGGGTGTATCGCTCGATACACTCCTCAACTACGGTCAGTCAGCTGTTGGACCAATATATACTGCCTGTACCATACTGTTTCGGCCGATATATCAAACCATTACCAGTTCTAAGTTTGGAAAAGAAATAAGATGTCTATATTCGTTTTTGACAACGTGAAAATATGTATGATATTTGTGCTCTCTTAAGTTAGTTGTATCTTTATTTTTGCTTACGTTATGATCAAATGCAGGAGAGTGCTGACAATGTTGGTCCAGATTCTGTTTCTTCTAAAGATGCCTTACTCGAGGAGGCTTGCAAAAAGTATGAGGAAGCCACACGACTTTGTCCTATGCTCTATGATGTAACTATCTTTGTCCTAATCATTGCCGCCCTACTTTTCTGAAATGCCCTGAACGTATGTCTGGAAAAGAACATGCTATTCTCGTGTCTAGATTCATGAAGTGTGCTGATAATACTTTAATTGGTTAGATAACGTATTACAACTTGGACTTCTGATGTTATGGGTTTAACAGTTTGGCTGATTCCTTCCTTTGGTCATTAAGCTAAATATGATTTACCTTGTGCCATGCATATATTCCTAGTAGTAATCCTCCCCAGACTATTCAAAATTAGAAGGTGCCTTGTGCAATGGGCCATTTCTTTCCCCCTTCAAATGACTGATTTAGCTACTGTCTTTATTCTCCATTTACTTTCCTATTTTTTTCACTTTTTCTTTTTGTTATTTGATCAGGGTATTACTTATTTTTCTACTACTATATTTTTCCAGTTAACTGCTATTATTTCTGTTTGTCTTTCTTTTTGATGCCCCTATGCATTAAAATGTTTTCTGATTTTTTTATGCAATAAATTGTATAGGTAATACTTTGCATGTCACTCCCTCAAATTATCACACTATGTTAGATTATCAACTAAAGCATCTTTTGTTAGTTGCTTAGCCTTCATCTTTAATGTTGGGTGTATTGCGTGCATACATGTTAGCTTATAAATATCAAATAATATGATATGAATGCAATTATATTGTTATACCAATAAAAATTTTATAGGTCAGTGACATTTCTATTTCTATTTGCTATATGAATTATTATCCTCAACACATCTTGGTATACTTTTACATCAATATATGAAAAAAAGTTAAGAGTTGTAATGACAGCATAAAAAATCAAGCATGTGCTTCTTTTGAAAGATTCTTTGCCTTTTTTGTTTTTGCCAACTCATCAATATATTTCTTACTGAGGGAGTCTTCAGCCATGCTCTTGTGGTCATGGACTGCCTTATTGCTGCACACCAGTGTGCTGGTTGGTAAATGGGTACGTTGATATGATGTGGTATGGTACAGTGACATACTGACATGGGTAAGCCAGAAGAGTACTGGGAGAGAGAGAGAGAGAGTAAAGAAGGAAATATACCTGTTCCTGAGAAAAGGAGACATTGGATGCCAGCCTAAAGATAGTTGGAAGAAAGGATGGATTTAATACCCCAAATGGTGTGGGTTCTACTATGAACCAATGTTTAATTGAAAGCTAAATCAATCAAGTTCAGAAACTGAACTGATTTGGCAAAAGATTTATAAACAACAGGATTCCTTCTTTTAAAGTTGTGGACCCTTGACTACTCATCTGCCTATATGCTATGTTACAGGTAATTTGCTTGTTTGATACTTGAGATTTTATTAGTGTTGTTGTTTTGTGAGGGTAGGTGGGGGTAAATGCCGTTGATACTCTTGCTTCCATGTATATGTATTCTGAAGTAAGGTCTGCAATACCGAATAGTACGGCTCGTATTGGTCTGCCAGCAAATTGGTACGCAAACCACCCGCTACGGAGTGGTACCATCGATTGGGGTTGTTTTCGCCCCGTTACCACCCGAAATAGGTTAGTAACGATCGATTTCGATTGCCGTCACCTGATGAAGGGTGGTATCAGCCTGGCTGCAATGAGGGAGAAGGAAAAAGAGGGAGAAGAAAAGGGAGAACTTGGAGATCCAGTGTCACTCTTCCTCAATGATCCCGATCCGTCGCTGCCCTCCCTCGTCGGACGCCGCAAACGAGGATAAGAGGGGGGCGACGTTGCTCTCAACTACATCGCCTCTTTTTAATTTTTATATTTTTATAATATATATATATATATATATATATATAGCCTCTTTTAATTTTTTTAATATTATTTTTATAATATAAATATAAATAAATTATATATATATATATATATATATATATATAAAAGCTATCGAGCGATATGTTAGGGCATATCGCTCAGTACGTTCGTACTGTACCTTACCGAGCAAAGCTTGGTATGCTGATACGGTACGAAATTACGAATCTTGTTCTGAAGTACGTTGGATGTATCTAGTAACATTGTAATGACTTCCATATGTTGTCATTGTGACATCATCTGTTTGTTTACTTTTATCATCCATATTGATTTTTGAGATTTAATACTATATGAGGTCACGTATACTATGAGATTTTTAAGAGATTCACACCTTAAACAGGTGATTGACTTAAATATTCTTTGATTTTTTTAATATGTTCAACTTTGTAAATGATCTTTATACAGCAACAAGTAGCTTTCCACGCTTGGTGTTCTTAGGCACACTACAACTTGGCTATGTTATCTGATTGTGATGTTCTGTAATGTTTTGTTTATGTTCAACTTTGTATATAATTTTTATACCACAGCAAGTAGCTTTCAGTGCTTTGATTGTATACTGTTGTTTTTTAGGCATATTATAACTGGGCTATTGCGATATCTGATCGTGCTAAAATGCGTGGACGTACCAAGGAGGCTGAAGAATTATGGAAACAGGTTGAACTTTAACTAGTCTGGTATCTCTTATACTCTATTATTGCTTCTTTTGGTTTTTCAAATACTGTTAAAGTTATTGATTCAATAATGTTTAAATCCTATAGTCAAACAATGATGATTTTGATCCACCACTTGACAGCTTTGCAAATAGGCTGATGTTTCTTCAAGATCCTTTTTTATTCACACTGTATAATTGTGTCATGCAGAAGCCATAGTGAAGATCGTCTTCCTTTGTGTTGTTACCCAAATCAAGGTTTTTCATACCAATGCATGTACCGCTCGATATGAGCGGTACATACTGGTCTGCCAGTTATCAGTCTGCAGACCACCCGCTACCGGGTGGTACGATTTCGATCGTCGACAGTTGATTGAGGGAGAAATCGATTGTCGACGGTCGATTGAGGGAGAAATCGATTGTCGACGGTCGATTGAGGGAGAAAAAGGGAAGAAGAAGAAGAGGAAAAGAGGAAAGAAGAAAGAAGAGGAGAAGAAGAAAGCATACCTCGCGTTGTCCTCGCCCGCGTGCCGTCGCTGCCCTCGCTCGTGGGTCGCCCGCGAGCTGTTATTGTCCTCGCCCTCGCTCGTGATTTTTCTCCCACGCAGTAGAAAGATCGAGGCGATGTCGTCCCTTTTTTCTTTTTTTAATATATTTAATATTTATTATAATATAATATAATATAATATTTTAATATACCGGGTGGTATGCATGTGCATACCGTCGAGTAGACAGTACCGTATCAGCACCAATAATATGTCGGTACATCGATAAGTAAAACTTTGACCCAAATATATGTGGGAAATTAGTCTGATATATGCATGTTAAATAATCTTTGTTTGTCACATATGAGCTTATTCTCTTGGGTGACAAAATTAAAATTGATCAAGCAGATGAGCCTGAAAAACATATGACTTAAATACTTATTTTCCTTTTTATGACTTTTAGGACCTTGTTAAAACTGATTAAGTAGATGAGCCTGAAGAACACACAACTTAATACCCATTTTCCTTTTTAAGACTTTTAGGACCTTTTTAAAAACAAAGATGCTATCGTTTTATTTTTATTTCTTGTTTTCTTTTCCTTTTGTCTTGAACTTATTCGGACTTCGTATTGTCACAGACAAATCTGTAAACAAAGTGTTCGATGTAATGTTTATATATATCCATGTTTTTCGGTTTTGTTCGTGCTTTGCATAATATATAGAGGGCTTCTAGGAGGCTTGACAGCCACATATTGGTTGGCTTTTGTAGTTGTTTTAGTCATGTAAACACAAGTTGTGTACAATCATCGTGTAGAGGCAAAACTGCCCAAAAATAGGCCATCCAAGCAGTCGTTTTTTGGGTTTTCTAGCTCCATATAGTGGTGTGGAGTGTTAGCCCACACAACACTCAAGAGCTACCCAGGTGGCACATGGTTAGATGGGCTTTTGGGGTAGTGGCTAGGGTTGGTTTATTGTCTTGTTTCATAACAGTGTTTGGGCACTTATGGGGACTTTTGGTCGTGGCAGACTACCTTGGATCCTTTGTAGTGCGATCGTTTAGAGCTTGTGAAGTCTATTTATAATTTGCATTGCCTATCAAGTGTTTGCTGAAATGGTTGCTTGTGAGATCCCGAGTTAAACATTTTCTTTAACTGTCTTCTCTCTTGCAGGTCCTTAAGGGACTATAAAAGGTTTCAGGTATGCTAACCCTTTGTGGACGGACACGCAAGGGTGTCGCATGACTTAGGCAAAACCAACTAAATCACTTATGTGTCAGAGCGAGACAAGCACACTTAGAAACATGTGGTATGCAAACGTGGAGGACCTAGTTGTCACGAACAAAGCTATAAACATAGTGTTCGATGTAATGCTTATTTAGAGGGCTGACAATAGGCTTGATAGCTCCATTTTGGTTGGCTTTGGTGGTTGTTTTAGGCTTGTAAACGAAGGTTGTGTCATGTGGGTACTTGTGGGGATGGTCAGTGGTGGACTACCTTTGACCCTCTGTTGTACAATCATTCAGAGCTTACGAAGTCTATGTTTGTATTTGCATTGCCTATCAAGTGTTGCTGAAATGATTTCTCGTGGATCTCGAGTTAGACACTTTCTTTAACCCGTCTTCTCTTTTGTAGGTCCTTAAGAGACCCTAAGAGGTTTCGGGGAGGTTGGCCCTTTGCAGATAGAACGCAATGGTGCCGTATGACTTAGGCAAAACCAGCGAAGTTTGTGATAGATGGTTTCAGAGTGGGACACGCCAACATAGAAACACTTGACATGCAAATATGGGGGACCTAGAGGGTAGCCAGCATATGTGATCGTTTGGGGGAAACGAGCAATGAGATGTAGGGAAAGGAGTCGGTCAGAGGAGCGACCATCTGAGATTGGCATTCAGAGGAATGGCCAACCCTTCGCGCGAGAGGCACCACAAGAACAAGCAAGCTGAGAAGTATACGTAGCGCACAAAGGTTGGGATGACTGAGTTCGAGTTACCGCTCGACGTTGGCAACCAAACTTGACGGTGCTCAAGGCAAGCAGAGTGCTTGGAAAAGAATGAGACCATGCAAGGTGGGATGGTTGCTCAACGACCGAAAGAGTTGTGCAAAACTTACAGAGGTGAGGGGAATTGCTAACTCAAAGAATTCGGTACTCATGCAACGACTTGTATGCGGAGGATGGATTGTCCATGGCCATTCCAAGGCGATCGAAACTCGGCCGAAAAGCCATAGAGCATTGAAACTTTCTCCTCGGCATTTGAAGGATACGTTTATAGGAGGCTAAAATGTGTAGCAAGTTTAGCATGTTGCTAGGCCTTGAGGGGTGCAGCGGGGGGTATTGGCGAAGAGTCGCAATCTAGTAACTACATTTGCGAGGGCAGAACTTTGCACAGTTTGTTCAGCAAGGCAGAGTAGTCCAAAGCGATGGTGGTCTTTCAAACTTCCAAAGAGAAGGATGTGAAGAGGAAAGTTGTTTCAACGGGATAGATATCTAGGAGGGATAAGTTCTGATTCTCCAGAGGAAAAATCATGTGTAACAGATTGCATATGTTGAGGAGTACCTCAAGACAACAACTCCACAAAGCTCAATGGATCAAGAGAGCTGTGAGGATTCATCGTGTGATCTTGCATGAGGTAATGCTTGGTGGATGCATTGCGATATCGAGTTGGGGAGCGACCTAAGGCAACACCAAACAAAGGCATACCAATGTGGAAATCCGACTCAATGGAGGGTTGACCCGTGGGATGGTGGGTGCGACGGCCACCATCCCATGGAGCGAAACAATTTGGGTGGAACTTAGTGAAGTGCCCAAGTTGCATGAAGGAAATCGACATAGAAGATGAAACATGGAGCAGAGGCACGAAGCTTTCCTTGGAAAAGGTTAAGGACATGAACTCTTGCAAAGACGAGTGGGATCATGTCGTTCCATGGTCCCTCATTTTAATTAAGTGGACTTATCCTGCATGGTGCCAAAGACGAAGGGAGCTTCGAGGCATATGCACCTTATCTCAGTGAAGTACTTGATAAAGGAACTAAGGCGACTTAATTTGCGGAAGTGAAGTTAGGGTTAGAAGATCTTAGGACGGGGCAAGAGGACGCAAAGTCGGATACTCTTGAAGAACATGTCGTAGTGTTGCCATTCGAGTCGTTACGAAGGAAGCAGTGCACAACAAAGATTGTGCTGGGGGGCAGAGGCCTAGGAACTAGACAATGGTGCACCAATTGTCAATGGACTTCGAGAGCTTATAGGTGACGGACTATGCTAGAGTTGTGCTTCGTTCTGGTGTGACCCGAGAGTAGGTGATAAAGGTCGATTGCCAAAGGAGTGAACACAATCGGAGGTGGCGGAGGCCTTGTGATGCGGTGGCAGAGGCCACACATAAAGAGATCATAGTTCAAGCTTATCCCACGAAGATCTGAATGCAATGGAGATGCCACCGGGAGGCGACATGGTGCAGCGAATCGTGGTAAAATAGTTTGAGGCAATGCAATACACACGGGATAGGTCCCGCGAGGGACTTGAATTGATCATGCAGAGATATGATCAGAGCTGCTGGGAGCTCCACTTTAGTGAACAACACGACGACAGGAAGACTATGGATTCAAGGAGTGGATGCCATGGTACCGCGAGTCTCCTGTGCTTACATTGAATTTTGCATCAGATTAAAGCCTCAGTCATCAACATATGAGGGCTGTGTACCACCGTGGGAGAATTTCAAGTGCAAATCCCAGTTAGTCCCATGGAGGGGGTTTGATCATATAGAGGTATAATCAGAGTAATTGGAGAGTTAGACTGTTTCAGAGCTCATATTCGCTGAAGGGAGCCTGATAAGTTAGAGGACAAGGTCAGACAACGAAAGTTACTACCAAGGAAGCAAAAGGGGACAGAAGTGGTCGACACCTGCAACATGATAACAGAGGCCATGCATGGGAGTTGCAGTTTGTCTTTCCATCGACCAAGGAGAACTACACTGAGAACACAGAGGTGTTGAAGTAGGTGGTCGAAAGGGGTGTGGAAGCGACGACGAGTCCAGAGGGACCTAGCTACCCAAAAACAAGCATCAGTTAGAATGGAGGTGTACTCAAAGGAGTGCCACAGTATCACTGAGGTAGACCTACCAATCGCGAAGAAGGGGACGCAGATGCGAGGCGACAAATAGTAGCGCCATGGGTATGGTAGTGCTATGGTATCGTAGAGGTGTGACTTCCGTGGAGTCATTGATCCTTAGCTCTCATGGAGGGAGAGCGTTTGGTCGTGAAAAGGGTTAAGGAGGTAGAGAATGCAAAGGCAAACTCCAAGTACCAAGATAAGGCTGAAGGGTAGAGGCCGGGGAACTTCGTAAGACCAGTGTCAATGTGTTTGTCATCAAAATAGCCGTAAGTGGAGGACTTTGGGTTGATGCAGGAGTGCTCGAAAGGGATGAAGTAGGCAGTACGCAGTGCTGAACCTTTTATATTCAGAGTAGGTGACAAAGATGATGGAGAAGACGATACAATCCCATAGGTGACCAAAACTATTGGAGACTTGCTCTAAGTCGAGCAAAATTTTGCTTTTTTCGGGTAAAACTTCTTGTATTTAAGAAGTCGATGACAGTGAGAAAGTGAATCACCGTAGCTAACTCAATGTAAGGAGTGCAAACACTTCGAATGCTTTGGACGTGTGAGCAAACAACGGGCGAAGGCTAATAACCAGCTCGATATATGGAATATAACCCTCGAGGAGGCGGGCGAAGTCGAGTAACCTTTGCATTCTAAACCCTTAAAAAATTGGACGAAATCGAGTATCCCAATTCTTTTATTTACCCAGTAGAGGAGCCCTGCACAGGTTTAAAGACCCTTGGAAGAAATTTAGCAGAAGACAACAATTGTCAAATCCTCACTAATGGTGATCGGTGTAACTGAGAATAGACTATCTGCTTTATTTCCCAACAGAATACCAATCGAAAGCAGCAGTGATTTGAACCTACTTGGAGGCGATAACTAAGTGGAAGGGGAATCGATGGGCAAATTTTAATGAGAAATGACTCTAAAAACTTTAAAGTTGCAAGGCGATGCTCGTAAAAGCTCCAACAAGCATTCACTTAGTTCAAGCGACATGAGATGTTTGTGAGATTGATGCATAACAAGGATGGTCTTTTCCTTCATTAAAAAGATCTGCAGGAACCAACAAGGATTAGCACAACTTAGTTGACCCCCCACTAGAGTCAAAGTCATTGACGAGTTGAAGTAGCATGGTGGATCAATGTTCGACTACTTAACAATAGTGGCATAGAGCAACTGGGAGTCAAGAGGCGCGTTGTAGCTGGAGCAGAAGATTAAAGATTCAATAAAGGCGAGGAGATGCAACGTTTGCAAAGGCTTCGACGAGGGTGTCGAAGGAATAAGTGGGGGAGAATGTCACGGACAAACCTATAAACAGGGTGTTCGATGTTATGCTCATGTATGTCTACGTCTTTCGGTTTTGTTTATGCTTTGCATAGCATGTAGAGTGCTGATAGTAAGCTTGGCAATCCCATTTTGGTTGGCTTTGATGGTCATTCTAGGCTTGTAAACGAAGGTTGTGTCATATGAGCACTTGTGGCAATTTTGGTCTGTGATGGACCACCTTCGCCCTTTGTTGTGCGATCATTCAGAGCTTGCGAAGTCCATGTTTGTAATTTGCATTACCTATCAAGTGTTTGCTGAAATGATTGCTTGTGAATCCCGAGTTAAATGCTTTCTTTAACTTGTCTTTTGTAGGTTTTTAACAGACCCTAAGAGATTTCGGAGAGGTTGGCCCTTTGTGGATGGACATGCAAGGGTGCCGCATGACTAAGGAAAAACCAACTAAGTCCGTGACATAGTGGGCTGTATTGAGGATAGTCAACACATGTGATTGGTTGAGGGAGACAGGCGTAGAGACGTAGGTTAAGGAGTCACTTAGAGGAGTGGACATCTGAGATTGACATTTAGAAGAATGACTAACCCTTTATATGAGAAACATCACGAGGACAAGCGAGTTAGAAAGAACGTATAGTGCATAAAAGTTGGGATACTTGAGTTCGAGTTATGACTTGATATTGACAACCAAACTTGATGGTGCTTAAGGTAAGTAGCATCGGGCAAAATATTAGACGGTGCTTGTGAATCCCGAGTTAAATGCTTTCTTTAACTCGTCTTGTCTTTTGTAGGTTTTTAACAGACCTTAAGAGATTTCAGAGAGGTTGACCCTTTGTGGATGGAAATGCAAGGGTGCCATACGACTTAGGCAAAACCAACTAAGTCTGTGACAGTGGGCTGCATTGAGGATAGTCAACACATGTGATTGGTTGAGGGAGACGGGCGTAGAGACGTAGGTTAAAGAGTCACTTAGAGGAGTGGACATCTGAGATTGACATTCAGAAGAATGACTAACCGTTTATATGAGAAACACCACGAGGACAAGCGAGTTAGAAAGAACGTATAGTGCATAAAGTTGGGATACTTGAGTTCGAGTTATGACTTGACGTTGACAACCAAACTTGACGGTGCTTAAGGTAAGTAGCATCGGGCAAAAGATTAGACTGTGCAAAAGAGGGATGGGTTGCTCGACGATTGAAAGAGTTGTGCAAAGTTTATAGAGGTGAAGAGAATTGCTAATTCGAATTCGGTTATCATGCAAGGCCTTGTACATGGACAATAGACTGTTCGTGGCCATCGCAAAGCGATCACAACTTGACACCATGAATTATGGAAGGTTTCTCTTCGGGATGAGAATGATACGTCTATAGGAGGCTGAAGTGTGTAGTAAGTTCAACATGTTGCTAGACTTTGAGGGGCATAACGAGGGTTGTATTAGCAAAGAGTTGCAATCTAGCAAGTGCGTCTTCGATGGCGGAATGGTGCATAATTTATTTAATAAGGTGGAGTAGGCCAAGGGGATGGACTCTAAAACTCCTAGAGGAAAGGATATGAAGAGAAAATTTGCTCGAACGAGATATATATCTGGGAGGGATATGTCTCGTTTCTCTAGAGGAAGAATCATGTGCAACAGATCACACATGTTGAGGGGGTACCTTAAGACAATAACTCCATAAGTCTTAACGGATCGAGCGAGCGTCGAGGAGTTGTCACATGATCTTGTATGAGGCAATGCATTGGTGGATGCATTGCCAGATAAAGTGTGAGAGCAACCTTAGGCAACACCAAATGAAAGCACACTTAAAGCTGATGTGGAGATCAGACACAACAATGGGTTGACTCGTGGAATGGTGGGCACGAGGGCCATCATCAACTCAATGCATATCGAGGAGCGGAGTAACTTGAGTGGAACTCGGTGAAGTGCCTAAGCCGTATGAAGGGAGTTAACATATAAGATGGAACATAAAGCAAAGGCATAAAGATTTTCTTGGATAGAAGTCAAGGACATGAACTATTGTAGAGGCAAGAGCGAAATCATGTTGTTCTATGGGCCCCTCGTTTTGACGGAGCGAACTCATCTTGCATAGTATCAGTGTTGAATAGAGCTTCGAGACACATGCACCTTATCTCGACGAAGCAATTGATGGAGGGACTAAGACAACTCAACTTGCAGAGGCGAAGTTGGGGTCAGAAGGCCTTGGCACGGGACAAGAAGACGCGGAGGTGGGTACTATTGAAGACTATGTCGCGATGCTACTATTCGAGTTGTTGTAAAGGATGCTATGCGTAACATAGATTGTGTTGGGGGCAGAGGCCCAAAATCCAAACAATGGTGCACCAATTTCAATGAAGACGATCTACTTCGAGAGTTGTTGGGCGACAGATTGTCCTAGGGCTATGCTTCGTCCATGTGTGACCCGAGAGCGGGTGGACAAAGATTAATTGCCAAAGGAGCGAATATAATTGAATGTGGCGGAGGTCATGGGATGTGTTGGCAGAGGCCACACATAAAGAGATCGCAGTCCGAGTTCATCCCACATAGACCAGAATGCAATGGAGATGTGACCAGGAGATGATATGGTGCGATAAATCGTTGTGGAACAATTCGAGGGGATGAGACACACATGGGAGAAGTCCCATGAGGGACAATCTTATAGAGGAATGATCGAGAGCTACTGGGAACATCACTTAAGCGAACAACGTAACAACAAGAAGGGTTATCGAATCAAGGAGTGAATGCTATGGTACCTTAAAGGTGGGTCTTTTGTGCGTGTAATGAATTTTACATCGGATGAAAGCCTTGGTTATCAGCATATGGGAGCTATATACCACTGAGGGAGAATTCCGAGTGCGATGACAACTGATTTCCATTGGGGGGGATTTAATCATATAAGTGCATGATTGGAGCGATTGGAGAGTTAGACTGCTCCGGAGCTAATATTCGCTTGAGGGAGCCTGATTATTTAGAGGACAAAGTCGAGTGAGCGAACGTTGCTGCCAAGGATGAATCGGCACGAGCCTTGCAACACGCTAGCAACGGCCATGCGTAGGAATTGCAGTTTGTCTTTCCATCGACCAAGGGGAACTACTAGGAAAATATAGTTGTGTTGAAACAGATCGTCGAAAAGGAGCGAGGAAGTGACGATGAGTCTATAGGGACATAGCTATCCAAAACCAAACATCGATTAGGATAGAGGTGGACTTAGAGGAGTCCTATAGTGTTGCGGAGGTGGATCTATCAATCACGAAGAAAGGGACGTAGATGTGATGCAACAGATAGTAGGGCCATGGGCAAGATAGCGCTATGGTACCGGAGAAGCAAAATTTTCATGGAGTTATCAATTTGTTGCTCTCATGGAGGGAGAGTGCGTAGTCGTGAAAGGGGCCAAGGAGATGGAGAATATAGAGGCAAACTCTAAGTATCGAGACAAGACCGAAGGGTAGAGGCCAAGGAACTTGGTAACAAGGTTCTCCATTTCGTTCTGTATTGCCCGGTACGGGTGGTATATACTGGTCCGACAGGATCCCGGTACGCGGACCACCCACTACCGGGCGGTACCGTCGAAATCGATCGTCGGTGGTCGATTTCGACCGTCGGTGGTCGATTGAGGGAGAAAGAAGAGGGAGAAGAAGAAAAGGGAGAAACGAGGGAGATACCTGATTTTCCCTAGTTCTTCATGTGATCCGTCGCTCGCGGGCGATTCTTCGTCGGTGGGCTTCCTTGTCCCCGCGCGGGGAGACGAGGTGAGAAAGGAGAAGGGAACGACGTCGGTTCATCTCCCTACGCGGGGAGAAGGGAGAACGAGGCGACACTTTATCTCCCCGTATGGAGAGAAGGGAGAACGAGGCGACGCCTCATCTCCTCACGCGGGAATAAGGAGATGCCTTGTCTCCTCGTTTATATATTTTTAATATATATTACAAGGTTTGACTTATCGGTCCATACCGGTGTACCGACATATTATCGGTACCGGTGTGGTACCTATACTAGGCGGTATGCACAGTATGTACCACCTGATATATTAAAATATAATTTAATATTTTTATAATATTATATTATATACTATTAATATATTAAAATATTAAAAAAAGAAAAGGGGTGACGTCGCCTCGATCTTTCTCCCTGCGTGGGGAGACGTTTCGTCTCCTCGTGTAGGAGAAAAAGCGCCTGCGGGCGGTGACGGCACGGTACTCTTTCTTATCCTCTTCTTTTTTCTTCTTTTCTCTTCTTTTTCTCTTTTTCTTCCTCAATTGACCGTCGACGGTCGATCTTTGGCAGTACCGCCCGTTAGCGGTACAATCCCAGAGGTGACCAAAACTACTAAAGACTTGCTCCAAGTTAGGGTGGAATTTTACTTTTTTTGGGACAATTTCTTGCATTCCAGAAGTTCGATGGCAGTGAGGAGGCAGATTGCAGTAGATAACTCAATACAAGGAGTACAAACACTTCGGGTGCTTCAAAAGTGTGAGTAAAGAGCAGGTGAAGACTAGTAACCAACTTGATGTATGAAGTATAACTCTCGAGGAGCTGGGCGAAGTCAAGTAATTTTGCCTTCTTAACTCTTAAGAGAATGGACGAAATCGAGTACCCCAATTTTCTTATTTATCCAAGAGGGGAGCTCTGCACATGCTTAAAGACCACTTGAAGAAACTTTGTGCAACAGTTGTCAAATCCTCACCAATGGTGATCGGTTTTACTTAAAGTAGATTGACTACTTTCTACAGAATGCCAATCAAAAGCGAAAGTGATGGAACCTACTTGGAGGCAACAACTAAGTTATTGAGGAATCAATAGGCAAATTTTGTGAAGTAAAGACCTTAAAAACTTCAAAGTTTGTGAGGTGATGCTCATTAAGACTCCAACATGCATCCATCTTGTTCAAGCAGCACGAGACATTTGAGAGACTGGCATACAATAATAAAGGTCTTTTCTTCATCTAAGGGATCCACAGGAACCAATAAGGATCAACACAACTTGATCGACCTGACACCACAATCAGAGTCATTGTTTAGTTAAAATAGCATTGGTGGATCAAAGTTCGATTACTCAACAATAGAGGCGAAGAGTAGCTTGGAGCAAGAGGCATGTTACAACTGAGCAAAAGGTTGAAGATTCAATAAAGGCGAGGAGATGTAGTGTCCGCAAAGGCTTCAATGAGGACATCGAAAGAATATATGGGGGAGAATACCACGAACAAATTTGTAAACTAGATATTTGATATAATGTTTATGTATGCCCATGTCTTTTGGTTTTGTTCATGCCTTGCACAACATGTAGAGGGCTTGCATTAGGCTTGACAACCCTATTTTGGTTGGCTTTTGTGGTCGTTTTAGTTCTGTAAATGTAGGTTGTGTTGAGTCATCATGTAGAGGTAAAAGTCCCCAAAAACAGATTATCTAGGTGGCCATTTTGAGGGTTTTCTAGCTTCGCAGAGTAGTGCGAAGTGTCAGCTAGCATAATACCCAGGAGTTACCAGGGTGGCACATGGTTGGAAGAGCCTTTGGGTAGTGTCTAGGGTTGATTACTGCCTTGTTCCGCAGTAGTGTCATATGGGCACTTGTGGGGACTTTTAAGTCATGATCGACCACCTTGTCCCCTTTGTTGTGCGATTGTTTAGAACTCTATATTTGTAATTTGCATTGCCTGTCAAGTCTTTACTTAAATGGTTGCTTGTGGAAGTCCGAGTTACAACGCTTTGTCTATCCCATCTTCTCTTTTGCAAGTCTTTAAGGGACCATAAGAGGTTTCAGGGAGGTTAACCCTTTGTGAACGGACATGCAAGGGTGCCGCATGACTTAGGAAAACCAGTTAAGTACGTGATAGTATGTCGTACTGTTTTCATGTAACTTTCATTTATGAAGGTGACATTATTTTTTATTTTTTATATTGAAAAATTATTATTTCAAGTTTAGTCGAAGATCATATCAGAATAAACTTTGAACAACCTGGATGGATTTTGTTGAGAAATCTATTGAGCAAGATTATAAAGTAAATTTACAAATTTGTTTAGAGAACTACAGTATCCAAGGGAAAAAAGAAGAGTACCAGCACATTAAACTTTAATATTATTTCAATTGCATATGGGCAATGATAAATGATCAAGGAAATGACAATAAGGTAGAACAGCATTTTTGTTTCATGATATGAAGATGGGAAAAAATGGCTATTGTCATTGTCTTCTGTAAACATTTAAAACCAAGATGATGAACTTGTTTGGCTAGGGCATTTAAAAAGTGTCCATTTTAAAGGGATTGTTTCATGGTCCATGTGCTAGAAAAAAGGATGATAATAACAGCATTGATTAGGTAAAAGTTAGGGTTGATATCCATGAACAAAGGAGGTTCACAATGGTTATATAGTTTGGGTGACAATAACCCAATTAGGCCCAATTAGGGGTTGATGAGCATTTAATTAGTTCATACATCTCAAAAACAACAAATCCATGTGACCCAAGCCATGTATACCATGTATCCAATGACAGGTTCGAGAAAATTAGCCTTGGCTACTAGTTAAGTTCTTAAATAGAATGTATTTAAAGGACTTGGATCTCTGTTCAAAACTGGTTTCAGCAACCGATTGAATCGGTATGATATCGGTATACCGACCTATCACATCTAGCATCATAGAAGAAATAATAAAATTTTAGGTACCAATCAGTACTGACCTATATGATCTGGTCTTGCTCTTTGGTTGGGCTGGTAAATACTGGCATACATAGAGGTCTGACCTCTATTTAAAGCTTTGCCCTTCTTTCAATGATAATTATTTTAGAAAGAGAGATGAGTAATTATGATTCTTCTAATGTAGAAGTCGATTATTATCGTGTGATGTACACAAAATATAATGTTACCGACAAGGTTCGCAATCTCGTACCGTACCGACATATCGATTAGCTATCGGTATGGTACATACTGAATTATACCAAGCTATACCGAGTATACCAACACATGATATATTAAGGTACCGAGCTGTACCGAGCATACCGGTCCTCTATCGGACCGGTACGTACCGAGCATACCGGCCGTATGATACGGTATTGCAGACCTTGGTTAATGATGTATATTTGTACTTCTACTTATTTATTTTAGGTCATTACTAGTTGAATTGGAGTTTGCTTATATTGTCTATGTGAAAATTAGATTTCAGTGTTTTTACGCTCATCTGATTTGCAAACAACCCACATTTATCTCTTGTATGGGAAAGCAATTAGTCCCACGAAAGACCACAACAATTGATTAAAGATGGTGTATTGTAAGATCATGTAAAATGAACGAAGAATTGAATATCATGAACAATTACTTGTGTGTCCTCATGTAAGCTGGAACCTTTTAAAGATTATAATATAGTTGAAAATTATAATGTTTTATTGCCTAAGCTAAATGTTCTCAAATTACAGGACCATAATGATCTCATCTAACTTGTGGTCCATTGGATTTTCTATAATCCATGTAATTCTTTACTGTGCAGCTCGGTACATCTATTTTCCACTTTTCACACTTTGCACAAATTGGTTGATGCATTGCCTAAAGAAGATATGTCCAAGCAGATGCCAACTGCATAAGGACTAAAATTTCATTTGATTGCTATCTTAACTGCCAACTTAATGATTCAACTATTATAAATTTTCTGCATTGTTTGCTTCGATTTTTTTTCCTTTTACTGTTGCATTTTTTGAATGTTCTTGCAGCCCTCATAACATCCCTTTTCTTTATAGGCAACAAAGAAATATGAGAAAGCTGTTCAGCTTAACTGGAACAGCCCACAGGTCAGCTATATTTATGTAACATTATGTTTTTTTTGCAGTTCTTTTTTTCATTTATGTTCTATCTTGCCAATATTTCTATAACTTTTCCATCATGGGCTTTATTTCTTGATATGGTTAAAATTTTCCTGTTCTTGTCTGTTGATCTAATTTCCGCTGGTACTAATCATTTAACATATATGGCTGCTTTCTGTTTACTTAATCTGCTGGGTCAGAACTTCAGTGGATCTATGAAGCAATCTAATATTATGCTGAAATATCTATGTTTTGTTGCATAAATTGAAAATAACCTCTGGGTGTTGAATGAATACATTCCTTCAACTTTTTTCAATTTTATGTTATATAACATTCAGACAGAAACTAACTTAATTAAATGCCTATAAGTATAAATGGTCTATATGATGTTGGCTGGACACTAAAATTAAATTGCTTGACATATACATCACATGAGGCAGAGCCTTGATGCCAGTGTAAGATTGTTCTGAGTGATCGAGGTTCCTGTCAAAGAAAGCTTACAAGGCAAGGTTATGGATGTTGACCCTTAGAACTTGTATTGGTGGGAACCTTATGGACTATGCTGCCCCTGTTTAATTCACAAATATTCCCGAATCTGCTGGAAGTTCTGATGATACTCTTGCTGGAGTTCAAAAGCATTTATCAAATATTTGCTTTTCATGGTGCTCATCATCTTTATTCATAGGATGTGACTACTGATAATTTTGTTTACGTAAGGTTTTTTGTTTCAAAGTGTCCAACCTGGTATAGATTTACCGATGCAATTGTTTGGCTTCATTTAGCTCCATTAATAGGAGAATTACTTTTAACAATTGCTGGCGATTGGTATGAGAAAATTAATATATGTTTATCTCGTACACTTAATAGGCTGGAGATTAGTGACGAAACTGTGTTTGTGGTGCTTCTATAAGTTATTTAAATCAAGGTTTGCAATTTCGACATTTACCGCTCGGTACGGGCGGTACATATCGGTTCGACAGGTTGTCGGTATGCGGACCGCCCTGTCACGGGCTTAGCTGATTTTGCCTAAGCCATGTGGCACCTATGTGTGTCAGTCCGCAAAGGTCAGCCTTCCCCAAGATCTCCTAAGGTCCCTTAGACTTACAAAAGAGAAAACGGGCCAGAAGAAGCAATTCCAACGGGATCCACAAGCAATTGCTCAAGCAAACACTTTATAAAACCAATACAAATTACACTCGTGGACATTATAAAATCAGAAAGGTTGCATACAAATGATAATGGTCTATTACAGATCGAAGTCCCCATAAGTGCTTATAAGACACACTCGTATTTACAAACCAAATTTGCTAAAAAGCAAACCAAACTAGCTAAGCCTCGCAAGCCCGTCTTCATTGCAGGTATATACACAACCAAGGACACGGACAAACATGAGCATTTCATCGAACACCTTGTTTACATTGTTGTCGTGACATTCTCCCCACTAATTCCTTGATGTCCTCGTCGAAGCCAGATCTGCGTCTCCTCGCATTTCTTGAATCTTTAATCTTCGCTTTGGGCAACATGCCCCTTTGGCTCTCCGTCGCTCTCTGCCGCTGTTGTTAAGTAGTTGAACTCGATCCGCCATACTGCTTCAACTCACCAATGACCGAATCTGGTGTGGGGTTGGTTGAGTTGTGCTAATCCTTGTTGACTATCACAGATCCATTTGATGAAGGAGAAGACTTACCTTATTATGCGCCAGTATCATAGTATACTCATGTTGCTTGAACTGGGTGGATGCTTGTTGGAACTTTGACGAGCATCGCCTCGCAGACTTTAATGTTTTTGAGGTCCTTCCTCTACAATGTTTGTCCATGGATCCTTTCACGTTTAGTTATCACTTCCAAGTAGGTTCGCATCACTCTCGCTTTCAATTGGCATTCAATTGGAAAATGAAGCGGACAATCTACTCTCAGTAGTACTGATCACCAATGGTGAGGATTTGACAACTATTGTCTTCCATAAACTTTCTCTGAAGGGTTATTGAACTTATGCAGAGCTCCTCTGCTGGATAAGTAAGAGAACTGGGATGCTCGACTTCACCCATTCTCTTAGTAGTTGAGAAGGCAAGTTACTTGGCTTCGCTCACGACCTCGAGTTAAGAGAATTGGGGTACTTGGTTTTGCCCATTCTCTGGAGCTGAGAAGGCAAAGGTTACTCGATTTCGCCTGCCTTATCGAGTTTGTACTTCATGCATTGAGCTGGTTACTAACATTCGCCCGCTCTTTGCTCACACTTTTGAAGCACTTGAAGTGTTTGCACTCCTTGCATTGAGTTAGCTACTGTGATCCGCCTTCTCACTGCCATTGAACTTCTGGAATGCAAGAAGTTTCGCTCTCAAAGAGCAAAAGTTTACTCCAATTTGGAGTAAGTCTTTGATAGTTTTGGTCGCCTCTGGGATTGTACCGTCTTCTCCATCACCATTGCCACCTACTCCTCTGAGTAAAAAGTTACAGTACTGTGTACTGCCTACTTCGTTCCTTGGTCGAGCACTTTTGCATCAACCCGAAGTCCCTCGCTTTCGGCTATCTTGATGAGAAGCCCATTGACACCGGTCTTATGAAGTTCCTTGGCCTCTGCCCTTCCGCCGTGTCTTGGTACTTGGAGTTTGCCTTTGCATTCTCCACCTCCTCGGCCCCTTTTACGACCAATGCTCTCCCTCCATGAGAGCAAGGGATCGATGACTCCATGGAAGTCCTGCCTCTGTGGTACCATGGTGTTGCTAAGCACATAGCCCTACTATCCGTTGCGTTGCATCTGTATCCCTTCCTTCGCGATCGGTAGATCCGCCTCTGCGGCATTGTGGTGCTCCTTCGAGTCCACCTCCTTTCTAACCGACGCTTTGCTTTTAGGTAGTTGAGCCCCACTAGACTCGTCGTCGCTTCCTCTCCCCTTTCGACCACCTGCTTCAACACCACTGTGTCCTAGCAGTTCTCCTTGGTCGATGGAAAGACAGACTGCAACTCTCATGCATGGTCTCTGCCATCTTGTTGGGCTTACACCGATTCTGTTCTCCTTAGCTTACTTAGTAGCAACGTTCACTTACTCGGCTTTGTCCTCTGACTTGCCGAGATTCCTTAAGCGAATATGAGCACTGAAGCAGTCCAACTCTCCAGTCGCTCCGATCATATCTTTGTATAATCAAGTCCCCTCCATGGGACCCACTGGTACTTGCAATCTGACTTATCCCTCGGTGGTACACAGCCCCTATATGTTGATGACTAAGGCTTTCATCTTATGCAAGCTTCGATGCACACACACGGAAGACCCGCCTCTGCGGTACCATGACATTCACCCATTGAATCGACAACCCTTCTTGCCGTTGCATTGTTCACCGAAGTGGAGCTCCCAACAGCTCTTGATCATTTACATGATCACGTCCCCCTCCATGGGACTCACCGGTACTTGCACTTGGACTTCTTCCCCGGTGGTATACAACCCTCATATGCTGGTGACTAAGACTTTCATCAATGTAAGCTCCGACGCACACACGAAGTCCCGCCTTTGCGGTACCATGACATTCACTCCTTGAATCCATAGCCCTTCTTCTTGTTGTGTCGTACACCAAAATGGAGCTCCCAGTAACTCCTGATCATACCTCCGCATGATCTTGTCCCTCACGGGACACGATCGCTTGTGTTGCATTGCCACAAACTATTCCACCACGATCCGCTGCACTATGTCGCCTCCTAGTGACATCTCCATTGCATACAGATTTTCGTGTGATGAATTCGGACTACGACTTCTCCATGTGTGGCCTCTGCCAACACCTCGTAGGGCCTCCGCCATCTTCGATTTTTAGTTTTCTCCCTTGGCAAGTCACCTTTGTCCCCCCACTCTTGGGTCACACCCGGATGAAGCATAGCTCTAGGACAATCCGTCGCTTAGTAGCTCCGGAAGTCCCCTGACTACGCTAAAGTTGGTGCACCATTGTCTGGATCTTGGGCCTCTATCCCCTACTAGCACAATCTCTGCTATGCACCACTTGTTCCTGACAACTCGAATGGCAACACTGTGGCATATTCTTGAAGAGTACCCGTCTCTGCGTCCTCTTGCCCCGTGCTAAGGTATCCTGATCCCAACTTTGCCTCTGCAAGTTGAATCACCTTCGTTACTTCGTTAAATGCATCTCTGAGGTAACTTGCATGTGCCTCGAAGTTCCCTTTATCTTTGGCACCATGCAAGATAAGTACGCCCTATTAGAATGAAGAACCCATGAAACGACATGATCCCACTCTTGCCTCTACAAGAGTACATGCCCTTGACCTCTGACCAAGGATAGCTTCGTGCCTCTGTTCCATCTTCTATGTCGACTTCCTTCATGCAGCTTGGATACTTTACTAAGTTCCACCCAAGTCGCTCTGCTCCTCGATTTGCATTGAGTTGATAGTGGCCCTCGCATCCACCATTCCACGGGTCAGCCCTCCGTTGAGTTCAATTTCTGCATCGACTCTAAGTGTGCCTTCATATGATGTTGCCTTGGATTGCTTCCCCACTTGATCTCGAAATGCATCCACTAATGCATTACATCATTCGAGATCATATGACAACTCTTCGTCACTCGGTCCGTTGAGCTTTGTGGAGATATTACCTTGAGAAACTCTTTCTTAATATGTGCGGTCTGTTGCACATGATTCTCCCTCTAGAGAACTAGGACTTATCCCTCTTGGATATCTGTCCTGTTGGAGCAACTTTCTCTTTACATACTTCCCACTGGAAATTTCGGAGACCACCATCCCCTTTGGATTACTCCGTTTTGCTGAGCAACTTGTGTCTTGTTCTGGCCCCGTAAATGCACTTGCTAGATTGCGACCCTTCGCCAATACAGTCCCCACTGTACCCTTCAAGGTCTAGCAATGTGCCGAACTTATTACATATTTCAGCTGCCTACTAACGTATCCTTTCCATGTCGAAGAGAAAGTTCGATGCTCCATGGCGTCGAGTTCGTGCGCCTTGGGATGGCCACGAACACTCCGTCGTTCGTACAAGCCCTTGCATGAGTATCGAATCCTTCAAGTTAGCAATTCCCTTCACCTCTGTGAGCTTTGCACAACTCTTTCGGTCATTACGCAACACCTCCCACTTTGCACGGTCCCATCTTTCACCAAGCGCCCCGCTTTGCCTTGAGCATCGTCAAGTTTGGTTGCTAACGTCGAGCTATAGCTCGAACTCAACTATCCCAATCTTTGTGCGCTACACATTCTTCTTCGCTTGCTTGTCCTCGTAGTGCCTCTCGCGCAAAAGGTTGGCCGTTCCTCTGAATGCCAAACCTGGATACCCGCTCCTCTAAGCGACTCCTTTCACTACATCTCAATGTCTGTTTCTCCCAAACGATTGCACGTGCTGGATGTCCTCCATACAGCCCAGTTAGGTCCCCCACGTTTGTATGGCGAATGTTTCTGCGTATACTTGTCCCGCTCTGATACCACACAATCATGGGCTTAGTTGATTTTGCGTAAGCCGTGCGACACTTTTGCATGTCCGTCTGCAAAGGTCAGCCTTCCCTGAGATCTCCTAAGGTCCCTTAGGCTTACAAAAGAGAAAACGGGCCAGAAGAAGCAATTCCAATGGGATCTACAAGCAACTGCTCAAGCAAACACTTTATAAAGGCAATTCAAATTACACCCATGGACATTACAAAATCAGAAGGGTTACGCACAAAGGATAATGATCCATTACAGACCGAAGTCCCCATAAATGTTTACAAGACACACTCGTATTTACAAACCAAAATTGACCAAAAAGTAAACCAAACGAGGGTCAAGCCTCTGCAAGCTTCTTGTTGGTATGTATGTAACAAAGAAGGACACAGACAAACATCGAATACCTTGTTTATATTGTTGTCTGTGACGATGGTGCTTCTATAAGTTATTTAAATCAAGGTTTGCAATTTCGACATTTACCGGGCGGTACGTATCGATCTGCCAGGTTGCCGGTACGGACCACCCACTATCGGGCGGTTTCGCCAAAAATCGACCGTCGACGGTCGATTGAAGGGAGAAATCGACTGTCGACGGTCGATTGAGTTAGAAAAAGGGAAGAAGAAGAAGAGGAAAAGAAGAAAAAACGAAAAGAGGAGAAGAAAGAATAACCTAGCGCCACGCGGCCACGATATCTTGGCGCTTCGCCGCTGCGTCGCCGCTCGTGGGTTGCGGCGCTTTTTCTCCCGTGTGGAGAGAAAGATCGAGGCGACGTTGCCCCTTTATTCTTTTTTTAATATTTTAATATTATATTATATAATATTATATTATAAAAATATTTATATTATATTTTGATACGTCGGGCGGTATGCACTGTGTGTACCACCCGGTACTAGTACCGTATTGGTATCGAGATGAACTCGGTACATTGGTACGGATCGATAAGTCAATCCTTGATTTAAATATTTAAAAAACAGAAAAGAGACAGTTGGAACAGAGACCTACTCCGAGTGTAGGGTTGTAGTATTGAATTCATAACAGAAGCAACTACTGTCTAGCTTTGTGAGGATTTTTTAATCACTCTATTTCTAACAAGTGAAAGCTTATCATAGAATTGTTACCTTTCTGATTTTATGAGAAGAAAGGTTTATGATATTATTAGATCATGTAGCTCTGTACTGGTTGGTGTTTATTTTTTAAATTTATGGTGCAATAATATCAGGCAACACAAGTGATTGTATTGTCTATTTCTCTGTTATAGTAGTACTCTACTAATTAGGCAAGGTGTTGAAACTGGCACGCTGTCACGATGTCGCCTCGTTCCTTCTCCCCACTGCCACGGATTTAGCTGAATTTGCCTAAGCCGTGCGGCACCCTCGCGACACTCCCGAAGACTTAGTTGAAATTGCTTAAGTCGTGGAGCAACCTTGCCCACTGTTCCGGACTTAGCTGGGATTGCCTAAGTCATGAAGCGCCCAACGCGTTATCTGCTCGCAAAGGGTCACCCTCTTAACCTCTTAAGGTCCCGTGGGACTGAAGAAGAAGTTGATTAGCTTGAAGCGAGCAGCGGACACGTTCGGCGTCTCGCGGAAAGCTATACAAGCAATTTGTCTAACACCTTGAGTGCGAAAGAAAAGAGAAGAGCGAAATAAGACTTTGGAGGGTTGTAGGAACGAAGTCCACAAACGACGGTTCCCAATCGGACGCAAGACAAGTTCAATTCTTGATGACGCCACGATATACACCAAACCGGCCGGTTACACGGGGTTCTAAGTCGAAATGGTTGACATTTTGCACCACTCGTAAAGGTTGTCGACACAAAAAGATCCAAACATGTTTTGGGTTGTTTTGCTCAGCAATGACGATCGTTCTGCAGCCTTTTACACTACTTTCATTCACATTTCTTAGGTAAAAACACATAAACTCAAGGCAAAACAAGCTGCCAAACATATGTACAAGCAAGAAAAAGTGACGAACGGTTCAAGGAGCAAAGGCGTTGCGGTTGAGCAACGACCATTCGTGACACCACGCTGTCACGAACTTAGCTGTTTTTGCCTAAGTCGTGCGGTACCATCGTATGTCTATCCGCAAAGGTCAGTTTTCTTGAAACCTCTTATAGTCCCTTAAGATCTACTAAAGAGAAAACGGGCTAGAGAAAACATTTCCTACGGGATCAACAAGTAATCACTTCGGCAAACTTTATATAGCCAGTGCAAATTATAACTATGAACTTTACAAACTCTGAACGGTTGCACACAAACGATCAAGGTCCATTATAGATCGAAGTCGCTACAAGCGTCCACATGACACAACTCTCATTTAAAAGTCGAAATTGGCTACGAAAGCTAACCAAACTAGGGCTGCTAAGCTTACTGCTCGGTGACTACTTGCTGTACAAAGTATGAACAAAACCCGAAAGACATAGACATACATGAACATTACATTGAGCACCCTCTTTATATTTTTGCCTGTGACATTCTCTCCCACTTATTCCTTCGACGCCCTCCTTGAAGCCACTGCAGACGTTTATCTCCTCGCCTTTTGTTGAATCTTCAATCTTCTGCTCTGGCTGCAACATGCCTCTTGGCTCCCAGCTGTTCTCTGCCACTGTTGTTGAGCAGTCGAACTTTTATTCGTCATGTTGCTTTAACTCGTCAATGACTGACTTTGGTGTGGGGTCGGCTGAATTGTGTTGATCCTTGTTGATTCTTGCGGATCTTTTTGATAAAGGAAAGGACCTTCCTTGTTTTGTGTCAGTATTTCAAACATCTCATGCTGCTTAAAATAGGTGGATGCTTGTTAGAGTTTTAACGAGCATCGCCTTATAGATTTTGAAGCTTTTGAGGTCCTTTCTTCGTAAAATTTCCCCCTCGATTCTTCAACGAAATTGTCGCTTTCAAGTTGGTTTGCATCACTTCCACTTTCGATTGACATTCTGTTGGGAAATGAAGCGGATAATCTACTTTCAATAGCATTGATCACCATTGGTGAGGATTTGACAATTGTTGTCTTCCATTATGTTTTCTTTGAAGGGTCTTGGACTCTGTGAATAGCTCCTCTACTAGATAAATAAGAGAACTAGGGTACTCAGTTTCGCCTATTCTCTTAAGAGTTGAGAAGGCAAAGATTACTTGACTTTGCTTGCCTCCTTAAGGTTGTACTTCATGCTTAGAGCTGGTTACTAGTCTTCGCCCACTCTTTGCTCACACTTCTGAAGCACCCGAAGTGGTTGCATTCCTTGCGTTGAGTTAGCTACTGTAATTCGCCACCTCATTGCCATCAAACTTTCGGAATGCAATAAGTTTTGCCTAAAAAAAGTAAAATTTTACCCCAACTTGGAGTAAGTCTTTGATAGTTTTGGTCGCCTTTGAGATTGTATCGTCTTCTCCATCATCTTTGCCGCCTACTCCTATGAGTAAAAAAGGTATAACACCACGTACTGCCTAGTTCGTTCCTTGGTCGAGCACTCCTACATCTGCCCGACGTCCTCCACTTTCGGCTATCTTGATGAGGAGCCCGTTGACATCGATCTTATTCTCTGGCCTCTGCCTTATAACCTTGTCCTGGTACTTAGAGTTTGCCTCTGCATTCTCCACCTCCTCAGCCTCTTTCACTACCAATGCTCTCCCTCCATGAGAGGAAGGGATTGATGACTCCACGGAAGTCCCGCCTTTGCGTTACCATAGTGCTGCCAAAGCCCATGTCCTATTCGTTGCCTTGCATCTATGTCTCATTCTTTGCGATCGGTAGATCCGCCTATGGCACTGTGACACTCCTTCGAGTTCACCTCCTTTCGACCAACGCTTTGCTTTTGGGTAGCTGAGCCCCTCTGGACTTGTCATCGCTTCCTCGTCCCTTTCAACCGCCTACTTCAACACCCCTATGTTCTTTGAGCAGTTTCCCTTGGTCGATGGAAAGACAGACTGTAACTCCCATCCTATTATAAGGCTCGTGTCGATTCTATTCTTAACTTCATTGGTAGCAATGTTCGCTTACTCGACCTTGTCCTTTGACTTGCCATCCTATTATAAGGCTCGTGTCGATTCTATTCTTAGCTTCATTGGTAGCAATGTTCGCTTACTCGACCTTGTCCTTTGACTTGCCGGGCTCCCTTAAGTGGATATAAGCACTGGAGCAGTCCAACTCTCCAACTGCTCTGATCATATCTCTGTATGATCAAGTTCCCCAATGGGACTTGCTGGTACTTACACTCGGAATTTTCTCTCGGTGGTATACAACCCTTATATGCTGATGACCAAGGCCTTCATCCAATGCAAGATCTGATGCACGCGCGGAAGACCCGCCTCTGTGGTACCGTGGTATTCACTCAAATCCATAGCCCTTCTTATCATTGTGTTGTACACCGAAGTGGAGCTCTCAGTAGCTCTTGATTAGACCTCTGTATGATTTAGTTCCCCAACGGGACTTGCTGGTACTTACACTCGAAATTCTTTCTCGGTGGTATACAACCCCTATATGCTGATGACCAAGGCCTTCATCCAATGCAAGATTCGATGTACGCACGAAAGATCCGCCTTTGCGGTACCATGATATTCACTCAAATCCATAGCCCTTCTTGTCATTGTGTTGTATACCGAAGTGGAGCTCTCAGTAGCTCCTGATCATTCCTCCGCATAATCACGTCCCTCACGGGACATCTCCCACGTGTGTTGTCTTGCCTCGAATTATTCTACCGCAATCCGCTGCACCATGTCGCCTCTTGGTGATATCTCTATTGTATTCAGATTCTTTTGTGATGAACTCGGACTACGATCTCTTAATGTGTGGTCTCTGCCAGCACATCATAGGACCTCCGCCACTTTCGATTGTGTTCGCTCCTTTGACAATTGACTTTTGTCCATCCATTCTCGGGTCATACCTAGACGAAGCATCGCTCTAGGACAGTCTGTCACATGGTAGCTCTCGATATTCATAAACTTCACTAAAATTGGTGCCCCACTGTTTGGATCCTGGGCCTCTATCCCCCACCAGCACAATCTCCGTTGTGCACCGTTTTCTTCTTGACAACTTGAATGGCAGCACTATGACATATTCTTAAAGAGTACCCGTCTCTGCGTCCTCTTGTCCCGTGCTAAGGCATTCTGATCTCAACTTCGCCTCTACAAGTTGAATTATCTTATTTCCTCCGTCAAATGCATCTCTAAGACAAAGTGCATGTGCCTTGAAACTCTCTTTGTCTTTGGCAGCATGCAAGATGAGTTCGCCCCATCAGAATGAAGAACCCACGAAACTACATGAACCTACTCTTGCCTCTAGAAGAGTTCATGTCCTTAGCCTTTGTCCAAGGAAAGCTTCGTGCCTTCGCTCCATGTTCCTTCTTTTACATCGACTCCCTGCATGCGGCTTGTATACTTCACCAAGTTCCACCCAAGTTGCTCTGCTCCTTGATTTGTATTGAGTTGATGGTGGCCTTGCGCCCACCATTCTACGGGTTAGCCCTCCGTTGAATCCGATTTTCACATCGACTCTAAGTGTGCCTTCGTATGATGTTGCCATGGATTGCTCCCCCACTTAATCTCGTAATGCATCCACCAATGCATTACCTCATTCGAGATTATGCGACGACTCCTCGCTGTTCGCTCGGTCCGTTGAACTTTATGGAACTATTGTCTTGAGGTACTCTTTCTCAAAATGTGTGGTGTGCTGCATATGATTCTCCCTCTGGAAAACCAGGACCTATCCCTCCTAAATATCTGTCCTGTTGGAGCAACTTTCCTTTTTGTATTCTTCCCTCTAGAAGTTTTGGAGACTACCATCTTCTTGGACTACTTCGTCTTGCTGAACAACCTGTGCATTGTTTTGCCCCCACAAATATGCTTGCTAGATTGCGACTCTTCGCCAATACAGCCCCGATGCACCCTTCAAGGCTTAGCAACGTGCTGAACTTGTTGCACACTTTAACCTCCTACGGATATATCCTTTTCATGTCGAAGAGAAAGTTTCAATGCTCCATGGTGTCGAGTCCCGATCACCTTGGGATGGCAACAAACATTCCATCATCCGTATATAAGACTTTGTATGAGTACCGAATTCTTCGAGTTAGCAATTCCGCTTATCTTTATGAGTTTTGTATAAATCTTTCGATCGTTGCGCAACACATCCCACTTTGCATGATCTCATCTTTTACCAAGCGCCCTGTTTGCCTTGAGCACCGTCAAGTTTGGTTGTTAACGTCGAGTCGTAGCTCAAACTCAGCCATCTGAACCTTTATGCGTAATACATTCTTCATAGCTTGCTTGTTCTCGTGGTGCCTCTTGCGCAAAGGGTTGGTCATTCCTCTGAATGCCAATCATGGATGCCCGCTCCTCTGAGCGACCCCTTTCCCTACATCTCAATGTCTGTTTCCCCCAAATGGTCGTGCGTACTGGCTACCCTCCACGTAGCCCAGCTAGGTCCCCCACGTTTGTATGGCAAGTGTTTCTGCGTGTGCTTTTCCTGCTCTGATACTAAATGTCACGAACTTAGCTGGTTTTGCCTAAGTTGTGCGGCACCATCGTGTGTCCATCTGCAAAGGTCAGCTTTCTGGATTCCTCCTATGTCCCTTAAGACCTACAAAAGAGAAAACGGGTTAGAGAAAGCATTTACCATGGGATTCACAAGTAACCACTTCAGCAAACGCTTTATATAGCCAGTGCAAATTACAACCATGGACTTTATAAACTCTGAACGGTCATACATAAAGGATCAAAGTCCATTACAGACCGAAGTCCCCACAAGTGTCCACATGACACAACTCTCATTTACAAGCCGAAATTGGATACAAAAGTTAACCAAACTAGGGCTACCAAGCTTACTGCTAGCCCGTTACTTGCTGTACAAAGTATGAACAAAACTCGAAAGACACGGACATACATGAATATTACATTAAACACCCTCTTTATATTTTTGTTCGTGACAATGCGGGGAGACATTTCTTCTCTTCGTGCCGGGAGAAGAAATCGCTCGCCGACGAAGAAATCGCCCGTGGGCGACGAATAGCATGGGGGAAGAGCAGCGCGACTCCAGATTTTTCTTCTCTCTCTTGTTCTTCTTCTCCTTCTTCTTCTTTCTCCCTCCCTCCCACGGTTGATATCGCCCGAAATCGATCGTCGACGATCGAAAATGATCGTTACCGGTCGATTTCGGGTGGCAAAGGGGCAGAAACAACTTTAATCGACGGTACCACCGCTGGGTGGTCTGGGTATCGGTCACCGGTGGACTAGTACATACCGCCCGGTACACATCAAAATGACAATCCTTACAGTACATTACCAGTTTTGGACCCAATAAATCCCCATAAAATCTTTATTTTTTAGTTTTTATCCTCAATAATAAATGAAAATATTTTAGACCCTATTGTAAACATTTTGTTAGGAACACCATCAATTAGAATGGGGAGGGAGGAGAGAACAATGCATAGGGTGGATTGTATGCCATTGCATTTGTCGCGAAGCTTTGGTGGCGTTGACCGAGTTGTCATATCTCCAAAATATGGGGGTTATTATGTCATTCAGGCTTATCTTCAACTACATGTTGAGTTAGGACTTGCAGTTGGTACTTACCCTTTGCTTTGGTTTGGGATGGAAAACCAAACTTGGTGGGCAGAGAGAGGCATGTGTATGATTGTGTGTGGTGTCTGACATTCCTATGAAGCTGAAATTATGTTTTTCTGTGTTGTTCACTCATTATCTGAAATATGTATGAATACTACTACTGTAGCAACAACAATTTTGCCATTATATAGTGCAATTTGCTAGTTTTGTACTAGGCAAGGTTTGCGTTATCGAGCGATAAGGCCTCGTACCGGGCTATAAGGCCCCGTATGTTGCATCAGGAAACCTCATATGTTGCTGTTGGAGTTGCATCAGGAAGCCGCTGTTCACTTTTTGCAAAACTTTCTCCATTCGTTGCGTTGAAATCTTCGTCACGTTGCTTTCGTGTTTCCCGCGTAGGATCACCTAATTTCCCCTTACTAAAAAACTTCATAATTAATTTTGAAAAATTTCTGGAAACATCATCTGGCGCAGTCAGCCATTCAATGTCGAGCATTGCCTTATAATCATCGAGTGAGAGGAGGAAGAAATCAACAACTATTTCTTGGTCCTGCTGCATCAACTTTATGCGCTGGCATCTTCGATCACACTTCAAAATTCTATCGTCGGCTACTTTAACATCAAACCGGCTGCAATCTTCAATATGAAGCACCATCCAAGCAGCAACCTTGTTGTTCATGAAGTTGTTGGTGCTCGCAGATCTATTACGAAGTTCTTCTCTCGTAATTTTTTTGACTGAGAAAGTCGGTTGGTAGTAGGAGGGGCCGAAGGCCTAGGTGCTGTTGGTCGGGTGATGACCCTAGTCCTCCAGACGTCTTGGTTCAATCGCTTTTCTTGGAGTCGCGCAAAGGAGATAGCCGCCATTAGTGTGTATGGTTGTCGCGCCTTGACTTCTCCTCGAATCTTCAGTTTCAATCCTTCAATGAAAGTTCCTAGTAATTGTTTTTCAAAACCAATCTCTTTTTTGGTTAGATAATCTTTTAAACCTGGTCTGGTATTTTTGAATGGAGGAAGTTTGACGGATCTTTGCAAGTTGGTCGTCGATGTTCTTGTACTCGGTTGGCGTACTATTGGATCTCATCTCCTTCAAGGTGTATAGCAGTAATGTCAACCATGGATGCATCCGGGGTCTTGTGGTAGTGAAAATAACGTTTCGCGTGGGAGATCCACCTGGTTGTGTTTCCTTCTTCCCATCTTGGGAAGTCTATCCTCATGCGTGGGTATGGAGGGTCCGTCGTAGGTTCTCCTTTCTCCTGGGAGTCCTCTCTGCGATATAAACTTTTACCTTGTTGAGATCTCCTTAGGCTCGGTGGTCGACCCAAACTGAATTCAGCAAAAAGGGCACGTAGTTTGTCCTCCATATGTGTCTCATAGGCCTCCAACTTGGCATCGATTAGTTCTTTTGATGCCATGGCGTATGACTCCAGATCTGTAATGTTACGGTTCTTCTTTGTTACCGGGTTGAGGGCATGTATTGGTTGGGAGATTTGGTGGCCGAAAAGTTTGGTGGACCGTAGGTTAAAGCTGCGGTTTGGGTTTAGTAGGCTGGTGTTTGAAGTGCGGTTTGTGCTGCTGTTTAGAAGTGTCATGGAGGTTATAATGACAGCGACTTAAGGCTAGAGGGATGGTTTTGAATTGATGTTGATGAAAGCAACAAGTTTGACAAGGATCGATTGGGTGTGCAGCGTATAGATGCTGAAATATGGTGGCAGAATTTTTCGTCAAAGAGAAAATAGTTTCTCGACGAAAGTTCCAGCAGTAAACCGATGTTTTGTGGAGCGAATTGACAGCGAGAATTCGGTGCTGATGACAGCAAAGTTGATGAAAATATAGATAGAAATTTCGGCAGCAATGCAGCAAGAAACACTGACAAATGTTTTGGTAGCAAAATTCTCATCGAAAAAATCAGTAGTTTTGTGACGAAAAGTTGCAACAGTATATGGATGTTTTTAGAGATAATTTCTATAAGGAATCTGATGTAGATAAAAGTCGAATCGATGTAAAAATACGTAGAAGTTTTCGTCAAAAAAGATGGCAGCAAGATCGGTAATTGGCGGCAAGTATGCGGCTGAAAACTTTGTAGCGTATATTCGTCCGTAAAGATAGCAACTTTACGACGATGAGTATTTTACAGCGATGGAATAGATGAAACTATTTTTGAGGTTTTTTGATATAAAATTGTAGCAGCAATAAGGTTCTTGCGATAGAAGCAATACTAGATCCTGATGCAATTTGGAGTAGTGGTAGTAGATGATGGATCTGCGACAAAAGGTGATGACGGTGGAGTCGGCGATGAAGATAACAATTGTGGGAATTGCTTGGGTGATGGTGAGCGACTAGAAAGGCAATGAGGCACCAAGATCGCTGCTCTGATACCAAATGATAGAACTCTGTAGAATTCTATCGCTGGATTGATCGTTGAAGAGGATCAGCCTCCTTGGAATGCTATAGGGGTTCCTCCCTCCTAGGTAGTCGGCCACAAAGGTTGAATAAAAGAGATCTATTGCTTGATGAAAAGTGGGTGGCTACATGCTTTATATAGGACTCTAAACCCTAACCCTAGAGAGACTCCTCCCTTGAGTAAAATTTCCCTTTCACCCTCTAACCCTATCTGACTTGCCCATTAAGGGGGTGGCGGCTAGGAGACTCCAACTCCTCCAAGACTCCTCTCTCAAACCTTAGTCGACCTACCTAATAAGGTGGGCGGCGGCTCGAAGACTCCGATGCCTCCAAGACTCTTTCCCTAAACCCTAGCTGACCTACTTTATAAGATAAGAGGCGGCTAGGTGGGTTTTTTATTATAATCCCTCAGGGTTATATTAATTGCTACTTGGTTGAATAGGACCCGACCCTGCTGGGGTCTTATCACCACCCCCCTTTTTAATCAGGCAATAGATCTTTTTTATTCATCCTTTGTGGCCGACTACTAAGGAGGGAGGAATCACTATAGAGTTCCAAGGAGGTCGATCCCCTTTAGCGATCAATACAGCTGTGGAGTTCTATCATTTGGTATCAGAGCAGCGATCTTGGTGCCTCGCTGCCCTTCCAGCCGCCTACCATCATTCAAGCAATTCCTACAATTGCTAACTCTGTTGCCGACTCCACTGTCATCACCCTTTGTCACAGATCCATCATTTGCTGCCGCTACTACAAATTGCATCAGGATCCCGTATTGCTTCTATTGCAAGAACCTTACTGCTGCTATAATTTTATATCAAAAACCCCCAAAACTAGTTTCATCTATTCCGTCGTTGCAAAATACTCATCGTCGTAAAGTTGCTATCTTTACGAACGAAAGTATATTCTAAAGTTTTCAGCCACATACTTGGTGCCAATTGCCGATCTTGTTGCCATCTTTTCTGACGAAAACTTCTATGTATTTTTACATCGATTCAGCTTTCATCTACATTAGATTCCTTGTAGAAATTATCTCTAAAAACATCCATATACTGCTGCAACTTTTTGTTGCAAAACTACTGATTTTTTCGATGAGAATTTTGCTGCCAAAACATTTGTCGGTGTTTCTTGCTGCATTGCTGTCGAAATTTGTATCTATATTTTTATCAACTTTGCTGTCATCAGCACCGAATTCTCGTTGTCAATTCGCTCCACAAAACATCGGTTTACTGTTGGAACTTTCGTCAAGAAACTGTTGTCTCTTCGGTCCACCAATCCTTTCAGCCACCAAATCTCCCAACCAATACATGCCCTTAACCCAGCAGCAAAAGAAGAACCGTAACATTACAGATCTGGAGTCATACGCCATGGCATCAGAAGAACTAATCGATGCCAAGTTGGAGGCCTTTGAGATGCGTATGGAGGACAAAACTGTGTGCCCTTTTCGCTGAATTCAGTTTGGGTTAGCCACCGAGCCCAAGGAGATCTCAACAAGGTGAAAGTTCAGATCACAAAGAGGACTCTCAGGAGAAAGGAGAACCTACGACAGACCCTCCATACCCACGCATGAGGGTGGACTTCCCTAGATGGGAAGAAGGAGACCCGATCGAGTGGATTTCGCGTACGAAACATTATTTTCGCTATTACAAGACCCTGAATGCATCCATGGTGGACATTGTTGCTATACACCTTGAAGGAGATGCTATCCAATAGTATGATTAGTTCAAACACACCCACAAGGTCCCTACATGGAGGTAATTTGAAAGCGGATTGCTAATTCACTTTGGACCAATTAAGTATGAGAACATTGACAACCAACTTGCAAAAATCCGTCAAACTTCCACCGTTCAAGAATACCAGACCAGGTTTGTAAGATTATCTAACCAAATAAGAGATTGGTCTGGAAAACAATTGTTAGGAATTTTCATCGAAGGATTCAAATCGGAGATTTGGGGAGAAGTCGAGGCGCGACAACTGTACACACTAATGGCGGCTATCTCCTTCTCGCGACTCCAAGAAGAGCGATCGAACCAAGACGTCCGAAGGACTAGGGTCATCACCCGACCAACAGTAGGCCTTCAGCCCCTCCTACTGTCAATTGACCCTCTCAGCCAAAAAAATTAACGAGAGAAGAACTTCATGACAGATTCGCGAAGGGTTTGTGTTGGCACTACGACGAGCCTTAGAGCCGCGAGCATCATTGCAAGAAAGGGAGGCTCCTTATGATTAAACTTGTTGAAGAATATGAGCACAAAGAGGAGGACCTTGAGCACGAAGAGGAGGACACGGAGGACGAGCCACAACCAGCTGATTGCATGATGCATGCTCTTGCCGCCTACGCGAACCCGCAGACGATGAAAGTGGGAGGAGTACTCAAATAACAGCTAATCACCATCCTCATTGATACCGGGAGCACCAATAACTTCATGAACAACAAGGTTGCTGCTCGGATGACGCTTTATATTAAAGATTGCAGCCAATTTGATGTTAAGGTAGTCAACGATCGAATTTTGAAGTGCGATCGAAGATGTCCGCACGTAAAATTGATGCAGCAGGACCAAGAAATAGTTGTTGATTTCTTCCTCCTACTCAATGATTATGAGGTGGTGCTCGACATCGAATGGCTGACTACGCTAGGTGATGTTTCTTAGATTTTTTCGAAATTAATTATGAAATTTTTTAAGAAAGGGAAACAGGTGATCCTGGGCGGGAAACGTGGGAGCGATGTGACGATGATTTTAACGCAACGAATGGAGAAAGTTTTGCAAAAGATGAACAACAGCTTCCTGATGCAACTACAGTAGTAACATATGAGGGAGCCGACAAAAATTGAAGATCCAAACCTTTTGCAAATACTTGCTGAATTTTTAGACGTCTTCGTCAAACCGCGTAGTCTACTTCCTACCCAACTGCACGACCACCGGATTCCGATCTTACCAGGCAAACCACCAGCAAATACTTGACCATATCGCTACCCTCAATGGCTGAAATAGAGAAGATTGTACAGGAGATGCTTGAAACAAGGATCGTTTGGCTGAGTTGCAGCCCCTGATCTTCGCCAGTGCTCCTTGTACATAAGAAAGATAGAACATGGCGAATGTGTGTAGATTACTAAGCCCTCAATGGCATAACGGTCAAGGACAAGTACCCTATTCCTATGGTGGATGAATTACTTGACAAATTAAAGGGGGTACAAGTCTTCATAAAGCTAGATTTACGGTCCGGATGTCACTAAATCCGTGTGTATGAAGAAGACATACCAAAGACCATCTTTCGGATGCACAATGACCACTATGAATTTTTGGTAATGCCCTTCAGTTTCACCAATGCTCCCTCTACCTTTCAAAGCCTCATGAACGATATTTTCCAGAGTTATCTTCGTCAGTTTGTGTTGGTTTTCTTCGATGACATCCTTATTTACAGCCCTTCACTTGAAAGTCACCTCTACCACTTACGACTTGTTTAGACAATTCTTCGAAAGCATACTCTTTTTGTTAAACAACCGAAATGCAGCTTTCTTCAGCGGAAGGTGGAATATCTTGGGCACATCAGCTCGAAGGAAGCCATAGTGGTGGACCCTTTAAAGATTGAGGCAATGCAAAGCTGGCCGACACCTAAGAACATAAAGGCGTTGCGCGGTTTTCTCAGATTGACGGACTACTACCGCAAGTTCGTTAAGGATTATAGAAGATCAACGCTTTGCACACATCCTTGCTGAAAAAGGATGCCTTTCAGTGGTCGGACAAAGCCTCCGTTGCCTTCGACACTCTCAAGGCAGCCATGACGTCTACACCCGTGCTAGCACTACCTGACTTCGGCAAAACGTTTATCATCGAAGCGAATGCATTGGGAGTTGGGATCGCGATGTCCTCATGCAAAAAGGCCGACCCCTCGCCTATACCATCAAGGCACTATCTCCTTCCCAACTAAAAATGTCCATCTTCGACAAGAAGATGTTCGCAATTGTGCACACGGTGACAAAGTAGAGACCTTACCTGATCGATCGACGCTTTCAAATAAAGACTAACCATAAGAGCTTTAAATACTTTTTGGAGTAAAAGATATCCTCCCCAAAACAACAAAGATGGGTAACAAAACTTCTCGGTTATGATTATGAAATCACTTACAAAAAAAGGAAAGAGAATGTGGTTGCAGATGCGATCTCCCTTCCAATTAGCGACTTCCTCAAAGACATCAAGAAGGAATGGCGAGAGGATCCCAAAATAAAGGAAATCATCAAAAAATTAGAAGAACTCGGCTCCGTGGCGTACTTCAGTTGGGATTTGAAGGACTTACACTGTAAAGGACGCATAGTACTGGTGCCAAATTCTCCTTACATAAAGACCCTCGTACAAGAGATGCATTCCACACTAGCGGCAGGGCATTCCAGATTCCTTCAAACTTACAAAAGGATTAAACAAAACTTTTATTGGAAATGTATGAAGAACGCTATTTTTGAATTTGTAGTGCAATGCGACACATGCCAACGACATAAAGGCGAAACGGTGGTAAGCCCAAGGAAGCTTTAACCTTTTCCCATACCTGACTTAGGGTGGACTGATATATCGATGGACTTCATCCAAGGGCTGCCCCCATCCCAAGGAAAAGGTACCATCCTCGTTGTGGTCGATCGTCTCACTAAATATGCCTATTTTTGCGTCATCCACAGCCCTTATATTGTCGCTAACATCGCTCGGATTTTTATGGACAACATTGTTAAATTACATGGGATGCCTAGATCTATTGTGAGCGATCATTTCATGGCCTTCACCAGTAAATTTTGGACCGAGCTCTTTTAGTTGCAAGGCACCAAATTAAAGATGAGCTCAGCATACTATCCACAGACCGATGGCCAGATTGAAGTGGTGAACAGGTGCTTGGAGACATACCTCAGATGTTTCACCAGTGATCGTCCAAAGGAATGGACGAAATGGCTCTCTTGGGTTGAGTGGTGGTATATTAAATGTACTCCATATGAAGTAGTGTATGGGTCGATCGCACCCTGTAGTCTCAAAATATGTAATTGGCTCAGCCAAAGTAGATCGGGTTGATTGAGAATTACTTGGCAGGGACAAAATCTTTCAATTATTGAAGAACAACCTCTCAGCCACCCAAGCCAGGTTGAAGTAGCAAGTTGACACACATCGAAGCGAAAGGGAGTTTTCTGTGGGAGATTGAGTCTTTCTTCGTCTCCAACCATACAAGCAAACGTCAATCAACACACGAGCATCCATGAAGTTATCTCATCGCTTTTATGGGCCTTATCAGATCATGGAGCGTATAGATTGGACTCGCCTACTGACGCTAAGATCCATCATGTCTTCCATGTGTCCTACCTAAAACTCAAGCTGGGAGAGAATGAATCAGCCCAAAGCCAACTGATAAACACTACTGTTGATGGAGATATCAAAGTCCAGCCTTAAGTGATACTCGATCGCAGGATCGTGATGCGCCGTCGTCGCCCTTCTAATGAAATGCTGGTGCGTTGGAGTAATCTACCTGTCGAAGATGCCATGTGGGAATCCTATGAAAACTTGAAGACTAGGTTTTCAGAGTTTATGGAGTCTCAGCCTTGAGGACATGGTTGATCTAAAGAGGGAGGGTCTGGTAGGACCCTAGTAGGGTCGGGTTCTATTCAACCAAGTCGTGGCAATAATAAAACCCTGAGGGATGTAATAAAAACCAACCTAGCTGCCTCTCATCTTATTAAGTAGGTTTGCTAGGGTTTGAGAGAGGAGCCTTAGAGGAGTTGGAGTCTCCTAGTCGCCGCCCCCTTATTGGGTAAGTCTGGCTCTGGTTAGGGGTTGAAAGGGAATTTTATTTAAGGGAGGAGTCTCTCTAGGGTTAGGGTTTTGGAGTCCTATATAAAGCATGTAGCCACCCCCCTTTTTCATTAAGCAATAGATCTCTCTTCTTCAGTCTTTGTGGCCGACTACCAAGGAGGGAGGAACCCTTATAGAGTTCTACGGAGGCCAATCCCCTTCAGCGATCAATCCAACGAAAGAATTCTGCGGAGTTCTATCAGAACAACACCTTTTCTCCTATATATGATATAGAGCTATTTGCTAAATCTTTTTAGTGCAGAGTTAAAGCTTGTAGTCATATTTTGCTTATAGACACATGATATGTTGACATGTACTGTAGTACCATTTTGCTGATTGGCTGTTTTTGAGGGGGGGAGGAGAAAGAAGAAGGTGGAGGAGAAGGAGTACTGGTCTGACCGAAGAATGAAGAAAGAACAAGAAGGAAGGAGGAGAAGGAGGGAAGAAGGAGAAGCACTGGTCCCTGGAACCCAACACCTTTATCATGTTCATCTTCTGTATGGCTTGTGGGAGTTAAATACCTAAAACAACTGTCACATCATATGATCAGAGTGGGTTGAAGAGGTTGTTTCATAATGGAAATCAACCCAATGTAACAATAATGGATGGTACATATGGATCTGTATCCAGGCACTGGCTTGGGGCAGTAGCACTTATAGGTATTCCTTGCTGAGACCTGTATGTACACCTGATGCAAAGCGGTAATTTGATTTATTGCTGAGAATACGGTATTTGCAGTATGTAAATATCTTTCTGTTGATTTCAAGGAAATGTTTTAGTGTGAAGCCTCATTATACTACATCATGATGCATATAGTTTGTGCATTTATGTGTTCCTTTCAAGTTATCTTTATTCCCTTGATTTTTTTACTGTTTTTTCACTGACAAACATGCTTTATCAAATTTTGGTAAAACTGAAATCTCTTGTTGCTGACTAGCTTATATTCTCAATTTTTTTTATGGAGTGCTGCTAGTGAAAGAGGCCCTATTCTAATCTTCTTGTTCTTTTATTGTAGGCCCTTAACAACTGGGGACTTGCTCTGCAGGTAATGTGATTTATACTGGTTTACAAATTAGGTTGATTCTTTTAAAAGTAATTTTATGCTGGTTTTATTATTTCACTAAGATTAATATATTGATGTTTATATACAAAAATTATGATGCAGGAACTTGGTGCAATTGTTCCTGTGCGGGAGAAGCAAACTATCATAAGAACAGCTATAAGTAAGGCAAGACCATGAAGCATAGGAATGATATTTGTTAATTAAATTATTAGGCTGACTATATATCTTAAAGTTCATAGATATGCACAGTTCAGATCAGCGATTTAAATAGGCACTCCAGCGCTCGCCTAAGCACTCGGGCGGCCGAGCGCCTTGCTCAATCCCTGTCACTCTGGCCTTCCGAGCCTAGGCGTCGGGCGCGAGCGCCGTTATCGAGGTGACCGAACCAGCTTTTAGCTCGTTCGTGGTTATATATATATTTCATTAGTTAACCCTAATCCTCATCTCAAATCGGGATTACCTCACTGCCACTGTCGCTGTCGCTGATCTTCGCCACCGTTGCTGCTCTCACCCAAGAGCTTGGTTCGGTCGCCTGGATTATGTTGTCGACACTGTCGCTGTTGTCGTTTCTCTTCGCCTCCTTCATTGCAGTTGCTGTCGCCGCCGCTGCCGCCGCCGCCGCCGCCGCCTTCGGTCAGGTCAGCTCGTCACCTCGTTTCTACTATTAATAGTATACTGTATATTAACACTTAACACTACAATATACTGTTAAGTTAATTAATTATTAATAGTATACTATACTGTTAACAATATACTGTTAATATATTGTTAACACTTAATAGTATATTAACAGTATATTGTATAATGTATATTAAGTATTAACAGTATACTTGTTAATTGTCTATTAACAGTAAACTGTTAATGGACTGTTAATAGTATACTGATAATAGTACTTTTAATAGTATATTAACAGTATACTATTAAATAGTATACTAATCAAGGTTTGACTTATCGGTCTGTACCGGTGTACCGAGTTTATCTCGGTATCGGTATGGTACTAGTACCTGGTGGTATGCATTGGTATATTAAAATATAATATAAATCTTTTATAATATAATATAATATAATATAATATTAATATATTAAAAATATTAAAAAAAGAGAAAAAGGGGTGACGTCGCCTTGATCTTTCTCCCGAGAGAATAAGCGCCCGCGACCAGCGGCGGCAGCGTGAGAGCGCCGAGCGAGGCGTGCGATAGGTATTCTTTTCTCCTCTTTTCTTTTTTCTTCTTTTCCTCTTCTTCTTCTTCTTCCCTTTTTCTCGCTTAATCGACCGTCGATCGATTTTAAGGCACATCAGGCGGTCCGCGATATCATTACCGTGGTAAATGTCGAAATTGTAAACCTTGATACTAATAACAATATTTTTTTATTAGATTAATAATATATTATATTGATTTTATGATGAGTGACTTTAATGTAAAACTTTATTGTTTTGAATTTTGAAACTTTTTTGTTAATGTGACATTGTGACTTGTAGTTGATACTTCAGAGTTGCTTAATTAAATATCATGTTTTTATTTAAATAATTATTTATTATTTATATTATATATATTTTAATATTTTAGCGCCTCGCTTCGCTTGGGCGAGCGCCTGGCGCCTCGGGCGTTTTAGGACCCTAGCGCCTTTTGGCGCCTAACGCTTTTTAAATCACTGGTTCAGATCTTTTTCTTTTCTTGCTTTGATTATGATAAATTAATAATTCATGCTATTTGGCAGTTCCGTGCAGCAATCCAACTACAGTTTGATTTCCATCGAGCAATTTACAATCTTGGGACAGTGTTGGTTAGTATTTGATGCTATATGTCATATTTTGTTTTCATAACTTTGTTGTCAAATTAAATTTCAAAAGGAAAATAGTATAATTTAGTGTTTAGATAACATTATTAATTTTCTCTTCTAGAATATTGGGCCATGTATAAAGCTGATTATATTTCTATTCCTTATGCTAGTATGGCTTAGCTGAGGACACTTTCAGATCTGGCAGACCTGTCAGTGCAAAAGAAGTCCCTCCTGATGAGCTTTATAGCCAATCAGCTATATACATTGCAGCTGCTCATGCTTTGAAACCGAATTACTCGGTATACCCTTGCCATCTGATTTATATCTATTTCTTGTCTTTTAAATTTATGTTATGCGTATCATCTCTTTGTATACAGGTGGCTGATAGAAACTTACTGGGCTTGTCAAGTCCAGGAAGGATTGCTAGATGTTAGAAAATAATTGCATGTGATTAAGCATTTGCAAGGGTACTGGAAAGACATTTTGGTGCTTTAGATTTAACAAATGTAAGTTCAAAGTAAAGATCAATTGTTTCCCTAACAAAAGATATATGAAGGGGATAGAATCAGGATTCTCAATTTCGATGTGTATCGGGCGTACGTATCTGTCCGAAAGGATTTCGGTATGCAGACCGCCCTCTATCAAGCAGTATTAATATTTTCACCCCATATCGGGCCGGGCGATAGGGGGTCTATACTGGGCAGTAACGATCGAAATTTGACCATTATCGAGGCGTACTGGTCGGTACGTCCTAGATTTCGATCGTTACCAAGGTATATTGGTCGGTATGCCCCTGATTTCGACCATTATTGAGGCATACTGGTTGGTATGCTCCAAATTTTGGAGGTTTTTCAGCTCTTTTTGGGCGTACCATCGGTATGCCCTAGTGTACCATCGGTGCGGATTGAAATTGAGAACCTTGGACATAATGTGATTTCCTTTCAATGATGGTACGCCCTAGTGTACCATCGGTGCGGATTGAAATTGAGAACCTTGGGCATAATGTGATTTCCTTTCAAATTATTGATAGCTACTAAAATTTAGGTGTTACAACTTACAAGTTACTTTATAATAATTTAGAATTAGCCCAACTGCTGGGGGACTTCTTTGGTCGATTTTGTTTACTATCAGATTTTATTCTTAACTAATGCAGTTTCATGATCTTATCAGCTTATTGTTGATATATCAATGATGTGCCAGATCTCCCAAAGATCTGACTCATGCTCAGGACTAAGGATTATGGCTGGCATGTGCCAAACCATGCCATGTAGGTGCTGGCTGTGCATCAGATGGCCAAGCTGTTATTAGCATTAGCTGACTGGCATTAGGGGCATACCAACAAGGTCATGGTAGTATGTGTAGTGTTAGATGTTGCAATATTCTCATCTCCTGTTCTGTGCTGGAATAGGGTCCCCCCTCCTTAGGCTGACTCTCAATCAGGACCAAGTCTTAATTGTCTGGTTCAGATTGGTGGGCTGGTAGAGGTGTGGTAGGCTGGTCTTTTTCTGTGTATGTATAGTGTTTAGATGTTGCAATTTTCTCGTCTCCTGTTCTGTGATGGAATAGGGTCCCCCCTCCTTAGGCTGACTCTCAATCAGGACGAACTCTTAATTGTCTGTTCTAATTGGTGGGCCGGTAGAGGTGTGCTAGGCTGGCCTTTTTACGATGGATATCTTCTTCATAGTTGTTTAATCTCTGTATTTTTCTTTGTCTAGTTGTAGATGGCTTTATCCCTTGCAAACGACTGCATTGACCTTAACGATTTCGTTTATAGATTTCATATTAGCCCAAATGTGCATGTCATGCATTCTTGTGCATACATTTACTCTGAAATTTTGTAAGGCCCTTTTTGATTGTGAGGAACTGGTTCTTCATCTGTCCGACATACTATGAAGTTGATGTTTTATAATTTTATTCTAAAGTGTTGTGTGGAGAATGTATAGTAGATGTATGAACATTGTGAATTTGGGAATCGTGTTGCACAAGATCTAATTGTTGAATTTTCAGTGAGCATTTGCTTAAGTATGATTTCTTCAATGTTCATGCAGGTTTATCACAGTGCCTTGAGACTGGTTCGTTCAATGGTGAGTTTTCTGCTTCTCGTATTGTTGCCATTGAACTTTGTCATGATATTAATAGTAACTGTAATGTAAACTACTGCAAGAACATTGTAATATCTTTTTGTCTAAAATTTTCTAGAAGGCCTGTGAAATTTACCACCAGAGACTCACTTATTAATTGTTACCTGTCTGTTTCTTCAATGATATGACCAAGAATATTTTGCCTTGCTAAAAACAATTATAGACGGTGGGCATTGTATGATACTTGACTGCACTGCATAGGAATGTTTTCCAATCACATACTCAGTAAATGTATTAAAAAATAAATCTGTGCCGATATATAGTGATTGTTTTTATTCATATCGAGATGACAGTATGTAGGCACAGTATGTTCATTTTAAGGATCATGAGTTGTTTATTGTGCTTCTTTTTCTTTTCCTATAGAGTTTTGTATACTGTGCAATATGTAATACACAAAATGATATGCTACTGTACACAATGCTAAATGCTAGCAGGTTTGAGGACACAAGAAATTTCTATAAATCTCAACTTTTGTCTACTCAGATCAAGGTTCTAAATCATGGCGGAACAACCCTTGACAGCTTGCCACTTTAATGGCATTGCTTCTATTGATTCTGGACCCAATTTTGCCTATGGAGATGAAACATCCCTATGCTGGGTGGCACATATTAAGACTTCAATGCAGACTTTAAACTGTTCTCTACCTTCCTTGTGTAATGTGTTCCCCGAGTTTCTTATTCACTTCAAATGTGTTGTAGAATCTTTTTCTAGTGGAACTGTCTTTTTATTGAGTACAAGGTTGCATACAAAATTGCTCTTGAAACTTTATATGTAGGTGTAAAAGGGACTAGTGGAGTTTTAGGGAGGTAATAAATTCTCCATATTGTTATTACTAGTGTATTTTTGATCTTCAATTAAGAAGCCTAAGTCTTGGTTTGTCTATATGGATAGAAAAATAGATCTACTTCATTTTGATAGGTTAGAAACCGAATCTCTGTAATCATTGTCCCTGGCTACATCCAATTTAAGCCATGGATTTTTCTGATTGCATTTGAAGAAATTGAAATTAGGAGACAAGAAAGTTATAGGCAATCTTAATTACAAAATACTGATTTGATGAAGATTGAAACTAAGGGAGGATAGTTAAAAGAAGATTGTCTTTTGGGGGGAAGGGAATTTGAATGCAAAAGATCCCTCATTGTTTCTACCATTCTTTACATAGTTGCTGCCAGGTGAGTATCAACCAAATGGGATTGAATTATGATCAACTAAAGAAATATAAATTTAGTTATACTTATGTTGATTAAGTAGCTCTAGACAAAGAAGAGTTTCAATAAGCTCCAATTGTAGATTAATGATATGTGCTTATAGTCTAATCAAGGTTTAAAAGGTCTTTATTTTACAAACTTCTGCAATTTATAATGTTTATCTTAGGCTGCTTATGGATATGAATATTTATACTCGCCATAAAATTTGATAGAAACCTGTTCAAGAAATATGACCTTTTATGCGAAGCAATTTTATTTCATCGGTTCAACTTATATTGGGATAATAGTCATAGCCAATATACTGCCTATTAAATTCATGTTAAGATGATATGGCATAAGATAGTTGTTGATTCTCTCGTGGAAGTCATTATTCTTTGACATTTGCTTTTCTCATCTGGTGCTTTCTTGATAGCTTCCTTTACCCTACTTCAAAGAAGGTTATTTGACAGCACAACCTGCACATATTCCAATTGCACCTCATAGAGATTGGCAAAGATCCCAGTTTATTTTAAATCATGAGGGACTTCAACAGGTCAGTTTGCTACTCCTTACCCTAATAAAGAGATGCTGAGAATATAGGTTTTCTTGTTTATTCCAATCTGAAATAAGTCAACTGAAAAATGTTCATTCATGTCACTTTATCTTTATTGTTGGTTGGTTTGAATTGTTTTAATCTAAAAAGGAAGGCAACTAAAGCTGTAGAAAACAAGGTTTTCCTTATCGAGCGGTAAGGCCCGTACCGCCCGGTACATACCGGTTCGGCAGCTAACTGGTACGCGAACCAGCTACTACCGAGCGGTACCATTAAAATTGACCGTCGGCGGTCGATTGAAGGAGAAATCGACCTTCAGTGGTCGATTGAGGAAGAAAAAGGGAAGAGGAAGAAGAAAGAAGAAGAGGAGAAGAAGAAGAAAGAAGAGGAAAAGTACATCGCTCGTGCCCTCGCCGCCCACGGGAGACTTTTCTCCCTGCGCGCCCTCGTCGCCCACGAGAGACTTTTCTCCCTGCGTGCCCTCGCCGCTTGCCGGTATCTAATATCTTATATAATTTATATTATAAAAAAATATAAAATATCTAATATATCGAGCGGTATGCACTGTGCAACCGCCCAATACTAGTATCGTACCAGTACCTACAAAGTGTCGGTACACCGGTATGGACTGGTACATAAAACCTTGGTAGAAAGTAACCATTAAAATCTGTACTAGTGAATTTCTTGTATCAGATCAATGCTGACTATGGTCTAGCATTCTTTACACCATTGTGGAATGTCATCGTCTTGCCAGATACCAAATGAGACAATATGTTGATTCTCTTCTTGATTAATCTTCTCTCTCCCTCTCTCTCCCTATCCGTTCTGTATGCTTTTTCCCTAGTGAATGTGAGCTCCAGCACTTAAATCCTTGCTTTATATTGTTGGATAATCATATTTGATCTTATTTTGAAATTCTTTTCAATATTTCCCACTTATTATATATTTATTCTTTTTTATTTGACCAATGCTCCATTGTGTGCATTATCAGTTTTTTAGTTTGTTCCTCCACCATAGTTTATAAATGTATAATGAGATTTGCTTTTTGATTCATTATCTTAAAAATTATAGAAGAGTATTATTTAATTACCCTCAGAAGATTGTTAAAGGGATTTCATTTGATCTTAAGTAGAGACAATTTTCTATCAAGGACATCATATGAAAAATATTAACATCTGAATACTTCTAATCACCAAGGAATGCAATTTCGATTTGTACCGCTCGGTACAGGTGGTATGTACCGGTCCACCAGGTTATCGAGCGGTACTGCCAAAATCGACCATCGGCGATCGACTTCGGCCATTGGTGGCCGATTGAGGGAGAAATCAATCGTCGGCGGTCGATTTCGACTATCAGCGGTCGATTGAGGGAAAAGAAGAAAGAAGAAGAAGAGTAAAAGAAGAAGAAGAGACGGTTGATTGAGGGAGAAATCGATCGTCGGCGATCGATTGAGGGAAAAGAAGAAAGAAGAAGAGGAAAAGAAGAAAGCAGAAGAAGAGGAGAAGAAGAAAGAAGTACCTCTTTTCCCGTGCCGTCCTTGCTCGCATGCCATCGCCGCCCTCGCCCATGGGCGATTTTTCTCCCGCTCGAGGAGATGGAACGTCTCCCTTCGCAAGGAGAAAGATCGAGGTGATGTGGCCCTTTTTTTCTTTTTTTAATATATTAATATATTGATATTATATTTAATATTATATTATATAATATTATATTATTAAAAATTATAATATATTTTAATGTATCAGGTGGTACTCACTGTCTACTGCTCGGTACTGATATTGTACCAGTACCAAGATAATCTTGGTACACCGCTATGGACCAGTATGTCAAACCTCGCTAATCGCTGAATTTAGTATTGATGTATTTTTGTTTAGTTTGTTTCTCCATAAAGTTGAAAGGAAGACAATGAAACCAGTGATTTCTTTCCTGTTTCTAACAGACTGTTAATTATGCCAGAACTCAAGTTTAATATCTGTGCATTTGGGATAAACAATAAAAACCATGTTGGCTTTCTCTTAGGATTATCCTTGTCTGGCAAGGTTGGCTGCGGTTATACAAATGGGAGATGCATGTGGTTGAAAAACTGACTGTATTTTAAACCATCTAGAGATTTTAGTTATGATTTATAGGTTTAAGCTTCAATTATCTATAGTCCCTGATTCTTTGTCATGTTTTACTCCCTTGTTCTCATTTCTTAATATATCCTTTCTAGTTTCTACCCAATTTACACCCTTTTGCTGAAGTGGTAAACAATCTGCTATTTTTTTATCTAGTCTTTTTGTTCTTTGTGATATTTTCATCGCATCTCAAATTTTCATTAATACCGTTGTTAAATCGACTTTTCCAATAATACCACCATGCAATATAAATTCACCAAAATTCCTTTTATCCTAACTCTGAAAGGAAAGATTTTTTTTATGTTTTTCCTAGTGAAAACATATAATCCCACCAAAGATATCATGGTCTCTAAACTTCAGTTTGATGTTGTTTTCTCTATCATGGATATTGGTTGTTTCATGCTTTTGAGTACTTCCATGAGCAAAATAATTATGCTCTGATATGTCATTTAGAAAAGAAGTGAATGTTTGAATTTGTATGGGAACATTTATATTATCTTTCCCAATCCACGTCTTTATATCAACTAGTTTTCCCAAAGGATCGTAGTGTTGTGTCAGGCCTTTTTTGGTAAAATCTGAAAAATAAATAGATTGATTTTTAGGATTTTTCCTATTTTATTAGTATATAAGTTATATTTAGATAAGAATAAGTGTATCAGTCATAACTCATAAGTGAATAGAAATTATAGGTTATAAGGAGGAAAAATTGAATTTATCTTTTCGGACTTTTAGAGGAACAACTTTGTCGCACGGGTTTCCATTGAAAGAAGTGAATCAGCTGAAGCTTTAATCACAAGTGAGAGTGTGAGAAAGAGAGAGAGAGAGTGAGTGAAAGTAAGGGACGGCAGGGGATTTAAAGCCTTGAAAGAGGCCCCAACCATCAAATTTGACCCTTGGGGTCAAAAACCAAACTTGATTTGTGTCGATATCGGTTAATTATGATTGGTACTGACCCATATCGGTCGATATAGGATAAGTTTTGACCGTATTGATTGATACATACCCTGTACAGACCGATACTCAGCCATATTTCAGTCGACCATCTGAGACGGGCTGGTCCACATATTGATCAGCCGGCGGACACGTACATATTGCTCGTACTGTAACGTTTTGGGTGGTACGTCAAACCTTGATTTTCCCTATAACCAAATTGCTCTGGTTGTCAGCATATACATCTTTCACTTATCTTCAGGCCTCTATATCTTAATGGTGCATTTATATGGATTATCCATGGATATTTGATACTTTATTGAAGGATATAAATCTTGACTGGTGTTGGTAATTGGTCTCACTGATGCAGTATTGATATACTTGGCTATATACTGATGCATATTATTTGGTTTGACTGAAAAAATAATAAAAAAATAAATATCAACAAGTACCGACTGATATGGTTTTGTACCTGTCCATTATCAAATTAGCAAATACTGGTTCAACCAAAATTTGATTCCTTAACTTCATCTCTGACCATCTCCTGCTGATCACAAAGGGTGATCTACTAAATTTATAATCAAAGTTTCTTTAAAGTAATATTCTCTTCAAGTCATTTGGTATCTTTTCTTATGTTGTTGGTTTGTTGTGGAAAATAGGAGTTATCCTTGTATTCTTGTTCACATTTCCTGTAGATGCAAATCTATAGGTTCCTCAAGAATAAGAGCAACTTATCTGTAGAATTTCATTGCCCACTACACTAACCTAAATGTTTACTCAAGTTATGTACAAATGATATTACTGAATGGTTGCTTCACTCAGTTACTGTAATCCTTATCTATAATGAGTTCTTTGTTCATATTTCTACCTTTATGTAATAATCAGGATAGATTTGGTGAAATAGATTTTCTTGATACTAACAATAATGCATCAAATTTAATTTTTACAGGTCAGTAGTGCTGAGAAGAATCTGTCACAAAGTCCTGGAAGGTCACAAGGATCTCCCCAAATTGATAAATCACTAGTTAAAGTTGATGTCTGTGACATTGTTTCTGTCTCAGCCTGTGCGGACCTTACTCTACCACTAGGTGCTGGCCTTTGCATTGACACAATTCATGGTCCAGTTTACTTGGTAAGTGTCGTACATCCAGGCATGTGAGCAGAAGAATTTATTCACTGAATTTCAACATTTATTCAGGTTATCCTTGTGTTTTTGTGTTCCACTGGCTTATTGGTTTTCTTTTTCATATGAATGGATATTACTCCCTATAGCATGCTACTTATTTTATTTTATCTAGGATCTGGTAAGTATAGTTGCTTTGTGGTTGCAAGTGTTTGAACTCAAACCATTAGGATACATCAACTAGACAATTAAGTTCTTGGGCATATTCCCTTATCCATACTTTCTTTGGTGATAGCATCACTTTGATATAATCACTAAGGAGTCATGCCATTATCTGTTCTGTTCTCTATGATAAATCCTAGACTAGTGGCAAAAGTTTGGTTGATGAATGATGATATGGGTCTCTCACATGACTGGCCAACTTGTTTAAATTTTATATTTCAAGATTGAGTGCCACTCATCTTTGGAATTTTTTTAGACGTTCATTTTCAGTTTGCTTAGTAAGAATGGTTCTGGCTTTGCTTTTTCCCTGAATTTCTTTTAATATAATTATGGTCAGAACTACAGAACCTAATGAATATGTTGATCTTGACTGTTTTGTTATATGTTTATACCTAAATGTGCATCCTTTGCTCCTGTTGCATGTCACGTTACTTCTACTAGCTTATATTGAATCCAGTATCAAATGTACTTCACAACCAGTTGGTTATCAAGTTTGTCACTGGCTATTTACATACTCTAGGCAGACCATAACTGTCAGTTACTTTCTTTGACCATTCTTGGCCGGGCTTTATGGATCCTCATTTACCAAGAGCTTGAACTAAGGCTAGCTTTGGTGCAAAGGTTCCAAGCCGTTCCAAAATATAAATTTATAACAAATCTACTCCTAGTTCATGTTTAGGTTCCAAGGTTGTGATAAACCTTTAAGCCATCCCATATCATATTAACATAAGACAGCTTGAACTCTTCAGCAGATCAGAGATGGCTACCTCGAGTCATTCACCAGTTGGTGACTGTAGGCTTGGTGGTCAGATATAAATCAAAGACAAGCTGTTGGTGATCGTCGGAGATGGTTTAAGATATAAATAAAGACAAGCTGGACTCAGATTGATGGCACTTGAACTGGCTAATAAAAGATTTAGGGATAAGACCAGGAAAGGTAATCCTCAAACAGTCAAACATGTTAAAAGACATTGTTGCTTTTTTTTTCCTTCTTGATGGTGGAAAACAGTTTCAATAATCCTAATTGTAAATAGCCCTTCATGTAGAATCCAGGAAAAGAAAACAGTTCAGAAAACTTATGGTACCTTTCAAGATTGGATGTTCCTTTCTCTTTTGGATTGTTAGAATGAAGTGTTGTTTGAAGTGCTCACTTTGGATTGATTTTGAGGTGGCTGTGTTGGTTTCCGAAGCCAAGAAATTTTTGTTCAGGGTCCAACATTTCTAATTGTCTGATTTACCCTCATACCAGGTTGCCGACACGTGGGACTCTTTGTACGGATGGCTGGATGCAATCCGGCTAGTCTACACCATATTTGCCAGAGGAAAGAGTGATGTTCTTGCTGGTATCATAACTGGTTGATTGTTCAATTTGCAACAATTGCATATTAGAAGAATATGTACTCTGTCCAGTATGGGATTCCTGGTGCCAGAATTATTCAATCAAGTTCCTTGGACTGTTTGGTGTTTCAATTTTTCACTGGTAGTAACTGTTACTCATGGTGGTAGCCTTGTAATGCTTTGTAATCTGTACCATAGGTTCAGAAACTTAAAGAAGTGTTTGTGGTTAAATATTAGGATAAATATCCTTCAGGCTTTTCAGCAGTAGAATACCCTTATGGCAGTTTAATTATTGATTGCTACAGCATTCTTGCCCTCTACAAATTTTTCAGATAAAAGTGGATTACAGTTTCATGTTCTTTCCTGTATCAACAAAATGTTCATGGATGTAGTTGGAGTTTTGCAATTACAGTAAGGTCATAGTATGATTATCTTTTTTTCTTACATTAAGCTTAATAAATGTATTCATTTTTCCTAATATATAGCTTCTATTTTTCCTGTGATGAGGGATGCTACTAGCCTACTATGTCCGCCCCACAAAAGAAGTATTTCTCTCCCCCAGAAAGATTCAGGCAAATGCACTAAAGATGAGAGACGACTACATTAATGTACAACCACATCATCAACTCACCCTCCGAGAATGATGCAGCTAATGCTGGTTTATTATTCTTAGATTTATTTTGAGTGTCTGTACAAGATGGAAGTTCTGAGGGTGGTGACTATTTGCAGATCGGTGAGGGCTAATTTTAAAAATGTGTTGGTGTTGCATTCCGTTACGGTTTCAGGCTCTGTTTGGCATAGTAGGTAGATATTAAATCACAAGTTTTTTTTTAATGTAATTGAAGCATGCCAGTGGTTCAGGAGGTTCATGGATGCAGATTGACAAAACTTGTGAGAATTTCTGAACGCAGATTGACAAAACTTGAGATTGTCACGGGAAACATGGAAGCGTGCTGTGGTAAAAAAAAGAAAAAAGAAAAATAAAAAAGAAAAGGTAATTGCGCTGTAGTTGACACACGAGCAATCGAATGAATGTACTCCGAGGATCGGAACGACGCCTTCTATGAGGTTATTATTGCACCTTCTTTATAACAATATAAGATAATATCGTCGTGAAACTGTACCGTCGATGGTTTGGGACAGATGGTTCTAGTTTTCTTAAATTGAACCGTCCAGTTGGGAGCGATTGGTTTTGGAATCAAAACTATAATTGTCAAATAAGATTGGTTTTCGTTTTAAAAAATTTCGGTTCTGCCGACTCTGATTTTTTTTATTCTTTATTTTTTTTATTATTTTAAAATAAAATTGTAAAATTTTTAATCAAACTAAATACCCTTTATCAAGATTCAAACCCAAGTTAGCTGGTTTCATATCTAAAGTATTTTTACAATTATGCCATATAATCTTATGCATGTTTTATTTTTATTTTAAATCATATTTAATTGATGTGAAATACAAACTTTTGATTTAAAATCCGAATCGTTAATTCCAGTTGTCCAATATCAAGAATCGTAATTGAGTAGACTAATTCTGATTCTAATTTTGCTTTTTATATATATATATCGCTTATGCCAATAATACTCATTCATTAAAACCGAGGTTAACCTGAACCCGTCAACATTAGTTTGTTTCAGTTAAAGAGAAGTATGAAGTACCCAAAATGCCTTCGATATTTTAGTATAATAATGAGTAAATTTTGATTAGAGATTTTAACTAACATTTAAGTTTAGTTAACAGAGATTAACATAAAAGACACTCGTTATATCTCGGAAATATGTTTATGATAAACTTAAATTTAGAAGGGCAGACATGAAACTGTCTTTTTCTTTTCTTTTTTTTTGGGTGGGGGGAACCATGAGAAACAATGACGTTTGCTTTCTCAGTGAATGCTAAAAAAAAAAATGGCATTTGGTTATATTTTGTGCAACTCAAGTCACAACAGAAGGTTGTCTATTAATATCTAGTGTGCAGGGATAAATGAGGAGGATGCTCCAAAAAGTTATTTGTTTTTTAGTTTTTCATGGAATGTGCTCATTTTCAATTTTCGAAAGAGCCTTCCTTTTTTGTCACAAATCCTCATTTGTCTCCTGACAAGATAATTAGAGCAGGTATATATTACACTCTATTAATCGATCCATAAGGTAAACCAATTGCCACTGTGTTATGGACTGGTCCAATTTACTATGTCAATCACAATGATTTTGAGTAGTTTTAAAATATTTTCAATAATTACACCGAAACACACTGAGTCTCACTATAACTTGAGTAAAATTCAATAATAATAATAAACTCATAAACAAAAGTAAAATTTTAAATATTTTTTTTAAAAATTTGTTTGAGAACAAAAACACCTTAAAAAGAAGTCTAATTATGCCATTGCTTTTTCTTCCCGACAAAGTTATCTATCATTTGTCCTCTCTTCTGGGATCATTTGTCCTATAAATGTTAAAAAGTTTCTCCGTTTTCATTTTAAAAAAAAAACTTCTTTTTTTATTTGTATTTTCTCAAATAAAATATTTTTATTTTAAATTATACCAAAAATATCTCATTCGAATATATATATATTTATATATTTCGTTAAATGAATGTTACGGTACTTTACTTTGACTTCATTAATAAAAATATTATAATATGATTAAGAAAACCCGTAAATGAGTCGAATGGTTTATTGACCATGATGCAGCGGATGAAGGTTTTAGTTTTGAGTAAGCTCTAACTATATACTCTTTACTCTTTTGTTGTAAGAGTGATGTGATGCTATCTGAAACTAAAAATAGATGCATTCTACTTTGCTTAATTCTGACCAGAATTATATAAATTCCCGCTATCAACACATTACTAACTTCTAATCTAATGCTGTTCTAAAGATAAATGCATTCCCGTCATCACCGTCGTCTGTGGGATGAACTCTTGTCTTCCTTCCGATGGCTTCGTTCCTGCCAATCAAGTAAGCGTGCTTTCATTTGAACTTTGTGGATCCATAAGCGATTAATCCATCTGTGTAGTCTCTAAATTGTTGTGCCATATTCTCAATGCAAATGAATTTTCTGCAGAGCTGCAAGATTGGCGCAGCATTGGAGGAAAGGAATGGTGAAGCAGAACCAATGAATACCAAATGAGCCAGAAGACAATTAGATCTCACACGACTGTTAGTTTCAACCAAACACGGATGCAGCTGAAAAATAAGGAAGGCAGTACAATCTTTTTAGCAATTGCTCCTTGTTGAAAGCTCTTGTCAAATGATGGAGTTGTGAAATGAGACTGATGACCTGCTCTCTTTATTGGCGAGTAGAAAAGAAGTCGAAAGTTATAGATACAAAGGCCTAACTACGAAGAAGAAATATTTCTTGAAGGGTGACCCACTCTCCACACCTAAAACAGAGAAAAGAAAGCTGCTATCTTTCGATACCAACATGCAACTCTCTCTCTCTCTCTCTCTCTCTCTCTTTAGACATTTGCTAATGTTTATATGATTCTGACCTTTTCTTTTCCCTGTCAGATTCGGTAACATGGAATCCTAATGACAAATAATATGTAGTACTTATGTTTCCAACTTCAACTGTTATGATTAATCTTACGTTGAAAATGAATAAAAATTAATATAAGGATTTAATCTAAGTGTTTTCATTTCTTATAGATCCCAGATCTTTTGATAATATTTTCTTGATATCGTTAAATTCTCAATAATATACATAATATTCTAGAATAATTATAAAACATATTAACATAAAAACGGACCTGATGAATCTATTGGAGTATCTTAGATTGATTGGTATATTGATCTTCCAATTGTAGAGTTTTCTTTTAGAATCATTTGATTTCTCTTTGACGGGTGAAGAGAAATTTCATTCCTTATTTTACAATCGGAGACCATAACCCCTTTTTATACTCATAAGTCATAATCATAAATTATGACTCATGGTGTTTCATATTTCTAGCTTATCATATCACCAAGTTAGAAATATAACTTACGGTATCCACACAATTAATTTTCATAATAAATGTCCCTTAACCAAATAATTTTACATTACTTTAATTTTGGCTAACCAAATAATGGTATACATTTAATTATATATGTGTGACCCTTAAAATTCTAACGGTGTAATCCTTAAAATTCTAACAATCTCCCACTGGGTCACATAAGTATTCTGTCAAATGTGTTACATTTTATTAGCTCAAAATTATTGCTATTATTTAACAAGATATACAACACAATCTCGTACATTGCCCATATTAATATATGACCAAAGCAGATTTCACTATATCAATCATAGCTAAACCCATCAATGATCACTAATATTAACATAATCAAACGATATAGATCAATCATGAAATATATAGCATGAAATTACATGAATATGATCTATACATATCAATTCTCAACTTGTCCAATTTTAGATCATTAATAGCCATAATATACAAAGTGTAATAAACTGTAACTTTATTTCTCATCAGAAAATATCTTTATACAAATATAAAGTCTAGCATAGAACATATAACAAACATCTTATAACCTCCCACTAAACTAAAGTTTATTTAAATTCTAATACACCCATATGAGTAGTATACTCATGAAAGACCATGTGTGGTACACATTTTGTGAGAGGATTTGCCAACATAAAGTTTGTCACTAAATGTTCTATGAAATATGTCCACTTTGTATCTTTTCTTTCACAACTAGGAACTTGATATTAATATGCTTTAACTTAGTTGAACTTCTATTGTTGTTAGAGTATAAAACAGTTGATTTATTGTCACAATATATCTTTAGTGCTTTTTTAACTCCTTGTACTATTTGCAGCCCTGTGACAAAATTTCTTAACCAAATTCTATGATTGGATGCCTCAAAACATGTTATAAATTCTAATGCCATGGTGGAAGAAGCAAAAAGAGATTGCTTGGCACTACGCCAAGAAATCGCCCCACTAGCCAACATATAAACGTAGCTTAAAGTGGATTTTCTACTGTCTTGGCATCCAATAAAATCAGAATCAGAATACCCAATGATCTCCAAATGATCTGATCTCCTATATGTGAGCATATGATCTTTTGTCCTCTTTAAATATCTCACAACTCTTTTAGCTGCCTTCCAATGATCCATTCCAAGATTGCTTAAATATCTACCTAACACCCCAACAATGTATGATATATCCGGACACGTACAAACTTGTGCATATATTAAACTTCCTATTGCCGATGCATAGGAGATCTTCTACATTTCTTGAGTTTCTATATTTCCTTTAGGGCATTGATTGAGACTGAACTTATCTTCCTTTTCGACAGGGGTATTTCCTAGTTTATAATTTTGTATATTAAACCTTTTATGTACCTTATCGATATAGTTTCTTTTGTGATAGTCCTAAAATACCCCAAGATCTATCCCGATGTATATGGATTCCTAATACAAAAGAGGCATCACCAAGATCTTTCATCTCAAAATTTCTTATTAGAAATCTCTTGGTTTCATGCATATATTATTTGTGATAAGCAGAATGTCATCAACATACAATATCAGGAAAATAAATTTACTCCCACTGAACTTGTGATACACACAATCATCAATAATATTCACCTCAAAATCAAATGAGAGAATTACTTGATGAAATTTATGATACTACTGATAGAATGCCTATTTTAGTCTATAGATGGATTTTGTCAATTTACAAACCATTTTCTTTGGATCTCCTAACACAAAGTTTTCTGATTGTACCATATAAATTATTTTACCAATGTTTCCATTGAGAAACACTATTTTGACATCCATCTGATGAAGCTCCAAATTAAAATGTGCAACTAGAGCTATAATTGTCCTAAAATAGTCATTCATTGAAACCGAAAATAAGGTCTTTTTAAAGTCAATCCATTCCTTTCGAGTATAACCTTTTGCCATAAGGCGTGCCTTATATCTCTCCACATTATCATTAGAATCTCTTTTGGTTTTAAAAATCTATTTACAACCAATGGGTTTCACGTCTTTTGGTAATGGGACAAGTTCCCAAACATTGTTATCTTGCATGAACTTATACTCTTGATTCATTACTTCAATCCATCTATATGAATTGGAATCCTACATGGCTTGATGAAAGTTGATTGGATCATCTTCCATCATATCACTACTTTCTTCATGTTCCTAGAGAAATATCATATAATCATATGAAATGGCACTCCTCCTTTCTCTAGTAGATCATTGCAAATGTGTTGGCTCTTGTGGCATGAGTTCTTGATGATGTTGAGTTTGTTCCTCATGAATAATTTTCTTATACTGTATGGGAGTTGAAATGACTATATCATTTTAATGTACTCAATTTGATGATTAGTAACCACTATATGAATTGGACTAGATCGAACCAATTCTTCGTCAAAGGTATAATATTGAACTTTATTTCTCCCTATAAATTCAATATCCTCAAAAAATATTACAATACCCATCTCAAAAATACTTATTGATTTGGGATCATAAAATTTATACCTCTTAGAATGCTTAGAATAACTAATAAAGTAATTGTTTACTGTTCGAGGTTCCAATTTCCTTTCACTAGGCCTATAAGGTTTTGACTCAGCTGGACAACCTTATTCATGAAAGTACCTTAAACTAAGCTTTCTCCCAATCCAAAGCTTATAAGGTATTTTGCAATTACTTTAGTTGGTACTCTATTAAGAATGTAAGCTGCAGTTTTTATTGCTTCTTCCCAGAGTGACTCTGGTAAACTAGATTGAGACTTCTTACCATATCCTTAAGTGTGCGATTTCATCTTTCAGCTACACCATTCATATTAGGTGAGCCTAACATTATACATTTTGGGACAATTTCACACTCCTCTATATATAAAGCAAATGGTCCTGGACATTGTTCACTTGAAGCGTCATTTCTACCATAATATTCTCCTCCATAGTCAGATCTAACGCTTTTTATCCTTTTGCTTAATTGATTTTTAACTTTAGCTTTAAATGATTTGAATACATCCAAAGATTGAGACTTTTCATGTATTAGATATAAGTATCCATATCTAGAGTAATTGTTTATGAATGATATAAAATATTATTAACCATTTCATGAAGCTGTGGGAAATGACCTACAAATATCTATATGCATCAATTCTAAGACGTCAATAGGATTAATAATGTTTAGTTTATTTACCTAATCTCTTATGTTTAGTTTATTTATCTTTAATGCATTCAACATAAATATCTAAACCTGATAAGTCAATAGGATTAATAATCCCCACGGACATAAGTCTTTCAATTCTATTTCTAGAGATATGTCCCAAACGTTTGTGCCATAATACACTTGAATTTTCAATTTTACGTTTAGTGCATCGCAATTCTGCATTCAAGGATTCATGATATGACACTATAGTATCAAGCATATATAAATTGTTATAAGCCATAAGTGAACCAGTACCAATTATATTTGAATTTAAAGATAAAATAAATTGATTGTTTTAAATGAAAAAAATAGCTAGATTTGTCCAAATTAGAAATAGAAATTAAATTTTATCTAAATTATGGTACAATAAAAGTATCTTTGATCCAAATAGTATCCGGTACATAATAACAATCTAAATGTGCTTATAGCTTTCACATTTACTGATTTTTCATCACCCACATAAATACATCTATCAGCATCATTGGGCTTTCGGTAGTTCAGGCAACCCTACACTGAAACACTGATATTAGTAGTTGCATTAGAGTCTAACTATCAAGTGTTTCTAGGTACTGAAGTTAAATTGACTTCAAAATAAACCAAAGTAAAGAATATATCTTTTTTAGCAAGCCAAGTATGATATTTGATACAGTCTTTCTTCAGATGCCTAGGTTTCTTACAAAAAAAAAGTAAATATCATTCTTATTTTGTTTCTTCTATGTTGGACCCTTATTAGTCTCATTCTTTTAAGATTTGTATTTTCTTTTCTTGCCCTTGTCCTTAGAGGTGCTAACTAAATTGGCACTTTCAGTCTTTTCTTGTTTTAATCTTTCGTCTTCTTACACACAATATAAAATAAGCTCATTAAGAGATCATTTATCCTTTTGGAAATTATAATTTACCTTAAATTGGTTGAACTATGCAGGAAGAGATATCAGAAGCAAATGGACAAGTAAGTCCTCTGATAAGTCAAGTTTTAAGTTTTTAAGCTTTGAAGCAATGTTAGATATCTCTATGATGTACTCCCTTATATTTTCTTTGCCGATATATCTCATGGAAATTAAGTTCTGAGGCAGAATACTTGTTTCTCCCTTATCATTTTTCAAAAAATATTTTTTTATTTCAGCAAGGAAATCTTTAGCCTTGGTAATCCCTTCGGACAGCACACCCCTAAAGGTCTCTAGAATGCCACGTTTAATGATCATCAGACTCATGTGATTAGACCTATCCCACTTCTCAAATAGTCTCCTTTTACCAGGCGTGCTATATTGTATAAGAGAAGCGGGTTGGTCTTCCCTTAGTACAAGATCCAGATCCATGTAACCCAAAATGATTAAAATATTTTCCTTCCAATATTTAAAGTTGGTTCCATTTAAAACCGGTACTGAACTGAGATTAGCAGATATTGTAACAAGAGAACATAAATAAGAGGACAATAGATAAACACAAATTATACTCATATTTATAATACCATATATGTGAAAAAATTTAAATAATGATATTACCCATCTCAAGATACCAAGTGTAACATTAATATTTTGTTTTTGAACTTTAGTATTAATTCCTATTGGTAGTCTTGTTGTAATGATCAAACACTGATAATAAGGCATGTCAAATGATAAACCCATCTTTAGATTGATTTATCATTCACATGTAAAACTTTTTAATTATCACATGTTTACCGTCACATGTGTGTATAAAATCCTATCAGTTGTTAACCTTCCTTTAGATCGGGTAATTAACGCATAGATGTAAATACACACTACATTCAATATTTTCATGAGAAATATTACACATTAGAGGTCACTTTGGTGACTTCATGTATCATATTACTCAATCTAATATTAAACAACTATACAATCATTAATTGAATTTGAATCATATTAGTCAAATTTACTTGATCTTAATTTATTGATTCAAATATTTAACTCATCTAAGCTAATTAGTTTATATTATCAAATAACTTTATAGAACCAATATTTTAAACCAATTTAGACAAAATCAAAAGTCATTGCAGTGAATAGTTATTTCACATAAGAATCATTTTTAACAAATATAAAGGAGAATATGCTGCAACAAAAAATTTTGTGAATAATTCGTAAAGTTTACGGTTCATAAAATTATTATCTTCCTCAACGACAATAGAATCAAATCAAAATAAAAATAATACCAAAATACTATTAAGATGCATGAAAAAATGTCTTAATGTTCAATAATCATTATAGGATAGCTATGATATCATTGTTGGGAATTTAATTATAACAAATATGGATCATACATTCCTTATAGATCCAATAACTTTTGAGAATATTTTTTTTTTAATTCTCAATAACATACATAATATCCTACAACAATTATGAAGCATATTATCATAAAAGCATACCCAATGAATCTATTGAAGTATTTTAGATTGATTGGTATATTGGTCTTCCAATTGTAGAGTTTTCTTTCAGAATCATTTGATTTCTCTTTGACATGTGAAGATAAATTTCATTCCTTATTTTGTAGTGGAGACCATAACCTATTTTTATACTCATAAGTCATAATTGTAAATTATGATTCATGATATTTCATATTCCTAATTTGTCACGTCACCAAATTAGAAATATAATTTACCGTATCCACACAATTAATTTTCATGATAAATGTATAAATATATCGCTTAACCAAATAATTTTACTTTGATCACTTTAATTTTAACTAACCAAATAATGTTATTTAATTATACATGTGTGATGGTTAAGTGTAATCATTAAAATTCTAACAACAGATAAATTCACGATAATAGTGACTCAAAAGAGATAACACCGGAGACTATAATTCCATTAATGTTGATGCAGGAGAGGGTTTCTTCATATGGTTTCGAGGAGAAAGCGTGGCAGTATTAGTCACAAGTAGAAAAATCCAGACTGCTGCTCCGACTCGTCCGTATCGTAGCCATTGTCGTCCAGCAGCTTCGAACCCTCGTGCTCGAAGCTGTGGATGCCGGAGGCCAACCGCAACAGCTCCTCGTCGGCTTGGAAGCCCAGGCAGTCCTTGGCGGTCAGCCTCTCCAGCTTCCAGCAGCCGCTCACGATCACCGCCAGCTCGTCCTTGGTCAGGTACGACCCGCTCAGCTTCAGCTGCTTCAGCTCCGGCAGACACATCGCGATGGCGCTTGCGTCTTCCTTGCCGATCAACCCCCGCACCTTCAGCCGGGCGAACCGCGGGCAGTTGTGCCCGATAGCAGCCACCGTTTCCAGGAACGAAGTGGGCTTCGTCGCCAGCTCCAGCTGCTCTAGATCCTTCCACCTTCCAATGAGTTCCGGAATGCGGAGGTCGTCTTCCAGCATCAGCTTATCGGGCAAAGCAAGAGTCTTCAACCTGGGACAACTGCTAATATGTGCACAGGCACAAAGATTGATCGAGACACTGTCGTGAATTCGTCGGTTTAAGAACCGACGACAGAGGAAGAAGGTCGTACTTGCACTCACTTGATGGAGACGTAGGCCAAGTCGTGCACCGACGCGCCGGAGGACAAGGGAAAGACGAGCTCGGAAGCGGAGCCATGGCTGCGGTGGACGACCAACCTCAAGAACGCGGAGAAGGAGAGGGTCTTGAGACAGTGGCGGGAGGCGAAGCTCCGGCAGAACTGGCTCCAGGGCGTGAAGTCCAGCGACCGGAGGTTGAGGGATCGCCAGCAGGCCGGGTCGAGGGAGGCGCGCCACCAGCACGTGCAGACGAAGGGCACCGAGACGGTGAGGTCGTCGAGGCCGAGCCGCCGGAAGATGTTGACCAAACAGTCCACCTGCAAGTCCTCCCACCTCCTTCCTTCCTCCATGGCGGCGGAGTCTTCTTTCGACGTCCCTCCCTCCTTCACAGAAGGAAGCGCTGAACTCTATAGCTATAAGTGGGCCGAGAGGCGATGGGTTCGATGTGATCAAGATTGTGAATGGGCCCGGAAAGTATAACCATTTCAGAAAGGCCGATCCGATGGTCAAAGGAATTATATATATTAATTTGAGTCCAAATACACCAATTAAGAGACGATGTGAGAATCAATTTAATTAATTTATTATTTGAATAAATTTTATTATATAGTGACGTTTGAAGTATGTCATAAGTTGTATAATACTTGGAATGTTTCTAAATTTAAAATAAATAAGGAAAAGAGAAAAAGAATAAAAAAATAGATTTTTTTTTATATAATCTTATTAGAAGTGAAGTGGGGGCCATTGCTTTGGGCCTGTCTAAAATGAGCATGCGGCATTGAAGATGCAACTCTGTCACAGATCACATGATCATGGAAAACGTTTTAAGATAAGATTGTTACTCTCAAGGAAGAAGACGACGTAACATAAAAAAGAAGAGGAAGATAGCTTTCTCGTTTGAAGGAAGACAGAATGAAAAGCTGAGCACAGAGTCTTATCTTCTCCTTCTTTCTGATTCCCGGTGAGTCACAGTTGTTTGTTTCATCACTTCCTCCAGTCTCAGACAGACATCAACAGTTAGGTTGGTGTCAGCTGAGGTCTACAATGTCAAGAAGCAACAGATTGATTTTGTGAAAGAGCATCTTCTTCCATTTGGAGATTGATCTCTATATAATCATGTACATAATTTCTTTACAATAAAATTATTACAAAGATTGAATATTTAACAGTCAATACAAATTACTACACATATATACAATAGATTGACTGAAATTATTGTATTGTAATCGCTGAGAAACTATGAACTGGCTGCTGAAATTTTACTCTTTAATTAGATTTGACATCCTCCCTCCAATTTGTTAATAAAATTAATGTCAACAATGACTTTATAAATAATATTTATAATTTAAAATTTTATTAATTGATTTCATTATCAAGATTCAGAATTTAACAATCTCTTCATTCTTAATGATAATAAATAATTGATAACAGAGTATTAACTAGACTCTTCTTGTCTATATGTCATTTTAAAAGTACGATAAATTTAAATTTAAAATAATAATTATTCAATACTAGTCTTGAATTCAAGTTGAAATAACTTAATTATAAATTCTAATGATTTTCAATAATAATTGTTACAAAGGTTAGATGCATGAATTTAGTTAAAAATATCATAACATAATTATTTTTCTATTCAACATCATAAAGTAAAGATAGACATAGTATACTTCATCAAAAAAATAAATAAAGATAGACATAATTACTACTTCTCATCTTTTGTCATAAAAAAAAATAAATATATAATCTAGAATGTGCTGGATCCATTAGAGGTCTCGCTTTAAAAGGATTAGTAAGAGGAGAATGACTATCCCTATATATATATATATATATATATATATATATATATATATATATATATATATATATGGGATAAAATCGGGTAGAAGGGGGCCGGTTCTTCTAGGTATTATAGTCCATATTTCATTAATTATAATGTGCTTCAATCTTCTTAATATATTTTCATTAATGATATTAAATCTATCTAGTTTTATAACTTCTTTCGTTTGATGGGATGGCTATATCATGTGCATATAAAAGTCTTGTAATTAGACCTCTATTTGGAAGAATATATCAATCATATTTTGACATATGAGATAACAGCAAGAACTATGTCATGTCATAATCCAATACATGGTGCCTATTTCTAGATTATTAATTTAATCAAGATGATTTTGTGTAGGAAGTATAATATTAATTAGAATATGATAAAATAATTTTATATTAAATAGTAAAAGACGTTCACAGTTCTTAGGGACAATAAATTAGTTGAGGTTTTCGGAAATAATAGTAATGGTTTTGTGATAAGTGACCCCAACGGACTCGGTATCCCATTGTCCTTGTAAAAAATAACTATTTATTAGTAATACCTAAATATCATAAATTATATCTCTATGATAGACATATGATGCCCTAGAATATAAGTAAATGATCGATCATTTCCATCTGCATGTAAATTATTATAAAGTATTCTAACTATCTTATATTTACTAATTTGAACAATAAGATGGACATTTAAATTAGTAAATCATTGGATCGGTTCTAATTCACTTAAATCTTCCTAGTCAATCTTTTTTTGTCAATAATCATATATTCAAATTTTAAAAATTTTAAGGCATGCTCCTAGGAATCAAATAGGGTGGTGTCATAAGTTTCATTTATTCTTCTCTTTCCTTTATTCCTTAAAGATCTTCTAGGTACCATGAGGACTACAACATATATTATAAAAAATAAAAACATGAACAAACTACAAATTAAAAATAAGAGGATGATTTAGAGATTGCCCGTTATAGTTTAAATTTTTTACTAAATTAAGATTTCTTTCTTGATTACCAAAAAAAAGTGATTGAGTTATTATTAACTTTATCCTTAGTTTTGTAGAGGGAGGAGGAATGAGAGAGTGAAGAGGAAGAAAAAAACTTGGTGACAGATTATGAACAGGAAGAAGAAAACTTGGGGAGAGATTAAGATAACAAAGGTGAAAGAAGATTGTGGAGGAGGTTTAGAGGAAGAAGAAGATGATTAGGAGAGAAAGAGTTGATGAGGGTAAGATTGAGGAGATGAGAGGAGTTTGGAGGGGTTTAGGATGATTCTATATCCCCTCTAGACTTAAAGGGCTTGGGATCATGTTGCTAGCGATAGTACCATCAGCTTGTATGGAGCTATCGCCTTTGGATAGAGAGCATTGGTGGTAGTATAGCCAGTTCAACGATGCTACCCCCAAGTCACCATTTTTTAAGTAATTTATATTTAAATTAATATTAAGAATCACTCGTAAAAATTTAATATGCATAATTTCTTTGTGATAAAATTAAATTATTTTTCACTCAATGATTTGGTAAAAATATATGTTAGTTAATGTTTTGTATTAATAAAATATGTCATGATAGTTTATATAATCCATGATAAAATGATGTCTCGGTTCGAGAATGTTGAATATAATTTTTTAAAAGCAAGTTACACTAGTATTGTCATACTTTATAGTGATATTTTTTAGATAATGTCCATAATATTCTAAAGTGACTTTGATCCAAATTACTTATGCCCAACATACACTAGTTACAGTATATTTAACTTCAACCGTAGATAATACAATATAATTTTTGAAAGATCAAGAAACAAATATATGACATAGAACTAATAAGTTTTAGAGATACTTATACTGTCTATTCTACATCATACAAAGTTAGCATCAACATAACAATTAAATCAAAATATTTAGACTTAGGATATCATAATCCCATATTAGGCGTTACTTTTAAGTATTTAATTTTTTCTTCTTTATAGTAAGATTATTTAAGATTAGATTGAAATCTTACAATATTAAATATTACATATATCAAGTCTAGTTGCAGTAGGTTATAGTAAACTAACTATCATGCCTCTATAAGCCTTTTGATCATAGTATTCTCATTAGTGTATTGATAAATTTAGCATTATCCATGTAAAATATTTTAGTAAATCAAGAGTGTACTTCTTTTGATTGATAAAAATATCATTATTTAATTATTTAATTTATAATACTAAGAAAAATATTAATTCACTAATGAAACTAATTTTAAATTCTTGACTCACACTCTTAGTAAATGATTCATATAAAAATTTATTAGTAGAACAAAAAATAATATAATTAATATAAATTTAAATAATAAAATAATATTTTTTAAAAAATATTTAATAAATAATATGATGTCAACCTTACCTTTTAAAATAAATATTTTAAATAAAAAAGAGCTAATGTAATACCATACTCCTTGTTCTACCTATATCCTACATGTGTGACTAAAGTAGAATGTCATATTTTAATTTTCATTATTGCTATCGATATGAATGTAGTGAAAAGTAGACAATCTTAAAATTAAAACATGCTAACAAAATGATAAGGTTTCCCTCTATACATAGTATTCTTGAAAGCTGTACATAAGTAGTGTATGCCAAATATCAAAAGTCGATTCGCAAACGAAAACATGATTAAACTCATTTTTATCAAATACAAAAATAAGACATTTATAGACTTTGCATTTAGAGAAAAATTCTTCCTTTCCAAATCATTTAACTCATTCATTAGTTTAAAAGATTTTTCAAATCTGTTCTCAACTATATTCCATAAATCAAAGTCCAAAGAGATGAGGAAAATACGCATCCATGTTTTCCAATATGTGTAATTCGTCACATTGAACATGGGTGGACGTGAAATGGAATGTCCCTCATTCATGCCAAAATGTGATTAGTGCAAGCTAAGATTTTTCTTTCTAAAACAAAAGCTTTTCGAATAAGATATAATAGGAAATCCAAAGCCTTTTGTTTTTAATAAAATAAGTGAGTGATTAAAAGTAAGAAGCCAGAAAGATAATTATATTTGAGGAAAAGAACTTATCATCTTGCTTTTAAGGAGTTTAGTTAAGTTGGAAGTATCAATTCAACAACATTCAAGCAATGTAAGTTTAAAACACTTACAATTTATAGTGGTTCGGCACCAACGACCTACGTCTACTTCCGAGTCCTCCTTCTTGAGGCACATTGGCGTCCACTACTAATCTTCTTTGGGCGAAGATCAAACCCTTACAATTGCTTACAAGGGATACTTAAGAAGTTACTATCTCTAAGCTCTCTCTCTTCCTTTTTCTTTTTCTTGCAAATCACAAACACTTTCTTTTTCACAGAATTTAATTATCCAAAAGAGTTATTGGTGAATGTAAAAATACTTGGGTATTTATAGACCCCAAGTAGCTTCAGATTTTTGGAGCCAAAAATCAAACATACCCGTCGCCCGTAATCTATGGTACGGGCGGTCCAACCACCACCTAGGTGGTTTACCCACTAACACCTGCTGGTCACCGCCCGGATTCTGTTGTATGGGACCACCGCTCACCGACGGTTTACCCGCCAGAATTTTCGCAAAAGTGGTTCTCTCCACTTTTCGAATTTCGGCTTGACTTTTACATTGACCAGCTCTTTGGTCAACTGATTGAGCTCAACCTAAGCTCAACCAAACCTAGTAGTGGATCTGGTTGCCTCATTGAGTTGATTTGGATTCCTTTCAAATCTAACTCAATTAGGACTCTTACTTCTAACTATGATTCAATGATTATAATACTTAATGACTAATTAAGCCTAATTAAAACCTAACTCCCGTATACTCTCGTAATCTCTGGTAATATTATGGCAAGTCATCCGGTCTTCTTCCCGGCGATCTCCCTTCGTGGTCCCAGCGAGCTTTCCGATTCCTTCAGCGAATCTCCTAATAAACTTCCGGTGAGATCCCACTGCATCGTCCGAACTCGTTCTGATGCCTAGGCTGTATCTTCGCCCATCATCTGGTTGTAGCTTTATTGATCCTACCATAGTTAGACTTACAATATTTCTTCTAACACATATATTAGATCAACACATATCAATTGATCTCATCATCAAAATCTGAGATTCAACACCGGTCGTTACTAGCCACTATTCAATGACCCGAGACTTTCTCCCTTAACTCTCGATCCCTGGCTCCTCCTCATCTCTACCGAAGCTTTCCTCGGGCTCACTCATTAGGTACAAGCCCTAGCTGGGCTGATCTAGACAATCATTCCTCACATTCCTTAGCTAGCATAGCAATCGATGCCCCAGCAGCAAACCTACCTATAAGTGCAGTCAGAACCCCTCATTCGAGAAAGACATCTCATAGCCCCACTGTGCCTTGATGATGTAGTCCCACAACTCTCCCAGGAGCTCTCCCTGGGACCCCCTAAGAACAAGGCCGACTGACTAGCACATACTGCAAGCACCCCCACCCACAACATGCCTGAGTCAGACACACTCTCCTCCGACTCAACCGACTCCCTTAGAGCATAGGTACGACTGATGAACCATGGTTAGAAGAAGTGCAAAAAGAATTCATCAAGTCAAAGGATGAGCTCAGGGAGAACTCCGCAATCAGATCTCCTTTCATCTCTAAGATCTAAGATAAGCCAATTCCTTTAAACTTTCGGCTCTTGACACTTGAAGCATATAATAGAAGCTCTGACCAAGCAGGGCACGTCGCAGCATTTTGAGCGCAGATGGTGCTCTACAGGACCTCGGATGCCCTGATGTGCCGAGCATTCCCAACAAACTTATGAGGGCCTATCTAGATGTGGTATAGTTGCCTAAGGCCCTCCTCGGTTTTTTGCTTTGATCAGCTCGCCAAAGAGTTCAAGCTGAATTTCCTGACTGGTGCTTGGCCAACACCGACCGTTGCATCCCTCCTTGGGATGAGCCAGAAAGATGATGAACTGTTAGCTCAGTTCATCCCATGTTTTGCGATAGACATCCGATAAGTGCCTAACACTTATCCCTCGCTAGTGATTCAACTTTCCTAATTGGGTTGCGGCCATGACACTTCTTCTATTTGCTAGTCAAGCACTCACCTATGATGATCCCTGAAATGCTCCAAAAGGCCAACTAGTATGTGGCCACCGAAGAATTAGTGGCCGGGAAGAGCAAAGATCAAAAACAGCCTTACGCCGAGTCATCTCGAGGCCCGCCCCCAGGACCCTAGAGAAGAAGAATGGAGAGGCTTGAGCCAACCATCCCAAGGCCGCCACCGATTCCCCTTATCTCCACCCAGAATCTCTTTATATGAAGGAGAAAGGCCTCCTCCCGGTGCCCAACCCAATAAAATTCTGACCGAAGGAGTGAGACCGAAGGCGTTACTACCATTTCTATCGCGATTATGACTACGACACCAAGGAGTGTTACGACTTAAGGAAATAGATCGAAGAACTTATCCATCGAGGACACCTCAACCATTATTTAAGGAACCTGCGTGAGCCTTCGCTCCACCTAAAGGGAGCAGTAGAGAAATAAATCGATGTTATCATTAGCGGGACCACCTCGGGAAGTGACAACTCTTCAGCATGCAAAGCGTACGGCCGAGCTGCGATGGAGAAAAGACCTACGCATGAGCATGACCCCGAGATCATCTTTAGGTTAGGGTGAATAATGGTCGACATAAGGAGTTCGACTGACATATTATATTTTGATGCTTTTCAAAATCTTGTCTGACAGGGACCTCGTCCCTATGGCATCCACTCTCATAGGATTCATCGGGGACTCCATCTCCCCCCTTGGCATCACCACTCTCCCAATAACCGTCGGGGAGGAGCCAAGAACTAAGATAGCAATGGTCTCATTCATGTTGGTCAAGCTCCCCTAGGCATATAACACAATTATCAACTGCCTAACTCTCAACAAACTAAGGCCCGTCGTTTCCACATATCATCGCACGATGAAGTTCCCAACTAGCATCGGAGTCAGTGAAGCAAGGAGCGACCCTCGGGAGTCCGAGCAATGCTACATGACAGCAACAACTCTCCCCAAGTCGACTCTACATTCCCAGCCCAAGGAGAAGGTGATGAAAGTTCCCCTCGACCAAAGATATCCAGACAAGGTTGCCAAGGTCGAGTCATCACTTCCCGAGGGCGAATGCATCCAACTTGTCAAGTTTCTCGAGCAGAATGCTGACATCTTGGCCTAGTCACTGAGGGATATACCGGGCATTCATCCTAAAGTAGCCCAACACCACCTCAACATACTGCTTGGGGCCCGACCAGTGCAGTAGAGGCCTTGAAGGTTCACCCCGACCGACAAAGGGCTATTGAATATGAAGTAGTCTGGTTGTTGGAAGCAGGTTTTATCATTGAGGTCAAATACCTAACCTAGATGTCCAATATAGTACTTGTTAAGAAAGCTAATAGAAGCTAGTGCATGTGTTTTGATTCCACTGATCTTAATTGTGCCTGCCCAAAGGACCGCTACCCTTTCCCGAGGATTGATCAACTGGTGGATGCCACCTTGGGCTATAAACTACTTTCTTTTATGAATGCATTCTCAAGCTACAACCAGATTTAAATGACATCAAGAGATCGGGAGAATACAACTTTCATAACACATCAAGGCACTTACTAGCTACAAGGCAATGTCGTTTGGACTAAAGAACTCTGGGACTACATACTAAAGGATGGTCAACTATCTATTCAAGGACCAGGGTAGGTGGAATATGGAGGTTTATGTAGATGACATGATTGTCAAGAGCATACTCACCCAAATTCATCTCTCAGATCTTGCCAACACATTCCAGACGCTCAAGAAGTTCAAAATGAAGCTCAACCCTACTAGGTGCATGTTCGGGGTAGCCTTTATCATTCACTACTATGGGATTAATGTCAATCCTGAGAAAGAAAGGACAATTACAGAAATGCAGCCACCTCGAACAATCAAAGAGGTTCAATGACTCATAGGAAGGTTGGTCATGTTGAGTCGATTCATCTCCCGAGAGGGGGACAATAGCCTACCCTTCTTTCAAGCACTGAAGCGTGCTAAAGATTTCAATTGGACCCTTGATTTCAAGGAAGCTTTTCAGAAACTTAAGGCCCATGTCGCCCGACCACTACAACTCGCCTCAGTCACCCTGAGAGAGCCCCTCGAACTATATCTCACCGCGTCTGAGCACTTTGTCAACTAATCCTAATCAAGCCTAATGGGGATAAGCAACAGCTAGTGTACTACTCCAGCCTCGAGGAGTACTACCCCCCGATCGAGAGGCTCTCACAACAAGAAAGCTATGGCCATACTTTCAGGCCCACACAATCAAGGTAATAATCGATCAACCCCTATGCTATTTCTAAGTTTGACATGGTAGGTTGGATGCCCAAGTGGTCGATCGAGCTTTGGGAATTCAACCTGCAATACACCCCAAGAACCACAATGAAAGCCCAAGCAGTTGCCAACTTCATCTTGAAGTTGATCTTCCCCGAGCTCTCACCCCAGCAAATGCTACCCTAGACTCCCCACGTCGATGGATCAGCAAATGCTGAGAGAGGAGGAGTTGAACTCGTCCTAAAGGGTCCCTCCAACTAAGTATACTAGCATGCTTTCCAGCTCAAATTTAAGGCTACCAACAATGAGGCAGAATATGAGGTGCTCCTATTCAGGATGCGCTTAGCGACAGAGCTATAGGTAAAGCAGATCGAGGTCTTCACATATTCTCAATTGGTTGTCGGCCTAGTCAACAGGGACTATGAAGCCTAATAACCTACAATGATCAAGTATCTGGCCAAGGTGCACCACTTTATCAGCACCTTCAAACACTTTGCCATCTCAAGAATACCTCAGACCGACAATTCGCAAGCATATGCATTAGCAAAGCTCACCTCAACATGAGCACCCAGAGGATGCCCAAGGAGTTGCCAAGCTCTACAAGACAACCATCACCATGACCGAGGTGGCCATGACCGAAGCTAGACATAACTGGATGGATGAGATACTTCGTTATAAAAAGGATGCAATAGTCCTGACCGACCAGGCGACTGCTCGCCGAGTCTGAAGGTCCAAGGCTTGGTATTGCAAGATCAATAGGTCACTCTACCGAAGAGCTTTTAGTCAGCCGCTACTATGTTGCTTGGCACCAACCAAGGCTGAGATCCATGAGGGGATATACAGGGAACATATCGGGGCCAGACCCTAGCCTTCAAAGTTCTCCGACAGAGATTTTACTGGCCACCTATGCATCGAGAAGCTGTCGCCTACATCCAAAAGTGCGAATGAAGCCAGAAGCATGCCCGAATCTAACATCAAATGGTGCTGCTCCTCGCACCGATCGACTACATGTGGCCTTTGGCATAGTAGGGAATGGACCTCCTTAGCCCATTTGCACCAGCCTCGGGACAACGAAGATTCCGAATTGTTGGAGTTAATTACTTCATAAAGTGGGTCGAGGTCAAGCCCTTGACATCAATCACCAAGAAGCAAGTCAAAGGGTTTGTTTGGAAAAACATCATTACGAGGTTCAGCATCCCGAGGATCATAGTTACCAACAATGGGATGCAGTTCAATAACATGAGGTTTCAATCTTTTTGTCAAACCTATCGAATACATTTGAAGTTTAGCTTGGTGACACACCCCTAGGCTAATGGCCTCACCGAGGTCACCAACCGAGTAATCCTTGAAGGACTAAAAAGGTGGGTTGTGGGAGCACAAGGCACATGGGTGGACGAAGTGGTCTTCTCTACTCTTCGGGTCGACAACTTCAAAAAGAATACCTCGGAACAAGGTCTTCAGGAGAACCTTGACCTCATTAAAGAACGAAGGGCCGAGGTGCATCTACGGACCCTCGCAGAAAGCTATTGCTCAACTCTACAACTGCAAGGTCCAACTACGGTAGGTCGGTGATGGTGACTTAGTCCTAAGGAAAGCCGAGGTCAGTGACCCAGGACATACCTGAGGTAAGCTAGCCCAAAATTGGGAAGGTCCCTATAGGTTATCCGTACAATCTAAGATGGTACTTATGTTCTGGCCACAATGGATGGCAAGGTGCTACCCAAGACATGGCACATTTCAAACCTAAGGAGATTCTACATTTGAATCATTGGACCAAGGTCGGTCATGTGATTGAAGAAGGTGAACCCACAACACAAGACAAACGAGTTGGTGACAAGGGACTTATATTGATTCAGAATGCTCATTACATGGAGGTCGAGTGACCGAGTAAAATCCAGAAAGCAAACACAAACAAAAGCAAAAGTTGAAGCTTTGTATTGATTCAAAATGTTTTTACATAGTCAGGCGATCGAGTATAATCAAAATGGTCACCCAACAAACAAAACAAAAATATAAAGGAACCTAGTCCTCAAGAAGGATACTATCGTCGAAGGGTTGGTTGCCCTCCATCTGAACGTTAGCATCCTTGGGGCAGTCCACGAATGGATCCTCCTCGATGGACAGGTCTGGGTACTTTGCTTGGAAGTCTTCCAGTGCCACCCGGTACCCAAACTCATAGGTGATGCGCCCGATTGGAGTTTAGTGCATAGTACCTCGACATCCTAGGACAACTTCAACATTTCGTCATCCTGTCGGTGAGGGGTGCTCTTCAAATTCTCCACCTCGCCACAAGCCCATGGCCTCTTGCTTAAATGACTAGCGACGTTATTCGACATCCCTGAATGTAGCCTTAGTGCCAGTTTGGCCTCCAGGTTGGTAGTCTGCTTCTCTATGGCTGCCACCGTCTAGGTCCATGCCCGACTTCAAGTCGAGGACCTCGTTTTGAAGAGTGAAGTTCCGCTGGGATATCATTTTAATGATGGGCCTACATTGTGAACTCAATCGACCAAGTAGAGAAGTGAAGATTCTATAGGAAGGCAAAGATTAGTTATGCAATGGAGGTATTGTGAATGTAGTGAAGAGGAAAGATGTACTCACTCAGACAGTCGACTTCATCACCCAATCAACGAGCTCTTTCGATGGAGCTCCATAAAGTTGCTTTGCGACGAACGGTTGTAGCGCACCCCTCGCATACTCGACTGTAACTAGCCCATCATCCCAAAAATAGGACGGGGCCAAGAGGTCAATCCAGCACACCTTCGTTGGGTCCCCAGTCTCAAGCCCCGAAAGGTTGGTTACCCAGGCAGCGAAGTACTTGACATCGCCCGCTCGGCCCCCCATTTCGTAAAGTTCCTTCATGGTCAGGTAGTGACGTGGGCCCTCAATGGATTCCTTGGTCGGCTCTTTCCCTTTCACCTTGTCCTTCTCGAGGCTAGATCCGCGACCCTCACCTTAGGAGGAGGCGTCTCTCTCTACCTTATTAGCCATCCACTTTTTGCTCTTCACGGATGGTTAACTGCCCCCCTCGGTAGGGCACTTCTTGGCCAAGGCAAAAGGAGCCCTCTCGGTTGGGTGCTTCTCGGTCGTCGCTGCTGGACTTTTCACCCTCGACAGTTGTGCAGACTGGCTTACCGGGTAGCTCGTGGACCCTCCCTTCATGTTCTAGAGATCAACCATGTTTGCAATAAAAAAACAAGAAAGGTCAGTCAATCCGACCGAGACTCGGCAAAAACGCAAGTAACCACCAAAAAGAGTCATACCCCGAGATGTCAGGCTAAGTCCTGCTTTGACTAGCCACACCTTGGTCATGTCTTTGACGGCTCTTCAGTCCGAAAGAATGCTCTTGAGTTTTTCGACTAGTTTGGACTCCTCACCTGAAAGTTTGGGCAAGGTGTTGCTCGTATGTCGAACTGACCACACTTGTTGGGAACTCCAAGCCCAACCATGAGAAATAAAAAAGAAATGAGCCTTCCAACCTTTGTTGTTGGATGGAGCCCCACTTATTCAGAACCCGCTCTGAGAAGTCAAGGTAGTACCTGACCTACCATTGAAATAGGCGGAAGCAGACCATGAATGTTAGGATCAATTAGCACTAAGAGGAATCAGGGGGGATAGGGTGGTTAATTAGTGCAAGTGCTGAAATCCTAGTTTAAAGAAAATTTTGTTTGAAGTAAAATCGGAAATCAAAAGCGCTTCGTTTAAGTTGAATATGTGAGCAATTTAAACGATGAATAATGTTTAAATTACTATCTTGCTTAAAGAAAACTAGAGTACAAATAGATAAACTCAAAAGGTAAAATTAGAAGACTCACAATTTATAGCAGTTTGGCCAAAACTTAGCCTACATTGACTTTTCAGAGTCCTCCTCATTGAGGCCCGTCAGTGTCCACTAATGACCTTCTTCAAGTGAAGATCAAAACCTTATACTTCTCATTCTCTCCTTTTCACAAGTTCAGGAGAGGAACCTTATAAGTATTTCACTTACAACTCACAAGGAAAATTCTCAAAACTTTTTACAATAATTATAACACTTTCTTGCTCACTCCCTTGTCCTCTTTCTTTTTTTGCACACTTTTAATAGTTTTTTTTTCCAGTTTTCTTGTCAATTTTCTTGCTATCAATGCAAGAAAACTTGAGGCATTTACAGACCCCAATTGGCTTCAAAAAATGGAGCAAAAAATTCAACTGTATCTAGAAAATCTAAGTGCGGGTGATACAACCTCCGAAAGCTGCCTTGAAAACAAGGCAGTGGTGGTACAACGACCGACTTGGGTGGTACAATTATTGCTCACTGTCGAAAATACCATCAAGAATCTCGAAAAGGTGTTTTCTATACTTTTTTATTCCTAACTTGTACCTTTAGTTAACCCCTTCCTAGGTCAGCCAAGTGAGCTCAACCTGAGCTCAACCCAAACCCAAAAGTGGATCTAGTTTGCCTCACTTGAGTTAATTTGGATTTCTTTCAAATCTAACTCAATTAGGACTCAAAATGAACTACGACTCACTGATTACAATCGTTAAGATCATCAAGTTTAACAATCGACCTAACCTCAGGCAATCTGGCAACCTCTAACAATCTTCTGACGAGTCTTACGATCTTCTTTCGGTGATCTCTCGACGTGTTCCTAGCGAGCTTCCTGATTCCTTTAGTAAACTTATAGCAAACTCCCAACGAGCTCCCACTGCATCGTTTGAACATTGGCTCAATGCCTGAACTTGATTCTGGCCCAACATCTGGTTGTAACTCATTTTCTCCATCATAGTTAATCATGATTACTTTCTCTAACACATATGTTAGATCAACAAGCAATCAATAAATTTTATTATCAAAATCTGAGATTCAACCATCTCTGCTTTTTTTATAATGACAACCAATTAATGACGGGAGTTAACCTTTACTCTTCCTATGTTCATGCCATCATTCAAATAAAGTAAGCTTAAATTCAAGAGAACCAAGCACTTTTGAATTCAAGTATCAATAACATTTCAAACAATTTTCATCAAAAAGATGCAACATTACATTCATTTATCAATTTTAGAAATGATATAACATCAATTTTAAGCATTTTTACCTTAAGTCATCAAATCATCAAAGATTTTCTAAGTATACAACATTACATTCATTTATCAATTTCAGAAATGATATAACATCAACTTTAAGCATTTTTGCCCTAAGTCATCAAATCATCAAAGATTTTCTAAGTATTCAATGTTACATTTAAATTCATTCATGTATTGGTTATATATTAAATTAAAATTCTCTTCCTCTTAAGTCATTAATCATTTCTCCCCCTTTGTTTATCAATAAAAAGAGAAATACCAATTTTATCATTTTTCTTACATTTGTTATCAATATGTCATTCTCCCCCTTTGTCATCAACAAAAAGGTGAAATATTGAGTAAATAATTTCAAAACACATAATCTCATTATGTGTCAAATTTCTCTACATTTATAAATAAATATTTATTATATATCTAATATCTAGTGCATAAAGAAGTTGTATCATGGTTCCACCTTTGTAAATAGGATAAGAGACATAATTTTCCCATGAAAATTTTCTCCCTTTTATGAACAAGAAGGAAGAAAAACGAGGCAGGGGTGTGAAAAAGTATTTTATCACTAGGAAGGGTTCTCAACCTCAATCTTATAGATATAAATTTCAAAATCTAAGAAATCTGTAAGATTATTTTGAAGATGAGCTAAAAAATCTAAGAAATCCAAGAGATTTTCAATAAATCCATAAAATAGCAAAGAAAGTTGCACGTTATGCATTCGGGTGAGTTAGCATTCCTAACTCTCTTCTAATAAAATCAAATTGTTCTTCATTTAACGATTTAGTGAAAATGTATACTAATTGATGTTTAGTATCAATAAATTCTAAAGATATATCATGATTATTCATATGATCTCTAATAAAGTGATGTCTAATATCATAAAGTGTTATACATCATAAAAACATCAAAAAATACTTCTTAGTATTAAAAAGTACATGTCATAAGAGAATACTGTTGAATCTTAGATTTTGATGATAAAATTAATTGATGGGTTATTAATCTAACATGGATTATTAGAAATTGATTGATGTAGGATTAATTACGACAGAATAATTATTACAATCAAGATTGGCCAAGGTCAAGTCCATGCATTGGGTCGTTGCGGTTGTGAACTCGCCAGGAATACGTCGGGAGCTCGTCGAGGGTATCGGGAGTTTGCTAGGATGACACAAGAGAGTTAGCCAAAAAAAGATCGAGACTCGTCGGAAGATTATCGGGGGTAGCCAAAAAGCTTATCGGGAGTTAGGATGGTCTTGTAATAGATGTTTGACAATTATGATTATATTTAATTAAGTCATAATTAGTATCATGCAGGTATAACTATAATAGGAGTAATGAAGTTACAACCAGATAATGGGCCAGGATCAAGCTTGAGTATCGAGTTAGGTTCGGATGATGTAGTGGGATCTCACCAGAGTTCGCTAGGAGATTCACTGAAGGGATCGGGAAGCTCGTTGGGAGCATGCCAAGAGATCGTCGGAAGAAGACTGGATGACTTACCGTAAGAATGTCGGAGGTTGTCGGATTGGCGGGAGTTAGGTCTTGTTTAGCTTGTTGGTTATTAAGTGTTGTAATAATTGAGTCATAGTTAGGAATTGAGTCCTAATTGAGTTGGATTTGGATGAAATCTAAATCAACTCAATAAGGCATCCGGGTCTACTATTGGGGTTTGATTGAGCTCAGGTTAAGCTTAATTGGTTGATCAAAGGGTTGGTCAACATCAGGTTCAAGCCGAAATTGGAAAAGTTGAGGGAACCACTTTTGCAAAAATTTTGACATGTAAACCGCCGATGAGCGACGGGTGTACCACCGGCTGACCCGCCCAGGCTAGGCGGTTGAATCGCCTGTACTCGAGAATCTGGGTACTTCATGCGGCTGAGCCACCCAGGGCGGGTAAACCACCCGTACCCAGTGTTCGGACGGCTGAGCCGCCCAGGTCGGTAGGTGAACCGCTCGTACCTAGATTTTTCAGATATGATTGGATTTTGGCTCTAAAAATCTAGAGCAACTTGGGGCCTATAAATACCCCAAGTATTCTTGCATTTGATACAACACTTCTAAGGGAAATATTCTGTGAAAAACTTATGTGAAATATAAGAAAAATAAAAGGGGTAAGGGAGAGAGCTTAGAGTTGTAAATCTTATATCCATTGTAAGGTCAGGTGTAAGGGTTTGGTCTTCACCTAAAGAAGATCGATAGTGGATGCCAATGTACCTCAAGAAGGAGGACTCGGGAGTAGACGTAGGCCTTTGGCGCCGAACCACTATATTTGTGAGTGGTTCTTTAATTTCATTGATTACATAATTCTTTTAATGAAGCTTCTGATTTATCTCAATTCTTAGAAAGCAAAGTTTTCACGATAAGTTCTTTCCTTCAAATGTTGTTTATCTTTTTGGATTGATTATTATATTAGTAATTTTTTTAATTCATTCAATCATTTCACTAAGAACAAAAAGCTTCAGTTTCCCTATCTTGTTTTAATCAAAAAAATTTCACCTAGAAAGAATATTTATACTTGCACTAATTCACCCCCCCCCCCCCCAAGTGCTTATTGGCATTAGAACAAAGTACTTACTCTTTGGATTAACACCCACTTGAGTAAATAGTTTGTTTTGGCATGAATAAGAGACATTCCATCTCACATCCTCCCATATTCAATGGGACGAATTACATATATTGGAAAACATTGTGCATATGTTTCTCATCTCATTCGACTTTAATTTATGGAATATAGTTGAAAGATCTTCCAAACCAATGAATAAGTTGAATGATTTGGAGAAGAAGACTTTCTCTTTAAATGCCAAGGCTATGAATACCTTATTTTGCGCCTTAGATAAAAATGAATTTGATCGGTTTCTTGTTTTGATTCGGCTTTTGATATATGGCATGCATTAGAAATAGCATATGAAATCACACTTAATATAAATGAATCATTAAATGATAATACTTCTAAAAATGAATAAGAAGAACACCTTCCTAAGAATCAGAAGGAATATGAACCGAGAAGAACAGATAACTCCTCGAGTGAGGACCTTGAACTTTTGACAAATGAATCGGAAAAATTAACAAACTTGAACCTTAAAAATAATGTAAAGATGGACAAAACCTCTTGCTAGGAACGTAAAAAGCCGAGGAGCTCCAAAGATCAAATGCACAACCAAGAAGTGGAGAACTTTGCTCTTATGGCCATCAACGATGAGGTTAGTGAGCCTTTAAATATTTTATTTTTAGAATTATTAAATATGTTCCATAACTTGTTTGATGAGTTTAAAAAACTTAGCAAGTCTTTTAAATTGTTTAAAGTTGATCATGATTTGTTAGTTAAAAGACTTGATGAAATATATGATTCCTTAGCATCACATAAACCATGTTCTAAATATGATATGCTAGAGAATATTAAACAAGAAAATTACATGCTTAAAACAATACTAGAGAAATTTGAGATAGGGAACAAATCCCTAAATATGATCTTCGCTAATAAAGGTCATATTAATAATAGAAATAACATAGGCTTTGTTGGCAATGTTCAACAAAAGCCAACCATCTTTACAAAAGGACCTATATTAAATTTACCATCTAAAAATAAATATAATTTTTATGATAGATTAGGACATATGACTTACAAATGTCCATTTAAAAACTATAGTCCTCATAAGTTAGTTTGGGTTCCTAAAGGAACCATAAACAACCTTAAGCCATTAGAGAAAATGGAAAGAACATGTCATAAAGGACCCAATATTAAATGGGTAACTAAATCAAAACCTCCCCTAATATAAAGTTATTTTCTGACAAGGCTAGGAGCAATAAAAATATTTTGAAAGTAGATGCTCAAGTCATATTACTTGAGATCTAACACTCCTTCAAGCTTACTAGCCTAAGTAGTAATAAGAAAATTATTGAAATTAAAATTACTGACAATAAATATTTTAATAGTTCGTAATTATATAATCTTGATGATGCATAGCTAGAACATATAAGTATGAAAATAAACCAGAACCAAAGAACCTTAGTTATTAAAAAATATATTGAAATTTACATAAATGAGATTTTGATCATGATTGATAATAAGTTCAAATCATTGATTTGAATATTTGGAAAGGCTATTGTTGAATGATCTAAATGTTGAAATGAATGTTTGATAGTTGAATAGTTGTATGTTAAGATTGAATGTGTGATTATTACCTTTGAATTCAAACATGAAATATATAAAAATTTGGAAATGAGTTTATCAACTCCTTGCACTATGTACAAAAGGGTTAAAAGTTGAAATTTAGATAGGTTGAATTTTTATTTAAGATGTTTTATTAAACCATGCTTGATAGTGATTATGCTTCATGAGCTTATATTTCAAAATTATGAATGATGATCTTTGTGATTTATGGATTATTGATCATTGTCATAATAAAAGCTCTTTTTGGTTTTAAATGAAGATACTTGTTTTTATTTGGCTTAAAAGACAAAGGCATGCTTGTATGAAATAAAGGAAATATATTTTTACTTGAAATTTATTTATTTTATAAATCTTTCAAAAAGAGATTAATGAATCGATTATGTTATCTTTTATGAAACTCTTAAACTATGAAAGTGATCTTGATGATTTGATGATTTGAACTTGGATAAGTTATTATCATGATTTTTAGCAAGTTTAGAAAATGAAACTTGAAATCTTTATATAAATACTTTGATTATGAAAATTCTTTGTTGAATGAGGAACGAGTTGCCAAAATTAAAATTATGAATTTTAAATACATGAGATTTTACATGATTGGATTTCTATTTTACTTGAAATTTTGAATATATACGATTTCTTGATTACTTATGATAAAATTTACAAACAATAAGGAGGGGCAAATTTATTAACTTAAATCATGTCTTTTGGTATTCATAAATATCTTTTCATATCAATATCTTTTTATGGTGTGATTGCTTGAAAATACTGAGCAAATACATAAGATGTGTCCATTTTGATCACTGAGAATACTAAGCAAATTTGTTCTTTCCATGTGATTTATTTAGAATACTGAGAAAGTATTTATGATGTGTCCATTTTTAAATCGCTAATAGTGGTGGTTAATTATTCAATTATTTTAATTTTTAGAATTTGTTCTTGGAGTGTTATGTTTATCATGTGATTAGTTTATAATACTAATCAAATACTTACGTTGTGTCCATTCTAATTGTTGATATTGTTGGTTAATTATTCATTTATTTCGATTGTTAGAATTTGTTCTTATAGTGCTATGTTTTTTGTGTGATTAATTGAGAATACTAAGCAAATACTTTCGAAGTGTCCATTCTAATCGCTGATATTGGTGGTTAATTATTCATTTATTTCAATTGTCAGAATTTGTTCTTAGAGTGCAATATTTACCATGTGGGTACTTGAGAATACCGAGCAAATACTTATGATGTGTCTATTCTAATTAATGATATTGGTGGTTAAGTGTTTATTTATATCGATTGTTAGAATTTGTTCTTAGAGTGTTATAGTTCCCATATGATTGCTTGAGAATACCGAGCAAATACTTACGATGTGTCCATTCTGATCGTTGATAGTAGTGGTTAATTATTCATTTATTTCGATTGATAGAATTTGTTATTCAAGTGCTATGTTTACCATGTGATTGGTTAAGAATTCTGAGTTAATACTTACGATGTGTCCATTCTGATCATTGACGGTGGTGGTTAATTGTTCTTTTTTTTATTATTATTATTATTTGTTCTTCGAGTGCTATGTTTGTCGTGTGATTGCTTAAGAATACTGAGTAAATACTTATGATGTGTCCATTCTGATCGCTGATATCGGTGGTTAATTATTCATTTACTTTGATTGTTCGAATTTGTTCTTGAAGTGCTATGTTTACCATGTGATAGCTTAAGAATACTAAGCAAATACTTCGTCGTGTCCATTCAGATCGCTGATAGTGGTGGTTAATTGTTCATTTATTTTTATTGCCATAATTTGTTCTTGTAGTGCTATGTTTACCGTGTAATTGCATAAAAATACTAAACAAACACTAACGATGAGTGCATTTTGATCGCTGATAATGGTAGTTAATTGTTTATTTATTTCGATTCTTAGAATTTTTTCTTAGAGTGCTATGTTTACCATGCTATTGCTTGAGAATATTGAGCAAATACTTACAATATCTCCATTTTGATCGTTGATAGTGGTGGTTAATTATTGATTTATTTCGATTCTTAAAATCTATTCTTAGAATGCTATGTTTACCTTGTGATTGCTTGAGAATACTAAGCAAATACTTATGATGTGCATTTTGATCGCTGATAATGGTAGTTAATTGTTTATTTATTTCGATTCTTAGAATTTTTTCTTAGAGTGCTATGTTTACCATGCTATTGCTTGAGAATATTGAGCAAATACTTACAATATCTCCATTTTGATCGTTGATAGTGGTGGTTAATTATTGATTTATTTCGATTCTTAAAATCTATTCTTAGAATGCTATGTTTACCTTGTGATTGCTTGAGAATACTAAGCAAATACTTATGATGTGTCCATTCTGATCGCACTAATAGTGAAGATTAATTGTTCATTTATTTTGATTTTTAATTTTTTTTTCTTAGAGTGATATATATACCATGTGATTACTTAAGAATATTAAGTAAATATTTATGATGCATCCTTTCTGATCGTTGATAGTGGTGGTTAATTGTTCATTTATTTCGATTGTTAGAATTTGTTCTTAGACTACTATATTTACCATGTGATTGCTTGGGAATTCTGAGCAAATATTTACGATGTGTTCGTTCCGATCGTTGATAGTGGTGGTTATTGTTCATTTATTTTTGTTGTTAGAATTTGGTCATCTAGTGCTATGTTTACCATGTGATTGCTTAAGAATACTGAGCAAATACTTACGATGTTGCTATGCTGATCACTGATATTGTTGGTTAATTGTTCATTTATTTTGATTGTTAGAATTTATTCTTTGAGTACTAAGTTTACCGTGTGATTACTTGAGAATAAGCAAATACTTACGATGTGTCAATTTTGATCACTGATAGTGATGGTTAATTATTCATTTATTTCCATAGTTAGAATTTGTTTATCTAATACTATGTTTACCATGTGATTACTTGAGAATACTGAGCAAATATTTACGATGTGTCCATTCTGATTGCTTATGGTGGTAGTTAATTATTCATTTATTTTGATTATTAGAATTTGTTCTTGGAGTGGTGTCTTCACCGTTTGATTGCTTTAGTTCTTCATGCAAGTGTGTATATGTGTGTGTTATCATAATAAACCGTGTGATTGCTTTAGTTCTTCATGCAAGTGTTTTTGTGTGTGTTATTATAACAAACCATGTGATTGCTTGAGAATATCAAGCAAATAATTATGATATGTCCATTTTGATCGCTAATAGTGGTGGTTAATTGTTTATTTATTTTGATTATTAGAATTTGGTTTTGGAATGTTATGTTTACCATATGATTGCTTGAGAATAATAAGCAAATATTTATAATGTGTCCATTATAATGGCTGATAGTGGTGATTAATTGTCAATTTATCTCGATTGTTAGAATCTATTCTTTGAGTGCTATATTTGTCATGTAATTGCTTGTGAATACCGAGCAAATATTTATGATATATGTATTCTGATCATTGATATTGTTGGTTAATTGTTCATTTATTTTGATTGTTAGAATTTATTCTTTTAGTGCTAAGTTTACCATGTGATTGCTTGAGAATACTAAGCAAATACTTACGATGTATCAATTCTGATCACTGATAGTGCTGGTTAATTGTTCATTTATATCGATTGTTAGAATTTTTTCTTAGAGTGCTATGTTTACCATGTGATTGCTTGAGAATACTAAGCAAATCTTTATGATCTACCCATTCTGATTGTTGATAGTGGTGTTTAATTATTCATTTATTTTGATTATTAGAATTTATTCTTAGAGTTCTATGTTTGCCGTATGATTATGATAGAATCTCAGAAGGAGCTCTATAGAATTTGATCTTTGAGGGGGATCAACCCTTGGAAACTATAGGAGTTCCTCCCTCCTAGGGTCGGCTAACAAGGCTGAAATAGAATTAATCTTGCTTGATTAAAAGAAGTGGAGGCTACATGCTTATATAAGGCTCCAATCCCTAGCTTAGGGGGGTGCTTCTTAAGTGAATTCTCTATTTTGCCTCTCCAGCTACCATGCATAAATAAAGGGGGTGGCGGTCTAGGTGACTACACAAGCCACACCCCTCTAATAGAAACCCTATCCGACCAACCCAATAAGGGGGCTAGCAGCTAGGAAGTCCTAAGGCCCCAAAATAAACTCTAGCCACACTTCTTTATAGGATAGAAGTGACTAGGTGTGGTTTTATTATAATCTCATAAGGTTCTTATTAATTACTTCCAAGGTGATTATGACTCAACCCTGTCAGAGTCCTATCAAGTCCGCCCTCTTTAAATCAGTATTATCCTCAAGACTTAGGGGCAATGAACTCTGGGAACCTGGTCTTCAGCTCCTCATATGATTTTTATGCGATCATTAATTGAACTTTGGTCTCCTCATCAGCTTTGGTGTCAGTTGGATAGATTTGGACTAAGTCATCTTCTTTAAATTTCCATTTGAGGTGGGATACCTGGAGGATCAACTGTAATCTTGATCTAGTACACGGATTTGATCTCCAGGTTAGGGCCCCAATATGATCCCTAATTTTGCAAGGCCCAAAGAAATAGGGAGACCACTTCCTTAAGGCTCGAGTTTCCTACTGATCAGGTTGGAGGCTTAGGAAAATTTAATCCTTGATTTTTTATCCATTTTATAGTTTATCGAGAAGCCATTTCTTCTTTGCATATTATGTCATGTAGTTAGTCTTTAGTAATAGTCAATCTTTCTTATGGAATGGTGACTACCCTCTGGTATGGTTCAAGATGATAAGAGCTCAATCTGGCATGAGCATGGATTACAATTCTTCTAGGCTTACTCCTCTTTCGTGTCATGGACTTGTATCTAACCAAATTTTAAATTTGGTAGCAATGAGTATCCCTTTTAAAAACCTCGTGTGGAGTGTAGGGAAAGCCTCGGTGTGAATTAAGAGTCGACTATCTTGCATAAGGGTGATATCGATCCCAATTCTGGATATGTCTACTCTAATTATAAAAATCTAGCCATGACTTGGTGGGGACAACATCGTGGTCGTGAGGGCTATAATTCCACTTGGCTAAGGTGGTGCATCTTTCTTTACAGTGAGAGGGATGATATTTTGTTGAGACTTATGAATAATCCTCCTCTTATTCTAATTTTGCCATTGGAGGGGCTCAATTTTTTTTACGATCTTGGGCCGTAGATCAGAGATCATCATCAAGGAGGTCTATGAGCATCATGGTCCGATCCTGGGGAAAGTCGTAGAAGGCACATGAGATTTGGAAGTGTTGCATCAGCAACAATGGTGAGTTCAGCAGGATGTAACACTTTAGAAGTAGCTTATCTCTAGGGAAAAGGATGTAGGAATATGTCATAGTGGGAAACAAGTATGGCCGAACAATCCATGTCTTTGTCATCTCTTAGGTGACCCTTTTATCTTCGACCTTCTAAGGTTATAGGAAGCAATATGGCCGAGCAACATATGGTAGAAGTTTCGACCAGTTCAGCAAAGGGGGGTCGAACAACTTCATAGGAGATAGTCGGCTCGGTTTGGTGGAAAAGCACAAAATTTCAGCAAGCTGTGAGAGAGGATTCTTATATTCCATCTCATGAAACTCTTGAATTTGAATTGGGAAACCACTGGATTCTTCTTTTGATATCCCCTCTAAGTGTTGTGTTGTGGTTATAGTCGTTGGGCTCCCTCATAGAATCACCTGTTTTTCCTTTCTAAAATATTTCATGGCTAGCTTTGAAAATTTTCATAAAACACCTCAAATCATGGACAACCAATCAATTGCGAGCATTATATCAAAACCATCAAGAGGGAGGAGGAAAAAATTAGTAACTATGTCTTGCTCTTGTAGGATCAGTTATACCCATTGGCACTTCTGATTGCACTTTAGAATTTGGTTAGTAGCTACCTTGATTTCGAACCCACTATAATCTTTTTTTTTTAGCATTAAGTAGGCAGCAACCTTACTGCTCATGAAGTTGTGTTGCTCCCGACATCGATGAGGACGATGACAGACTGCTACTCGAGAAACCCTTCAATATTCAATATTTGGAGGTTTGTGTAGCCGGTTAAGGTAGGGACCGTGCGGGTGGCCGGTTATGGTGTATCCTTCTCCTTCGGTTCGGGAGTCGTATCTTCAAATTTGGGTTCTTCAGTGGGTATAATTATTAGCGATGTGGTGTTTTAGGTGCCACAGTTTATCACAATGCCAACATAGGCCCTTTGTTGATCTATCACGAAACTCTTCTCTTGTTAACTTTTTCAGCTGAGGTGGCCGATTGGTGGTAGATGGGGCTGAAGGTCTCTATGCTACTAGTCATGCAATGGCTTTGGTCATCCGAGCATCTTGGTTCAACCTGTCTTCATGTAATCATGCGAAGGAGATGGCTATCTTAAGTGTAAATGGCTGCCTTAAGTGTGTACGGCTATCGCACTTTAACTTCTTCCCCAATCTCTGGTTTTAAGCCCTCAATAAATATCTACAATAACTATTTTTTAGACCAATCGTAAGTTTGATTAGATAATCTTTCAAACATAGTTTGGTACTCATGGATGGTGGAGGTTTAATGGATCATCTCTAGTTCTTTATCAAGGTTCTTGTAATTGATTAGTGCTGAAGGTTTATATGCTTTTGGTTAGGATATGGTTCTCATGCTCTGAGCATCTTAATTGAGGTGTCATTCTTGAAGTTGTGTGAAGGAGATCGATGTCGCCGAGGTTTAGGGTTGTTGTGTCTTAACTTCGCTTCTCATCTTCGGTGGGTTCTTTTTGCAATTAAAATTTGCTCCATGTTGTGATATTCTTGGGCTCAGTGATCAACCCAATCTAAACTTCTTGAAGAGAGCATGTAATTTAGCATCCATATACATCTCGAAAGCCTCCAATTTGGCTTCGAATAAGCCCATCGATGTCATGACGTAAGGATCTCCAACATATCAAACAAACTAACTAAAGACTATAGCTATAATTTTCAGGTTGAAGGCAGTGAATGGCAACAATATCGAGACTACAGTGGTGAAGTCTCCAAGTGGAGGATGGTAGCCAAGGGTAGCAGCGATGGTAGAGGAAGAAGATGACAACAGCAACATCGACAGTGTGTCTACAGTGATGTTGCAATGTCATTGAGGCTACGATTTTTTAGGTGGCTGATATCTATCGGAAGATGACAGCCGAGAGATTTGAGTTGGAAGGCAGCAGTGATGATGGAGGAAGAAGGGGCAACAACAATGTCGGTTGTGGCTACGCTATGACTTCATGGTTGCAGGTGGCGTTAGTTGTAGCAAGAGTGTGGCTACAATAGGAGGAAGACGAGGCAGCAATGTACATGGCTATTACAGAGGAGGGCAACGGTGGTATGGAACGAGAGACCACTGCTGTCGTGTTCAATTTGTTGTTGGTCGCGATCAAGATAGTTAGCAGCGAACGATTCTTGCGAGCAGCGAACGATTATTGCGAGCAACGATGTAAACAAATTACAGTGAAAGATCACTACTGGTAGCTTTTTGCCATAAGGATTGTTGTTGGCTACAATCAAAGAGGATGGCAGCGAGAGGGCACTATTGGCAGTGAACGGATAAGGGAGATTGGGTGGCTAAATGTGGGTGGACTGAAGGTGGAAGACTACAATTTTTGGGTACACTTTGTGGCTATTTTGGTTGTGGTTTAGGGATGTGATTTTATAAAGTTTTGGCTATGAATTGGTATAGTTTTAGGGTTTGATAGTAGTATATTAAGGTTAGGAAAAAGGATTTTGGATCTGGGATAGATGGCAGCAAAGGTTTGATAGGGATCGGTAAGGGTATGCTGCAATAGGTGCTGGTTGTAGAAGGCTATGGTTTTAGTTTGTTTTGTGGCTGATTTGGGTATGGTTTTGGCTATGATTTGGTAGACTTTTGGGACTATGACGGTAGAGGGTGAAGGTTAGGGAAAGATGATTTTAGATCTAGAAGAGATGGCAATGAAAGTTTGATAGAATTCGACGAAGCTCGTTGCAATGTATGTTGCCTTAGAGAAGCAGAATTGTCATTAAAGAAATAACAGTTTCTCAATAAAAATTCTAGCCAAAAATTATGAAATTTGGGACTGTGGTGTCAATGTATGAAGATGAGGAAAAGGGAGTTTCAAATCTCAAAAAACAGCAACGAAAACCTAATAGGGTTCGACGAAAGATCGTTGCGTACATGCAGTTCTACATACAGAATTTACGTCGAAGAAGCAGCAAGTTCTCGACATAATTTCCAGTAGAAACCCCAAGGAAATTATGTAGAATTTCAATGATAAAACCTTGGTTCAGATGAGAGCAAGGGAATCCGAAAAATGGAAAAAAGATAGCAGTTAAATCCGATGTAATTCAACAAAGAAAGGTGCTACGATGTGTTGTACTGCTAAACAGATTTTACATTAGATAAAATGATGAATTCTCCACATAAATTTTAGAGAAAATTTTGAGAGAAATATACAGAAATCCTCGATTTAGATGTGATCAGTATCAACAAAAAGTTTAACAAAATTTCGGTAGAGTAACGATAGGAAAATAGGGCAAAAGATGGAAGGCAGATCCTTCATTATAAAATTCCAACATTACATGATTTCAAATTAAGGCATAATAAAACCGATTCTAGAAGGAATCTTTTCTAGAGATCGATCTTAGATGAAAGCTAAGTTGATCTATGGAATTGTATAAAAATTTTGGCCAAAAATGAGAAGCAATAAATCAGTTTCAATAAGCAAATATGCGGTTGAAAATTTCTTTAGTGTTTTGCCTTCGCAATAACGATAATGTTTGCAACGATCGAAATTTATAGCAGATAAAATATAAAAAAATTCTTCAACATGTAAGGTAAAGGATCTTATAGTATTGAAGAGGCGTGGGTGATGAAAATATACTAGATCTCTAGATCAAACATAGGGGACAAAGGCAGATTGATTTGATCTGCGATCGGGGTGGAAGGTGAAGGCACGTATCGCAGTAATTATAGGAGTTGCTTGGGAAGGTAGAGGTGATAGAGATGGGTACAAGGGCACTAGCAATATTGCTCTAATACCAAATAATAGAACCCCAAAAGAAGCTCTATAGAATTTGATCTTTGAGAGCGATCTACCCTTAGAACACTATAAGGGTTACTCCCTCCTAGGGTCGGCCAGCAAGGCTGAAATAGAATTGATCTTGCTTGATTAAAAGAGGTGGAGGCTACATGCTTATATAAGGCTCTGAACCCTAGCCCTAAGGGGCTGCTTCCTAAGTGAATTATCCCTTTTGCCCCTCCTATAGCTACCATGCATAAACAAAAGGGGTGGTAAACTAAGTGGCTGCACAAGCTATGCCCCTTTGCTAGAAACCCTAGCCGACCAGCCTAGTAAGGGGGTGACGGCTAGAAAGTCCTAAGGCCCCAAAATAAACCTTAGCCACACTTCTTTATAGGATAGAAGTGACTATGTAAGGTTTTATTACAATCTTACAGGGTTCTTATTGATTACTTCTAGGGTGATTAAGACTCAACCCTGCTGGAGTCCTATTAGATTGCTTTAGAATAATAAGCAAATATTTATGATGTGTTCATTATGATCGAAGATAGTGGTGGTTAATTGTTTATTTTTATTGATTGTTAGATATGGTTCTTGGAGTGCTATGTTTACTGTGTGATTGCTTGAGAATATCGAGCAAATACTTACGATAAGTCCACTCTGATAGTTGATAGTGGTGGTTAATTATTCATTAATTTTAATTGTTAGACTTTGTTTTTATTGTACTCTGTTTACCATGTGATTACTTGAGAATACCATGATACTTATGTTTTGTCCATTTCAATTACTGAAGGTGGTGGTTAATTGTTCATTTATTTTGGTTATTAGAATTTGTTAATCTAGTGCTATGTTTACCATGTGATTGCTTGAGAATACTAAGCAAATATTTATGATGTGTCCATTATACTCACAGATAGTGGTGGTTAATTATTCATTTATTTAGATTGTTAAAATTTATGTTTATAATGATATGTTTTCCATGTGATTAATTCAGAATTCTAAGCAAAAAATTATGATATTTTTCATTATGAATGTTGATAGTGATTGTTAATTATTTATTTATTCTGATTATTAGAATTTATTCTTGGAGTGTTATATTTACCGTGTCAGTGCTTAAGAATACTGAGTAAATAATTACAATGTGTCCATTCTGATCATTGAAACTGATGGTTAATTATTCATTTATTTTGATTATTAGAATTTATTCTTAGAGTGCTATGTTTACCGTGTGATTGCTTAAGAATAATGAGCAAATATTTACGATGTGTATATTTTTATCATATATAATGATGATTAATTGTTCATTTTTATCGATTGTCAGAATTTGTTCTTGGAGTGCTATGTTTACCGTGTGATTGCTTGAGAATATCAAGCAAATACTTATGATTTATCCATTCTAATTTGGTCTTAGAGTGCTATGTTTTCCGTGTGATTGATTGAGAATACTGATCAAATACTTACGATGTGTCAATTTTAATCGTTGATAGTGGTGATTAATTATTCAATTATTTTGATTGTTAGAATTTGTTCTTAGAGTGTTATGTTTATTATGTGATTGGTTTAGAATACTGAGCAAATACTTACGTTGTGTCCATTCGAATTGTTGATAGTGGTGGTTAATTATTCATTTATTTCGATTGTTAGAATTTGTTCTTATAGTGCTATATTTTATGTGTGATTAATTGAGATTACTGAGCAAATACTTACGATCTATCCATTCTGATCACTGATAGTGGTAGTTAATTATTTATTGATTTTGATTGTTAGAATTTGTTCTTGGAGTGTTATATTTATCATATGAGTTCTTGAGAATACCGAGCAAGTACCTACGACGTGTCCATTATGATTGCTGATGGTGGTTAATTGTTCATTTATATCAATTGTTAAAATTTGTTCTTGGACTGTTATATTTCCTGTGTGATTGCTTGAAAATATCAAGCAAATACTTACGATATGTCCATTCTAATCACTAATTGTGGTGGTTAATTGTTCATTTATCTCGATTGATAGAATTTGTTCTTCGAGTGCTATGTTTACCGTGTGATGGGCTGAGAATTTTGAGCTAATACATATGATGTGTTCATTTTGATTGCTGATGGTGGTAGTTAATTGTTCAATTTTTTCGATTGTTAGAATTTATTCTTGGAGTGCTATGTTTACCATATGATTACTCGAGAATACTGAGCAAGTAGTGACGATTTGTCCATTCTGATTGCTAATAGTGGTGGTTAATTTTTCATTTATTTTGATTGTTAGAATTTATTCTTGGAGTGCTATGTTTACCGTGTGATTACTTGATAATACTGAGCAAATACTTACGATGTGTCCATTCTGATCGCAGATAGTAGTGATTAATTGTTCATTTATTTTGACTGTTATAATTTGTTCTTCAAGTGCTATGTTTACCATGTGATTGCTCAAAAATTCTGAGCAAATACTTACGATGTGCCCATTCTGATCACTGATAGTGGTGGTTAATTGTTCATTTATTTTGATTGTTAGAATTTGTTATTATAGTGTTATGTTTACCATGTGATTGCTTAAGAAAACTGAGCAAATACTTACGATATGTCCATTCTTATTGCTAATAGTGGTGGTTAATTATTCATTTATTTCGATTGTTAGAATTTGTTCTTGGAGTGCTATGTTTACTATGTAATTGGTTGAAAATAATGAGCTAATACTTACAATGTGTACATTCTGATCGGTGATGGTGGTGGTTAATTGTTCAGTTATTTTGATTGCTAGAATTTGTTCTTAGAGTGCTATGTTTACCATTTGATTGCTTGATAATATGAAGCGAATACTTATGATGAATCCATTTTGATCGCTGATAGAGATGGTTAATTTTTCATTTACTTCGATTGTTAGAATTTTTTCTTGGAGTGCAATGTTTACCATGGGATTGTTTAATATTTAGCAAATACTTATGATGTGTCTATTATGATCGCTGATAGTGGTGGTTAATTATTCATTTATCTCGATTGTTAGAATTTGTTCTTGGAGTGGTATGTTTACCGTGTGAGTGCTTGAGAAAACTAAGCAAATACTTACGATGAGTCCATTCTTATCACTGATAATGGTGGTTAATTGTTCATTTATTTCGATTCTTAGAATTTGTTCTTGGAGTGCTATATTTACCATGTGATTTCTTAAGAATACTAAGCAAATACTTACGATGTGTCAATTCTGATTGCTAATAGTGGTTGTCAATTGTTCATTTATTTTGGTTATTAGAATTTGTCATCTAGAGTTGTGTTTACCTTGTGATTGCCTAAGAATACTGAGCAAATACTTACGATGTGTTCATTCTGATCATTGATAGTGGTGGTTAATTGTTTATTTATTTTGATTGTTAAAATTTGTTCTTAGAGTGCTATGTTTTCCATGTGACTAGTTGAGAATACTGAGCAAATACTTACGATGTGTCATTCTGATCGTTGATAGTGGTGGTTAATTATTCATTTATTTCAATTGTTAGAATTTGTTCTTGGAGTGTTATGTTTGTCTTGTGATTGCTTTAGTCCATTTTAATCGCTGAAAGTGGTGGTAAATTGTGCATTTATTTCGATTGTTAGAATTTATTCTTGGAGTGTTGTGTTTACCATTTGATTGCTTGAGGATACTGAGTAAATAGTTACGATGTGTCCATTCTGATCAGTGATAGTAGTGGTTAATTGTTCATTTATTTTTGTTGTTAGAATTTACACTTGGAGTGCTGAATACTGAGTAAATACTTATGATGTGTCCATTTATAGTGGTGATTAATCGTTCATTTATTTCGATTGTTAGAATTTATATTTGGAGTGATATGTTTACCATGTGGTTACTTGAGAATATTAAGCAAATATTTGTGATGTGTTTATTCTCATCACTGATAGTGGTGATTAATTGTTTATTTATTTTGATTGTAATAATTTATTCTTAGAGTATTATGTTTAATGTTTGATTACTTGAGAATTATGATCGTTGATGGTGATGGTTAATTGTTATTTATGTCAACTGTTTGAATTTGTTCATCTAAGTGCTATGTTTACCATATGATTGCTTGAGAATTCTGAACAAATATGTTTACCGTGTGGTTATTGTAGTGCTATGTTTGATGATCGGTGAAATGTGTTCAGCGCATGTATTAGCATGCTCTTCTATAATAATGCGAGTACACAACGGATAACATATTGTAATGTGTCATACTGTAACAATTTATTACAGTGAACGCTTTAAGCCGACTTGGTACGGAGGTTGTGCCAACATCATCATTGCTATAGACATCCAAGTCAACCCCGGTTTGACTTGTAGGTGATATCTCAGCGACCATCGGCGGGAACATGTAATTGACCATGGTTGTCACTGTCTAATTTATGTTTTTACCATCATAGCTGATGAATGCCTATATAACAAATATTCAAAGGTGGTTGAGACTTCACGTATCTCTGGTCTTCTCTGAAAACTACAATGTGTGTGTTACATTTGACAACTGTGCTATTATTTTACGACGAGTGTATACCGTGGAACCGATCTTATCTTTCTTATTCAAATAAATTTGATTAGTTTAGAAATTATTTTACATACGTAAGTCATCACATGCCAACATAGTATATTATAATTTAGGATTAAAATTTATTTTAACTCTTGTGATTTTGATCATGGATCATTTAAATAGTTTATTCACATCTAAAATAACGATTATATTTTTAAAAAATATAGGATATAAGTTCATCCTGTCAAGTATAAGTTATAGGCGTTAGAGTATGCTTACGTAGTATATTGACTCATAATAAACTATTGATATAATAACACTATAATTTAAGCCTAAAAAAGATTTATTTTAGTTCTTATGATTTTGATCATGTACTACTTATTAGTCTAGCAGACTCTAACGTATGTTGACTCAGACTTGATAGATGTGACTTATATATTATATTTTTTGAAATATAAAAATTATTTTAGACATAAGTAAACTAAGGGTTGAAGTGATTGATGATTAAAATCATGGGGATTAAAATAAATATTAATCCTATACCACTAAATCATGTGCAACGTGTGCGTTCTCCTGTAAATGCTATATACCAATCACGCGATTCCATTCCCTACATAAATCTTTTTGTAGTCGATAACGAGTTCTGTGGCTTGGTGTTAAGTTTCACCACCATCGATACACGCATATTGAATCAGTTTTTCTGGGGTCTCGCCCTTACCATTTCAAACATTAGCAGTCACATTGTCTCTCCAAATGAGTTGTTTTTTTTTTTTCCTGGCCAAAAATTCATCAGGTCCGTCAGATAAAAACGATAGACGGGAAACATTCAACCCAAAAAGTTGGGTGGTGTATGAGGGTCGAAAAAGTATTTAACTCTATTTAATCCCCCAAGTCCACGTAATTTAGTGATTTTTTTTCTTATTATTATTTTTTTCAGTTGCAGACTTGGAACATCACCTCAAGATCCTCTTAATCTCAACCCAAACATGACTTAAAACCAATTTAGATGATCAACAAGGAAAAAGTACAGAGTAAGTTTGCTTCAGCTCCCTGAATTCCACGAAACAAAATAGGTTACGAGCTTACCTATTACTTTGATTAGAACAATCAATCTGGAGGTGAAGGCCTGCCTATGTTGGCTACCTGCAGGAGTGCCTTACACCCCAACGAAGAAGAGTCCAGCCTTGCACAAATGGTGACTTAGCAGCCAGCCAAGCAAAGATTAATGCTGTCAGGAAAGAAATCAGGTCAGAACACTGCAGTATCGGCCACATCGGACTATGGTTTAGGGTTTATACAGGTTGACGAGGAAAACTAACGCAGAACACATGGGAATTGGGAGTAGTCAGCAGCTTGACACTTGTATGGATTAAACTGGCCTTGTATCAACCAAGAAAATCCAATAGGTTTTAGCAAATTCCTGACCTATATATATATATATATATATTGCCACAAGTTACTGCTAGAAAAACCAATAATTATAATGTTTTTGCCCTGCCCTGATTCTGGTACCATGAGACGGAAGTCACAACATAACTTTACAACTGGATTAGTTCCAGCCACTGAATCCAATGATCCAGCGGAGTTGCAGACCGACAATTTGACCCCAGAACAAAAGGTTTATGCCCAAAAAAAACAAAAAAAAACCCACCTTTCTACAACAAAAGGAAAAATACAAAAAAGAAAAATCACACACATTATGGCAATACCTCAACTAAGGGACCTAAAGCGGAAGCCCCAAGGAATTTGGCATTCGATGCTATACCAAACACAATGAGTTCACCTTTGTTCTGCCAGCCCTTGTGCTTAATGGCCCTCCATTGTTCTCTATAAATAATGATTTCTAGATGAACAACAATAAAATAAATAAAAGGGAAAACATATGGTACAGCTTAAGATCTCATAGTAATCCTGCAAGCATAGCACCAGGATCATTATATGCTACAGGTGCAACTGGTGATTGTGGTTGTAATGGTGTCACAACTGCAGATGGTGTTTGGTTGGGCATCTTGACCAAATATTCCTTGATATGCTCCTTTAACCTATTCAATGAAATACCTATCTTAGACCACTAAATTGAGACCAAAGCAGGCAAAACATGAGGGACATACTCAAATGTTAATGTTGGATCCGCTGATGCTATAGTTATCCGAACCTGGCTTCTGTCTGATGGATCTGTTTCAACTCTAATCTGAAAAATTGTAAAAAGTAAAATCAGACCAAACAATGAATGTATAGAATATGTAATAAGTAGAGCAACGAAACTAAGGTATAAACAGCTAAGAACATGGAATTGACCTCTAAATAGAAAAAAAAAATTAAATATTCAAAGAAAATGAAGGAAAGAGCCAGATTCAGATGAAGTCTGCCAATTAAATCAGCTTGAGAAACAAAAGTAATAGTAATGGAGTTTTTATATTCCGTTCAACTTTATATAATTGGAAGATAAGAGGCAGGAACTTGACCTAATAAGATCAGATGGGGCTTCTCAGAGAATCATGGGTCTGACCGGGAATGCAGTGATGAGGCAAATAGACTGAATAGTTGTTTCTGAACTTTTGGATATTCTACTTCTACTAAGTTCCAGATATTATGGAACATCTCCAGAAATAATAATACAGAACTAATCAAAGATACTTTCAGCTTCCCAGCATTTGTTTTATGAACAAAAATACAAGAGATAACAAGTAATAGAATATCATTCTGAATGGTATAGCTTCCAGAGCTAGGTTAAGGTCTCCAGTTATTAATTTAGTGCCGCAAAGAAGTTGATTTATAGCAACAAAGTTGGATGGAAAAGAGAAGCAACAGAAAGCCAAAAGACAAATACATATGAGAAACATCATTGCACCATATATCATCAGGCCTTGAAAAGGTAGACTGAGTTCAACAATTGCAAAATACAAAGGGTAACATGTCCGTAACATTGCACATATAACAAACAGCAGCTCACTGCAAGAAACTGTTAGATGGTGGCCTAAGACAAAACTGTATGACCTCGATAATCTTAAAGCAAAAATTTTCCGTATAAAGTATTCGATTTAAATTTACTGTGACCAAAGGAGCAGACTTCACACATGTATGGAGCTTTGTTAAAAAAAAAATGACATGGGTTCCAATATTAACAAAATAAAAAACCATCATCCTTACGAAGCAAAGCATGGCCCTGGTGCTCTCTGAAGAGAAGGTAGTGCAGGCGATCAGATTATTTGGATTTGTATCCTGAAGAGGGAGGCAACAAAATTTTATTATTTTGGATATACAAATGAAATTGAAGATACAAAAGAAGGAGACAACTTACAATTCCAGGGGTGACTGCCAAATGAAGGCTGGTAAACAAGTTTGTCATTTCAGGAAGAGATAAAGGTTTTACACCTCTAAGCTGCACAAAAGCTCCAAAGATTTTCATCATAGTACACGTCAAGGTTCAAAATCTCGTACCGCACCGACATATCGATCAGCTATCAGTACGGTGTGTGCCGAGCTGTACCGAGCATACCGACATATGGTACACTAAAATAGCAAGCTGTACCGAGCGTACCAGTCCTCTATTGGACCGGTATGACCGAGCAGTGTGTTACGGTATTGCAAACCTTGGTACATGTATTTAACACCACCATCTCAATGTATAATTTAGAAAGAAGGTAGAGAGAAAAATCACATAAAAAATCTTGCATGAAAAGGAAGCCATAATTTTTCCTGCCTCAACTGCTTGGTTTTGCTATCAGAAAAATTCATAATCTACTGAGGACTCACTTCAAATGGCACTATCATGCTTGACAATCTGCTAAAAGCTAATGAGGCAATATATCAGAAGCTAATAACCATCCGTGTACAGAAAAGCATTTCATACAAATCAATCAGGACAGGCACCTCAGTGGTCATTATTAAATACCAAGGAACAATGATCTTAGTCACAATCATAATATGGATCAGTAATGTGCTAGATTAATGATAATGGCATTATCATTTCAGTAGTAAGGATTGATCAAACTTGAAACTTAATATATGTTTACATTTCCGCATATAAGGTGATTTATGCATTTTGCTTTGATTAGTTTTCTTTAACAGATGTTTCAGTTGATTGTCAGTTAAACAAAATGACTGCCCATACAATAAGCAATTTCATAAATCAAGATATTGTATCATCAAACCTTTACAAAACTTTGCATATAAATGATTTCATTCCATAGTATGCAAAAGTTCAGAATGGCTTAACCAGAGTTATCATCAAACCTTTATAAATTGGGACCCTTGCTCAAGTGGTATGATCAGTTAATATTTAGCCAAACTAGGAACCTTTTTAAATTCAAGAACTAACATGATTATCTCTTGCTTCCTTGAAACCACACTAGTGATCTTACCAGCATTTACACCTCACTTTCTTTTCAGATTACTTGGCTTCGTAAGATTAAAGTATGTTCTTGAGGACTTCTAGGCCCTCATAATTGCATACTAACAGAGAATGGAAAAGAGTCTACCTATACAAAGATATCTCCCACCCAGTTTTAGATGGAACAATTTAAATGCAAAGAGGACCATGTAAATTCTAAATATGTCTGCTCTCTCTCTCTCTCTCTCTCTCTCTCTCTCTCTCTCTCTCGCATTGTACATCCACTGGTTCCTCAGCTTTCTTCCATTTTTTTTTCTTATATCCATTAGCTAGCCCTCTTCCATATTTCTTTCTTTTTTCCTTTTCTAAATATCTGTCTTTGCAAAACTTTTCTATATCACATATGTCTTGGCTGCCCTTTCAGATTGCTGAATGTATGTATTTATCTTTCTTATCACTACCTTGATATGATAACTTTATAAATTCAGGTATTCACCTTGATCTAATAGTGACTGATAAAAGCATACTCACTTTGTTTGAGGTTAACCACAAGCATATTTATTCACTATCTATTATACAAATTACAAAACATCACCATGTTTACTGTGGCTGGACAGCATGGTGCAAAACATCTAATAGCTAGCCCTCTTCCATATTTCTTTCTTTCCTTTTCTAAATATTTGTCTTTGCAAAACTTTTCTATATCACATAGGTCTTGGCTGCCCTTTCAGATTGCTGAATGTATGTATTTATCTCTCTTATCACTACCTTGATATGATAACTTTATAAATTCAGGTATTCACCTTGATCTAATAGTGACTGATAAAAGCATACTCACTTTGTTTGAGGTTAACCACAAGCATATTTATTCACTATCTATTATACAAATTACAAAACATCACCATGTTTACTGTGGCTGGACAGCATGGTGCTACCAGTGAAGTCCGTGTAATGCAGCACAGTACTGCAAACTTGCGGTTTATGTATCATTGGCATGGTACATGATGAGTACTTATATACAGTGTTTGTAACATGCCAGCAACATGGCATATGATGCATGCACAATCATTGATTTCTGTCAAGTACTTATGTCAAACAGAATGAAGTATGAGCATTCACCCATGTCAGATAATTATTGAAGTCTTGATTTGTCATTCATGTGTACCCAACCACAAGCATGCAAAGATGAGCACCTTACAGTAAAATTGGGTCACAAAGAATTAATACAATTTCAAGTGCAAGCGTACCACTTCTTGAAGTTTCAAAGGTGGTCCTGACAATGATTTCCACTGGGGAAAAAATTCTTCAGCAGTGACTGAAATAGGTTGCAAAAATTTGTTTATAACAGCCGGAAGTCGTAGTTTGACATTAAGCTGAATGAAAATTAGAAATGGGTTATAATATACTAACTCTTGAAGAAAGTATTGTCTTGTCAGGAATATCAAAAAAAGGGGAAACTCAAGGTGAGAAATCAGACCATTGCAGTTCCAAATTTATAAGAGACATCAAGGACAGCAACATCTCTGCTTGCTCGAAGGTTCACAAATTCAAGTGGGCATTGCACCTGAAACAACCAAGAGAAAATAAGAAACATGAAACTCTATTACTTTAAGAAAGGATACTAAACTACTTCAGACCTGAGCTCGTGGAGGGATAGTCTCAGGTACCAAAGAAAGTTCCATCTTTAAATGGGTTGGGGGCAAAAGCAGAGCTTGCACTGACACAAGAGGTGAAGTATTTTTGTTTCCCAAGAAAAGTAAAATATGCCCATGATGAGCTTGCCACTCTGCTTTTATTCCAATCTAACATAAAAAAAGGCAGAAGTTATCAAAATGTAAAAAGGGGAAAACACGAAAAACAATTGAGCACAAATAATTTGCAAGACTGCATTGTCTAGACTATATAAGGCACCAACAAGAGCTCATTGGAGCTTATGACCATTTGCAAGCCAAACTAATTATCCACTTGCTTGATATGTGAATGTACAAGCAAGTCTGTTAAGGTTCACCCTGTCAGGCTAGAATTAATCACTTAAGTTCAATATTTAGCTACTCAATGCCAGGAAGTACAGGCTTTTCTCATTATAAAGCTGAATTTTTTATTTTTTTACTTCAAACAAGGAGTTCATAGTTACGGAGCCAAGCAAATGATTCCCACAAAAAAATTACTTAACTTCCAGCCCTGACTATATTCTTGACATCTCAATTTTAAGTTAGCAAGAAACCTGTATGTGGGGGTCCTCGTATAGTACTCCGGTGTCTTTCAGGCACAGTTCATTGAACCTTTCAGCAATGTTCACAATTGGCTGCAGAAACACATTAACAGTTACAAGATGAGCACTAGAAAAAAAATTGCTTGTTTAAACCTATTTATGAATTAACTATTCAAGTAATCAAATCCTGTGGAAGCTGTCATATGAAGCAAGACATTAAATCCAAAACCGATACAGGTTTCAGCATCCAGACAAGCGATACGATATCAGAACATTGAATGGTATACTGACATATGCCACCTTGTATCAATGAGAATAAAATTGATAAGTACCAAGTGGTACAGAGTCAGACCAATATGATTTAATACAGGTCATCGGTTGGACCCCAATGAATAACGGGAGGTATTTACCAGTCTGATTGGTATTTAAAACCTTGCTTTGAAGAGAGTAAGTGATGACAGGGTTGCTCTATGGTAAAACAATGAGGTAAGGTACCAAAAAACTGAATAGGATGGATCATTTAGAAGACTTTAAAGGCTAGTATGGTACCTGAATCGAGTTTGGCTGATTGTCAACAGTGGTTAGTGCCAATGGACTAGCTGCTTCCGGAGTTGCCTCCAATACTGACAATAGATTTTGGTTCCTTTGCTCTACTGGAACAGCAGTGGCTGGAGAATCATTTATTGCAAGAGGACCCAAAAGATCTCCAAGGAGATCTGCCGGTGGGACAGCTTGAGGAACAACTTCAGTGACAACCCCATTCTCCTTGATCATTCCTTGGTGAAAACTGCTTTGATCCTGAGTACTAGCTTCCTGAATATGTTGCCAACACTTATTGAAACTCTATATTTATCATAAAATGACTAATAAAGAAAGGTGCATTCTGACCATCTTTTCACTTGGCATCCTAACAAGGCCAAGTTGACTGACTGGCAGGGGCCCTTCAGTACGGCGTTGATCAGTTACAACCAGAGCATTTGATGTCGGTTGTTGACTTCTTATTCTAATTGCACTTTGCTCTGCAGTATCGACTTCAGCAACCTCAGCCTTTTTTAGCAAAGCAGACTAGTTCGGACAAATGTAAAAGGACATTAGTCCCGAAAGTGATGGTTAGTGGATCTTCTGGTTAAAAAACGAAACAGAGTACTATTGACTTCTGGTTCAAGCAATCATATGCAAATCACTAGAGTCTACACCTCTACCTGGCGTTCTGGAAACTTGGGCATTTCAGCCAATACATCCACCAAAGCTGCCCCCTTATTACAAAGTGCAATATATTCAACAGCTCTTTGCTGGATTTCAACATCAATATAACTCTCATATCTGGCCAAAATAGTCAACGTGGTAAATTTTCAGTTCATGGTGATGACAAAGTAAAATTACAGGAAAAATAAACTCAGTATAAAAATCAAACAATGCATGCCATAAGAAAAGGATCATTCTCACTTTCTGAATATTGACCAAATTTGTTCTTGTAGTTCCGGGTCAGGAGGATGGTTGTGCATCAGGATTTTGGCATATGTCGAAAGAAGAATTGCAACAGTACTTGTCCTGAAATGACAGATATCTTACTTTTGTAAAACAATATGAGATTGACATCAATAGTTAACAACAACAAAATCAGTTTGAGCTTACGTTACTGTCGGAAGCTTCTCATTAATAATAATGAAGATTTCCCTTAGAGTACAGCCAGTTCTTCGAGCCAAAAGGTGGCTGTACTCTCCAAGAAGATAAACACTAACCTGATGCATGAAAAGTTGGCTGAGAATTATGCAAATAGTATACCTTGCTTCCAGTAACTTTACAATAGCCATCTAATTTGATAACTTGCATATGAATATCATATCAGGAATTTAGATACATTTATAAAAGGTAGGTCGGTGAGGAAAGATGTGTTTCAACAGATTAGTGATACCAGAGAATTAGAGGAAGACAAAGGAGGGCTTTGTTCAAACCAACGATTGTCATACCGATCCGTACCAGCATACCAAACTCAACTCAGTATGGTATAATATCCGGTACTAAGCGGTATACACAGAGCATACCACTCGGTATAATATAATATAATATAAATATAAATATATTATAATATAATATAAATATAATATAAAAAATAAAAAAGGGGATGACGTCGCCTCGTTCCTTCTCCCCACGTGGGGAGACTTTTCTTCTCCCCACGCAGTGAGAAGAAACCGCCCGCCAGCAAAGAAATCGCTCGTGGGCGACGGATTGTGAGGGCGAACAGGACTCCAGATTTTTCTCCCACTTCTTCTTTCTCCTTCCCTCAACTTAGTCCGCCCGAAATCGACCGGCGACAGTCAAAATCAACCATTACCGCCCGACAACAGTCGACGATAGTCAAATTCGACCGTTACACAGTCGATTTCGTGTGGTGACGAGCGGAAACAGCCGCTACCTAGCTACCGGGCAGTCTGCATACCAATCAGCTGGCGGATCGGTACGTACCGCCTGATATGGAAAACCTCGGTTCAGAGTTCAAACAATAACAAAGGATTTGATACCCACTGGTTTAAGTAATGATACTGCCATTAGCAGCTCTCAATAGCGAAAAGGATTTGTGTAGCTGACTTCAGATAATTAGTAACAATAGCTTCTTTTACAGTATTATCCACTCTCTCTAATTGTTTTGAGACCTATCCCTTACTGCAAGGATAAACAATGGTAGAAAGCATATATAAAAAACAAGTATACTTGTAACAGATTTGTTGAATATGAAGCAAGTTATGGGAAATAAAATCGTAAAGATGTTTCCCATGTGGAAGAAGCTTTTATAAGTCAAGTTAGGCAGCTTGAAATTATTCTAATTCCTTGAATTTTTATAGTAACAACAAAATGCTGTCGGTTCTTCTTTTGAACTTCTAGATTAGGATTGAAAACAAAAATCAGAACAAGACAAACACCTTGACCATTGTCTCGTGTAAAGCTGGCTTCTCAAGATACTCTCTTGCTTTTGCTGCTGCATAGGGCTGTAAAGTATCACAATATAGGAGACGTAAATAAGAATACAAAAAAAGGTCTATCAAGAGAAATCATCAGCACCAGTGAGACATAGTGTAAAACCTGTAGGTCCTCATTGTTAGTGACAAACTGAACCACACGATACCATATATCATCACTAACAAAGTCTCCTGCTTTATCAATCAACTGAAGAATGACATCAACATACCTACAAGAAAAGAAGGATTAGAAACTAGAGATACCGCCAACATGTCTGGAATTTGAGAATAAAATGAGATTATGGTGAATTGTTACTTCTATATTTTCCAATAAACTTTTACTGCAATCATCTATCATGGACACTAAGCATAAAACAAAGTTGTGAAGAAAAACATAGAAATTAAAAGTGTGCTACTTCCAGGACAGTAGAGGACCACCGGTTACCAAACAAGATGACCTTTTAAGCACAACAGAAGATCCCTATAGACATGAACTGATATGCCAAATATTTTATGAAGATTGAAGCCGCTTGACATTAGAAGTACCTAATTGAATTCCTATGAAATATTTTTTCTCTTGCAACTTATATCTTGTCTCACAAACTTTTTCTATGTACAAAATTTCTTTCTTGCAACTTATATCGCGTATTATAAACCTTCTTCTATAAAGAAAATTATGCCAACCTTTTCTCTTGTTTTTTATTGAAAACTTGGAAAGGTTATTTTGTATGCACTCTAGCGAATTCCTATCTAATTAATTTACCAAACTTTCATCAAAGATGAAGCCTTCTCTTTGTAATGCAAAATAACATATAGTGTCTTATGGAATCTTTGTTCTTGCAACTTAAATATAGTCTCACAAACATTCTAAACAAAATTATGTGACATTTTTAAACAGTAATATTTATGTTGAATCTAAAATGCAAAGACTGCATGTGTAAAGAACACTGATGCTGCTGCTCCTAGAGTCTACTACCGAATATGAGTTAGTTTTAAGTGAATAGAAAGAGAGGTAAGATGTATCCTGAAATACTAAGTTGAATTAGGATTGGTACTGCAGATTTCAGTATACATTGGAAGTACAGAATCCATCCTACAATGCAAGATAAGAAAACTTAACACGTCATCAGAACTAGTTCACCAATTGCAGGCAGGTGAGCAAATGCATTGACTGAATAACCATGATAATGGTCAGAGTGGAGTTAATGCTGTCAAACAGAAGTGCTGTTCAAGAAAGCAAATTTGGCTGTATCAGAGGAGGCTTCCTCATGACAACCAATTGTAATGAAGAAATTTCAAATTTCTCAAATAGTTTGCAAAAGCTAGAATCAGCAGCTTGACTAAGAAGACATAAATACTTCCAGACAGTGATTTAAAAAGTACTAGGCACCAAAAAGCGCCAAGGTCCCAAAACGCCCGAGGCGTTAGACGCTCGCCCAAGCGAAGCGAGGCACTTCAAAATATTAAAATATAAATAATATATAATATAATTAATAAATATAATTATTTAAATAAAAATATAATATTAAATTTAAAAATATCATTGATAGTATATTATTTACTGTTAATAATAATTAGACGGAAAGAAAAGAGGAGAAAATATTATTTATTGTTAGAAGGGGAGAACATAACTATTAACAGTAAAGTGAAATAAAAAATCACGAAATTGGGAAGAGAACAGCGGTGAGAAGCTACAAGTTGGTAGCTTATGTGTCTCGCTGACCAAATGTGAAGTATAACCATCCATTCCAGAAACAGCTAACATTGTCTTGACTCGGAAAGACATGCGACCGATTACCGACCATTTCTGTACATATTAAAGAAGAAATCACATCTAATGAGGGAAACATAACATCCACAAATATCATATAAATTCACTTAATTAGTTTTCAGTGCTGCACGAACGGTCGTCGCTCAACCGCAACTCTTCGCTCAACAAACCGTTCGTCGCTTTTGTTTGCTTGTACAGATGTTCGGCAGCATGTTTTGCCTTGTTTTTATGTGATTTTGCCTCAAAAATGCGAGCAGAAACAATCTGTAAGGCTGCAGAACGATCGCTCGTTGTGCGGAGCCAAAACAGGCCAAAACTACCCAGTTTTGGGCTATTTTCGCATACTGTGGTGACCCGAAGCGACGCAAAACCTCAGCCATCTCAGCCCTCTGGAACCCCCTGGGTGGCACAGGGCTGGATGGGGCTTCGGGATAGTAGTCGGGCATGAGCATTCAAAAGAAATTGAAGTGTTTTGCATCTGATACCCTTGGAAACCGTCGTTTGTGGACTTGCGACCGTTCTTACAGCCCTCTAAAGTCCTGTTTCGCTCTTTTTCTCTCTTTTTCTGTTGCACTCAAGGTGTTCGACGAATTGCTCGAAAGAGCTACCCTCTTTGCGAGACTTCGAGACTTGTCCGTCGCTCGCCTTTGTAACTAATTAACTTCTATTTTTGCAGGTCCTTTGGGACCTGTGAAAGGTTGCAAGTGGGTTGACCCTTTGCGGGCAAATATACGCTTTGGCGTTTCAAGACTTAGGCAACCCCAGCTAAGTCCGGAACAAGTGGGCAAAGTTGCTTCGTGACTTAGGCAATTCCAGCTAAGTCTTCAAGTTTGCTGCTTGGGTGCCGGACGGCTTAGGTAAATTCAGCTAAGTCCGTGATAGAACGACAGTAGCAGTGGACGCTGCGAACAACAAAGGAAGACTCAACAGTGCTACAAACAACAATAATGTCATGACGGTCGCAAGCGCAGCGGCGATGCGGTGATCAGCAGAGTAGACAACAAAACATGGCGGAACAACACACGAACAATAGTAGCGACAGCGGACAACAGAGGATCTATGGAGACTCGATCGGCGACACAGAAGACTCGGTTCGCTGAATCTATGACGGAGGCACCAAGAATAATCATCAGCGACGGGGCAGAGAGAGAAGGTGCACGCTAGGGTTGGGAGTCGGGGTCGCGCGTAGTTTTTAAGGTAACTGCGTATGTTAGTTGGTTCGATTGAATCAACTAACACACATTTAACCGAACCAGACTTAAAAAAGTCTGGTCCGGTAGCCTGATATCAACCAAGCGCTCGCCCGAAGCGCCTGACGCCTGGGCTCGGGCGAGCGCCTAGGCGGCGCCTCATTGAAGCGCGCCGCCCGGTCCTCGTATGAAGCGCTCGGGCCTTGCCTCACCTCGCCCGAGCGCTTAGGCGAGCGCCCGAGCCGCCCGATCCTCGTATGAGGCGCTCGGGCCTCGCCTCGCCTCACCCGAGTGCTTAGGCGAGCGCCCAAGCGCCTTTTTAAATCACTGCTTCCAGATTTTCCAAGTAATAGAATATGAATAATATATTGTAGTATTGTAACAACTTTTTATCCTACCGTACGTTAACAAAAAAGAATCATATGTGCTTAAGTATAATATTTGTGGAAATTCAATGCAAGAACAAAAGCAAGCTGACCCTTTTAGATAAGATGGGCACTGGCTGATTCAGAAATCCAAAGAGCCCTTCATTTAATCCAACTTTTGTAATTGCATACTTTTTAAGCCACATTATATCATAAGAACAATGCTTCAACTGAAAATGATATATCCTTTATGTTCTGAAAGAAAAATGCTCAAACTAGTTTCTTGGTCAAAATTACAAGATAAGGTTGAACAATTAACATGGCTACTGATAGCAACATATGCTCTGTATTCTCTATTTTTGACGTCTCACCTCTATATTTAACTGCTTGTTAATCCAAACTGCATCAATTATGTTTCAAATATTTGTGTCACGTTATTAGACCCAAAAATAGAATATAAAACTATGTATTCTCTATTCTTGATGCCTCACCTCTATATTTAACTGCTTGTCAAACCAAACTATATCAGTTATGTTTCATATATTTGTGTCACGTTATTGGACCCAAAAATAAAATATAAAACTATGTCAAGATTATAAAGATCTGATAAGAATCAGCAACCATACAGCGCTTCAATGATACCTCATTTGGAGTTCTAAATATCTTATTGCCTTAATATATGTTCACATTTGAAAAATGTCACTACAGATGATGTGAAATTGATGTAGAAGCTGATAAGATACCATGATAGATCTGGAGCAAATTTCTCTGCTAGAATTGCGGCCTTGAGTGCCAATTCTTCTCGCATAGCAAAATCTGCTGTGTTAAGATACTGAAGAAAGATGATAAACAACTTATTAGAATTCATGATTGAGTTTGTCCGTGTTGCAAGATATTAAAGGTCTGAAATCACAAGGTTCACTTGTACCTGCAGTAACTCTTCAACTATATCCTTAGCATTTGTTACATCACACATGCCATATAGTAGATCAAGTGCTCGTCTTCTAATACTGGAATAATTGCAGACATATGAGGAATTCATAGTGATCACCAATAATCATAATCAAACTAGCGCAACCACTTTTTTAAATGAAAATACTAATCCGTAGAAAATTTTAACTGCTTAAACACCAAGAAACAGAATAACCAAGAAACAGAACATGCTTATGCAATTATAAGAAAAAAACCCTAAAAGAAGAGTCACTTTCAAACAGAAACCCAAATGCACTACTTAGAACACATTCCAAAATCTTATGAACAAAATGTGGCTTGTATTGCTATTGGCTTCTGAACTGCAACACATAATGACTTGTTTGGGGCAAGTAAAATTTTATTTCTTAGCTGAACTGCCGAAAATATACATGAGATGTAAATAGACCATTTGTTCTATTTCTCAGTATCTTAAACTGGAGCATTTGTTCTATATGGTTACAATATATGGTTACAAATGATATATTGATGCCAGCTAATTAAGTTATCCATTCTTCCCCTAACATACTTATCTTACTTCTTAGGCAATAGAGTTGCAGTTTCTCCATGAAAGAAATGAAACAGAAGACTTATTAGCCAACTGGTGTGGTCGGCAATAGGAATCAGCATTTATCTCTAAGAAGGGTTTCAAATAAAATAAGAATGCTATGCAGTTACATAACTAGATCCATGTGGAGAGAACAACATAATTCCAGATTACTTCCAGATGCATATAGAAAAAATACTTGTGATTGATTTCAGGTCTTGTCTTTTGGTACTTCAGTCCTCATTCCAGACCAGAAATGAATGAATTTTTATTAAGCAGAAAATCTCAAGATTTTTCTGAAATTCAAACTCAAAAGGACCAACATCAGCTGTGTTTCTTCTGCTTTAAGATGTAGATGTGGCAATGAAGTTGTCGATAATGTTGTCTTCGTTATATTCCTTATTCAGTTTCACTATGGTCCATATTGAAACCTTCCAGTCTACTACTTCAAACACTGTCGGATAGATTCCATTGTAAACTTGCAAGAACAAGTGTCACTTAGGGGTGCCAGTCGCTTGACTCTAACCCATTAAGATCCAACTAATCTGATTCAGTTCATACCCAGAGTGACCTGGCAATGCTATCTATCTTACTCTATCTATATCTCACCCATCATCTTCAACTCTGTCCTACCCCTTTTAAACCTTCCAGATGGCCCAAGATCACCAACTCATTTATCCCTTTCCAAATGCTCCACCCCCACATCTCCTCCCCCTCTTTCTCCTCATAGCTCCTCCCTCCTTCTCATGCAACATCAAATGTGCATCCACCTCCCCCTCTTCACCACTCAGTTTCAGCCTACCTCCATTTGACGGATGCAATGACCACGACATGGTTGCAGCCAAAGTTTGCAATACCGTATCGTACCGCTCAGTAAACTTAGTATGTACCAATCCGATAGAGGACCGGTACATTTGGTACCTTAGTATACCATGTGTCGATACGCTTGGTATAGCTTGGTACATACCGTACCAACAGCTGATCGATACATTGGTACGGTACAAGATTGCGAACCTTGGTTGTAGCATCTAAGGCGAACTGAAGAAAAGCATCATCATTAATTCCTCCAATCTCTAGGTACCTCCCATATTGCTCTCAACATCTCCCTTTGTCCTCTCCTCCCTCTATATCTTCCATGCCCTTCTTCTAGGTTTTGAGCACAGGCCATCAACAGCAGGCCACTTCCTCTGTCTCATATTGGCAGACCAGTTCAGAGCTTCAAATCTCACCTGCATAGGACATGCATTAAAATTCTGATCCAGTAAATACTTCTTACTTAAATCCGGTTAGCTGTCAGATCAGAGCCCAATCTAGTTCCAACACATTTAAGCTAGTTGTCAGATCAGAGCCCAATCCAGATCCAACACATTTAGTGCTAGTGTGATTCAATTATCTTAAAAGATAAGTGGAGGACAAAGCATAATCATGAATCTTTTTAAAACAGGCCAAAGTTCCCATCAACATCAGACATGAATCAAAGTATCATATTGATAAAATAGTACTAAATGGTTATCACCCAGATATGAATTACATGACATATCAATTTCAACTTTACGTGTAAACTTGAATGTTTTGTTTCTGAATAACATGAGGGATGAAGCCCTACATAGACATCAATCTAGGTCAAATGCTTGTGCACCACCACAGCAATTATTTGAATTATAACTTCTATCAGGATAGGCCAAATGTCATGTCTATGTAGGGATGAACTCCTACATAGACAATAATCTAGGTCAAATGCTTGTGCACCACCATAGACATTAATCCCCGGCGTTACCTGACATCAGGATCTTTCAGTGAAGTAATTATTTGTGCTTGATGGCTTTTGATAACATCCTGCACATCTGAGACCAACAGCATCCTCGTCATGTTCTCCTGTGCCAAATATTAAGATGTTCTCTGTGAGAATGTAATCAAGTTTTATTAAATAACCAACAGTCGAGTATGTTCCATATGCATATAAAAGAGGAGGTTTAGTTCTCATGGCCCTCACTATTGAGGGTCTATGACACTCAACAATCTATGGAGTTCCATCATATATCACTAATTATATACGAGCAACCATCAACTCAATTAATCTTAATAGAACTACTCCAAACACCTACCAGACCAAGATACCGAATGTTTGGTTCACGAACAGCAATAAATTTTCCAAGCAAGGCCACACACTGAGACATCATCTCCTTTTCAGCATCAAGATGCACAACCTGTAACATGGACCAAGAGGGTAGTGATATTATTACCGGAATGCCACATCAAATATATCTAATATTGCAATTATTAGATCATATTACCATAAAACATACACTGAGAACTGCTCAAAGATGCTTGAATCATGTAAATTTTGATAGAAGAAACATAGGTTTATACATAAAGAGTGAAGCTTATAGAAATGAAGCTAATTAAACTATAAAAAAAAGCTGAAGCAAGAAGCAAAGAGTAATAAACTTAAGCTGAAGACTGTTCTGGTGCAAATAATTCACCAACCATCTGAACATCTGGAGAATCAGATCACACAGATTACAGTCCAAAATATCTAACTACATACACAAAGTCCAATACATGATTAATACACATTGTAGACTTAAGTGAGATAATAAATGTCTTAATTGACAATTTATAGGTCTTTGCATTTATGTAATCCAAGAAAGCTTTTTTACAACTAAAAATCACTGAAGATGCAAAACTTATCAACACAAAAAAGAACAGTTATTTCATAAAAATAATGTAAAATAACTTGAGAGATGCTGAACTCTATCTTGTTGATAACGTATGATCATATGGTTCACTACTTGCATTAAATTTAAATTATGAACAATGTCAATTATCCACTTCACAACATTTGCATTAAATTTTAAGAAGAAAACTCACAAGAGCTAAGGCTTCAAAAAGAACGGCATGTGCTGCATTGTTTTTGTTGACATTTTTTACAACATCAGTGCCCACTAGAATACGTTGAAGAACCTATATAGAACAAACTGAATCATCAGAAAACAACATTAATTGAACATGTCACATCATGCCCTACACCAAAAGCAATCCTACTTCAAACAAAGCTCTTCTGGTATTTGGATCCTCAATGGTTGGAAAATACTGAAGAGCCCTCATTGTCTTAACCTGCATAACATGAAGATTGATCAAAAGAATAATGGCATGTTGACATCTAAGCTTTCTTAGACAAAGCTCTTCTTAAATGGCCATAAATAATTTTCCTTTTACACATCTTAAACAAAGCTCTTCTTCAGAAATTCCTTTTATTTTTCTTAGATGGCCATAAATAATTTGATCAAATCATCTTCAGCACTTGATCAATTAAAACCTAAAATTATTGCCATCATTGACATCTAAGTTTTCCTCCCACTGATGCTGAATTTGAACTCATACTATAATCATTCATTTAATATTTGTACAGTTTGGCGAACGAATTAGAGAACTGATCTATGCAGTATGCAAATCAAGAAAAAACAAAGCCCTTTGACGGTCTTCTTAAAACACAAAGCTCTTTGATCTTATACAAACTTTAAGTTTAGACAATCCTTCATTGCAAAGTTTTTTAAAAATACAAATAAAACAGGGATATGAGAGTATGACTGACCAATATGAAGAAAACTAATCCTTGCTTATATTTTGTTTATCTCCCTTAAAGAACAAGAACGAAATCAAAGAGGTGTGTGCTTGGTGGTCAGGTGGTAATCCTGGTGCACTTTTTATTTTACATAACAGAATATAGGAGAGCAGCATGATACATAAAGACATCTTAAAATATATTATGATGCACTAATAAACAGTTGATGATTTCAGTATGCCTAGAGCCATTTGTACGTTTTGTGAGTTCACACTAGGATTCTCAACCTTCAATTTTGAGCATAGAATTGAGGACTGACATATGTCAGCTTGCCTAGAATCAACAGGTCTGCCTCATGCTCGACGTAGTTCTTGTCGGGTTGAATCCACTTTGTTTGGATCCATCCAAATAGGATCCAATAGCTTCAAGATCAAATGCAAGCCTAATTAACAATTAAGGTTCAGTTTAACATGGTTCACCTTACTGGTCAGTACCGGTATACCAACTGGTTGTACCTACACATAGTACGGTGGGGTGTCTCCACAGACTAGTATATGCCACTCATATCGATCTCCTATTAGACTAATATATACTGTCCGTACCGGACTATCACGAACGGTCATCGCTCAACCACAACATCTTCGCTCCATGAACCATTCGTCGCTTTTTCTTGTTTGTACATATGTTTAACAACTTGTTTTGCCTTGAGTTTATGTGTTTTTACCTAAGAAATGTGAGCGAAAGTAGTGTAGAAGGCTGCAGAACGATCGCTCACTGCACGAAGCCAAAACAGCCTTGTTTTTGGGTCTTTTTCGTGTGCCACGGCAATCATTCTGAGTGGTGCGAAATGTCGGCCATTTCAACACCTTGGAAGCCCCCGGGTGGCACCGGGTTGGATGAGGTTCCGGGTATATGTCGGGCGTAGGCTTTCATCAACAATTGAACTTGTCTTGCGTCCGATACCTTGGGAACCGTCGTTTGTGGACTTTCGACCGTTCTTACAACCCTCTAAAGTCCTGTTTCGCTCTCTTTCTCTCTTTTCTCTGCTGCACCCAAGGTGTTCAATGAATTGCTTGTATAGCTTACCGCTTTGCGAGACGTCGGGATTTATCTGTCGCTCGTTTCTAAGCTAATCAACTTCTTCTTTGCAGGTCCTACGGGACCGTAGGAGGTTGTAAGACGGCTAACCCTTTGCGGACAGATAACGCTTTGGGCGTTTCATGACTTAGGCAATCCCAGCAAAATCCGGAACAGTGGGCAAGGTTGTTTCACGACTTAGGTAATTTCAACTAAGTCTTCGAGAGTGCCGCACGGCTTAGGCAAAATCAGCTAAGTCCGTGACAGTGTGGTATCAGAGCAGGCAAGCAATTCAAACGAACAGTGAAGAAGATTTGCAAACTCGCCATGGTGAAACATCATGGTGAATCGAGCAAGATGGGGCAAGTCGGACCCTTGCTCTAAGCAACCGCAGGTGGGCTGCAAGTGCAAACTCGCTCGCAAATTGTTGGAGCCACTCATGAGGAGCACGGCAGTTAACAAGACGAGCGTGAATTTAGGTATTCTCCACGAGTGGAGGAGGCGTCATCTAGAACGCCAACCGGGAAAAAGAGCCACAAGGAGAGACTTACAATAGCAGAGACCCGCCTTGATGTTCTTGAAGCGTGCTTGGAGGAACTCTACCAAGGTCAACGAAGGCTACTTGGGGTAGAGAGCTCGCAGGAAGAAGCTGAATTTCGGATCGAGAAAGTTGAATCCCTGATTGATTAACTGACAGAGGTCACCAAAGATTCCATATGACATCTACATGAAGTTGTAGCGGAACTCACGGCTAAGGTGATGGTGTTAACAAGGACTCTTGATGCGGGAGGGAACAATATTCGTGCTGCGCCACCACAAAACAGGAGCGCGATTACGGAGGTGTTAGAGATGCCAAAGAGCTTGAAAATTTCTTGTTCGACATGGAACAGTATTTTCGTGCTACAAGGCTCGATTCTGAAGAGACCAAAGTTGTTATAGCAACAATGTATCTGAATGGGGATGCAAAACTTTGGTGGCGAACCCGTTGGGAAGAGATCCAGCAAGGCCGATGTCGAGTGGATACATGGAGAGACTTAAAGCGAGAGTCGAGAACTCAGTTCTTGCCCGAGAACACAGAGTTTGTCGCAAGAAGGAAACTGAGACAACTCCGCCAAAGTACAACAATCCGAGACTATGTGAAACAATTTACATTAATGTTGGATATACAGGACAAGTCCGAAAAAGACAAGTTATTCACTTCCTCGATGGCTTGAGGCCATGGGCACAACAAGAACTACATCAGAGGAATGTCACCGACGTGGTCGGGGCAATTGCAGCCGCAGAAAGGTTAACTGATTTTGTTTCTTCAGAGGATTCGAGAAAGAAGAAACAATCTTCGGGAAATCGCCCAGCTAAATACTCCCGAGCGAAGGAGTCTGGGGGCAAGCAAAAGAAGAAGAATTTCCACAAGGGACTCAAAAGGTAAAATCCCGAAGTCTGGTGGATGCTTCTTGTGCGGAAGACCGCATATTGTGAGGGAGTGTCCGCAAAAACAGGCACTTAATGCTTTAACTGCATCGATACAGCCACGTAAGGCAAACAAGAGTAAAGCTATCGCCTTAGTTCGAGCAGTTCTGGATCCGATGGCGAGTGAGGCGTCACAAGGACCTAGGATGGGAGCAATACGTTTGTTGAATGTGTTGCGAGGTCAAGTGGGGGAGAACACAAAGGCAAAGCCACCGAAGGCAGGAAGCAACGAGTTGATGTATGTGGACATCAAGCTTAATGGTCGAACAACCCGTGCAATGGTGAACACGGATGCTACTCACAATTTTATTGTCGGTCAAGACGCTAAGAGACTGGGATTAATCTTGGAGAAGAGGCCAAGTCGTATAAAGGCTGTGAACTCGGAGGCCAAGCGGATCTCCGGACGAGCAAAGGGGGTCCCCATCAAGATCAGGACATGAAGCGGGAGCACAAACTTGATGGCGGTGCCATTGGACGACTTCCAAGTGATTCTCGGAATGGAGTTTATGTATGCGGCAAAGTTGGTGCCAATGTTGTTCCTAAACTTCCTATGTCTAATGGGAGGCGATGATCCCTGTGTGGTTCCAGTTTCTCAAGGAGGAACCAAGGACCTACAACAAATATCGGTTTTACAATTGAAGAAAGGGGTATGAAAAGGTGAATCAACCTTTGTAGCTGCTATGAAGCTAGAGACACTTGATGGGGAGGTCATTCAGGAACCTGCTGTTGTGGCGAACATCCTGAAGGAGTTCTCAGATGTGATGCCAACGGAGTTGCCGAGAACCATGGCACCACGCAAAGGCGTGGATCACCGGATTGAGCTGGAGCCAGGAGTTAAGCCTCCAGCGAAACCACCATACCGCATGGCCCCTCCAGAGATGGCAGAACTAAGGAAGCACTTAGATGAACTGCTAAGCGGTGGTCTCATTCACAGTTCAAAAACACCTTTCGGAGCTCCAGTCCTCTTCCAGAAGAAACAAGATGGGAGCCTCTGATTGTGCATTGATTATCAAGCCCTCAACAAGATGACGGTGAAGAATAAGTACCTTATCCCACTCATCGCAGACTTATTCGATCAATTGGGCAAGGCAAAGTACTTTTTCAAACTCGACCTTCGGTCAGGGTATTGGCAGGTGCGCATTGCAGAAGGTGATGAGGCGAAGACTACTTGTGTGACCAAGTATGGAGCATTCGAGTTCTTGGTGATGTCTTTCGGCTTAACCAATGCTCTAGCCACATTCTGCACTCTAATGAACCAACTGTTCAAGGAGTATCTAGACAAGTTTGAGGTCGTCTACTTAGACGATATCGTCGTTTATAGCCAAACACTTGAGAAGCATATTAAACACCTTCAAACAATTTTCAAAGTTCTCAAGGAGAACACCTTGTTCGTGAAGAGGGAAAAGTGCTACTTCGCCCAAACGGAAATTTTATTCTTGGGGCATCGAATCGGCAATGGTTCCATTCAAATGGACAAGTCTAAGGTGCGAGCTGTGGCGGACTGGCGAACACCAAAGAAGGTGCCAGAGTTGAGATCCTTCCTTGGGTTCATCAACTATTATCGGCACTTCATAGCTGAATATTCGAAGCGCGCAGCTCTGTTGACGGAGTTGCTAAAAAAGGAGCAGTCCTGGAGATGGTCGGACAAATGTGAGGCGGCATTTCAAGACCTAAAGACTGCTGTGTTGGAGGAACCTGTACACAGATTACCGGACTATGGGAAGTCTTTTGAAGTCCATATAGATCTGATTTTGCTATTGCGGGAATTCTTATGCAAGAGGGTCATCCAGTGGCCTACGAGAGTCGCAAGCTCAACGAGACCGAGCAGCGATATCCTGTGCATGAGAAGAAGATGACAGCGGTGATCCATTGTCTACGGGTGTGGCGACACTACCTTTTGGGAGCACCATTCGTGCTAAGGACAGACAATATCGCATTGAGTTACTTCTAAACTCAAAAGAAACTCTCCCCAAAGCAAGCACGATGGCAGGACTTCTTGGCTGACTTCGACATGGTAATGGAGTATAAGCCCAAAAAAGCAAATGTCGTGGCCGATGCATTGAGCCAGAAAGTGGAGTTAGTAAATGCTATACAGTTGGAGGGCGGAGGCCAAGCAAGTCAATTGCACTCCAACTTCCTTTCCAGGATCAGGGATGGACTGTCCCGAGATCCTCAAGCAGTAACTCTAATGCAACTCATTAAAGAGGGCAAGGCACGACAATTTTGGGTCCAGGAGGGACACATCTACACCAAGGGGAACAGAGTTTATGTTCCGTGAGCAGATAACTTGAGGCGTGAACTCTTGAAAGAGTGTCACGATTCCCTTTGGGTTGGACATCCGAGTATCCACCAAACAATGGCTCTCGTGTAAAGGGCCTTCTATTGGCCGAAAATGGGGACAAATGTGGAGGAATATGTTCAAACATGTCTTACTTGTCAACAGGACAAGGTAGAGCAGGAAAAGCCAGTAAGACTTTTGGAGTCATTCCCGTACCAGAAAGGCTATAGGAGAGCATTTCCTTGGACTTCATATCAAGCTTGTCCGCAGTAGGGGGACTTGGATCGATACTCGTGATAGTTGATCGGTTTTCGAAGTATGCAACATTTATTGTTGCACCCCTACATTGCTCAGCCGAGGAGGCGGCTAAGTTGATGATGAAGAATGTGGTGAAGTATTGGGGAGTCTCACACAATATCATTAGTGATCGAGATTATTGATTCTTGGGACGATTCTAGACCAAGTTGTTCAAGTTGTTGGGATCTAAATTATATTTCTCCACAAGCCTCCACCCCCAAACAGATGGCCAAACAGAAAGAATCAACTCGCTCTTGGAGCAATATCTCCGGCACTACGTAAGTGCCAACCAACGAGATTGGGTGAAGCTGTTGGACATAGCTCAATTCTCCTATAACTTGCAGCGGAGCTCTGCATCCAACAAGAGCCCCTTTGAGATTATTCCGGGACAACAGCCATCAACTCCTCACACCCTGGTTATTGGTTATACAGGGAGTAGCCCATCAGCCTATCACTTCGCAAAGGAATGGCATCGCAATGCAGATATTGCATAGGCTTACTTGGAAAAGATGGCTAAAAAGATGAAGAAATGGGTAGACTTGGGAAGGCAACCACAAGAGTTTAAAGTTGGTGGCATGGTGTTGGTGAAGCTCCAACCAGCATCACTCCAGTTCTTTAGGCACAAAGTGCACAAACGATTAGTACGCAAGTATGAAGGGCCTTTCCCAATCATCAGCAGGGTAGGCAATGTCTCATACAAGTTGCAATTGCCAGCATGGTTCAGAATTCATAACGTCTTCCATGCGAGCAACTTGAAATCCTACCACTCAAATCTGCAAGACGATTCTCGAAATGTTCCAACTCGACTACCCCCCACCAGAGCCTCTTACGAGAAGCGAGTTAAAACTATTCAGACGGATCGCAAGACAAAGCTACCCAATGGAGTGCAGCAAATCGAGTACTTGGTGAAGTGGCAAAAGCTTCCTCGAACAGAAGCCAATTGGGAGCCAAAAGATGCCCCACAACATGAAGAAGCCGCCAAAAGCCAACAAGCGACGAGGCGCGAGTGGGGAGAATGTCACGTCATCGCTCAACCACAACATCTTCACTCCATGAACTGTTCGTCGCTTTTTCTTGTTTGTACATATGTTTGGCAGCTTGTTTTGCCTTGAGTTTATGTGTTTTTACCTAAGAAATGTATGCAAAAGTAGAATCGGCATCGCTGGAGAAAAAACAAAAACTTGTTGGGGTCTTTTCGTGCCACAACCATTCATTCGGTGCTAAATGTCAGCCATTTCAGCACCTTGAACCCCGGGCACCGGATGGGGTTCCGGGTATATGTCGGGCGTAGGCTTTCATCAACAATTGAACTTGTCTTACGTCTGATACCTTGGGAACCGTCGTTTGTGGACTTGTGATCGTTCTTACAACCCTCTAAAGTCCTGTTTTGCTCTCTTTCTCTCTTTTCTCTGTCGCACTCAAGGTGTTCGATGAATTGCTTATATAGCTTCCCGCTTTGTGAGACGTCGGGACTTGTCCGTCACTCGTTTCTAAGCTAATCAACTTCTTCTTTGCAGGTCCTACGGGACCGTAAGAGGTTATAAGAGGGCTGACTCTTTGCGGACAGATAACGCTTTAGGCGTTTCATGACTTAGGCAATCCCAGCTAAGTCCGGAATAGTGGACAAGGTTGTTTCACGACTTAGGCAATTTCAGCTAAGTCTTCGAGAGTGCCGCTAGGGTGCCGCACGGCTTAGGCAAATTCAACTAAGTCCGTGATAGGGCGGTATGCCGTGGTATGGCGAACCTTGCAGTTTAAACGGTCAGACAATGCATCATTCACAGGTTCATCTAAGGATCAGTTTGAACTTGATCGGCTACTGATTTATCTCAACAGCAAACCAGTTTTCAGGCATCACTAACACGAACACAAATTCTCAATTGAACTTGAAAGAAAGGATGATGTCAAAATAATAATACATCCCATGTTTAAGAGTCAACAAGTGTGTTAAGAGGTGAACTGAATAATTGTGGCAAAGAAGTAGAAATATAACTGAAAAGCAATATAGTAGGCATCACACTTGTGAATTTCAATCATATTAATGAAAGAGTCAGACAACAGGTCTCAACCATTTTACAGAACAAGTAATAGGAACTTCAAAGTAGGAAAGGATGCATGTCACAATTAAATAGCTGGTATAAAAAACAAAAAAATGCATGAACAGACTAGACCTGAATCCATGGAGATGGGATTCCGTAATAGGTATATTCTTGGGGAACATCTTGGTTTCTACCCAACCGCTCCAGTATTTTAACACACTTTGGAAGACAATTCCAATAAGCTTCAATGTTATTTGAGACTAAAGCAACAAAAAGGCTCATAACAGATGTCAATACTCCCAAGTCACGTTCATCCAGAAGCTGTGACATTCGATCAGACCTAAAAATGAATGTGAATGTAAAAAAAACTCACAAAGAATACATTCCTACAAACATGTGCAAGTATGTGATTGCGTAGACATGGGTTCGTATATAAATGAATCATATGAATGAAGTCATGTATGTATTAACAATGACCAGCACAAGCTTACCAGCCATCAATATTAATGACATCAGGGTTCTTCCTATAAAGACGTAGAAGGCATAGTGCAGCCTTTTTCCTGACTAGAGGTCTACAGCTGCTTGAAAGCTAATGAACAATACAGCAGCAATATTAATCATACTTTAATAACAAAAGTACTGAGAAATTCCAATAATCTTACTAGCAGCTTTTGGACATCAGTTGCCAGAGATTCAGAAAACTCCTTCCCGCCAATATTTCCTACCTAGAATGAATAATATGCAAAAATTAGAAGTACGTATATATATATATATATATATATACACACACATTATTATATATATATGAAACTTAATCATTTCATTTCTTAAAGCCAATACCAAATACCATTATTTAGCTTAGACCAAATGCAACGAGAATACTATTGCAATAGGACTCATAATTGGGACTCCTAATATTGAAGTTACAAGTAACAACAATCAGTGGACCCAAGGTTTGCAATTTTGGTCTTACCAGCTTACTGAGCCTTGATCGGTACGGTATGTACCGAGGCATATCGACAGTATGCTAGGGCATACTGATGGTACACCTAAAATGAGCTAAAAACCCTTCAAGAATAACTGAAAAATAAAAAAAAGATAGGATAGGGTTTCTAAATTAGAAATAAATATACATTTAGTATAGTTTTAGCAAAAATAATATAAATTAGGTAAGAATAATGTCACATATCTTTTTTGGGCTTTGAGGAGAAGCCTTGTGCAAGATTCACAATTTCCGTCCATTCCAGATATACCTCTTAATTAAAAAGTTTTTCCTCTTAATCCTCCCAAAACAGTTTTTTAAATTTGATCCAATCCACGATTTTGTTAAGTTTAGGAGAGTGAAAATGTAAGAATAAGAGAGAGATTGTGAGTGGAAAAGAGTTTGAAAGAATTTAAGAGATTGTGAGGGTGAATTGAATTGAAAGAGGGAGGAGGAAAGGGTTTTAAAACCCTTTAGGTTGCCTCCAACGGTCAAATTGGCTGTTTGAAACGAGATACAGGTCGGTAACGATAGGATTTGACTGTTACCGCCTAATACAGCCCCGTATTGCCCGATACGGGGTTAAAACTTTGGTACCGCCCGATAGCGGGCAGTTCGTGTGCCGAGAAGCTCTTGGATTGGTATGCACCACCCGATACACATCGAAATTAAAAACCTTGGGTGGACCTCTCTTCAGTGGACTCCCATCTAAACCAAGAATTAACTTGTAATAGAATAAATTCAGTCCCAACCAACTCTAACTTAAAAGTATGATGATAATCCTACCAAAATACATGAGAGACAGTAAAAGAAAAGTAGCATCAAAAGTATATAATAGGATCCTAAGTCTAAGTTGGATTCAGTAGACTTAACGTTAATTGGCAACTAACCTAAATCCAGGTTACATTAGTAGCCTAATAATTATCAAGCACCAGGGGCTGACAAAATTTACAACAAGAAAGTCAGATATACAAGGTATGACATTTATTGCACGTATGTATGACCATGCATGTCTTCAAAAGACAAGTCTAAAGCAAGCATGATTCTTGAAACATTGCATCACAAAGAAAATATCTATACATGTAGATAATATCTACTAGATATATCTAGGGAACAGAAAGTCGTTACACTCTTCTATCAATGACTAAAATGGTTAATGAGTATTGCATGCCTAAATGCATTCCCTTTGTAGTTCTTATGGTAGAATGTTCTTGTGGATGCAGTTCATTTTGATACATTACATTTTGCCAAGGGAACTATTTCCTGAGTCTATCATAATTCATCATGTAGTTCTGTGTCCTGTCTTCAACAATCTAGTTCCCCTACTACATCATTAAAATCTCTCAGTAGCCCATCAATCTATCACTTGATATAAAAATAATAAGCAAAGTGAATCTGGATATTGTTTAGACCTCTGACAATGTATAAATGTTTACTTGAATTGGTCCATGTCATAACTACCTCTATGCTCTATGAATATACTAGAGCAAACTAGAATGTAAGCTTCCCCTGACACCAAAAAAATGCAGTTCAAATAACAAGCTTGAATTGTCAATGGGAACTGACAATGAGTCAATTGGCCTTGCTCATATATACTACTCAAAACAGGAACTAATAGTATCACAAAAGAAAACCCACCGTAAAGCCCCCAGCAAACAGAAAAAGAGAGAGACAGAGAGGAATAGAAAAACATATAAAATCCTCCCCCCACCACCACCGCCACCCCCACCACCCCGCCACTCTCTCAGCGACCAGCGGCTCACTTCACTCGGGTGAGCACCTTGGGCATTTTGGCACCTAGCATCTTTAACTGCGCTAGTAAATAGTCCTAATTAAGCTTGTTTAAGTAAATATTTCGCTGCACGCAACATCAGTGGCTGCCTCTCACCTCCCAAAATGCTGATAGGAAAGATCAAAATAAGCTTGCATGACAAAAGAAGCACAATTTAACCTTGTTGATAGATACACCAAAAATATCACATGTACAACATTTCAACAATAAAACCATTGCATCAATTGCTTGTAAGTAACATCAGTAGAATGTTAAGAAAAGAGAAGTAGATTATAAGTGTTCAATAAATACACACAATTGAACCATGACTTTAATACATGAAAGATAGATGCACATGGAAGATTAAGCAATAAATGAAAGAAATTCAATTTATTATAAACAAATAGTCATATCATGGTACTTGCAGCATAAATGAATGTGCCTTATAGTGAATGCTAAGGTCATACCATCGTCAGTGCCAAACACTGAAAGGTTTCATTTCGACCAATTATGTCATTTCGCACTGTGTTTATGACCATTCTTAGGAACTCGTGGTTCTCAGTAAGCAAGCAAGACGTCACTATGTATCCAACCTGCAGCAATATTCGCAATGTACGATAAAGGATCAAATAACAAAATTTGGTAATATAATGCCAAAGAAAAACACAGGTCAAAGACAAACAAATAATGGTCTTATCACCAAATGATTAATTAACTAACATGATAAGAACATAAAGCTCAAAAAGAATATATGGAATCTACTAAATCAATGACAACTTAGTGTGGAGCTCTAAAGCCAAAAATAATAATATCTTAGCTTCCTTTTATATTTTTAACATTGTCAAGTACTATGTAGTTCATTAAACAGAGGGCCAATTTTTTTTCTCACCACTCCAATCCATGTCTGATCTAGGCACAACTAAAACCAAAAAGTATAACAATGCATTTTAGAGTTTCAAATACTTATTGGACTAGTATGTAACAACTGATATTACCAGTCCGACCAAGGGTCATATAAGTTGGTACCGGTGAATATTTAATTTTTTTGCTATTTCTTCCAGTGACATTGGACAGTGTAGATTGGTACACTGCCTAATACAATAGTACCATATCGGTCCAACCACTTGCAAAACAAATGTCGGATAGGTACTTAAAACCTTGCTCCAGCAATCATGTAAAACATAAATTACCTGCTTTTCTGGATACTTTGGAGCAGATATTAAAGAAACAACTTCCATGTGTCCAAAATCAACATCATAGCCTAGAATATAAACGTAGAGCATTTTCCACACATATTTCTTTTTCTCATAATGTGTCAAAGCCTGTCAAAGAAGGAAACATTTGTATTATTATTATATACTTGTTACAATTGTCTAAGTACGAAAGCAATCAGCATGTGCAAACACTAGAAAAAAAGTAGGAGAAGAGATACTGTGTTACATGACAGTTGTGTTTCATTATTGTAAGAATTTGAAAATATTAGAAATCTATAAAAAAACTTTAGAAGAGAAGGTGCATTGCAAGTGTTATCATAATACTTGATACTTTAAATCTACTTTAACAAGGGTTTCCAACACATGAGTATATATCCAAGATAACATATGGGGAGTACACCAGTGCATGTCATACTGGTGATGTGCCAATAACCAAAAAAAATGAAAAACAAGAATAAAAAGACAAATCTACAGCCAAGATAACCATGACAAAGGTGCAGCAAACACATACTCCACTCATAATATCAAGCATTCATTTATACACCATTTTAATTACTTTAGAGCAGCTAGCAGCTACCAGCTAGCAAGGCTATCAGCTAGCACCTCAGCATTCAACTGCAATTCACTGAAGGATGCAAAAAGGGAGTTTCAATGATGGGTTCCATGTGTGCAATCTCCAATATCACTCATTGCTTTCGGTAAGTCCTGTTTTCCTCTTATTAATGGTTCAGTGCTAGCAGCAAGTCCTGTTTTCCTCCTATTAATGGTTGTCTTCTTTTTTTTTTTTCTTCCCTTGGATATATTCTCTTTTACAAATCTCTTATGTAAAGCAAATGGTCTCTAGTACATTGGCATGTTCTGAAAGGCTATCTTTTTCTTAATCTGCAATGTTTATTTTTCCTATCCAAATTAGCTGGCATGTAAACCCTTCCTGAAAGCAGTTAAAATCTTGATGCGATACATCTCAATTTGATCTCTGGTTGTTTTATTCCTAGCAAGAGTAACATGGCACATCTACTTCTGTCATTCAGTAAATTCCTATCCTGATAAGCTTATAGATGTTTAACTCTCCAAATGGTAAATCCAACAGGCAGAATGGCATGTCAGGATTATATACTAGTCAGGATTGAATATTATGCAAAATTTACAAATAAAACAATTTATATTGCTTAAAATACTAAGACTAGATGGTAAAAGAAGAAAGTAATTTCCCTAATCATTAAATGTATTCTTAACTGTTATGTCGCATATTCTCTAAATTTGGTTTAGGGTTCATTTTTAATTTGTGTTTCTTTAATATCATTGACCTTACAGTATTTCAGTATCTTTCCAGCTAAAGAATAGAACAGGGGCTGAAACTTTAAAAACCACTGGTCGAGCCCAGCCAGCTCAAACCTTGCTATTAAAGCATGATGGCGATGTAAGTTCATTCATTAAAGACGTAGAATACCCCAGTCCAAGCTACAAATTTTTTTTCCTATGTTCTGTGCTGCAGTTCTCGTTGCTTAAAGCAAGGGTCACTACCAAGATGGCTTACCCAACAAAATGGGTTGCTTTCTATGATAAAAGCATCAACTGATATGATCATGATATTCTTCAAAGATGAAACAAGCACAATTTGGAAGCAGTAATCCAAAATCTAGTCGTTATCGGAACCACCTAACGAGGAATTTTCTTGGAATTGACAAATATTAAGAGGAAAGAGGCAGGGATAAATGACCTTCTCGTTCTTGAACCGGGTCCGGATGTTGCCCAGCTCCTTGTCAACCCGGAGACGCTCCTGTTCCTTGTTCTGGCAATTCCGGACATCGCTGATAAAGACGGAGAGCCCTCGCATCCCGGTCAATGCCATGCCGCCGCCACTACGCGCTCCCCCCCGGTGGATCCGGTCGCCGACACCTCAGATCCACGGGTTTTCGCACGAGATCCGCGGCGGAAACGCCTCCCTCCTCCTCGATTCGGGAACCAGATGAAGAAGGACGATCCTGAAGACTGTAATGATGGAGAAAAAAATGAGCTGATGACGATTTGGACTGAAGAAAAACAAGCCGACGACGACGACTAATATGTGTGTGTGTATATATATATATATATATATATATATATATATATATATATATATGTTATTATTATAGACAATAGCTTCTATTTTTTATTCTCTAAGATTGCTTTGATTTGCTATGGATTTCTATTTCTATTTCCCTCCCATATGGATTTCAATTTATTTTTGCTTTTTGAGCAATTTGATTTTATAAAACAAATGGAAGCTAAAAATTGTAAAGCTTGGATGTTTCCCATCGCGTCGGGGGAGGGGAGAGACTATGGTGGCTGACCGTCCGATGCATCTCCTAGTAAGCGCGCATCTTGATGCCCCCAATCGAATCCTTGTGCACATCTCAAAGCGTACACCAAAGCACAGTACTGCTTGATACCTAGACATGGTTCACAAGTGAAATCCTCGACAGTATCAACACATGGACACTTCATTACGTTACCCAGTCATCCACCTGGCTTGTGATTTGAGCATAGATGGGGCCCTCGTTCCAGCTGGTCAGGTACTACGACGAGTAGGACTCATTGATTCGTGCGAGCCTGTGGGCTTACCGGCATCTTGCCTATGGTTGGAGCGATCGAACGTGGGCTCCATCGTTGCCACCAATCAAAAGGCAGGTAAATCGTGAGGGCAATGAATTTGAAACGGGTGAATCACCATCCAACTTTTTAAGATTTTATTTCTGTAATTTGGATTACATGACTGAAAGACGGATTTAAATCGAACCTCAACTAAGCACCACTATCAATTTTGCCTCGTTTCTCTTTTAATTCAGTTGCCCTTTTACATCATAATAATAATAATAATAATAATACAAAAAAATATGTTATCCCTTAATCTCCATGCATTTTTTCATTACCGATGTAACTGAACTAAAAGGTTTAAACATTTGGATTGTAAAGATATCCATCCAAATTGTCATCTTAATGATGACCTCATAAGGGGACGCACTCGACAAGTCATTATTCTGATAACATGTAGAATCTCCCAATGTGCGTTCGAGAAAAACCATCATCTTCCCATAGTTTTGGAATTATGGTATGGATATTTCAAGACTCACTCCAAACAAAGTTGATGATGATATAACTATGTACAACAGACGTAAAATGAACAGTGAGAAGGCTTCGGGAGACGAGAATAATGGAGTACAGGAAGAGATAGATTCCCATTAGGACCAAAGGGAAACGAGGCTCCTTCGGTGAAGCCTCTTGCCGGCGTCGGCAATGCGCATCCTGACGCGCTCGAACTCGGTGGCGGCGCAGGGGATGGTGATGCCGCCGGGGTGGTGGAACCCGAATTCCTCCTCCACCTCCCGCAGCAGCTCCCTGAGCAGGGGGTGGTTGAAGTACACCACCGGCACCACGTACCTCCGCGGCAGACTCTCCCTTCCGACATACACCGGCAGGTGCCCCTTCGGCGGTGGCCGCGTCTTCCACCCTCGCCGACCTTCACCGTCCAGCAGCGGCGCTTCCGCACCGAACTCCCTGGGACTGCCATGAGGTCCCCGGCGGAGGCGGCGGGCGAAGTGGTGGCCCCAGTTGAAGAGCCTTGTCGTCTTCATCTTACAAGTACTGGGAAGGTTGCGTTTTGAGGTGGAGTATTCAGTGGCAGTGTCGAGGCGGAGGTAGCGTCCAGAGCGGCGGTGGACGACCCATCGCCACACTCTCACGAGCCGCCGCCCCAACATGAATCCTCTATATCTCTTCATAACCCACTACACTAGCTGAGAAGAAGAAGAAGAAGAAGCAACGAGGGGGGAGCGTCAAAGAAACAAGAGATGGTGGACCTCTTTTCCATGTATCCGCTCTGCTCTTGGTATTAAGGAAGCAAGAGAGAGCGAGGAGGGAGGTTGATGATCGTTGATCGTTACACAGGAGGAGCAGAAGAGAGAGAGAGAGAGAGAGAGAGAGAGAGAGAGAGAGAGAGAGAGAGAGAGAATAATATCGATGTATGATTGGCGTTTTCAGAGGCCGCCCCACACAGCGTTGGCTCCTCCATTCGTGTAGAGTCGCACATATCGCATCACCATATATTATGTTATTTACGTACTTAAATCTCTGGGGCTGGTGATGGTCAAAATATTTCCATTTGGAAACAGATCCAAGAAGCCATTACATTTCAACGGCGTGAGTAGATTTCGTACATGACATGAGGTTGCGTGAAGACCAGCTCTGATACAATAACATGAACGATTCGAACAAGTTATTAGGAAATGATCCAATATATTTATGAACACTAACATCCAAATAGATGAAAGGTGATCCAATCAAAATTATCATGGTATCAAAGTAGATTATGAATTTATATTCTGTATCCAAACTCTTTTTTTGTTTGGCTTAGTGTTCAATTAATATTTGTGTAATGTCTTTTCTAATTGGCTTGCATTGAGCACTTAGGTTTGGTTCATCCATCAAGCCTAGTCTGATCTCAACCCGGAAGTTGATGTCGTAAATATACCACCGAGTCCTTTCCTAACAATTAAAGAAAGCATTTGAGATTTGATGTACCCTAATAAATTCCACCAGCAAACTAATCCTACACATAAAAAAAGGTTTCTTAATCTGTTGTCAAGGTTGGGATTAAGATATTGTAACGCGGATGACCAGAACAAGCTACACATCTCCTATTTAAATGTTAATTAGTTGGAGTGTTAACCACTGGACTAAGTTAATCCCTCCAAAACAAGGAGATAAGATATGATTGCACACACTTAAACTATAGTTTCAAAGGCTAAAGCGTTAGGCTTGGTGTAAATCAACAAGATTGGCACATCTTCCCTCTTAATTAGTTGGATTAACTTACTTGATCACAACATAAAACTGTGGATGGAGGAAGCATAAAGATGTGGAACGCAAATTGACTGTTGTTCTATCGTATCATTTAGGAAACAAAATAATCCTAACTTCAACTCCAAAATTTTGGAGTGTTCAGAAAAGTCAGAACAATTTTATTTTTTTGTTTGAAGGTGTTGATTAATTTAGTTAGTAAACATTTTGATAAATATTTTTTTTTCTTTTTTTTTTTGGCTCAAATACCGATCTATCGTAATACACACGAAAGTGAATACATATTATTATCTTTAATGATAATAATATATATGATTTATCACTAAGTATTTGTTGACTCTACCTCGTTTCGATTTATCACTGAACATATATGACATTTCAGTCAACAAAGATGATAATATGAGGAAAAATAAAATTAAATATTTTATGTAGGAATCTCAATGTAATTTTTGAAGATAAAGATAACTAACTAAAGATGATAAAGTATAAGTATCTATTTTACTTAGATAATTAAGATACCCAAATAATTGAAAAGCATTATTGCTCACCAGCCAACGATGGAAATTTTCTGAATGTAACCAATGAGAGAGAGTCTCAGTGTCCTCCAATCTCAGCTGCTGGCTTTTAAGACTCACAAGTAACTCGTCACCTAAGATCAACATGAAAACCTTTGCATAATGAGCAACGATTGCCACTTTCCTCTTCGTTGGACTTCACCTCTTTGCATTTGAACACATCGCCAACAAAAACCTAACACACACCAAAAGTGTTATTATCTCATAACTATAATTCCTGCTAAGACCAGTTCAAGTGTTGCAGTGCTTATTATCTTGACTTATGTTCCTAAAAAACAATTAATGAGTACAGATTAGGAGAACTTTCAATTAGTAGTATTTTGGATTGATTCAAAAATATCTATTTATATTAGTAAAAAATAAAATATAAGTTTCTTAACATAATAAAAAAATCTATCATCTATTTATTTAAATCTAAATTTTATCTTTAATTTTATCTAATATTAACTATTTAAATTAATCTTAACAAACCCTCTTAATTTAAATAGTCGTAACTTAGTGTTATCTTTGGAATAAAATTTTTACTTCTCCAAAGCTTAGCTTTTGTGAAGATATTGACAAACTAATTATTTTGTGAAGATATTGACAAACTAATCATTGGTGCTAATCATTAACAAGCTAATAAAATTTTTCTTTAACCTTTTTCATATTCTTTAGTGATCACTCGTCGTCACTTTCCTCATAACGCTAGTCACAACCATTGATATCTTTTGATGCTTAAGATTTCTTAGCTTGTTGCCCTTTCGAATGTTGATCATTGTAACTTTCTTCGAATCATTCTCATTTTTATTTAGTACTGGTGCTATCCTTTTTGATAGTCTTTGTAATAGGTTTACCAATGATAGATGAAATAGAAACTTAAACTTTTCGCTTCTTGAATTATGGCTCCTCATCGACTCATCAAACTTTCATCGACTTTAGTCTTTTTTTAAGTCGTATTCTTATCTGTTTGAATTTTATAGGATTGGTCATATGGAATAGTTTATATAGACCCACAAAAATTCAGATAATGATAGCTTTTATATCATAATATCGATCCATTAATAACAGTAGCATGTAAGGTGAAATTTAAAAATAATAAGGGAAACACTTTATTTTTTATTATCCTTACAATTGTTATTATTTTTTTATTTTTTATCATAAATCAAGTATGTTATGTCATCAAAAATAGCATATTATCTTTTTATCATTAGATGTCCTATGTTAATGAGATTTTATTTTAAATCAGGAATAAATATCACATCATCAATAAATTTTTTATCAGATTTAATGTTCATAGAAATTATTCATTTTTCTTTCACTTAAACCTTACTATCGTTTCTCATCTATATTATATATTTGATTGAATCATTAAGTCATTGAAATAAACTTTTATCCTTTATCATATGATTACTACATCCACTATCTAAAAACTAAATAGATCTAGAAATTCATCATCAGATATTATAAGAAAAATATTTTTTATCCATTTTTATCATTATTTTTCTCATGATAATTTGTTTGATTTTTATTTTGACAATCTTTTTCAAAATAATTATTTTTTTATAGTAAGGGTAAAGAGGAACATTTAGATTTTTATTTTTGTATTAGTAATCTTTTTTTAATATCTCTAATTTTTTTACAACAAGAACGTCTATGGGTTTTCCTTTACCTTCATTCGAGTTCCTCTAACCCTTGTTTAATCAATCATGATCTCTACTATTTTGATCTCTCTCTTGAGTTTTAGCTTATGATTTATTTATTTTTAGTCTTTCTTCTGATCTATCTTCGTTTGAAAAGTATGCTTTGAAATTTATTTTAATGATCTATTTAATTTTTATTCATATACTAAAAGGGAGCCAATTAATTTAATAAAAAATAATGTACTTATATCTTTAGTTTTTTCTATAGCAGTAGAAATTATATTAATTTTAGAGATAAACTTCATACCACTTTTTTTATTGTATTTTGATCTTTTAGATTTTTCCATCTTATTTGATTTATAGTAAAAGATTGGAGAATATTTCAATGATAAATTTAGAATCTTTTGCTTAGAATTCACATCAAAGAATTCAAAGTTTTAAAATATTTACCTTATTTGTTCCTCCAAACATATATTTTAATATTTTTAGGCTTTTGTTGAGATTGATGTTATCATGATTCAAAAAATAGAAAATCATCTATTGCTTGTTGTAACATGTAGAGGTCTCTTGCAACTTTTTATATATTCTTTTCATTTGATTTATTTGATCCTTAGTAATATTAAGATCTTGCAAATCATTCTTAACAAAATCAACTTCTATCAAATTCTATAGTTCAAAATTGATAATTGTCACGCTAGTAAAAATAGAACATGAACACTTACTTTAATATATATATTATCTATTGATTTTCTTTGAATGATGTCATCATATTAACTATGAGTACTTAATAGAGGAGGAGAAGAGAATAATAAAATTAAGTATGAGTAATTTCAATATTATGTAGTGCTTTGGATAAAATATTTTACAAAAAAATAAAGTATAATTTTTTTAAAATAATAAAAAATCTATCTTATCATAATAAATCTTTCATCCTCATCTATTTATTTAAATCTAAATTTTGATATTTAATTTTATCTAATTTTAACTATTTAACGTTCATCGTTATATGACTAATCAGGCATATAAAAGCAGAAAGATGGTGAAAACAACGATATCAAATTATAGAAGTAGTAAAAAGAAAAAAGTAAATGCAGAATTATCTATCAAGAAAAGAATGTGTTCCAAGAAATAATAGGAGTGATCGAATCAATTATTTTTCTTTTCATTTTCTTCTAATATTATTATGTTAAAGCAAAGTTTTCTATTGCATGAAACCCAACCCCCCCCCCCCCCCCCCGAAGATGTACCGTTTATACTGTTAAGTCACAATCGAGTGTAAGACACCGTTGCTGAATCAACGGTGCTCAGCTTCTGCAAAGCTGAAATTACAATACCCGCAAACAGCATTTAGTTAAAATAATAAAAATCAAAGATAATTACAATAATGTCACCAAGATTTTAACAAAATAAAGCGGTTAATTAGTTGAGAAAAATATCCATGAGCAATTTTGAATAAATATATTATAAAAATAAAACTATAATATTATCTCTAGTATATATAAAAGGGAAACTAGACACGTTCTCTCCTATACATATAAAATTAAAAAAAAAACTATAAAAGGAAAAGTGAGGAATTAAAATAAAAAGAAACTTTTTCTTTTCTTTTCCTTTCCTTTCTCTCTTTTATTTTTATCTTTTTTCTCTTGCTCAGGATAATTTTACTGTGGTGTGTGATTTCTCCTCTGCTATCCGGTGCCTTATATAGATAGGCATTAGAGTCATAGATGCACACATTGCATAGATTGGAGTGGGGTGGGATGTCGCAACTTCCCACATCGCACTCCTCTTCTTCTCTCTCTCTCTTTTTTTTATTTTTTTTTATTCACAATCTTTTTTAAAATCGAGTCCTATTGTTTATGTCTCAAACAGGCTATACTATAAGAAGAAGCACTTTTTTTATTTTTATAGCGATGAATTTGCATCCTTGGAATCTTATTCACTAGTCTAAAATCCTTCATATTCAACCTTCTTAGCCAACTGCCTTTAATTCTTTGACTTGATGTTTGCTAAAGCCCCTCACTAACAAAGTTGTCAGTATAGAATGAAAGTTAAATAAAAGTATCATCATAAAATCCTTTGCAGTAGGCATGATCGTCTGAACTTAGTCTACTTTGTATCAAAGACTTAACGATGAAAGAATCAAATCTTTTTGTACCAACACCTTTGGCACCTGCTTTAGACCATACAAAGATTTATTTAACCTGCAAACTAAGTGTGTGTGTGTGTGTTTTTGTTTTTTTTTTTTCACCAAAAAACTCTCTAGTCCGAGAGCATATAGACCTCCTCTTTAGGTTCATGAACAATACCACTCCACTTGATCATCGTTTCACTATCTCTCTCACTGTCATCCATCTAGTCTACATATAGCCTCTTGAAAAGATGGCTCTTCATCCTTCGACATAAGACAACATGCAGTATTACTAACTCTCTAAGATATACTCCTTATGTCAAGTCCACGGTACCCTCTTACGAGTTGACCTTTCAACTTCTCCCTTATGATTGATTCCCTTATGTTTGTTTAATAGGGTCGCACAAGTTTTATTTGTTCATTTCAATAACGTAGCATAATCATATATATATATATATATATTCTAGACTTGGAATCAAGTTTTGTTATTTTCTGAGTGTTTATACATTGCATATGCATGAAAACAAATAATAATAATAATAATAATAAGAAAGAAGAAACAGTTGGCTTACCGTTCTACATCTTGGTTTCTTCAACTCAGTTGTTGAGTTAGGAGACCGATTAATAGTATAACAGGTGGTTCTTACTATTTCTACCCAAAATAATTTGGTCATAGTAATTCATATTCATTCAATCTATCACATTATTTTGTTGAGGATTGTATGACACTGCAAACGCTATTGCATTATTGGCTTACCATTCGATTGATTACAGTGTGGTTGACGCTGCAATCTATCACATTATTTATACTCTGATTTAATTGATTTTTACAGCTCTAACGCTATTGCTTTTCATATATGTTTTGAGAGGATGTACAATAGACTTCCAACTACGATTTTGGAATCTCCTGTACATCATTTCAAAACATATATAAAATTATTGGTGTAAGCTATGCAAAACCAATAAATCAAATTCGATCACGAGTTACAAGCCTCAAAAAAACAAGTATTGTTAGCATAAACTAGAATAAAAACCAGTACTAAATCTTATATCAAACAAAGTCAACCACTTAATTGAAGTATCACTTCCAAAAGCGAAGAGATATACATTGGACTCGACGTAGAATACTCCTACGTAGAGTGGCTCAGGCAAGCCTTCAGACCTATGATGGATCCACGTCGTAGGCTCCAAGACGAGCCTAACTAAGCTGAGATCTATGTCGATCCGCACGCATCATACGACTAGGTTTTGATTTAAGTCAGACTTAGGTTATATCGATTTCAATTTCAATTAATTTTATTTTTTTATAAAACTTATAAAATTCATAAAATTTCCAAATATTAAAAGAAAATCAGAATATCAGGATTCTGATAATAGATTATAAACTATTTAATAAGGAGGCACAATTTAACAGAATATAAACTCTATTTTTCATAAATTAATTAAAAATAATTCAATAAATTTAATTGAAAATCATTATCATTTTACAATAGTTTCTGATTAAAAAGATTATGAATTATCTTAAACCAAAAAAGAACATGACAAAGTTTTCAAATAATCATAACCAATCATTTAATTTGGATTAAGTAGGACATTAATAAGTATAATAAAACAATTTTAAAATTTTATAAAAATTTACCAAAGCAAACTATACTTATTATAACTTATATATATATAATTTACATAGCAATAATACTGTAGCTGGACTATCCACTTGGCTAGTGTTAGCCTCCCCCCACCTCCTTGTTTATTGCTATGTAAATTATAGAGAGGGCACCTAAGGGAAAGGGGAGAAATTTCATTAGATCTATGATTCAAATAAAAAAAACTTCTCACTTGAGCAATAATGAAGGAGGGTCAAGAAATCCTTGTGTCTATTTTTCCTTTTTTCACTTTGATAGCTCAATCAAAATGTTGAAAGGAGTATAGTTTAGATTGAATTAGTTCACCCATTATGGATTTAATCAGTTACGTCAACTCAAATAATCATTCAATCCACAAATGAAGGACTTAGAAAGAATAATTTATTACCCAATTAAATTCTTAACCTCCAATGGAAGAGTCTTCTATGTCAGCCCATGGGAGAGGCATCGAGAAGAGCCTACACCTTCGATAATAAATCGATTGATCAACTCATCAGTTGATGGTACCCATTACACCATCAACTAATAAGCAAAATATTATCCATATATAAGACTAGTATAATAACCTTGTTCACACTAATCTTTAGATATAAATACTAACTAACATTATTTCTCGTGAAGTAATGATATTAAGAACTTTTATATACCATTGTCTAGAGACTTGTTTAATAATGTAAATAGATTTTCTAAAATTATATAATAAATTAATTTTTTTATTTTTTGTGTGAATCATTTAATTTAACACATATAAATCTAAATCCCTAATCGGAAAACTTATTTTCACATCCTTATAATTTAACTCAAAATCATAATAAATTATTAATGTCATTATGATTCTTAATGAGTTTATTTAAAAAAATTAGACAAGGTGTATTATTATGATCGATGCATGAGTAAAATCTTTGACCATAACTCTGATCGTTATATTATTCGATATTATTCTTTAAGTGATGTTTATATAATAAATTCTTTTATAATTATTGGGTAATTCAACGAGTTCTTATACACCATTCTGATAATTAATTTTAACACTTTTATTATTATATTATATTATTTTTTAGTATCACTATTTTTTAGTAACATGTAAAAACAAAGAGGGGTCGTTTTAATTCATATATCATAATTTGATTATTATGATATATCACATAATAATACAAGTCTTATTTTTCTTTGACATATTATTAAAACTATCATGATTGTTTTATAATAATATTAACAGCGATATCATGTGCAAGAAATAATAAGACGGATCTGTGACTTGCATACAAGTCTTGGGTCGGTCACATCTCAGCCAGAGATGAATTGTCTCCCATCGACAAACCATGTCACATGTTATTGAACTTTCAAGAGTCGAGCTATGGTGTCGGCCCGACCTGTTCTCGTCCGAGTACACAAGTCTGTGAACATCAGTAGGGATTTGGACCTTTGACTTTGGTTAGAGTCTCCTCGGTGGTCTGCGTTCAAGCGTCGGTCGGGTTATCCTTCGGGTCATCTCGGGGCTAGCGATCCTGCACACAGGCCTCTTCGGGGATGGGAGGGGTAGCTCGATGATGCCCCTCTGATGCCCTAAGTTAGGGAAGAATCAAGAATTGCCCTCCTAGGAGGGTGAAGTAAGAGTTCAAGAGAGAGAGAGAGAGTTTGAGAGCCCCCTTTTAACTGTTGCCGAAACTGGCGTTTTATACCTATGGGAGGGGAGCTTGCTCATACACCTAGTCTTACCCTTGTCGTCCCTCGGGGCATGGTCGAGTCGTACAACGGACATGCTGGTGCAGTAGTATGGGGCGAGGGCATGGTGCGCCATATGATATTAATGGCACATGGAGGAGCTGGGCAGTGTCGTACTCAGACGCCTCCACCTTAGATACTAAGTCCACTACCAACTTAGTCGCTCGGGTTGACATGGCTTCCTCCCAAGCGTTGTCGTGACTACTGATTTAGCGCGGGTTTGGATGAGTCGGGTCGGCCCATTGGGTACCCTATCATTCTCCCCCCAGGGGTCCCGCTGAGGCACTTTGTGAATCGAGGGGAGGACCCCGAATGCCAATCGCTGCTGATCATTGCCCCATTAGTTTGCGTTGATTCAATCGATTTTTTTGTCTGACGGATTGGCCGAGGGTCATAGTTAAGATCCAGCCGGGCAAGGTACGTTGCTTGGATGAAAGACTGGCCGAGGTACAAGGCTCGGGCAAAGGATTGGTGGATCGAGACACACGACTCGGGCAAAGGACTGATCGACTGGCCAAGACATACGACTCGAGCAAAGGACTGATGGACTTGCTGAGACACACGACTCGAGCAAAGGACTGATGGACTAGCCGAGACACGCGACTCGGGCAAAGGGCTTATGGACTGGCCAAGACACGCGACTCGGGTAAAGGACTGATGGACTAGTCGAGACATGAGACTCGGGTAAAGGACTGATGGACAGGCTGAGACACATGACTCGGGCAAAGGACTGATGGATTGGCCAAGACATACGACTCAAGCAAAGGACCGATGGACTGGCGTTTGAGTGCCGTCCGTTTATGACGAACATTGCCTATGCACGTGACTTGAGATAACAAAGTGTGGTGTGGTAAAAGGGGATAGGCTGACATGGCGGTGCTTACTCTTGTTTGTGTATCATTGAAAGTGCAATTTGCATATTCCCTAGGCGGTCCTTTCGCCTCCTCGGGAAGTTGAAATGACACGGTCCATATAAGCCTCCTCGTGGTGGTAGCGAAGGGTCACTTTTCATTCTCCACCTTCCTTTTCTGAGCCCTCGGACCTCGTGTCTCGGCCATTTCGTCTCTTTCTGCTTCCCCCATTAATCAGGTTGGGATGGTGTTATCTCATTCATTCTCAGTCTCTAGCTTTTCTTCTCCCCTTTCTTCTCTCGTTCCTCCTCCTTGAGAGGTAAGACATAGGTCGAGTGATTCCTTGGGAGATCAGTCAGGTCCTGAGAGTTCATCCTCGGGCATGATGACCGGGGCGGATGCCAAGGTTCTTCAAGCCTTAGAGGCTATGAAGTCGTATCACAACTTCAATTCAACTATCTATCTAGAGTCTTTGTGGTTGGTTCGGAAGCATTTTAGTATTCCGAGTGAGTATGTCCTTCATGCTTCGGGGTCGGGCCAACGGTCATACCACCCTTGTCCCGGGGGGTTCGGTATCTCTATCGACACCTTGGAGGTGGGGCTGAGGTTCCCCCTTTATCCCGTCATCGGGGAGTATCTCAATTGGTGGTGGGTATCGCTCGGTCAGATCATGCCAAACTCTTGGGGCTATATCATAACCTTTCTCGGGGAATGCAAGGGTTCAAGAATCGTCCCGAGCTGGGACTTGTTCATGTCATGCTTTCACCTATATAGGGGTCAAGGGGGCTACTACCTAACTGCTCAGGTAGGATTCAGGATTAGGGGTGCCCTTTCCAACAATAAGGGTTGGAAGGCGCAATTCTTGTTTGTAAGTAAGCGTCGGGGTTGGGACTTTGGCGTTGAGTGGTCGGCCCACCCTATTAGCAACGTCCCCCAGAACCTTTCTGATGAAGAGATTAACCTGGTCGAGTGATTGAAGGGCATCCTGTCCGCGTCTCGAGCCATTAGGAGCTTGATCGAGGAGTGGTTGGTCGAGGCGGGCCTCAGTCCAATTTCTCGCGGTATACCTTGTCTATTTGCTTGAACTTCACTATCTGATTCCCCGACTCATGGTTGGTCCTGCATAAATGATGAGCATGAGCCTGATGTGCGGCAATCCCCGAACCGGAGGGGGGGCATCCTGGAACTACATCCTCGGTCCCGGTTCCAGCACCACTGCCTCCATCGGCCCCACATGTCGAGTCTGGGTTAGCCTCTGATATGCAAGAGATCCCCGTCGAGGAAGCCAAGGGAGCGCCCGATGTTTCTCGGAAGCGATCGGGGGGAGGGACTCGATTGGTCATAAAAAGAAAGACTGACGCAAATCCCCCCATAAAGCTGATAAAGCCATAACAAGGGGAAAAGGGTCTGCCGCATCTCAAATGAACCTCCTGCCTCAAGACAAAGGCCTAAGTCGGTGAGGGAGCTTTGCAGCGCTCATGCCGGGGTAGACAACCAAGACTACCATGCCATTCGGATGTGCAACCTTGCGGAGCGGGCTTCCGATGCTCCCCTCGAGCTCGACCTTAGACCGCTGATCCATGGAATGCCAGTTTGGCAGAGCGGGGAGGCCTCGGCCACGTATATCCGAGGTATGCTGATCCCGCGGCTGGTGATGGGTCTGTACACCCTACCATCCGAGGTGTTGATGGACGGGGCAGCTAAAGCTATGGTATTAGTAAGTGCCTTCTCGGTCTCTTCTAATACACCATTCCTTTTTTTTTTACTGACCGACTATCCGATCTACTTTTCTCCAGAACCAACATTATCAGACGGCCCTGTTTGACCACGTACATGACGCGGGTCGGGTGATCACCTCCTTGGATGATAAGGTGACCCTTCTACGCCAAGAACTCTATGATTTGAAGGGAGGTAGGAACCCGAACGTCGTGGCTGCGGATGAAGTCCGAGCAGCCGAGCATCTTCTGGTCGAACTCGACGAAGTGAATGGCTGCCGAGCATTGATAGAAGCAAATATGGAGGTGGCTTAGACAGAGTCGGCTAGCCTAGAAAGATAACTTGCTGATCTACGTGAGTGGCTGGATGACTCTGAGGGCCAATTCCGAGGTGTGAGGGCCCAAGTGCGCCAAATGGAGACTAAGCTGCTAGACTTGGCTTGATCAAATGAGGCCCTTCGGGAGGACCTACCAAAGAAGGCGATTGAAGATTACAAGGAGTCATCCGGGTTTGAGATGGGTCTCGTGCGAATGGGGTGGGTATCGCTGGAGTATGGGTATCAACTGGTATTAGCCCGACTTCAGGCTCGGCATCTGGGGGTAGAAATCGAGCTGGATCCCTTCGTTTTTCTTCCCAAGGATGTTGACGTCCCAATGGCCGACGAGCAGCCCTTCGACGATTCCCTGCCGCCACTTGAAAAATGAAAATAGTTTGATTGTTGCTTGTTTTTGGTTCATTGGGGGTTCCCCTCTCTTCCTCTTTTTTTTTTGTGTTGACCCCCAACTAACGGTTGTACTTTCCCTTAATTAATGCAAAGCACTCCTTTCGTTGAAACTACTCGGGTCTTACTAAACATAGAACTTTCGTAAATTTGAAACATGCTAAGTTCTCGGTAGCCTTTTCCCTTTCATAGTGGCCAGGGTAAAGGTGCCTTCCCAGGGTGAGGTTTCCACTCAGTATGGTCCTTCCCAGTTCGCAGCCAACTTACCTCGGGAACGGGTCGGATCGTTGACCTCAGCCTTCTGTAGTAGTAGGTCTCCCACCCTGATCTCCTGAGGACGTACTCTACGGTTGTAGAGTCTCGCTACCACCTTCTTGTACTCGAGGGTCCATAGGTGTGCAGCGGCTCTCTGTTTTTCAAGAAAATCAAGATTCTCTCTTAGTCGGTCGGTCGACGCGAAATCTTCATAGAGCTCGACCCGAAGGGTTGGGTAGATCACCTCGGGTGGGAGGACCACCTCGGTCCCAAAGGTCAAGCTGAACGGTGACTCACCTGTAGTGTATTTAGGAGTTGTTCGGGATGCCCATATGATGCTCAGGAGCTCATCCACCCAAGTCCCACGTGCGACTTGTACCCTTTTCTTTAGTCCATCGAGGATGGCCCGGTTTGTGACTTCAGCCAGTCCGTTCGTCTGAGGGTGGATGACGGAACTGAACCTTAGCTGGATCCAACAGCATTCACAAAGTGCCTTTAATTTAGGGTTATTAAACTGTGTTCTATTGTCGGTGATAATTGCTCTCGGGATACCGAACCGGGTAATGATGTTTCTCCAAACGAACCCTTCGACTTGTTTCTCGGTGATAGATGCAAGTGGTTCGGCCTCTACCCATTTGGAAAAATATTCGATACCGACTATGAGGAATTTTCGCTATTCTGACACTGGGGGGAAAGGGCCAAGTAGGTCCATTCCCCATTGGGCAAATGACTAGGCACAATCTAAGGCAGATATCGGGACAACCGGTTGGTGTTGGATTCTGGCATGCTTTTGACATCTTTCACACTTTTGCACATAAGTCTGCATGTCTCGATGCATGGTCGGCCAGTAGTACCCCTGCCTAAGTATCTTGTAGGCTAAGATCCGAGCCCCAATATGTTCACCACATACTCTTTCATGGATCTCGGCCAGCGTGGTTTGCGCCTCGGTCAAATGCAAGCATCAGAGTAGCGGTTGCGCGAATCCTTGATGGTAGAGACGTTCGTTGAGAATGCAATACCATGAACTCGCCCTCTTCACGCGTCGAGCAACACTGTGATTTTGGGGAAGTGTGCCATCGTCCTTGAACTTGAGCATCTCTTCGATCCAATCGTGATCAACTTCGGTAGCGGCCACCTCAACAGACATCGAAGGCTTCACGATCCTGGCCACCCACGTCGGGCATGCCACTGGTCTGCATGTGGAGGCTAATCTTGCCAGGGTGTCGGCCTATATGTTATCTGACCGAGGTATTTTTGTGATGACAAAGTGTTTAAATCATCAGATGGAGCATCGTACCTCCGCCAGGTAGTGGATCATCGACTGATCTCGGGCTTCAAATTCTCCGTTGACCTACCCAGCAATGAGCTAAGAGTCGGTGAAAACTTCAATGTCCTCGGTGCACAGCTCGTTGGCGAGATTTAAGCCGAACAACAATGCTTCGTATTTGGCCTCATTATTGGTGGCTTTGAATTTAAGTCGGAGTGCGTGCTCGAAGACTTGATCAGTAGGGCCTTTGAGGACGAGTCCGACTCCTCCACGTTCCAAGTTGGATGAAACATCCACGTACAAGGTCCACTTCGGGGTCAGTGGTGGATCCTCTCGGCTTGTTTACTCTGATATGAAATTGGCTAAGGCTTGAGCTTTCATCGTAGTCCTCGGAATATATTCAAGGTCGAATTTCCCGAGCTCGACTGACCACTTGAGCATCCGACCTGCAACATCAAATTTTGAGAGTATTTGACGCAAGGGTTGGTCGATGACTACCTTAATAGGGTGAGCTTGGAAGTAAGGCCTCAGCTTTTTTGAGGCTAAGATTAACGCGAAGGTGAGTTTTTCAATTAATGGATACCACTCCTCGGGACCACTTAGGATGTGACTGTAGTAATATAACGGTTCTTGCTAGTCTTTTCTGAACCAGACCAAAATCGAGCTAACCGTCGCTTCTGAGGTCGCCAAGTAGATCGGTTGGTGAGAGTGAGGAGGTGGGCTATATGCATCTTTTCTTTGGAAAAAGCCTCTTCGTATTGGAGTCCCATTTGAAGTCCTCCCTTTGCCTCAAGGCTCAAAAAAGGAAACTCTTATCCCCCGGAAATGAACCGACTCGGTGTTGCTAGTCTTCCGTGAGCCATTGGACATCCTTGATTATCCAGGGAGAACGCATCTGGAGGACGACATCTACCTTGTTCGGGTTCATATCGATCCCCCTTTGGTGAATGATGAACCTGAGGAACTTCCTGGATCTAACACCGAACATGCACTTGGTTGGATTTAGTCTCATCTTGCATTGACTTAACGTTCGGAACGTCTCGACTAAGTCGTCCAGGTGCATGATTGCTTCCCGGCTTTTTACTATCATGTTGTCAACGTACACTTCCATATTGCACCTGATTTATTCCTCGAACATTTGATTGACCATTCTTTGGTAGGTTGCCACGATGTTCTTTAACCTGAAAGGCATGGTTTTGTAGCAGTAGGTGCCATGGTGCGTAATGAAGGTCGTGCTTTTCCGATCTTTTGGTGCCATTTGGATCTGATTGTACCTCGAGAAGGCATCCATGAATGAAAGCAACTCGTAACCGAAGGTTGAGTCGACCAAAAGTTCGATCCTCGGGAGGGGATAGCAATCTTTTGGGCAGGTTCGATTAAGATTGGTGTAGTCAATGCACATCCTCCAGGTTCCATTACCTTTTTTGACCAATACAATATTGGATAGCCAAGTCAGGTATTTTACTTCGACGATGAGCCCTGCATCCAGTAATCGGGCAACCTCCCTCTCGATGGCCTTTTGTCGGTCGGGGCCGAACTTCCTTAGCCGTTGCTTTATGGGTCGGGCGGTGGGCTCTATGTTAAGATGGTGCTGGGCCACCTCAAGATCGATCCCGGGCATGTCCTTCAGGGACCAAGCGAAGATGTCAACGTTTTTCCCCAAGAATTCTAATAGTTGGATCCTCTGTTCCTCCAGGAGCATCGAGCCAACCTTGATGGTTTTGTCTGGGATCCCCGGGTTCAGGGGGACTTCGACTACTTTCTCCACTGGCTTGGGCTTCGGGGATGTTTTCCTTATGTCTCGGTCATCGTGGATAGGAGCCGAGGCTTTAAGCTTTTTGGGAAGCATTGTCGCTATTAGATAACATTGCCTAGATTCTTGGGGGTTGCTTCAGACTTCTCCGACTCTAGCCCTGGTCAGGAATTTCATGATTCGGTGGTACATTGAGACCACTGCCCTGAGTTTGTTGAGCGTGAGCCTACTAATGATGGCGTTGTATACCGAGGGGAGCGCTACCACAATGAATGACACCAACGGTGTTTTTGATTTCGGCTCTCCTCCAATGGTGACTGGAAGGATGGTTGTTCCGACGGGAGAGACCGAGTCTCCTGTGAATCCTGTCAGCGTTCATACCACATGAAGCAAATCTTTGTTAGTCAGACCAAGCTTTTAAAAGGCATCAAAATATAAGATGTCGGCAGAACTTCCCGTGTCCACCATGATTCTTTTGACTCAGGCATTGGCGATCTAGGCCGAGATTACCAGCACATCGTTATGGTCCGGGTAAACTTCGTTCCTACCTCCAAAGGTGATCTCGGGGTCCCAGCTGCTCCTCGGCCTCTTCTCGACCACGGACCAGGCATAGGCTTTCCTGGCCAAGTAGTTGTCTCCTCTGGATGTCGGTCCACCGACGATGACATCTATTTGCTTTCCCAATGGGGGTGTTCCTCGAGAGCTCGTTGATCTCGAATGAACCAATGAAAATGTCCTTGGCGGATTAAGTACTCGATCTGGTTCTTGAGGTCGTTGCATTCCTCGGTGTCGTGATCATAGTCTCGATGAAAATGATAGTACCTTCTTTTGTCACAACCTCCAATCTTTACCCTAATTGGGTTCGGAGTCCTGAGGAGTCCCTTGTCACGGTTTTGGAGAAAAACCTCGGTTCAGGTTGAGTTGAGCGGGATCAGATGGGGCCTAAGAGCAGGTAGCTCCAGCCTGTCTCTTCTTTTGGGTGTCCCGGAGGGTTGTCCCTGGGGCTTGTCACCTCGGGACTTCTTATGATCTTCCCGCTTCCCTGCACCAAAGTTCTGGCGGCTACATACTGGTTCGCCCGTTGCAACATCTCTGGCACCATGGACGGCGGCCTCTTGATCAATGACTAGAAGAATCGTGAGGGTCGGAGTCCCATCAGGAATGCTTGGATTGCCATAGTAGGGTGAGTGTCGGGCATCCTTCGGACCTTTGCTGCGAATCTGCCAACAAACTGGGCAAGTGGTTCATTGCTTCCTTGCGTGAGACCGAGCAGCGACGCAGCCGTCAGTCTCGGGCAAGAGCTTGTCATGAAGTTGAGCTCGAATTCTTTAGCAAAGTGGTCGAAGGATGAGATGGAAGATGGCTTCAACCGGCTGTACCACATCCGAGCCGGTCCTCGGAGGGTTATGGGAAAGGTATGACACATCAGCGTGTCGGAGGTGTCGTAGAGAGCCATTTGAGCTCTGAACGCTGCAACATGCTCCGACGGGTTAATACTCCCGTCATAGGGCTCTAGGGTCGGTAGCCGAAAGCTGGAGGGGATAGGTTTGTCCAGAATCTTGAGAGCAAATGGGGATCCACCTTTTGTGGTCTCCCGGACCTCCTCCTTGGATCTGACGAAGTCTCTTTGGACCTCGTCAAGCCTCTAATTGACTTGGTGGAGTTGTTCCTTCATCGAGTTGGTTGAATTCGAGGAACATCCGTATTGGGGTCTGCATGACGTCCCGATAATGGTTCATCGGTTGACTTACTGAGGCGTTTAGGTTCTCGATCGTAGCTTCGATCAAGGGGTGGTGTGATGCTCTACTACTGGGGTGTTCTCCTTGGGTCAACCTTGACTGGGGTGCTTCCTGTTGCAACGTCTGTCGAGGAACATCCGAACGCTGGCGCATCAGTGCTTGCACTAGTTGAGGGATGTAGGGGATAATGGTTTGGATCATCCCAGTCAGCGTTCGAACTTGCTGGGTGAGACCAAAGAATGCCTCGGCTGTCACAACGGAAGGTCCAAAGCTCGGTGGGGGAGGAGTGAGTCCTAGATCTGGGGGAGTGAGTCCCGGGTGAACAACCTCCAATAACGATTTGGTGTAGGTAGCACTATGCTCGCTTCTTCCGCAGGAAAGCGAGGAGTTTGTCCAGCTATCTGCAAGGTTGATAGAAGGACATGGGTGGATCTACTGGGGTGTTCCGAGTTTGGATTACTTGTTAGGTGTTCTTGCGACATCGACACTCCTTCTAGCACCAAAAATATTATTGAACTTTCAGGAGTCGAGCTGTGGTGTTGGCCCAACCTGTTCTCATCTGAGTATGTAAGTTTGCCAACGTCAGTAAGGATTTGGACCTTTGACCTTGGTTGGAGTCTCCTCGGTGGTTTGCGTTCAGGCGTTGGTTGGGTTGTCCTTCGGGTCTTCTCGGAGCTGGCGATCCTGCACACAGGCCTCTTCGGGGATGGGAGGGGTAGCTCGATGAGGCCCCTTCGATGCCCAAGTTAGGGAAGAATTAAGAACTGCCCTGCTGGGAGGGTGAAGTAAGAGAGAGAGAGAGAGAGAGAGAGAGTTTGAGAGCTCCCTTTTACCTGTTGCCGAAACGGGTGTTTTATACCTATGGGAGGGGAGCTTGCTTGTACGCCCGGCCTTACCCTTGTCGTCCCTTGGGGCACGGCCGAGTCGTACAACGGATGTGCGGGTGTAGCGGTATGGGGTGAGGGCGTGGCGTGTCTTAATGACACATGGAGGAGCTGGGTAGTGTCGTACTCGGATGTCTCCACCTCGGATGCTCGGTCCACTGTCAACTTAGTCACTCGGGCTGACATGGCTTCCTCTCAGGCATTGTCGTGGCTGCTGATTTGGCGCGGACTTGGATGAGTCGGGCTGGCCTATTGGGTACACTATGATCACGGAAGCTCGGCAACAGCTTCTCCTCCACCGGAGATGGACCCTAACCTACGTTGTTGATGCAGGCAAGACTGGAGTTGACTCACATGCATCCACGGTGAGTTGCAGTAAGAACTTGTGCTGAAGATTTATTATGATTTATGATATCATATTAAATAAGAATGGCGGGTGGGGCAATCAGGTATGGCTATAAGCGTCACAATAATGAGCTTAGAGGAGTTACTCTGTCGGTCACCGGCGGTGATCGTTCAAGCCGAACCTCTTCCTCCTCCTTGCGACGTGCAAACAAGTCTCTCCGTTTCGTCTTCCCGAGAGGGTTGACTTGTCGGTCGAGTTTTGACTCTTTCGTCGCGGCACCCCTCGGCCCCGCGTCATCTTCGAGTGAAACGTGGGGCGGCCGTCGGTGGCCTCGTCGCCGCCACGTCGATCTCCTTCCGGCAGATGACAGCAGTTTCCTGGTAGGAAGCTTCGCGGGAAGAAGAGGAGGGGAGGCGGGAGCGGGCAAAGGAGCTCCACGTCGGCGCCGTACCGACCGCGACGACGGCTCTCGTTGTTGTCAGCCGTTCCCCGACGAAAACGGCTTCGTAGATCTGAGGGGGATCCACCGCTGCAGCATGTCGTCATAAATTGACATCACGAAAGAACCTTCGAATTCCTATAAGAAAAATAATTAAAAGAAAACATGCAACAATTCCTATTTTAATTAGTGCAAGACTGCATCTTGCAACTTAATTGTTCAATTACAACATTAGAATAATTAATATAAAAAGTAACTGATGCTATTTGTTAATGCCCATCTTGGTTGCTTTTTGTCACGTTGAGGCAAAGGAGATCCAACTGCATCCAAGTGTACACGACCTGTTCAGCTGGAGAATTAAACATTAGATTTACGACAGAGATCGTATTGATCATTAAATATCTGACTTGAAAAATGTTCTATATTAGGAGAATCGGTCATTTGAGATGAATAAATGAATTGATTCTAAAGTCCAAAGGAGAAAAATCATACATGGGGGACCTGTTCTATAAAGAGAGAGAGAGAGAGAGAGAGAGAGAGTGTGTTACCTTAGATCAAAACCATGATGGCATGATTGATGACATGAATGTTGATGGAGCACCCACTAGACTTAGGGTCGGGTGTCCACCTGTTAATTAATCCATATTACATACTTGTTAGGTAGGCAAAAGTATGATTTTTGAGAAATATAAACTTTACGACTTTGCGTGACAGAATACACAGTATTGAACACATTTTAGGCCAAATAAAATTCAAAGAACACAGTTCACACCAAAACAATGTGCAGGCAAAGATGCATGTGGGAGGGCCAAAATATAATAATTCAAATGGAAGATTCGAATCAATTATTTGAAGTCAAAAGTCCACAGTAATAGTTACATGGAGAAGATTGTCCGGTGGCGGTGCCTTGTCAAATCCTCCTCCTTCGATGCCTAATTTTTCTCACAAACCTACGATTGCAACATTGATCCTATTATGTCAGACTGTGGCCCAAACACCTAACTTTTGCCATCTCCTTCGTTGTTTATATTTGGTCTACAACAAATGACAGTTCAGCACATAGGACTCCCACAGCTGATTTCAGGAATCTGCATTACTTTTTAAAAAAAAACCAAAGGGAAAACATATATTATTTAAAATTGTACCGTCTCATCACATTTAAAATATATATATATCGTTTTATATCATTATTTTCCTACGTCGTGCAATCTCAACCGGAGCCCAGCTTGAAACAGACATTTATGCTACAGTAATTATTTTTATTGGACATGACCGACCACTCTCTTCCAACAACCCTAATCAATGCCATGTGTCAAAGAAAAGACTTGAGCGAAGGAAATAATAATAATAATAATAATAATAATAATAATAATAATAATAATAATTAACGCGAGTACTTTTGAAGATTTTGATGTAAGCGACTGAGAAGCCAAAAAGTCTCTGCAAGCAATTACCGAGCAATGCAGCCCGCGAGCCCAACACAAACAATAGTCTTCGCTCACCGTCGGTGGTAAACTTCCATGAAAATTCTACGACCAGCGCTTTGACCGAGCTACATAATTAGCCGAGAAGACAAAAGGCGAAGAAGAGGAGAGGAGGGGTGAGAGGCATCCAAAGAATTGGCAGTAGGCCCCACGCGGAGACTTTTTTTCGGGTGTGGCGGTTGGCCTGTTGTTTGGTAGTTTTAATAATGTCTTCGTTCTTCGTTATGGGAGCCCGCAGAGGAAGTGATGTGAAGTCAACGCCGTTCTGGAGAAGAGAGCCGGGATTAATGCTGATTGGTTGATGGATTCATTAAAACTAACCGCGGGGTTTCTCGGAGCTGATTGGTCGCTCGGCGCACGTGAGCCGAGTCGGATGCAAAGCTTTCGCTGGGAAAGCACCCAAAAGGTTGACCCACTCGGCTCATTGCACGGAGCCGCATCGGGTGGGCGTCGCGGGTGTGTGTTTTGCGCCCGCTTCGAGGGTTCGTTTGCGGGCGGCTTTAGACAGACAGCTACGGCGAAGCCGAGGCACGGCCCACGTCCCACTCGTTGACACGTCGCCACGTCGCGGCACTTGCGGATGCGCGTCACCCCTATCCGGGTAGCGCGGTCCAGGTGAAGGACACTCTACATGGCGGTCCCCACCGCGGATCGGTTCTTCTTGCTAGGTGGTGTACTCCGCGGGTCGATTGCTTGGGTGCGTGTGCAGCGATTTCGTAAATGTATTTCCTGGAAATCCTACGGAAAAAAAAAAAAAGAAAAAGACAATTCTACGACCCGTAGTTTGGCTTGTGGAGCACGTCTTGGTCTTTGGCGAGGAACTCTATAAATATGGCGCCATACGCGAGCCACTCCTCTTCTCTTCTCTCCGATCTCCCCACCGGTTATTTAGGGTTCGTTGCGATCCTCTCGGGACTTTTCTCGGAGATCGATCACTGCATTAGCTGCCTCGATTCGCTCTTGAAGTTCCGATTTCGGCCTTGGCGCGCCCCGTCGACCAGTGCCTGCGGCATTGCGTGATCGATCGCGTCTGACCTTATTTGCAGGTAAGTGAACGATCTCTTCTTCCTCGCTTCCCGGCAGCAATGCCTACTTCTCTTAGGGTCATCTTTCCCTTGTGTTGCGAGAGAAGAAGAATAGAAAGATCCTAGCTTTCTTTTCTGCTCCTGTTGACCGGACTGAAACGACGGAAGATGTTTTTAGTTAATCGTTCCTTTGTTTTGGTCAGTTTTGATCGTGTTTCTACATGTCGAAGCGATCTTTCACACCCCCCCTTGATATAGTTTTCTTGGATTCGATTCTTTCTCGTTGTTTGGTCGTGTGATTCGTATTGGAGTCTCTATTGCGCATGGAGACAGCGACGATATGAGAAATTTTGGTTCCATCTCTTGGTTGATGGGGGTGTCTCTGTCGCGTTTCTCCGGCTTGTTGTATGATTCTGCCCGTTGTTTCAGACTTTGTCTTTTAGCAAAATTAGGGGAGCCCATCTTCCTTTTCCGCTGCAGCTTCCCGGGTACGGATCATGTCAATATAAAAAAAAGAGACTTTAAATGCAAAATAAGCTTTCTGTAAGCTTTGTCTCCCTTAAAACAAGTACGACGGATTTGGTTGCCACCTGAACTACTAGTACGAGTGGTGGATTGTCCATTACCTTTTGTCAACTTCTCCACATCAAAATTATTATGTCCACTTGCTCCACACCATATCCGTGGTCTTTTAAATGTTAATAGTCGCTCTTGATGTTCCTAGTTTTACATCTCAACAATGGGTTATGGGCCAAAAGAAATCCCCATCGCTTTTTTATCTTTTCAACAATGGGGCATTGTTGACATGGTTTAGGCTTAAGACGTGATGTATGGTGCATTAACTTTTTAGCAGGCCTAGTTTAACACAGAAGTAATTGTAAAAGTTGAATCTCGTCCCAGTTCAAAAAACTATCTTGCAATTGTAAAAGTTGGACATTTGTTCGGTCTCTGTCAACCATTTCAATTTCAATTTTACATTGTTGATTTTGTGATGTGTGTTTTGTGCTGCACCTTTGTTTGTGGTTTTGATTATGTTTTCAAAAGTTTCCTATCTCGTACTTCTTATCATTCAAAAATAAGTTCACATGATTGCCTCCATCGATGGTGCATAGCCTGAGATACCTAAAAGGGATTGTCACCGGAATAGCATTGGATTGCTTTCATTACATCTTTGAATCTGTAGGCAGCAGATGAAGCTTCTGCGGTGTTTAATTAGTATTCATCTAGTGCAACATCATTGCACCAATTGTTATGACTGGGTTTATTATATGTTGATTGCGTAGGTATGACTAACATGCTCGGGACCCACACTTAAACAAAAAATGCTCATGACTTTGATTTTTTTTTTTTTTACAATTTTTTATTATGTGGAATTAAGCTTTCTTTATCCTCTCTCATAGTTGTTTCTTTATGAGCGAGAACATGTCACATAATTTGAAGCCTTTTTACCAACAATAACTGATTTAAAAATGCTTTCTGGTGCAAGGTATAGGAATATTTCAGTGTACTATTCTTCATATTGTAAATTCTACATTTGTGCCCATTTATGACACTGATATTTCTATTAACTTCTACCTCACAAAAAAAAAAAAATCCATTTGTAAATTGATCTTTCAAGTCATTTCATAATTTTGATGTGTTTTCCTGTTTATACAGCTAGTAGGTTTTATCGGGTTCAAGTGATAAGCAGTTGATTTCTCTAAAGAACATACAATCTCAAATGATCAATTGTTTGGTGTGAGTGCTTAGTAATTCTTACAACGATAAAAGTATGCGGCAACCTTCTTTTATAGTTTATAGAATGTTTTGTTCTTTTTCTCCTTCATCTTACAATTGGTTAATTCTCAGTTGTCAGGAGGTGTCTGATTGATGAACTGGAAGCACAATTGCAGTGACAACAAGACATTGAAGAGGTGGTCTTACATCAACAGAAGCATCACATACATACAAGGATAAAGTAGCTGATTTATCATTTGAGAGCTGGCTGTCAGATATCATAACACTTGTGAGCATAATTTTGTCAGTGATCAGGAACCTATGGATTTGAAGTCAAACCATAGTTCCCCAGTTTTCACCGATCCTGTACATTTGAGCAAGTCAAGGTTGGGCTTGCCTTCTAACATAGCACCATATTCTACAGCAGCACAACCATATTCGTCTTCTGGCTTGTATCTACAGATTCCCAGAAGAAAAGTGGGAAAACTAGATGATGTCCGTGCTAGTGGTTGGCTGGATGCCATGAAATCCTCATCACCTCCTCGCAAAAAGCTAAGCAAGGACTTCATCTCTGAGTCTCAGTCAGATGAAACTGATGCTGCATATCTCACGTGGATGGTGAGTTTATGATACTGTGTGATTATCGAAACTGGTGAAGTTTGAAATATTTGAATAGTATTATCATAAAAAAAATTGAACTTTCTCTTTGTTTACTCTCTGCAGATAAGCTATCCATCTGCTTTAAATTCGTTTCACGTAATCAGAACTTATGCCAAGTGCAAGAGTGTTGTATTGTTTTTGGACTATGATGGAACTCTTTCACCTATAGTGGACAACCCTGACACTGCATTTATGTCCACCGCTGTAAGTTAATTTCCTTTTTTCGCAGGAGCGTATTTTATCTACTAAGAAGCTTACAGTGATCACTAAATTTGTCTTCTATTAGTGTGTAATTTTTCACCATTATTATTTGTTTCAGATGCGAGCTGCCGTGAAAAAAGCTGCTAAGTGCTTCCCAACTGCAATTATTAGTGGAAGGTCCCGTGACAAGGTTAAGTGCTCTTCATCATTATGTCCCACAGTGTGAAAGTTGAAGATGACTGTGTGTAGAAGCAACATCAACATGTTGATTGATGACACTGCAAAGTACATATTTTTGCCAGGTGTATGAGTTCGTGAGGTTATCAGAACTGTACTATGCTGGTAGTCATGGGATGGACATAGCGGGCCCACTAAGAGAATCCGAGTCTGTCGGTGACCATCCAGACTGTATCAGGACGACGGATGAGCAGGTAAGAACATCCTGTTACTACCAATTGTCTTGAAGGTTATATGCTTGGATTTGTGCTCCCGATAGTCAATTTTGTATTGAAACTTCTGATCTAAAATACTAAATGTTGATTTCTCTCTTCTTTTTTTGTTTTTTTTTTTTTTTTTTTGGGTGACAATGAGCTTTGAGATCTTGGAATTGTGTTCACATGGGCACATTTTCATGTTTCTTAACCAGAGAGGATCAATGATACTAGGCCAAAAAAAAGTCCACTGTATTAAAGAAAAAGTTAAAAATCCAATTGTATTCTTATGATGCCATTTCATTCCTGTTGTTTTGGTAACAGGGTAAAGAGGTCCATCTTTTCCAGCCTGCAAGCGAGTTTGTACCAATGATCAATGAGGTATTTTGCCTTGGCTGTCATCTTTTGCTACTGTGAATTCCAATCATTCATCTTATTCTGGAATAATTCCATATGGCAGGTTTACAAAGCCCTCTTAGATATCACTAGAAATATCACTGGTGTCAAAGTCGAGAATAACAAGTTTTGTGTGTCCATACATTATCGCAACGTTGATGAGTTGGTAACAGTGTCGAATACCATCATGCTCCTTTTACAGAGAAGATGACAATTCTCTTAATTGTTTTATTATCTAACTTAATAAAGAAACTTGATCTTGTGTAATGTATATGTTAGATGTGGGAAGAAGTCGGAAAGCATGTGTTCGGCCTTTTGAAGGACTTTTCCCGTTTGAGAGTTACACATGGGCGTAAGGTAAACCCAAAACCTATCTGCTACAAAATATCATCATATTCATTAAATTCTTTTACAATGCAGGTTTTAGAAGTTCGTCCTGCGATTGACTGGAACAAGGGCAAAGCTGTCGAGTTTCTGCTTGAATCCCTTGGGCTTAGCCATCGTGATGACGTACTCCCAATTTACATCGGAGATGATCGTACCGATGAGGATGCATTCAAGGTATAGAGGATAACTTAATATATGAAGAAAAGAAACAAAAAAAATAAAATCACACTTGTTGTCATGTTATAATTTGAATATATTCTCAGGTATTGAGAGAGTGTAACCGTGGATTTGGCATTCTAGTCTCCACCTTGCCGAAAGAAACTAATGCCCTCTACTCTCTGAGAGACCCATCTGAGGTGAGCTTTAGGCCTCCTGTCACATCTTTACTTGCATGTTTATGTGGGATGCAAACACAATATAAATCTCTAATCTCTCAGGTACAAGAGTTTCTCAAGTCCCTGGTGAGATGCAAGAGTTCCGCATCATCACAAACTGAAGAACATACAACCACCGTATAAATGCTATAGTTTGGAATAGACAAGTAGTTGACAAATAAAGTCTAGCTTAAGGACTCCAATGTTGGGCTCAGTTTTTTATTTTTATTTTTTTTTGTATTTGTTAATTGTTTCTCTTAAGTTCAAGGGCCATGTTTCTCCATGTTGTAATCTCTTCTCTTGTTCTTTCTAAAATTGTTATCCAATCTTCTATGCAATAGCAATTTTTTTTTCTTTCTTTCTTTCTTTCAATTAGTCCATTGAAACAATTAGTTATTACCTCTATTGTAATCAGTTTTGAAGAATGTCTGTCAGTTTTATTTGTGTTAATGGTAAGGAGAAACAGGAATTTTTTTTATTTGTTTTCTTCTTCTTATTTTAATTATTTTATTTTATTTTACTTGGTTAGCCCGTACTTTCATCTTTCATTTATTTTTCCTAAAATGATATATATATATATATATATCCGCATTTTTATTTAATTAACATGTCCTAATATATTTTTTATTTTAAAAAAAAATTCTTAAAGATGAGATTGCCGTTACCGCCTCCATAACAGATTCAGAAAAATCCGAGAAAAATATTTTTCTCGTTATGAAGCAGTAGATAAGCAAAATCGTAATCTCGTGCTCTTCTAAAGAAGCCACGCGCGACTGACGGCTCCCCTGGCAGCGCGAGGAGATGCAAAGATTCGAGGCCGGCGAACGCTTCCTTTGAGGAGCAAGGCGAGCCCCCGCACCGGGATCCTCGACCAGCCCTCTGGTCTCATTGTGATCGCCACCAATACGGTATGCTTTCTTAATGCTGTTGTGGTGTTCGACCTTTTGCTCGACCGAGAAATGGAGTCAGGTGTTACGGTTTCTATGGGCAATTGGGTAAAAGAAGATTTACGTCTTCTTATCTTCAACTGTGAAAACAAAAAATTCCATTTGCACAATACCGAAATGATGGGTTCGGTCTTCTTATCTTTAACTGTGACATCTATTACGTCATTTACTAGGAAGATGAATTAGGTTTATCGATGATGTATATATTCGTCTTCAAAGCACCTCATAGACGGCCATCATTCGGTTGTGTTGCTAAGGATGGCTTCTTGCATATCCACATCATTTGGAAAGTACATGACGCATTTCTTAGCTACCTATTTGTAATTGCCAGCGATCTACAATGTCTAAATCATATTACTTTGTTTTATAATGTTGTTTGTGGTATTTGTTCTGTTTTCCTTGCATAAGCCTCTGCTAATTCTCTGCATCTGCGATATGAACAATATTCGAGTTACTGTATTTTGTATGAAGTTGATTTTTTCTGTACTTTACTTGTTCTGGTCGGAGGTAATAGATAAATGCTTTGTCCATGATGTAGTTGAGAAAATTTTGGAAGCTGCGGTGAGCTTCCTGTTTCTTCATGCCATCATGATCCAGTTTATTAGGGAACTGAAGAGGAGGGAAAAGAAGATCATCTAGCTTAAAATCAAACTTTGTTTCATTAACATGACTGGTATTATCAACGTTCATTGTTTTCGATGATGCAATCTCTCGTCTTCAAGTTTCAAACTATGATATCTTAATTTTTAATCAATACATTGCTTATTTATTGTGTCTTTTGGGGATCTTCTGATCATATTTTTCTATTTATAGTGTTACATATTATGTGAAGTGCAACTACTTTGATACATACAAGGTCATGCAAGTAGGACATCAAATTTTATCCCGAGTTGCAGTTAAAAGCAGTTTGTCGTGTAGAACCCCGCTTAATCCATGATTTGAAATAGTTGTATCTGCAACCTGTGAGTTATTTGAGCAAAGAATAGGGACTTGTTTCTTCCCTTAATTATATTGAGGGTTGAACAGGAGGGTATAAGTGACTTTAAGTACTCCTTTTTCATGCCTTTTACATTTAATTTCAAGTCCCGTACAAGAAGTCCAATTAGTTCGTTGATCTCTTTGCAGACTTCCAATCCATCATAGTACATAATATAATATGAGAACCATGAATAGCTGAGAATTCATACATGTATCGTGTCATTGGCCTGCATAGATACCTCATACCAATTCCTTAGGATTGACAACACAAGCACTTAGCTCCTGGAACTATATCTGAACTCATCGTTGGCGTAGTCATGCCTTCTCTTCTGACATGTCTTTAGAAGCACATTTAGTGAAAGGCTGCACCCATATCTTTTGCATGATATGTTTGGAACATGGATCAAGTTGTTGAGTCTGCAGGCAGTATGCATACCTGCAGATAACTTCATTAATGTCATGAACAAACCATCTTACATATTTTCCAACTAAATCAACAATATAGGACAAGGATGGTCAAAGGTGGCATCTCTTATTAATTCGAAGTGAATGACCATGTGGTGTTTCACAACTAGTTGAGTTCATTACCAGGTGTCTAATCATCAAAGTTACTGAAGACTACTTGCAAATATCATCCATTGAGTCCAGTTAAGGGTGAGAAGGGTGTCACGATCAATTCCCACTAAGAGTGGGTATATTAGTGCAAATATAAATTTAGATTTAGATGAAATTTTTTTGATTAAATCAAGATATGAAATTCGAAGCTTTTCATTCTTAATTAAACGAGTAAGTGATTAAAAGAAAATTGCTAAGTTAATGAACAAATCGGAAAGATAAACAACGTTTAAAGAAATAAATTATCGTAAAAAATTTACTTTCAAAGAGTTGAGTTAAATCTGAAGTATTAATATAAAAATATATAAGCAATTGAAAGCAAAGAATCATTCATAATTTTTATAGTGATTCGGTGTTAAAGGCCTACGTCCACTCCCGAATCCTCCTTCTTTAGACACATCGGCGTCCACTGTCGATCTTCTTTGGGTGAAGACCAAACAAACCCTTACACTTTGCTTACAAGGGAGACTTTGAAAAAATTTCTAACTCTAAGCTCTCTCCCTTACCCCTTTTCTTTTTCTTACAATTCTCACACAATATTTTCTCATAATATAATTCCTAAAATTATTGCCTTGAATATAAGAAAACTTGAGGTACGGGCGGTTTACCCGTCGACCCTGGGCGAGTCAACACCCCAAAGTACCCAGATTCCACTCCCGAGTCCTCCTTCTTGAGGCACACCGGTGTCCTGGTGCAGGCGGTTCAACCTCTGGGTCACCGTCACACGAACTGGCCACCGATGGTTTACCCGTCGAAATTTTCGTAAAAGTGGTTCCCTCCACTTTTTGAATTCCAGCTTGAACTTGATGTTGACCAACCCTCAGGTCAACTAATTGAGCTCAACCTGAGCTTAATCAAACCCCAATAGTGGACCTGATTGCCTTATTGAGTTGATTTGAATTCTTTCCAAATCCAACTCAATTTGGACTCAAATCCTAATTATGACTCAATGATTACAACACTTAATGATCAATCACGATAATCAAGACTTAACTCCCGCCAATCCGACAGCCTTCGTCATTCTTGCGGCGAGTCTTCCGGTCTTCTTTCGACGATCTCCCAGCGAGTTTCCCGATCTCTTCGGCGAATCTCCTAGCGAACTTCGACGAAATCCCACTACATCGTCCGAACCCCAGCTCGATGCTCAAGCTTGATCTTGGCTTATCATCCGGTTGTAACTTCATTGCTCCTATCATAGTTAGTCCTACACGATGCTAATTACGACTTGATTAAATACAATCATAATTACCGAACATCTATTACAATACCATCCTAACTCCCGACAAGCTTTTCGGCTACCCCCGACAATCTTCCGGTGAGTCTCGGTCTTCTTCTGGCGAACTCCCTTACGCCATCTTGGCAAACTCTCGATACCCCCGGTGAGCTCCCAGTGCACTCCTGGCGAGTTCCTAACCGCATCGACCTGGAGTTCACCTTGGCCAATCCGGATTGTAATAATTATTTTATCATAATTAATCATGCATCAATCAATTTCTAATAATCTGTATTAAATCAATAACCTATCAATTGATTTCATCATCAAACAAATGACTCTTTGATTATTTGATTGTTGGCAATTCATCAATGCCTTCCCTAAAGAAGCCAGACAAATAAATCTCAAGTGTTTTCGGAATTAATTAATTATTTATTAACATGTGATATATCTAACTTAAATATATTAGATCTATGGTGCAAAGTTTTAATTTATAAATTTTTGTAGATATATCTTATTTATAGTATACTGAAATTTGGAATCTTCATCCTCCAGAAATTTGTTTCTTGATGTTTTCCAATCTGGCTGAAGAACATCCAGACCCTTTGGTAGTTCACTTACCTTCGCAGAATAAAATATCATCAAGATGAATTCTGGCGCTGAAAGGTCGATTGTTTTCAAATTCTGCCAGTCAGAAGACAAGAACTCGGCCGAGGCAATGATTTCGAAAGGGCGTAATACTGTACGTTTAAACTTTTTACTGTCAACAGGGAGACATGATTATACTCATTCAATGTCCCAGTGCACTGACTGTAGATTTCTTAATGTTTTCCTTTTACCAAGGGTAAACAGTGTAGTTGCTGACTCCATTCAGGATTGCAATCTATGCCAAGCAGCTAAACATGACTTACAGCACCAGAGGAGATTACTACATCACTCATGTACAAATTAGTACAGCTTCGTCGAAGGAACAAGCATTAATTTTCGAAGTACTGAAGTGACATAGAAGAGTTCTCATCCGGATATTAACTTTAGATTGCAAAGGAAAAAAAACTAGCCTACCTCACATGGATTTTTGGAACATTTGAGGAAATCCTACTTGTTGATATCCGGATGTACAGAAGCAAAATCGATCCACCAAATCTACAAGTTGTTTTATGGAAGTTTTTGGCTACTCAAGTACTCCACCATCTACCCAAGAAAAGACAGTTTGAGTATTTTAGGCAGCCTGCCTCAAATATATTGGATTCAGAGGTGAATGGAGTGTTGGACAGCAAAAGCACTGGTTGGTGAGACCCAAATGCTCACCTAATAAATAACATGAACATAAATGAATTAGCAAAGTAATAGGTCTCCAACAGTGACTAGCAGTAAAGAGGGAGCCTGGTTGAGAAATTTCTCATGCCTCAGCCCATCATTCATATCTCAGATACTGTTGTAGATCTTGTTGTTGAGTTCATTGAAGAGCATGTGCTTGAGAGGTTCAAAGGATTCAGCTGTTTCCTTCAAAGAAGAAAATAATGAGGAAGTATTTCTTTTTCTTGTGCCTGATCTTTGACTTCATAATTGGATGTACAGTAAGTCCCTGCTGATGCATTGAAAGCTTCCTTTTCCATTGTGCTCTTTTTCAGCAGCCTACAACAAGAAAAGCACTTTTTTTTTTTTTTTGGCCCCCTTTGGTTGCTGCTTGTTTTGCATTTGCAGTATGTTTCAGGTATTTTACTCTCTTATGAAGCAAAGTTCTTAGCACAGCTCTTGTTGAATATTGCATTTAGTTTATAAATATGAAGTGGTTAATGGGAGAGCCTCTATCTTAAAGAATACAGTTTACTGTCTGTCTTCTTATGACCTTTTTTTATTTTTTTGTCAGTTCCTGTGACATGGTTATTGTCAATGTCTCCCTTGCTACATACAGCAGAGATCATAAGAGTTGTTTTGACGGTGATTTGTTTTGCAGGTTAGAAGAGCTAGAAATGAGGTAAACCAGAAAGACTTTGTTCAAGGACAAACCTCTGGCTTGAAGGAGAAGACAAGATAAAAGAAGGCAGAGATTGCGTACAAATCTTGGAACTGCTCAGGAGTCGACAATGTTGGAAGTCAGAGGCACCAACATGGCGCTTTGATGCAGTTCCAAGTCATCACCTAATTCTCCTGAATGCATTCTGCATTTGTGCTCAAGCGTAGCATTATTGACTACAGTTTCTGAATCAGGAGTCTCCATTTCACAGAATGGATGTTCTTGGATTGCATCAACCATCAATCCAGTTTTGCTGTGAACAAGGAAGAGCAAAGGTTTTATGCCCATGATTCCAGTGACTTGTCAGGTGCCTCTGTTCCAAAACTTAGTGTGACAAACTTGCTTAGCTTCCAACTGGTGTTCCCCAAACCAGAGAGAGTTTGTTTAGCACTTCAACCTTGACACATCCTGCTCTGGCACAGAATCTTAGTAGTAACAGAATGCATCCGACTGACCAATGTTAATTGGAAGAACTACTAGCAGCTTCAGTACTGAGATCTGATGCCACCACTGTCAAAGTTGTTCTTCAAGATGGGTGATCTATTATTCTTCGCAGCAATACCACTGCATGGTGTCTGTACCACGAGATGAACCAGCGGACCTTGGATCCTTGTGTTCTCCTGGATTTTAGCTCTCCTCATGAAGACAAAGAACACTCCCACCATTTGCCCATACACGTTTTAATGCTTTGGATCAATACCAAATGAATCCAACAAAAAGGCGACAAACACGTCTCTTACAACAAGGACAAGGGAAACCCAGAACAAGCAGACAAAAAAATATGTAGAAGACACCACAAGGTAAAGAGGAAGAAAGGTTAATTCTATACCCATTGGAACAGGAAAAGGAGAAAGCTTTTACACCACCAAACACGCTTTGGTCAGTTGAGGGACCGCGCCGACTCGGTTAACCCCGAGTTGGAGAATCGGCACAATTAAACAAGACAATTTTTTGAGGAGAAAGAAAGAGGAACGGTTGCTGTGAGCTTAGAGCTTGTAGATGATGAGGAAACAAGGGAGCACCGCCGTGGGATCGAATACCACGAGCTCCCCGTCCCCTAGGCTCACCGACTCGACCTCTGACTCGGTCTCTGACTCGGCTTTGACCCGACCCGCGATGACTCGGCACACCTGCATCGCCCTCCGCCCCGCCCCGCCGCCCCCGCTAGCGTGCGCACCGCCGCTCCCCGCGAAGGTCCGGACGCCCACCACCTTCTTCCCCGCCGACCGCACCACGCTGCACGCCACCCCGGCGTCGTACACGACGCCCCGCCGACCCCGCAGTGGAACCGCATCATCTCATTGCCGTCGGCGGCGCACCGCGCGTCGTCGGACCCGGAGGCCCCGCGCGGACGGCTGCCCGGTGCTCCTCGAAACGGGCCACCGTCCGCGCCGGGTTGTGGACCCGGAACAGCATCTCGATCTCGCCCGGGAACGCGGCGGCGGCACCGGACGAGGAGGAGGACCAGCTCGAGCTGAAGATGATCTCCACCACCCGTCGCGAGGAGTGGCCGGCGGGCAGCTCCGCCAGCGTCGGGAAAGGGTCTGAGCGGGCGGGCCCGACGAGCCCCGCCGCGGGCGAGGCGGCCGGGTGGGCAAGCCCCGGTTTGGGCTTGCGCCCCGTTTTAGGCCGACGCTTCTTAGGGAGCGAGGAGGAGGAGGAGGGGCACTTAGGGAAAGGGAAGACGTCTTTAACGGCGTGGGAGGTGTGGCCGCAGGAGACGGAGGAAAGCAGCGGCTTCTTAGCAGAAGACGAAGACGGCGTCCGGGGGTAGACGACGTCGTCCACGGCGTTGGACTTGCAGTGCAGCGACTTGACCCATCCCGTCGCCATGACGGCGACGGCCAAACACAGAAGAAATAAAGCGAAACCAACCGAGAGTGGCGAGAAGTGTTAGTATGGGGGCGTTTTTGAAGGGTGGGAGGAGGAAGAGGTGGCTTATATTGCTGGGTTTGCTTGAAGGTGTAGTGTGTAATTTCGCACTGCAAGTGTTGGCGTTGGGTTGGATTTTGTGATGAGAAGCTTTGGATGGTGTGCAGGTTTGCCTGCGTTATGGTCTCTTTTGCTCCCTGTTACTGTAGATAGCCTACTCCTCCTCCTCCTCCTCCGCCTCCTCGGCTGTGCCTCCGGTGACTGAACACATCTCTTCCTTTCAATTTGTGTTCTTGTTTGTAGAAGGTTGACCTGTTTGTTCATTCTCTAACTTTGTCCTGCATCACAGTGATCTCACTCCAATTTGTAACATCACCTCAATCTTGTGTTCCTCCTTCAAGCAACGTCATAAACAAATAACAATAATTTATGCATCATCCATCATTATTGTCTGAGAGAGAGAGAGAGAGATGATTTCAGTATTCCACCTAACAAGGGAGGAATGGATGAAATCCCACTCAGTACAATTGGTTAAACAAATCAATAACTCAGAAATGGCACATGTAGCAACTATTTCATGGATTATGGTGGAATTATGTTATCTGCGTTAATTAGATTGCTGTCAGACTGCTTGCCACAATCATATGAATCAGTGTGCAGGTGAGAGAGTGAAAAATTTTCTCTTCCAATGTGAGTGAAAATTATCCTTCAACTAAAACAATAATAATAATAATAATCCAATCTGTAGACACTCGCAATCTACCTATAGATTATGCTTATTTCCTACTCCCGACCAGTCTTCACATTTCAGTCCCACCAATCCATAAATTTCCAGTGATGTGCAGGAACATGGTGGTATTCCACTCCTCGAGCACACGAATTAGTTTAGGGTTAGCACATGTACATCAACAAGACAACGCCCATCTCCTTGAGAACTGTCCTTAGGATTGAATAAGATATCCAAAACAAGAAATGGACAAGAAGGAATTGGCATGCGGAATAGAGTAAGGCCATGGGGGTTCCTTCCAAGTCATTTCTTCGGTTGTTGTCTGTCATCACAAATGGGTAAATTGTTTGTATACTCATCACCTCACCTGACCTGCCCAAACTTTCTTGGGGTAGTCGTGCATGAAAGCCGTAGGTAGAGATTGGCTTTTCTATGCGGAAGAGATCTCCATTACAGTCTCGTTGATGTGGCAGATACTTCATCAGAGGCATGTCGTGTGCACAGTGTGGACTGCAGGATGGCATGGTGAAGCCACCACCATTAAGGTGACCCCATCTCCCAACCTATTATTAACTGGGATCATTACCGCCTCCAACGATGGTATACGTGCAGTCCAAAAGTGCTCCAGAATGCTGTAATCTGTATGTGTGGTTTTCTGCGTACAAGTAGTAGTTCTACGACCTTGCTGCTTCGGCAAAGTCATCACCTGGCTTTGGTGTCAGCTACTGTTCCTTGTTTTTTTTTTTTTGGCTTTGCAGCCAATAAAAACCACTGCAATTACTTCTTCTATATACGTTCATGCGTGTCTCAGTCTAATTTGTCGAGGTGGTTTCCGGATCATTGTCCATGGCAAAGGAAGCTGGACACAGAAGAAGAGGGTGATGCGGAAAAGAGGAAGAGAAGGTCGCTCTTTTTTCACTCCCATGTCTTTTTAGTGAGCTCGTGGGGTGGTGGGGGGGCAACGCCATGGGAAAGACGACGGCTTGGAGCTTTTGGCATGATGAAGCCGCCAAGGGGGGGGGGGTGGGTGGGGTGGCGGTGGGGGAAACGTCGAGGGAATGGGACCGGAGTGAGTGACGCCCGTGCGAGGAAATCGAACGCAGTGTGGAGTTCGAGATCACCGCAAACGAGGCGGTGAAACGGAAGGGGGGCTACTACTGCACCCATCCCTTTATTCTCTCACGCCGACCACAAATCGCAATGTCAATGGTTCTTTTTTATTGTTTTTTTATTGTCAATGGCTCGTGATTTGATTCTAAATTATTGTTCTTATTACTGTAAACAGTGATTCAACAATTACTGATCTCATCTACATATAAGACATTTTTAGATCGATACCATATAATTAATAGATAGAGTTAGTTATATTACCTCATATAATTAATTATCTTTAGTATTTTGATTCTTATATTTTTAAAAATTTTATTAAAATCTATATACTTACAAAAGTAAATTATTTAATCTCATATTTCCTCATACCGTCTTCGTAAAATATTTAATCTCATATATCCTCATACCGTCAACTCTATTGATGAAAATATTATATGATAAATCGAAGTAAGTTAAAGTCAATATATATTTAGTAGTAAATTCTATGATATTTTGGATCAATAGTGTGAAGAAAAATGAGATTAAATATTTTACTTTCATATTGTAAAAATCTAAATATAATTTTTAAAAGTATAATGATAATTAATGAAATGAGTAATCTATAATTAGCTCTAAACTAGTTTTAGATTCTATATTAATTTTTTTTGGTATCAGACCAAAAACATTAATTTTATATAATTTTTTTAAAATATTCTATATTTTTTATTTATAATATATATTAGATAATTAATTTCATATTATTATAATCTAATATGAGTTTGTGAGAATGATTATGATGGTTTGAATTCTCGATAAAGGTTCTTAGGTGGGTTGTAGACTACTTGTGAAGTGTCACCGCACGTAACAGAGACACATAAAAAGTCTTCTTTCTATCCCCACGCTGTGCATGGATGGATGGATGATTGATTCCACATGCGTTTTTGTTCAGTGAGATCGCCAAGAGTTTTGTTTTAGCAGAAAGACCTTATTCTCATTGTACGAGATTATTATTTCATGAGGTGAGATGAGTGGAAACTTCATAAGCAACGTGAGCTTGATGATGATGATGATGATGATGATTTAAAAAGCATGATTGGTGGCAGAACACGATGATCTCACATGATTCTTCCCTAACCTTTTGATGATTACATTATCTATCTATTTAACTATCTATCTATCTATATCTATGTATGTGCAGATACCATGCCGAAATCAAACATGTCAAGAATCTACCCCAATTATGCTGCATATTTTTTAGTGTCTTTTATTGCTGCTTTGCAAAGACCATTATTTCTCAACAACCAATTATGGTAGGTAGAATAGCAAGCAAAGCCAAGTACTCGATTATGGAGGCAGAAGAATGAATGCCATGGAAAGAGTGAAGAGCTGCACAATGTTTTCTGAGTCTTCCTTCATATTAGTAGTAATAATGAATGACAGATGCTCCCAAATTCTTCATGGAATGGAAAAAAAATAAAGAGGAAAAAGTGAAACAAAAATAAGGAGATGATGAACTATAATTTAATGACAGGCATAAGCAGACAAGTCCGGTTTGATGACACCATCTCTCTCCTGTCAACACTTGGCTGCCAGCTGAGCTGATTCAGATCTCTGAAGTGTGATCTGCTTTCTGAACTTGGCTATGAACTCATCGGCCTTCTTGTCCACTTCATTCTCATTTGCCCCTCTTGTTTGTGCTGCCGAGCTGAAGCCATGTTCCTTGGCAGATGACTCGGCAGCAGCAGCAGCAGCAGCGGCGGCATTATCAGCAGGAGGAACCGCCACTATCTCAGCTTCGTGGCCTAAACATGGCTCCGACTCTATCTTTGTTGCAGGATCTACCGCCGTTCTCAAAGACCTTTCAACAGAAGAGCCATCGACGCTGTTCTTTGGTTTTGTTGCTGACTCGAAGAGATCGAAGACGATGTCGGTGCTTGCTTGGCCACCCGTCCTCACCCTCCTGCTCAAGTCCTTCAGTTCATCTTTGAAGGTCTTTCTTATGATCTCTTTGTGTGCAGTGGATGGGCATCCATGGCAGGTAAATGGCGGTGGGGGTGGTGGGGGTGGGGGTGGAGGGGGCGGAGAGAACTCGTACAAGGTCATCGTGTTCCTCATTTCCTCACCGTTTTTGGCCCTCAGTTGCGGCGAAAGAGAGGACCTTTTCGGCGAGGGGGTCTTGGACGACCGGAAAGATGGAGTCTTGGAAAGATTTTGATGGTCGTCCAAGTATGGAGGTGGCGGAGACCAAGAGGAAGAAGGTGGGAAGACCATACCTGTGCTAGACCCCGGTTCATCCATCATCTCCATCCTTCCCGAGCTCGATCTCCATGTAACGGGCGAGGGACCGAAGCCAGCCTCGCTAGACTCCACACTTTCGTCGGTCCCATCCATCGACACAGGGGGAACATCCATTTCGTCCTGGATGTGCGACTTCAAGCTCCGCACCGGCAAGAAGAGCGGCCTGCCGGTGGCATGGCTGCTCTCGGTGCTTTCATTTGCGATGACGACCACCGGCTCATTTCGGCGGTACTGCGAACTCCAAGTCCGCGTCTTGGTCTCACCGAGGATTTCGTGCAGGCTGTAGAACTCATCGTCGTCGAACACCGACGAACCGTACAGCACATGAGACAAGTAGGAATCGTGGGTCTCCGCCTTCACCGAAGTCTCCTTCCCCGCGTCAAAGTCAGCATTCCGGCGGCTGAACAGGCCGTAGGATATGGCGATCCCCACGAAGAGAAGGTGGAGGAGCTCCCAGGTCCTCGAGAGGATGCTCTGGTTCACGAACTCGGGCGCCCGGGATGGGAAGAGGGAGACGAGTGCGATGATCACGGAGAAGAAGACGGCCTTGTGAAGGTAACTGGAATGGAATTTTCGTGAGAACAAGTGGTGAGTCGATGAGGATGGAGTGCTCAGAGCTTGAGGTGGAAGCTTGGAGCGGTGGAGAGGAGACTTAGGGTCAGCCATTGGATGCAGACACAAGAAGAAACGCCTGTTCCACTCTATCCTGTGCTTGTTCCGCTCTTCTCTTCTGAAGAGGCTTTTTTGGGGGGTGCAGAGACAAAGTGATGAGGGAGAAGATAAGGTAAGAGGGAGAGTGAATTGCAAGACTTCCTGAGGAAACAAAAGGCGGGAAGGAAAGCAAAAGATGGAGTGATGCTGCTGCTGTTCTTTTCCAAAAGCAATGGCAGCCTCTTCCACCGTAAAAATGCCTTATGCACTTTACTCTCTCTCTCTCTCTCTCATCTGTTCTCGTTTTCTCATTTGGTATAATGAAGACATTTGGATTGTCGACATAGCATGCCTTGAGAGAGAAGGGAGGTAGGTAATCGAAGAGCTACGACCATGTCACGAGAAGAACACAGCACAAAGAAAGGAATCATAGAGGAGCTTCATAGAAAGGCCAAGGCCAAGGCGGCCATGGCTGCTGATGCAGTGTTAAGGTGGTGGCTTTTGGTTCCTCTCTCGCCTCACTTTCCTTCCACCACTGGTTATCCATTGCTTGTTTCATGGGATTGGTCTCCTCTTGGAATTGCATGCCAGTGATTGCCAAGATAAATAATGGAACTGTGATCCACACAAAATATACGGGGAAGAAGCCTCGCTCCGCACTCCTCCCAATATGCGCACCAAATGTCGTTACGTAAACACGAAATAACTCTAACCTTATAGATGTATTATTCATAAGAGCATTTGGTTTTGGTGTTTAACAACGATCCAATTCCAACTCTTTTCTCATAATACCAAAGTAAGTGATGGGTAAACCATGCATGCCTTATGTAATGTTTTTTTTTTTTTCCATTAGAATATTATTTTTTTCCATTAGACTATAGATATAATTCGGTATACAGTTTAATTGTCAAACGTGTTATCATAATTTATTCATTTAAACTATATATTCTCAATTTTTGTGAAAATTGATGATAATTTTATATTTCTTAGATGGTGTGATATTGTTGTTAGCACTTAGTCCGTCATAATCTAAGTCGGCTAAACATATCATGGACCGGTCAATAAATTTATTTGGGTCAAAATAACCCCATAATTGGTCATCAATCTAAGTGGCCCCGGTCAATAAATTTAATCTAAGTGGCCCCGGTCAATAAATTTATTTTGGCCCACAATGACTTTTATTCTTTTTCAGGTGATATTATATATAAAAAAAGATGATATTGTATTTCAGTTGGTGTTAAATAATTGAGAATTTTTTTCTACATCTAATTGTCAAATAATTATTTGCATTTTTTTTCCCCTAAACACTATCTCAACTCATTGGTATTGCACCAAATAATTTTACGTTAAATAATGTATTTTGTTGATGAAATCAATTGATGGGTTTATGGACTAATATACTCCTGAGATAAGTGACTTAGGAAAAACTTCGATCACGGATTCAAACCATCGAATGACAAATTATCCAAGTAAGAGAATCAAACGTTGGGCAGATAGGTATCATGTCAGAAATTGGATGTTAAGCCAGAGGATTGACCGACGTGTCGAAGATTAGACTTCATGTCATGAGTTCAAGCATCATGCCGGAAGGATCGAGCATTGCACCAAAAGATCGGATATTGTGAGAATGTTAACATACTGATAGATCGGGCAATATGTCGAAGGAAAGGACGATGCGTCGAAGGTTTGGACGAAGTATCGGATGATCAGATAATATGGCGAAATGCTAGAAAACTTGCTGAAAGCTTCATGATTATTGCAGAAATATGGTTATATTGTTTAAGTTTTGATCGAGATCTTTTAGGACCAAAACCATTCTAACTTGTCTAAAAATCTATTGGGCTTGTACTAGGATCGAGTTGGGTTTATTATAAGGTCAAATTAGTAGCCTTGAGTAGGCATGGGTGGCGATATTGCCAGGCCTAGGTGGTGGTACCGCCTAGACAATCAACATGCATTATTTTGTTTCTGTCAATGCAATCGGCTATAGTATTACTTGTGTAGGTGATGGTATCACCAAGGGCGGTGATAGTACCTCATGGAATTCAAATTTTATAGTGATAGTACTATCCGAAAATTTAAAATTGTAGCATCAAAAGTTGCGGCTACAGGATCATCCAAATCTCAAAATTTTTGGTGATTTAAATTTTTTGGCTCAATTTTGAAGTCATTTTGGGCTTTAAATACCCCCATCAAGACTTGGATTGGAGCAAAAAATAAGTTATGAAGTTTATAAGGGTTGTAGCTCTCTTTGAGTATTGATTGAGTCTCTTCCTCCTCATTGAGTTTAGAAGTGATTCTCAATTGAAGGAGGTGTGAGACTTTCTGTAAAAAAATAAGTATAAAGATTCTCTCATGAGCTTATTAAAAAGAGAAAGTTGTAACAAAGGTAGTTGAGCTTCACCTGTCGGAAAGAACATCGATAGTAAAAGTTGGTGGCTTCAAAGGAAGAAGAACCAGGAGTGGATGTAGATAGGAACGATCAAACTACCATAAATCAATTTACATTCTTTCTTTTACCTTGATACGCTGTTGCATTCTGATTTACTTACTTGCTCTTTTTGCTAATTGTATTTTCGATATTGATTTATTGATGAAACTTCTAAAATCGATTAAATTTGCTATAGCACTAATGTGGTTGGATTGTTTATGTATTGATTGAGCTCTTTTGTAGTCAAATTGTATTGGTATTAGGAAATCATTCCAACTTGTTGAGAAACCTATTGGGCTTAAACCGTGGCTAAGTTAGGCTTATTATACGGCCAAATTAATGGCTTTAAGCAGGGCTGGGCAATGATCACACAGTCGATAGTGGTATTGCCTATGTAGGCAGTGGTAATATCGCCCTAAATTTAAATTTTACGATGATAGTATCATCTGTAAGTTTAAAATTATAACCTCAAAAGTTACAACTGTAAAATCATCCTAATCTCAAAATTTTTAGTAATTTAATTTTTCAGTTATAACCTCAAAGGTTATAAATACCGATACCAAGGGTTAGATTAAAACAAGAAATAAGTTATGAAGTTTGTAAGGATTGTAGCTCTCTTTGAGTATTAATTGAATATTTTTCTCCTTCTTGAGTTTAGAAGTTATTATCAGTTGTAGCAGGTGTGAGGCCTTTTGTAAAAGAGTGTAGAGTTTATCTCTTAATTAAACCGGTTTAAAAGAGAAGAGTTGTAACAAAGGTAGTTGATTTTAGTTCGTTGAAAAGAAAATCAGTAGTAAAAGTCGGTGACCTAGAGGGAAGAGAAATCGAGAGTCGATGTAAGTCGAAACTACCGAACCATTATAAATCGATTTACGTTCTTTCTCTTATCTTGATTTGTCGTTGCATTTTGATTTAGTTACTCGCTACTTTTGCTAATTATATTTTTAATATGAATTTATCTATCAATTTTTTAAAATCAATTAGATTTGTTATAGTACTAATTCACCGTTGCGATTAGGATCCTAACAGTATCAAAATCTCTTCTCAATGGCATTGCATTAAATACTTATATAATTGTCAGTATACTTATCAAATTCTCTTCTCAATGGCATTGCAGTGAAGATACTATAAAATATATAAAATTCTCATTCAACTTGTAAAGCTTGTGGGGGAAAGGGTTTTGCTGTTATAATCCAATATGCCAAAATAGAACATCTACTAATTATGAATGAATTCATCATGTAATTTATGTTTTAACCCAAATTAACTAATGCTAGTTATATTTAGTCATGATTGACCTAAGTTTTCTTTTTTTTCTTTTTGTGGTGTTAATGAATATTTTTTGAAAAAAAATATATTAAAATTCCCTAGTCTGTATTCTGAGATTAGAAGCAATTAAGCCCCATCATCCTTTTATCTACTCGATACTGTTTTCTGATTCCTATGAGATAATAGTTTTCGACTTTCCATTCAAAGAAACAAATGTAGGAAGCGGATGCAGTGGAAACACTCTACGCGGATAAAAGGATCGACGTTTTTCCCACTCACAGACCATCTACCCCAATCATCGAATTGGTGCGTCTTCCATGAGGGCCCCACTTTTTATCCAGTGATGACGAGGGTATGTTAGGTGGAACACGGTGCGTGGGCAAGGCCACAAGGCACCGGTATATGGCCGCGACAGTATGAGCCACGTGGGTGGTGCTGGCCGCTGATGTCGCTTTATTATCCGGTGAACACCTCTTCTACCCGGTCGTACGTACTCGTGTCACCTGGATGCGGGGGGCCACAAGTGATTCTCTAACCACAACCTGGAAAAGTAAGAGAAGTGATGCGGGTGACTGTCGAACGAGTATAAATGTATTTTTGCTCTTTATCCCATTTCCAAAATTTTCTTGTCCCCCTTCGCTGCCTCTTCCGTAACCCACTCGCGCTCCTCCTCCCTCGCGATCCCCCGATCCCACTACGCCCTGTTCTGTGGCTCCTAATTCCCAATTCCCAATTCCCAATTCCAACCCTAATTTTCCTCCTTGGGATCGGCGGGGAGATTCGGAGATCGAGCTCCGAAGACAGAGGAGGAGGACACGGCGGGCGCCGGGAAGATGACGCGGCGCTGCTCCCACTGCAGCCACAATGGCCACAACTCCCGGACGTGCCCTAACCGTGGCGTCAAGCTCTTCGGGGTGCGGCTCACCGATGGATCCGTTCGGAAGAGCGCTAGCATGGGGAACCTCTCCCTCCTTGCCGGATCCAGCGGTGGCGCGTCGCCCGAGCCCGGAGGTGGCGCCGCGGCGGACGGATACGCGTCGGAGGATTTCGTCAAGGGCTCGTCTTCCAGCTGCCGCGAGCGAAAGAAGGGTGAATCTCTCTTGATCTCTCGTCACTCTCGCTTGCGTTGTTTCTTGATTTTGATAACAGATATGTCCTGTCAGCTGAAGGAGATTCTCTGTCATATTGACATAGATTTATCTTTCGATTGTAAAATTTACTTGTTCCTTACGCCTTTCATTGAAATGGTTGGTAGAGGCACAATAAAAACCTGGATTTGGTTCTAATTCGTAGAGTCGAAATGGGATGTCCGACGTACTCGTCTGTCCTGCTTTCTGAACTTAGCATGTGTTCGTGTCATGTAGAATCCACACTTTTTGTGCCATTTTGTAGGTTTTCTTACACGGTTATCAAATTCTTATAGGTCCAAATGCATGTTAGCATTGCATACGGCAGTGATTAAGTTTGGCTTTATCTAGGGCTGATATGGGTTGCAATGGTTCTGTTGCTGAGTTGGTGACGTTCTTGAGGAAAAAATTCTTCTTTACCTGCTTTCATGATGTGGTAGTTGTCTTTCTGCACTACATATAACAATCCATTTGTTATGGACACGTTGAGTAGTGAAAGAAATGAAAAAGAAAACTATTGGCAGACTGCTTACATCTTCCTTTTGTGGATGCATTGGGTTGGATGTGTTTTTTCTGCATTCAACTAGTGCCATTAACCATGCCAGTGTGAACTGTGAAATGCTACAGATGGATTCTAGGAGGAGGATGTCAGAACATATAATTTTAACCATTTTGTATACCTTATAAGAAATGTTTAAATTCCCATATTATATGCGCAAGAGAGAGATGAAATTCAAATCTTATATGCTATGCACACTAAAATCATATATTATACGCGCAAGAGAGAGATTCAATAAGAAATTAAAATTGAATTCTGCGCATCAGTAAAAGAGAAGTTCTGCATTCCTATATTATATGCATATCAGTGAAATTAATAGAGAAATTCAACAAGCAACGTACTGTTGCACTAACGGGAAGGGAGTTGTTGAAATGAATTCTTTTTCTTTGTTGACTATACTGCCCTACAGTGCGGTTAATGCGATACAAACTGTTCAAGTTGCTTCAACCTATATCATATACCCTCAAGTTGCTAGTCTGATGTATGAAGAGGTACTAACAAATGCTTTAGCTAAACAGACTTTTTATTACCCAAATATGGTGTGCCATCAATCAGTCCAGGGGTCTGTGTAGCTTTTTCTGTGCCAAAGAAGAAGAGCCAAACTGCCGAAAATTTGACAGGAACCAAACTGGAAGGAAGAGGTACAATTACAATTATAAGAAATGAATGGGACAGTTTTTGTATTTTGGTTTGGTTGGTTTGTCTGACTCATTTTAGAAATAAGTAAAGAAATTGAAATAAAGTGCTGATATTTTGAAGTCTTGGCAACAAAGAGCATAGAATTTGTGGATTAATTAAGGTTCAAGAAGAAAAAAAAAATTGTTTCCTTAGTTGAGCCTTCTGAGCATGCTAATGACAAAAAAGGGGAATTGGAGAAGGTAATATGTACTTATGGAAATAGTGAAGACATGGAGATGAACCAAGCACTATGTATTCTGCAAGTCATCCAAAACAATGACTAGTTAACTTTGTTGGTCTGGTGAAAAAAGAGCCATTGCATCATCAACATGTCATTGCAATTCATGTAATTAGCAGCCTCTTCTGCCTCACCTTCATTCATTGGCACCGCATGATGTTGCCGCCCTAAACTGTGCGTTCCTCGGGGGATCACCATCAAGCCATCAGCAGACTTCACTTCCAATAATGCAAGAAGCAAAGTTCTATATAGATGGTTTAAAACAAGCAGAATAAAGTGGAGTTGAAAATAAGAAAATACTAGAGGCATTTAAACAGAAGTAGAACAACAGTATTGAACATATTCATGTACAGAAGGATTGCTCACTTGTACAAGAATATAGATCTCAAAGTTTTTGTTGGTGACACATGCATTTTTTATATTTTGTTTGGTGGTTATCACCATCAGGCGTGGCATTTCATTTTAAGGTGGTTCTAGGGCTTTTGTTGTTGATATTTGTAGGTACTCCATGGACTGAAGAGGAGCATAGAATGTTTTTACTTGGTTTGCAGAAGCTTGGCAAAGGTGATTGGCGTGGCATATCACGTAATTATGTGGTATCAAGGACACCGACTCAAGTAGCCAGCCATGCGCAGAAGTATTTTATTCGTAAATCCAATATGACAAGAAGAAAGAGAAGATCAAGCCTCTTTGATATGGTACCTGATGAGGTCTCTCTCTCTCTCTCTCCCTCTTTTGCTTGCTTGGTCACCAGAATCAGAAGATGTTTGTAAGCCTTTTTATGGACAAGTGTTTATGTTCATGATTGAGACATGCATAATTCAACATGATGATAATGCAATTGGATTTTGACATGTTCTTCACTATATATCAACCAACATATTCTTACCTAACTAACTTTGCTACTTAAGGTAGCACTCTGACCCTTTGATTTATCAGTTACTGACAGCCATCAATCTGCTTTATTTCATTGTGGTTCATTATTGATGTAGCCTTTTTATTTTAGACATCATTGAACCATAGGCTGTTGTCTTTCCTCCATACTTTTGGGCAAAAATGAAATAGTTTATGCAGAGAGGGAGGGTCTTTACCTATCCTATCAACAAGCAGCAAAGATTGACTGACAGAAGTAGCAATATTTTTTCTGTACCTCTGGAATTTGAGCTAGCTATTCAGCTGGATAGAGATTAAAGGCTTTGAAAGAAAAACAATATGTGAATCTCTATATGTGGAACCACCATGTTCAGAGTTGTTTAGGAAAGATATTTATAAAACCTTTATGCCAAAGAAGCAGGTGAAATATTTTACACGTAAGCGGCCTCCAACAACCTGTTCAACGGAAGCCTGTAAACCATAGTTAAGTTTTTAGGTTTTTGTTCTAACTAAAACATGTAGTTCATGGACTGTGGTATTGTGGTCTCATATAGTGGCTGATGTAACCTACTTTCTATTAATAAAGAAATTGAGGAAAATGGAATTTCTTGACAAGGCTTGGAAGGACAGAAGATTTATTTGAAGAACATGGATAATTTGTCTTGAAATTCATCTGATGAGTTGTTTTGTTTTGTGTCAGTCCCTTGAATTTGAGCAGTATCCAGTGAATTTCAAAGACTCAGAAGCACAGATTAAGAATCTACCTCTGATACCTCCAACTCTGAATGAGGAATGTGAATCAATGGACTCTAATGACTCAATGATTGGAGAAGCAAGTGCCCCACAGCCGGAAGCTCCACAGTGCAGTTATCCTGTGATACTTCCAGCTTATTATTCACCATTTCTACAATTTTCATACCCTTATTGGTCGGGATACAAAGCAGATGCTTCAGAGCAGCAGACACATGAAATTATTAAGCCGACAGCAGTACATTCAAAGACGCCCATAAATGTTGATGAACTTGTGGGTATGTCCAAACTGAGTATAGGAGAGTCTGGCGGAGAAACCACGTCTTCACTGGACTTACTTGGAGGGTCGAGGAGGCAATCTGCTTTTCATGCTAATCCATCCACAAAGGCTCAGGCATGATCCAACTATCCAGACGGTCAACAAGTCAAGGTATGCCATTTGATAGCTAGCCTTGCCGCCTCGGTAGATTATTATGAAAAGTTACTGCATTCCTGGATCATTTCCTCATCTGCAGCTTATGTTCATACTGTGCTGGCATATTAGTACTTTATCAGATGGCTAGCTCTGCCTATTTTTCTAGGAAGCAACTATACATATGCACAGTTTTTGGGTTAAGACTTAAATAATTGGCATAATGGTTTATATCATCGGTAAAAAGTTCTATTAATTGCCTGTAGAGGATAAGAGAGGAGTAAAATGAGTAACCTTATGAGTACATTGGTCCATGAATCATTTGATATATTCTTGCAGGATTACTGTGTAACTGATAACATAAAATTCAAACATTCGGGAATTTTGTGATTTTTTAAGTGCAGTTGTTTCTAGCGTCCATGAGATGGATATATAATTTCCTTCCTTTTAACTGATAACATAAGGTGCTCTGCTGTTGCGAGAGCTATCATGGGCTCCAGAAGGGCTTCATCTTCGAGTCAGCAAACATTCGGATCCATGTGTGTCTAGTCATCTGCTACTGATAACCATATCAGTCAGCCACTCGATATCTCTTAGGGTTAATAATGTACAGCTTCAAGTGCTTAAAGTACATATTCAAAAGGGAGGTCAATGCAAGGCACTCAACAAACTTGGAAGATCAAGTTATATGTACAATATTCTTTTAACAATATGCTAGCATATCAGATGCATCGTCGAGCGGTTGTCATCATTATCAAATATCAATATTCAGCGGAGGAGCGGAGTCTCATATTATGTGCTGAAGACAAGTCTGTTAGTGGTATCAAAATGCAGGCTTATTTACTCGTTCATGTTTCCTACCAACTGCTTCCTTGTTCATTTTGTTTGCCTGTTCCTGTGCCTTGTTTTCCGAGTCAGATGATCAGGATTGTTTTCATATATTTAGGATGCATCAGCATATCAATCATCCATCTATAAAAAAGATGCTGCTTCATGTAGTTTTGATCTGTAAAGGAAGCATGATTTGGTTGGTCATTGGCTTGATGGATGATGGATGCATCATTTTTCTCCTATTGCTTTCTTTGATGTTTGGACCAATACACATGTACAGGTTTTGTTCTCTTTGAACATATTGCAGCGAATGATAAGTGATACGTGACTGCTAAGAAGTCAAAACATATGACATTGATAATAATTTTCTATAGTCTCGCGACCTTTTGATGAACAAAAGTCATGGTCAATCTTTTCCATGGATCAAGTTAATTAGCCGTTTCCTTGTCAACGGTGTATGTAGGAATTAATTAATTGCAGGCTTTAGTTACACAATCCTCTGGCCGTAACTCTTATCGTCGATCTTTTTGGATTGTTGTTTTGGAGCTTCAGCATAAGCCCCTACCATTTGATGGGATGGAAGACCACCACTGGGCACAGGGTTTTGCTTTGCAGGCTTTTAAGTTAGATCGTGATGAGTGCCACTCTCAAATTGCTCAAAACTCATCTCAATTTTGTAGGTAATCTATCTGTATGTACTATATATATACGTACCAGAATAAAGAAAAAGATCAAATGGTGCAAATGAGCCAATGCTGAGAGGCAGACAAGACAACGTACTCCTGTACTTGGAAAATAATCAGATGGACATCAGGGCAGAGTGGCAGAATCTAATATAACATAACGTGTTTTATGGTTGATGATCGTAAATAATTTTGTTTTTTTTTTTTTGCGTCTCTCATCATAAATAATATTACGTTTATATAAAATAATTAATTTAATATATATATATATATATATTTATTTATTTTGAGTCTGCATCATTATATTAAAAATAGCTTAGATTCAAATTTAATGATAGTCGACTACCGTCCAACCCAAACTTTTGTTTAAATTCCAATCTGTAATCAACACAATGAAACGAATCCAGTGATCGTCGAACGATAGCGAGACATGTCACTTTGATGGATTAACGGAGGAATTAGAACGTCGACAAGAACAAGCGAATCCCTCGTGACGACAGTAGGTAGGTAGAAGGGCAGCTCCTCCGCCGTGAGTTATGGACGACGAAAGATGATGATGCATACAGAGAGAGGGTGAGACCTCGTGGTGGGTGATGAGCCACACATGGCGGCGAGCGTTTTAAGGTGGACGACGCCATGAGTTGAAGGTCCGTCCACATGACCAAAAAGAAGACTTGAGGCCTCGTTTGCAGCACGAAATGGGGTTTCCCTTCCCTTCCCTTCCCTTCCCTTCCCTTCCCTTCCCTTCCCAACGGCACCGGCACCGGCACCCGCTTCAGCAAAACTAACATTTTTAGTACACTTCTATGACCTCGACGTTAAATACTATTGCACACCTTGTATAAACATATGTTCTAAGCCCACCATAGAACCCACCCATCCGAGGGTAAAAAATTTGGATGCATGTAGTAAGAATTAAAGCATGAGATGAAGAATGCTTTCCCAACCATACACGCCGTGTTTCCTCCACCGCTGCAGGCTGATGTGCACAGCACACGAAATAGTTTCCAACGAATAGAGGAGACAAAAGTGATTAAGAAGGTTTCAGGCGCCCCACAATCTTGGGATGATATGTTCAAGAGAATTTGGAGTGTAAATTAAATCCTGGGGGGAAAAGGGGGTTTTGAGGAAGGGAGTGTGTTAGGTGGCAAGTCTCATCGAACTGGTTTGCTGTGTCATGTGGCACCACCCACCACCCTCATCGTATCCATATTGTGTGTGTGGACCAATCACTCATCTCACACGCACTAATTGCTCAGTGCATCTCCTCCTCACTGCACTTTGAGGGGTTCGAACCAGTTGAGCTTTGCCGAGATCCAAAATAGAAGCCACCAACCCATTTGTTTTGCCTTCTCACTTGTACTGTGGATGCTGCAGCATTTAGGGTCCTAAGTTGATGTAGTCTTAGAGTACCTTAGACTAGTACATGACTGCATCAAGCCCTTCGGATGAGCTCAATGGTGATGGGCGCGCTTCTTCTGAAGCAAAACCACAACCGCTTGACCATCTTCTTTGTTGGCCATAGTTCGATGCTCGTCATGGATGGAGTTTCGAGGGAGGGAAGCAAGACTTCGAAACTAAGAGAGACATCTGATGAGCAGTAGGAAGGATCAAAAAGTTAACCTCCTTGGTGTTTCATCGGCGCAAAGGTTAATGGACCATCGGCGACAACTCTAACCTTCCTTCTTCCATGTTCTTTCTTCTTCGAGTCCTCAAAAGATATCTTCTTTGGGAGAATGGTGTGGCCTCGTGGCCACTAGGAATGCTAATTTACCGGAGAATTGACAAGTCATTAGCGCATTGAGGCACGGAGACGGCGGCGCAAACGGCCTCCGATCATGCAAGTTGGTGCTATCCCTGCTGTGAGTGCTTCTCAATTTCTCCTTCTTGTTTCATGTCGAAGCATTTCCATGGAAATCTAACACAAGGGAGGCTCAAAGAGACACGTAAGAGTTCCCCTGTTCACGTAGACTCCCACTTGGTTTTTTCTTTCTTTTTTTTTTTTTTTAAATTTTTACTTGGCCTCCCATGGGGAACAAAGAGGATGTCAATTGTAGTGAATGCAACCCGGCCATCTCTCTCTCTCTCTCTCTTAATTTTTTTTATTTGGATAATTTATCAAAAAATCCTCGGGATAATTTTTTATCAAATGACATCTTATATTTGATTTTTTATAAAAAATATTTTTTTTTATTTTTTTAAAAAATACTCTCGAATCATGTTATTTTAAGCTACACTGATCTTTAGGCTGGTTTGGTCAAGATTTAAATCCCTTTGTCTCGGATCGGGTTGGTTTATATTCGAGTTATACTCATTCAAGCTATTAAAACATATTAATTTTTATATAAATTTATTCTAAATTTATTATAAAATAAAAATTAATATTTTTTTGTTAGAATTAAATTATAATAGAATTCTTGAACTCCTGATAATTAATTATCCTAACATATGTAAAAAATATTAATATTAAAATAAGTTACATAGTTGAATTTAACTTATTTTTATTTTGAGTGTAACTAAGTCAATATATAAAATAAAAATAGAAAAGATAATATTTTATGAATAGTTTTACAATGAATTTAGGATATAAAAATAATATATTTTTTCTAAGAAAAAACTTGAGTTTTTTTAGTTCTATAATGAATATAAAAAAATTTATATATAAATTAATATATTTTTAATATATTATATGAATCATTATAACTCGGGTGTAACTTGAGTATAACTTGAGAATAAAAATTTTTCTAGATAGTTTAAGATACATTTATATAAAAATAAACTTTTTTTAGAATAACTCAAGTTTTTTTTTAGTTTTGTGATAAACTTAAAGATTATTGTATATAAAAATAATATATTTTAAATATATTCTATAAGTGTGTATAACTCTAGTCTAACGACTTTTGTAGGCAATATGTGATGAGGAAGTGGCGAAAGAGGAGGGGAGAGAAGGACCAATGGAGGAAGAATATAAGGAAAAAAGAGGAGAATAAAACCAAGAGAGAGGAGGCGACGATAGAGACGGAGATGGAGTCGCTGGAGGATGAGGAGGAAGAAGCAAAGGGGAAGTAAGAGAGGGGGGGGAGGAGGAAACGGAGGGGTGAGATAAAGGGGGATGGAGGGGGGGAGGAGTGGGAGAAGGCAAAGGTGAAGAAAGAGTTCAAGGGAGAGTGGGAGGAGGTAACAAAGCTAAGTGAGAGAAGGAGGAGGCGGAGGTGGAGTGGGAGGAGAATGGGGCGGGAGAGGAGGAAGCTAATGGGGAGGTGGGAAGAAGAAAACCAATGGAAAAAAATGAGGAGGTGACGGAGTGGTAAGAGGAGAGATAGTAGCGATGAAGGAGGAGGAGGAGGAGGAGGCTTGGAGGTGGAGGTGGGGATAATTTAACAAAAAATTAAAGGGTAATTAAGGGTTTAATTAGATTAAATTAAATAATTAAAATTTAGTTGAACTGGTTTGGTTCATTTTATCTCAAAAAATTGAAATAAAGTCAAATCTAGTTATAAGATAATCATTATCTTTTAATGATTTTATTAAGAATATTTTCATCAAATTCAAAGAAAAAAAAAGAGTAAAAATCATATATGGGACACACCTTATTTTTTAAAAAAATGGGTTTTTTATTATGATAAATTACCATTTTTATTTTATATTATTTGTGTTACTTGTGGCATCTGATAGGGCATCATAAATGGCCATCACATTACTATTTATGCAGCCACTTTAGATTGCCTTCCAACTCAAAAACACCATTGGCTTCTCACCATGGAAGAACAACTCATCCATGCTTGTCAAGCTAATTCCTCTTTCTCTACTATTACGTCCTCCTCCTCCTCTTCTTCCTTGTCCTCCATCACCTCTTCTTGTCCCAGCGCCTCATCAGAACTCGGCCGTGGCTCAAAGAAGATAAAGGAGGCTTCCAAAGGTGGGACCAAGAGGGTGGTTGAGACTACTGCCGGTGGTGGTGGTGGTGAAGCTAGAAAGAGAAGCAAGGATGGCAAGCACCCTGTGTACCGCGGCGTCCGGATGCGGAATTGGGGGAAATGGGTGTCGGAGATACGCGAGCCGCGGAAGAAGTCGAGGATCTGGCTGGGGACGTTCCCGACGGCGGAGATGGCGGCGCGAGCCCACGACGTGGCCGCACTGACCATCAAAGGCCAGTCGGCGCACCTCAATTTCCCGGAAATGTCCAAGCAGCTCCCGCGGCCGGCCTCCGCGTCCCCCAAGGACATTCAAGCCGCGGCGATGCTCGCCGCCGCCACGTTCTGCGCCACCGGCCTGACGCCATGCACGAGCTCGGAGTGCTCCGGCGCGGGCCACGCCGAGCCGCCGGCCTCGACAACCTCCTCAAGCGATAACGATGACGCACTCTTCGACTTGCCGGATCTCTTTCTTGATCTGAGAGAAGGCTTCTGCTACTCTTCCTCTTCTTCTTCTTCTTCTTCTTCTTCTTCTTCTTCTTCTTCCTGGCTGCCTTGTGCGGACGAGGACTACGTCGAGTTCCGAGTGGATGAGCCATTCTTGTGGGAGTAGCATCAGAGCTCATGAGCTGCCGGTCGAAGGCAGGCACGCACAGATCTTTTACCCACATTTGCTGGCATGAGCAGTGGAAGCAGCACCTGCCATGTTCATCAGATCTACCTTGTCTGATTCAGGTTGCCGGAGCTCCCTTCTCAACTGCAACCAGAGGCCCTTCAAGCAGTTCTGCATGCAATTGTTCCGCAAGAACTCCAATGGTCGGAGCGTGGCTAAGAACCAACAGCAACTTCTCCACTTGTATACACATGTTTGCTAAGCTTCGGATTAATGTGTGTATGTGTTGAAGGAATGGGATTAAGGATTGTCGACTTCTTGGCTGAATTGGAAAGCACTTGCTTTAACATTGGATTTGATCATCATATATGCTTCAGTCAAATTGATGTAGTGACAAAAGCACAAGTAGGACGTCTCTTTTCCTCATTCGGGGAGTATCAATCTTGTTTACTCACAAAGATGATCTTTCTCATCACTGAGAAGGAATCCAGTATTACCTTAATAGAAGAAAATAATATGATGTCTCCTCTAGTGGATACTTTTTTTATATGACAGATTGACAGATGCTGGTGATGATCATATCTAAATAGAGGTTAATTAAGTCTAAAGGTGAAAAGAGTCATGGCACTTTAAATGGTCTCCACCTCACAATCACAGAACCTCTTTCTCTCTCTCTCTCTCTCTCTCTCTCTCGCATCAAATCATGCTTTTTGGAGTTCTTTCTTGGCCTGTCAATGAAATGAAGAAGCTCATGAAAACACATGAGCTTCTTCGTTTCAGTCGGATTCACTCATCCATTGAGGCAGTAACTCTTCCTCTTTGGTTCAGAAAATCTTACTGTACCATTTGGCAGATTCACAAAAGCGTTACTACTCCAAAGAGTGCAATAAAATTTCACTTTTGGACTGCTGAATCATCAAATGAATTCACTTTTTTCCTATTTTAACTCTACAATTAATTTTCGGAAAATGATTATTGAAGTTGCTTGAAACATATTTAGTGAAACCATCTACAACCACTGACACCGCAATGTGTCATTCAGTCGAATGAGTGTATCTCACAACTATGATCCATACCACAAAACAAAACAATCATGGGGTGATAGAACTGTGTGGCCACTTGTCATGTATTTGTTATATAGAGTGTATCTTTCAGAAATCACAAAAGTCATGGGACAGCTGATGCAAGCTAATACCATCAAATGCTGGCCTAAAACAGGGTTGTCATGTATCCAAGTTGTGCAGATGGATCTAAACTCTGCATCTAATGTCCACCCTAACAATAATGAGCAACATTTTCATGTTATGTGTGCACAGGCTGGCAGAAGAAATGGCACCAGAAACAGTAGGCAGTGTTTAGTGCCCCTCAACCCCATGAATGCTTGCAAAGGGACAGGTATATCCAAGTAATGACAAATCTGGAGGTACACAATTGCTGAGTGGATTGGTGATGCAGATACAATGGCTTCGATACTCCATTGATGAACCAACTTGGTAATAAGTAACATCGATAGGGGGAACACCACCAGAGATCTGTCATCATGGTGTAATGTCATTACATAGGTCAGTCAGTCAGTCTTCTAATGAAAGCAATTAGCCGGGTTTGGTGCATCCAAGGAGCTATCATCTGAAGCCTTTTCTTCTAAGAGAAGGAAAAAAGAAAAAAAAAATCTTAAGAGAGTGTCTCCACTACATGAAAATTTTGATGTAGGAGGGAAGTCACTGAACTGCTCCATGGATGATCAATGTGTGTAAGCCATCACTGTTACTGTGGTAAGAAACACAATGTTTTACACTGCAATGTCTGCCGAACCTTTTGTCATGTTCCTGAAGACTCACCAGCCGATGGAACCAACAGCGTCTGTGGGAAGGGAAAGCTTTTGTTCGGTACCCAAAGAAAGGGACAGTGGTGCAACACTTGATTGGTTGTGCGTATACAATGAGACAGAAGAATTCGATGTTGTCCTCAGTAAAGCTGAACAACCACCAGCACAAGCAAAGCATAAAGCCTCACACCCAAATTGTTTATTCTTCTTCTATTGCATGGGGAGGAAAGGGAGGCCTTTTACTTCACTTTCACGGTGAAAAGAAGTCGATGATGTGCCTTTGTTACCACTATCATCATGCTTGGACGCTTTTGATGCATGAGGACGTTGTTGTACTTCCAGTATTCTATCTAGTTTTGCCTTGGGATCAAAGAAGACTGGGGTAGAAGGCTTCATGTCACCAAGCTACTGTAGCATCTGACAGGATTCATTTCTAACTTCCTGAAGGCAACTCAACTACACGTCACATACATAATTAATCTTGGTTGCTGGTGCAAAGAATCATTTGATTTGACTAATTCGACACATTGAGAATTTTTTCCACGCGTTCCCTGTTGTCCTTTCCTTCGGTGATGATCCTTAATTCCTCTAAGACAGACACTGATGGATGCCCTTACGTTCCTTATCAAAGTTTCTTTTTGTAATTTGCTGAAAACTTGCAAGTACCAACAACAGCTACACCAAGAACGTTGTATTATTACTTGCATCGACTCAAGATTTTTAGAGCAGGTAGGCCAATAATTTGGCACTCGTTAGTTCAGTCTCTGATGGCACTGCTGAATTATCATCTCGAGTGGGAGAAAGTCTACCAACCAAAAAGGTGATGGAATGGATTTCTGTAGCAGGGATGAATTCGAGGTTGAGCTGCCATGAGATATCTGTCTGACAAGGAGCTCTACCACCTCCCCCCCCCCCCCTTTACTTCAGCTGTTGAAGCAGAACGGTGAGGAGATCCGCTGCCATTCATTCTACACCACTCTATCAAGAGAAATGATTCCCACTGCCTGGGCTGGGGATTAAGAAAGACCAGTGATTCCTCTTGGGAATGCATTCAAGAAGAAGACGAGCTCGAGGAAAACTCTGCACCACCTACTTACTCCCTGATGCTGCTGCAATTATTGTGGCGGATGAAGTCATCATCAGCAGCAGTCGGTAGCCCCTTTTTTTATTCCTCGCGCTTGTAGTCGGTATTCGTTGGTTGGAACGACGTTATCAGACTCCACACACTGCCCCTCCAACATATCTACAAGTGCGTTACCACTGTGATGAACACAATCTCCACAAAGATCTCCTGTCCCCCGAATCGATTACCAGTTTGCCAATGGGAATGTTCTCGGCATCCATCACTCACATCACACGCCAATTGTTGTGGTGTTGCCATTTTCCGGAGGCCTCTCTTCCCTGCTCATGGCAACAATTATGAGCGTAATTTTTGTTCTTTTCGTTCTTGCTCAAGAAAACAACTCCTGCCACAGCAATAAAACTATATGGATATGGTAATCCAAGAAACTTTACACTTGATATTGTACAACGACAGTAAAAACAAAAAAAAAAAAAACCTTGATTCTTTTGTTCTTCATATAAATGATGACAGATGCAGACCACTGTTGACAAAAGCTAATCACTTCTCAAAGATTAGTAAAATCCGATCATAAATTTGAATCACCACAAAGACACACTGAAATCCAAGCACATCTTTCCTGGACAAGAAAGTTTAATATTCATGACAAACTCATGAATGGCACTTACTATATGGAATACTCCACAGGAGCAACCAACCTGATAAGATCCTATTAACTATCACAAACTGCCTTCAAACTCGGCATAATCCAATGTTATGGAATGGTGGGGACAGGCTGCTGCCGTCGGTCAGTACGTGTGCATGTCGCTTTACCAAGATTTGGTAGACTGCAAAGCGTGGGAACCAGCAACTCGCTTCCGACCGACGGCCACTGCAGTCTCGTGCTGATTCAATCCCAAGTTACCGACAGCATGCATAAGGGCAGCATCACAACCTGTTTTATTATGTTGAAAAGTTGATACGAATAAAGAATAGAGTTAGCATACTAAGGAAGAGTAGGAGAAAGATAAATTTTTTATATTTCTCTCAATATTTTTATAGTTTCAATACCAAGAAAATAATACATTAAGTCCAATTCAATCATCTCAAACTCCTTCTTCATAGAGTATTTAAAATCTTTAATCATGGAACTACTACTGTCTGTAAATATTAAATCATCTACATATAGACATACAAACATGTCTCTATCAATGTTAGATTATGTATAGATAGCATATTCATGTGGATATTTAGAAAAATTGTTTTGAATAAAATTATCCGAGAATTCCATGCTCGTTGGGCTTGTTTAAGCCCATAAAAAACTCTTTTTAACTTGTATGCTTTGTCTTTTTGTTCATAAATAATAAAATCAGGGGTTGTTGAACATATATCTATTCTTCAAGAACTCCATTAAGAAATGCTGATTTGACATCCATTTGTAAAATTTTTCATTTCATTTGAGCTGCTAAGGAGATAAATAATCTTACTGTCTCCAATCGAGCAACTGGTACTAATACTCCTTCATAGTCGATATCATATTATTGTTTATATCCCTTTGCGATCAAATGTGCTTTATATTTCTCCACCTCTCCTTGTGCATTTTTTTTTTTTTGAAGATCCACTTAACACCAATCGCTTGGTGATCTTCTGAAATTGTAGTAAGCTCCCATGTATCATTTTTGTTGATTACATTAATCTCCTCCTTCATAGTTTATCTCCATTTTTCTTCTTTACAAGCTTCTTCAAAAGTTAATGGATCATATCCTGCAAAAAGATAAAATAGAGAAAGTTCATCATTATTAGTATCAATTCTTTGAGTCACGTCATATAGCTCCTGGATTTGTCTTGTCCTTCTTATAATCAGACTTCTTGAATCATATAACCTAGCTGATCTCGGTGATGATTCTAGTAAAGCCTCTTCTGTGCTTGCTTGTATTATATCATCATCTTCTGATGATATAGCGTTCCTATGCTTTTCATTACTTTTCCAGTCCCAAATCTGTTGTTCATTAAACCCAACATCTCTTGACATCACAACTTTATTTGTGATATGATTGTAGAGTTTGTATCCACTGGAATTCTTAGCATAACCTAATAAAATGCATTTTTGACTTTTATCTTCAAGTTTTGTTCTTTTTTCTTTTGGTATCTTGGCAAATGCAACACTTCCAAAAATTCTTAAATGATCAACTCTTAGTTTCTGCAGGCTCTATACTTCTTCTGGTATAGAATTACTAATTCACTTTGTTAGAAACTTGTTAAGCAAATAAACTGCACAAGCAATAGCATCCCCCCAAAATTCTTTAGGAATCTTTCTTTCCTTTAACATGCATCGGACCATATTAAGCATAGTCCTATTTTTCCTTTTTGAAATACTATTTTGTTGAGGTGTGTATAGCATAGTAAATTGATGTAAGATTCTATTATTTCTACAAAAACTTTCAAATTCATTTGATGTATATTCACCACCTCTATCTGTTCGTAAACATTTAATCTTGCAACCACTTTGTCTTTCAACTAAGTCTTTAAATTCTTTGAATTTGTTTAACACTTTTTTCTTTTTCTTTAAAATATAGACCCAAGTTTTGCTACTATGATCATCAGTGAAGGTAAGAAAATACCTGCTTCCTCCAAGTGATATTAGGCTAATAGGGCCACAAACATTCGAGTGTACCAAATCAAGTCGATGCCATACTCTTTTTGTTCTACTGATTTTGAAAGACTTTCTTTCTTACTTACCCATAACACATACTTCACATAATTTTGATGGGTGATCAATTCTTGGTATTCCTGTCACCATATTAAACTTCTTTAGAAGTTTTAAAGCTTCAAAATTTAAATGTGCATATCTAAGATGTCATAATATAGAAATATCCTCAATATCAGTCTTAAAACAACTTGATCGATAAAAAATGCATAAATGTAGAGGAAACATTATATTCTTCGCCATTTTCACATGTGAGATTAATGTCTTAGTCTTATCATAAATTGAAAGAGTCATATCTTTCATCTCAATATTATAATATTTTTCAAGTAATTTTCCCAAGCTAAGAATATTATTTTTCATATCAGACACATAATAAACATATGAAATGCATAACTCTTTGTCATTATGGAGTCCAAGAACAATTTTACCTTTATCTCTTACTGGTCTTTGAGATAGATCACCAAATGTAATATTTCCAGAATAGCCTATATCCATTTCTGAAAATAATTCTTTAATGCAACATATGTGATTTGAAGCTCCCGTGTCTAGATACCATATCATAGACTGATCTTCCTTCAAATTATTATAAGTCATAAATAAAACTTGATTTTCATTCTTCTCTTCTTTTTAAATAAAATTTACCTTATCACCTTGATTGTTAGGATTATAATAGTATTCAAAGGAGTAATGCTTATACCTTTTGCAAATATAGCATTGTATTTCAGACCTTTTAGAAATTCTGCCACGTCCACGGCCTCGGCCACGTCCTCGACCATAACTTCGGCCTCTTTGGCTAGAATTTTCTCTACCTCCTTCATTGTTTGGAGATTCTTGATAGGTCTAATTTTTGCCACCTCTTCCTCTTTGTCCATGACATTTTCCTCTTTGAAAATTTGATTCACCTTTATTTTCAAGAGTAAGCTTGGTATGTAGTGTTTGTTCCACAGTTCTTTCTTCTGCTCTTTTTGTAATCCTTTGTTCATGAACTTGAAGGGAACCCATAAGTTGTTCTAAAGACATTTCTTCCAAACCTTTAGACTCTTCAATCGCAACAGCAATAAAATCAAATTTTGAATCTAGTGATCTTAGTATCTTTTCTATCACTCTTTGATCACTTATTTGTTCACCATTTCTTCTCATTTGATGAACAATAGAAATAACTTTTGTGAAATAATCAGAAATAGTTTCAGAGGTACCTTGTTGTAATTTTTCAAAATCGGCTCGTAAACTTGTAGACGGAATTTTTTTTACCTTATCAACACCGCATCGACTTGTAGACCTCAATGAACTTCACATTCTCCTATCATCCATGACAACTTGAGTGTTTAACATCATTATTCCAATCAACTTTTTTGTTGTTGTTGTTGTTGTTGTTGTCCTCCTTTTCGCCGATCGTTCATAATTTTCTTCCTTCTATGCTCCTTCGATCTGCTATCAGAATCCACGACTCTTTTGTAAAGCCGAAACTCTACTGAACCCTGCGATTTAGAAACTTTGTTTTTAACCATTTCTAGATCGATAAGTTGCTTCCTTCTGAGTTAATTATATAATGGATTTTGCAGTTTAACACCTGAATAATGCTTGGTAATTAAATATATTTAGGTAAAGCATCAGTTGCAAATCACTACCAACAAGAAAAATGGATTTCCATTGTTTACTTAAATTAAAACGCACAAATTGGAATTTAGATTCTTGCTAAGAATTTTCATTATGGAATCAAGTAGTGAATTTGATACCGAGCAATTTAGTTTATATGTTAGTTCAATAACTTTTATTGATTTCATTATATTTTGCATGTATGGAAAGTTTATATAAAGTATAGAATAAAAGGGAAGAAATCAAGTTTGCAAATTATTGAGAATTATAAATGGTTATCTCATATTTATAAAGATGATCTTCTATCAATCAATAATATCATGAAAAATAAGAGTATTTATTATATTCAAATTAAATAAAAAATTATTTATATTTTTTCAAAGAAATAAAGATATCATATATTTGATTTAATATAATTATATTTTTAAATTTTTTATATTCTTTTCATTCTACTTGAATGAGAGATTAGAACATTGTAATGGATGATAAAAATTAGATCGATGAAAAGTAACTTTGCTAACTTTATATCCACAGTGTCGTGAGTAAACATTGAATAACATGATCACAGGGTGCTCCCACAATGTACATCTCCAAAGAAATGATAATACGATTCGAAAAAAAAAGAAGAATGAACTTGACACCAAATGATCGGGTTTTCGTTTGTGTTGAGGAAGAGATGCGGAAGGGCCAAGCTACAACCACGGTGGTCGGTCATAGCAATGACGACGGAGGTTGGATACTGTAGCGTCGGAAAGCCACCATGGGGGCGATTCATGACCAAGGCTAAGACCAACTTCCCCTCCACCCCCACCTCTCCTCTTCCTCTTCCTCTAGTCCCTCTCCCTTGGGTCCCCCTCCGCCATGTGATTCACCTGTAGAGTGTAGAGGGTGGTGTCTGTTAGAAATTGAAATGAGAGAATGAAAACTTAATATTATTGATAAATGCATCGTCTATTTATACAGGGATGAGGAAAGATTTTCCTCAACTAATGAAGATTTCCCTCAGATTTGGCAGTAGACTTAGTCAAAAGATTTCCCTCAACTAATGAGAATTTCCCTCAACTAATGAACGAGATTGGCTCGTTCAGTTATAGAGTTGGCGGTAGACTTAGTCAGCTAACATGCCCCCACAAGATCGAGCTTCTGTCAAGGATGCCGATCTTGGACCGATGCAATAAAAAGGGCTTGCGAGCTAAAGACTTTGTGAGGGAGTCATAAGATTGGAGAGTAGTCCAAGCATGCGAGTCCGAGAGCGGTTCGCCAGAGTAGTCTGTAACTTGTTCCATGCTTCCAGCGGGTGAAGGTCTGGCGAGCGATGGATCCAAAGAAGGCTGAATGGCTTGGAGGATTAGTCGATCTGAAGCCATAACTTGTAGCGTGGGTCTTGGGCTAGGGTCTCTGGGACATGAATCATGGTGGTGGACAACTAAGTGAAGTCAACATAGCCCAATAAATCATAACCAATCAAGAGGTTAGAGAATTGAGCACGCCAAGAGGCATAATTGCCATTTTTAGATAACTTAAAGGGATTAAAGATGCGATTAATGGAAATAAGACCGACGATGAACGAATTATTAGTAGGAAAAGAGTAGGGACATCAAGTGGATGAGAAAGACATTAGAAATCACAAAAGTGCCTGAGTTGAGAACGATAACCGGTGACCAAGAAAAGGAAAAGAAGAAAAGAAAAGAAAAGCAATTAATGACTATAAAGTTGTAGGTAGTAGCATAGATCAAGGTGGCTAACAAACCGAATCGAACAAAATAGTGTAGAAAACACCGGTAGATAAGTGAGTGGCGAATGAGAATATCCAACGGTACTCAATAGGTACAGTGCAGTAGATGGGAATCACGCCTTCGTTGGAATACTGAGACCGAAAGGCGGAAACAGTGGTAGCGGCGAGGAGAAGCGCTCTGCGTGAGCTATAAAGCTCGTGGATCTGGAGCTTGCGGTGATAGTAGATTTGAAAGATCCAGCAAGTAGCGTTGCCTCGGTAATGAGATAGCAGTAGAGGAGGCAGCATGTAATGGCAACTATTTTTCTGTCGTTTGACAGAGAGAATAATTTCTCTTATGGCTCTGATACCATGTTAGAAATTGAAATGAGAGAATGAAAACTTGATATTATTGATACAGGGATGAGGAAAGATTTTCCTCAACTAATGAAGATTTCCCTTAGATTTGACAGTAGACTTAGTCAAAAGATTTCCCTCAACTAATGAGGATTTCCCTCAACGAATGAACGAGATTGGCTCGTTCAGTTATAGAGTTGGCGGTAGACTTAGTCAGCTAACAGTGTCACCCATCGTAGTCTTTGCCTCCATTATAACCATTGATGTACAACATCCTTAGCACCACCATGGAGTCCTTTAGTGAGCCCCAAATAATTGTAACAGGTGCGTCGATTCACACACATCCAAACATTGCATCGCAAGAGGCATGCCAACCCGCCACCCTTATGCATCCTTATCGATAAGGAGGACTACCACAATGACTGTGGGTTGTCATCCTCAGTTGTGGATGACGACAAGCATGCCCGCAGTTATTTCCCTTCAGTCTCAATCTCCACTTGCCAGCGGATGATGACTTTTTATACTATGGCCCTTCACTTTGATCTCATGCCAAATAGTAGAGGAGATGAAGAAGGGAAATCGGAAAGATATAAGGGAACTTAATGTATATTTATAATTTACATTAGGGTATTTTAGATATATTAAAAAATTTTAAAATAGCTCCTTTTTACTCTTGACAATCTTTTACTATGGATAATTTTAAAAATAATAAAATAATATTTTATTATTTATAATCTTATTATTATTATTATTTTTTCACGACCCTTATTTCATCTGTTCGTCACCGACATCACTTATTGTCAATGTCGTTGTCATCGACATTGCTTATTGCGGATGTCACTTGTTGTGCATGTTGCTCACCATCCCCTCTGACGCTTCTCTATTTGTTGTCAACATTGTTGATGCCTGCTCGACACTCGTCATAGGTGTAGTTAGAGGTGACACTACTCGTCCCTTCTTCACACATTCTCAGTGTTGTTGGCCGCTCTAGGAAAAGGCAGGAGGAAGGTACATCCCGCTAGTGATGCATGACCAAGAAGAAGAGTATGTGGGGCTTCCTATGGTCCTTCTAGGAGGAGAGATAGTAGTAGAAGGAAGAGAAAGCGATGACGAAGCATGTGAGGAGTAGAACAAGCATGAGATTGCCATAGTGATGAGGCCATCATGGTTGTGGTAGAGGCAGTCACGACCATGGCTCATGTAGCGACAATGATCATCCTACTAACCAATGGTAGGAGAATAAGAAAATAAGAAGAGAAGAAAAAAGGGGTGGAGGAAAAAGAGGATATTTATGACCATTTGTAAAGGGGGACTTTAGGAATATTAAATGTTCTTAAGATGGGGTTATGTTTGGATTGGTAAGTATTTTGGGATTCCTATAACAAGATATAAGGAATACTTTTGGAGTTCCTAGGTTTCTCTCTAGAGTGTCTACAGAGAATGCTCTCTAGGGTTACCAAAGAGGGTGAAAAAAAGATTTATTTTCGATGTTGAAGATGATTTTTTTCCATGGATATAGGTGGGAGTCTTACAACCATGTTAAATCTTGCATCGACCTTTTGATATCTTCTTGAATATTGATTTTTTTTTAATTTTGTTTTGGAAGTGTTCTCTCCCTCCCCAACAAAATGGTATTAGAGCTCAAAAGATTTAATAATCAAAGATTCAAAAAGAATAAATGACAAAGATTGAAAGGAGATTAAAGCAAAAATATTTTCTCTTCAAAAATTAATAAAATGGATAAAATACTCATCAAGGGAGAGGTTCTTGAGATTGACAAATATTTTAAAATTGTTGAAGTTAATATCTTATAAAGATAAGAAATCTTAATACGAGAAGGAGACATGGAGGAAGAAAACTATGAAAATTAATGTTTGATTCTTTCATAAATATCTAGTGAATCTCTAGGCTTTGGTGGGGGAGTCTCTCTGTCAGGTGTGTAGAGGTATGCTTTTTAAGATTTCCTTAGAAGTTTATATGAAAGGATGTACAAGAAAATTTAATTTATGCTTGAATGGAGATAATTCAATGATTTTATAATTAATCTCATGTGATGAAGAATTTAATTTATTCTATAAATACAAAGAGGATTACCAAAAGAAATAATAGAATTGAATCATCCATCCTAAGCGAAATAACAAGAAATGAAGTACCCCAAAGCAAAAGATATTACCTTCTGTTATGACCCTAGCGAGGTCGGGTCCTAGGTTCATTGAGTCATGATGACAATAAAACCCTGAGACATGTAATAAACCCTAAATCAATTGCCACCCACCTTGTTTGAAGAGGTAAGCTAGGGTTAGGGAGGAGTCCTCATAGAGTGGGGCTCTTCTAGCCACCACCCCCACCTATTAGGGAGGCCGACTAGGGTTAGAGAGGAAGAGATCCATTTAGTTAGGACTCTCTCTAAAGTGGATTAGGAGTTAAAGTAGGAGCTGGAGTCTTTGTTTAGTTAAAGTATAAGTCATATTAGGAGTTAGGGTTTTGAGACCTGATATAAACACTTGTAGCCACATCTATTTTTATCATGAATAGATCAATCTTTTCTTCAACTCTTGTAGCCGAAGACCAAGAAGATAGAAACCCCTATAGAGTTCCAAGGAGGTCGATTCACTTTAGAGATCAATCCAAGTTTAGAATCTTGTAGGGTTTTAATACTTAGTATTAGAGTTGCTTTCTTGACACTGTGCTGCTCTTCCACCTTTGTCGCTACCATCCAGTTGCCCACCATCTTATCAAGTAATTTTCACAATTACGGTGATCATCACTGACTTCGTCGTCAACACTACTGCCATATAAACATCATCGGCAGCCTCTGCCAAAATTTCATCAGCTTCTGGTATCTACCTTATTGCTGCTGTGATTTATGTATCCAAAAATAAAAAAAAATAGTTACATCTACTATTGTTATAATCCTTTCTATTCATCTATCTTGCTGAAAAAAATTGTGCCAAAAAATGCCGCAATGATATTTCGACGTTGACGTAAAATTTCAACCGTATACTATCTTCTTGCTAATATTTTGCTGTCATATTCTTCTTCATATTTTGCATCGGCTTAGCTTTCATCATCATCTTCTATTCCTTGCTGCATTGCATCCTCCTTGTCTTGCTACAGAAATTACTCGTTGTAAAAACTTTTCATCGCAAATTGATCATCTTTACGATGAAAGTTGCTCTACAAAATTTCAACTGAGTATTTGCTATCATATCTTTGATCTTGCTATCGATGTCTTGCGGCCATATTTATTTTTTTATTTTATGTCGGCTTGGCTTTCCTTACCAGTGGTTTCTCCTTAAATTCTTCTTTTAATCTTTGACAAACCACTGAAAACTTTTCGTCGAACTGTTGTTCTTCGACGTAAAATTCTACTACTGCATCTGCCATATTTGATCTTGCTACTATCTTACTGCCATATTTGCATCATCTATATTGCTGATATTCTTGTTGATTTCATGTTGTCATATTCCTCAAAATACTATTATAATATTGCTGAAACTTCCATCATAAAACTGATGTCTTTCGATGAAAAATTATGCTACAATACTTTTTGGTATTTCTTGCTGCATACACATTTGATCTATATCGAATTTGTTGCTGCTACCCATATTAATCCTAAGGCACCTCCATAACCTTAAAAAGCAGTTGTCGTATCCTACTTTTAATATCTACAATTGACCTAAAATAGCGTAAACTGTAGCCTTGTTCCTGGGCACTTCTTGCAGCAATCACACCAAAATGGTTGTTGCCCTCAACAACAACCCTACACCTTCATTCCTAGCCTCAAACCACTACCACTAAAACCCTTTCCAGCCCCCACAATACCCTCAAACTGTAGCACCAACAGCAACCTAAACTACAAATTATCAATCCAAAATCACAATCTTGATCCATCACCATTTTGGCCACTAATCCCTACCAACCTAGTTGTTGCTATCAATAGCAACCCTAAGCCACCCCTCTAACCCTAAACCTCTGTCACTAGACCCCCCTATATGACCCCTACAATAGCTCTAAACCATAGCCCAAATAGCAACAAAAAATAACAACCTATCAGCACTAAACTGCAACCATCTACCTTTGATCCACCACCTCTTTCAGCCACCAATACACCAAATTAGTTCATACCATTAACCCAACAGCAAGAAAAGGATCTTGACACCAAAGATCTAGGGTCTTATGTCATGGCATCAGTATATCTGATCGGTGTCAAGTTGGAGGTCTTCGAGATACGTATGGAGGACAGACTATGCACTCTCTTTATAGAATTTAGATTGAGCCGATCACCGAGCTCGACGAGATCGCAGTAAGGTGAGAGTCCAGATCGAAAGGAGAACTCTCCAGAGAAAGAAGAACATGTAACAAAATCAACATCTACATACATGCTGGTGGACTTTCCCCAATGGGAAGATGGAGACCGGATGGGATGGCTTTTATGTGCAGAATGCTACTTTCGTTATCACCGAACCTCGGAGGCTTCCATGGTGGACATCGCTAAACTGGTCGAAGGAACCACTAGCTGATGCTCGGCCAAATTATTGCCCACACCCTTATAAGACCAAAGCTAAGAGGATTGCCTAGGGAATGATAGAGACACAAATTATTCGACTATGATTTTTCCTCGCTATGACACTTCATCCCTACATCTTTGTCTCCATGGATAAGCTTTCTCTGAAGTGCTACATCTCACTGAACCCGTCATGGTTTCTGATATGACACTCTTAGATCTCGAGTGACTTTCATGACTTTCCCTAAGAGTAGATCATGATGCTCGAAGTCTTCCCTGATGACGACGGCTAATCCATGGCCTGTGACCGGAAGAAGATTGAATCCCTCCATTGGTAGAATTAGAGTAAGAGAGGGATCATTTTCATGACTAAAAGAAACACAAACATCGCCCCTCTCACTGTGAAGAAAGATGCCTCCCTTTGCTGAGTGAAATTACACTTCTCACGACTACGAGAATGTACGTGATTAGAGCATACACATTAAGAGTTAGGATCAATGTCATCCTCATGCAACATGATTGACCCTTGTTCTGCATCAAGACTTTCCCTACACTTCACACAAGGTTTCTAATATGCAAGGAGATACTAGTTGCTATTGAATTTAAAGTTTGACTTGATATAGGTCCACGACACCAAAGAGAAGTAAGCAAAAAAAAAATTACAATTCCTACTCACGCCAGATCTGGCTCTCATCATCATGGACCATACTAGAGAGCTGCCATCATTTCATAAGAAAGATTGACTACTACTAAAGATCAACCACATGACAGCCCATTCAAAGAAGAAAGATCTCTTGACAAACTTCAAAGTAGAAGAAAATTTAAAGATCAAGCTTTCATACACTTCCAACCCTACCAGTAGGAAATTCGAATATCTAGAAAGTGGTCTCCCCATTACTTTGGATCTTACAAAATTGGGGATCATATTGGAGCCATGACTTGTGTATCGGATCTGAGCACTAATTCAGAAATACAACTGATCCTCTAAGTATCCCACCTCAAATGAAGATTAAGAGAGGACGACTCAGCCCAGATCCATCCACTTGATATCCAGACTGATGAGGAGGCCCAGTTCCATCTGAAGATTGTATGACATCATATGATCACGACATATCACCATCCATACACTATCACTGATGAAGAGATACAAGACAAAGTTGAACCGTGGGATCGTGATGCATCTATCTCAAATGCAACAAGGAAGCCTTATGATAAGCTATAGACTCGGACCCGGAGATTATGGAGCCTCAGCCTCGGGGACAAGACTGATTTGAAAAAGACGGATCTATTAGGACCCTAGTCGGGTTAAGTCTTAGGTTCATTGAGTCATGATGACAATAAAAACTTGAGACATATAATAAATCCTAAATCAGCCGCCACCCACCTTATTTGAAGAGATCGACTAGAGTTAAGGAGGAGTCCTCATGGAGTAGGGGTCTCGTAGTTGCCGTCGTCAACTATTAAGGAGGTCCACTAGGTTTACAAAGGGAGAGTTTCATTTAGTTAGGTCTCTCTCTAGGGTTGATTAGGAGTTAGAGTCTTGGTTTAGTTGAAGTAAGAGTACTATTAGGAGTTAGAGTTTTGACACCCTATATAAACACTTGTAGCTACACCCATTTTATCATAAATAAATTAATCTTTTCTTCAAATTTTATAATCGAGGAGAAACCCCTATAGAGTTTCAATGACATGGTTCTACTTTCTTAGCTTAAATTCCAACGGGATTCTAATACCTTCTCATCACAGAAGGAGACGAATGTTTGTTTCTTGGGATACAAACAAAATGTTGTTGTTTCCTTTTCGACTCCCCGATAATCTTCCCGATGTTCTTCGTAACCCTTTGCTACATGAAACCCTAGGTAACTACTAGACTCTCATGCATAGGCCTCTCTAAAAAAAAAAAAGAAAAAAGATCAGAACTGGTTCCTCGGTCAAAACAAGGGATCAAATCGTAACTCATAGATCGTGTTAAAGGATCAAACAGAAGGGGGGATAGCAGGAAAGCCGAACTAGGGCAAGGAGGGGAGCCTTCCGCTTAAAGACGCAATCTTTCGCCGCTCTCCAGCCTCCAATGGCAATTATGAAGCAAAGAATCGGTGAGGCAAGTGTGCCTGTGGATTGGAGGCCTCAGGCAAAGAAGCAAGCCCAAATGTTTCTTCATTGTCTTTTGAGAAAATAAAGGGGGTATTGTCGTCATTCAACGATGCGATCCGTTCCTTCGCTTCGGCCAAAGGGGAGGTGAGCTGTGCCTTCTAAGACGGGGAAACGCAGCTGTTCCTTCTATTTTGCTAACACACTGTGTATAAATTATCCTATGCACGTGATATTTTATCTCTATCCTTGTTTTTTTCTTTTTAATGTTATTAAATGGTAGCTTATAACCGATTTTATAATGATAAGTCAACACGTATTTTTTTTTCTATTACAAAATATTTTTATGAAGAATAAATTATAAAAATAAGATTTGATGTTATGACTTTGTGATAAACAGTTAAAAGTTTTGATCGACACCTCTAGATTGTTAGAAAGTCAATGCAAAAGACTTATCTTTTATTTAAAACACAATCGTTATTATGATTTTTTAAGTTTTACACATGGTGTATTCATAAATAAAATTATAAAAAAAAAACAAGGAGCTAATTATCCTAAAAACAGAAAAAAAAATGAAAAATACTTTGCTCAAGTGTTGAGAGCTTTACATAAACTGCCTTCTTTCTTTCATACTGCAATTGCAATGCTGAAGAAAGCACACAAACCATCTCAGAGAATGATTGTTATGATCTCCGGATACGTATGACTACGACAACGATGAACACCATCACCGAGAGCTATGAACGAAGAACGCACAGCGTCGATGAAGGAATCGGTCTTCTCATCGTTCCCTTGCGAGTGAAAGATCCCATTCATCAGCTTCGTGATGTGGTCAATGAACTCCCTCACTTTGGCCTTTGTGCTGTGAAGTATCCAACGCAGAGTTCCAATGGCGATGTCAGGGTCTCCGTCTGCACTCGCTGTTTCGTCGTCTCCAACTGCATTCAACAGATGTTCATGTCGAGTTGGATAGAGAAGCCATCGATGAGAGGGTAACATGAGAAACAAACATCAATGAGACTGACTCCAAACAAAACAAGACTTGCAAGTTCGTTGTGCTTTTGAAAGAAACTGCTACAAGGCTGTAGATGGATTCAGATTACACTCGAGTACAGACCCTTAAAGAGGAATTATGTGCTGCAAGGTTTTAAGCTTAATTTTCTGGTCCCTTTTTTAAGCTTCAAAGAGATCCAAATCAAATTTATTTTTCTTTTTTTTGGGTAAAATTTTCTTAAATCAGGCCTACCAATTAACTATGTCGGTCTTTAGTTTTTTATTCTACAGGAAATCTGTTGTCGGAGAGGTCTAGTATAAGTGGATTAATGTCATGTCAACATAACATTAATTTTCAAGACACAAAGAAACAAAATCATGAGAGACAACTAAGCAAATGCTTCACGCGGTAAGGATAAAGATTATGATGAACAAACAAATTTCAAGATAAACTTCAATATGAAAAGATTAAGCAGATTAATCCATGGGTTTAGAGAAAGATTTGGTACAAACCTTCACAGAAACACTTGTTCACCTCCTGAACTGCTTCGTTCTTCATAACAGCATCCCATATAGCTTTATCAGATGAGAGTGAAACAACCATCCTCTGCAGAAGCAAAAAACCCAAAGTACATTGGCAATGAGACTATTTATTGGTAAGTGTCGATAAGGAATTATAAGACTGACAAGGCTGCAGTTTCTGTCTTTCTTTAATAAAGGGCAGATGATATCTGATGTTAACCAGTGTACATCAGTTTACAAATTATTCTTTACTGAAAAATTTATGGAAGAGAAGGTAAAACCCAAATAAGTATCTGACAACAAAATCATCAGACTAAAAAAGGGAGACCCTGCCTGTGTGTAAGTTGTTGAATGCCAATTACAAGCATTTACAAGAGGAAGTAAATAAAATCAATTGTTGAAACTATTCCTTGTTCCACCATCCTGAATTCTAAATGAACTTATTCCTTAATTCTTGCTGTATCATGCAGATTGTCACAGCAAATTCTGTCACAAGCTTACTCACTAGAGAAAAGCTGATGAAATTAGCAGGAACAAAGGAGTAATCCAGAAGTTTATTTCACCTGAATAGATGGACTTATCTTCGGTAAATTGAATGCATCATAAGCTTTCTCACATTGTTTCGACTGAGAAGAGTTTGAGCTGAAAAGATGCATCCCAGGTTCAATCCAATCAGACTCAGATTCTGTGGAGGATTCAGCTGACCAACCTCTTTCAGATTCATCAGCTGAAACATTCTCCTTCTCAACCTGAGGCAATGTGACTTGGTACAAGAAACCTACCACCATATACGTTGAGGATCAATTATATCTAATCAAGAAGGAGAAGAAATTTGTATCATCAAGCATGATTAGGGGGTTCAGAATTAAAACGAAAATGGCATGAATATGTAATGTCATAACCGTACTGTTTAAACTAAATGCAAATGTTATAAATGTTGTGGTTCCCAGTTTCTTTTGCAAGCTTGAAAGAAGTCGAATTTGTTTCAAGTATTAAATACATTCATTTAGAATTCCTTTCTTAATCGGAGTGTTGCAGACTATGTGCAAGTTTCTACAGACATAACAGTAACAGCTTACCGCTGAAGAGCGGACACCGCCTCCTATCCTTTCGACGGCACCGTCTCGAACACGTGCCGCTCCGACGAGACCCCAGGCTCGTCGGCCACTCCCGAATCTCCGCGTTCCCAATCCGCTCCGTCCGCGAACCACGGAAGCGAGCTCCATGCTCTGGCCGATGCTGAGGTCTACGGGGGCGACGACACCACGACGCCGCGCGTAGGCTTCGCGGCTCGCCCGGCGCCCTTGAGGTCGCCGCCGCCGACCTGCGTTCCCACCGCCCGGAGCTTGCGCCCTCCACTCGTGTCCGTCGACTTCCTCATCGCTCTCACTCTCCTCGTCGACAGAGGAATGAGGGGGGGGGAGGTGGGGAGGCTTTTATTCAGTTGCGAGGAGCAAGCAGTCGGGTGCTAACTACGGCGCCGTGGAGTCGTTAACTTGTATATTATAGTGATCAACGACCTAATTTATGGAGGTAAGTAATTTATTTACGAATATATAAATATATAATTTATTTCCACTTAATAAAAATATTACCTCATAATGGCTTAAGATATAATTTATTGTGTCACCTGTGCTGCTATCGTATGGGGTGTAACAAGATTTGAAGTGTAGGAATAAATAAGGTATTTGAATCATGGGCATCACTTTGGGTCGTCGGGTAGCAATTGTTCGCGAATTATTTTAGCACCTCAATAATGGATTTTTTTTTTTTTCTTCCCGGACACGAGGCATCGGGTGCTTTCGGTTCGCATGGTGCGTCCTCGTCGGATCGAATCGGCCGCTACCTCTGAAATGGAAATAGTGCGTGATGGTGATGTGTTGTTGAACATGAGACAGAATGCCCTCACAAGAAACGTTACATGTTTCATGTTACAACACGTCGACTTAGCTCAGGACACGAGGCCAGTCAGAGGACAATGCGTCGCGAGGAACGTTACATGTCAAGATCAACACATCATTCCTACATCACGTAGGTGGTGCATCTTCTCTAACTAACATTGTGCACCAATACTCTTCGTTAATAAATAAACAGCAATATATTGGTATTTGCTACAGAACATGAACAAAAAAACATCAGCTAAAATTAAGATATCACCAGTTGCGAATCCTAAAGATTTTTTATTAGCATGAATAATATATGCCCGTTCTTGCTACACGTAACACTTCCAGTCATAACGTCTGCTAACGATTTCTGATGCAGAAGAAAAAGCATTGTAGTTCAAACAAATAACATAGAAAATTCACTCAGCATTCCACAATGAGCCATCACTTGTAAAGAAACCACAAAAATAATAAGTGCATGCAACAATAAAATTATTAACCATCTACAAAGTCACTAAGGCCTGAAAGAAATACACGAAAATCCATACTGCATACTGTAATCAAATGTACCTTCTACAATGTTTGTTCTAACACACTGCCAGATGTAGTAAAAAAAAAAAAAACCTGCCCTTTGAAATCTCCCCAACTGGACCGAACAACTGGGCAAGACACTCGAAAGCAACTTTCCCTACTATTATTGCTTGACCTTGCACATAATCAATGCGTCCCAGGCAAGATAAAATATAACAGCAATAAGAAAAATAACAACAGAGAAGGAGGGGCAAAGATAACAAGGAACAATACATGTACCTTCTGCCAATTATCTTATCTGTGTAGGAGAGCAGAGCAGACCAGATGCATCAGCCCCTACCACTGCAAGCTCACAAACGGCACAAAGCTGCTCCTCAATGGTTGGCACAAACCGGGCCCCACAATAAGGGCAAGAAACATCCTTCTGGCCACGGTAGATTGGAACAAAAGTTGCCCCACAAACCATGAATGGGTTCCTGTAATCATAATTAAGCTGGTTAACATCTTTCTTGTCAGCACAATGTTGCAGCAATTGCCTAGCCTTTTTTGCTTGGGCTTCTGTTGGGCTGTTCTCCAGGAGCATCCTGGCAAAATTGGCTGCTGTGGAGCAGTTCCCTCCCTTGTAGCAGATAGTCATAGCGCTTGTGAGGACAAGCCTCATATGGATCTTCTGAAGCTTACAATTTGTAAAATAGGCTGCCAGCTCTTGCTGTCGAACAAAATTGTCTTTGATTTCCTTTCTTTTAAGCTCAATTTTCAAACCTAGAACATACTCTCTGCCTATCTCAATCAGCTCCTTCACTTCATCAACTTCCCTCCTTGAGTCGACAACAATAAGGGGGATAGCGTGCAAAATATTAAGAAATTGACGCAAAGCATCAGGGAACTTTCCTTCCGTTGTGGCTCGATAAGCTGCCTTAAGTTTCTCATCCATCTGTGAGAACTTTAATACAAGTGCTGGTGGACCCCTTACATTGGGACTAGCAGCCTCACTCCACCCTTTTTCAACAGCAAGAGAAATAACTGGCGCAGTAGAAAGAGCACGCAGATAGGTATGACTGCCTGCATGAAGATCCATGAATAATGGCTTCAATGGTGCAAAGTTCTTTATAGCCAACTGCCGGCTGAGCAAGCGCATAGCAGTGTCAAAGTTTCCAGCTGCCACGTGTTCCCCAGCAAGAGATGATTTCTGGATCCAGATCTGACTAACTGGCATCCCAGGCGTAGGAGCAACAAATAAAGAAGAGCGAGAATTGCCTGCAGCTTTCAGTGTATCCACATCAGCTGGTAATTCCAGATCTTCCAGGTCCCACCCTCCTTCCTCTTCATTCTCTTCAATTGCTTCACCATCCTCAATATCTGCAACTATGTCACCATTCTGCATCGCTCCCTCGATGTCAACAATGTCCAGTTCCTCGTCACCCCAGTCAGCACCAGCAGCATCCTCTTCCTCCTGTCCTGCCCTCCCGGAATCCAAACCATTATCAAATATACCTCTCATTACCCTTAGTAATGGCCAATCCCCACAGCACATGAGTGGTGCAGGAGGCAGTAGAAGAGATCGTGGTTTTCCTTCTGGTACTGAAGGAAGATTCTCTCCCAACTCAGTGGCAAGCCTATCAGCAACCTCCTTCAATCCATGAGTGGCTGCTGTAACATATGCAAGAGGCAAATGACCAGCATTCTCCAATATTTTGACACGTTCCTGAACGTCGCCAAGATACAGTGCATTATGGAACTGGCCCATGACATCGTTCTTAATTTCAGCTATTTTCAGCATTTTGGAGAGTTTTTCTGTGTTCCCTGTTATAAGATAAAGAAATGATAGTCTCTCAAAGTTCTTTGTCCTCTGATATGCATATTCCACAATGCTAGTGTTTCCTTGTCGAAGGGCCTCAATGCCCAACCTGTACCAATGGTCTTTATCATCGATTTCCTTTGCTGAAGCAACAGCAATTTGAATATTACCACTCTCAAGAGCCAGGTTAAACCGGGTCTTCTCATCCTTGACAAAATGGAGAGCAACTTCAGGAAAGCCTTTCAGTTGCAGATACGCAATTACAGCCTGCCCACATAACTGTGAATTCCTGATCATACTCATGACAAGATCATATCTTTTTCGCAGGAGGGAAAGCTTGAAGATGTACTCCGTAGCATCAATTGATATAACCTGGTTCTTCCCATCACGATCCAAGCAATAGATATTGCTTCCAGATACCTTGGTTATGTAAATAGGAACTTCCAGAGTTCTTATGATTCCACTATCCCCATTAGGCAGGCAGTACTTGATGTGATTTAATGTCGTGTAAATGAAGACACCATTATCATCCCAGGCACCACTTTTTACACGAATAGTCTCATGCAGTGTGCAACGATGCACTAGTTTCTTATTAGCAATGACTATAGCATGTTTACCAAGCAACGCAACAGACTCCATGTCACTTGACCAAATAATGTACTTGACAGATGGAGCCTGCAGCTCGCCAAGGACAACCCTCTGCTGAAGATCAAAGATGGCCACCCTGTCCTCAGCTCTGCACAATACATTACCTGTCCCAGCATAAAATATTGCATCACTAGCAATTGGAAGAAGACTCTTCTTTATAACCTCATTTTTCAGGTTTTTCACCACCACTTGATTACTACTCCTGTCCAGAACAGCAAACCTATTGCGGGCTATAAAAACCGCCGATCCACCAGCTCCTTTTTTTGCATCCTGCATATAGTCACTCCTGCCAGATGCATCTTTAGGAACAATATATAGCTCATAAGATCCGCCATCCACATCTGAACAAATCAAGACAGCATTCTCGGTAGGGCTATAAGACAATGTTCTAGGTCCCTGGTTTAAGCTGACAGAACCAGGCTTTCTTATAGGAACAACCTGATTATCCTTCTCGGTTGAGAACTCATATAAGCGCAAGAAGCGATCTTTGACATAGAATAGAGTATCACCACTGACAGAGAAAGCAGGGCGTTCTCTCTCCAACTTGAAGACGATCATGCCGCTATCATGACCAGCCGCAAGAAGGTTCATTTCTGGATGCGCAGAAAGAATCCAGAAGCGGTCATGCTCACGTCTAATTGTCTGAATACCTGTGCGTTTGTTACTATCCCAGATGCGAATGCTTTTGTCCTCTGAGTTGGATACAATGACTTCCATCTTTGCATGGAACATCACGCAAGAGACGTTGTTTGTGTGCCCTCTCAGTGTGTCCACCTCCCAAGCCTTTGAATCTGTTCCACCAGAAGAGCATGCTTACATTAATGCATTTCTAGACTCATTAATTTTAGCAATATAACAATGGATTTGAGTACTTATCCATATAGACTGTACCAGTCACTACATGCTAGTTCAACAGGATTCCGGGGCAAGTATTAGTATGGTATTTGATTAATTAAGACCAACATTATCATAATTAACCCATCAGTCATCCACCAAATCATTATATTCTCATAATAAGATTAAGAACATAAGCATGACCCTCCAACGAGGGCCATATGATATTAATAAGTTCCAGGGTTTATTAAAATATTTCGTTTATTCTTTCAATTTAATTTTCTGAAAATCAATTTAACGTAAACTTGCCAAGTTACCATTCATTCGCCACAGTTTCACTTGCCGATCATCAGCGCCGGAAACAATAAGGGGCAAAGTAGGATGGAACGATGCCCAATTGACCCCACGATCATGACCTTCCAAGACATACTTGACAACTGCATCAATTCCCCCAAACAAATCTGTGTTCATCTGACTCAGACGCAGAATGTCATCAGCTGGTGCCACCTTCTTCCTCAGAGCACCAATATCCCAGACACGAATAGTCTGATCAAGGGAAGCCGATACAACCAGGTCCTCCTTCGGATGGAATGAGGCACACATGACATAGTGATTGTGCCCGGTCAATACAGAAATGCAGGTTCGTGATTGCCAGTTCCAAAGCCTAATTGTTTGATCATCACTAGCACTAACAATCCAGGGGTGCTCATCATGGAATTGGACCGTGCGGATGTAATCAAGGTGCCCAAGAAGGGTAAACAGACAGCGGTGAGTCTTATAATTCCAGACCTTGATTTTGTAATCATCCCCTGCACATATAACATAATTGCTATTTAGAAATGTATTATTCACAACAAGTTCTGATATACTACTATCGGAGAAGAAACTAACGTAAATTAGAACATGATCCTTCACATTGCAACAAGGACCAAACCAAGTTCAACAATTTGGATTAGTTTTTGTGATAACTCCAGGCCATAGTTTCATGATCATGCCCTCCAATATAACCTGAGTGTTAGCTAGATACGTACAAAGAGTATTCTCTATTATCCTAACATAACCTTGCCGGACAAATGATCCCAAGAAACATAAATAATCCATAATATCGTCCAAGACTAGTGGATGAATGATCCTGAACTATCATGATAACAAAGTATTAGTTCCATATACAAAGTAATGTTGAGCAAAATATGATCATTCAGTTGTAACAAAGTTCAAATCAAACTTCAATCACTGAATATAAAACCTCAGACGAGACTCGGAAGCATAAGAATCTGCTAGATAAAGCCCAACCAAATGCAGTTCATGGAATTTCCAATTAATACACAAGATCCCATCGCTACAAGCAACACCAAGCCCTAAATTCTTCACGGCGGCCCAGATCTAGATCCAGAATCGACATGCAAAGTCGGTACCACCCAAATCAGGGAAAAACAGGTCAGATCGAGCATCAAGAGCAAGTATATGGTAACCACACCACAAAAAGAACACATCACCTCCAGAGACGAACAGGGGCTGCGACTTATGGAAGTGGACGCCGCGAACGGGCCCGTCGTGCTCGTCGAACCGGTCGATGAGGGTGCCCATCCGGTAGTCCCATAGCTGGATCACGCCGCTGTGAAGGCTGGCAAGGACCCAGGGGCGCTTGCTGTGGAAGCTCAGCCCCTTCACCCGGTTGCTCTTGGTCTCGAACTTGGTCAGCATCGCGGGCTTCCCCTCTTCGAACCCTCTTCACCAAGAGCCTGCAAAGTCAGAGATCGGTCCAAATAAACTAAATCATAAGGGCAGAGTTAGCATTAGGGTTGGGTCGAAGAACCCAGATCTAGAGAGAAGAGATCGACCTCAGAATCTCGGATCCAGATCTAGAGAGACAAGGGAAGCAGAAGAACACGAGAAGGGATTCGGAGAGGCGCCCGGCGCCGCCTCAGCCGCCGGAGATGGGATAGCGGTCGCCGCCAAGGGAGGGGGAGAAGAGATCGCGCCACAACGAGGTCTCTCCCTCTCACACCGCCACTCTCCTCGTCTTGTGCTCTCTCTCTCTCTTTTCTTTTCGTTAATATTAATCTGTTTGATATATTTTTGACGCGAATTTTAAACGTTATTTGGAGATCCAATAACCCGAAGCGGTGCGGTAACTTCTGCCCAAAACAATAAAATTACAGGGGATTTAATTGAAACGGTAATTGGATCCGTCCAATAGTTACTATTCCAAATTCCAACGGCTTCCACTCGGATCCACAACACGGTCAAATGGATCCGATATATCCACAAATTCAAGTGCACATTCATTAATTGTGTATATAAATTAGTGCAATTGATTTAATCTTACTTTGATTCCCTTCGTTTGCATCGCACAGGTATTTACACTTGTGTTCAACTTGAGTGGCCAAGAAAGCCTGCTATGTATAATGATCAATCTATCAATATTATTCGTAACAATTATGTATAACACCTACTTCTTTAAAATTTGTTGAGACGAATCTTTATAATACTTTACTTTCTTAGTATTTTGAAAATGATATTTGGGATTTTAACCTTATGTTATAATTGTTTGATGATATTATAAGCAAACATGATACTTAATATTAAATTTCATCCTGTGCTTTATGATGATTAGAGAAAATGATATATGTTAGAGTAGTTTTTAATTTGTCCGAGATAAAAGATGATTGAGACTTAGTTGGTCTTTCTTCAAGTCTTATATCTCATAATGAAACTTGTCGAGTCGCTTGTCCATAACTTAAAAAATTATATAATGAGCATTCTAAAACAAAGCTGCTTAAGTTAGTAATCTAGTCATGTAACTTGAACTCAGATTGTTTAACATGTATTGAGTGTAATTGTATGGCCCCTATTATAGAAGCATGAGAACCCATCAAAACCACCCTCGCTAGTGTTGAGATGTTACATTCGTTTGTTTGATTAATTGAAATTGTTATCGGTTGATATTGGGTTGTTATAACTGTTTGTTATACTGTTTATGTGATATTAGTTTAGCCATGCGGAGAAAAGATCATTACTAAGCATAGAGTGATAATGATAGCATAAAGTCCTGATGGGTCAACCATGTAGAGTGCTTAGTCACAAAAAGTGTCGATGGGTTAGCCACATAATTTTTACCATAGCACATGTCCCTCCCCCCACTTCACGAGCTGAGAAGCGTCATGGATAACTAGTCGAGAAGTACAATTCGATTGATAAATATCATTGGTGCAAAAGATGATGGAATACCCGACTTGAGTTATCTGACTGGATATGCTCGACTCAAGTTGTTGGACTCAGTATGCTTGGCTTGGTATGTCCGACTCAATTATACCGATGTGACATGCTGGTGGAGTAATCTGATTGGGCATAGTGACACATAGGGATGATACAATCGGGTATGTTGACATGGTAGGCTGGTACGATGAGTGTGGTGGCACCATGCAATGTGCAATGTATGGATGAGGCCAAGCATGGTAGCACGCTAGGTTAGTTCCTTCAGGTATGTCAACACAGGGGACCAAAAGGCTGGGAGGCCAAGGGCAATGGTATGTAAAGGGCCAATGAAGTTGGCCATAGTGGTGCATAAAAGGCCAGGAGACCAAGTGTGGTGGTATGCAAAGGGCCAATGAAACTAATCACAATAGTGCACAAAGGGCCAAGTGATCGAGTATGGTGGCGCACAAGGGGCCAACGAAGTGGGGCATAATGGCGCATGAAGGGCTAGGAGGCCAAGTGCAATGGTGCATAAGGGGCTAGCGAAGTTAGGCACTACGGTGCATGAAGGGCTAGCAGGGCAGGTGTAGTGGCGTGTACAGAGATAGTGAAGTCACGCGTGGCTATGCAGAGGGCTAGTGTGATTGTTATGCAGTGCTGTAGAGGACTAGTGCAATCGACAAGCAATGGCACAAAGGACGAGCTATGGGCATGTATAGAGCATTCCTCTTCTTTGGCGGATGAGAGAGTACAAGCCGATCAAAACATGATTTGACAATTGATAATGTGTCATACCCGCTTGTAGCAAAAGGGAAGGTGGCATAGTAATCATTTGTTGTCTGGCCACTACATTGATCATGGTAGATCCAGTGTGATCTCTTTGACAATCTAAATGACCTTTGTGTTAGAAGAATTACATTATGTGTCATGGACACACTAGATGATGCCATGTGGCCCCACTTTCTTTGAAGAGCTTATGAGCCGAACAAGCAATCAGGTAAAGGAGGCACTGCTAGTTACATGTGCCTTGTAAGCCAATCACGTGAGTGATGACACGTGTGACACACTACATAATCTTTTTACTATGATTAATATTGGTATATTCTCACATTATATTATTTGTTACATATATATTGTGATGTCCTTGGTTCTCTGCAATGAGAATTGGATCGTGATGAGATCACGATAATGAGATTAATTCACCTTTAAACACAGATCCTAAATAATCCCGGTCATAGGTTACTCGAGAGGGTCATTGAGATAACTGGACAGGTCAGTGTACATATACCCGTCCATATGATGGAGGCGGCTGGTCTCATAGCCACTTATGTAGAGACACTAAGGATATAGTACAGGTGCTCATTAGAGAATGAGTTCACTGATTAATCTACTTATGAAATATTATATGGTTAATGATACATAATGTCAGACAACGATTCCATAGTTCCAGTTATGTATCTGATCCTTAGACTTGAGACACCAAGGATGTCTTGTATGAGTACTCCTTTCTTTGACGCCAGACTTACAGGTTTGGAAAGTTCCAGATCTGGTACAACTGGTTATCGAGATTGGTAGCTAACCTTATGAAAGCAATTGAGTGTCAATAGAGGATCATCTACTCTCAGTATCACGAGAGGAATATCCCATATGTGCTTGCTCAAATAAATCCATGGCCAGGGTTATTCAGATTGAGAGAGAAGGAGTTCTCTAGTAGTATCCGAATAGAGCAAGACAAACTGATTCCATATGTGACCTGATAGTACCATATCCAATATACGACCTCTGAGATATTATTTGAATGAGAGATTATAGATACATGTCCTTGGTGCTTATGGAATGCTGTATGGTTAATGATACCTAATGTTAGACAGCGATTCCACAGTCCCAGTTATGTATCTGGTCCTTAGACTTGAGATACAAAGGATACCTTATATGAGTACTCCTTTCTTTGACGCCAGACTTATAGGTTTGGAAAGTTTAAGATCTAGTACAGTTGGTTATCGGGATTTGTAGCTAACCTTATGAAGGCAATTGAGTGTCAATATATGATCATCCACTCTTGGTATCATGAGAGAAATATCTCATATATGCTTGCTCAGACAAATTCCTAGCCAGGGTCATTCAAATTGAGAGAGAATGAGTTCTCTAGTAGAATCCGAATAGAGCAAGACAAACTGATTCTGTATATGACCTGATAGTACCATGTCTAATATACGATCTCTAAGATATTATTTGAATGAGGGATTATAGATACATAGTAACTATATACAGACAGGTCCGATGGATTTGATCCCCCCTGTACCGTCTAGGGACTATGGTGTAGTGGCCTAATATGTCCATAGTCGATGAGTCGAGTGAATTATTATGCGGATAATAATTCACTATATCAGAAGGAGTTTTGATGAGAGTGGCTCACGACCAGCTCGGTATCAGGCCTAGAGGGTCACACATATATGGTGGATACTTCAGCAAATAGAGGATTGGATGAAGATCCAATTAGCCCCCTATTCTCATTAGATGAGACCCTATGCTGATGGGATCCTTGCTTAAGGCCCGATTAGAGACCAAGGAGATTATTGGATAGAGATCCAATAATACAAGGTTAGTGGGTTGTTGGATGGAGATCCAACACCAACTAAGGCAGGAGCCCTAGGGTTTTTGGTGGCCCTCTATAAATAGGAGGGGCGACTCATGGTTGATAGGCTGCAGCATTAGCCACCACCTCCTATTCTCCTCCCTCCATCTGATCAAGAGTTGCAAGATCAGATTGGAGGAGTTTCACTGCAGAGATCCATCTTGTGGATACCGCTAGAGAGAAGGACGCTTGACCTCCTTCATCTTCTCCATCCAGATCTGGAATATAAAGATATACGATCTCCCTAGGTAAAATCAATCTCTCACACATCACGTTTTTTTTTATTTTTACGATTTTTCTCGCGATCCCAATCTTTTGCATGATGATTTGATCTACGTGGGAAACTGGTTTTTGTTTTGATTTTCGCTACGCATGTGCACCTTCTGAGGTTTTCTAACAATGGTATCAGAGCCAAGATTTTCGTGCGAAAGATTGATTTTAAACTGCGTGTGATTAGATTGAATCGTGTAGAATCGTTCTACATATTCTTGTTGCGTTTACGCAGCGAAGACAATGAGGAGGAGGCGGGGCATGGCGACCACCGCAAGGCGGCCACCAAAGCCCCCTATAAAGGCGGCGCGCTGAGGCGGCCACTCCAGGGGCAATGCCGTGGGCACGATCGCCAGCCGATGCAAGGGCCTCCCTCATGGCCCTACTAGGGGCGGTGGTATCGCCACCTTCCGCCTCAAGGGAAATGACAGTGCGAAGGGGCAAAGAGAGGGCTAGGGCATCTTTTTGAAAAAAGTATGATCCTACCCCTTTGAATTTCAAAAATTTCGAGTACTGTCCTCATGTATAAAATTTTAAAAATACCCTCAATGATTTTGAAAATTCCAAGGACTACCCTCATGTACAGAATTATGAAATACTCTTGACAATTCTAAAAATTTCGAGGACTCTCATTTCATCCAGAATTATGAAAATGCCCTTGATAATTCTGAAAATTCCAAGCATGTCATGATTTTTAGAAAATAATTAATTAAATAATTTAATTAATTATTATATATATCTAGTAATCGTACATATGATGTGATGTACATATGATGTATGATGTGGATGGATGATCATGAGCCATGTGTTGTAATGTGTGTAATTGTGATTATTATTATTATTAGGGCCTGCGAGCCTATGTTTTTTCTCATTTATTATTGGGTCTGCGTGCTTGTGATTATTTGTAATTACATAGAGAGGGGCAGTAGGAGCGTAGAGGTGACAACGGGACTCATGATGTCGTGGCGGGAGATTATGACGCATGGTGATGCGACGATCCAACGGAATCGATGATGACGAGATCAACAATCACAGGGCATAGAGATGCGCCAATGCACACATAGATCCTATTGTGAGTGATTAGGCCCATTGGCTCGGGCTTAATTATATTAGGTGATAGCTCATGATCATCTGGTATGGCTTGCATATATAATATGTTATACACCTACTAGATATATGTATATATATTTGCATTCGATGTAGATATATATTAAATATGTATGTGTGTGACATGACATATTAGGAGATCGATACGAAACAAAAACCCCTTCTACGATAATATTAAGTTGGTAAGTGTGAGGCAATAAGATTGACCCATGTGGCCTTCCATCATTATAAGAAGAAATTGAATCACAACATAGGTTGAGTTGGTCGAGTCCCTCGAGGCTCACCTATCTACGTGATCGAATTCTTGCCTACGACATAGAGATGTCACAGGTGACCTGAGAACATGGTATACTTGGTCGAGTCCCTCGAGGGCATATCACCGAATCAAACTCATCTTGTAATGATGGTGATGACTTAACTGAATATCATGGTTGGTCGAGTCCCTTGAGACCATGATAATTCGGAGGATGAAAGTGATGGGAATCATAAGGAGTTGTGATCGGCAATAGTTGCCTACCATTTGGACTTAGTGTAATTGGTCGAGTCCCTCGAGGTTGCACTAAGATGCCAATTAGATCCTGATCCCCACTAGGAGTCTGTCGGAGACTTCCATCTCACGTGTCGAGGGTGTCGCGTGATTCGTTGAAAAAATAGTGGGAGTACATTAAGATAGAAATTCATATCATAATTGATATTTTTTATAAAATCTGTATGTTATTTATTTTTGTTATATCTTGCTTTGTAAGAAACATGTCGTTCATAAACCCCCTACGTGGCATACTTGATGCTAACCGCCTACTGGTCCAAACTATACAGATTAGCTCTGTAATTTGAGAATTGTTCTCATGGCGTAGAAAATCGTATATATCCTTGATACAATTCTACCCATACCGGAAGAAGGGGCAAGCGAGGATGAGATTGCTCACTATGTGAAGTATATAGATGATTCCACATTGACAAAATATTATATGTTTGCCTCCATGACTCCTGAGTTACAAAGGCAATATGAAAGCATGGATGCAGATTCTATCTTTCTTCATCTCCGCCAACTATTTGAGAAATAGGGAAGAACTTAAAGATATGAGATATCTAAGAAACTCTTCCAAGCCAATATAACAGAAGGGACATTAATTGAGAACCATATCCTAAAGATGATAGAGTGGATCAAGAAACTCACAGGTCTAGGAATAGTCATAGAGGATAACATGTACGTTGATATTATATTTTAGTCCTTACTAGATTTCTTTTCTCACTTCATCATGAATTTTAATATGAGCAAGTTTGAGGTGACTCTTCCTGAGCTCCTCAATATGTTGAGGAAGCTGAGAGTGCCATCAAGAAGGAGAAGCTAATTCTTTATATTGGTGAGACCGAAAAGAAAAGGAAGGCCAGTAAGACCCTTAAGAAGGGTGAGGGCAAAGAAAGACTAGGTAAGACAAAGGTTACCAAGAAATACCCGGGAAAGGACAAAGGACAATGCTTTCACTGTGGCCAAGATGAACATTGGAAGAGGAACTGCAAGGACTACCTGGTAGAGAAGGCGAGACAGAAGCTTGAAGAAGCTTCAGATATATTCATAATCAGACTCCACTTGTTAGATTTTCATGATAACACATAGGTATTAGATACCATGAGTGTTTATCATATCTGTAATTCGTTGCAGGTTCTGGCAAGACCTAGGAGATTGGCTAGAGGCGAGATGGACCTCAAGATAGGCAATGGAGTAAGCGTTAATGTAGTTGTTATTGGAGATGTCACCCTACATCTACCTAGTAGAGCTATTATTGTATTAGATGTATGCTCTTTTGTTCCCTCTATTATCAAAAATATTATTTCTATCTCTTATTTGATAATTAATGGATATAAATTAGTTTTTGAGAATAATAGTTATTCAATAATTATGGATGATGAGATCATCACTAGAGGGACCCTTATAAATGGCTTATATGTGTTAAACACTTCTTCACATATCATGAATATAAATATGTCTAAGAGGTGAGGTGAATAATGCATACATATGGCATTGTAGGCTAGGTCATATACATGAAGGAAGAATTCAAAAGTTGCTGAAAGATGGATACTTAGATCCATTTGACTATGAGACATATGCAACTTGCGAACCTTGCTTTCGTGGGAAGATGACCAACTCTCCTTTTAGTGGAACTGGAGAGAGAGCCACCGAGTTATTGGAACTCATACATAGTGATGTATATGGTTCCATGTCGACTCAAGCTATAGGTGGCTTCTCATACTTCATTACATTCACTGATGATTTCTCTAGGTATGGACACGTGTAATTAATGAAGTACAAATCTAAGGCCTTCGAGAAATTCAGGGAATATAAGAATGAGATAGAGAACCAAATTGGAAAGAGTATTAAGACTCTTCGATCAGATTGAGGAGGAGAGTACTTGAGTATGGAGCTCACCCATTTCCTCAAGGACAATGAGATTCTATCCCAGTGGACACCTCATTATACACCTCAGCTCAATAGTGTATCAGAAAAGAGGAATCACATGCTGTTAGACATGGTGTGATCCATGATGAGTTTCACTAACCTACCCGTTTCATTCTGGGGGTACGCCCTAGAGACTGCAGCTTACCTTCTGAACAGAGTTCCATCAAAGTCAGTAGTGTCTACACCATATGAGATATGGAAAGGAAAGAAACTCAATCTTTAGATTGTTAAGATTTAGGACTGTCTTGCCCACGTTCAAAGACACAATCCCGATAAGTTGGAATCAAGGACAAAATGGTGCACTTTCGTGGAATACCCAAAGAAACTTGTGGGTATTATTTCTATCATCCCGAGGACCAAAAGGTCTTTGTTGCTAAGAGAGCTATGTTCCTTAAGAATGAACACATTCTTGGTGGAAATAGTGGGAGTAAAATAAAATTGAGCGAGGTTGGAGAACCTAACTCAAGCACCATTCAAGAGCCCGAGTCTATTCAGGTACCTAACACACAAGTTCCAATTTTACATAAGTCTAATAGAGTATCTCACCCTCTTGAAAGATATGTGGGACATATCAGTGAAGATGACTCTCAGGATGTTGATCCTCAGACCTACGAGAAGGCTATTATGAGTATAGACTCCGAGAAGTGGCAAGAAGCCTTGAATTCTGAGATGGATTCTATATACTCTAATAAGGTTTGGAACCTTGTGGATGCACTTGAGGGTATTGTACCCATCGGCTGCAAATGGATCTTCAAAAAGAATATCAAATTGGATGGAAATGTGGAGACCTATAAAGCAAGGTTGGTAGCTAAAGGATATCATCAAAGACAAGGAGTTGACTATGATGAAACATTTTCACCTATAGCCATGCTTAAGTCCATTAGAATTATTTTGGCCATTGCAGCACACTATGACTATAAGATCTGGCAAATGAATGTCAAAACGATATTCCTCAATGACAATCTTGAGGAAGAGGTATATATGATACAACTAGAGGGATTCGTATCTAAAGAGAGTCCAGATAAAGTGTGTAGGTTACTTAGATCCATTTATGAATTGAAGCAAGCTTCCCAAAGTTGGAACATAAGATTTGATGAGGTGATCATATCTTATGACTTCATTAAGAACGAAGATAAGTCTTGTGTGTACAGGAAGGTAAGTGGAAGCGCTATCACCTTCTTGGTGCTATATGTGGATGACATCCTAATCATTAGGAATGATGTAGGAATTCTCTCCACAATAAAGGCTTGGCTATCTAGAAATTTCTCCATGAAAGACTTAGGGGAACATCCTATATTTTGGGAATCCGAATATATAGAGATAGATCTAAATATGATGCTTGGCTTGTCCCAGTCTAGGTACATAGACTCCATTGTTAAAAGGTTTGGCATGAAAAATTCCAAGAGAGGTCTCATACCGATGAGACATAAAATATCACTTTCTAGGAGTATGTCCTCAAAGACTCTTGAAGAAAGGGTAGACATGGATAAGATACCTTATGCCTCAGTGATAGGGTCTATCATGTATGCGATGCTATATACTAGGCCTGATATAGCATATGCTCTGAGTGTCACGAGCAAGTATCAGACAGATCCAGGTTTAGAACACTAGAAGGCAGTAAAGTGTATCCTTAAGTACTTGAGAAAGACTAAAGATCTTTTACTGGTATATGGAGGAGGTAGCCCCCAGGTTGAGGGCTACACAGACTCAAGTTTTCAGTCTGACATTAATGATAGCAAATCAAATTTATGGTATATCTTTACTGTGAATGGAGGAGCAATATGCTGGAAAAGTTTTAAGCAAGATACTACTGCTAACTCGACCACAGAGGCAGAATATATTGCTGCAGCAAAAGCAGCAAAGGAAGGGGTATATGGATGAAGAAGTTCATCAAAGATTTGGGAGTCATACCAAGCAGCATAGAACTAATTCCCATATACTACGACAACAATGGGGTGATAGCTCAAACGAAGGAACCCAGGTCTCATCAAAAGTCTAAACATGTTCTACAGAGGTTCCATCTAATAAGAGAGATCATAGCCCATAAAGATATAGCAATAGAAAGAGTTCCATCCGAAGATAACATTACAGATCCACTGATGAAGCCGTTGGCTCAAATTGTATTTGAGCATCACAGGGGTCTGATGGGAATCAGATACATAGGTGATTAGCTTTAGGTCAAGTGGGAGATTGCTAGTTATATGTGCCCTGTAAGCTAATCACGTGAGTGATAGCACGTGTGACACACTGTATAATCTTTTTACTTATGATTAATATTGACATATTCTCACATTATATTATTTGTTGCATGTATATTGTGATGTCCTTGGTTCTGTGCAATGAGAATCGGATTGTGATGAGATCACGATAATGAGATCGATTTACCTTTAAATATAAATCCTAAATAATCCCAGTCATAGGTTACTCGAGAAGACATTGAGATAACCGGACAGATCAGTATACTATATACCCATCCATATGTTAGAGGCAGCTGGTCTCATAGCCACTTATGTAGAGACACTAAGGATATAGTACATGTGTTCATTAGAGAATAAGTTCACTGATTGATCTGCTTATGGAATGCTATATGGTTAATGATACCTAATGTCAGACAGTGATTCTATAGTCTCAATATACGGTAGAATCCGAATAGAGCAAGATAAACTGATTTCGTATGTGACCTGACAGTACCATGTCTAATATACGATCTTTAGAATATTATTTGGATGAGGGATTATAGATACATGGTAACTGTGGACAGACAGGTCCGATGGATTTGATTCCCCCTGTACCGTCTAAAGGACTATGACATAGTAGCCTAGTACATCCATAGTCGATGAGTCGAGTGAATTATTATGAGGATAATAATTAACTATATCAGAAGGAGTTCTGATGGAAGTGACTCACAGTCAGCTCAGTATCGGGCCTAGAGGGTCATAAATATATTGTAGATGCTTCAGCGAATAGAGGATTAGATGAAGATCCAATTGACCCATATTCTCATTAGATGAGACCCTATGCTGATGGGCTCCTTGCTTAAGATCCAATTAGAGGCCTAAGGAGATTATTGGATAGAGATCCAATAATACAAGGTTAGTGGGTTATTGGATGGAGATCACCCACTAAGGTAGGAGCCCTAGGGTTTTTGGTGGCTCTCTATAAATAGGAGGGGAGACTCACAGTTGATAGGCTGCAGCTTTAGTCACCACCTCCTATTCTCCCCCCTCCCTCTAAGCGAGAGTTACAAGATCAGATTGGAGGAGTTTCGCTGTAGAGATACATCGTATGGATACCGCTAGAGAAGAGGACGCTTGACCTCCTTCATCTTCTTCATCCGGATCTGGAATACAAGGATATATGATCTCCCTAGGTAAAATTAATCTCTCACATATCGTGGTTTTTTTTATTTTTATGATTTTTCTCACGACCCTAATCTTTTGCACGATAATTTGATCTATATGGGAAACCAGTTTTTGTTTTGATTTCTGCTACGCATATGATGCATCCACTGAGGTTTCCCAACAGGCACCACCTTTGGCCCCTATAAATAGTAATTTGCTACCATAGTTACTCCTCATTTTAGCTTGCAACTTGAACTCTTGTGAATAATACACTCAAAGCCACACAACAAAGGGTTTATGATGTCATCCTCAAACTTATCTTCTAACACTTTGGACTCGGATAGGTCATTGATCTTGTTATCACCCTTGGTGTTAGTAATAGGAACTTCAATCTCAGAAGGAATCAAGTCAACCACGCTGATGTGCCCCTCCCCCCGATAGAGGTGAATCCATCCTGTGGTGTAGCTCCACTACTTATGGTGAAGTCTCAGTAGTCTCGGTCTTATTGAATCTCAGATTTTAATGATGAAATCAATTGATGGGTTGCTGATCTATGACAAAGAGAGAATTACAATCAAATGTTCGGCCAGAGTCAAGTCTGGGCATCGGGTCGGGATTCGGACGATGTAGTGGGAATTCACCGAGAGACTCACTGGATGCTTGCTGAAGGTATCAGAAACTTGTCGGCAGTTCACCCAGAGCTCACCGAGGGGATCGGAGGCTTGTCGGGAGTTCGTCGGAAGCTTGTCAAAGGTATCGAAAGCTTACTGGGAGTTCATCAAGAGCTTGTCAAAGGTGATAGAAAGCTTACCAGGATGGCATCGGGAGTTCACCGGAAGAAGACCAAGAGACTCACCGGAAGATTACCAGAGGTTGCTAAAAAGCTTACCAGGAGTTAGGAGGGTTTTGGTTTGGACTTGATAGTCACATTGATTATAATTAATTAGTCGTAGTTAGTATCAGTTAAGGTTTGAGTCCTACTTGAGTTAGATTTGGATGGAATTCAAATTAACTCAAGTGAGACAAGCTGGGTCCACATTAGGATTGGATTGAGCTCATGTTGAACTCAATTTGTTGACCTGGAAAGGAGTCAACTTAAAGTACAAGTCGACATCAGAAAAGTGGAGGGAATTATTTTTTCAGGAATTTCGATGGTTGTACCACTGGTCGACAGCGGTTATACTGCCCAGGCAGCTATTGTACCACCCAAATTGGTGGTTGTACCACCATCGTTCAGTTTTCCAAGCACCTTTCAGCAATAGTATTGCCAGCGTCGACAATTATACTATTCGTACCTAGTTTTTCTAGATATGTTTAAATTTTTAGCTTTATTTCTGAAGTCAATTGGGGTGTATAAATATTTTAAATTTTTTTTCATTTAACACGACACATTGGGCTAGAAATTCTATGAAAAAATTATGTGCTAAAATTGTAAGAAAAAAGATAGAGGTAAGGGAGTGAGTGAAATAATTGTAATTCTTGTAAAGTCTCCCTTATGAGTTTATAAGGTTCCTCTCTTAAACCTAGAAAAAGAAAAGTAGGAAGTCTAAAGGTTTGATCTTCACCCAAAGAAGATTAATAGTGGACGTCGAAGGACCTCGAAGAAGAGTACTTGGGAGTAGACATAGGCCAAGTTGAGGCGAACCACTATAATTTGTGAGTGTTCTATTCTTGCCTTATTTATTGTTTCAATTACTCTTAATTAGCTTATAAATAGATTCAAGCATCATTTTTGTAACTTCTCTTAAATCATTTTCTTACTCATTTCTAATGAAATACAAAAAGGTACTTCCGATTTTTTTTTTTGTAAGTAAGGTTTTTGAATCGAGCACTTTCACTTTTGTACTAATTTAAACCCAAATACCACCACCGCCCCCCCCCGAATGCCAATTCATCCTAACAGGTCTCTAACTTGGAGATAATTTATAAGTTGTACCATATATTGATCAAGTTCGAGCTAGTACTTGCTCAATCGGATGATTTACCCTATGTGTCACATCATATATTTTGCACAAGCACAAATGCACAAGAGGCAGAGCTTCATTTCCCCCTTTGCCTATTTTTTGTTGAGACTTTCAATTATTAAAGGTTCTGGGCCAAATTCCTAATGCTTTCTTACGATATTTATCGAGGAATGCACGAGGACTCAGATCTCCCCGATGCTGACCTCATATTATCCTGCTATAGTTTATGCTTCATAGGATTTTTCCTCTTTACCTAACCTAGTTGTCAAGTGAAGGGTCCTCCAACCTCTTGTAAAAGTTGGAAGAGGAGATACTTTTTTATTTGTCTAAGAAATGGTTAGCCAATTAACTTAGATTAGTCTAACTGAAAGTTTTCCACTCTGCCCTTAGGTTTTGCATGGGTCAAAAAAAAGGGCAATTTCACATACTATATAAATCTTATCTAAGTCCATCGCCATCCTTTAGATGAGCGAACAATGACTTGTTAATACGGGCCTAAGCCCAACTCCTCGAGGTAGGAAGTTGGAGCTTTCATTTTCTTAAGGACTTGTTTTAATTGGCTAACTTTCAATCTTTCCTTTGTAAATATGGATCTACTGTTGAGAAATCTCATAATAAAACCAGAAATTAGATTTTTTAAAGAAAATATCAAGCTGTCGTGCGAGGGTTGGTGCACAAGAAACTACAAAACCAAAAATAATTCTACGTAACATGTGTTAGATGTAATACCTAGAGAGATCATATATCCCTACAAAATCTTAGATCCATGAAGGAGGGCACATATCCTCCTATCTATCAGTATCCACTTGGTGGAAGAAGTGACAATGCTCATCCTTCATAACTTAGAAAACTTTTAGCTTTTGCGCACCTTCTTCACAGCTTTTACGCACCATCTTGCATCAAGTGTGAAAGAACTCATTTCTTCTTTGTTGTCCTCACGTACCACAGAGAGAGGTGGTCGGCTAAGAGGAAGGGGGAGGGAGGATTATTAGAAGGGGTGAACAAAACTCAACTTGTCACTCGATAAGGCCTCTAGATCTTGACGAGGTTTCATGGATGCGAGGGAGAAACTTATCAAGGTGTCCCCTTTGAACCATATCTTTAATTTGATCCTTCAAGGCATAATAGTTCTAGATGTTGTGCTTGTGCTCCCAATGAAGATGACAATACTTATTCATATCTCTCCTCATAAATAGAGCTCTTAAAAGGCAAGACATCAATAAGAGTTTCTTCGCCTAAATTTGTATAAAGTTGTTGGTGTGAGAAGTACTGAGTGGTGTGAAATCTTGCTGGAGAGGGACTCAATCATCTCATGACATATCATTCTTCAATTTCTCCATTAAGTTCGGATGTGGGATTTTTTATTCTTTTACCATCTTCTTAGACACGCCCTTCCATTTACCAATGATTATGGGCTTTGCAATGATGTGGTGGTTGGCTTCTTACAAAAGCTTCGAAAAAATTATCAAGGTTTAAGTGATGACTTTGTAGAAAAACTTTGAGGGTTGGAGACCACTGATATATGTGTTGATGATTATGAAGGGGGCTGGGTCAGTTACCAAATGAACCTTGTCATTATACCTTCCTATATATCTTTCTAAGGATTCTTTTTCATCCTATCATATAGCTAAGAGAGAAGTGATGGGCTTCTTTGGGAGCCTATAACTGATGAAGTCAAGTTTAAATTCCTTGACTAATTATCTAAAAGAGGAGACTTACTTTAAGGGGAGCATGGTAAACCATTCATGTACTGCTCACCAAGGGTCATAGGGAAAGTTCAATAAATAAAAAAGTATGTAGTCCCATAGAGGGTCATTTGTGAAGTAAACGCAGTGATATGCAATATGTTCTTAGAGGTCAAATTTTCATTTATAAACATCCAATATGAGAAGTCTAAAGCCCTGGGAGATTATTTCTTTACTTATGTCTTTCTTAATATGAGATTATAAGTATGAATCCATCTTTAACTGGTTACCTTACTTTATTTCGCTGTGAATATATTTCAATTGTTGATCCATCCTAAGGTAGCCTCAGAGCCTAGTCGGGAAGTCAATGACTAAGCAACCGACTCATTCGAGAATTCTTGTTCTGGTGCAGGGTTTAGGTTTTGAGCTAATGGCGAGAGATGTGATTCGAGCAATACTTGGGCTTGAGCTAGGGAAGACTTAGCTACTAGGCTAGGAATAAGAATTGGTGATGGACCAAGAGGTAAGATTTGTAGAGTGAATATATGTGGAATATGAGGAGGAAGTTAAAGAAGATAGAGAACAACTATTTTAACTATTCTAGTCAAAACCTATATTTGCTGGAATAAGTATGAACATTTTTTTTATAAGAATAGCCATTGTTACAGGAGCTATAAGAGATGGCTAGATAATGGTTGAGTCTTGAAAGAGCCATTATAAAAGATAGGGATCTGACATGGGAAGAGGATTCACACTAGTAGACACCCCTAGTGGTTCTTGTTTTAGGATTATTGAAATTGGGGGATTCGACAAAAGGGCATTCTTGATTATTGGAGCCAGTCTATTGACATTCGAGCTATTCAAACCTTTTGGGTTTATCTAAGATGGACCCATAAGATTTTCTTTGGACATAGTAGTTGCACCTCTAGCACCAAATTGTTAAAGTAGTTTTTAAGTTGTCCAAGCTGGAAGCTGATTTGGATCCAGCCTGGTCCTTCTTCGAGCCTTCTCTCAAGATGCAACTCATCGAGTCAATTATCTATAACCTATTGGGAAATATCTGAGAGTATTACATGCGTAGCGAAAAATAAAAATAAAATCTAGTTTCTTAAATATAAAACATGGGATCGTCATGTGATGATCGAGAATATAAACTCATAAAATCATAAAAATCGCGTGGAGAAGTGAGACATTCTCACCTAGGGGAAATTACATATCCCCTTAAAACCGTAGATCATAGTCCGTGGAGAAGGAACTCTCGCAAACTCCTTTCTAGCGGTGATCCACATAGCAAACGACAACAGCGATGCAGCTCCTCGCATAGTGAGTTCTCTCCTTATGATCATGCACCACCAAACAATAGCAAACAAGAAGGGGTCGACCCTTCTTGCTATCCTCATATGCATAAAGGAGGCTCACAGTTGAAAGAAGATGAGCAGGAGGAGATAGGAGGCTGGCAGCTATAAGGGTTCAGCCTATGACCCTTTTAGCCCCTCTCCTATTTATAAAGAGTCCCTTTACTAACCCTAATGAATCAAACCTTAAAGGATATTGGATCTCTATCCAATTACCCCTAGCTCAATAGATACATCCCAATCCAAGAACCACTATAAGCTCTATTAGGTCTCACCTAATGGATATATTAAAATAGGGACTTATTGGATATCTCAGATTCAATCTTTTATTCGTTGTGTCGTCGACTATATGTGTGTGACTCTCTAGGCCCATTACCGAGCTGACCGTGAGTTGCACTTGTCAGAACCTCTTATGACTTCGTGAAGTATTATCCTCATAATAATTCATTTAACTTATCGATTATAGATGTACCAGACTATTATATCATAGTCCCCAAACAATATAGGGGCATCTAATCCATTGGACTTATTTGTTCTCAATTACCATGTATCTATAGTTCTTCATCCATTAAATATCTCAAAGACCATATACTAGGCATGATATTGTTTAGGCCCATACAAAATCTATCTGAGTCTCACTTTTATCAGATTCTTTCTGAGAAATCTTTCTCCCTAAATCTGAAACCCACTTTTATCAGATTCTCTAATTTGATTGACCCTGGCCAGAGATTTGCTTTAGTGAGAACACACGAGATATTTCTCTCATGATATAGAGAGTGGATGAATCTCTATTGATACCCAATTGTCTTTGTAAGGTTGGTTGTCATTCCCAATGATCATCCGTACTAGATTTAGAACTTCTAGGCCTATAAGTCTAATATCAAATAATAAAGTACTCAAATAAACATCCTTACTATCTAAGTTTAAGGACCAGATATCCAACTGAGAATATTCCCATATAAATAGCTATGAGACCAATCGCCTCAATCATATGGATGAGTATCTAATATAGTGATCTGTCCATTTATCTCGATATCCTTCTCGAGTAATCTATGACAAGAAATATTTAAGCTCTGTATTTAAAAATAAATTAGTCTTATTATTATGATCTGATTATGATCCAAATCTTATTATGCAGATCTAAGGACATTACAATATATTCATTATCCAAGATAAAGTGAGAAAATATCAATAATAATATTAACTAAAAGAGATTATGCATCATATCACATATGTCATCACTCACGTGATTGATTTGCAGGGCACATGTAACTAGCATAACCTACAAAATTGTATTGGGAGCATTCTTGATAAAGTGCTTCTAATAATTAAATTAATAATGTAGTCGAATAACTCGAACTTGAAATATATAGTGTCTATTTAGCTTATTTGTGTAACCCCTTCTATAGTGAGTGCTCGAGGGGTCATTATAGTTTATTCAGTAATAAAATCATGAGAATTAATCATAACCACCCCCACATTAAGCTATTACATTCATTTGTTACATCAGTTGAAGTTGTCCTTGATTGATATCGGGTCATTACACTCATTTATCATATTATTTACTTAATATTAGCTTAGTCGCATGTCAGCTCCTTGGCCATGTGAGGAGGAGACAATTGCCGAGTACAAAATAGTAATAATAATGTAAAATATTGATATGGCGTCCACATAAAATTTATAATAATAGTATATTAATCAAAATGAATAATCTATAACCAAACAAGTGTATTGCTGTATATTGGACAAAAATTTTGGTTCCCACTAATCTTTGACTCTTAACTAACTTGATAAGATTTACCCGACCCATAACTGACTCTAACTAATATGACTCAACCTAAATAAATGGACCCAACTTAGCTAGGGTCTTAACAGACTCATTCTCTTTAAATTAGTCTTGTCCTCAAGGCTGAGTAGCATCAAATTTCGGAAGCTCTTCAATATTTGCCTCGTATCACAACTATTTGATTGATTAAGTAGAGTCTCCACTTGGTGTAAGCAATGGTTTGATCTTCTTGTGCACTTGTCATTATAGTCTTCTGAAGAACACTTTTCATCCGATGGCTAGTGGTAATACCATGTCTTCTTTTGAGAATCACCACTTCGAAGTCTTCCTGTGACATAAAAAAGAAATGGATAAGTTGTTGTTTTACCTTTGAGCACCTGTTATCATAAATTAGGATTCGCCCATTAACAATCTTGTCTTCAAATTTGGCACAGTCTTTATGATCAGACTCCATATTGTCAATTTTCGGTTCCTCCTTGGGTGGTTTAATTATCAGAAGTTTGTCACAGCCTTCATTATCGAGCTCCACATAGTTAGTTTTTGATTCCTCTTTAATTGGCTCGACTATCAAAAGTGGCTCTTCCATGTTGACCACTTTGAAGTCCTCATTTATTGATTCTTCTTGTTTATTGAAGCTTCTATTCCGGTGAGTGTCCATATTGATTTTTCCTTCTTGTACGTTAGCGAATGATATAGCTGCTATCATGGTGCGGGGATGGCGAGCTTTAACTTCACACCGAATCTCAGGATTAAGTCCCTCAATAAATTTGCTCACCAATTGTATCTCAGACTAATCTCGGGTTTGGTTCGATAGGTACTTAAATATACTTTGGTACTCCTGTACTATAGAAGTCTGATAGATTTTAGCGAACTGTCTATTAGTATTCTTGTACTCCAACAATCCAAAGTGAATTAGGAGCTCTCTCTTGAACTGTCCCCACGAAGGGACTCTGTGATGAATCATACCACTAGATTGCATCACCTTCGAGTTAAGTAGAAGTTATCTGATGATTCCTCTGGAGTCCTATGAAAATGAAAGAACTTTTTAGCACGTAAGATCCACCCGATTGGGTCTCTATCTTCCCATCTGGGAAACTCCATCCTCATGCATGTGTATCTTGTGTCCTTCCCATGGTCATACTTTTTAGATCGACTCCCATTAAAACTTTCACTATGTTGAGTTTTGTTGGGGCTTTCTGATTGACTTCTTCTAATTTCGTGGAGCAGCTCTTGAAATCTAACTTCCAAATGGGCATCAAAGGCTTTAAACCTTGCATCAATTGCATCATATGTAGTCATCGTATAAGATTATAGAATCACCAATATATCGAAAAAGCTGGTTGGAGATGTGGGGGCAACAGTGGTAGCAAGAGGAGGTGGCGGTGGGAAGGGCAGTTGTTGTCGCAGAGATGGCAGTAAGGAGGTGCAGCAGTGGTAGTAAGGATGTGTAGCAGTGATAGTAAGGATGTGCAGTGGTTGCTACAGCAGTGGTGGCAAGGAGGGGTAGCAGTTGCTGCGGTAGCGGTGACAATAAGGAGGTGCAGCGGCAAGGGCCGCGGTTAGAAGCGACTGTGGTAGCGAGGGAGGCAGCAGCATCGTGAGGAGCGCCCAGCAAGTGGGGAGCAATAAGGTAGCGGCACAACTGTTGGTGCTTCAAAGGGTGGGGGCCAACAGTAATGGAGGAAGAGGGCAGCAGTGAAGAAGGCTGGCTAGAAGTGACTACGACAGCGAGTAGCAGTGACAACAGGGGTTGATAAGAGGGTTGGCTGACGGTAAGAGCAGGTGCGACAAAGGAGGGTTTGGCTGCGGCAGAGGGAAGAAAAGGCAGAGGAGGCTGAGGCTATGGCAGAGGAGGGCTTGGCTACGGTAGAAGCAACTGGGAAGAGAAGGAGGTAGTACCCAGTGAGTAGCAGCGGTTGGTTGCGGCTACGGACAGATTGTGATAGCGAGAAACAGAGGCGGCACTACTGGGAGCAGCGGGTGATAGATAGGCACTGAAGTGGATTAAGGACAGCGGCCACAACCACGGGTGGCAAGCAACAGTGATGCTGCTGTGCGGGAGCGGGATGCAGCCGCAGATCTCGAACGGAGTCAAGGAAGAAGAAGCAACAATGGCAAGGGCTAGCAGCAATAGCGACGCTGCCAGTAAAGGAGGAAATTGGAGAGGGGCATGGATTGTGGCTGGCGATGGCTACGACTGTGGGGAAGAGGTTGGGCAGCGCTGGATCTGGCAGCAGCGGTGATGGAGATGTAGGGGAAGGAAGAGAGATGGCAGATATGGCTGGCGGGGTGGGGTTGCAAGCAACAGATGGGGGCAACAACAGTAATCAATAGAGGTACGAGTTCGCTACACAATAGGAAGAAGAGGTGGCGCTGTTGTGTGCCGATGCGGAAGAAGGAATGGCCAACAGCAACGAGCGCTGAAGAGTAAGGGAGGAGATGACAGTGGCTGGTGACAGTGAGGGGGCGTGCGACTACTGCGGCAGGAAAGGAGGAAGGGAAGAGCAATGTAGCAACGGTGCTCTTCTCTCTCTCTCTCTCTCTTTTGTGTTGGCTGTTGCAGAAAAGATGTTTGTTGCAACAATGATGATGGTGAGTTTGCAGCAAAGTGGCAACACAGAGATGAGAAAGAAGATGTTGATGTGATGATGATGATGATGACGATGATACAAGGTAGTAAAGGGAAGTATTGAGGATGATAAATGTGTTGGGAATCCTACAGTGGGTGCATCACATACGCAGCAGAAATCAAAACAAAAACTGATTTCCCATGTAGATCAAATCATTGTGCAAAAGATTGGAGTTGCGAAAAAAATCACAAAAATCGATAAAATCACAATACAAGAGAAATTGATTTTACTTAGGGAGATCGTATATCCCCGTATTCCAGATCCAGATGGAGAAGATGAAGGAGGTCAAGCATCCTCCTCTTTAGCGGTATCCACACAATAGATCTTTACAGCGAAACTCCTCCAATCTGATCTTGTAACTCTTGCTCAGAGGGAGGGAGGAGAATAAGAGGTGGTGGCTAAGGCTGTAGCCTATCAACCAAGAGTCTCCCCTCTTATTTATAGAGAGTCACCAAAAAATCCTAAGGCTCCTGCCTCAGTGGGTATTGGATCTCCATCTGATAACTCACTAACCTTACATTATTGGATCTCTATCCAATAATCTCCTTAGGCCTCTAATTGGATCTTAAGCAAGGAGCCCATCAGCATAGGATCTCATCTAATGAGAATATGGGCTAATTGGAAATTCATCCAATCCTCTATTCGCTGAAGCATCCACCATATGTGTGTGACCCTCTAGGCCCGATACCGAGGTGACCGTGAGTCACTCCCATCAGAACTCATTCTGATATAGTGAATTATTATCCCCATAATAATTCACTCGACTTATCGACTATAGACGTACTAGGCTACTATGTCATAGTCCCCAGATGGTACAGGAGGGATCAAATCTATCAGACCTATCTGTCCACAGTTACCATGTATCTATAATCCATCATCCAACTAATATTCCAGAGATCGTATATTGGATATGGTACTATCAGGTCACATACAGAATCAGTTTGTCTTGCTCTAATTGGATTCTATCGAGAACTCCTTCTCTTTCAATCCAAATGACCCTGGTTAGGAATTTACCGAAGTAAGCACATATGAGATATTCCTCTCATGATATCAAGAGTGGATGATCCTCTATTGACACTCAATTGCCTTCATAATGTTGGCTACCAATCCTGATAATCAACTGTACCAGATCTGGATCTTTCCAAACCTGTAAGTCTGGCGTTAAAGAAATGAGTACTCATACAAGGCATCTTTGGTGTCTCAAGTCCAAGGACTAGATGCACAACTGGGACTATGAAATCTCTGTCTGATATTAGGTATCATTAACCATATAGTGTTTTATAAGCGGATCAATCAGTGAACTCATTCTCCAATGAGCATATATATTATATCCTTAGTGTCTCCACACAAGTGGCTATGAGACCAATCGCCTTCATCATATAGATGGGTATATAGCACACTAGTCTATCTGGTTATCTCGATGTCCATTTTGAGTAACATATGACTAGGATTATTTAGGATCTATATTTAAAAGTGAATCGATCTCATTATCATGATTTCATTATAATCCGATTCCAATTGTACAGAACCAAGGATATCACAATATATATGTAACAAATAATATAATGTGAGAATATATCAATATTAATTATAAGCAAAAAGATCACACAATGTGTCACACGTGCCATCACTCACGTGATTGGCTTGTAGGGCACCTGTAACCAATAGAATGGTAGCAATGAGAGAGCTGAGGAACGGTGGCTCTGATACTATAGTTCTATCATGGAGGAAGAAGGTGAAAAGGAGGATAATTGATCTTTTCAAGGGGATCAGGCCTCCTAGATCACTTCGAGTGGATCTGCCTCCTAAGGTTTTGCCTGTGGCTAAAACTAATACTTCTTCATTAATTGATCTTCATAAAAGAGTTTACAACTTTATTTATAGGGCTCTGCCAAGAGTCCCACTAATCTTTAACTCTTAACTAATTTGATAAATTTTTAACTGAAAATAATAACTGACTTCGTCTCAACTGAAGATAAAAACCAACTCTAACCACTTATAACTGACTTGATAAGGTTTACCCGACCCATAACTGACTCTAACTAACATGAGTTAACTTGAATAGATGGACCTGACTTAACTAGGGTCCTAACACACCCCTTGTAATTTAAAACTCGTATAAGTGACCCCCGTACTATGCCTCACAATCAAAATCACTCCTATACTTTAAAACTTGTATAAGCGACCCCCGTACTATACCTTAAAATCAAAGTCAACCCCTGTACTTTAAAACTCATCTAAGTGTCCCCCGTACTAGGTCTCAAAATCAAAATCACCCCCCTTACTTTAAAACTCATCTAAGTAACCCTTCATAATACGATTTCGCATCAAAGTGACTCCCTCTGTTAGAAATAAGGTTATGTTGTTTGGTAAAATAATTTAGGAATTATTTTTATTTGAGGATTACAACTAAATAATCTCAAAGCCCTAATCCATTTTCCCCTCTCTTTCTTTCTCCTTCAATCTTTGTCAGCATTCTTTTTTGTAACTCCAATCTTTGCTTTCTTTATCAATCTTTGTCGGCGTTAGTTTGTTCGTCTTCTCGCTGTCTTTCTGCCTTTCTTATTTTTTTTTTCAGAGTTAACTTATTCGTTTTTCTACTGTGTTTCTGTTTTTTCTTTGCTTGAGATATATGATTTCTATAATTTTATTGATAAATAAATTAAAGGTATAAATGTGTGTGCTTTTTCTGGGTCAAGAGTTATGTTCTGTCTTTTTTGTCATTATATATTTGTTGATTCTCATCTTCATATAGTAGTGATAAGGTAAGAGCTTCTATCATGTTAGGCCATGTTATTTTTTCATTGCTAGATCAATCAAGTTAGTCAAAAATAATGACATTATCCATAAGACTCTCAAAAATGCATAATCCATGGAGGGGGTGCATCTGCATCAATACTTCTGGAACCATATCTTAATTTTTTGTAGGATAAATTCCTAAAAGATATCTCATCTCAAATTACTTAAATGATAATATGAGAATACTTGGTCCAATAATTCTATTATTTGTTTTACTAATATTTAGAGTAATATTGCTTTATGTCTATATCTTTAACTACTAGCAAGACTTCTTGAAAATGAACTTTAATTTTTAGCTATTGACATGTAAATTTTTAGTTTTTCTCTATATGTTTGTGTGAAGGTTTATATTATGTGTCTCATCTATTTCATGGTAATTTAGGTTTAGATTTCGTTATTGAAGTCTTGCATTAAATTCAGAGAACCAATATGCTAATAGTATATTGTTTAGTAGGTGTCCCTTGGATAGAAGATGAGCATCTTCAGAAACTAGGAAAAGGTGACTAGCGTGGAATAGCTCAAAACTTTGTTGTATGTAGGATCCCAACATAAGTTGCAAGCCATGCACAAAAATATTTCATTTGATAAAACAATATCTCACGAAGAAAGAGATGCTCTAGCTTTATTAGACGGTGACTTAGATGAAAAGAATACATAGAACAATGATAACTCATTGAGTAGTAAGGATATTGATATTCCTGAATATGTTTTAAAAATTAACATTCTAAATATTGATAGTACGGGAGGTCAATTTCATATGAAATCTTAGTACGAGAGGTCACTTAGACGAGTTTTAAAGTATGAGGGTGACTTTAATTTTTAGACATAGTACGATATGTCACTTAGATAAGGTTTTAAAGTAAAAGGGGTGGTTTTTATTTTGAGGCATAGTACATGAGGTCACTTAGATGAGTTTTAAAGTACAGGGGGTCACTTTGATTTTGAGACATAGTAGGAGGGTCATTTGAATGAGTTTTAAAATACGAAGGATCACTTAAATGAATTTTAAATTATAGGTCGGTGACTTTAATTTGAAATCATAGTATAAGGATCAATTAAAATACTATGGGTGACTTTGATTTAGAGATATAATCCGAGAAGTCAATAACTATATAAACGATATTGGATGTATGACACAAAGAGTTATGGATACCATCAAATTTTATTTAATACTTTACTAAATAGCTACAGGATCTAATTAAATAAAAAATAATTGTTTGAAAATACCGAACCTCCTCAATAGAGTTAAATCAGGCAGTTATGGATTAGGAGGAATAATAAGTTATTTAATGAAAAAAATACATATATTTTTATTTTGTACAAAGCTTCAACACAAATTTACCCAAAAAAAGTCTTCAAATCCCCAAATTGAATTTTGCTTGGAAGATTTAATAAAAATACCAGAGTTGCCCCACAATCACTATAATTTTGTTAAATTGACAAAAAAAAAAAAGAAAGGAAAACCAATTAGAGGTATCATTTGATAAAAGATCGAGAATTTTTTACGGTGAAATGTCTTAGTTGATTTGTATTATCGAGATTCGAAAAAATTATGAAGATCTTATCTTTATACAACGAGAAAAAACTCATATTTCCTAATTTAAGATTAATTGTGATGGGGATTTTGACTCAAAGGAACATGATGAGGTATTAGGTTTTTAGTATGATATTATAATGATATTTAGGATATAGATGTGAGATTATTGTTTGGAACTCTCTTTTTATTATTTACAACCTGAATATTCTTAAACTATTCTTACGTAAATACACATATACGCCCTTACTTTATAATTTTCCTATAATTTCTTTTTTTTTCCTCCTCCTCCTCTTAATCACCTAAGATATACTTAAAATGATAAAAAAGAGATAGATGAAAATTTGACAAATTAAAGATTAAAGAGGAGGAGATAAAAAAAATAGTTTTTTTAATATTTATTATAATGATTTAATATTTTAATATTATATATATATTGTAATATCTCAAAGATATCATCTTTTGGGATAAAAGATGTCAGGTTTACATTCACAGATTGCCGCAATAAGATACGCGAGATGTGGGGAAATCTGACGACAGTCAAAGTGCGTAGGCGGAGGACCGTGAGAAGCAAAAAAAAAAAAAAAAAAAAAAAAAAAATCATAATTTATAGTATGTTATTTAAATTATCATATAATTAGGAATTACAAAAAAGACTTCCGATCAATTAGATTAGTGTTTGCAAAACTTTGATCCAAATTTTTGGTTCGTTTTTCACCTCATTTTCGAGGCAATTCTTGAGTTCGCATCGGTGATTAATCTACTTGCCATGGATTGGATATAGGGTTTCGTGCCAGTGGCGGATCCCGGGTGCTTCGATCTGCTTGATACGACGAGGGGAAGCGACGCCGGATCTGCATTTCGGGGGAAGGGACTGGTCTCCTTCCCTCTGTTTCGTGAGGGCCGGATTGCGTCGACGTACGCCTACGACGGAGGACATCCGCCGGGGAGAGCTCCACCCAGGTTCGGTGAACATTGGTCAACTGTAGGGTTTTAATTACTACTGAGCGTTGTTCTAGATAAAGATGATAAGGTCTTCAACCTTGCGTCTCTTCATGAGAATCTTTGTTGAAATCCTGCTGATCTTTGTGATGTGGTTTCATCCCTTCTTCTATGTTACGAAGGTAGATCCATCATTTATGAATCACCTGCAGATGACCTTGTGCTGCTGGATTTCGTGGCTGTGCTGGGGATCTCCAAAAGCTGTAAGACCTGTCTCTTCGTTTATGCTCCATGTCTTAATATCCGAGGCTGCAATTCTTCGGTTACCATTGTGAAATACCTCATGCTTCAGTAGATTCTAACGCTGGTCTTCTGTGGCTTGAAGTGGTTGATGATCTAATATGCATTCTAACAATTTCCTGAGCACTCTACATAGGCTTTTGTGTATTAATATCCGAGGCTGCAATTCTTCGGTTACCATTGTGAAGTACCTCATGCTTCAGTAGTTTCTAACACTGGTCTGTTTGTGGCTTGAAGTGGTCGATGATCTAATATGCATGCTAACAATTTCCTAAGCACTCTACATGCTGTTGATTTATCAGTACTTCGGAGAATTTACATGTTCTAAAATTAAATGACCATGTCATCCTTTGAAGGATAATTACTAGAATGGTCATCATATTCCTAAAACTTCAAAGAGTGTTGTATTTTTCTATAAATTCCTAGTGTATCATTAGACTAATTTACAACATGCGGTATGGCCTCATGCATGCCTGACCAGCAAACCCATCAATATGGACAAATGGCATGGGGCTGATATAGGAGAAAAGTAGTTAAGGACTGTTGTAGCATGCATGCCAGCATGGATCAATATGGTTGTTCATGTTCTTACAAGGAAGAAGTTATGCGTTAGGTTGAGACCATAACCAGATCATAATGCAATTATGTGTATTTTTGTTATTTGGTTATGGTCTTCAATCTTCATATTGCTATGACTTATGGTGCCATCTTATATAGTTATATAGATTAATGATTTTGCAAGTACCTGACACATAGTAGAAAGCTAGAAATGAAACTGGGAAGTCAAATGCTTTACCAACTTAGATCTTCTCAACTGAATATTTTATATGAAATTTCCATCATTGGATAGTGCAGACCATTTTCAAGTTGGGGGACATGTTGATAACTATCTGGTACCACAAATTCAATGTTGTGCTGGACTGCAAACTCCCTATGCTGGCTCATAACACATGCAACCTGCCCACGTGACAGCATGGTTGATACAATTTAGCATGACATAATGCAGAATTGTATCCTTGAGTGAAGATCTAGATGAAGGAAAGATGAAGTCTAACGTAAGTTCTTCCATAGCTATAATCCACTATCTTGTTTATTTGTTCAAGAGGTGTTAAAAGACTTATTAGACTGATATTAAGTTTTGGCCTTTGGGGGCAATACATTGGCTTGATTTCTTTGTCATTCGATGACCCGGATGATCAGGGTTTGAGATACGAAAATAATTTACTTGTAGGGTTAAGAATGTGTTACACTGAGTCTATCTATATCCTGCACGGGTGGGAACCTCGTATATTGGGTTTTGCCTTTTTGGAATGTTGACTATTGTGCCTGCAAAAATAGCTTGCCAATTTTATTGGGACTTATCAACTTAAGAAATTCATAGGATTAATTTGTCATCTTTTCTTGGTTTCCCAAAAGAGGGCATGTGGGCTCCTTGTCTGTTTTATTAATTTGAGGAGTTAAACCAGGGACCATTAATATTCTCTCTTGTAACAACTTTAGTAGAACAAGGAACATATATCTGACCGACACTTAGGTTTTATCCAAAATCCTATTTTCCTTGAAGGTAAATCCTGTCAGTTTATTCCTTTTCATGTTCCTTATTGGGACATAAGAAAAGGATATCATGCGATCTAGGGACCACCTAATGTGGTGAATTGGATCAGATGTGTTTGTTTGTGCAGTTGTGAATGATCTGAGTTGTTTATGCAGTTGTGACTTCATAATATTTTACATCACACCTCTTCCCTTCGCATCCTCTTTACTTACAGCTTGGCAGAACAGGATAAACAGAAAGAGACTCGTTGTGATGAGTTGGTGGAGAAGTTTTTGCTTAACAAGTGGGAAAGGGATGAGAGAATGCGACTTGGCCCAAATATGCAAGCAAGTAGTTTATGCTTTCTTGCTTCTTGTTTGTCAAGATTCTTTAGGATTTCTTCCATTAGCCATCTGGCTTCAAAAGAAAGATGTCTGATAAATAATTTTGTTAATGCATGCATCAAGCATGTCAGTAAAGTGCAATTTTCTTCTATTCATCTGAAAATTTAATTCTGTGGTGGCCAGGGAGGAGGTGTGGAGGTGGGTTTTCAGAGATGGATTTCTTTACAAGGCTTCATATGAGAACTTTAAACTTTTCACAAAAATGATACTGTTATTCTGTGCTAAAACACATTGAGGACAAAGTCCTGAATGCAAAGTAAGATACATGGATATCCTGGTGGGCTCTCTGTGGTGTCGCATAGACAATCTGATTTGTAATGTAATAGTTACAGATTTTGGTCGAGTGACAAGAAAGCTGCGCAGGAAGGCTAACATGAAAGAAAAATTGGTGGAGGATTAAAGAAAACTTGAATAGAAAAAATAATTTCTGTTCCAGTTATATCGTCTTTTACCTCCAATATTGAGACATGACCCTTTTCTTTCAAATGGTACCTATTCTGTGGCTGACATGGCATTAACACCCTTGCTTTTGGGTGACTGGTTTTTCTTCTCCAGTTATGAAAGATGTCTAATTATTTGGTCATGATGCTTTTATAGAACCATCAAATTTCACAAGTATGGATCTAGAGTAAAGATCAATCTACTATTCAGGATTTGGACCCAATCTAGATCTCCTTGAGAGAAATGCCACCAGAGCAATAATACCTAGAAATTCAATTTGTTGAATTGCAATGTATTATTTTAATTTCTATTTTTTTATTTGTTCAGCATATTGTTTAGATTTTTGCCTACTTATATTTTGTTCTGTTAACTGATCAACCCGACTGATTTCTGTAGCTTCTTCCATAGGAAAGAGTTCAGGTTGTTCTGTTAACTGAAGTGTTTGTATTCCGGACCATTGAATTTAGGCATTTCTTGGTGCTAGTTCCTTAGAATTTATCAACATGTACAATCACATAAAGTGGATAAGTGTCTTGGGATGGATGCGAATTGTGTTCATGAAACCTGTCTCAGAGGGCAACTAATGAATTAACTTTATTGAGCTTGAATTCTGATCCAAAATGCACAAGTCCAAGTTGATAGTTCTTATAAGTCATTCAAATCTTTGCCCACTGTTGATATTAGACTAAATTGAGGATTTGTAATCACCTCCATTTAAGAGTTTGATGTTATCATCAAAGTCTAGCGTAGCTCAGAATCAACCCCTAGAATGATCCATGTGAGGCTTAGTCCGGTAGTGTTTCCACATCATAACATACCGTTTGGCCCCATCAAATGGTAGTTTTTTCCTACTCCAGTGCCTCACTGTGCCCAACATTAAGTTGACTTGTATACCATTAGGTCATGACCCAGCCTAATGGATTAATTGACTCATGAATTTTATTGAGCCTGATTCCCCAGCCTATAATGACATATAATACTAAAGTTCAAGTTGACAGTAGAATACTCATTAAGCTCTTGTAAGTCAATTAAATCTTTAGCTGCTTCTGATGGAAATTAAATTGAGGTATTACAAATGATGTAGCATTACAGTTAACTGTTGATGCTTTTCCACTACTATATATATTGTGAACATTTCAGTCATTTCAAGTATGGTACATGTCATTTGGAGTTATAGATACCCTTGAGAGTAACCATTTTCATGACATGGCACCAAATGTCAGCCATCTCAATACCTTGGAACCATGGTGCTCTAGCTAGTAGGATGGTGGCATGCTGCATTCTGCTCATCATCTGCTTGCTTGTCACATCATCATGCAGCCAAAACTAGCCTATTTTAGACCATTTTGGCATGTTGTGGTGTGGTGCTTGCGGCATGTCATATGAAATTTCAGTCATTTCAACATCTTGAAAACCGAGAGACATATTGTTAGATGGGGCTTCTAGTTAGCATGGTCATAGGATGCCACAGTTGGCACATGGTTGGATGGGGCTCCTAGGTAGCATGACCATTGTGTCTTGCACTCAGCAGGTGGACTTGAAACCCCCCCCCCAGGTTGCGTAAGGTTGGATGGGGTGCCTTGGTGGCAGGATATGAGTGGATCATGCATGAGTTGCCATCGCTCACCCATGGCATTGTTGTGCAGCCAAAACCAGCTTGTTTTGGACTACTTTTGCATGCCGCTGCAGTTGCAGCATGCGACATGAGACCACAATTATGTCAGCACCTCTGGATCCCTCGAGTGGCAGCATGGTCGTGCTGCACTTCCCTTGTCGTTCGGTCACCCGTTGCACCATTGTGCAGCCAAAACTATGTCATTTTCGCAGTCGCTGCACCATGCGGCACGAAACGTAGCCATCTAAGTGAAGATTTGCCAAATGTAGAAAAATGTCAAGTTGTCTATTTTCCTAGAAAGGACCCTAAAATTATTTCAGTCAAGAATCATAGATGATAAGAACAATTCCTTGAGCAATATCTAAAATATTTCCTTGTTTCTGCATATTTCTATTGTCATAAACAGGATATCTTTGGCATTCTGATAACTAACTACTATTTTTTTTTGTCGCTGCTGATGTCTTCATGTGTGATTGCATAGTTGCTGTCTGTGTGTATTAGTTTGCCATTCATGACAGACCACCATTCTAATACTGCTTGGCTGCTGCAGACCACATTACTGTTCATAAAATGAGCGCATTAAAGAAAATTGTGGGTCAATGTTCTCTGAGACAGCTGCCCAACATGGCCAAGCATATTGCTCTCGAGACATTGTGGCCTTGTTATGGGTATAGTTCCCAATCAAATGTACGATTATGATTTTTGTTTCCGAAGAAAGGATGCCAGGGGATTGCTAACTTTGTTCTCTCACTCTTGTCTTAGCAAAAGAGATGATATCTTGAGCAATGTTTTGGCCAAGCAAGAATTACCAAGTCTCCATAAATAGCATATTGGAGAGGTATTCACACAAATCAAATGAGATGGATTGGAGTACATACTCACTCATGACTAGCATAGAGCATGGTATGTATCATCTACTACTCATCTGAATGTACCAATTGTATGGTAAAAAAACAAAGTGCGACTAAGCTCTGAGTTTTTTTTCTTGTCTATTTTTGCTTCTTGATGTTGTTATTTCTCTCTTTAAAAAGAACATCATCTTCGTCTCTTGACATCATCAATCGATGTAATGGATAGATTACACTTTCCAGAGTCCAGACAAATTTGATTCCTTCAATTACTTTGCAGGTTCATTCAATTTACTGTTGACATCTTCTGGTGATACATACATATAAGGTCACAGTTGCTCAAACGACCATTTCATCAGATGCTCAAGTATGCATGCATCTATTCTATGTCAATGTGTAGTGTTTACCTACTAACATCACCAAAGCCACGGCGGCTCAGGTGGCTCCTCAGGTGTAAGTAACTGTTTGCCTCGTCCTCAGCATTGCATGGCAGATGATTGATTCATCTTTCCAGGTTCCAGAGCCATGGTTCAGGTGGCTCTCATAGATACCGTGATGTTAGATATGGGCAGTGCTAGCCACTTTGAATTACATGTTCTTGGTGTCTTTAGCATTATGGTGAGTTTTCAAAGGATTTTAATGTCAATTACAGTTTCAATTAACACAATGTGTTATGGACACATAATGGCAACTTAACTTTAGAGGAATAAAGAGGAGACATATACAATCTTTTCCTGTAAAGTTGTGTGGAAAAGGAATGGAGTAGAAGTTAGGAGACATGGAATATCTTAAAATAAAAAGATTCATCACAGTCCAAGTGTTGGCTGGATTGGCAGATGCGACTCACACATATAAGATGAGATGCTTTTGTTTTGTAGTGTGTATATATTGAAGGACTTCTTCTGAAAAAGAAGGAAGTTATTTAGTTAGATAGATAGAGAGAGAGAGAGAGAGAGAGAGGATTCACAGTCACTCCTGCTGCATCTTCATCTGTCACCTCTTCTCCAAACTTTTTTTTTCCCCTTTTTCATTAATTCGGGAATGTTGCTACTGGAATTTGCAGAGATGTTTAAGTTCTTCCTCGGGCGATCTCTTAAAAGGAGAGGAACCTCTGCAGGGGGGGGGCCGTGGATGGTCCCACTTGACTACTACCACTGTGCCATAAACTTATCGGTTCCTTGAGCCCATCATCAGGGTGGGGTTAGATTCAGCAATTAGATAAATCTTTTTGTCTGGGCTGTAAAAATTCCATTTCTGTATATATATATATATATATATATATATATATATATATATATATATATATATATATATATATATATATTCTGATATAGTCAGTCCTACGGAATCTATAGCAATTACTCTTCCCATGTTTAGGGTTTATTTTTTTTAACTAAAAAAAAAAATTCTGAGAAGGGTTATCTTCGCTTTGACAAACAGTAAAACTAAGCTTGGTATGTGACTTGTAAATGACAATACCTAATTAGGTGTGAGAGAGAGAGAGAGAGTATATTTTCCATAACGTTCACGAAGCTTGAATAGGAAAAAGAAAACTAAAATTTCTTTGGAGCTTAAAGAAAATTTAGTGCCAATTTGATCCAGGCCATCCAATCATAAAATAAGGTATGGAAGCATACAACAAAGTGGATAATAGCATCATGCATGGTATTTGCAGGGAATCTCTTCCTCATTCCGCTTTGTCCGAGGTGCATACTTCATACGCCAAAGTACCTATGTGCCAAAAAAAAAAAAAATAATTATCTTCTTTCTAAGTACTTTAGTTACATTTCTCTTTTCATGGATCACCTGAGGAGAGAGAAAGAGAGAGACGAGGTTATAGAAAGAAAGACTTTAGTTTTCCAATAGAAGTAGGAAGAATGAAGGGTGCATGATTTACAAGTGGTGTGTTTCTCAAACGACTATGAACCACTCATCTATTTATACCAAAACACAGTCTCTCTCAATCTCAAGTCTCTGCTTGATTGGCCACCACAAGAAACTTCCACTGGGACAAGACTCGTGTTTCTTGCTCTCTGGCTCCCAGAGAAGGGATCAAAAATAAAAATCATGCTGAAACAAAATTGTGCTGTTTAAATGATTAGAAAAAAGAAAAAAACAGGTAAACTCATCAGCACCGCAACAATGACACACACGTGATCATACCGGAGGCAGAGCTGATGGTTTTAATCTGGAGATTGTTCGTCATGTTTGATATGGACTTTTGTATTTTTCTGACAGCGTCTTAAAACGTTCACAAGCTATTTTCTCAACCCACCACCACATGATCTTCTTCCCCCCATCATAAGCAGCATCATACACAGACCCACCTTGTTCCCTGAGCTGTGCTGAGAGAAGTATGGATGTTGTGTTCGAACAGCTGCAAGTGGGATTATGTCGAGAAAAGAAAGGAGTCGGCTTTGGGCTTAGCATTAGCTTGATGCTGTGAGAGAGACAAGATAGACACTAGTGTTGTTTTGGCCTTCTTCAACCTCTGGATCCGCAAGCACCACGTGTTGACACTGGCACACCATCTCCTCCCCTATCCCCAACACCAAACTCCATGGTGGGCGTGTTGTCATCGGGCAAGTCATGCGTCCGGACCATGCGATGGACGCTTGTGAGGCGTGAGACTTCACGTCGACTTCTCGGATGTTAAGGGATCATCACCCGGCGCAGCGGAGTCGGTCGCAGCTGGTGGGGATGCCACCAGTCCCTGTCTCACCGGGAAACCAGAATTCCCAAGCGCTCATCACCAAGCGTTCGACGTTTGTGCACCAATTGACGTGAATACCAGAGCTTTTGCAGCGACCAAATAAAAGGTGGCAAGGAATCCTCCACGTAAGAAAAGTAGCGATCGCTATATCTCTTCCATGCTCCTCATTGGCGAGAGTATCTAACCACACACCACCCATTTAACTCCCACCACACCCACCACAACCCCTTCCCCCTTGTCCTCCTCCTTCCCCTCTTCTGTGCCCGTTTCCGGCCACATGATCGCGGCCATGTCGTCGTCCAGCCTATGCGACGTGTGCCGCGGCGCGGGCGGCGCGTGCCCCCGCTGCACCGACCTCAACCGCGCCATCCCGACGATGTTCAACGAGCCGATGCGCGGCCCCGAAGCGCTCCATGAGTTCCAGTTCTTCGGCCACGACGACTCCGTGGCCTGGATGTTCAACGATCCAAAGGATCATGTGCAGCCGGCGGAGGACAGCCCCGCGGCGGCGGCGGCCGCCTCAGGTTTCAAGTATCTTGATGGCCTGGGTGATGCTTGTGACCCCGGCCACGGGCTGACCTTTGACGTCTGCTTGAGCACCGCCAGGCCGCCGGAGCCCATCCCGGTCTCCATGGCGGCTTTGGCCATAGGGCAGGCAGCGTCAGGTGCCACCATCGTGAGTGGTTCCAATCCTCTTCATCTCGTAGCAGTTGTGTGGTTATGGGGCCGTAGGCAGCATGATTAGTACCCTCCACTCCTCCTTTCCTGTTTTCTTGCTGTATAAGGTTTTCCTAGTTTATGCGAAGCTAAGATTTACTTGTAGGAAGAGTCATATGGTCGACCTCTGCAAGTTTCTGTCTACCAGTATCAACAACAAAAAGAATGAAAACTCAATCAAAATTCTTGTCTTTAAATCAAATTTATTGTCAAAAGTTCCCTATGAAAAACCTCTTTTAGAGGACTTTTTTGTCTGTAGAGCCTTTACAGGTTTGTTGGTCTACCCCGATTACTTGAGCCTGAAAGATTACATAGAGGGAGGCCAGATGATGTAGAACGAAAAAGGCGATCACATTGCACCACTGTTGTTCTTATCTGATAGCCGGTTGTGGTTCGTGTAAGATTTCTTTTTGACAGATTGGTAGAGGGACCAATCATCTTGACATTTCTTCGTCATGTCCTTGTCAGCTTACTTGTTGGGCAGTACATGCTTGATTTGCTAATATCCATAGCAAGTCAAAGGGTCATCTCTTCTTGTTACTTCATCCACACCATTGCTGTCAGGCCAACAAGATTATCTTTGCTAAGAACTGAGCGATTACTGTGTCCTTTTTATTCTGTAATACCTGCAAAAAAAAGTTTCTGATTTGATCCACACGTTTGATGAAAAGCTTCACGTCGGTGATTTACTGGATTTCCAAGGTAAGTAGGACACCATTTTGGACGGCATATATTCATCGTTCGAATTGCATTTTACTGATGGAGCATAATGGTCAGCATGGCTATATGGCAAGGAGAGATCAAGATCATACATCCTAATTATCATTTCATGTACCTGTTCTAGCTAGCCATTTTTGATCAAGGTTATTTATACGACTGCTACATAATTCTCATATGGCTCGAAACCTTCTCTATAGATGTCCTTCTCGGGCAGCACATTCACGGACGCTTCAAGTGGGAGCAACAAGGAGGCTGGAGAAGCTATGGCTGCTGCAGGTCAAGGCGACCCGAGCATGGAGAGGGAGGCCAAGATCATGAGGTACAAGGAGAAGAGGAAGAAACGGAGGTACGAGAAGCAGATACGGTACGCGTCAAGGAAGGCGTACGCTGAGATGAGGCCGAGGATAAAGGGGCGGTTCGCCAAGACGCCGGAGACGAGCCAGCCGCCGGCGGAGCCGCCTTACGATCCTGATAGACTTGACTTTAGATGGTTCCACTCCTAGCTAGAGGAAGAAGAAGAAGAAGAAGAAGAAGAAGAAGAAGAAGAAGAAGAAGAAGAAGAAGAAGAAGAAGAAGAAGGGCCACTGATTCATGCAATAAATAAACTTGGATGTTGAAGCTTATGCTCTAGGTATTATGATCTGGTGTAGCATAATTTGATCTTTAACTGCTGCTATTTATTGAGCGTGCTGCCTGTTATGGCTTGCCTGACTGCTTAGATTTTGAGCCAGTGAGCCTGAACCAAGGGGAGGGAGCGGGAGAGCTCAGCTCCTCTACCTCCTCCTCATCATCGACACAGAAGGAAGCTTTTATTCTTATTTATTTATTTATTTATTTATTTTTTGCTTCTTATTTTCTCAATTTCTGATGCAACTAATTCCATTTAGAGCCAGCCATCGTATGATTTGTCCTGTTTGACAGTATAATTACAACCTCTACTACTTAAAATTCCTAAAATACCCGGTTTAATTGGATCCATTGACGGTCTCAACATTGTAATGTTGCCCGGTCCAATGACAACTTTTCTTCACCCACAGCCACCGATTCTTGACCCGATCTACTGGTCTTGCTTCAGCCCAATTAATCCGACGGCCGAAATTACCGCATCAGTGGATAGTTTCGCATCAGCACAAGTCTCTTCCGTGACAGTAAACCTCTCAGGCCAACGAAATTTCGTTCCTAATATACATATACATATATATATATATATAGAGTGTGTGTGTGTGACCGGCACGTGGCCGGGACACATCCACCACAATAATAACTACGCCGAGGGACCCGTCGTCCAACTCCCGCGGGGCACGTGCGACTCGAAGCCCCCCGGAGGAGGGCAGTACCGTGATTATCCACCCAAATCATGACGGGATCCGAAGCTTCGCCTCAGCTGTGGCGCTCCTTTTTCTAGGATCGTCTCCAAGGCGTAGGTGCCCAATTTTGTGTTCCGACCGCCACAGTCTCGAATCGAGGTGGGGGCTCATGTGAATGAACGGCTGTGATTGAACCTCGGAGGGCTGTGGTCATCGTCAAATACTCCTCCAACCCAAGACTCGGTCGAGTGGGAGCGAGTGGCCGAAGGATTAGGAGCGAGCGCCGAAAAGAACAAGAAGAACGAGAGTGGAGAGAAGACGGTAAAAAGGGAGGCTTTTTTTGGTTGTTCCGCTTCGGCCCGTCACTTCGACTTCGTTCTCCAATCCGCTCGGGAATTCGTCGCCCGCCTCCGAGGGTTTTTCGCCGCCGCGAGGGCTCATGCCAAAAGACATCGGATCTAGGGTTTTTTTGCGCGGAACGGAGAGTTCCGGCGACCGCTGATGCGCTTGGCGAATGAGAGCCCGCGGATCTACGTGGGATTTGGGGTTGGCGCGCTGAAGAGGCAAGATTTCGTCTCCGGATGGAGGGTGGTGGAAGCTTAGCCGTTCCTTCTTTGGTGCGTGTTTCTTCTCCTTTTGCCAGTCTTGCTGCTTTTACTCTGCTTTTTGATTTGTTGGATTTGGCGTGAAAGGAAGTGAAGGATTTTGCTTTTGATTCGCTATGATTGGCACCGTGGTGAGTTAAGGTTATTGACGCGCTTGATTTGATCTAAGCGGGCCTTTGCACCTTGTCGCCTATCTTGCTTTCTCCTTCTGGAATACTGGAGGTTTTTCCGCGAATCGTGGACGTTGGCCTTAAGTTCTTTGATTTTCTACCGTACAGACGTGTGCATGGCCTATGATTACGCTATTTATCGGCAAAAGAGTTGGTTGCTACAACATTCATCAGAATTGTTTTTTCGCTGCGTTACATTATCCTTTACAGCTCAGTCGATATTGTTGGAATGGAACTGTTCCTCGAAATTTAGTATATATTGTGAACTATTAAATTTGCCCTGTTACAGTTATATAATTGATGTAGGATTATGCTGAATCGAGAAGGAAAAGAACTTGTCCTTTCCGAAGAAATTGATGTTTGAGTGATCCCTTTCACTATCTATGCTTGTTGTCATGTTGGGATTTGTTGTTTAGAAGCTATTATGCCATGGTGAATTTGGTGGTTGGTGTATTTTAATGCTTACGCCTGATTTATTCAGAACTGAAGTTACTGCTCATGAGTATTCTTGCCGTGATGACTATTCATGTCATGACATTGCATCCTCTTTTATGATTTCAACCTCTTTGTCTGTACATGTCCATCCAATCTTCTTCTGGAAAGCTAAAATATTTACCTAACTTCAGTAAATTGTTTGCTACAGTTTATGCTTTTCACTTGAATCTCTTTTGTTACCATGTATTTGGTACATAAATTTATGCAACTAACTTAAATTTTGGGAACGTGCCTTACATTTTATTACAGAAAAGAATACATGTTTTCATGGACACAGACATTCATATTATGCAGATTCTGCTTGCATTATGTGCATTCTTTTAGATTGTTGGGTTAGCCTGTTGCAAATGTACAATTATACCTTTGAATGTTCTAATGACAAGTATGTGATGTTGTCATGTTCTGGTCGGAAATGCAGTCTGGAATTTTGTAGCTTGCATGAGTCAGTTAATTTTTTCTAGATTTATGGAAGTAGGATGTCTTTGATGGTTCAGGGCTTTGGTGTTTACTGCTGTGTAAACAGGGTACACCCCAATGAACTTGAGACGTAAGTTAGGCATTAAAAAACAAAACGAGCGAACCTAGTGTGTGAGGTACATGCCAATGTGGTATGAGGAAGGTCAATGTAGGTATGCAACTGTACATTACCAGAACTCGAACCGTGGTCTCCTAAGTCACAAAGAAACAATCTAACCATTGGATCAAGGCCCACCATCTATTGAAAAATAAAAATCGATAAATCAAATTAATAGATAAATAAAATGGAATCAGTTAAGATGTTATCTTTGCAATTTGTAGCACATTCTGAGATTTATTTTATGTAGTGTAGCTTTGTTGCATTTACGGCATAAACAGGCTGGACAAGGTTCTGAACTCTACATAATCATATGGATACAGACACAGTTATTAGTTGAAAGTTGGAATTTTCTTTATTAAAGAGACTCTCAAGTATATGGATTTTGGTTGCGGAGAAAAGAATATGGAGGGATGGTAACCTCAATGTTTTTTTTCCTTCCTTTTTGTGTTATGACATGAACGATCCGTTGAATCCAATTGGAAGGATTTTTGGCTGTTTTAATTTGGTTCTAGACTTTTCTTTATATTCTGTTAAGAAATATTAGCTGTGTTTGACTTTGCATTTCTCTCTCATATATGGTTTGGGATCTGCATACTGATGGCATGTGTATTTTACATTAGCACCTTGGCTTGGCGTATTAAGAGCTCTCTGTGAAATTTCGATTTCTGTACCTCAGCCCGTTGAGTCGACTTTGCTACCCGCTTGCGCCAGTGAATAATAATGCAATGCTGTTTGTTTAATCAACTATTAACTATGTTACACGTGATATTCAATTGCGTTAGTCGTTGTGAGTTAGAAGCGTTAGTTGAGCTCCTGCGTTAGCGAGTTGTGCATTAGTAGCACACATTAGTGCTTTGTTACTCTATTACATGATTGGTGCACTCAGTGCTTTGTTACTCTATTACATGATTGGTACTCAATTCTATTCTTCTTCTTCCGTTTGTTTACCTAGTTGTTTACCTTTCTTTATTCTATAATGTGCTACTTAATTTGGTTTTCTGTGGTTTGTTACTTGGCATCTTTTACATTCTGAAATATCTCCTTGTTTCTTTTCTTTTTAAAATAATTGTGTTAATTTTCCATTAAATTTCTTTCCTAGAATGTGTGAATGAAGAACCTTGTTGTATCTCGAGTTCCCTGTTATTACCATGGGGTTTTTTGTGTCAATTGGCAATTGTGCTATTACAATCTGAGCTTTCTTATCTATGTCATATATTATGCTTGTGAATTTGGAATTTCTCCTAACATGTTAATGTGGCATTTGTTTTCCTTAATTTGAATATTTTGGTTCATTGCAGGGATATATCCATGGATTATGATGATAATGACTTTCAAAACCAGAATTTTCAGCTGATCGAAGAGGACAATGATGGCTTTCCTCAAAACTTACAGTCATATGCTCCACCAAAATTTGATATAGATGATCACTTTCAGGCTCATCTAAGGTTTGACGGTTTATCTGAAACAGGGCTTTTACTTGGCATTCAAGGTGAAGAAAACAATTGGATCGAGGAGTTCTCACCTAGAAACACTGCAGCAGAATTCGGTTCAAATTCTGCTCAAACATCAATTTCTGGGCATGACAACATCTGGTTCAATGTTCCAACATCTGAATCTGCTCAGATTTTAGTGAATTCTGTTGAAGATAATGAGATGGTAAGTTCACAAGTTATGAATACAGCGGCAGAAACACATGCAGTAGAAGATTCTACTGACTGTGAAACTAAGAGTATTGTGGATACTAGTTCAACCCTTTTGGTTGATGAATTTCATAATAGCATTTTGGAGTCAAATGAAGAGGTACTTAAGGTTGAGCAAGTTGGAGTTAATTCTCAAACTTCCAGCAAGGAAAATTCAGAAATGGGCATGGATGCAAGTTCTTTGGATCAAAAGTTACACTCTACTGGGAAGGTGGAAGTTTCACAATGTACCAATAATGAAGAGTTAGCTTCATCATCCGGTGATGATTCTAAAGTATGTTTGGTCGTTGCGGAGCCTTTTGAGGCAGTTCAGAACAATGAGCCATTGGATAATGCATCCATGAACAATAGTTTACTTGTTGATCACGGTTGTGATGTAAACAGGGATATTGAAGCAAGTCCAAATTTTATATCTTGTAGTACTGAAGGTGGTGCTTCAGCTGTACCAACTGAAAGTGCAGGTATTGATACTTGCAAGATGGACACCGCATTATTCTCTGAGCAAAAAGCTGAAGAATGCTATGAGGTTGACGTGAGTGAGAAACTAGAAGCTCAGCAATCTGAGGAAAATCAGAATGAAACATGTTTTTCTTTATATGGTGTTTGCAAAGTGGATGATCAGCCTGTTCAACACCATACTGTTGATAATAATGTTTCAAATGTTAAGGCCTCTTCTGATTTGGTTACACCCACAGATTCTCTAATGTTGCTGAATGAAGGATCCAGTAATTCTATGTTCTTTAAGAACTCTGATGAAGCTATTGATTACCCAGTAGCAGTTCTGAACAAGGACATAAGGAAAAAGGATGAAAGTTCAACTTTGACAAAGGAGGTGCCTTCTTTAGCGGTGGGAAGAGATGAGAAGGTTGAAAATAATTCTGTTGAAGTTGTCACTGAAGGTATTCCTGAGCTATGTGAGGCAGCAGGACCTGTAGATTTTAACCATGATGTGCACGAATATGCATCTAAACATGATTATATCCATCTACAAGCTATATCAAGCAATGATAGTAAAATCACTAGTTCTGAAGAAGAAAGGAACCTTGCTACCTCCAAGCCATATATTGATGATAACAATTGTAGTGAATCACGAAGTTCTTCAGACATTGCAGTTAGGATAGAGTTGTCAACTTCCCTCGAAGCTGAAATAAGGATGGCTGGAGTTGATGGTGATAATGAGTGCAGGATTGACCTTGTTCAGCTGGAGAGGAGTGGTAAGGATGAATGCTCAAAACCAATCATTGAAAAAGCCACTGGGCAGTTGGATGATTCAGAGCTTATTATTTTGGAAAAACCTTGTTCTGTTTTACTGGATGATGCAGAAAATAAAATCTCACCCTCTGTTCATAACAAGATGGCTCCGATGTCTGATGCAAATTTGTTGGCTGAGCAAAAGGAGAATAATGTAATTCATTTGAAAGAAAAAGAATACACAGCACCATTGATTGATTCAAGTGACACAAACTCCAAGGACTGTGATTCTGTCATTGAGAATACAGAATTTTCCTCATCCAAAGCCCAAAATACTGATGTAGTGATGAAATCAGACAAGGAATCAGTAATGAACCTAGCAGATAATCCAACAATTCTCCAGAACTTACATTCTGAAGTTGAAATTGTAGAACCAAAAGAAGCTGCATCTATGCCTGCATCATGCTGCAATGAGAAAGATGTAAGCATCTCTGCCTTATCAGTTATAGACAGTAATGCAGATGTCGAGGTATCAAGACAGCCCCTTGTTGTGCCTACATCAGGTGGTGATGATGGCCCCTCAAACAAGTCCGATGGCTCTGGTAAATTTAGCTGCTGATATACTATGATATTTTCTATTTTATGGAAACTAGAGGTTTATACTTCAGTCTTAATAGATTCTAGCTTTTAATTTGGCATTTACCATAATATTGAAACCATCTTGAGTTTTTTACCTAGTCACTTGGTATCTGCATAAAACAATTAGCTTGTTTCAGCAGAGCTCTGTATTAAAACTCTTGGTCTGGGAAAACTACTTGATTGTGGTTAATATAGATACCTGGAGTTCTTTGACTTTTTTAAAATGTAAATTATGAAGCTTCTGGTTCTTACCTCTTATGACTTGTTTCAAAAAATCAATAAATTCTGAAGAATCTAAACACCTCGTGTTGGAAATTCTTGTAAAATTAATGTCTTTTACCTTAAATTTTTCTTTACCAGATTCATTGGTATGATGAAAAATTATGAATTACCATTGCCAGAGATGATAAACAACACTACATTTATTAAGTGTCAAATTCTGGTTTACCGGTCTGACCAATGACCGATACTCCACCATATAGCTCGGTACCTATCAGTGTTAATTATTTATTATTTTCAGTGACACCAGATGATATAGGTCAGTATGTCTGGTATATCGGTACCATATCAGTCCAACAAAATTTAGAAACCTGTATGAGATCGAGATTTTAAATATTAAACTACATGGACTATATAGTTGACAATTTTTACATGTCAATAAAGTGTACTTGATATATTCAGCCTCTACTTTATGTAAAGTGACAAGTGGCAACTGCTTTATAGATCACCCTCGTATAATTGATTTGCTAAGCTTGTTTCTAAGGAGTCCTTGATTACCAAGGTTTGTTTATGGAAATTGATTCATCTGATAGATTAGGAATTCAGAATATTTATTTCTATTAAAGGGGAGATGGCCTGATCTTTGACAATATCATGTGATGAAGCTAATATTCTTTATTATCCGGGTTTTAGGTTTTCTGGTGATCATTTGATGGTTTATTTATGAAGTCTGCTGCATTTCCAAGTATTATATGAATATAGATTACAAACTACATTTTTGTCTTTCAAACAGAAACTGCTAACAGCGATGGGGTTCGAGTAGCTTCATCAGTTGGGGTAACTTCTTTTGCTACTTGCCAAAGCACAGAAGGGAAAGGTGCTAATTTATCTCCAACAAACAATTGTAACAAAATGAGTTTTCCTGAAACAGGAAGAAAGTCATCTTCCTCTGATGTTTTTTGTATGTGAATATTCTTTTGGATTGTTAGTTATAAGCAAGGTTTCACATACCGATCTGTACCGGTGTACTGAGATTATCTCGGTACCGTTACGGTGCAGGTACCAGGTGGTATGCACAGTGCATACCGCCCAGTATAATTAAATAATTATAATATTTTATAATATAATATTAAATATAATATAATATTAAATATAATATAAAATATTAATATATTAAAAAAAGAGAAAAAGGAGCGACATCGCCTTGATCTTTCTCCCTGCACGGGGAGAAGAGACGTTCCGTCTCCTCGCACGGGAGAAAAATCACTTGCGGGCGAGGGCGACGACGACGCGCACTGCGAGGACAGTGCGGGGAAAGGAGGTACTTCTTTCTTCTTCTCCTCTTCTTCTTCTTTCTTCTTTTCCTCTTCTTCTTCTTCCCTTTTTCTCCCTCAATCGATCGCCGACGATTGATTTCTCCCTCAAGTTACCGTTGACGGTCGAAATCGACCGCCGACGGTTGATTTCTCCCTCAATCGGCTGCTGACGGCTGAAATCAACCGTCGACAGTCGATTTTGGCGGTACCACCCGGTAGCGGGCGCGCCACGTACCGGCAACCTGGCGGACCGGTACGTACCACCCGTATCGAGTGGTACAGATTGAAATTGCAAACCTTGGTTATAAGACACTTCTAATGCCCCCATCATATTGTTTTATATGTTTTTGTGGAAACTATGATACAAGGATGGTGTCTGCAAACAAAGGAATCTAAGAATCTAAAATCTTATGTAAGTTGAAACAGAAGAGTTAAAATTTCTGGTAAGCTGTTACTATATTCCATATGCACAAATGCATGAATATATCTGTTCACATGGCACATGTGTGCAAACATGGAAGCCTTAGTAAAATTTGTATGTGCCAAAAACCATACACAGCATCTGTTGCTTGCAATTGAGTTGCACAATAAGTTGATAACATCATTTACATTAGGTCATTGGTGCATTGTCCATTAAAATAAGATTCCTCTTCAGTCAGTCTGTTAAATCTTGACATCTATCATAGAAGATAATGTCTGGTTTGTGTTAGGTTAGCCTAGACATATTTAACATAATAATTTGACTGTTAGATGTCTTGATACTGTAGCCTTTTAGATGGTTGATATTTTTGTTCTATACGTACTGATATTCTATCCTCCATTTCTGTAATTTGGGTAAAATTCACAATCTACAAAGTTTGACCAGCTTATGCATTTAATACTGATAGAAACATCCTTTCTCCGTCCACTTCATTTGGGAGTAATCACGAGCCCTTTTTATTGGATCCTGCAGGTGTTAATCAGAGTTCATCTGAACCAAATTGTGGTTCACCAACTGTAATTGGTTGTAGCAAAAGTTCACTGCTACATCCTGCTGGTCCTGCATCTGTGACAGCAAAAAATTCTGATAGCCTTAAATGCATTGTTCAAGATTCTACAGTTAGTACACCATCAGAAGATGAGGGAAATTTCACATTTGTGGTCCAACCAGATGCAGATCTTTCTCAAAAAGACACTAAGAAAGATTGGGAACCCATCCACCATATGCACTCGTTCGATCAGCCTCAGGTAACCACAATTATCATTTTGTCAATATCTTATGTTAAGCTTCAGTTTCATTATACTCCTGAATATGGGTAAGAACTTCAATTTAATGTAGCATTTTCGGTGTAGATTTCTCAGGAGAATTCTCAGCAACACTTGAATGAAACTAAAAAAGCGAGTACTAGCATCATTAGCAAGACAACTGGGGAAGACAAAAGAAAGCAAGTTTCTGCCCGTGCAACTAGAAAGGTAGGCAACTCGAAAGGAGACACTAAAGAGAAGTCACAAGAGAAACATGGTAGAGGAAGGAAAAAGAACCCAGTTAGTACATCAACTTTCCCTGACAGTGCCACAAGAAACAAAACCCATACGGAGGGTATACAACAATCTCTCTATATTGAGACCAATAATACAAGATCATCCTGTTCTCCATGTATTCAAACATCTAATCTGCCAGATTTGAACACTTCAGTTCCTTCAGCATTGTTGCATCAGCCTTTCACAGACTTGCAACAAATACAATTGCGTGCCCAAATTTTTGTATATGGATCACTTATGTGAGTTGCAATTGCCGTTTCTTTGTTTGTTTCATAATGGTTTAAAAGAAACTATTTAATTTATTTAGTATTATATGGATTAATCTGCTTGGTGCAGCCAAGGTGTCATGCCAGATGAGGCTTGTATGATTCCAGCCTTTGGAGGTTCTGGTCAGTATTTTCATGTGATTGTTTAATCAAAAGTTATCTCCCAGTACATCTGACACACATTTGCATTATCATACAGGTGAATAATTTTTTATTGAACACTTTAATCATTAAATTTATTTGAGGTAACTGATACTTGTTGGGTTTTAACTACTGAACAAGGGATCAGCAGCAGCCCTCTTCAAAGCAAGGCCCTCAACTCTCCTGCTGGCTGGAGTGACATCAAATTTCCGAATTCAGCAATACAAGGTTCCGCTGTGTCATTGCAGTCGCCTTTCCAGAGTTCATCTAAGGAAGTTTTATCCTCTAGTATCTTAAGAGGCATCCACTTGGAGTCCAATCAATCTCTGTCCCCATTGCATTCATATCAAACTTCCCATATCAGACAATATCTGAACAATACTACACCTTTGTTATCTCAGAGCCCTTGTCCGGGTGCATCATCTCAGAGTTTATCTTTTGATTCTAGTGCACAAAATTCTGCAAAGCCCGTTTCTGAAACAACTCAAATAGCAACCCTTAGGGACTCCTCTAAACCTTGTGCCTCAAACATGCAACTTGCTTCCCCTGGTGTCTCGCTGCCTGATCAGCTTGGTACCAGTGTTTCCGTTGCATTAGTTGTGCCAGTGGAGACACAAAATAGGGCAGCAACTCCGAGTACTAAGAATGCATCTGTTAGTGAGAAGTCCAGAAAGAAGAAGAAGGTTTCTGCACCAGAGGAGCTTGAGCCAAAATTTTCAATTGCTCAACCTCAAGCAGACAATGCTTCTGTTGCTGTTATTACTAATTATATTACCACTTCTGGTTGTCTTTCTTTATCTTCTAATTCTCCAAGTAATGCTACATCTGGTGGTCTTGCTTTAAATGCATCTCACCCCATAACTCTGCCTTACTCCCAAATATTAGGCAGTGGTGATACACAGCAGAGGGTTGTCTTGAATGAAACATGCACACAAATCAAGCACTCAAAACAGCAAGCTGAGAATGCTTCTGCTTATGCTGCTGCTGCTGTCAGGCACAGCCAAATCATTTGGGAGCAGATGGTGGTCCAAAGAAATTCAGGCTTGGTGTCAGAGGTTGAAAAGAAACTTGCCTCTGCAGCTGTTGCGGCTGCAGCAGCTGCTTCTGTTGCAAAGGCAGCTGCAGAAGTTGCTAAGGTTGCATCTGAGGCTGCATTACAGGCTAAGTTCATGGGAGATGAGGCACTAAGCTTTGCTAGCACAGGGAGGACCATTCAGAATTCTGAGGTCAGCCTTGAAACTGGAAAAGATTTGTTGTCATCAACTCCTTGTTCAATTTCCATGGACAAGGACAAGATCCGTGGTCCTTGCTCAATCATTTCAACTGCCCAAAAGACCATTAGGAAAAGGGTTGAAGCATCTTCTGCTGCCATAAAGCGTGCAGAAAACTTGGATGCTATACTGAAAGCTGCAGAAATGGTTGCAGAAGCTGTATCACAAGCTGGAACAATTGTTGCCATGGGGGAGCCCTTACCATTCTCAATAAATGAATTAGTTGAAGCAGGCCCTGAAGGTCATTGGAGACACCATTGTGCTACTATGGGAAACATGACAGAAGCAATTGATGTACAGGTTAGGGAGAATTTTGACTTAGATGTGGCTAGTGATCATGAGATTGTTGCACAACAATCAAATGAGCAGTCATCAAATCATAATGAAAGGAAAAAAGTTTCTAATACTGATGAAATGTCGCCTGGTAACAAAAATTATGGTATGTCTGTCTTGCAATTCTTTTACAGGTTATCATTGATTTGGATAGAGTTTATGGATTTATCTGATTTTACCAATATCTTGTGTTATCTTAATATGTCAGGAAACAAATTAGGAAGTGGATCAAAAACTATTCTAACTGCGCAACCCAGAAGGGATTCATTGCAGGGAAGTAGCATTCAGAAAGGGTCACTTGTTGAGGTACAACTCTGAGCAAGGAATTAGTCTTCTTTCAAATATGAGTTGTTTCTCATGTCGAACATGTACTTCATAATCTTTGTAGTTATTTTTTTAAGAAATTTGGAAGCCTGAAATCATATGATCTCAAAAGGAAAGAAAAAAGATGTAATTACTTATATATAATTAAATGCAACTTGACAAGTTGATTTATAAAATTTCAAATCTATCTTCTCTTGCTGATAGTGGTGCATCATCAAACAGCTTTATGTGAATTAGAAGCTTTGTTTACAGTGAAAAATATTGAATAACTCTTTAAGATTAGATCAAAATATTAACATGATAGGGCACTATGGAAGACACAGATGGATACACATAACTTTCTGTAGTCAGAGTAACCCATATAAGGCAAGGATTCTTGGTAGACTGCTCTTTTTCCTGCTAAGTGGTTGTCTATTAGGTCTAACATTCCCCAGTGTATCACAACCACTTGAACGAGATTAACTGGATGTTTCTCTTCCAAAACTTGCCAGGGAAGATAACTCATTATATCTTTTGTTTGGATTTTACTTTGATGTAACCTGCTTTAAGATGAAGTGCACATTATTTAGAAAAATCACTTTACCCCAGATTTCTGGTCCTTGTACCATCTCCTGAATATTCAGTTTCAAATTTTAACACTAACAAGATCTCTCAGGTTGTAGTTGATGAAGGTGGTCTTAGAAGAGCTTGGTTTTCAGCATGGGTGGTTGATGTTGAAGATGGCAAAGCACAAGTGTGCTACAAGGACCTTTCTAAGAAAGGTAAAGTATGTTATTTCTATAATAAAAGCAAACTACCTACTGATACATTATTAACTTTCATAGTAACATATGTTTTATTAAGAAGCTAATCATTTATTGGATTTTAGCTGTTACACTTAGGTTACCTCTGCTGCAAATAAGTTAGTGCGAAAAAGATTCTTGAATTTCCAATGCTTGTCCTTTAACTGTGGTCTGATAGAAGAAATTGTTTAAGTTCTCATTAGTTTGTTGTGAAAAAATTTTCCACATTATTCAGGCCATGACAAGCTTGAGTGGATACCACTTACATCAGAAGGTGACAAACCTCCTAGAATACGTATGGCTCATCCTATAATTGTAGCCAAATCTGAAGGAACAAGGAAGAGAGGGAGAGAGGTTTTAGGCAATTTCACTTGGGCAGTTGGAGACAGAGTTGATGCATGGATACATGATGGGTAAGCCTGCTTTAATGTATGTTTTTGTACTATTTTTTCAACAACGATTTGTTTGTTAATGAGAGTTGTCATACCTCAATAAGTATTTTTTTCTCTACTTTCTCAGTTGGATGTGTAAGCCTGCTATGATGGATATGTTTATCGTATTTCTCCCCCTGCTGCTGCAGTGGCCAAACCTGAAGCACTAGGGTTCTCTAATGAAGAGATTGTTATTTTTTAATTCTTCTAATGTAATTAAACCTTACTAGATGTGCTTCATGATTTTGTTTGGTCTTTCACAGGTTTACCTTTTGTCATGTAATCTTTTCTCACTATTCTACTCATTTTTGTTTGGTCTTCCATAGGTTTACCTTATCTCTATGCTCATCAATCTTACTAACAAATTGGAAATTATTATGACTACTTATAAATATCTGCATTTGTGACATGAGTTCTTCTATTTCTACTTGTCTTATATGGCAGATTATGACAGATATAAACTAATTGTACTTCTTAATTCCTCAGTTGGTGGGAAGGCATTATCACTGAGAAGAGCCAAGATGATGAAACAAAATTAACTGTCCAATTTCCAGGTATGCTTTGGAAGATCATTGAATCGTTGGTTTGTTTTCATCTTTTCTCGTTTTGTGGATCCTTTTGCAAAGGTGTTAAAACCCAATTCTGTTATCATATCAGTGTTAATTATGCAGAGTCATAATCTTTATTAAAATCCCAATTCAACTAGGTACCTGTCTTAAACTTTAGCTGTCAAGGAGAACTAACTTCAGATTATCAAATGGTTAAAACACCTGCTGAACTGTCCGTGTCACATTGTGTGGTGTGTTCACCGGAACATTTTTTTGAAAAGTTTTGTTGATTGTCCATGGGCAATCTAGTATATGCATGGACCTTTTCATTTGTCCATTCTGCCATCATACTCAGAATTAAATGTGTGTGACAAAGTGTTTCCCTTGTTTGCTGTGGAGGTCCATCCATGTGGGTTGTGTATTGGCACTTCAAAACTTTTAGTTGTTGCATTAGGTATATGGCTGGGCATAAACAACAACAGACTAGTGGGCACAAATACATATGTTATTTTCTCTCAATCCATAGGTTTCTGAACATTTAAATAGCTTCTCGCCCAAGGTTTATTGTCAATTATGTAATTGACTTTTGTTAAGAAGTTTTCATTTTTAATCACCTTTTCTTATTTATCAAATGTAATTATTTGTTTTCCTTAGTTTACTGTTTGTACCATTCTTATTTTCTGCAAATTAACCATTCAAATATCGATCTTTGCTGTTTACAGCTGGCGGTGATTCCTCAGCTGTTAGAGCTTGGAATTTACGACATTCGCTCATCTGGAAGGATGGGCAATGGATAGAATGGTCTCGTGATAAGGACAGAGTTACTCTTGAACCCTACGAGGTATTGTCTGTTGACCTTTTATTAGCAAAGCTTTTCTTTCTATTCTATCTTCTCAACTGTTAAGCATTCTCACTCCATTTGGTTGATCTTTTCGGCTATGATGACATTTAGGGGGATACGCCGAATGAGAAACGACAAAAGCTAGGCCAAGTTGATGCCGACAATAATTCAGAAATAGCTGAGGGAGAAATGGGGACTATGTCAAGAAATGATCATACAGATGGTTCAGGGAAGCTTGAAGAATCAAGGCAACTTAGTACATTAGGGAAGGATGTAATAATTTCTTTTGGAAATGATGTGGGTGGAGCAAATAACACCGATACACTTAAGGTACGACGAGCAGGCCTTCAGAAAATAGGGTCTAAGATGGTATTTGGTGTTCCTAAACCTGGAAAGAAAAGAAAATTTATGGAAGTAAGCAAACACTATACCAAAGATAAAACTGAAAAGGCAACTGAAAAGGCTGATTATGTGAAATCTGTTAACAGTTTGTTACCACAAGCATCCCAGTCATGGAGGAATATTTCAAAAGTTGATGTTAAAGGGAAACGAGCCACCAACTTGAATACCAGGGGCCAAAAGCCCTTGAAGTCTCAGAATGTTCAGATTAGTAGTAGTGTGGATAAGGAGAAGCTATCTGTCACCACTGCATCTGTCTTGAATGGGGAAAAAAGCAGTCTCAGAACTACTTTTAGCAATGAAGAGAAAAAGATGTCAATGGAAATTGGTTCATTTTCACAACTTGGAAGAGTAGATGTGCCAGTGGTAGGGTCTTCTGTACCTTGTATTCCATCATTTAAGATGAATTCTTCTTCTGTTGAGGCTGAGGCGGGGGAGAAAGGAAATGTTTTATCTGCTGTGGAGAAGTCAAACAGTTCTGAATCTGAAGCTTATGAAAATCCTGGGAAAAGATCTGCTGATGTTATTGAGCCCCGAAGATCTAATCGCAGAATTCAGCCAACTTCAAGAGTAAGCTTCGCTGAAACTTCTCTATGCATGAAATGCTATTTTTGGCAAACCTTATTGTATTTATAAACATGGATTTTAATCAGAGTGCCACAGATCTTTTAACCCTTTTCGAGAGGTGTCAGCCACATCTCAGCATATACGAATTGCGCATTCAGCCATGCACTTACATATCCTCCTAATATGTTTCTGCTTGGGTTTATGCTAGCTGAGACACTAGTATGACACTTAATGGCCTTTGTTATATTCTTATGGGATTAGTATACATTGTGATGATTATTCCATCGCCTATTAGGATTAGTTCTCATGATAGTGTAAATGGACGAAGGTAGATGAATAGGTTATCAAATAAGTCCAGCTATACTTCAAAATTGCGTTTCTGTTACGTAAATCTATGAGATTTTAAATTAAATATATGTCAACACGTCATAATTTATCACATTTCTTCTTTGTTGTAATGTGTCAGCTAGCTGAATCCTAGCGTTTTGTGCACCAAAAAACTCTTGCAATCTTGAGCCAACCAGAAATGTTGTTTTTCTTATTAGAATGATGTAAAAAATATTGTTTTTTATATGTAAACATGATTAATTCAAGCACTGCTGTTTATTCATTAGAGCATGAGGTCAATAAGATACATAGATGAACAATGTCATTTGTTGTCACCTGCAGTAGTGGAAAGCACATTTCTAACCCATTGTAAAGATGCTATGTCTCTAGGAACAGTCTAGTCAATCTTGTTCATGAACCACAGTCAATTGGATCTTTTTTATTTCTACAGTTGCTAGAGGGATTGCAAAGTTCTCTCATTATACCCAAGAGTCCCGCAGTTGCATATGATAGAGGTGCCAAGACCATGCACAGAGGAGTCACAGCTTCTAGAGGTAGCAATTCTTCTACTCTTTTGTTCTTCAAATATATTTCCTTCCTTTTTCTTGGATTATAAACTAGATTTTATTTTTTAATCTTGATTTGCATGGTGTTACAGGGACGAGTCATGAATGATGGGAGGGGTGCCGTTCTAATGTAATTGAAGTAGCATACCCATTTCCTGGATGTTGGCGTTAGAATTATCTTAGGGGGTAATGTATGTACACATACAACCATGGATTGGAATATAAAAAAAAAATTGTCCGCAGATGTGTAGGGAAACATTATCCTATGATTAGGTATAAAACGTTTACCTGTTGAAAGTTAGTTTTTGTTATCTTTGATCCCGAGCCACTGACTTGATTGTAGTGCTGAAGATGTTGCCAAACCTCTCATTGCTCTTGTGGTGACGATGATGTAATACAATTCACTTCAAATCAGATTCAAAATGTCAAAGGTCTCTTTGTTTTTGGTTTTTATTAGGAAAGATGGAAGATAAGTGACTAAGGTGAAACTCCATCCCTTTTGAACCTCCTACATGGTTGTGGCCTTAAGTTTTCTCGGCTTTATTTGTTTGTATATTCGACATCAGGTGAACTAATATGAGTTGTTTAATGTCAATGCATCAGAGCATCAATGATCAATCAAACCATCACTTGATATTTTAATTTCTTTAAAAATCCTGGGTACCTTTACCTCTCACATTCCTGCCCAATTTAAAGTTTTGTTTACATGTCTCATTACCTCGTTGTTAATAATTTTATGGACCAATTTATTATTTCTAAACCGATATATATATATATATATATTTGATAAAACTCTATATATATATATATATATAAAATTGATAAAACTCTTTTGTGCACATTTTTCGTATAGACTACTCAATAGTATAGATATAAATTAGTGGTACAATCCTTTGGTTACTCTATTCACTCGGGAAATGCCATCCAAGTAAGTGGCATCACAATATAAGAGTCGAGAAACAATCACACCGCCAAACATGCACCAAATTGATACGACTCCGGCGGAGGCAGAACTCCAGCACCGGACCACTCACGAATGCTGCTGGAACTGCTCCGGCTGCTCTTTATCAGCTGAGACTCCTTCCGGAACCCCGGCGTCGTTACCGGCTTTTTGAACAGCGCCACCGTTGCCGGTCACTTCGCCTTCGCCACCTACTCCATGTGCTGCGGAGGAACCGCCGCCGCCGCCGCCTCCTCCTCCTCTTCCCTTCCTTTTATCCATCATCTTGACCCAACAATAGATTATGGCAATCACCAGAAGGAGGCCGAAAACAATCGATAGAACAATCGCCAACAAGATGATTCTTGCTTTCCCCTTTATTAGGGATTTGTGGTGATGAATAGCTGGTGAATGATGAGGAGAGGACTTGTGGGCGACGGTGGCTGCAGACACAAAATGAAGAGAGCCGCCTTCGACAGAAGCAAGCTCCCCCAGCTTCCTCACCGCCTCGGGCTGCAAGACGCCACTGGTGTCAGGGACAAGCGGTGTCAAGCCCTCCGGCTTCATGGGGTTATGCGACAAGTCTAATTGCCGCAGCCTGCGGAGCTTGTCCAACCCAGGCGGCACGAAGCCGAGGCTGTTACGCGACAAGTCGAGGACTTCCAAGGCGGGGCAGGGCGGCGAGGCCTGCCGTGCTGGTGAACTGATTTCCCGAGAGGTTGAGCGACCTGAGCGGCGGCGCCTGAGGGCCGGAATCGAACCGGAGGGAGCCACCGAGGGTGTTGTCGGCGAGGTTGACGTGGAGGAGAGCGGGGGAGGACCAGAAGCCTCCGGGGATGGAGCCGCGGATGGCATTGCCAGAGAGGTCGAGGGCGCGGATGGCGGAGACGTTGCGCAGGTGCATCCACGAGACGGCGCCGCTGAGGTTGCGCGAGGGTAGACTGATGGAGCAGTCGGGGCCGTGGGCCGCGGGATCGGGGAGTTGGAACCCCGAGACGGAGCGGAAGGCGAGGAGTATGAGCTCTCGGTCCGACGGGCCACAGAAGCAAGCGGCGGGCGGCGGAAGCAGGAGCAGGAGCAGGAGCAGGAGCAATAGGACAAGGCTGCACATGGGGAAGAGCTCCATTTCTCTCTCACGACGAAGGGCTTCAAATTGCCATCGATATATATATATAGTCTTTCGAGGTGAGCTCCGAAGGCCGCGACGACCTCAGTTGGGCATCCTCTCGTCATTCTAAATTCGAATAATCTTTTACGATCGAATCCATCATATAAAAACACGGATTCCACCAACTCTTAATAGCCGCCTCATCATGACAAGCAACGCCCGCCAGCCTTATCCCTAACCTCATCATGACTACTGTTCCACGACGATCGAGTCATCCCCAAAAGTTTCAGGGCTGACCACGCAAATAATATAGGGGGAACTCACATCTTATTCGGAGTGCATGTAAGAAGCCCTTTAAAAAAAAAAAAGAAAAAAAAGAGGCTCATTAGGGTTGACATCACTCTCGAAAATTTCAGGAATGATTTTTGTTCTTATAGATTTCAATTAAAATTTTATTGGATAGACCCACACAACGTTGACGACAGTCCCTAGATAATAAATAGGATTATCAATTTATATAATAAAGAAGAGCCTAACCTTCTTATTTTGATATGACCATCATAAACTATCTTTTATTTTTTTTTTTAAAGAAAGTGTTTCTAGTTGTCCGCATGTGTTATTGATCTCATAGGTTACCACAGGATTGGGTACTTGAAAAATTCTACGAAAATGAGTTACTCATCTTTCATATGCAATCACGAAAGGTGGATAGACATTGTTTCTCTTATGTAAATATTTGTGTAGGGCTCGACATTTACAAAATCTTATCATATGGACTCCCGTTAGCTGGTGGGCTTTGTGTCCTTTTTGGAAACCGACGAAGCCTCTTAGTTATCATATATCTCTTGGGTGCAACTCATCCTCGTCAACCTCGAGATGCATGACGTCGTAAGGACTTGAGGTTGTCAACTCTTTTGAGACTCCTATTTTATCTTTTACTTTTTTTTTTTTTTTGGTTCATGAGTCGAAGCCATAGTTAATTGGTTAAATAAAACCCTAATCTAATTTAACATGAGTTAGATGAAACAAAAAAAAATTGAAAATCAGGACCGTCATGCAAAATGAAAAAAATAACAGATTTACAAAAAAGAATTCAATAATTGATTAGTCAAATTTATTGTCATGATTTTATGATATATTGATCTAGAAATCATGCTTATGAATTGATCTATATATATATATCTTTGAGATTTTTTATTCTCTTCAATTTTTTTTATTTTCTTAAAACTCACGTGAGTTTGTGTATGTTTAGGATATCAAAGAAAACTTTATAATCTTATTATTATATAGTAGAATAATTGATTTAGTTTGTCCATTATTTGTTTTCATGATGGAAATTTTTTTATGTAAAACTTACATCATGATTTATTTATTATTTTAGCACTTATTGTTTGACCTATATATGATTAATTTATCTGTAATCTAATATTTGATATTAAAATTATATAATATTTGATTTAGAAAAGAAAAATTTTATACTCTTATATAATGTTTGCCACTTCTACTCTTTTCCCAATAACACTGAGTTTCATTAGGTTATTGATAAAAAGAAAATACATAAATAAGAGGAAGAGTAGAGAAAATTTTAACATAAAAATAATCAAAACTTTATTTCTTTTTCTTGTCAACACTCTAAATTTTTTCTTGACTTATTAAATATTATAAGACTAACTTTGGATGACTATAGGTTGTTTAAATCAAATCGAACCCAAATAAAACATGAACAAGATTGCTTTTGGATTGATTCAATAATTTGATTTTTAAGACTATATATAAATCTAATTTAAGAGTATAATTTTTCTTTAATTTGATTAATTAGTTTAGACTAAATTACATTGACTATAACTTCAAAAAATATCAACTTAAACTAAACGCTCCAAAACCCTAAAATTCCTTCTCAAACTCATCGAGTTCATTGCGCTTCCTCCTCGTTCTCTCGTCTCATGTAGGAATCTTTTTTTTTTTTTCATCATCTTCATTAACAATCCTTTTTTCTTTTAAATTTATATGAATTATTTTATTGATTTGTATATATAATCATGCATTCTCATCATCAAGAAAAAAAAAAGAGTATATATGAAGTCATTATTTCTCTATAGTAGTTTTTAATAAAAAAAAAATCACTTACACAAATGTTCAATTATTTAAAATATTTAGAATGATATTGTGATATAAACTTTTTGAGAATTTAGGTCAAATTGGATAAAAATTCTGATTTGGTTCAATTACACTGAACTATTTATGGAACTGAATCGATTCATTTGAAATACATTTTTTTAATTACTTAAACTTGAAAACTAGTTAATTGAATCAGATTAACTAACTAATTTTGAACTAGTTTGATTAGATAGATCCGAAATGAATCTTACTTTGATTGAACCAAATCATTTTTTCAGTTTAGATTGATTCGATTCAAACCTCTATAAACGCCCCTACTATATTCATGTATTAAAATCTCCTCCTTCTAACCTTCATATCATTTCAGATTCTAGAGGTTTTAATTATTCTTATCAATATATTCATGGAAGAACTAAGTTTATTTAATCAAATTTATGATACTTTTATTCTCATGTCTCTTTGAGAGATTTTTTTTATCTTTATTTTCTCAAGTATAATTGCCACCCCCTTGGGAGCTGGTCCAACTAAGGCAGCACAGAACTGAGGTTGTTATTGTAAACAACTAATTTGTAAATTTAATATAAGTATATGTGCAGTTTTGATAGGGTATCAGTGGGTGCAACTACCTAAATTAGAGAACTAGTCTTACATCTAAAAATTTCTAAAAAAAAAAAAAACTCTCTTGGTCAAAAAGAAAACATTGTCAAAACTATTGTTCTATGCTGCATATTCTCTCCAATGCAATAAATATTTTCTCCTACAAATTCTTTTCTTTCTTCCCCCAATGAATTTGGTACAAAAATCCATCCCCACTGTCTACATACACTCATCATCATCTTTGAAGGAGAGCTTTATGATTATTAGAATAACCAAATACAAATTCTATTCATCTCCACCTTTGGGATGTGAAGAACTACTTCAAAATCAAGAGGATCAGAGGAATAGACTAAATTATAACAAAAAAATACAAGAAAAATATTAAGAGGGATGTAAGTGCTTCTCAATATATATTAACCATGATATATTCAATCTATCTACAAATTTTTGATGCAAAAAAAGCAAAACAAGCATATGATATTTTTGAAAACCTGAATAAGGTATGTAAGAGTTTCTTACCAAAGTTATTGATATTGTCAATAAATGCAGAAGTCTTGCAGATATGTTCAATACAAAAAGGTTGTTTGCAAATTTCTTGCCAGATTTAACTATGATAATGTTTTTGTACCTTGTCAATTTTGAGTTGCCTAAATTGGAAGTCAACTTGGATCCAACCTTATTTTTTTTCAAGTCGATCTCTAGAAAAACATGTCAGGCTTGGCTCCTAACTCTACAAAACTAAGTCCAATAACATTTCTCTAACGCTCAGGTCAATTTCGAACAAGTCAAATTAGTTGGACAAATCAGACTAGTCTAGCTAGTTTATTATTTTTTTAATGTGTTTGAGCGTACCTGGATGGCTCCTTTTATATCAAACCTTGCAGGCTGTTATACCATTTGTTCAAGGTGGTTGTGTGTATTGGTTGCAATTGCTCATCATAGATACTAGACTATTTATCAATTAGTTATGTTCATAAAAATCTATGCTTTGACATATGCTAACGGATGGTAAGTTCATGTGAAGATAAGATCACTGTTGGGTAGTGCATGATACTGGCAACTATGATGATGACACGTCGACTGTATGCGATGCTAACATGTAAGCTGCATCATAACCACTATATCATATGCCGCTCATTTCCCGAGCTAAGTAGTATCGCAAGAGTCCCAATAGTGAAGACCTCTGACCTAGAAATTCTTCGGGAGGCCTGTCATATTCTAAGTTCAAGCTAGTATCTGCTCAGCCAAGTGACCAACCTTATGTGTTGTGTCATATATTTTGCACCAACTCGAATGCACTAGAGGCATGACTTCATTTATGCCTTCATCTTGCATCTTGTTAAGACTTCCAACTATTAGAAGTTCTTACTTTCCTAGATTGTATTAAATTTCTTGCACTTTCTTATGATATTTGATGTGGTGTGAGGACACATATCTTTCCATCGTTAACCTTTCTATTTGCTAGGGATGGTCTATGATTTAGGGAGTTAACATATTTACACTCTACCTCACTCGATTGTCTGGTAAACAGTGCTCTAATCTCATGTAAAGTTTGGAAGATAAGGTACTTTTAGTTCTTTCAAGACATGATTGGCTAATCAACTTCAATTGTCTAATCAAAAGTTTTCCAATATCACCCAAAATCGCATGGGACAAAAATAGGATAGTTTAGAAGATTGTCTATAGTGCTATCCAAGTCCATTACCATACTACAAATGAGCGAGCAAAGGATCATCAACTCAAGCTTGAGCCCAACTTCTTAAGACAATAAATTGAAATTATTTTTGCCTATGGGCCTATTTGGACTACTTACTACTTAATCTCTTTTTTTTTAATACTAAAATATATACCTTCAAAGGAGCATCCTTGAATACAATGCCCACTAACGAGATGGGTAAATGAAGAGCATTGTCTCTTGATTTGGGTTGGCTTAAGCTCACCGGGAAAAGAGGTCGACAAGGAGCATTGCCGACTAGTTAGTGAAGGTAGGGGTTCAGGTGGACCACATGCTGGTTAGCAGTACCATCCAACACCCCCTCTACCTCCACCTCATCCTAGTCAAAGGAGGTATCCTCATTGATGGGCCATTCAAGGCTACTAACTCTCCTCATTTGAGAGAGAGGCGAGAATAAGTGGGTCGAAACCGTTAGACCCTAGGCATCACAATAGAAGTAGTCACAACCCCTCGTATCTCGTCACTTTGATGCTTCAAGGGTGAGACTGTTAGCTACCAAAGAGTCCTTGAAGAAGTCGATGGAGGTGGTGAGGATTGACTGGGGCCAAACCTATCAAAGAGCCTTGGGAGCTGAAACTAAACTACTTCGAACTTAGGAGTCAATTATGAAGATAGAAGTGAGTAACCTCCATCATGGTGCTAAAGAGTTATCGCAACAGGTAAAGGAAGAGAAGGAGAGGGCGGTGTCTAAGTGCAAAGCCTCTCGAGAGTTTACAAAGGGATTAACCAGGCTGTGACACTACTCCTTTACTTATGGTTATGAATTGTCTATCTCTCAGGCTAGGTATGACCAACCCTCTTTGCATCTTCTGAAGGATTCCACTATCACCTATTTTGATGATGGAAAGGTCGCCATGGTCGGCTCAATTGGTATTGATGATTGAAGTGAGGCAACAATCTCCATGGAGGGAAGACTAATTGATGCCGACGATGAGGTAGAGATGACATCAACAACTGAAGGAGCAACAAAATCTCTAGAAGCTAGGGAGGTTTCTCTACTGGTTATAACAAATCTGCTCCACAGACCAACCCTCCTCTCAGCTCAATCATTAGTGAGATCAATAAAATTTTGGAAGAATGATTGGGCTAGATAGCCCCCTTTTTATAGTCCTTTAGTGTTGTTGGTTTTTTTTTTTGATTGGGAGATCCATTATGACATGTAAGAACTTTCATCAATATTATAATAGCTTTTTTTATAAAAAAGTTATTTCATAAATAAGTTTTATTTTATTAAAAAATTATATCTTTAGATCTTGTCATATGTTGGCAAAATTATAAATTTTATTAAAATTGTATTAAGGAGTACAATATTAAGGGTAGTATTTTTTGATATTTGAGATATATCAAGTCCTATGAATGGTCAACCTGATGAGAGTCTAGACTTAGTAAATTCCTGGTTGGGTTTCTTCTACAATTTGATACAGACCTTCCCAATTAGGTGCTACCTTGATTTTGACTTGAGTTAGGTTACTGACTTTAGTTCTTCCTAAGACCAAGTCCTCTTCTTTCAGTTGATAAGGACAAACTCTAGTATTAAATGTTTTAGCCATCACCCTTTTGTATGCTAAGTTCCTAAGATACACTTAGGCTCTGACTTAATCAATGAGGTCTAGATTTGCTCGAAACTCGAACTTTGTTATTTTCATGATAAATCACTAAAATTGGATAGTCGGTAATGCCAACATGATTGGGAGTACCACTTCAGTTCATATGCTAGGTAGTAAGGAGATTCCCTAGTAAAAACCCTTAGCGTGGTTCGATAACCCCATAATATTCTCAGTAATTCATCCGCCCATGCTCCCTTAGTTCCCAAGACTCTTTTTCTTAATCCAACTAATATGGCTCCTTTAGTTATTTTAGCTTGATCATTAGCTTATGGATGAGATACTAAGCTGAATCTTAAGTAGGTTTAGAAGGAATCATAGAATATTTTGCACTTTGTGTTGTTGAACTATATATCATTGTCTGTGATTATTACTTACGAAACTCCAAATTGATAAATGATGCTTTCGCATATAAATCTTTTAACCTACCTTTTTGTGATTATTGCTAATGGCTCAACCTCGACATCAGGTATTTTCTCCATCTTACGATAGGTGGGAAGGACCCAGGAATACACTATGCAAAGGACCAAGCTACATCAACAAAAGTTAACTCTACTATGGGGAGTCTCTAGATTCAAGAATTACGTTGGCACCTATTGCATTGCAGACATACTCCAAGGCTTCAAACAATATGTGGGCAGCTTCGATGGAGTTGAGGCAACACAGCAAGGGATACGATAGGGACCATTTATAAAGCACTCCATCTATTATACAATACCATGCTTACTGCCTATCTACTTTTCTTGCTTTAGTTGGCTCAATGGGAAGAGCCCTAGTCTTTAGATATCTCACAATATTTTTCATCCAAGTGGTTTTTAAATCAGTATTTGCTATTTGATCTTTACAGATAGTTCTTGAGTCGGGACTTTTGAGGTGATTCATTTGGATGATGGAGGATGCCCTCTGATTTATGGTCTATGAAGAGCATTTGTTGTCATATTATCCATTTTGAAAATTTGCTCGATGCTAAACATTGGGATGTTGGTTATAATTAGTCTTGCCTCCACAAGGTAGGATGCTATAGTAGAGTTTTGTGTCACGTAAGCACCATTGACGTGGCTAACAATCAGTTGGGAGTCACTATATAGCTTTATAATAAGTATTCTCATGCTCTTATCAAGCTTTAGCTATGAAAAAAGAGCTTTATGTTCTATCTTATTATTGGTAACTTAAAAGTTAAAATCGAGTGCTTGCTCGGAAGCCTCCTATTCAAGGCATTTTAGGACAAGGCCTACTCCTCCACTAGTCCGCATGGCTAATCCGTCTACATGCAATGTCTAGTATTTAACACCTTCAAATATCTTCTCAATGAGTCATTTATGTCACAAAGTTGACAATGGCCTATGCTTTGACGATAGTCCTTGTTTTATAAGAAATTTCGAGTTTTCTGAGTTCAATTGTCTATTTAAGGAGCCTTCCCTTTGGCATTAGGATTTGCAAGAATTTGATACATCGACTGATTTATCATGATGATGATATGATGAGTCGAGAAGTAGGGTTGAAGCTTTTTAATTGCTAATTGTTCTTGATTGTTATATTCATTATGATTATTCTTAATTGTCCTTAATTGTTTGTAATCTAGTTGGAATTTTGAAACTTGTATTTTTTTATATTTAAACCACTGTGATCCGATTTAGTATAATAAATCTATTTCATCTTCTTATTTGTATATATCCACAAGCATTTCAAATTAAAGAAAACCTGATCCAATCCTTTTCTGCCAAGTGGTAATTTTTATCTTTTTGATCATTTTGTGAAAAATGTTATAGCTTTCAGAGGTTTTGTTTAACTCAAATTTTTAATATATATTTTATATATGATCAAAATTAGTGTTTCGTGGCCACTTACTTTGGTGTCTAATTGGGGTGAATCTGGTACCCGCCAATCATGAAATTGATACCTAAGTAGGACTTCATATCATCAACATCTGAACGACACCCAACCCTCTTATCTTATCAGAATCTAGGGTTGATCAGGCTATTAGGCTACCAGCTTCGGTCAACCAGTGAGGAAAGCCCACAGACCAGGTATAAAAAAAAACCCCTAGCTTATGCCAAAGGGGGCAAGCAGGCATGTACACTACACCCTTCCACTCTCGCTATAGCTTATGCCATTGCACTTTCTCCTCTACTGAATTGAGCATCAGATGGGTCGTGTTGGCTAATCCCCGTGCTGACTTGACATGCAATGTTAGGACCGACTCAGCACTAAGAGGGGGGGTGGTGAATTAGTGCTTTCGTAAAATCCTCGATTTGAAAATTTTCGATCGATGAAAACTAAAAATGTACTTGTCTTAGAGTAAGTGTAATAAGCAGTTAACTTGAAAGCAATAGTAATGACGAGCAGAAAATAAATACACACCATATTTATAGTCATTCGGTCCATGTGACCTACTCCACTCCCGATTCCTCTTCACTCAAGGCTACTGGTTTCCACTATTGATTTATTTCTAATAGGCGAAGATCAACCACCACTTATGATTCTTTTCCCTTGTTTTAGGCTCAAGAGAGAACCTTTACAACCCTTTATAAGTATTCCCTCAGACTCTCCCGTAGAACAACCTCTAAGTTTATGGAGAAGGGAACTTAGCTTTATAACAGAGTTTTCTCATTATAAACCTCAAGTTTATGATCTTAGTTCTCTTAGGATCAAGTTGACACTAAGAGAGAGGGGGGTGGGGGTGAATTAGTGCTAAGTGAAAAACTTCAGTTTCGAAAATTTTCATTCGAAGAAAATCGATATTGAAAGTACTTTGACTTGGAATTAGTTAATAAACAACTAAATCCAAGAGCAATAGTAATGAAAGTCAAAAAAGAGATGCACACCAGATTTTTTAGTGGTTCGGTCCTCTTGACCTATATCCACTCCCAATTCCTCTTCACTCGAGGCCATCGACTTTCACTTTTGATCTTTTTCAACGGGCAAAGATCAAACATCCCTTGTAACTCTTTTCTTATTTTCTCAGGCTTAGGAGACAACCCTTATAATTTTTCAGCCCTCCCTTAAACACAAATCTCACTCGGAGAAGAGGGAGCAACTCTCAGACAATTTCAACAATATTTTCCTAAGTTTTTCTTCACTTTTTTGCTATCCCAAGCAAAAATACCTGGGGTATTTATAGATCTTAATTGGCTTCAAAAATTAGAGCCAAAATTCAAACTTTCTCGAAATCTCGAGATACGAGTGGTACTACTATCGGCACCAATGGTACCACCGCCGAATAGAGCCCAAGAATTTAGGCTCTAGCTGTACTACTATTGCCTGGGTAGTACTACCATTGACAGCCAGTGATACCATTGCCCAAGTTTCTAAAAAAAAAAAAACTTTTTAGTACTTTTCACCTAAGCTATACTTCTTTTGACCCAATTGTATCTTCTTCCAGGTCAACAAAATAAGCTCTCTAGTGAGCTCAAATCAGCCCTTTAACCATAACTATAAGAATTAAGACTAAAACAATTACAAACAAACAATCCTCATTGTCCAACATGTCAATTTGTTCATTCGACTTTCGGTGAACTCGCGGTGAATTCCCGGCAACTTTCCGACGAACTCCCAGTGAACTCCTAGCGAGCTCTCGACAATACGAACTCATAGCAAACTTTCGATGAACTCCTAGTGAGCTCCCAACAACCTTTTAGTGAAATCTCGACAAACTTTCGTCAGACTCCCGACGAGCTCCCGCTGTATCAATCCGAAGCTTCGGTGTATCTCCGATTCTTTCGCCTGATGCTCAAACTTTAAGTATGGCAACATTCAATTCTTCTTTAATTGTTTTTGCCTTTTCAAGATCATAGTTAGTCTTGTGTCACTTTTCTCAACATATGGATTATATCATAAGTTTTTAATTGATTTCATCATCAAAATCCGAGATTCAACAATCTCCCTCCTTTTGATGATGACAACCAATTGATGATAGAGTTAACCTTAACTCCCCCTATCATTTTGCTATATTGATAGAAACTTTGAATTTATAAAATTTTAAGTATTTCATCATTGCATAATCATAATTTCAAAATCATAATTGTATGATTCAAATTTTATATCTTCATATGTTCTCCTCTTTATCATCAACAAAAAGGAGAAAAGTGCTACTGGCAAATTTTTACCACATGGATCATGCATAATTATAATTTCAAAATACATCATTCCATGCATTATTTGAATTTCAAATCTTCATATCTTCTCCCCCTTTGTTATCAACAACAAGAATAAGTGCAACTTGTATGTTCTTGAAACATGCAAGCTAGTAAGCAAACTTCACTTCATTTTGCAAGCTTCTATTGAGATATCAACTTTTTGCTTCTCTTTACGATGTGCAAGCTAGCAACATTTGTTTTTCTTTGTGATGCACAAGCTAGCAATTTTTGCTTCCTTTACAATGAGCAAACTGGCAAGTTTTCTCTCCTTGAAGTGTGCAAGCTAGAATTTTAGATTTTCTTAAGATGTTAGCAAATTTCTTTCCCCTTAAAAAAAATAAGAATAAGAAGGGAGGAAAATATTGAAAGTCCATGAATCAGTACTCTATTTTTTGTAAGTAGAAAGAGGAATGATTTATGATTATCTCATAAAAGATCATGTATACCCAAAAATTCATGAATCAAAGTTCTTCTTTTGTAAGAAGGAATTATATGAAACGATCTCAAAAGAAATCTCAATTTACCAAAGCCTAGAAATCCAAAAAAGAAGCGTATAAGAGCAACTCATGTATTGGGGATTTTAGCATGTCTAATTCTCTTCTAAAAAAGCCAAATTGTTCCTCATTTAATGACTTTGTTGTAAGATAGTAATTTTCTCTCCCCCTTTGTCATTGTAAAAAAGAATATGATGGTACAATTTTTCTTTTTCATCAATGCTCTAATTACACCCATAAATACAAAGGGATTGTATAATGAAAATCATGTTATGATGATAGGGTATACAATTCATGAATACAAGGGAGTTTTAAATAAATTATGACATGAAGTATATTGATATTATATCATAAATACCAAAAGACATGATTTAATTTGACAAACCTCATCTTAGATAACAAAAGAAATCTTAGGATATCAAATAGTAAACAATCTTGATTCATACAAGAGAAATCTCAGGAAAAAAATGATTCATTTAGATGATTCTTTTAATAAAAAGGAAGAATCATAGTGAACGATCTTGATTTATATAAAAATCTCAAGTTATAATTATCAATATATCAAAATCATGATTTGGATAATAACTCATTTAAATTCAAATAATTAAATCATCAAAATTATTTTCATAATTCAAGAGATTCCTAAATAATGGTGTACATAGATTCATCACTAAATCTCTTATTGAAAACTTGACAGCCACAAAAGTGTAGTTCGCCACCTCGTCTTTGGATGCATTTGATTCATCCCAAGTCGTCTTGTGTGCTTTTTTTTCTTTAGCAATTTCTTCAGTTTTGTACACCTATCTTTAGAGTGCCCTAGTTTCTTGCATTCAAAGCAAGTGGTTGTACCATTTTTGAGTTTATTTTTAGATTCTTGTTTTATAAATTTTTTAAATTTTATTATTAGGAGTCCAAGGTCAACATCATCATTATCATCATCACTAGAATTTTCTCCAAAGTGGTCTTCTTATGTTCCAAGTGCCAAATCCTTCATGTTTTTTGAAAGGTTGTTCTCATGTTCATCATATGTCAAATAAGTCATTTCGTAGGTCATCAATAACCCTATTAGCCTCTTGTATGATAGTTACTTTTGGGTCCTAACTTTTAGTAAAGATCTTAAAATTTTATTTATAAGTTCAAGATTAGTATAAGATTTACTAAGAGATTTCAAACCATTGATGACATCCGTAAATTGGGTATATATGTCACCAATAGTTTCACTTAGCTTTACTTTAAATAATTCATAATTATGTACTAAGAGATTAATTTTTGATTCCTTTACTCTTTGTGCCTTCGCGTGTGACTTCTAATGTATGATATATCATATACAGAATCACATGTAGAAATACAATAAAATTCATTTTTGTCCAATGCATAAAATAAAGCACTCATAGTTTTGGCATTCAAAGAGAACATTTTGCTTTCATAATAAGTCCAATCATTCATTGGATTAGAAGACTTTTGAAAGCCATTTTCTGTAATGTTCCATAACTCAAAATCCAAGAAAATTAGAAAAAAATTTATTCTTATTTTCCAATAAGTGTAGTTCGTCCTATTGAATAAAGGAGGACGTGTGATAGAGTGTCTGTCGTTAATGTCAGAAAAAACTATTAAACTCGCTTGGGTGTTAATCCAATTGAGTGAACATAGCTCCGATACAAATTGTTAGGATCGAGTTGGTGATTAGGGGGGAAGGGAATTAGTGCTAAGTGAAAAACTTAGGTTTAAAAATTTTTCATTCGAAGAAAATTGATATTAGAAGTGCTTTGACTTGAAACTGTTACGATCAATTGGCACTAAAAGGGAAGGGGGGAGGGGGTGGGGCGGGGGAGGGTGATGAATTAGTGCAAGTGTAAATTGATCTTATAATGAAAACTTTTCATTTGAAGTAAGATAAGAAAATCAGAAGCTTTTCATTCAGGTGAGTAATTCAATCTTATAGAGAAATGCTAAGCTTCTTGCTTAAAGATGACTCATAAAAGAACAAGTAAATTCGAATAAAAAGATAAGCAACATTGTAATGGAAATGCTTGATTTCGAAGCCTTTCTTTTAAAAATAAATAATGTTAGAAACGTCTTTTGGTATTTTGTTGAAAATAATTGACAACCCAATTAAGAAAAATAATGAGGATGAAGCTCGTATTTTTTCTATGAACTAATTAGAAGCAATATAAAGAAGTCAACAAGATAGGCAAAGAGAACTCACAACTTATAGTGGTTCGGCCTCAACCTTGGCCTATGTCCACTTCTTGAGTCCTCATTCTTGAGGCACACCGGCACCCACTATCGATCTCCTTTGGGTAAAGACTAAATCCTTACAACCTTTCAACTTATAAGGCAAAATTACAACATTTAGATGACTCCCTTACCCATATTCTTTTTCTTATAATTTTCACACATAATTTATCATAAAATTTCAAGCCCAAAATTATTGTATCAAATACAAGAAAAATTGGAATATTTATAGGCCCCAAATGACTTTAGAATCTAGAACCAAAATTCAAACATACCCGAAAAATCTGGGTGCGGGTGGTTTACCCACCGGTGGTGCAACCATTGTAAGTAACCCAGAAACCAGAGTGCAGTCAGGTCAACCGTGACTTGGGTGGTTCAACCACCATCAGCCACCTAAAAACCTAAGCGGCGGTGGCACAACCGTCGCTCACCGATGATTGAGCCATTAGGAATCCCAAAAAAGTGGTTCCCTTCACTTTTCCAATCTTGAATTGAACCATCAATTGATTACTTCCCTGGTTAACTAATTAAGCTTGACCTAAGCTCAATTCAACCCCATATTGGACCCGGTTGCCTTTTTAAGTTGATTTGGATCCCTTCCCAATCATACTCAATTTGGAATCAAACTTAACCTACGATTTAAGGATTATAACCATACATAACCACCAAGCTTAATTACTGACCTCACTCCCGCAATTCGATAACCTTCGACATTCCCTGCGGTGAGTCTCACGATCTTCCTTTGGCGATCTTATAGCGTGTTCCTAACAATCTTCCTGATATCTTTGGCGAAGTCCTGGTGAACTCCAGGCAAGCTCCCATCGCATTGTCCAAACCTTGGCCCGATGCCTAAGCTTAATCCTAGGTCAATGTCTGGTCTGTAATTCCTTTTCACCGTTGTGGTTAAACCTACATCACTTTCTCTAACAACACATGTTAACTTAAACACTCATCAATTGATTTCATCATCAAAATTTGAGATTCAATAATCTTCCCATTTTTGATGATGACAATCAATTGATGACAAGAGTTAAACCTTACTCCCCTAAATCCATGTCATAATAAAGAAAACTTAAATTTAATAGAATCACATACTCTTTAATTCAAATATCTTGAGGCAGTCAATATTTCAAACAAATAAAAATTTATATCAAGCCATCAAAGTATGAATTTCAAAAAATTATGCATCCAATATCCATGTGCCATCCAAATCCATTTCTCTCCTTTTGTCATTAACAAAAAGGTGAAATATATAGTTAACAATTTCAAAGCATATTATGACATTACTCTCCCTTAGTAAAATAGAATATGCATTATAAAATTTCTTTCCCTTTGTAAATAACGAAGAGATGAACAAGGGAGGAGTTGTAAAAGTATTATATCATTAAGAAGAGTTTTCAATAATTTTTTTTAAAAAATATCATCTATTGTAAATTTCAAATGTAGCAATTTATCATTTTTATTATAAATTTTCTCTCTTTTTTTGTAAATAATAATATAAAAATACGGAGAGAGTTTTCAAGAATATTAAGATTATCTCTTTGTAAATTTCAAGCAAACGTAGCACATAAATCCGAAAAATAGCAAATCATCATCTTCATGTAAAATTTCTCCCCTTTTTGTAAATAAGAAGGTAGAAACAAGGAGGGGGATTTGAAAAGTATCATCACAAGAAGAGATATTAAGTTTTTAGATCCAAGGTTAGGAATTTTTCATGCAGTTTTATACATTTCAAACAACTGTATAAGTCAAGCATTTGATTTATAATAGTAAATCAAACAAATCATGTATTCTCATAATTTAGCATTCCTAGCTCTCTTCTAATAAAATCAAATTTCTCTTCATTTAATGGTTTAATGAAAACATCAACTAATTGATGTTTAGTATCAATAAATTCTAAAATCAATAAGTTTGCAATATAAAACATTAGAAGATACTTCTAGGTAGCAAGAGTTTATGAATAAGTAAGTTCATACCATAAGAAGGTGTAAATAAAAAAGGACATCATGAGCGTGTGATTAGTACAAAATGTCAAGTTTCATTGATTACAATTACTCAGATGGTGGCAATCCAAAACGCCTAGATAAAGCATAGTGCTGTCACTCGACCTGCTCCATCTTAGTCATTAATTCATCGTTGGCATAGCTCAATTTGTTCCAGTCGGTTCACAATAGACTCCTCAGAAAAAGAAGGTCCTGACTGTATCATGGGCAGTGCCTCAAGAGGACTCGTAGGAGGAGATGAGTTTCTCTTAAGGATAGATGTCTCAGGTTCAGGTTCAGGTTCAGGTAGGGGAGAATCAGTCCTTCTAGGTAATCTAATCCATATACAATGTCTTTCCACACACCTAAATCTCCTTAAAAGATTCAGATTGATTATATTTTAATTATTTCTTTATATGGTGGAATGACTATGTCATGAGCATGTAATAGTCTAGTGATTAATCCACCATAAGGTAGCATCATGTCCTTGGTTGCAAGATTAATTATGTTCTACCTTATGAGATACCCAAAGCAATAATCTTGTCCCTTCATTATCTATTATATGATATGGAATTATTTTAGAAGTAAGATACGCATTACTATATGATGAAACAGTTTTGTATTAAAAGGTAGCATGTGTTCACAACTTTTTGGTATAATAGATAGATTAGGATTTCCGAAACAGTTTATAAAACTTCAGAGTAGGTTACACCTATAGAGTCCATATCCCATTGTCTCCTAAAATAACAACAATTTCTTTTTCGGAGATGCCTATAAGGTTGTAAATTAGATTATCTGCAATAGCTATGTGGTGTCCCAAAATATATGTAGAAGCTATTTCATTGTCATCTATATGCATGTTGTTATAAAATAATCTCACTAATCTCGGGTAGATATGCTTATTTACTTGAAGAATGAGTAGGACACCTAGATTTGTAAACCATTGGATTGGCTCTATGTTTCTTAGGTCATCTAGATCAATATATTTTCCCTTATGGACACTTCTAAATTCAAGGATTGAAAATTTTATAGTATGTTCATAAGAATAAAAAAGTGTAGTGTCATAGGTTTCTTCTAATCTCCTCTTTCCCTTATCCCTTAAGGATCTTCCAGGAGCCATTCTACATAGATTTGCAAGAAGAAAGGTAAAAGCAACTTAATAGCGAGAGATAAGTATTTAGAGAGTTACCTTTAGTTGGATCTTCTAGAGATACGTAAAAATCCTTAGTTTTGAAGAGTGAAGAGCCTTCTTTGGCATTTTAGAGAAGGTAGGAGTGGACGAGGTTTTAGAAAGGAGTGGAGGTGCTTAGGGCCGGTTTCACCGTCGGCCCTAAGTGGCTTTTTGTAATCTGGGTTTCGGTCGATTGAATCACACACTGAGCGGCTCAGTCGAGTAGGGTTTGGTAGCTCAGTCGCTGAACTAGCGGTTCCACCGTTCGTACACATTTTTCTTCTTTCTTTACCCATTTTAATTTTAGCTAAAGCAATGTATATGTGCAATAAATAGCTCTGATTAATCAATGCATTTAACTTGACCTTGATCATTAAAGCTCCTTTAAAATTTTAATGATTTTTCATAAGGTTCAATAATGCATAATCAATCAAGGTTCAAAATCAACACAAATTATCAACACAAGCCAACACAATCATACAAATTAATATAATAATTATCATCAAAATCTTTCTTTCATAGACATGACTTTCATTCAAGATAACTAAACTTTTTTTATTCTAATTATAGTATGCAACAGTCATGTATCATCAAGATTAACATAATGAAGATTTATTTTTATTTTTAATAATTAATCTAGTTAGTATTTAGGATAGTGAGCTTGAAAGAGTGTTAGATCTCAAGTTTAGTTTAGAGACAAACCTACAATAAAGATATTTTTGATTTAGGTACCAATTTTACATTGGGTCCTTCATAAACAATTTTATCTTTCTTTTCTAATTAGTTTTCATTATATAAAGTTCCCTTAGGAACCTAAACTAATTAGTGTTGACTATATTTTCCAAATAGATATTTGTTTGCTTTATGTCCTAATTTTTCACAAAAATTATATTTGATTTTTGGTGACAAATTTAAGGTAGTTACTTTAACAAAAATAGTTGATTTTTGTTGAATGTTACTAATAAAACCTATGCCATTTCTTCTATTAATATGATACTTATTGGTAAGGATCATATTTAGGGATTTATTCCCAATTTTAATTTTTTAATATTATCTTAGGCATAATATTTTCTTCTTTAACATTATCTAACATTTCATATTTTGAACAAGGGTTATGTGATGCTAATAAATCATATATTTCATCAAATCTACCAACTAACAAATCATGTTCACATTTAGGTATCTTATAAGATTTATTAATTTTTCTAAACTCATTAAACAATTCATGAAATATATTTAATAATTCTGAAAAAGAAATGCTTAATGAATCACTAACCTCATTTTGTATCACCATTAGAGTATAGTTAGCAACTTCTTCTTTGGATTGATCTTCTTCATCCGATGAGCTTTAGTCATCCCAAGTTGCCGAAAGTGCTTTCTTCTTGTGCGCCAGCCTTCTTCAATTGAGGATATTTATTTTTGAAATATCTCATTTTTTTGCATTCATAACATATGACATTGTCTTTCTTTAGTTCATTTTTGTTTTTATAGTTCTTGTTCTTTTTAATAAATTTTTTAAACTTTCTAGACAATAGTACAATATCATGGTCCTTATCACTCGAGGAGTCATTTATCATTCGAAGTGCTATATCCTTTCTGTTCTTTGGAAGTGGTTCATTAAGCTCTTCATGAGTGTTACAATTTAGTTTATAAGTCATTAATAATCCAATGAGTTCTTCAAGAGGTAAGTTATTTAAGTCTTTGGCCTTTTGTATAGCGATTACTTTAGGATTCCAATATTTAGGAAGAGATCTTAAAATTTTACTAACAAATTTAAAATTAGAAAAATATTTTCTAAGAGCTTTAAGTCCATTAACGATATATGTGAAACAGGTGTACATGTCTCCAATAGAATCACTTGGTTTCATTTTAAATAACTCATAATTATGAACTAAAATATTAATTTTAGATTCTTTTACTCTGCTAGTCCTCTTATGTATGATTTCTAGTATGTGCCAAATATCAAAAGCTAATTCACAAACGAAAATATAATTAAACTCATTTTTGTCAAGAGTACAAAATAAGGTATTCATAGCCTTTGCATTCAACGAAAAATTCTTCCTTTCCAAATCATTCATTTCGTTCGTCGGTTTGGAAGATTTTTCAAATCCATTCTCTATAATGTTTCATAAATCAAGGTCCATGAAATGAGAAAAATATGCATCCTTGTTTTTCAATATGTGTAATTAATCCCATTAAACATGGAAGGACATGAAATAGAATGTCCCTCATTTATGCCAAATAAAGTCATTTACTCAAGTGGGTATTTAGTCTGAAGAGTAAGACTTTGCTTTGATACCAATTGTTAGGATCAATTGGCACTAAAAGGGGGGAGTGGTGAATTAGTGCAAGTGTAAATTAATCTTATAATGAAAACTTTTCATTTGAAGCAAGATAAGAAAATTAGAAGCTTTTCATTCTAGTGAGTAATTCAATCTTATAGAGAAACGCTAAACTTCTTGCTTAAAGATAACTCAAAAAAGAACAAACAAATCAGAATAAAAAAATAAGCAAAGTCGTAAGGGAGCATGATTTTGAAGCCTGCTTTCAAAAGTAAATAATGTTGGAAGTGTCTTTTGGTATTTTGTTGAAAATAATTAAGAACCCAATTAGAAATCTATGAGGATGAAGATCATATTTTTTCTACAAACTAATTAGAAGCAATATAAAGAAGTAAACAAGACAAAAAAGAGAACTCAACTTATAGTGGTTTGGCCTCAAACTTGGCCTACTTCACTTTTTGAGTCCACCTTGAGGCACACTGACGTCCACTATCGATCTCCTTTGGGTGAAAACTAACCCTTATAACCTTCCAACTGACAAGGGAGATAAGATTACAATACTTGGATCACTCTCATACCCCTTTTCTTTTTCTTACAATTTTTATATATAATTTATCACATAATTTCTAGCCCAAAATTATTGTACTAAATGCAAGAAAACTTGGAGTATTTATAGGCACCAAATGACTTAAGAATTTAGGGCCAAAATTCAAATGTATCCGAAAAATCCGGGTACAAGTGGTTTACCCACCGGTGTCGGTGGTGCAGCCATCGAAAATAACCCTAAAACTAGGGTACGGGTAGGTCAACCATCAACCTGGGTGGTGCAGCCATCTTCAGTCGCCCGAAAACTTGGGCGGCGGTGGCATAACCATCGTTCACTAGCAGTTCAGCCGTTGGGAATCCTAAAAAAGTGATTCTCTTCACCTTTCTAATCCTGAATTGAACTATTAGTTGACTTCTTACTTGGTCAACTAATTGAGCTTAACTTGAGCTCAATCCAACCCAGTAGTGGACCCGGTTGCCTCTTTGAGTTAATTTAGATCCCTTGCAAATCAGACTCAATTCATACTCAAACTTAACCTACAACTTAAGGATTACAACCATACATGACTATCAAGCTCTGGCATTCTAATGGCGAGTCTCACGGTCTTTCTCCGAAGATCTCCTAGCGTGTTCCTAGTGATCTTCCCGATACCTTCGGCGAAGTCCTAGCGAACTCCTGGCGAGCTCCTACCCATCTTCCAAACCTTGGCCCGATGCCTAAGCTTGATCCTGGGTCCATGTTTGGTTTGTAACTCCTTTTCACCATCATTGTTAAACCTACATCACTTCCTCTAATAACACATGTTATATTAGACACTCATCAATTGATTTCATCATCAAAATATGAGATTTAATAAGAATTAGTTAATAATCAATTAAATCCAAGAGCAATATTAATGAAAGATAAGAAATATATGCACATCAGATTTTTATAGTGGTTTAGTCCCCTTGACCCACGACCACTCCTGATTCCTCTTCACTTGAGGCCACCATCTTTCACTCCTGATATTTTTTAATGGGCAAAGATCAAATACCCGTTACAACTCTTTTCTCTTTTTCTCAGGATTATGGGACAACTCTTACAATTTTTCATCCCACTCTTAAACATAAATCTCACTCGGAGAAGAGGGAGAACTCTCACACAATTTCAATAGTATTTTTTCAAGTTTTTCCTTTACTTTTTTGCTATCCTAAGAAGAATACCTAGGGTATTTATAGACTCTAATTGGCTTCAAAAATTAGATCCAAAATTCAAATTTTCTTGAAATCTTGGGGTACAAGTGGTACTACCGCCAGCACCAATGACACCATCATCGAATATAGCCTAAGAATCTAAGCTCTAGTGGTACTATCATTGCTTGTGCAGTACTACTATTGATAGCCGATGGTACCATTACCTAGGTTTCTTGAAAAAAGTACTTTTCAATACATTTTGTACCTAAGTTGTATCTTCTTTTGACTTGACTATTCCTTCTTCTAGGTCAAGGAAATGAGCTCTCTAATGAGCTTAAATTAGCCCTTAAACCCTAACTATGATAATTAAGACTAAACAATTATAAGTAAGTAATCTTAATTGTTCGTAACGTCAATTTGTTCATTCAACTTTCGATAAACTCCCGATAACCTTCCGGCGAGCTCTCAACAATCTTCCAACGAACTCCTGGTAAACTTTTATCGAACTCTCGGCAAGCTCCCGACAACCTTTTGGCTAACTCCTAGTAAACTTCCGTCGAGCTCCAGCTGCATCGTTTAAAGCTTCGGCTTATCCCTAATTCTTCTAGCCCGATGTGTGAATTTTGATTCCAGCCCAACGTTTAATTCTTCCTAAATTGTTTTGTTCTTTTTAAGATTATAGTTAGTCTTGCATCACTTTTCTTAACATATGAATTAGATCATAAGTTTATCAATTAATTTTATCATCAAAATTTGAGATTTAATAAGTTCTTGCTCTTTTCTTGCTATTCCAAGCAAATACTTGGGGTATTTGTATACCCCAAATGACTTCAAATCTTAGAGCTAAAATTCAAATCTTCGAGATTTTGGTGTATTAGCGATACCATCATCAGCACTGGGCGGTGCTACTGTCGAATAGAGTCCATGATTCTATGCTTGGGTGGTATTAATGCTAATTGGTGGTACTACTAGTGGTGCTATCGTTAGTACCACCACTCAAGAATCTTGGAAAGTATGTTTCAATACTTTTCATATCCTAAGCTATACCATCTTTTGGCCTAGCTGTACTTTCTACTAAGTCAACGAAATGACCCTCCTAATGGGCTCAAGTTAGACTTAATTAAGGCTTAATCAAGGCCCAATGGGCTCTTAATTGAGTTAACATAGTTACATCCAAAACTAACTCAATTAAAACCTAAACTACTTCGATCAAAATAAATTATTACAAAGCATGAATCACATATTGTCTGACGTGTCATTGGTTCATTTGGTGCTTCGTCTAACCCTTCAACACATTGTCTTCTCTTGCAGTATATTACCCAATTGGCATGTTGACCTCCGCAACATCTGATCTCCTTGGCACAATATCCGATCCTTCTGGCCCGATGCTCGAACTCATGACACGAAACCTTCTACTGACACGTTGACCAATTTTCTGACATGTTCAACCCTGGCCCAACAATTGATTCTTTTAGCTTTAATCAATTTGCCTCTTCTTGATCGAAGCTAGTCCTGTGTTACTTAAACACTAATTAATCATAACTTTATTAATTGATTTCATCATCAAAATTTGAAATTCAACAATCTCCCTGTTTTTTATGATGATAACTAATTGATAATGGAGTTTAACTAAACTTCCCCTATCAATATGTCATATTGATAGAAACTTAGAATTTAGAAAATCATGACTATTTCATCATTACATGCATCATGAGTATTGAAAGAATCAATTGATCACATCATTGCATGCATCATAAAATCATGTTAATTCCAAGAAAACTATAAAAATGCATGATCATCATCATACCTTCTCTCATTTTGTCATTTATAAAAAGGAGAAAAGTATAATATGCAAGTTATTGAAACAAGCAAGCTAGCAATTTTTGAGATGTGCAAGTTAAGTGTAATTTTTGAGATGTGCAAGTTAAACAAAATTTTGCTATTCTTGAGATGTGCAACTAGCAAATTCTTTCTTCTCTTTTGAGAAGTGCAAGCCAACAGTTTAGCTTCTTATTGAAATGTGCAAGCTAGCAACATCTTTACTTCCTCTTGCGATATACAAGCTAGCAAGTTCTTGAGAATCCGAAGTTAACAAAAATTTTTGCTTCCTTGAGATAACAACTTTTTTCTGCTCTTTACAATATGCTAGCATGTTTTCTCTCCTTGAAATATGCAAGCTAGTAATACTTTCTCTCCCTTTGTCATTGTCAAAAAGAAGGAAATAATATAATGTTGTAATTCATTTCCCTTTACAACAATGCTCTATGTAGGTATACAACCATAAATATAAGGGAGTATTGAAACATGAAAAAAAACTCTATTTATGAATTCAATATTTCAAACATCAAAGCACATCATCTCAAGTTGTGAGTATCTAAAAAAATATCACGGAAACATTACGATTCATTAGGATAAATATTCTCTTTAATTAAATGAGAGAATTATATGAGAACAAATAATAAGAGATCTTGATTCATATATAAGAAATCTCAAGTCATCAAGATAATGATTCATAAAAATCTCAAGTTATATTTTTAAGAAATCAAAAGACAAATGATGATTCATTTGGGTAATTCTCTTTAATAAAATGAAAGAATCATAGTGAATGATCTTGATTTATAAAAATTGAAGTTATAATTATCAAGATCGTTATTTTCCTTTTTAGTAAATGGTAAAAAGAAGAAATCATAGAAGATAAAAAAGATTTGATTCCTATAACTAAACCTTAAGTTAAGAAATCACGAGAAAGTTCATGATTCAAAAACAAAAAAAATTATCAAAATTATCAAATTTTCAAAATCGCTTTCTTAGTTCAAGAGATTTATCAATCTCTTATTAGAAACTTGATAAGATAGAGATGAGAAATTTTAAAGAAAAATACTTTTCACCTTTTAGTTGTTTCAATTCATGCGATTTGAATTTAGTTGTATGGATGACGATTTCAAACAAGCATGCCCAAGCTTTTTTTTTTTAATATGTCAAAACTATGTATCATGTTTAAAACTGAAAGACATGCTTTATCATAAAAATCATAAACATTTAAGCATAAACCATCTTTAACCAAAAGATTTATTAAAACAAAAACAAAAATCATAAATTTTCAATCATATATATAATTAATTAATTTTTTAAAAATAATTTACATTTCTTACTAATTTTTCATCAAATAATTTATGAAAAATATCAAATAATTAATTATAAAGTAAAGAAGATTTGCATGAGTCACTTTCTTGTTGTTGTTAGCCTCATCTTTACTTGTTTGCTCCTCATCTTCGGTTCGGATGCACTTGATTCATCCGAGGTCGCCTGGAGCGTGTTTTTCTTCTTTTGCAGCTTCTTCTTTAATTTGGTGCATTCACTTTTGAAGAGTCCCAACCAATTATATTCATAGCAAGTTATTATTTCTTTTTTAGTTCATTTTTATTCTTACATTCATGTTTTATGAACTTTTAAAAACTTTTTGTGAAGAGTTTAAGGTAATCATCATCACTTGAGCTTTCGCTCGAGTGGTCTTCCTTTGTTCTAAGTGCCAAGTCCTTGTTCTTTAGAAGGTTATTAATATAGTCCATTATATGCCATACATGTTATTTCATTGGTCATTAATAATCCAATCAGTTCTTTAAATAGAAAACAGTTTAAGTCTTTTGCTTCTTATATGTGAGTGACCTTTGGATTCCAAATTTTAAAAGGGATTTTAGAATTTTATTAATGAGTTTGAGGTTAGAAAAAATTTTACCAAGTACTTTCAGACCATTGACGATATCCGTAAAATGGGTGTACATATCTCCAATGGTTTTGCTTGGTTTCATTCGAAATAATTCAAAACTATACATTAAAAAATTAATTTTAGAATCTCTAGCTCTAATTGTACCTTCGTATATGATTTCAACAGTGTGTTATATCTCATGTGCAATTTTACAAGTCAAAATATGATTAAATCTATTTTTATCTAGAGCACAAAACAAAGTGTTCATCGCTTTAACATTTTAAAAAAAAGTCTTCTTCTCCAAATCATTCCATTTGTTCATTAGTTTAAAAGATTTTTGAAAACCATTTTCAATGAATCAGGAACAATTGCTTAGAAGAAAATTAAGGTTTTCTAAATACGTGCAAAATACTTAATTTACAATTTGAGCTTGATCTACTATCATGTCTTCTTATGAAATTCTTGATGCTTTTTATCAAAATTTATAATAAATAATTTTTTGCTATACTTAAATTGCATGAGATGATTTTAAATGCATGAGTAGCTCTTAAACTTTAGAATTTCCTTGAATATATTGAAGTTTTGAGCTTAATTTCAAAATTCACATCTATAAAATTTACATCTTTAAAATTGAGCATTGTGATATGATATTTTTTATTTCTCTACTTTGATTCTATCTTCTTGCTCACATAAAGTGGAGAAAGGAAATCACTAGCATTTCAAGATACTATTAAGTCTATTAATTACATTTTGAATCTCTTGAAAGTGATTTTGATGATTTTGAAATTGAATGAGTGATTTACTTATATCGTGGTTTTGATTTCTTAGAATTACAACTTGAAATTTTTTATGAATCAAAATATTTTGTTATGTGTTCTCGTATTATTTAAAGGAAAATTTTTATACAAATCATGAACTTGACAACTTGAGATTTCTTATAAATGAATCAAGAGATTTTATTTTATTTGTTTCTCTTATAATTTGTCTCTTGATAGTCACAATTTGTCTTCATGAATTGTACATCTTATCGCTATGCTAATTTTTTTGATATATTTCATGTGATGATTTAAAAAATGATGTAATGGGGAAAGTTTTACACTCTCTCTTCTTTTTGACAATGACAAAAGGGGAGTAAAACTTGTTTGCTTGCATGATGTAAATTGCTAGCTTGAATATGCTTCCAAACAACTTGTTTGCTTGCATGATGTAAGTTTTACACTCTCCCTTTTTTTCTTTCCTTTTTTTTCACAAGAGGAAGACAGAAAAAACTTCTGTCATCAATTGATTGTCATCATAAAAAAGGGGGAGATTATTGAATCTCGGATTTTGATGATGAAATCAATTGATGAGTTATTGATCTAACGGGATTGTTAGAATTGATTGATGCGAGATTAATTATGACAGAATGATTATTATAATCAGAATTGGTCAAGGTCAAGTCCATGCATTGGGTCGATACGTTTGGGAACTCACTAGGAGCGCATCGGGAGCTCACCGAGGGTATCGAGAGTTTGCTAGGATGGTGCAAAGGAGTTCACCAGAAGAAGATCGAGACTCGTCGGAAGATAGTCGAAGGTAGCCAAAAAGCTTGTTGGGAGTTAGGATGGTCTTGTAATAGATATTTGATAATTATAATTATATTTAATTAAGTTATAATCAGCATCATGTAGGACTAACCATAATAGGAGCAATGAAGTTACAACCAGATGATGGGCCAAGATCAAGCTTAATCATCGGGCTGAGGTTCGGACGATGTAGTGGATCTCGCTGAAGTTCATTAGGAGATTTGCCGAAGGGATCAGGAAGCTCGCTGGGAACATGCTGGGAGATCGCCGAGAGAAGACAGGAAGACTCACCGCAAGAATGCTAGAGGCTATCGGATTGACGGGAGTTAGGTCTTGGTTTAGCTTATTGATCATTAAGTATTGTAATCATTGAGTCGTAGTTAGGAATTAAGTCCTAATTGAGTTGAATTTAGATAAAATCTAAATTAACTTTATAAAGCAACCGGGTCTATTATAAGGTTTGGTTGAGCTAAGGTTGAGCTAAATTATTTAACCAAGGAAATGGTCAACTGATGGTTCAAGTCAGAATTTGAAAAGTGGAGGGAACCACTTCTATAAAAATTTTGATGGTTAAATCACAGGTGAACGACGAGTGTACCACTATCGCCTAGGCTTTCGGGTGACTGACCCTCTCAGGCTGGGTGTTTGGACCGTCCGTACTTAGGTGGGTACTTTTGATGGTTGACCCACACAGAATCGGTGGGTAAACCGCCCGTTCCCTGGTGTTCGACCGACTAAGCCGCCCAGGTTGACGGGTAAACTGCCCATACCCAGTTTTTTTTGGTATATTTGATTTTTGGCTCAAAAAATCTGAAACCACTTGGGGCCAATAAATACCCCAAATTTTCTTACATTCTACACAATAATTTTTTGAGATTATATTCTAAGAAAATATTGTGTGAGAATTATAAGAAAAAAGAAAAGGGTAAGGGAGTGATAAAAGAGTGTAATCTTGTACCCTTGTAAGCAAAGTGTAAGGGTTTGGTCTTCACCTAAAGAAGATTGGTAGCAGATGCCAGTGTGCCTCAAGAAGGAGGACTCGGGAGTGGACGTAAGCCGTTGGTGCCGAACCACTATAAAAATTATAAGTTCATCTTTTGCTTTGCTTATTAACACTTCCAATCTCGTTTACTCTTTGAAAGCAAACATTTCACTTAAGATGTTTCTTATCGAATTTCCTTGCTCTTTCTTAAATAATTAGTAAGCAAGTAACTTAGCAATTTTCTTATCATTCATTTGCTTTATTTGAACAACAAACTTTGGATCTTCTTATTTTTCTTAAAGCCAAAATATTTTTTTTTAATAAAAAACTTACACTTATACTAATTCACCCCTCACCCCTTACTGCCTAATTGATCCTAACAACCACTAAGCGCAAGCATTAGTATTACATAAGTCAATCAACAAGCACCATTTATGCTTTGTCAAAGTTGCCAATGATGGTAGCACCACCTAGAGTGGCAGTGATATCACCTAGAATTTAAACTTTACGATGATAGTACCATTAAAGTCTAAATTTATTACTCGTGTCAAAAGTTATGGTCATAATACAATCCAATGTCGGTAGTAGTATTGCTCGTACCATGAAATTTTAGGGATTTAAATTTTTTACATTATTTTTGAAATTTTTTAGGACTTATAAATACCTCACTCAAGCTTGGTTGATAGAGCATCCATTCCTGAGATAGTGAAGTATTAAAAGCTCTTATTTTGAGCATAGTTTAAGTCTACTCCTCTCCTCTTGAGTTTGATAATAATAGTAAGTTTTAAGAGGTTATAGATCTTTTATGAAAAGTGAGTATGAAGGTTATCTCCTAAAAAAAAAGGTGAAAGATGTAACAACGATAGTTAATCTTCGCCCATTGAAAAGAAGATCAGTAGTGAAAGCTAATAGCCTCGAGAGAAGAGGAATCGAGATTGAACATAAGTCGAAAAGATTAAACCATAATAAAATAATTTTTCTCTCTTTACTTATCTTTTGCTTAAGACTTAGTATTATTCTCTTTACTTACAACTTTTACTTAATTAATTGAGATTCTAAAATATGTTATTTTTTTTATCAAATTTTAAAATTGGTTAAAAATGCTATAGCACTAATTTACTCCCCTCTCTTAGTGTCATTAATATTTTAACAATTAGTATTATTCTCTCATTTGGATTAATATTTAAGATAAAATTAATGATATTTTCAAGCAATCAAGAGAGATACTCTGTCATGCTTCCTATGATGTTCAATAGGACGAATTATACTTATTGGAAAATGCAAATGATTTGTGAAATATTGTTTAATTTGATTTTCAAAAATCTACTAAGCCAATAGATAAATGGAATGATTCCAAAATAAAATATTTTCTTTAAATGCTAAAGTTGTGAATGTTTTATTTTCTATATTCGATAAAAATAAATTTAATCGAGTTTCTATTTATGACATCACGCACAACATATGATATATCCTTAAAGTTATACATGAAGAAACTAATAGAGTAAAAGAATTTAAAATTAATTTTCTTATTTGTAGTTATAAATTATTTAAAATAAAGTTAAATGAATTCATTAGTGATATGTACACTCATTTTACAAATGTTATTAATGGATTAAAAGCTTTTGGTAAAAGCTATACTAATATTGAATTGGTAAGTAAGATTTTAATGTCTCTTCCAAAAAGTAGGGATATGAAGATAGTGATGATCAAACAAGTTAAAGATTTAAACAATCTTGATTTTGAATAATTCATAAGATCTTTAATGACCTATAAAATGATATGTAAATCTCATGATAAAGAAGAGAATAGCCTTCCAAGGAAAAGAAAGTATATTGCTCACAAATCTAAAGAAAATTACTCGAGCCAAAGCTCAAGTGATAATGATAAAAACATGTCACTTCTTATAAAATGATTCAAAAAATTCATGAGAAAAAATAAGACAAATCTAGCAATAAGAAAAGGAAAAACTAAAAGTGAGCCCAAGAAAGATGTAATCATATGCTATTAATGCAAAAACCTAAGACACTTGAAAAATGAATGTTTATAATTGAAGAAGTCATCATCCTGAAAGAAGAAGACATTTAAAGCAGCGTGAGATAAATCAAGTGAGTCAAAAGTGGAAGATCAAATAAATGAAGATGAAATGACAAATTATATCTTAATGGCTATTAATAATGAGATATTCGACTCTCCAGAAAATTTCTTATAATATAATGAATTATTTAAAATATTTCATGATTTATATAATGAACTCAAAGAGATTAGTAAAAAATATAGTTTGTTAAAAAGAGATCATGCCTTAGTTGCTAATGGATATGATGTATTGATAAAAAAAAGTATGACGATTATGTGTCAATAATTTATAGTTCTTACACTAAATGTGAAATTTTAAAATAATATATTCTTCAATTTACTTGCTATAAATGAAAATCTAGAACATTGTTTAAAAGAATCTATTGATAATAATGATATAATAAAAATTCTTAAACTAAAAAATATGTTTCTAAAATAAAATTTAAAAAATAAAATTAAAAATAAGTGACTTAATATGATTCTTGCTAAGCAAGATTGTGTGTTGAGAAAAGAAAACATTGGCTTCATGAGTAATAACATTCATTAAAAGTCAACCAAGTTTATAAAAAGACCTACATTACATATTTATATTCCTCCTAAAGTTAAATATATTTTTTATGAAAAGTTTGATCATTATCCTTACACATTCTCTCATAAGAAATATAATCATCTTAAATGAGTTTAGGTTATTAATGAACCATTTAAGGCTAAAAGACAAGAAAGATAGATCTAACCTCAAGATATCTGAAGTTAAATGAGTACTTAAATCAAATTCCTCTTTCTTATAAGTATGTCTCTAAGCAAGTATGAAGAGCAAAAGATGACATTTTGATAATAAATGCTTAAGATACATGATCTAAGATTTGATTATCAAAATGATAATGATGTCTCAGAAAATTTTGACATAAAATTTGTGAAAATATTTTTTGGATAATTCTCTACAACTAAATCTTATTGAGTTTCCAAAAAAGATATTTAATTATTGAAGAATTTATTCATATTATTTTTGATAAATCTCTTAAAGCTCTGAAAAATTATTTTGATAATGATTATTTTAAATTTAAAAAATAAAATTTGAAAAATAATTTTGCTTCCCAAAGTAACTTAGATACATCTACTTCAAAGGAAACCTTACTCAAAGAATAGAAGTATATAGATGTATATCATAAGGAGCAAATTACCGAAAAAATATCAAAAGATGTTCAAACTCATTTTTTTAAAAAAAATTTATGTAAATATATTTTATCATAAATTTAACCTAAATGCATTGATAATGTTTTTAAAGATGACTCATAGGTCTCGGTAATGAATAAAAGCTAAATTAATTTAAAAGAAATAAAGATTGTATACTTATCCCTAAACCTAACAATCATCTTGTAATTGATACTAAATGAATATTTAGAAATAAGGAAGATGAACAAGATGTCATGGTTCTAAATAAGATTAGAATAGTAGTCAAATGTTTCAACCAAGAAGAATATATATACTATAAGGAAACATTCGCTCCTATGACTAAACTTAAAGCCATTATGATGCTCTTTGTCTTTGTATATTTTAATTTTTTAAAATTATTTTAAATATATGTTAGAAGTAATTTTCTTAATAATTTTATTTCGAAGAGAGTTTACTTCAAACAACCACCAATTTTGAAAATAAAATTAATCTAAATTATGTAAATAAATTATCTAAATCTCTCTATAATTTAAAGCAAGCTCTTGGGGCTTAATAAAGTTTTTAAGTAAATCATTTGCTAAAAGTAAGAGCTAGGAACCTGAAGATGATTTAATATTTTTCTTAGGTTTACAAATTAAGTAACTAAATGATGAAATTTTCATTAGTCAAACCAAATATACTCTTCATCTATTGAAATAATTTAACATGAACACTGTTAGGGCTATCAACACACCAATTAGCATCTCTACTAAATTAGACATGGACAATAACAAAGAAAGCTTTGATCAAGGATTTATAGAGGTATAAAAGGTAGTTTACTATACTTTACTGCAACTAGACCTAATACAATATTTAGTGTTGGGTTTTATATAAGATTTCAATCTAATCTCAAATACTTTCATTATAAAGTAGCAAAAAAAAATTAGACACTTAAAAGGAATATCTAATATTGGATTGCGGTATCCTAAATTTAATAATTTTGTTTTGATTGCTTATGCTAATACCAACTTTATAGCATGTAGAATAGATTAAAAAACTCCCTAAAACTTATCAATTCCTAAGTCATACACTTCTTGATCATCTAAGAAGCAAAACTCTATCATACTATCTACAACTGAAGCTAAATATATTACAATAAGTGCATATTGTATGCAGGTTATTTAGATAAAGATTACTTTAGAAGATTATGGATTTTACTAGAAAAATATTCCTATAAAGTATGATAATACTAGTGTAATATGTTTGACAAAGAATCTTATCTAATTGAACACATTGCAATTAGACATTATTTAGTAAGAATGATATTAGTATCATGGCATATCCCTAGAATTTATTGACATAAAGCATCAACTTGTAGACATTTTCAGTAAACCTCTAAGTGAGATTCAATTTGACTTTATTATAAGAGAATTAGGTATGTAGAATTTTTCAATTTTTTACTATTACTTATCCTACGATTCTCTCTTTTTGCTAATAACTAAGGGGAATATTTATCCAAATGAATTATGATTTTTTTCTTGACTTCTCAGTTTTCACGGTTTGAGATTTATTTTAACTTCTTTTTGCATTTGTGACTTGTATACTCTTTTTTCAAATGAATATAGAAAAATCAAACAACATGCTAGAAGAGTGGACAATATGTTGAAAGCTATAAAGATATATTGGATGAGTGGTTGATTTATCAATGTCTTGATCAAGATCATCTTAGGAAAATTTGAGCTAGTATTGGGTCAAAACAAAATTAAGTTAACATGAAAATTATTGGGCTTAGGGAAAGATTGAATTTGTCCTATTAGATGGCCAAATCGATAGCCTAAACTGGGCCTACTCGATGGTATGATAGACCCAACCTATAGTACTATCTAAGTCACCCAACAATTACTAATTGTGCTTTGTCAAAATTTTTTATGATGGTACCACCTATAGCAATGATAGTATCGCTTAGGGTAGAGGTGATACTACTCAGATTCAAATTTTACTCTGATGGTATCATTAGAATCTAAATTTACGATATGACAGAGGTTACAATGATCGTACTACCATGTGAAATTTTAAGGATTTAAATCTTTAGCTCCATTTTTAAAGTCTTTTAAGGCCTATAAATACCCCAGTATCTATTCTTGAGGTAGTGAAATATTGTAAGCTCTTATTTTGAGCATAATTTGAGTCTCTTCATTTTGATTTTGGTTATAATACTAAGTTGTATGAGGTAAAAGATATTTTTTATAAAAAGTGAGTATGAAGGTTATCTTCTAGCATAAAAAAGGAAAAACTTATAACAGGAGTAGTTAATCTTTATCCATTGTAAAGAAGATCAGTAGTCAAAGCCCATAAATTCGAGGGAAGAGGAATCAAGAGTGGATGTAGGTCGAAAAGATTGAACCCTTAAAATTGATTTGTCTCTCTTTACTTATCTTTTACTCATGACTTGGTATTATTCTCCTTACTCACAACTTTTACTTGATCATTTGAGTTTTCAAAATATATTATTTTCTTGATTGAGTTTGAAGATCGATTAAAGATGCTATAGCTTTAATTCACCCCACCTCTTAGTACCATTAAGATCCTAACATGAGAAGCATTGACGATCTACTAGTTTCTCAAATTGAGGATGAGCCCTCTTGGATGGACGACATCCTCTAATACCAAAGGATAGCACACTCTTGATTGACTCATTAACAATAAGGTAAATTAAGTACCACCCGTTGTGGTACTATGTAATGAATGATTGGTTATATTGAATGTCATTCAGTCAACCTCTCCTCGGGTTCCTAGCCCCTCAAGAGGCCAAACAAGTCTTGGTTGAGGTGCACGAGGAAATGTGCAGAGAGCATATCAGTGGTAGGATGCTCGCTTTCAAAGTCAAAGAGTTACCTAACATCTTGTGGTCATCATGAATGACACCGAAGCGAGTGGCAAGCACAAATATCACTTGGATCGAGAAGTTATCCTGCATCTTGTGGTCATCATGAATGACACCGAAGATCAGATTGAGAGAATAATCATTTAGCCTAGCCTTCAGCACCAATGTGGTCCTCCCCTAAAGATCGTATTTTTTCTAACCCCTCGAGTCGAGAGTTTCAATGAAGAATCCTCCGAGAAAGGACTTCAGAGGAGCTTGGACCTCACTGATGAATCCAAAGCCAAAGCACACTTGAAGATGCCTAACTACAAAAAGGCCATCGCCCGGCTTTACAATAAAGGCATCCAACCATGGGGAATTGATCTCACCAACCTTATCTAATGGAATGTCGAGGTAAATGATTTGACGTGCTCCCAAGGGAAGCTAGCCCCTAATTGGAAGGGACCCTACAAAGTCATTGAGATAGTATGAGATGGATATATTACCTCAAAACAATGGAGGGGATGCTGCAGCCAAGGACCTGACACATATCCAACCTTAAGAAATCCTATCCCTTTTTAGGAGGCCTCATCTTGGGCCGACTGACTTAGGAACAAGGCAAAGGAAATATACTAACAAGTGGCTTGTAATTCTGAAAGCTTGTAATATTATTGCTAAAAGAAGAGTTTTACATTATATAAGTCGGGTATTACATCTCAAAATTACATGATCCCATAAAGAAAGTAGAAAAGAAAACTACATTATTCGATGGGTGCGAGCATATCATCTCCCAAGGGACCAACCCCACCCAAGGAGGTTATCGAAGCTAGAGTGCCTAACGAGCCTACACCAAGGGGAGACTCTAGACTATTGTTAAAAGGAACCTCTTGCTATATTGACATGTCTTTCTCTATCGGTGGAATATATAAGGGATTCTCCTCCACCTCTAGCCCAGGATAAGTAGCCCTGGATTGAGCTAGAGTGAGTAGGTACCTATATTCATAGGACGATTCGCCTAAGTGAACTAGGCCTTTTTTGAAGGTGACTGAAGACTTGTACCTCTCAATTGCTTTGGCCTCTCACTTCGATTGTAGAACCACCTCGACCACAAGTTGCTCTGCTAGCTCAACAACTTGGAGGCCATGCTTGTGGATTTGACAATCACGATCCTCAAGTTGTTCCTTGAGCTCTTGAATGATTACTTGGTCTTGAAGCAACTCATCTTCCATGGCAAGAAGTTGACCCCACACTATTTTTAGTTCTGTAGCTTGAGTGATGTCCACTTAGTGGAGCTCCTCGACCTGTCCCTTCTACTTGGCCAAGTGACCCTCCAACTTGACTACTCGCCCCTCTAACCAGTCAATCGCCTGGGGTCAGATGCCCCCCATGGATATCTCACTTTGAAGGCACTCTATCTCCTTATGTGGTACCCCCAAGTCATAAACTTGGTCCACCAACTCCATGAAGTAGTGTTGATGTTGCAAATAAAAAACAACGTAGTTAGAGCAACCAAGTCATCAAAGACTGAGGCAAAATGCTAACCTGAGGAGCTACTTACTAGGATCTTCCGCTTCAGGTACACCTATATAAGCACCTCGAATGACTGCTTGTATATTTCCTTCACCAAAGGCATAATCAATGCCCCTCGGAGATGCTCAGTGGCCTATGGGCTATCCTTCCAAACAACTTGGGAGGCCTTAAGTCCTCCCAGCATGCCTCTAGTGAGACCCCTTGCACTGGGTTGGGGAGATATGCCACCTTCAACGTGGTAAACAACACTGACTTGTGCCGACAAAGGTTTCACATCTCATTCTATTGGGACTTATTTTGTGAAGGCTCCTTGGGACTCAGAGGCTAGTTATTCAAAGCCTCTAACATCATCCTCTTCTAAATTATTTCTTAGATTTATGAAGCCAAAATAGCTAAGGGAGATAATGCCTAAACTTCTTGTTGGGGCTACGACTCCAGTTTTGACTGGGGAACTTGATTCGGGAGGGGGACACCATGGTTTTGACAATAATCCAATGAGCTAGTGCTTTTGAGAAGGAGGTAGAGCCTTACCTTTTCTTGAGATTAGTTAGGTTCATTCTTATAGAGAAACAACTCCAGAGTTAGATGCCTAACTAGCCAATCTCGATTCACACTAACCCTAGCTAGTCAATCTTCATCTATATACTTGATGGTCAAAGAAAGAATCTCTCCTACCCAACCAAATTGGTTCCTCTCTTCATTAGTTAAGAAGGGTGGGGTATTGGTGAAAGTGTGTGCATACCAGTGCAAACTAAAACCTTAGTCTCGTCTAGTGTTGATAAAAAAGTACTATCTCTTCTAACCCTTGTTGGAGGTTAGGCACCTCTCATCGTAAATCCTACCTAAGCCACAAGATAATACCCATTAACCCTCTTGAAAACTCAAAAACAAGAGTGAAACAAGTTGAGGTTTAGGTTTAGCCGGCATAGAGCCATAAATTGGCTACCATCCGAGTGAGAAAAATCCTCCATCAACGGAGGCACTACAAGACAAAGGGGTGGAGGGGTGATAAGACCCCAGATGGAGCTCCATAGATTTTGATTCTTAAGGGGGGTCAATCCTTGGAACGCTGTAGGGGTTCCACCCTCTTAGATTCGGCACAAGACTAAAATAAAATTGATAATTGCTTAGTTAAAAGAGCGAGGGCAGCTTCATCTTAAATAGGGTTCAAAGTCCTAGCCTAAGGGGGCACTTATCTAAAGAGAATTATCCTTTTGCGCCTCCTATAACCATCATGCTTTAATAGGAACAAGGGGCGACTAGGTTGGCTCTATAGCTGACCTAAGCAGGGGGAAACCCTGGCCGACTTACTTAGTAAGGTGGGCGACAACTACTAAGCCCTAAGGGCTAATCTAAACCCTAGCCATACTCCTTTATAAGATAAGAGTGAATTTTTTATAATCTAGCAGGGTTTTACTGACTACTTCTAGGGAGATTAGGACTCAACCCTGCTAGAGTCCTATCAAACCCGCCCTCTTAAAATCAGTCTTGTCCTCAAGGCTGAAGTTCCATGAACTCAGGGAACTAGGTCTTCAGCTCCTCATTGGTTTGGGTGTCAGTTTGAAGAACTTGAGCTAAGTCGTCATCTTTAAATTTTCATTTGAGGTGGGATACTTGGAGGATCAACTGTAGTTTTGATCTGGTGCACGGATCTGATCTCCAAGTTGGGGCCCTAATATGATCCCTAATTTTACAAGGTCCAAAGAAATAGGGAGACCACTTTCTTAAGGCTTAAATTTCATGCTGGTGGAGCTGGAGATGGAGGGGGACTTGATCTTTCTTAGGAAACTTTCTTCTGCTCCGATGTTTGTCAAGGGAAAGTTTCTTCCTTGCATGGGCTACCACATAGTTAGTCTTTAGTGATAGCTAATCTTTCTTCTAGAATAGTGACTGCCCTCTGGTATGTTCAGGATGATGAGAGCCCAATCTGGCATGAGCATGGATTGTAATTCTTCTAGTTTTACTCCTCTTTCGTGCCATGGACCCATATCCAACCATATTTTAAATTTGATAGTAATTAGTATCTCCTGTAAAAACCTCGTATGAAGTGTGGGGGAAGCCTCGGTGTAAATTAGGAGTCGACCATCTTGCATAAGAATAGCCCCAATTTCAACTCCTGACGTATCAACCTCAATGACCAAAGTGCGGCAAAAATCGAGTAGCACTAGGACCGACATCATCGTCATGGCTGCCTTGAGTCGTTCGAAGGCTGGGAGGCTTTATTCGACTATAAGGAGTCTTTCTTCAGTAAGGACATGAGTGGGGCACTAATCTTACTATAATCTTTCACAAAATTTTGGTAGTAGCCGTGAGTCCAAGGAAACCGCGTAATGATTGTACGTTTGTAAGTCTCGGCCATCCTTGCATTGCCTTAATCTTTGTCGGGTCCGCTGTCACTCTATTCTCTAGTATAATGTGCCCAAGATACTCCAATTTACGCTGTAAGAAGCTGCACTTTGACTGTTTAACATAAGAAGTATTCTCCCGAAGAATCATTAGAATAGTTCGTAAATGCTGAAAATGTATATCAAGCATAGGGCTATAAATGAGAATATCATCAAAGAATACTAATACGAACTTACATAAAAAACTCCAGAAGATGTCATTCATTAGGCTTTAGAAAGTAGAAGGAGCATTCGTAAGTCTAAAAGGCATTACCAAAAACTCATAGTGGCCGTTATGCGTGCGGAATGCAGTTTTCAGAATATCTTCAGTGCATATCTGAATCTGATGGTATCCGGATCGAAGATCCAATTTAGTGAGGACTCGAGCTCCTTTTAATTCATCCAAAAGTTCATCTACGAATGGGATAGGATATTTATCCTTGATGGTGATGGCATTTGGAGCTTAGTAGTTAACGCACATCTGCTATGTACTAACTTTCTTGCGCACTAGCAACACCAGTGAGGAGTAAGGGCTGCAGCTCGGTTGAATCACCCCGATATCCAGCATCTCTTTAACAATGTTCTCGATCTCATCCTTCTACAAATGAGGATAGTGGTATGGTCACAAATTTGCTAGAGGTTTGCATGGCAAAATAGGAATGCAGTGGTCATATGGCCAGTTAGGGGGTAGCCCGCGCGGCTCCAAGAAAACATCCACAAATTCATTCAGGCAAAGGGCAAGCTTAGGATCTAAGTTTTATACATTCTCCCTCATAGATGGCGCTAAATATGCATCAAAAATCCACTATGTGCTTTGTGCAAAACTTTCTCCATTTGTTGCGACGAAATGGTGGAAATTTGGCTCCCGCGCTTGCCTCGTAACGTGACCTATCTCCCTTTGCAATAAAATTTCATGATTAATTTAGAAAAATTTCAGGAGATATCACCTATTACTGTGAGTCATTCAATCTCAAGTACAGCTTCATAATCATTGATGAGTAGGAGGAAGAAATCAGCTACCACTTCTTGGTCTTGGAGGAGTAGTTTCACCTACGGGCACCGTTGGTCACAATCAAAGATTCGGCCATCGATGACCTTTACATCAAACTTATTACAACCTTCGATTTGAAGCGCCAAATATGTAGCAACCTTACTATTGAGGAAGTTATTGGTGCTACCCGTGTCAATGAGAATAGTGATGAGTTGCTGTTTTAGAAGTTATCCAATTTTCATAATCTGCGGGTTGGAATAGCCAGCCAATGCGTGCACTGCGTAGTTGGCCGGTTGGGACTCTTTCTCCATGGTTTCCTCTTTAGGTTTAAGGGCTTCTTTAGATGTTTCATTATCCTCATCCTCTGCTGGTTCAATCATGAGAAGCCGACCCTTTTTGCAGTGATGTTCGTGGCTCCACGGTTTATCGCAATGCCAACATAACTCCTTAGCCGATCATCCACGAAACTCGTCTCTTGTCAACTTTTTTAGTGCAAGGGCTTGGATCGCAGTAGAGGGGGCAGTAGGCCTCGGCACGGCTGGTCGGGGAGCGACCCTTGTCCTTCGTACCTTGTGGTTCAATTGTTCTTCCTGGATACACGCGAATGAAATCGCCGCCATAAGAGTGTACAGTAGTCGCACCTTTACTTCTCCTCGGATCTCTAGTTTTAGGCCCTCGATAAAAGTACCTAAAAGTTATTTCTTAGACTAATTCTCAGTTTGGTTAAATAAACATACAAACCTTGTTTGATATTCTTATATTGTAAAGGTTTGATGAATCTTTGCCAATTGTCCGTCGATGTTATTAAAATCGGTTGGTCCAAAGAAGTCTTGTAGTCCTTCCTTGAATCGCTGCCAAGAGAGTCCTCCATGGGTGTGCTTAAACCAATTAAACCACTGAATAGCATCTCCCTCAAGGTGGATGGCAGCAATCTCCACCCATGTGGCATCAGCGGTTCTGTAGAACCAAAAATAGCGCTCCGCACGCGAGATCCACCCGATCAGGTCTCCTTCTTCCCATCTAGGGAAGTCAACCTTCATGCGTGGATTATTGAAAGCAGAGGTGACGTGGCCATATTCTTGAGGATCATCTTGTCGATATGAAGTTTCTCTATGTTGTGATTTCCTCGGGTTCGACAGTCAACTAATGTTGAATTCGACGAATAGGGATCGCATCGTCTCTTCCATGCGGTTTCCAAAGGCTTCAAGCTTTACATCGATAGCCTTCTCTGATGCCATAGTATATGCCTCACGATCTGTAATATTGAGATCTTTTTTTCTATTGTTGGGTTAGTGGCATGGGAATTTTGGAGAAGGGGTGGTCGGTTGGAAGGTGGATCTATTTTGGTGGAAGTAGACTACGATTTAGGGCATATTTGGGCTACGATTTTATAGAGTTTAGGCTACAAATTGGTGTGGTTTTAGGACTGTGATGGCAGTAGATGAAGGTTAGAAAAATAGATTTTAGATCTGGGATAGATGACAACAAGGGTAGGTGTCTTGGTAATGAAAGTTTTCTAAAAAGGTAAGTGGATCGATAAGGAAGTAGGCTGATTTGAGGGTTATTTGGATTCAGTTTAGGGTAATATTTAGAAGAGTTTTTGGTAAGGATGGTAGGGTTTGTGATGAGGAAAGGAGAGTTTGAAATCTCACATAAAACTAGCACTCAAATCTGATAGAATTAGGTAAAAAGAAGTGATGCAATGTGATGTCATACTGAACCGATTTTTGCGTCGGAGAAACGATGATTTCTCAACATAAATACCAAGGAAAAGTTAGAATTCCAAATCAAATGTAGGGGGTAGCGGCAAATTGATTTGATTTGCGGCTAGGGTGGAAGGTGGAGGCGCGTGTCGCAGTAATTATGGGAATTGCTTGGGAAGGTGGAGGCGTGGATGACGGCTACAGGGGCAGCAAGATTGCTGCTCTGATACCAGAAGATAAGACCCCGGATGGAGCTCTATAGATTTTGATCCTTGAGGGGGATCAACCCTTGGAACGCTGTAGGGGTTCCTCCCTCCTAGATTCGGCACAAGGTTGAAATAAAATTGATAATTGCTTAGTTAAAAAAGGGAGGACAGCTACATCTTAAATAGGGTTCAAAGTCCTAGCCTAAGGGGGCACTTATCTAAGGGGAATTACCCTTTTGCCTCTCTTATAGCCATCCCGCCTTAATACGAACAAGGGGCGGCTAGGTTGGCTCTATGGCCGACCTAAGCAGGGGGAAACCTTGGCCGACTTGCCCAGTAAGGGGGGCGACTACTACTAAGCCCTAAGGACTAATCTAAACCCTAGCTATACTCCTTTATAAGATAGGAGTGACTTTATTATAATCTAGCAAGTTTTTATTGATTACTTCTAGGGAGATTAGGACTAAACCTTGTTGGAGTCCTATCAAGGGGACCCTGAGCTCACCCTCCAGTGTGTCGACTTGACATATAGGTAAAGGTACTTGCACATCAACCCAAACAAGCGATGCTCGACTCAAGGGACCTTCATCTAATATTCTAAGGAAATTGATAAACTCATGCGTAAGCACTCAAGAAACTCTTGGCACGACTTAATCTTGGTCGTAATAACCCTTCATGAACTAAAGGTTCCTAATGACCTTTAGGTCAATTGAAATATCCCCTCTCGAGAAAGAGGATGAAGCCCCCTACCCTCAAGCTACGACTTCGACCCCCTCAACCATTAGTTAGATGAGGGCCCAAGACTCAGACGAACTAGAAAAGAACATATTCCTGACCTAGTGAAGGTGGAGGTGACCGGTGTTTCAAAGGTTCATGACTGGAGGTGGAGGGTCAAAAGGCAAGAGGAGCAAGTAAGGAGGGGACCAGGACATAAAGTGAGCCTCACCATGAATGGGTTGGTTCATCTTATACCCCTGTGACCGTCACTTCACCTTCTAGAATGCTAGTTCGACTTCCAAGGCTCCTACTCAAATCTCTCACTCAATGTAACACTTGAGAATCTCCCTGCCAACGGAGGTTTGACCCTAGGAATTTGACCAGGGGATGCTCCTCTCGGACTAAGCATGAAAATAAAATCGGGGCGCCCTTCTCATGCTAAGTATGAAAACATGCCCAAGATGCCTTCCTTGAGCCAATCCGAAGAATATGCCTGAGATGCAACCAAAGAGTGGGGAGCAAGGAGCCTGACATATAATGATTGCTTCATAAATCATGAGTCCATCCTCCCGCCTCGATATCTAAGCAATAGCCTGATGAGCAACTTTAAAGGAGACAAAATAATAGGGAAACATCACCTCCAATTATAGCTTATCATGTGGTTGCCAACTCAACCGAAAGAGCTAGGCTCGAATGAGAAGATAGTCACCTAATATCAATAGCAACAACCACTATAAGAGGAAATATTCAGCTCATATTACTGAATATTTACTGTTACAAAAATCATTTTTTGACCATCACGATCCTCAAATTTTCCCATTAAAGATCTTAGTCTTACTCATACTACAGAATATTTATTATTATGAAAGCAATTGAAAATTACAAGTCCTCACACCATAGACGAAAAGTCATTTTTTATTTTAACCTTGACTTGAGCATAAAAAAGATCCAATTAGCAAACACTCAGGTAGCCTCATCATTCATTTCTAGACTTAATGCACACTCAAAACTGAGTGGGACAAATGCAACATCAACAAATCCACCATCACTTGCAACTTTAATCACGATCGAGACTAGAAGCACCCCTAACTTTGATGTGACCCTTAGATCGACCAATGCCAGTTCTGTTGAACGTTGAGTTTTTCTGATTGGCTTACAACATTTGGAAGCTAAGTGCAAAAGGAATATTTTGGTGCAAACATATGCACAATCGGTTATTCATTGTCTCTGGATCCACTAAGGTTCCATGGGTTTTTGAACTCTCTGATCCTAGACAGAACAACTGTTGCCAAACGTGTTAATGTTGTTCAGTTCAAACATATCGACAGAGTGCTAAATGTTAGAGCTTCCTCACTAGCTCAATCGTTTAGAGCATCATATTTTAATCTTTATTCGAGTGACAAAATTTTCTGTTAGTGTTATAAGAGAAAAAAAATATTCATGAAATCTAATTTTAAAATTCTAATGGTAGAACTAAATAATTAAAATTATAATATTTCTTTTTCTTTTTTCCTGTGTGAAGATTTGTGCATATATACATAGGGAAAGTTGTACGAAAGCAAAAATGCAAGATGTGGTATGAGAAGGGGTCATAATTGTCTTTTTCTCTCCATTAAAAAATAAATCTTTTGGTACAATAAAATGGGAGATGATTTGGATCATTAAAAAAAAAATCAATTTACTATAAAAAAATAAGATATCAATGACAAAGATATAATAGAAATGCTCTAATATATGCATACACTAAGAAAGACACGTGAAATGAAAAATGCAAGCAAGATTTGAAAGGGATCATAATTGTTGATAATCTTTTGTTTTAATAGCACTGTAAGTGATTTGGATGGATCATTCAAAAAATTAAAATTGACTTGCATTAAGCATTAGAAAAAGAAGACATCAATCCTACCAATTAATTTCATGGGGCTTAGCCAATTATTTCAATCTCTTATACAAAAATATCCATGAAAAATAAGAATTTTTTAATTATTTCTACTATGACATGTGTCAATATTTTGTTATCATTTCAGCAATACTCGCTCTCATAACTAGGAATTACACTCCTCCCTCATTGCCAACCCTGTACACCTTTTTCATCCTTTATCCCTTTACTGAAACTTTTGTGCTGCTGAGTTCAATCCTAATAGCGGTATAGGAGCTACAGAGCAGTAAGTAAGATTTAGATCCCTCGTAGTTAGGTTTGAAAGAGGGGAAAAGAGTGGGGCAGTAAAGAAGAACAATCCGTGATGGACAGGGTCCAGATCCGTCTTTTTCCTGCTTCTCCTTGGTTTAAGTATGCCAGCCCTATATATGAGCATAAGAAAACAACTGCTATTCCCCAGCTTTCAAGTAGTAAATAACAGAATTGATCTGAAAAAAAAGAGAATATTGTTCCTCCATTGACCTAGAATTTTGGTCTTTAGGGAATAAATATCATGTTCAATCAATAATAAAGGTTTCAATTTATTCAAATGATAAATTTAAGTGGATATTTGCCTTCAAGTGATCACAATTAATCAGTTCCTACTAACCAACAACATATGGAAGAAGGGACCTGTTCAGTTGCTTGAAATTTGGCAACCTGTCAATCTATTGAAGGTCTATTCCCAATAGTTAGCGTATAGTCACAAGTGTCTAGTTTTCTATAGGTAGTTGCTAGGACCCCAACTGAGTCGAGTCCTAATCGATTAAGTCGAATCCTTAGTTTGAGCCTTGTAAGACCAACCTAGACCTGACATTAGGTCGGCTATAAGAAGATTTAAGTCCATTGTAATAAATTAGTCCAAATCCTAGTAGGGTTAGGATTCGACTAAACTAGAGTCTGTTTAGGAGTCAGAGTTGGATTCAGGTCGAAATTAACCAAGTTAAGCTTGTAATCAACCCGATTGGTCACCCACCTTGATGAGGGGAAGTTGACTAGGGCTAAGAGGAGGTAGCTAGGGTTTGAGATAGGAGTGTTTCACTTGGAGTAGGAGTTTGATTAGGAGTTGCAGTCTTAGTTTACTTGGAGTAGGAGTTTAATTAAGAGTTGGAATCTTAGTTTACTTGGAGTAGGAGTCATATTAGGAATTAGGGTTTTGAGACCCTATATAAAGCATATAATCGCCACTATTTTTTCAAGCAATCAATACATCTTTTTAGCCATTATGACCGACTACAAAGGAGGGAGGAACCCCTATAGAGTTCTAAGGAGGATCGATCCCCTACAGAGGTCAACCCAAGCTTAGAATCCTATGGGGTTCTAACACTTAGTATCAGAGCAGCGTTCTTGGCGCCTCGTTGCCCTTCCACAGCCACCGCTACCTTCATCCAGCAATCCACCACCTCCCAAGCAATTCCCACAATTGATGTGATCATCATCGACTCCGTCGTCATCACCACTGTCCTAGAAATATCATCTGCAGCTTCACCAAAATTGCATCAGGTTTTGGTAACTACCTTACTACTACTGCAATTTACTTATCCAAAAACAAAAAAATAGTACATCTATCTCACTGCAAAAACTTATCATCATAAAGTTATCATCTTTACAACGAAAGTTGCGCTGCAAAATTCCAGCTGCATATTTGCTATCATATCTCCGATCTTTCTGCCAATATCTTGCTACCATATTCATCTTCATATTTTACGTCGGCTTGGCTTTCCTTATCAGCAGATTCTCACCGAATTCTTCTTTTCTTCAATGTAACCGCTGAAAACTTCTCGTCAAACTATTGTTCTTCGATGTAAAATGCTGCTGCATCTACCACATCCGATCTTGTTGTCATATTTGCCACCATATCGCTATCATCTATATTGCTGGTATCCTTGTTGATTTCATACTGTCATATTCCTCAAAATATTATTGCAATATTGCTAGAACTTTCATTGTAAAATTATTATCTTTTGATGAAAAATTGTGTTGTCATACTTTTTGGTGTTTCTTGCTACATACACAACGGATCTCTACCGAATTTGTTACTGCCATATTGCTATCATTATTCTCATCTATCTTGCTGTCATCCTCATTGGTTTCTTGCTGTCGAAATCATCCATATACTGTTGGAATCCTTTTACCGCAAAACTGATGTTCTCGATGAAGAATTATACAATAAGATCTTTTGGCACTTCTTGCCGCAGCCACACCAAACCGGTTGCTGCCCCCAACAACACCCCTAAACCCTCCTTCATAGCATCAAACCACTGCCATCGAAACCCTTTCCAACCTCCACAACACCCTCAAACTGCAACACCAACAACAACCTAAACTGCAAGCTATCAACCCTAAACCGCAACCTTGACCTATCTCTCTTTGACCACCAATCTCTACCAAACTGGTTGCTGCCATCCACAACAACCCTGACCTATCTTCCTATCCTTAAACCACTGCCATCAAACCCCCCTTACAGCCTCCACAACAGCCCCGAACAGTAGCATCAGCAACACCCCCTCTTGATGAAAAATTCTACTGCAATACCCTTGTGACTATTTGCTGTATCCACATTTGATCCCAACTAAAACCATTGCTATCACCAACAGCAACCCTAAGCCATCTCTATAGCCTTAAGCCACTGCCATCGAAGCCCCCTTACAGCTTCTACAGCATCCCCAAACAACAACATCAACAGCACCCCCTTTGATGAAAAATTTTGCTACACTACCTTCGGTATTACCTGCTACATCCACACCCAATCCTTACCAAACTCATTATCGTCATCAACATCAACTCTAAGCCATCTTTCTAACCTTAAGCCACTGCTATCGTAGCCGCCATACAACCTCTACAGCAGCCCCAAGCCGCAGCCCCAATAGCACCCCAAACAGCAGTCTACCAATCCCAAACTACAACCCTCTACCTTGATCCTTATCTTTCGCGGCGACCAATCTATCCACCGACTTATGCCCTTAACTTGTCAATAGAAGAAGGATCGTAATATCTCAGATCTGGAGACATATGCCATGGTATCAAAGGATTTGATCGATGCCAAGTTGGAGGCTTTTGAAATACGCATGAGAACAAACTGCGTACTCTCTTTGCAGAATTCATATTAGGACGATCACCAAGCCCGACGAGATCGCAGCAAGGTGAGAGTCTAAATCGTAAAAAGAACTCTCCAGAGAAAGAATAACATACAACGGATCCAGTATCTACACGCATGAGGGTGGACTTCCCTCGATGGTAAGATGGAGACCCGACGAGATGACGTTCATGTGCGGAGCGCTACTTCCATTATCACCGGACCCCGAAAGCTTCCATGGTGGATATTGCTGCCATCCACCTTGAAGGAGATGCTATAAAATGGTATAATTGTTTTGAACACACTTAAGGAGTCTCGACGTGGAGGCAGTTCAAAAGTGGTATGTTGATTCGCTTTGGACCATCCAAGTACGAGAACATCGACGGACAACTCGCGAAGATCTAACAAACCTCTACAATCCAAGAATATTAAACCAGGTTCAAAAGATTATCTAACCAAGCCCATGATTGGTCTAACAAACAATTGCTACGGACCTTTATCGAAGGACTATAGCCAAAAATATGAGGAGAAGTTAAGGCGCAATAGCCCTATACATTAACGGCAACGATATCCTTCGCATGACTTCAAGAGGAGCGGTTTAATCAAGATGTTCAGAGGATGAGACCCATACCACGACCAATAGCATACAAATCTCGAGTCCTATCCACTTACAGTCGACCACCGATGTAAGAAGGGACGACTTCTCCTGATTGAACCCATTGATGAATTTGAATAGGAAGAGGAGGACCTCGAGCACGAGGACGGAGGAAGATCTACAGCCGGCCGATTGTATAGTTCATGCCCTTGCCAGCTACATGAACCCACAAACGATGAAGATTGGAGGTTTCCTCAAGTAGCAACCCATCACCATCCTCATTGACACCGGGAGCACTAACTTTATGGACAACAAGGTTGTTGCCCGATCGACGTCCAAATTGAAGATTGCAACATGTTCGACGTAAAAGTCACATATGGCCGAATCCTCAACTACAACTAAAGGTACCCGTGGGTGAAACGAGTTTTGCAAGGCCGAGATAACTATTGATTTCTTTCTCCTACTACTTGAAAATTATGAAGCAGTGCTCAACATCGAATGGTTGTCATCATTAGGTGATGTTTTATGGAATTTTTTTCAAATCATGAAAATTTTCAACCAAGGCAAAAAGGTAATCCTGCGAGGAAAACGCAAGGGCAAAGCAATGACAGTTCCCACACAACGCATGGAGAAGGTGTTACACCAATCACACATCAGCTTCTTAATACAACTTCAAAGGCTATAGATGAAGGAACCGGTGGCAAGTAAAGATCCAAACCGTCCCCTATTGCTTGCTGAATTTTTAGAGGTCTTCACCGAATCGAAATGATACAAGTCAAACCAAGGCTTTCAATCTACAACGAGGACATACTAATCATTGCTAAAATTAAGGCTTGGCATGATACAGGTGAATGGTGCAAATGAGAGATGAAGATAAGCCCGAGGAAATTACAACTTCTACTCACTTCAAACTCAGATCAGAGTCACATCACCGTAGACCTTATCAGAGGGCAGTCACCATCTCAGATGGAAGCTTGGGTAACATTAAAGAACAACAACACGGTCATACATGCAAGAAAGAAGTATCAGCTTGACAAACATCAAAACAGGAGGACATTTGCTATTAAAGACCGAGTCTTCCTTCATCTTCAGCCTACCAACAGAAATCTATGAAGACTCGAGCCTCGAGGAAGTGGTCTCCCTGTTACTTTGGACCCTGCAAAATTGAAGAACGTATTGGAGATATGCCCTACGGATCGGATCTACGTGTCGATTCAAAAGTACACCTAATCCTCTAAGTGTCCTGCCTCAAGTGAAAGTTTAGAGAGGACGACTCAGCCCAGATCTATCCACCCGACATCCAAGTTGATGAAGAGGCCCAGTTCCAATTGGAGATCACATGGGATCGCAGGCTCACGACGCATTACTGTCTAGACACTACTACTAATGCTAGATCATAGGAGCATGATGCGTCTACTACAGGGGCCATGAGGAAGCCTCATGAGGAGTTGCAGATCAGGACCCGGAGTCATAAAGTCTCAGCCTTGAGGACAAGGCTAATTTGAAGAGGGCGAGTCTGTTAGGACCCCAACTGAGTCGGGTCCTAGTCGATTGAGTATAGTCTTTAGATCAATTGCGTATAGTCTTTAGATTGAGCCTTGTTGGCCAAACTAGACCTAACATTAGGTCGACTATAAGGAGATTTGAGTCAATTGTAATAAATCAACCCAAATCCTAATAGGGTTAGAATTCGACTGAACTGAAGTCTGGTTAGGAGTTGGAGTTGGATTTGGGTCGGAGTCAACCAAGTTAAGCTTGTAATCAACCTAATTAGCCACCCACCTTGATAAGGGAAAGTCAGCTAAGGCTGAGAGGAAATAGCTAGGGTTTAAGATAGGAGTGTTTCATTTTGAGTAGGAGTTGGAGTCTTAGGTTACTTGGAGTATAAGTTTAATTAAGAGTTGGAGTCTTAGTTTACTTGGAATAGGAGTCCTATTAAAAATTAAGGTTTTGAGACCCTATATAAAGCATGTAACCACAACTATTTTTTCAAGTAATCAATACATCTTTACAGCTATTGGGCCGACTACTGAGGAGGGAAGAACTTCTATAGAGTTCTAAGGAAGATCGATCCCTTACAAAGGTCAACCTAAGCTTAAAATCATGTAGAGTTCTAACAGCAGCATCCATGCAGCGTTTATACAACTTTTCACAGACATGAAATTAAACTTTTTGGCATCACTACTACAAGCCAAAAAATAGGACAAACTGTATCTTTATAGCACAAAAAAACAATATATCAAGGGTACTTATGCAAACAAAAACCCCGGTTTGAATCACCAAAGGATGGATGGCCTAGGAATTAGCAATTATACTGGTTTTGACAAAAGTAAAAAAGTCCACCTTATTGCTTTTTTGTTTCATTTTAGACGAACGTATACAAAACATCTACAGAATCAGGAACTCATATGGCTTGAGTTAAGCATTTCAAAACTTCTCTAGTTATTTTGATTTTGTAATCAGTCACTAATAGCTGACACATGACAAAGCAGTATGTATAAATCTACTGCTGATTGACATACTGCACAAAGAAATCAGTTGAAACTGGATTTGATGGTTTCTAAGAAGAGCTAATACTTGGAGATAATCAGCAGCAAAAATCGGAGTAACAGACGTGCTAAACAAATAAAATCAAATAGGCCCATGACTGAATTATATGGTCTGAATTCAAGTGAATTATGAAAAGCAATCAAGTTAGTGTTTAATTATATACTTATGTGTGATTCTGAAGCTGTATTTTATGCAAGAAAGAACTTGAGAACATTTAACTGACTTTCTTTTACTTTCAATTGGGGTGGTGAATAGAATAAGGATCCATCTAAATTTCATAAGTAAATCCTAAGGAGTTTCACATCAAAAGGAAGCAAACCAGATGAACAAAACTGAAATACCTCAATGGAAAGCTCAAAGGATGCTGCTGCCACTGGAATGAGGTCATTTGGCAACGCCTGAGCTCTTAAGAAGAACATGGTCAATCGTGATGGCAGCAAGAGCCTATATGATTGCCTCATTCCAATAACGCAGTACAAGCAAGCAACAACAAAGCCCATTTGAACCTCACTAAATTATCCTTACTTCGAACAACCTATCTAGCACAAGGAGCCTCTGAAAAGTTTTTCATAATTTCTCCTGATGCTCAAAATTTCTCGCATCAGATGATTTCGATGCTCTTGGGGCACCACTGACCTTACCTGTCTATATCCATACACTGTTGATTCTGAGCACAGAGAATAGATTTTGAATCACAAATGTTAACATCATGACCAAAAGAATTACTTAAGAAGCCACTCTCTGTCTCTTCGTCATCACTATCGATATGTTTTGGTGTCACATGGTTTTGGTACCTCCTACGTCCGATGAGAAACACATTGAAATAATAGCTCACCAAACTTTCCCTCCGCTTATAAGGAAAATTCAAGTAAAGATGGTCCCAAAAGTTTTTGTTTAGAGATGGACGATTCTGAACGATTATGTCCCTGAACTTCTTTTCTTCTTCCTCTGTCCACGAAAGTGAAACTTCCTCACCCATACTTTCACATTTCCAAGCATGGAAAGTTGCACCAGTTTCACGTTTCAATTGAAGCCTCTTCTCTGCAATGTGAAATCTAATACACTCCACAGAGCCTGGCCATTCACACTGACAGATATTGGGCCTCCCTCTTCCAATAGAAGCATAATCCAATACTGGACTCCTTTCTTGATTTTCAGGAGGCCAGGTCTGTTTGCCCAACCATTTTAATGTATCAGAATCAGTAGACGAAACTGTAGGCTGGCTGGTCCAATTTGGCACTAGTGCTTGAAAGCGTGCACCCACAGGTCTCAGGGCCCATTGTTGATCTCTAGAAAGCCACCCAGCAGTTTGAAGCCCCAGATTGGTTTCCGTTGCTTTAACCTGGTTTGTTGATTCAAAACCATTTCCATATACAGATGTGTGTATCTTTTGCTCTTCATCTAGTACCTAAACATGACATGTTTTTAACCTCAATTAAGAATTCTATCATAAAGTAACACAGCTGAAACTAATAATATTGAACACATGATCATATGCACAACCCCTGAATAATGCAAATAAAGTCTCTCTCATGACTTAGCAGCAGACTTATGTAAGACCAGTTGGCAATTGCATCAACATCAGTCAACTCATACAGTATGGGCTATATAGAAGAGCACAATAAAAATGGTTTTGAAGATTCAGTTATGGTAAAACAAGAAAAGGTAAAAAAGAAAATGGTAGATAACATATAGCACCATAAGGTATCATTTTCATCACAATGAATATCCAAGTATTTTTAATTTACCAACTAAGAAAAATTAACTACACATTGAGGTTCAAAATGCAAAGATATATATTTTACCAGTGATTCTTGGTATCAAAGAATTTTTTTTTTGGTTGTACATGATTATGGAGTTACCCTTGATATCTTTTGTGATATGAAAATGAAATGTATGATTAGCCTACTACCCGAACTCCTAACCCTTCAATTTTCACATTAGTTCCACCAGAAGATTTACATCAGAAATGATAGTCAAACATAATCAGAAGTAATTCCTATTATTATAAATAACTATATACTTTGCCTCAGATTTTGGAACTTTCTAGAACTTCAATGGTTCAATTAGCATGTGATTTCTAAACGAGATCTCTCTTTCTTATCTTGGTAACAATAGGCACTGAAAAAGCATTCAAAATTATGTATCTAGATAATGCCTCCAGGTGTTAAGGTATCCTTTCTCAAGGTTAAACTATTCACATCCTGCAAATTTATATTTTCTGGACTAGTACCTTCAATAGAAATTCTTCATAGATCAAGTGTCTTGTAAGTAAAATCTGTTTCCCAAGGATTTCTCACCTACAAGGTTTTTCTTCTAATGGAAAGAAAAGAACTTGAACATTCTGCAGATTATAATGTTCTAGTGACAATTTAATATTTATGTTATAATGATATATGTCTTTAGACACTTCTGGAAGGCACAGAAAATGAGCAATGCATATTATGAGCTCTGCAAGTAATTCACCAAAATCCAAGGTGCATTAAAAAGGGGTATCACAGACATTGACAAACAAGCAAAAATGTCAATGTCATCAATGACGAACCTATGTGATCAGTAACACATGATTGTTATTATTTTCATATGCTTTCAATAGCAAGAACTGTCTTACCACCCAAAATGGTACAAAATGAGCGGTACATACCAGTGCCCGGATAGGCACACGAACAGTTCCCGTTTCGGGCAATTTGGTCCAAATCTTATATAAAAACACATAAATCCTAAAATAAGTATGATGTCGCCCCAATTAGGGCTTGCTACCCATTTCTCACAATGTTACTACCATAGTTGCCACGGATGCCATCGCTACCGCCTCAAGACACTGCCCACTTGTTCTCCGCTGTCGTAGGACATCGCCCACCCATTCGCTGTCGTTTATTTGTCCAGTACACGCCCTCCTCTTCTTCCTTCTCCTCCACACCTCCGTTGTCTTCCTTCTCCTCCACTGCTCTATTTTCTTCCTTCTTCTTCCTCCACTACTTCCCCTTCTTCCTTCTCTACCACTCTGTCTTCTTTCCTCTTCTTCCTCCACCTACTCCCTTGCTCTATCTTCTTCCTACTCTTCCTCCATCGCACTATCTTCTTCTTTCTCCTCTGCTGCTTCCTCTTCTTCCTCGGCTGCCTGCTAGCTGAAGTTCTTGATTATTTGTTTAATTATGAATGTTAACTTTTTAATCAGCATCAGGGCATTCAATCATTCTAGTGAGCTTCTGGTGTGTTCCTCTAACTCATTAATTTTGGCAGTTATTATGTCCATGTTTATCACACTGGACAGACTTTAGCAGATGCAGAACCTGGTTGCTTTCTACTGCATAAGTCTACTAATTTGTTTAGTTGTGGTTTCTTAAGTAAAAAATGAATAGACAATCTAAAGCTATGAACCCGGGTAAGGATTAACAACTGCCTTAAATATATTTGAATATCGTAGATCCGGAGGAGTTTTTTTGACATCTAATTATATAAATTCAAGAAACTGATGGTTGATATTTACCCGATGATGCAAAGTCATATATAGAGAAGAAATAACATAAACAATATTCTTGCTCAAAGAGGTTAAGACATGTGAGAGTACAAAGATTCTCATAGTCTGGGCATTGTCAAGGTCTCTCATCTAAACTAGTTCAAACAAAACAATAACATGGAAAATGGAAACATATTTGAACCGAAGCAGAAAAACCAACTTAAAGAATATGCATTAAGCTGGTAATCAATGGGACAAATTAGTCGAATAATTGCACTTTCTTGCTAGGTGCCATGTCCTTATGAACAGTTACAATTTAGGTTTCCTTTTCAGAAGTTTGGGGCTGACATAAATGCCCACGAGGGACTTTCATGTCATCATTCACATAATGTGTGCCAAGTACCATATAGAGTATGAAAGCCTTGAATAACTTTTTACATGCTTACCAAAACCTAGGTACATGGGATACTCATACGTTCTGTGGCACACCTAACCCTATTGCATGCACCGATATCAATTAACATGGAAGTCAAGCAAGAATGTAAAGCAGAAAAAGGACAACAAGTTATTTTAGTCAACATTTGCTTATAATAATCTCAGGTCGGCCTTCTGTCGGCCAAAACTCATAAAACATAAAGAATACATTTAAGGCATAACATTTTAAAAAGTAGAGAGATCAGCTGTAATCTACAGAATTTGATAATCATTCAGTACATTTCAATTTCTTGGTAGCCAGCACTTTGAATTAGACTTGCCACTTCATGTTTTTATAGAACTTCTACCACTATGACTTTTGGGGAACTATTTAACAATTGTGAAGCAGAGCCACACATAGAAGGAACTATTGGCAAACAGAAAAAGAAAGGTTACCTGTAAATGCAACTGATTAGGGTTCGTTCGACGAATTCTTCTGAAGAACATTGCCTGCCTAGACAGAATTGCCAGAGCATAGAACTCCCCAGCTGCATAAGTCTTACCTTTACCTTTATCTGATGTCCATGCATTCGCTACGGAAGGATGATCCGCAGGACTCTTTGCCAATTTTCTGACCCAACCCAGCATTGCCGCCAGATCATTCCGCTTCCTCTTATGATGGTTAAAGCCCCCATTAGCAGTGTCCTCCAGGATGACAACATCGTCGCTGTCGCTCCCAACATCACCAAACGGCGTCGAGCATTGATCTTTACTTGTACTTGGGGGCAGCCTAGAATTACAATCACAATCCTTTTTGTGATTCGTAGTCCCTCGAGAACCGCATCTGCTCACCAAAGAGCTTGGGTTCGTATATCCCGTTCGCTCGCGCATTGGCTTCTCGCCCGAACCTCTTTGCAAACACTGGTCCAGCGGATCCAGATACTTGAAGAAGACCAACTTCAACGAGGATCCGATGCCCGACTCGAATCCTATCGCCTCGGCCACCGACGGCCATGCATGTGCATCAGACACCGTATCATAACCACCTTTTCCTTGCACAATAGAGTAGAGCTTGAACAGGTCGACGGAGAGCCCATCGCCAAGGACGGCCGGCAGCGGGCGGATCTCCCCCCTCCTGTAACAGATCTCCTTGAGGAAGACCGACAGGATCTGATCAAAGAGACAGCTGAGGTTCTCGCCACCGGGCGTTTCCTTGTTGGAGACATCAAGATCGAAGCAGAAGCCGAGGGTTTGGAGCTTGCGAAGGATCTCCGCGGCTGACTCGAAGGGGGCGGCAGCGGAGGGGGAGCATCCAGCCATAGAAGGAGGGGGGCCGGGCGAGGCGACGCAGCCAGTGGAGGCTGCCCACGGTCTGCCGCTGGCCTTGCGCCACCCCAAGCGGGGCGGGGCCCGAATGAGAGGAGGAGAAGAGAGGACTTTAAGGCGGAGAGAGAGAGCGTATCGACGGCTACAGGAGATCGGAGATTTTCTTCAACTTTGGCCTTTTGTAAGTAGATGAAAAAATTAAAGAAAAACCTAATAAAAAAGATGACAAGAAAATGAGAAGGTTAAATATTTTTTATTTTAATTTTTTGAAATAAGAAAGAAAAAGAAAAGAAAAGTTTCAGTTTCATCTTTTGTTATATATATATATATATATATATATATAATATTTATCTATTTGATATTTGTTTGGGTGTGATTCGTTTAGGACTATTATATAAACAATCTGTTATTTATTTAGGACTAAAGATTTAAAATCTTATTTTATAAATTGTATACTTATTTATTTATTTTACATCAAAAATAAATAAATGAAAAACTCTATTCCCTTTGTTCAAAAAGTTTTGTTCATAAAAAAAACTTTACAAATAAAAACTCTAATTGCTTTATCCAATTCACGTGAAAGTGAAAGTGAAAGAAATTAGTGGATCTTACTAAAACAAATCCAACACGGAGGAAAGAGAGACATAAAAGGTTGTACGAGTTAATAGGATACCATTTGCGCCCTAAAGTTTCCTGTTAAAACCTTTCTCCTCTCAATTAGCTATTCAATATAGGAGAGAGGGCCAATGCATCAAAATTATGAAGTACTTGGTGAAACATTAAGACATGGAATTCAGGTTTGACATTTCAAACGCCAGGGACACACATCATTGGTTTAATTTAGCTGTTCATGTGACAACAAAAGGGTTGTCAGATGAAGAGCCGACGAGATATTTAGTCTTATTTATAAAAATGGATTATGATTATGCTAATAACGTTATTAATCTTATTAGTAAATATATATTTTAAGATAATATAAATTGATATTTTATTCTCTTTAACCACTATATTTAAATGACCAATACAAAGAAATCCTATCTGTTAAATGTAAAATAGTTTAGCAATTACACCATGGTTATTGCCCATTGTAGTAGAATATCCTAATCTCTCGTTACGTTCTTTATTTTTATTTTTATTTTTATTTATTATTTATCCTACTAATAGGGGATACATTATCATTGAGAAAAAAAATAAAACTTTCTTTACATCGTTTATGATAAGAAAGATAATCACATATTTTTTTCTCATCATTTATGATAAGAAAAATAATCATAACTTTAATGACGAGAAAGGTAATTTTAAAAACTTGACTATGAAATAGAATATTTTTTTCTTTTTTGAACAATTAACATCGGTAGGGCTCAACATTCTCATCTTGGAAATACATTAGATAGTTTTACGCATCTAGGTCAGAATCATATCAAGCTAACTAAGGCATCAATAATATTACTTCATAATAATTGAGTGTTAGAAGAAGGGTACAATATCATAGGAATATCCACCTACTAACCATCTTAATGAATGTTCGAGCAAGGAGGCCATGCCCTCGACCTATAGTAATTTTATTCAAAAGAGGTAGTAGCCACCCTTCTATGCATTGGTGTATTTCAGCATAAATGTTGATGCAATATTGGCATCCGTTCAATGACCTAAGAGTAACCTTGAGTCACCTACTCATCACCATTGAGGTATTCCTAAACCTCACTCATTAGGTGTAAACACTAATAGGTATGATGCAAGTTGTCGTTCTGCTCTTACCTCAATTAACCCAACAAGCGATGCTATCACCTCAACTACAGCTAGCAACTTAATCGATACGAACACTAGCACTCATCGAGATTCCCCCACCTAATGCAATACTAATATCTCAAGAGTGCCCAAGGCTCGTCAAGCCATTAGTCGAGCAAGTACCTTGTTCCTCAACTACGGAATTCAATGGACCACCATACCACCATCTTGTTCTACCTGAATCCTAAACTTAGTCAGTAGATTTGACAAATGATTTCTTGAGAATCTAGCTATAACAAATGGACTAACATTTTGTTACGAACTTAGCTGGTTTTGCCTAAGTTGTACAGCACCCTTGCGTGTCTATTTGCAAAGGTCAACCTCCATGAAACCTCCAATGGTTCTTAGGACCTACAAAAGAGAAAACTGGTTAGAGAAAGTATTTCACATATGATTCATAAGCAACTATTTCAGCAAACACTTTTATAGCTAATGTAAATTATAAGCATAAATTTTATAAGCCCTGAACATTCGCATATAAAGGAATATGATCCATTATAGATTGAAGTCTACATAAGTGTTCACATGACACAACTCTTATTTTCAAGCCAAAAACGACCAAGAAAGTTAACTAAACTAGGGCTGCCAAGCCTACTGCTAGTCTGCTACTTGGTAGACTAAGCATGTACAAAAACTAAAAGATACGAACATATATGAGCGTTACATTATGTATCCTCTTTATATCTTTCTCCGTGATATTCTCCCTCACTTATTCTGTTAGAACCCTTGCAGATTCTAAGCTTGGGGTGATCTTTATAGGGGATCGACCTCCTTGAAACTCTATAAGGGTTCCTCCCTCCTTGGTACTCAAGCCATTAGCTAAAGAAAGATTGATCTATTCATGATGAAAAATGGATGATTACAAGGCTATTTATAGACATTCAATCCATAATTCCTAAGAGGACTCCTACTCTCAACCAACTCGTAATCACCAACCGGCCCATTTAGGGATGATTAATTACTTTATTATTTCATAATCCTATTCTAATTTAATCTCTCCTAAACCAATCCCTCTTTAACTAGGATAAGGGGTTGTTAATTAATGCAACATGCATCTTACTCTCTACTTAAATATCTTCTTCAAGTAATCCTAACCTAGTCGGCCTTCTTACTTTCCTTAATAGGGGTCAGCTATATGAAATTTACATAAATACCCCTTAGATTTTACATAATTATCCTCTTCAATGAAACTAAATTAGGACTCCTCTAGCTAGAGTCCTAAGAGACCCGTCCTCTTCAAATCAGTCTTGTCCTCAAGGTTGAGGCTCTATAAACTTTGGGTCTTGATCTGTAATTCTTCTTGAAGTTTTCTTGTGGTATCTATGGTAGGTGCACTATGGTTCGACGGTCCAGCATTATCTTATATATCTCCATCAAGGGTGGTAGTATTTGGATGGTAGTGCATCACGATCCTATGATCCCATGCGATCATCAGCTGAACTTGAACTTCCTTATTAGTTGGGATGTCAGGTGGATGGATCTGGGTTGAGTCATTCTTTATAAACTTTCATTTGCGGTGAGATACTTGAATGATGAGTTATAATTTTGAATTAGTGCACAAGTCTGATCCATAATTTATGGCTCCAATATGATCTCCAATTTGTAGGGTCCAAAGAAACTAGGAGACCACTTCTATGAGGCTCGAGTCTTCATAAATTCTTGCTGATATTGATGAATATAGAGAAAGACTCGATATTTAATAACAAATTTTCTTCTACTCTGACATTTATCAAGCGGTTATTTCTTTCTTGTGCAGGTTGGCACGTTTATTAATAGTCAGACCTTCCTCTGTGATAGTAGTTGTCTTTTAGTAAAGTCCATAGTAAGGTGAGCTCGATCTGAGTTTGGAAGGAATAGAGGCTGTAATTTTTCGAGACTTACTTTCATCTTCTCTACGTGCTATTATCTCGTATCATACCAAGCAACAAATTCAGCAAAGGTTAGCATTCCCTCATCATTGATTGATAGCCTCAGGTGATTTGGAGTGAGGGCTTTACTGATGTAGGCTAGGAGTCGGTCATCTTGCATGTGGATAACATAATTTCTAGCTCCCGATATATTGATAATAAGCACTTTGTCGAAGTCGGGTAAAGCTAGCACTGGTGAAGAGTAGGGGTAGCAACTTGGCTATATAACCCATGTTTCAAGCATCTCATCTTTAGTCTTTAGTATTTCAGCTTTCTGGAGGTGAGGATAATAATATGGCCAAGAGTTTGCTGTTGGTTTACCCGGGAGAATCAGAATTTGGTGGTCATGCTAGCGATTAGAAAGTAGGCTACGCGGTTCAATATATCTAAAAATTCAGCAAATAATTGAAATGTATTTAGGTTTTCAAATTTTGTTGACTCCCCCATAAAGTGCTGCTAAAGTTACATCAAGGAACCATTATTTTCTTTGTTCAAAACTTTCTCCTTTAGTTGCGTGCAAGTCGTCATTATGTTGCTCCCGTATTTCCCACATAGGATCTCTTATTTCTCATGGCTAAAAAATTTTATAATAAATTTAAAAAAATTCTAAAAAATATCACCTAGCATAGCCAACCATTTGACGTTGAGCATGGCCTCATAATTATCAAGAATAAGGAGGAAGAAATTAACAAGTATCTCTTGGTCCTGTTATAACAATTTCACCTGCGGACATCTTTTGTTGCACTTCAAAATTTGGCCATCGGTGACCTCAACATCTAACCTGCTGCAAACTTCATTTTGAAATATTAATTAGGTAGCAACCTTGCCATTCATAAAATTGTTGGTGCTCATGGTGTCAACAAGAACGATGATCGATTGTTGCTTCAGAAGTCCTCGTACTTTCATCGTTTGCTGGTTCGCATAGCCAACAAGAGTATGCATCATAAAATCAACTGGCTAATGTTCTTCATCCGCAACCTCTTCCTCATGCTTGTGGACCTCCTCCTCCATGTCTTCAAGAAGTTCAATCAGTAGGATGTGGCCCTTTCTGTAGTGATGATCGTGGCTCCAAAGTTTATTGCAATTCTAACAAAGATCCTTTGTCGATTGATCATGTAGTTATTCTCTTATCAATTTTTTTGGTAGCGAAGGATGGCTGAAAGCATAAATAGGTTGATATGCCATGGGTCTATGAGTGGTTCTCATCCTCCGAGCATCTTGGTTGAGTCGTTCCTCTTGTACTCGGGCGAAAGAAATTACAACTGATACAATTTGGGGTTACCGCGACTTAACCTCTCCTTTAATCTCCGACTTGAGTCCCTTAATGAATGTCCCTAATAATTATTAGTCAATCCAATCATGAGCAAAGTAAGATAATTCCTCAAACATGGAATGGTATTCTTGGATCATGGAGGTTTGTCAGATCTTGGCAAGTTGTCCGTTGATATTCTCGTTCTTAGTCGGCCCAAAGTGGTTCAGCAGTGCGTACTTGAATTGTTTGGACGTCAGAGCCCCATGGTTATATTCAAGCTAATTGTACCATCGTATAGCATCTCCTTCAAGATGAATGATAGTGGTGTCCACCATGGAATCCTTTGGTGTTTGGTGATGACGGAAGTAATGTTCGTCACCCTAAATCCATCCCATTGGGTCTCATTCTTCCTATCGAGGGAAGTCCACTCTCATGCATGGCTGTCTCATATCAGTGGCTCCTACTTCCTTTTTGAGAGGCCTCTCTAAACTTACACTTTGCTGGAATTTTATTGGGCTCAAAGATCGACCCAATCTGAATTCGACGAATAAGGCATGTAATCTGTCCTCTACACATTATTCAAATGCCTCCAACTTAGCATCGATTAAACTTAAGATGACATTACATGTGCCTCCAGATCTGAGATATCAATATCCTTCTCCTGTTATTAGGTTAGTGATATAAAATGGTTGGGTGGATTGATGGCCGAAATAGGTGGTGGATCAAGAGTAGATGACTGTAGTTTGAGGCTAAAATGTTATTACTTTTAGTTACTACTGCGGCTATGATTTAGGGCTGCTACAAGGGTCGTATAGGGGGTATAACAGCTGAAATTTAAGGTTAAAGGAATGGGTCAGAGTTGTTGCTGATGATAGCAATGAATTTGGTAGGAATTGGGTGTGGATGCATCAAGTAGTACCGAAGGTAGTGTAGCAAATTTTTTTGGCAAAGAGGGTGCTATTGATGTTGTTGTTTAGGGTTCAGTTTAGGTTATTGTTAGTACTATGGTTTAAGAGTGTTATGAAGGCTGCAAAGGATTTTTATGGTAGTGGTTTAAGGTTGGGAAGGAAGGTTTAGGATTGTTGTTGTGGTAGCAACCAGTTTGGCAAGGTTCGCTAGCTGCGAAAGATAAGGATCGGTGGAAGGTTCGGTGGCTATGGAAGATCATTATTTGGGTTGGTTATGGAAATCATAAAAAGGCTATGATAGCTATGTCTTAAGGCTATAGGAGTGCCCTAAAGACGACATGGGTGCCAGCAACAATTTTGGTAAGGATCAGATATGGGCATAGCAAAAAACATCAAAAGGTAGTACTATAGAATTCTGCGTCGATAGGCAGCGATAGTCACTATTTTGGGCTATGGTTTTTGGTGTTGTTAAGGTAAGGAAAACATGTTATGCATCTTAAGGCTAAGGGATGCCCTAAAGACATCTTGGGTGGTGGCATCAAGGTAGTTGGGTTTTGGTGGGTTAAGGAGAAGAAGAAAGACAAAGGTGCAACAACAGATTTTTTATCAAAAAAATTTCAGTAGTGAAGACGTAATCTTTTTTAGAAATTCTTAATGAAAATTTAAGTGAAACTCAAAGGTAATCTATTGCAAGGAAGAGCTAATATCATAAAAAATTTCATGGAAGGAAATGACAGCAAAAGGTTTAGCAAAATCAAAGATTACGAGAAGGTGTTGTTGTAGAATTTTTTCAGTAAAAGATTTTAGTAGTATAGTCAAAATATTTTGTAGTAGTACATAACAAGGAATCAAGTAAAATTAATGGGAATCCACTAACAAGGGAAAAATAATGCTGTAAAAATTTGTAGAAGAAATTGGCAGCAAAAGTTTTGGCAAGATCAAGGAATACGAGGAAGTACTACAGTAGAATTATTCATCGAAAGATTTTAATAGTATAGATGAGATTTTTTTCTAGCAGTTCAAAATAAGGATTTGAGTAAAACTCAAAGAGAATCTTTTGGTAAGAAAAGATAATGCCAACAAAAAATTCATAAAAGAAAATGGTAGTAAAAGTTTTAGCAAAATTGATGATCACGGGAAGGTACTGTAGTAGATTTTTATGTCTAAACTATAGCAGGTTGGACATAAAAGATGAGTAGGTTATCTTAATGATTTTTTGATAAAATAAAGGGAGATCTGAGGATAGGAAGTTATAAAGGCATGGTAAAAATTTCATAGAAATTTGATTAGTGAAAATGCAATAGCAAATTAAACAGTAAGGGGTGTGTGACTGGAATCCTGCGACATAACTTTTATCATAAAAATGGAAACTTCACGATGAAAATTTTGTGAAGCAAATAGGAACACATTTTTTTATATTTTTTGAATAAGAATGACTAAATTATAATAGTAGTAAGGTAGGAAACTAGAACCTGTTGTAATTCACAAGGAGATCAGAGGATGATCTCCAGTAGTGGAGATTACAGCGGAATTTGGTGACAATCTTCAAGCAATTATAGGAATTACTTTGGATGGCTATGGGGGGTTGATGGATGACCGTGGAAGGGCAGCGAGATACCAAGAATGTTACTCTGATACCAAGTGTTAGAACCATTATAGATTCTAAGCTTAGAGTGATCTCTATAGGGGATCGGCCTCCTTGAAATTCTATTGAGGTTCCTCCCTCTTTGGAACTCAATCCATTAGCTAAAGAAGATTGATCTATTCATGATAAAAAGTGGATGATTATAAAGCTATTTATAGGTTTTCAATCTCTCATTTCTAAGATGACTCCTACTTCAGGACTCCTACCCTCAACCAACTCCTAATGCAACTCTAAGTCCAACCACCAACCAGCACATCTAGGGGTGGCCGATTGCTTTATTGTTTCCTAATCCTATTCTAATTTAACCCCTCCTTAACTGACCCCTCTTTAACTAGGATAAGGGGTGGTTAATTAAAGTAAAATACATCTTACTCTCCCGTTAAATATCTTCCTTAAGTAATCCTAACCTAGCTAGTCTCCTTACTTTCCTTAATAGGGGTCGGCTAGATAGGATTTACATAAATGTCACTTAGATTTTACATGATTGTCCTCTTCTATGAAACTAAATTAGAATTCCTCTAGCTAGAGTCCTAACATATTCCTTCGGCATCCTTGCCATTTGCTAAATTTTTAATCTAGTAGTCGAATTTTGATCTGTCATACTGTTTTAACTTGTCAATAGTTGACTCTAGTATGGGGTCAGCTAAGTTATGTTGGTCCTTGTTGATTCTGTAAATCATTCTAATGAAGAAAGTACATTCTTTATTATGTGTTAATATCTTAATTATCTCATACCATTTTGAGTAGATGCTTGTTGGAGTTTTAATGAGCATCGCCTCGTAGACTTTGAAATTTTTGAGGTCCTTCACCAAATTTGCCCATTGATTCTTCTTAAACTTAGTTGTCGCTTCCAAGTATGTTCACATCACTTCCACTTTCAGTTAGTAATTTTTTGGGAAATGAAGCAGATAATCTACTCTCAGTAGCATCGATCACTATTGATGAGGATTTCACAAATGTTGGCTTTCATTATGTTTCTTTAAAGGGTTTTTTACACTGTGTAGAGCTCCTCTACTAGATAAATAAGAGAATTGAGGTACTTAGTTTTGCCCATTCTCTTAACAGTTGAGAAGGCAAAAGTTAGTTGACTCCGCCCGCCTCCTCGAGGTTGTATTTCATAAACTGAGCTAGTTTCTAGCCTTTTCCCACTATTTGCTTACACTTCCGAAGCACCCAAAGTGTTCGTCTCTTTACATTGAGTTAGCTACTATGATTCACCTTCTTACTACCATTGAATTTTTGGAATGCAAGAAGTTTTACCAAAAAGAGTAAAATTTTACCCCAATTTAGAGCAAGTCTCTAATAGTTATGGTCGCCTTTGAGATTGTATCATCTTCTCCATCATTTTTATTATATATTCCTCTAAGTAAAAAAGGTACAACACCATGTACTACCTACTTCGCTCCTTAGTTGAGTGCTCTTACATTAATCCGAAATCTTTTACTTTCTACTATCATGATGAGAAGCTCATTAACATTGGTCTTATGAAGTTCTCTGGCCTCTGCCCTTTAACCTTATCTTGGTACTTGGAGTTTGTCACTATATTCTCTACCTCCTTAACCCATTTTACAACAAATATTCTTCCTCCATGAGAGCAAGGGATTGATGACTCCACGAAAGTCTTACCTCTATGATATCATGGCATTGCCAAGCCTATGACACTATTATCCATTGTCTTACATCTGTGTCCCTTTCTTCGCGATCGATAGATCCACCTCTATGGTACTATGACACTCCTCTAAGTCTACTTCTATTCTAACCGATGCTTAGCTTTTGGGTAGCTGAGCCCCTTTGGACTCATTATCGCTTCATCGCCCCTTTCAACCATTTGCTTTAACACCTCTGTGTTCTCCAAGCAATTCTCTGTAGTCGATGGCAAGACACACTACAACTCTCATGTATGGCCTTCGCTATCCTGTTATAGGGCTTGAGCCGATTCTATTCTCCTTAGCTTTCTTGGTAGCAACATACGCTTACTCGACTTTATCTTCTGACTTGCCTGGCTCCCTTAAGAGAATATGAGCACTAGAGCAGTCCAACTCTTCATCGTTCTGATTATACCTTTGTATAATCAAGTCGGCCTATAGGACTTACTGGTACTTACACTTGAAATTCTCCCTCGATGGTACATAACCCTCGTATGTTGATGACTAAGACTTCTATCTGATGTAAAATTTGATGCATGTATGGAAGACCTGCCTTTGTGGTACCATGGTATACACTCCTTGAATCCATAGCCCTTCTTATTGTTGTGTTGTCCACCGAAGTGGAGCTCCCAATAGCTCTTGATCATTCCTATGCATGATCAAGACCCTTACAAGACTTCTCTCGCATGTATTGTATTGCCTCGAACTATTATACCATGATCCATTGTATTATGTCACCTACTTGTGACATCTCCATTGCATTCAAGTTCTTGTAGGATAAACTTAGATTACGATCTCTCCATGTGTGGCCTCTACTAGCACATTATAGGGTCTTCGTCACCTTTGATTGTGTTTACTCTTTTAGTAATTGACCTTCGTCCACTCATTCTCAGGTCACAGACTTCGCTTAAGATAACTTATTGCCTAGTAGCTCTCGAAGTCCACAGGCTTCACTAAAATTGGTATACTATTATCTGAATCCTGGGCCTCTATCCCTCACCAGTATGATCTTTATTGTATACTAATTTCTTCATAACAACTCGAATGATAGCACAGTAACATATACTTCAAGAGTACCCGCTTCTATGTCCTCTTGCCTCATCCTAAGGCCTTTCGATCCCAGCTTTATTTTCATAAGTTGAGTCACTTTAGTCCCTCTATCAAATACTTCTTTGAGATAAGATGTATATGCCTCGAAGCTTCCTTCATCTTTGTCGCTATGCAGGATGAGTCTACTCTATTAGAATGAAAAACCTATAGAATGACTTGATCCTATTCTTGCCTCTGCAAGAGTTCACACCCTTGACTTCTGTCCAAGGGAAGCTTCATGCCTTTGCTCCATGTTTCATCTTCTACATGACTCTCTTCATGCGGTTTGGGCACTTCACTAAGTCCACCGAAATTACTTCACCCCTCGATCTGTATTGAGTTGATGGTGGCTCTCACGCTCACCATTCCACGGGTTTACCCTCCATTGAGTTTGATTTCTATATTAGCTATAAGTGTGCCTTCATTTAATGAGGTCATATTCGCTCCCCCACTTGATTTCACAATGCATCCATTACTATGTTACCTTATGCGAGATCATGTGATGACTCCTCGTCGCTTGCTCATCCATTGAGCTTTGTAGAGTTATTGTTTTGAGATACTCTTCCTCAACATGTGTGGTCCGCTGCTCATGATGCACCCTTTGGAGAACTAGGACTTGTCCCTCTTTGATATTTATCATATTAGAGCAATTTTCCTCTTTGCATTCTTCCCTCTGGAAGTTTCGGAGACCACCATCTCCTTAGACTACTCTACCTTGCTGAATAAACTATGCATTATTCTGCCCCCACAAATGCACTTGTTAGATTGTGACTCTTCGCTAATACATGTCTCACTGTACCCTTCAAGGCTTAGCAACATGTTGAACTTGTTGCACACTTCAGCCTCCTTCCCAAGCTAAAGAGAAAGTTTCAATGCTCTATGGCGTCGAGTTTTGGTCACCTTGGGATGACCATGTATACTCCATCATCCACATATAAGCTCTTGCATGAGTATCAAATTCTTCGAGTTAGTAATTTCTCTTATCTCTGTAAGCTTTGTATAACTCTTTCGGTTGTTATGTAACATATCCCACTTTATACGGTCTCATCTTTTATCGAGTGCCTCACTTGCCGTGAGCATTATGAAGTTTGGTTGCCAACATCGAGCCATAGCTTGAACTTTTCCAACCTTTATGTACTATATATTCTTCCTAGCTTGCTTGTCCTCATGGTGCCTCTCATGCAAAGAGTTGGCCATTATTCTTATACCAATTTTAGATGCCTGCTCCTTTGAGTGATTCCTTTCCCTACATCTCAATGTCTATTTTCCCTAAACGATCACACATGCTAGCTGTCTTCTTTGCAGTCCAACTAGGTCCCTCATGTTTGTATGTCAAGTTTTTCTATGTGTGCTTGTCTCGCTCTGATATTATCTATTAAGAACTTGGCTAGTTTTTCCTAAGTCATACGACACCCTTGCTTATTTATTCACAAAGATCAGCCTCCCTGAAACTTCATATGGTCCCTTAGGACCTACAAAAGAGAATATGGATTAGAGAAAGCATTTCACATGAGATCCATAAGCAATAATTTTAGTAAATACTTTTATAACGAATGCAAATTATAATTATGGTTCACAAACTCTAAACGGTCGCACACAAAGGAACATGGTTCATTATAGACCGAAGTCCCCACAAGTGTCCACATGACACAACTCTCATTTACAAGCCAAAAATGACCATGAAAGCTAACCAAACTAGGGTTGTCAAGCCTACTGCTAGCCCACTACTTACTATACGAAGAATGTATAAAAACTGAAAGACATAGACATACATGAGCATTACATTGAGCACCCTCTTTATATTTTTGTCTGTGATAGTTTGGAAGAAATATGATGAGAATTCTAATAATCTAGAGAAGAAGGGTCTACTAACTCAACTACAAGTCAGTCGTTGTTTGGTATCAACATCTAAGAGGAACTGATCCTAACTAACTTGCATCTCTCATCATTGGAGGCCTTCAACACTAATACCAACCTGCTAGAGCATATTGTTGTTGGTTATAAGTGTCATACAAGTCAATCACGTGAGTGATGACACATATGATACACTATGCATTCTTTATTATTATTATTATTATTATTATTATTATTATTATTATTATTATTATTATTATGATATTTTCTCACTTTATATTGTATGATTAATATATTATGATATTTTTGGATCTGTGCAATAGTTTTTAGATCATGATGAGATCATGATAATGAGACTAATTTATTTTTAAATATAAATTTTTAGTCATAGGTTACTTAAGAGAGACATCGAAATAATCATACAGATTGGTGTGCTATATACTCGTCCATATGATAGAGGCAGCTGGTCTCATAGTTGCTTGTGTGGGGACATTAGAGATTTAGTACAGGTGCTCATTGGAGAATAAGTTTACAGATTGATCTGCTTATAGAATGTTAGATGATTAAAGATATCTAATTATCAAACATTAATTCCATAGTCCCAATTGTGTGTCTAGTCCTTAGACTTGAGATACTAAGGTTGTCTTATTTAAGTACTTCATTATTTGATACTGGACTTATGGGTCTGAAAGTTTCAGATCCGGTACAGTCGGTTATTGGGAATGATAGCCAACCTTACGAAGGCAATTAAATGTCGATAGAAGATCATATACTCTCAATATCATAAGAGGGATATCTCATATGTTCTTACCCAATTAAATCCCTAGCCAAAGTCATTTGGATTGAGAGAGAAGAAGTTTTCTAAGAGAATTCGATCAGAATTAAACTCAAATGAATTATATATGGGTCTAACAGTACCATGCCCAATATATAGTCTCTGGGATATTAAATATATGAGGGACTATAGGTGCATGGTCTAATGAATTATATCCCCCTGTATTATTTAGGGACTATGGCGTAGTGGCATAGTACATCTATAGTTAATAAGTTGAGTGATCATTACGAGATAATAATTTATTGAGTCGAAATGAGTTCTGACATGTGTGTCTAATGGCCAGCTTAGTATTGAGTATAGAAGATCATACATATATGGTGGATGATGCGATGTATAAAGGATTGAATATATGATATCTAACATGCCCTTGTATTATTAGATTCATTAGGTGAAACCCGATAAGGGCTTAAAGTAAATATTTGGAGAGAGATCCAAATTCTATTAAGCTATAGGTAAATGGCTAGAGATCCACTATCCAATATGTGAAGGTAACTAGATGGAGATCCAATACCCAATATGGCATAATCCATTAGGGTTAAGTTAATTGAGCTCTCTATAAATAGGAGGGGGCTAAAGGGCCATGGGCTAGACTCTTTCGGCCACCCACCTCCTATTCTCCTTCCTCCCTTTCCTCCCCTGCCATCAACTCTATTTAGGGCATGTGGATAGTAAGAAGGATCAACACTTTCTTAAATTTATCGCAACCTTGTGGTGTGCCAAAGTGAGGAAAGATCATGTTGTGATAGGAGGTATGTCACTGCTTCATCCTTCTAGTCATAGGTGCCCTACAAGTTAATCATGTGAATGATGACATGATATACACTGCACTCTTTTTTTTGTTATTAATATTATGATATTTTTTACTTTATATTATTATTAGATTAATATATTGTAAAGTCCTTAGATATGTGTAATTAGAATTGGATCATAATGAGATCATGATAATGAGATCAATTCACCTTTAAATACAAATATTAAATAATCTCAATCATAAGTTACTTGAAGTAAACATCGAGATACCCATAAAGATCAATGTATTATATATCCATCCATATGATGGAGACAGCTGGTCTCATAGGTACTTGTATGGATATACAAGGGATATAGTGCATGTGCTATTTGGAGAATAAGTTTACTGATTGATTAACTTACGGAATGTTAAATAGTTAATAATACATGATTATTAGACAATAATTCTATAGTCTCAGTTGTGTGTCTGATCCTTAGACTTGAGATACCAATGATGCCTTATTCGAGTATTCCATTTTTGATACCATACTTATGGGTTTGAAAGTTTCAAATCTAATATAGTTAATTCTTGAGAATTACATCTAACCTTACAAATGCAATTGTATGTCAATAGAGGATCATTAACTCTCGATATCATAAGAAGAATATCATATGTATTCTTACTCAAGCAAATCCTGGCCAGGGTTATTCGAATTAAGAGAGAAAGAGTTATCTTGGAGAATCCCAATAAAGTGAGACTTTGTTGGATTCTATATGAGGCTTGACAATACCATACCAGATATACGATATTTGAGATATTAGATGGATGAGGGATTATAAATACATGATAAATAAGGGTAGATAGGTCTAATAGATTAGATTCCCCTGTATTGTCTGGGTACTATGACATAATGGCTTAGTATATTCATAGTCGATGAGTTGAGTGAATCGTTAAGGAATAACAATTCATTGAGTCAGAAAGAGTTCTAACTCATAAGGAGTTCTGATAGGTACAACTCATGGCTAGCTCAGTATTAGCTCTAGAGGGTCACATACATATGGAGATGTTACGACGAGTAGAGGTTCAAATATGAGATATTCATCGAGCCCCTATTTTATTGCATATCTAATAAGTCATTATATTATTGGATCCTGTAGATAAGATCCAATAAGAGCTAATAAAATATTATTGGATAGAAATATACTAATCTAAGTAACTTAGATAATTGGATTGAGATCTAGTACCCAATAGGACATGATCTATTATGATTAAGTTGACAAGAACCTTTATAAATAGGAGAGGACCAAAGGGATGTAGGCTAGATTTCTTTTGCATGTCCCCTCCTATTCTCCTCCCACCCTCTCTTCCTCAGCCGACAGCCCTATTAGGGGTGTGTGGATAGCAAGAAGGGTCAACCCCTTCTTGATCTTGCTACAGCCTTATGGTGTGCAAAGGAGAGGAAAGATCATGCTATGAAAGGAGTGTCATCATGATAGGACCCTGACAGGATCGGGCCTATATTTATTTCATAATTAAGTCATGTTAGTCAGTCTAATCAAGTGAGTTATGACTTTGAGTTAGTTAACCATAGATCGTAGTCACCCCTCTCACTTGATGTCGTTGTTGCAGCCATACAAACCCTAGATCACAGTCGCCCCTCTTATCCTCTTACTACTTTTGCTGCCATCAACCTCAAGATCACAACTACCCCCTTTTATCCCCTTCCTATTGCTGCTGCTATTAACTTCAAGATTGCAGCCACCCTCCTCTACCGCACCCCTCGTTGCTACAGCCCGCTCCAACACCCGTTGCCTAGCACTGCCATCTTCAGTCCTTTATCGCAGCCCTCATCCATTGTCTACAACCTGCGTAGTCATGCCCTCCTCTGCCGTAGCCCCACGTCGACCACACCGCTACTACCTTCTGCTCAAGCTGCCCCATCCAGCGTCTCCCCCTCCTTATTCATTGCTTCCCCTGCTTCTCCACCCTAATTGTCGCCCGTTGCTCTCAGTAGTACACTCCCCTACTGCAACTCCCATTCCAACCCCCCTTCTTCCTCTGCTTGGTGCTACCATCTCTAGCCCTCTATCGCAGCCGCACGACCTACTGTCATTGTCCTTCCCCCGTGCCTCCACCGGAGACGATGTTGCTACCCCTCCTTTCTAGCCATCTTCCTCCCAAACCCACCTCTGTTAGAGCTGATGCTGCTAGTGCCTCCTCCCAGCAGTGCATGCAGCAACAACAGTCACTGCCCTCATCTTCATCCCTTCTTCCTTGCCCTTACTATCGTAACTGTTCCCCTCCAACTGCACCCTATGCCTCCTCTTCATCTCTAGTGCCTCACCACCACTACCATAGCCCCTACTGCTGTTGTCCGCTCTCTATGTCGATGCCATCCCCCTTTTGTCGCAGTAGCATTAGCCGCTCCCCACATCCTCGTCGCTGCCCTCTTCTCTTCCTGCTGCAACTCCCTACACCCAATCGCTCGACATCTGCTTCAACTTTCACAGCCATGAGATCTTGCTGCTCCACCTACGCCGCCACCGTCACTACCTCCTCTGCCTCTCTCATCCAACCTTTTCCATCTGCCATTGCCACTGCCATCTCCCAGTCTCTGCTTGTAGAGAAGGTTGCAATCCCACCACCATCGTCGTCGCTGCCTCTCTGTTTCATAACCATGCACAACAAGTTTGTAGCTGCTGCCCCTCCTACTCGTCGTTAGCAACCTGCTCGTCGCCATCCTTGTTTCCGCACTGCTTCTACTAGGAGATGACACTACCAGTGTCCCCTTCCAGCAACACACCTTCTGTCATTGCCCACAGCCACTGTGATATTATCTTGGTAGGGTCTGCATCTCGCCGCTCTACCGTGTGATAACTATTCCCAACAACACAATAGCAATCATAATTCTCGCCGTAGTATCGTCAGCCCTCTGCCATGCCACCACCCGCATCTCCTTCCCAGTAACCACAGTAGCCATAGTAGTCATACATCCTTGTCCTTAATCGCACAACAACATAAACAAGGTAGCAATCATCCCTCCTTACAGTGACCAAAATAGGGCAACTTCCAGCCATTAACCACTGCTATCTTTTTCCTTCACCGGTTGCAACAATGCTACCCCTTTGCCTCTGTCCCTACTGTCATCTTCCTCTTTTGTCAGTTGCACCAATGTTGCCCCCTTATTCTGTCCATCATAGTCTTACCCTTGGTTGCACCAGCGTTGCCCCTTGATCTACTGCAATGATCAACGCTGCCTCCTAGTGAATCGTAGCAATGATTTATTCCCATAGATCGTAATGTTGCCTCCTTGCGAATCAAAGCAACAACTTTTTCCTATACATCGCTGCCCTCTAGCTGTCACTGTCGCAGCCTCGATAATCTCATCCTTGCAACACCATCACACCACCGCCCTTCCTAGCCACTATCATAGCAGTAATTGATCTCAACCAAGATCAACAACTAGCAGATCACGTCTAACCGAGTGATCATAGTCCTCGATGATGCCATCTTTCATCTCGTCAGCATCCACGCAGCGGTTCTTCACATCCATAGAGCCACCACCAACCAACATCACAAAAGCAACACTAAGTAGTCTTACACGATGGTGATAGGAACTTGAAGGTTTATATTGGGGTAACTGATCTCTATAGGAGATCAGCCCTCCTTGATCTCTATAGGGGATCAACCCTTATAGGGTTTTGGCTTATTGGGTAAAATATATTTTTTTTATTGGTTGATGAAAAAGAAATAGTTACATTCCTATTTATATAGTTCTACCAAGAGTCCTTCTAGACTTGGACTCTTCCATCTAGAGTCCCCCTAGACTTGGATTGCTAATTAAATAATAAAAAATTAAATAAACTCTTAATCAACTTAACTAAACTCATAACCGACTCGACTGGACTAATCAACATGACTCAATTATAAAATAGATGAGGACCTGACCCTTTTAGGGTTCGCCCTCTTCGAATCAGCCATGTCCTTAAGGCTAAGCATTATCAAATCTTAGAAGCACTTCAGTCCAAGATATTTTTCGTGCATCACAACTCTTTGATCAATTAAGCAGGGCCTCCACTTTGTGTAAGCAATGGGTTGATCTTCTACAGTAGTTATTGTAGTCTTCTGAAGAATCCTTTTCATCCGATGGCTAGTGGTAGTACCACATCTTCTTAGAGGATTACCACTTTGAAGTCATCCTGGGGCATCAAAAAGAAATCCACAAGTAGTTATTTGCCCTATATAATTAGCTTTACTTTTGAACACTTATCATCATAAGTTAGGATTTACCCATTAGCAACCTTGAGTTTGTCACAACCTTCATGATCAGACTCCACATTATTAGTTTTCAATTCCTCCTTAATTGGCTCAATCGTTAGGGGTTGCCCGTATTTGCATCGGTCTTCATCATAACGTGAGCACAAATCCTTTGTTGATCTTTCCTTGGGTTCTTCTCGGATCGACTTTTGGATGTTTGGGTTTTGGTTGTAAATAGATGGGGTGGGCAACTTGTTGATGACTTGTCTATTGAAGCTCCTATTTTGGTGAATGTTTATATTGATTTTTTCTTTATGCACACAGGCGAATGATATGCCAACTATCATGGTGCGGGGATGACGTGCTTTAAATTTACACCAAATCTCGAGATTAAGTCCTTCAATAAACATTCTCATTAATTATATTTCGGACCAATCTCTGACTTAATTTGACAATCGTTCAAATCTGCACTAGTATTCTTGCACGGTGGAAGTCTGACAGATCTGGTCAGTTTCTCATATTCCAATGGTCCAAAGAAAATTAGAAGATCTATCTTGAATGGTCCCCATGAAGGGACTCTGTGGTAGGTCTCGTAAAAATCATACCACTAGATCATATCTTCATCGAGTTGAATAGTAGCTATCTCCATCTTGGATTCTTCTAGCCCATGAGATCTAGCCAATTAAGTCTTCATCTTCCCACCTTGGAAACTCCATCCTCATGTGTGAGTATCCTGTGTCTTGCACTTGATCATATTTTTTAGATCGGTTTCCCTTAAGATTAGAACTTTTACCATGTTGAGCTTTGTTGAGGTTCTTTGATAGACTTCTTTTGAATTTGTTGAAGAATTCTTGTAGTCTATTCTTTATGCGGGCTTCAAAAGTTTCGAATCTTACTTTTAATGAGTTATTGATTACCATTGTATAAGAGTGTAGATCTATAATCTTCAATTCCTATTTCATTGTTGGGTCAATGATATCAATAACATCTTATTCGATGTGGCTGCAAAGGAAGTGTCCGCCTGTAGTGAGGGATCACTACTGTCAAGGCTGTGATCGACAAGGAGAAAGGAGTGGTGCTGGTGCAACTAGCAAAAGAGGAAGATATCAGTGGCTAAAGGTTAGAAGTTACCTTATTTCAGTCACTACGAGGAAGAAAGTTTGCTGCCCTATTTTTATTGCTACTTGTGGTGTGAGTACTGTGGGTTCAAGAGCGTCCTAGGCTGGAAGGTAGTAGTATTGGCATGGGAAGAAATCATTGCTATGATTTGATGGAAGGTAATATTGATTGCTACAGTTTGGGATTTATGTCGGCTAGGGAGACTGCAGTGGATAGAGAAAAGGGGCAGCGTTGGTGCAGCCAACAAAATAGGAAGATGACTACGATGGTTACTGTCGATGCTTGAAGCGAAGAAGAAGCGACGATGATGCGGTTGGGAGCAACAGGCAATAGGTGAGGTGGAGTAAAGGCTTCCTTGAGGCCATGATAGCTCGGAGGCCAAATAGGATGGGAATCATAAGGAGTTATGATTGACAAGACTTGCATAACTTTTGGGTTTAGTGTGATTGGTCAAGTCCTTTGAGGTCATGCTAAGACATTGATTGGATCCTAATCTCCACTAGAAATCCATCAGAGATTTTTAATTCACATACTAGAGGGAGTTATGTGTTTCACAAGTAAATAAGTGAGAGTAAATTAAGATAGAAGATCATATCTTAGTTTTTCTAAAATCTAAAATCTACATATTATTTATTTTATGTTGCATCTTTATTTTCAGAAAATATCGCTTTCAAATTGCTTATGTGGCATACTTGATGCCAATCATTCCACTAACCCAAATTACATGAATTAGCTTTATAATATGAGAATCTATGCAAAGAAAATTGTATGTCTTTAACACAATAATGCTCATGCTAGAGGAAGAGACAAGTGAGGATGAGATAGCTCGCTACATGAAGTATATAGATGATTTCACTCTTGCTTAGTGTTACATGTTGGCTTCTATGACTACTAAGCTAAAAAGGTAGAATGAAAATATAGATACTATTGGGAAACCTTATTAGAAGCATCACATGTGTAATGAAAAAATAAAACAAAAAGGTCTTCCATGTTTATCATGTCATCGTGTGATGATTGATTAGTGCGCGAAAAAATACAAAACCAGAAAACTATGTTGTGTTAGATATTTTACCTAGGGAGATCATATATCCTTGACAAACCATATCCAAAAGAAAGGATGAAGGAGGTTAGATGTCCTCTTCAATAGCGGTATCCACTCAGTGGTACGACGATGATGCTCAGATTGCTTTGGGATCTCCCTCTACATGATTTATTACCCAAGGAGGAGAGGAAGTTGAGGATAATAGGAGGGGTAGCCACCGAAAGCTCTAACTTTAGCCCCCTCCTATTTTTTAGAGGTCCCCATCAACTAAACCTAATGGATCCTGCCTTATTGGGTATTGGATCTCTATTCAACTATCCAAGCCTCTTATATTTGTGGATTTCTATCCAATAATCTCTTATTAGCTCTTATTAGATCTCATCTATAGGATCTAATAATATAGGGATTTATTGGATATATAATAAAATAAGAGCTCTGTGGATATCTCATATTCAAACCTCTACTCGTCGTAATATCTACCATACGTGTGTGACCCTCTAGGCCCAATATCGAGTTGGTCATGAATTGCACATGTTAGAACTCTTTCTGACTTAGAACTTCTTTTGATTGAGTGAATTGTTCTTTCACAATAATTCACTCAACTCATCGACTAGACATACTAAGCCACTAAGTCATAGTCCCCAAATGGTACAAGGGGATATAATCTGTTGGATATGTCTGTCCCTAGTTACTATATACCTATAGTCCCTTATCCATCTAATATTCTATAGATCATATATTAAGTATGGTGCTATCAGGCCTTATACGGAATCACCGAGTCTTGTTCTAATCGGATTCTCTCGAATAACTCATCTCTCAATCCAAATGACTCTGGATAAGAATTTGTTGAGCGAGAGCATACAAGATATTCCTCATGATATTAAGAGAGGATGATCCTTTATTGACACTCAAATGCCTTCATAAGGTTGGTTATAAATATCGGTAATCGGCTGTACCAGATCTAGAACTTATAGACCTATAAGTTTGGCGTCAAAGAAAGGAGTACTCAAACAAAATATCCTTAGTGTCTCAAATCTAAGGACCAGACATAAAACTGAGACTACAAAATTATTGTTTGACATTAGGTATCATTAACTATCTAGAATTTTATAAGTGAATTAATTAGTAAACTCATTATCTAATGAGCACCTGTACTGTATCTCCACATGAGTGACTATGAGACCAGTTGCCTCCATCATATGGACATGTATATAGTACACCAGTTTATTCGGTTATCTTGATGTCCCTCTCGAGTAACCTATGACGGGGATTATTTAGGGTCTGTGTTTAAGGGTGAATCAGTCTCATTATCATGATCTCATCACAATCTGATTCTATTGCATTGATCCAAGAACATCACAATATATACAATAAGCAACATAAAGTGATAATATATCAATAATAATAATAAACAAAATGATCACATAGTGTGTTATATGTCCCATCACTCACGTGATTAGCTTTGCCTTACTAGGTTTGCCCTTGCCCTTCTTAAGGGATTTATCAACCTTCCTTTTTTTTGTCTCACCAATGTAAAAAATTAGCTTCTCTTTCTTGATGGTGCTTTTATCCCCCCTTAACATATTGAGGAGCTCAAGGAGAGTCATCTCAAGCTTGTTATGTTAAAATTTATAATAAACTGAAAAAAGGAATACGGTAGAGAATGAGGTATAAGATAAACACACATGTTGTTCTCTGGGACTATTTTTAGAACTGAGTTTCTCCACTCAATTATCCTCAAGACATGGTTCTGAACCAATGTCCCATATGTCATTTTGGCACAGAAGAGACTCTTAGATATCTCATATCTCTGAGTTCATCCCTGTTCCTCAAACAACTGGCGAAGATGAAGAAGGATAAAATTAGCATCTATGCTCTCATGTTGCCTCTATAGCTCAGGAGACATAGAGGCTAACAAATAGCACTTAGCCAGAGTGAAATTGTCTATATAATTCATATAGCTAGTGATCTTATCCTCACTTACCCCTTCCTTTAGCATGGGCAAAATCATATTAAGGACATGCAATTTTCTTCACTGTAAGAACAGTCTTAGGTATACAGATTTTTGGACCAGTAAGGCAAATAATATCAATTATGCCACGTAGGGGGTTTACAAGTAGCATATTTCTAACAAGCAAAAATGTAGCATAAATGAATAATATGTATATTTTATAAAAAAATAAATAATTAAGATATGAATTTTTATCTCAATCTACTCCCATTTTTTTTTTGGCGAATCATGCGACACCCTTAGCAGGTGAAATGAAAGTCTCCGATAGACTTTTATGGGGATTGAAATACAATCGACATCTTAATGTAATCTTGAGGGACTCGACCAATCACACTAAACCCAAAAAGGTAGGTAACTGTTGCTAATTACAACTTCTTATGATTCCCATCATGTTCGACCTCCAAACCATCATAGCCTCGAGGGACTCGACAAACCATGATGTTCAATTAAGTCATCACCATCGTTACAAGATGAGTCTGACTTGATGATATGCCCTCGAGGGACTCAACTAAGAATACTATGTAATCAAGCCACCGGTGATATCTTTATGTCATAGGCAAGATCTCGAATTGCAAAAATAGGTGAGCCTTGAGGAACTTGACTAACTCGACCTATGATAGGATTTAATTTTTACCTATTGTTGAATCTCAATTTTGATGATGAAATCAATTGATAAAATTATGATCTAATCTATGTTCAAGAAAAGTAATGCACGATTATCTTTGATTATAAAAAGGTAAAACAATTGAAGCAGTAAAATCATATATTGGGTAGGAGTCAGAGATTAGGCATCGGGCCAGAAAAATCTAACATTGCGTCAAGATTAGATATTGTGGAAGTCAACATGTCGATGGATTGAGCAATATACCAAAGGAGAGCATGATGCACTGAGGGTTCGAATGGACTAATTATATGTCATACAACATAATATTTATGCTTTATAATTGTTTATGTCATGATCGTCATAGTTTAAGTCTTAATTAAGTTAGTTTTGGGTGTAACCATATAAACTCAATTAAGGATCTATTGGGCCTTAATTGGGACTGATTTGGGCCCATTAGGAGGCCCATTTTGGTGAGCTAATGATGGTCAAATGGTGGCATCGCAAACCAAGCAGTGGAACCACTTATGAGCTGGCAACACAGTCTCCTATATTGCTAGGTCGTAGTACCACCCAAACACAGTCTCCCAAACTGTGTCAGGAGATGGTGCCGCCCAGGCTGGTGGTACTACCTACCGTAAGAACACAATCTCCAAGACTGTTAGGTGATTAGCACCTTATAAATCTTAAAAATTTAAATTTTGGCTCCAACTTTTGAATCCATTTGGGGCTTATAAATGCCCCACTCATTCTTATTTGAGGAAGCAAGAATTAAGATAAAAAACTTGTGATTCTAAGTATACAAATGTTGTTATAATCTCTTGAGAGATTCACTCCTAAAAGTCTTGAGTCATTCTAAGAGAGGTGTGAGATTTGTAAAGGTTGTATCCTAAACCTGTGAAAGGGAGAAGGGGTTGTAAAAGAGTAGTTGATCTTTGCCCAATGAATGAAGATCATTAGTGAACACAGGTGGCCTCAATGGAGGAGGAACCTAGAGCAGACATAGGTCACAACGACCGAGTCACTATAAAATCAATGTGTTCTTTTCCTAGTGCTTTATTCTTATTACTTGCTTAATAGTGTTGGATCTTAAATTTTGATGATGAAATCAATTGATGGGTTTTATGATCTAACCTATGTGTTAGAAAAAGTGATATAGGATTAACTATGACAGTGAAAAGATAATACAATCTAATGTTGGGCCAGAGTTAAGTTCGGGTATCGGGCTGAGGTTCGAACGATGCAATGGGAACTCTTAGGAGTTTGTCGAGAGCTTGCTAAAGGTGATCTAGAGCTCGTCGAAGGTGATCGAGAGCTTATCAGGAGTGCATCGAGAGTTCGTTGGAAGATGATCGAGAGACTCGCCAAGAGTTTGTCGGAAGATGTCGAGAAGTTCACCTGGAGTTTGGAAGATCGATTGACATGCTAGGCAACTAGAATGATTTATGTCATAGTGTGTCATAGTTAGCATCGTAACTAAGTCGTAATTGAGTTAGATTTAGATAAATCCAAATTAACTCAATAAGAGGCAATCAGGTTCACTTTGGGCTGGATTTAAGTTTAGGTTGAGCTCATTTCATTGACATGGAAAGGGGTCAACAAGAGGAACGAGTTGGGTATAAAAAATATTGACAGTATTATTTTTTGGGATTCCTAGTGGTAGTACCACTGTCGCCCCTGCTTTTGGGGCACTTTCGGTGGTAGTAGCATTGGTAGTACCACCATATCTGGTTTTTCAAAAAAGGTTAAATTTTGGCTCAATTTTTTGAAGATAATTAGGGTCTATAAATATCCCAAGTATTCTTACATTGGATATCAAGAAAGTGTAAGAAAAATGGTCATAATTTTGGTTAAAAATTTATAAAATTTAAGAGCTTCCCTTGTGTGTTTCAAAGTGTAATGTGAGTTTAAGGCAAGAGAGAAAAATTTGTAAAGGTTCCTCTCTTAAACCTGTGAAAAGGAGAAAAGTGTAAGGGGTTTTAATCTTTATAAGTGGAAGAAAATCATTAGTGGACACCAGCGGGCCTCGACGAATAAGGACTCGGGAAGAGAACGTAGGTTAAGTTGGTGATCAAATTACTATAAATTTGTGAGCCTTCTTTACTTACTTTTTGTTTTGACATTCTGTAGCTAAATTAAGATTCTTCATTCGGTTTTAAGTTTAGTTGCTTCTAACTTAATCTTGATGAAAAATACTTTTAGTTTTAGTTTTTACCTTAAGTATATTTTTCAAACCGAGTACTCTTTACACTTCACTAATTCACCTCCCCCCCTCTTAGTGCTATCTCGATCCTAACAGTTGGTATACGAGCCACGTTTAACTCAATTGGATTAACACCCAAGCGAGTTTAATAGTTAGTTTTGACATTAATGAGAGTCAATGCATTACATGTCCTCCTATGTTGAATGAGACGGAGTATACCTTTTGAAAAACTAGAATGCTTATCTTTTTTATTTTATTAGATTTTGATTTATGGAACATCATCGAAAATTGATTTCAGAAGTAATCCCTATAAATGATTGGAATGATCATGAAAGATAAATATTTTTTTTAAATGCCAAAGCTATGAATACTCTATTTTGCACTTTAGATAAAAATAAATTTAATCAGTTTTTTTGCTTGTGATTTAGCTTTTAATATATGACATATATTAGAAATCACAAACGAAAGCGTAATTAAATTAAAAGAATTAATAAATAAAATAACTTACAAAAATAAACAAGAAGAATACCATCCAAAGAATAGAAAGGATACTGAACTGAGAACACAAGAATGACACCTTCTAAAGAACAGGAAGGAAATTGAACTGAGAACAACAAATGACTCCTCGAGTGAAACCTCGAGTCATGAGGACTACGATCTTGAACTATGACAAAAGGACTAAAATGATTTATGAAAAAACAAAAATAAAAAATAAACTTAAAAAGGACATTACTTCTTGCTATGAATGCAAGAAGCCAAGGTACTCCGAAGATCAAGAAGACAACAAAAAAGAAGTAGAGAATCTCACTGTTATGGCTATCAACAATGAGGTTAGTAACTTACCTAAAGCTTCATTGACTTTTGATAAGATATTAAATGTCTTTCATAAATTATTTAATAAGTATAAAAAGATTAGCAAAACTTATAAATCACTCAAAAGGATTATGCATTACGCTCTAGTAAACTTGAAACTTTAAATGATGCATCAACACCATGTACTTCTTACTTGAAATGTGAAATGCTAGATGAAATTAAAAAGGAAATGTCATATTAAAATAAACCTTAGAAGTTTAAGATAGATAATAAATCTCTAAACACGATCCTTGTTAATAAGGGTCGTGTTCATAAGGAAGGTATTGGCTTTATGAGTAATACTAAAAAAAAATCAACTATCTTTGTTAGAAGACCCATATTGCATTCTTCACCTAAAAACAAATATAATTTTGTGTAGACCCTTTGCCTATAGATACTTATTTAGAAAGTATAGTCACATATGTTGATTTGGATTCCTAATTATAAACAACCAAATACCTTTAATTAAATTAGGTAGAGCTTTTCATGAGGGACTCAAAGTCCAATGAGTACCCAAATCAAAACCCCCTATATTATAGATTTGTCTCTAAACAAAGGCCAAGAGCAAAAATGCTAACTTGATAGTAGATGCTCAAGGCATATGGCTTGAGATATAAAATATTTTTCAAGCTCAATAACCTAAACAACAACAATAAGAAAAATTATTAGAATTAAAATTATTGATAATAAATATTTTAATAATTCATGATTGCTTTTCAATTATGCATGACTTATGCATAGTCAGAGCATACTACTACAAAAATAAACTACACTAAAGAACCTTAGTTATTATTATTGAAAAATTATCTATGTTGAAATTTTTGAAAAAATATTTTGATGATATTATATTGGTTAATTTAAATGTAAATGCTAATATTGAATGATTGACTTAAAATATAATTGAATGTTAGATCATTCTTGAATTATGACTTGAAATAAAATAAAAAAATATTTTGAAATGAGCATGGTAACTCATTTAAGTAAGTCTAAAGAGTTAGACTTACTTACGAAAGAAAAATCATTGGAATTAAACTAAATCGAAGCTTTTATTTGAAAATATTTTATTATAATAATCTTGATGATTTTATTTAAAAGTGTTACTTAGTTTTTAGTTTTAAAATATTTATAAATATTTTACTTGGTTAAAAATATTTTATTATAATGATCTTTATGATTTTTTTTTGTTTTAAATGACAAAGCTTGAGTTCGGTATAAAAGATAAAGGAATTTTTGTATATAACAAATCACATAAGTTGAAACAAAAAAGGATAAATTTTTTTTTTGAAAATATCTTTATCCTATCAAGCTTTGAAAAATAGATAAAGTAATATCATTATTGTTGAATCTCTTAAACTACAAAGATGATATTGACAATTGAAATTTGAATGAGATTCCTTTTTTTTTTTCAAAAATCAAGTTCATTCTTATTAATTGATCTCCTAAGATTCCTTTTTTTATCATCCAAAAGAAGATTTGTTAAAATTAAATCATGTTTTTTAGTATTTATGAATTGATATTAATATCCTTCATGACATGATTTATTTATGACTTCCTTATATTAATGAATGGTCAACCTTATTACTAAATTTGTGATGAATCAAAAATTAAATGAGATTTTCTTCATAAACTTTCCGTTGACCTCTTCACTTGATGTATTCTTTATGGAAATCATTTTTAACCTCTATAATTTCTTCTTTTTAATAAAAATGAGATTTATGATGTTAACAATTATAATTTTGAGATTTTTAATCAAGATCATTCTTTTGTTTTATTAAGAAGAATTATCTAAATTAATTATATATCTTAAGATTTATTTTGAATGAATTAAGATTATTTACTCTCCTTAGACTCATTTTCGTTATTTATAAAAAAATTATTAAATTAAATCATATCTTTTGGCACTTGCAAATTGATCTTTCATATTATATCCTTAATGATATGATTTTCATTATATAACTCCTTTATATATTTTTGATAATGACTAAAGGAAAGATTAAATTGCTATCTTGCAACAAAATCATTAGATGAGGGACAATTTACTTAGAAGAAAATTAAAATTTTAAATTGTCTAATGAGAATGCATGATTTGTAAATTGAGCTTGATTTGCTATCATATTTTTCTAGATTTCTTAATTGTTGTAAATTGAGCTTCTTATTAGGTCCAAATGTATGATTTTATGTCATATTATTTTTCAGATTTCTTGAGCTTCTTCTTGATATTTACATAAGATGATCTTTTGAATGCAATGAGTAGCTCTTAGATTCCTCTCAGATTTCTCGATTTTTTAAGCTCTCTTGCAAAATAGCTCTTTCCTTTTGAAATTGATATTTACAAAAGAGAAAATATGATTCGAATTGTGATAAAATTCATTTTTATCCTCTCTCTTAAAAATTATTTTGATTCATAGATCTTTTAAATCCTTGATGAAATATTTTCAAATGTATCCCCCCTCTTGATATTTGATTTTTTTTTATACTTGATTTTTAGATCTTTGACCCTCCACCTTTTCTTCTTCGTCTATCTCATTTACAAATGGGAGAAAAGAAATTTGACGTGGCATTTGTGATACATAAAATTATATTCTTATTCTTCTTCTTATTTTATAAAGGGAGAGGAACAGATTAAATTCTCTCTTTATATGTTAAATATTATGTTAAATATTTAAAAATTGTTCAAATATAATTGTGCATCACTCCTTTTTGTTGATGACAAATGAGAATATATGAAATGCTAAATGATATAATTGATACCATAAGAGAAAATGAATGTTGTAATGTTATATGATTGATGCCAAATGATATAATTGAAATCTTTGAAATGAATATGTTTGATCTTTGAAATGAATATTGTAATGTTTTAAATTTTTATATGATACCAAAAAGATGAATGCTTTGAAAATTTTATCATGTATGGTTAAATTATAAAAATTCTAATATTATCAAAATGTTATACTTGAATTCAAAAGTGACGGGTTCTTTTGAATTCAAGTTTGCTCAATTTATCATATGCCATATACATAGGGGGAGTTAAGGTGAACTCCGTCATCAATTGGTTGTGATCATTAAAAAGGGGGAGATTGTTGAATCGAGAATTTTGATGATAAAATCAATTGATGAGTTTTATGATCTAACCTGTGTGTTAGAGAAAGTGATAAAGGATTAACTATGATGGTGAAAATACAATACAATCTAATATTGGGCTGGAGTTAAGTTTAGGCACCAGGCCAAGGTTCGGACGATATAGTGGGAACTCATCGGGACTTCATCGGGAGCTCACTGAAGGTGATCAGGGGTTTGTTGGGAGTTCGTCGGGAGCTCGCCGAAGGTGATTGGGAGTGCGTCAGGAGTTCGTCGGAAGCTGATCGAAAGATTTATAAAAAGTTCATTGGAGGATGTCGTGAAGTTTATCGGGAGTTTGGAAGATCAATTGACATACCAAACAACTAGAATGATTGTAATTATGTCTTAGTGTCTCGTAGTTAGTATCGTAATTGAGTCATAATTGAGTTAGATTTGAAAAAATCCAAATTAACTCAATAAGAGGCAACCAGGTTCACTTTGGGTTGGATTTGAGCTTAGGTTGAGCTCATTTCATGGACCTAGAAAGGGATCAACAGGAGATACGAGTTGGGTAAGAAAAATAACTAAAAGTACTATTTTTTAAGGTTCTCAATAGTAGTACTGCTGGTGGGTGGCAATAGTACCATCGCCACCCCTATTTTTGGGGCACTTTCAGTGTTAGTACCATCAGTGCCGATGGTAATACCGTCAGCCCATACCTGATTTTTTTGAAAAAGGCTAAATTTTGGCTCTATTTTTTTGAAGTCAATTGAGGTCTATAAATACTCCAAGAATTCTTGCATTGAATAGCAAGAAAGAATAAGAAAAGTGGTCATAATCTTGGTTAAAATTTTATAAAATTTGAGAGATTTCCTTTGAGTGCTTCAAAGTGTAAAGTAAGTTCAAGAGGAGAGAAAAAATTATAAAGGTTACTCTTCTGAACCTATGAAAAGGAGAAAAGTGTAAGAGGTTTTGATCTTCACCCATGGAAGAAGATCATTAGCGAACATCGATAGGCCTCGACGAAAAAGGGCTCGGGAAGTAGACGTAAGTCAAGTTGGTGACCGAACCACTAAAAATTTATGAGCCTTCTTTACTTGCTTTTTATTTTAGAATTCCATAGCCTTTATCAAATCTTAGTGCCAACATGATCCTAATAGTTGGTATCAGAGTAAGATTTCTCTCTATTTGGTTTAAAACCCAAGAGTGATTACTTTTACTGACAATCAAGAGATCATTCGATCACTCATCCTCCTATGTTCAATGAGACGGACTAAACATGTTGGAAAACTTGAATGAGAATTTTCTTCCTTTATATAGATTTTGATTTATGGAATATTATTGAAAGTGATTTTGAAAAGTCTTTGATAGAACCCTAAGGTTCCATCAGGGATAACTGATTGCTGTAGGAGATCGACACTCAAACTCTATAGGGGTTCAACCCTCTAATTTTTGACCACCAAGCTGAATAAATTTGTTGAAGTTTTTTATTAATATAGAAGAGAAAGTTTACATGCTTATTTATGGGGTTCATGGAGAGAACCCCTAAACCAGGACTCCTAATAAGAGTTATACTAGAAATAAAACTATAACTCTAACTCCTACTTTAAGTGAGACTCTTATAGATAAATCCTAACCCTTGTAGGACATGGATCCATCAAACCCTAATAGGACTCCAATTCAGCCGAATCCTAATTCCATTAGGATTTGGGTTAATTTATTCAAATTGACTCAAATCAACTCCTAGCTGACTCAATGTTAGGTCTAGGTCGGCCAACAGGGCCCAATCTATGGACTCGACTCACTAGACTAAGACCCGACCCAGCTAGGGTCCTATCAAATCTATCCTCTTCAAATCAGCCTTGTCCTCAAGATTGAGCCTCCATAAACTATGAAACTTCAGCTTCAATTCTTCGTAGGATGCCCATATAACATCCTCAGTAGGCAATTGGGTCAATTAAACTAGCATTTTAGTTGAAGGGCATTGGCGGTGCGTCATGAACCTACGGACCAGTATGGTAGCTAGCTGAACTTGGACCTTTCCATTAGTCGAGATGTTAGGTAGGTGGCTCTGGGCCGATTCATCCTCTCCAAGCCTCAGTTTAATGCATGACATGTAGAAGACTGGAAGAATTTTGGAGTCTGTGGGTTGATCAAGTCTGTAAGGCACAACTTCAATGCGCTCCACAATTTTGTAGGGTCTGAAAAATCAAGGAGGCCACTTCCTTAAGGCTCTTCATGGATTTTTACTAGCAGGGTTGAAGGCAAAGAAGAATTAATCTCCAATAGCAAACTTCCTTTGCTTCTGTGTTTGTCAATAATTAAGGCATACTATTTCATTCTTGCTTGGGTGGCCGAGAGGTTGTTCTTCAATAGTCTTTTCCTTGAGATGATGGCAGCCCCTCAATGAAGTCCATGGGAATGTCAGTCCAAGCTGAGTCTGAAGTGGGTGGGGCTACGACCTGCAAACTTCTTTTCGCTCCTACATTTGTCCTGTGGCTATTTCATCCTTGCTTGGGCTGACATGTGATCATTATTCAATGGCTGCAAAACTTTCCCTTGAGATGTTGGTAGCCCCTTGGTGAGGTTGGAAGGCAACAATGATTGCAACACAAGATAAGGAGATGATAGGGCGACGATGGTGTTGTTGGCGACTATGATCCAAGGTTAGAAGGTAGTAGCGATGGAGATGATGATGCTGTTGGCAGCTATGATATGAGTTTGGAAGGCAGCAGTGATGACAACACAAGATGAGGATATGATAGGGTGATGACGTTGCTCTTGGTGGCTATGATCTAAGGTTGGAAGGCAGCAGTGATGGCAACACAAGATGAGGAGATGATAGGGTGACGATGGTGCTATTGGCGACTGCGATCTGAGGTTGGAAGCAGCAATGATGACAACACAAAATGAGGAGATGATAGGGTGATGATGGTGCTGTTGGCAGTTGCGATTTGAGGTTGAAAGGCAGCAGCAATGGTAGCATAAGATGAGGAGATGATAGGGCGATGACGTTGCTATTGGCGATTACGATCTGAGAATGAAAAGTAGTAGCAATGATAATACAAGATGAGAAGATGGTAGGGCAATGATGGTATTGTTGCTAGTTACGGTCTAAGGTTGGAAAGCAGCAACAATGACAACACAAGATGAGGAGATAATAGAGCAAAGATGGTGCTGTTGGCAGATGCGATCCGAGGTTGAAAGGTAGTAGCGACGACAACACAATATGAGGTGATGAAAGGGCAATTATGGTGCTATTGGCGGCTATGATCTGAGGTTTGAAGGCAGCAACAATGATAAAACAAGATAAGGTGATGATAAGGCGATGATGATACTGTTAGCTGCTGCGATCTAAGGTTGGAAGGAAACATCAACGATAACGCAAGATAAGGAGAGGTTTGGGTCTTTGTGCATCGTCAGATCTTTAATTTGAGGCTCTTATAATTAGATTAGGAAACCAACATGTGTCTTGTACAACACCCTCTCCATGCATTATGTTGAAATAGTCGAAACTTTGTCCCCACATTTTCTTTGTAGGATCACTTGTTTCCCATGACTGAAAATTTTCATAAGTAATTTAAAAAATTTTAGGAAACATCACCTAGAGTAGACAACCACTCAATGCACTTCATAATCATCCAACGGGAAAAGAAAGAAGTTCGTAGTGACCTCTTGGTCCTACATGACTAGTTTCACCCGTGAATATTTGTGGCTGCAATTGAGGGTTCAGCCATTTGCAACCTTCACATCAAACATACTGCAATCTTCAATTTGGAGGGTTAATCGGTCAGTGACCTTGCTATCTATAAAATTATTAGTGCTTCTAATGTCAATAAGAACAATAATCAGCTAATGGTTGAGGAATTTATTGATCTTCATGGTTTGTGGGTTTGCGTAGCTAGCTAGGGCATGTATTGTGCTGACGATCACTTATGGTTCTTCCTCTTCGAATTCGAGATCTATGTCCTCGGGTTTTGGATCCTCGATCATTTCAATCACCAAAAGCCTTTCCTTCTTACAGCGATGCTCTCGACTCCATGGTTCATCGCAGTGCCAATATAGCCCTTTTGCGTATCTTTCCCAAAGTTCTTCTTGAGTTAATTTCTTAGGCTAAGAGGTTCAATTAGTAGAAGGGAAGGCTGAAGGAGTTTATGATCTTGGTCCTTTGGGCATCATTGTTTTGTCATTCCTCTTGGAAGTGGGTGAAGGAGATGGTCATTATCAATGTATATAGTTGTCGTACTTTAACTTCACATTTGATCTCTGGCTTTAATCCTTCGATGAACATCTCTAGTAATTATTTTTCATGCCAATCACGAGTTTGGTTTGAAAGTAGTTCAAACTTGGTTTAATAATCTTGGATGGTCGAGGTTTCATGAATCTTCACAAGTTGGTCATCCATGTTCTCATACTCCGATGGTCCAAAGTGGACTAACATCCCACTTTTGAATTGCCTCCATGTAGGTACACTGTGAGTATGCTTGTGCTAAATCTCAGATTTTGATGATGAGATCAATTGATGTGTATTTATCTAACATGTGTGTTAGAAAAAGAATTACAGGTCTAACTATAATAGGATCAATAGAGTTCCAACCAGATAATGGCCAAGATCAAGGTTAGGTGTTGGGCCGGGTTCAAACGATATGGTGGGATCTCGCCGGGAGTTAGCTAAGAGATTCGTCGAAGGGATCAGGAAGCTCGTTGGGAACATGAAGGGAGATCAATAGATGAAGACCGAAGGACTTGCTGCAAGAATGCTGGAGGCTATCAGATTAGCAGAAGTTGGGTCTAAAGTAAGTTTATGGTCATTAAGTGTTGTAATTATTGTATCTTAGTTAGAAGTGAGTCCTAATTGAGTTTGAATTATATGAAATTTAAATCAACTCAATAAGGCAACTGGATCCACTACTAGGTTTGGTTGAGCTCAATCAGTTGACCAAAGAGCTGGTCAACATAAAGTCAAAGCCAAAATTCGAAAAGTGGAGGGAACCACTTTTCTGGAGAATCCGGCAAGTATACCGTCAGTGAACGATAGTTGGACCGCTCGTACCACAGAATCCAAATAGTGGCTAGCAACTTTTGGTGGGTAAACTACCTAGGTGGTGGTTAAGTCGCCCGCACCACATAATGCAAGCGGCGGCCAGCAGCTGACAGCGGGTAAACCACCTATACCTGATTTTTCCAAGTATGTTTGATTTTTGGCTCTAAATTTTTTAAGCCACTTGGGGTCTATAGATACTCCAAATATTATTGCATTCACTACAACTCTTTTGGGCAATTAAATTCTATGAAAAAGAACTTATCATTAATTTATAAGAAAAAGAAAAGGGAAGGGAGAAAGCTGAGAGATAGAAATTTTTTTCTCAAGTCTCCATTGTAAGCAAGTGCAAGGGTTTGATCTTCACCCAAAGAAGGTTGGTAGTGGATGCCGGTGTGCCTCAATAAAGAGGACTCGGGAGTGGACGTAGGGCGTTAGTGTTGAACCACTATAAAAATTGTGAGTGGTTCTTTACTTTTATTGATTATATATTTCTTGTATTAAAACTTCCTATTTAACTCATCTTTTAACAAAGCAAAGTTTTCACAATAAGTTCTTTACTTTAAATGTTGGTTATCGTTCCGATTTGATTATCTACTTAACAACTTTTCTTTGTTCACTTAATCATTTCACTAAGAGCGAAAAGCTTCAGTTTCCCTATCTTGTTTTAATTGAAAAGATTTCATTTAGAAAGAAAATTTACACTTGCACTAATTTACCCCCCCCCCCCTCTTAGTGCTAATTGATCTTAACAGCTTGAACCAGTCATACCACTGGATCGTGTATCGCTCGAGGTGTATGGCAACGATATTAACCATAAATGCTTCAGGAGTCTTGTGGAAGTGGAAGTACCTTTTGGCATGCGAGAGCCATCTGATTATGTCTCCATCTTCCCATCTGGGGAAGTCCATCCTAATGCACGGGTGTGCAGAGTCCTATGCTTGATCACCCTTCTTGCCTTGGTTCTACTTGCAATATGAACTTTCTCAGCGTTGAGATCTTTTTGGGCTTTCTGATCGGCCTAATCTGAATTCTTCGAAGAGTGCACATAACTTGTCCTCCATGTTGGACTCGAAGGCTTCAAGCTTCATGTTAATTTCATCGTCTGAGGCCATCGCATAGGATTGAAGATTTGTAATGTTTAAGTCCTTTTGTTAACGAGTTAGATGGCTATTGTTGGGGGTGGTAGTAGGGGGTAAAGATAGCAATAACAATAGTGTTTTAAGATAGATGGCTGCTCTAGAGTTGCAGGTTGCAGCAGTAACAAGGGTGTTGGTTACGGCTACAACAGGGAGTGTGGTAGTAGCAGTAATCGAGGAAGATGGTAGCGACAACAATAGGAAGATGGCAATGGTAGTAAACAAGGAAGATGGCAGTGGCAACAACCGAAGAAGATGATAGTGGGAGCAATTGAAGAAGATGGCAGCAACAACAATAGGAAGATGGCAGCGGCAACAACTGAGGAAGATAATAGCAGCAAAAACTGAAGAAGATTGCAGCGACAACAACTGAAGAAGATGACAATGATGATAATCAAAGAAGATGGTAGCAATAGCAATAGGAAGATGGTAGTGGCAGCAACAGTAACCGAAAGATGGCAGTGGCAGCAACCGAGGAAGATGGCAACGGCCTTAACCAAAGAAGATAGTAATGGCAGCAATTGAGGAAGATGGCAGTTGCAGCAACCAAAGAAGATGATAGTGGTAGCAATCGAAGAAGATGGCAGCAGCAACAACCGAAGAAGATGACAATAATCAGAGCTAGCTGTAGATGTAGATGACGATAACACCATAGAGGTCAGCTATAGCAGATGATGATGGTGACGGCAGCGACAATAGAGGGGTCGACTGCAGCAGATGGAGATGGAGATGGAGATGACAAAAGCAGTAGAGGGCTACAGTAGATGGAGAGGGGTCGGTTGCAGTAAATGGAGATAGAGATGGCAGCGGCAACATAGCGATTGGTTACAGCAGATGGAGAGGGAGATGGCAGTGGTAGCAGAGGGGTCAGCTACAGTAGACGTAGATGGCAGCAACACCACAGGGGTCAGCTATAGCAGATGATGACAATGATAGGAGCGGTAGCAGAGTGGTTGATTGCAGCAAATGGAGATGGAGATGGTAAAATTAGTAGAGGGGTCAATTGCAATAGATGGAGAGGGAGATGGCAAGCCAACAGAGGGGTCGACTGCAGCAAATGGAGAGGGAGATGGTAGCGACAACAAAGAGGTTGACTACAGTAGTTGAAGAGAGATGCTAGGAATACTGCTCTGATACCAGATTGATAGAACCTCAAGATCTACCAGGGATAACTGATCACTGTAGGGGATCGACCCTCCTCAAACTCTATAGGGGTTCGGTCATCCAATATTCGGCCACCAGGCTGAATAAATTTGTTGAAGCTTTTTCATGATGTAGAAGAGAGTTTACATGCTTATTTATAAGGTTCATGAAGAGACCCCCTAAGCCAGAACTCCTAATAAGGGTTCTACTAGAAATAAAACTCTAACTCCAACTCCTACTTTAAGTGAAACTCTACTAGATGAATCTTATCCCTAGTAGGACTCCAAATCAATCGAATCCTAATCCCACTAGGATTTAGGCTGATCTATTCAAATTGACTCAAATTAACTCCTAGCTGACTCAATGCTAGGTCTAAGATAACCAACAAGGCCCAAACTATAGACTCGACTCACTAGACTATGACCTGACCCAATTAGTGTCCTATCAGTCTTCCATACCAATGAACGAATGGAATGATTTGGAGAAAAAACTTTCTTTTTGAATGTTAAAGCGATGAATGCTTTATTCTATGCTCTTGACAAAAATAATTTTAATCGGGTTTCTATATGTGAAACTACACATGAGATTTGACAAACACTTGAAGTCACACACAATGGCACTAGTAGAGTCAAAGAGTTGAATATTAATCTTTTGGTACATAGCTATGAGTTAAGTTATTTCATATGAAACCAAGTGAGACCATTGGAGATATCTACATCTGTTTTACGGATATCGTCAATAGTTTAAAAGCGCTTAATAAAAGTTTTTCTAACTTTGAACTTGTTAATAAAATACTAAGATCCCTTCCAAAAAGTTAGGATCCTTAAGTAACGACAATATAAGAAGCAAATGACCTAAATAATTTTTCACTTGAAGAACTTATTGGTTCTTTGATGACCTATGAAATGACATATAGCATATGATGAACTCGAAAATAACCTTCTAAAGAATATGAATGACATGACACTTAAAATCAAAGAAGACCACTTGGGAGAAAACTAAGTGACGATGATGATGATGAAGACTTGGCACTTCTTACAAGAAAATTTAAGAAATTCTTAAAAGTGACCAAAACAAAATAAGATTCTAAGAACAAAGTGAACTAAAAAAGGACTCAATAATATGCTACGAACACAAGAAGCCAGGACACTTTAAAAACGAATGTCCCTGAGTAAAAAAGAAGCAACCAAAGAAGAAGAAAGTGCTCAAAGCTACTTGGGATGACTTTAAGTTCATCCAAAGGCGAGGAGCCAACCAACAAGGAAGAAGTTGCAAATTACGCATTAATAGGATTTGGCAAGGTATGTAACCTAAACAAATCTTCCTTATCTTACAATTAATTATTTAATATATATAATGACTTATTTGATGATTTTAAATTAGTTAGTAAAAAGTATAAATGGTTAAAACAATATCATGCTTCTCTTGCTAGTGAATTTAAAAAATTAAAAAATAAGTATGATGAATGTATGTTGGCTCCTTACACTGAGTGTGAAGAATTAGAAACACTTAAGAAAGAAAATATTTTATTATAAAAAATATTAAAAATTTTGAAAATATGTAACAAATCCTTAAATATGATCCATGCAAATAAGGATCATTGATAGGACTCCAGTACGGTTGAGTCCTAATCTCCCTAAGAAGTAATCAATAAAAAAAACCCTATTAGATTGTAATAAAGTCACTCCTATCTTATAAAGGAGTATGGCTAGGGTTTAGATTAGCCTTAGGGCTTAGTGGCTGCCACTTCTCTTACTGAGTTGGTCGGCTGGTGTTTCCCCCTACTTAGGTCGGCTATAGAGCCAACCTAGCCACCCCTTGTTCCTATTAAGGCAGGTCGACTATAGGAGGGGCAAAGGAGTAATTTTACTTAGGTAAACACCCCCTTAGACTAGGGTTTTGATCCTTATTTAAAGATATAGTCGCCCCTCCTCTTGAATCAAGTAATTATCATCTTTTATTCAGCCTTTGTGCTGAGACTAGGAGGGAGGAACCCCTATAGCGTTCCAAGGGTTGATCCCCCTCAGTGATCAAAATCTATAGGGCTCCTTCTGGGGTTCTATCATCTAATATCAGAGCAGTGATCTTATTCCCTCTGTAGCCAACATCTATGTCTCTACCTTCCCAAGCAATTCCTATAATTGCTTTTGATGTTACCTCCATCATCGCCACCAAGCCGCAGATTCATCAATCTGCTGCCTTCCTTTATATCAACATCAAATATCTAGTAAAAACTCCAAAGCCCATGTCTCTTGCTACTACTATTCCTCTGTCTTATATGTGGGAGAAGTTTTTCCAAAATTTTCTTGCTATAAAATTTTACCATCGCAAACGTTATCATCGTTGTGAAGGTAAAATGCTACAGAAATTTTCAACTGATTTGTTGCTTCTTGGAACTGAACTTTTAATTATACTTTTTGGCTAAATCTTTTATATAATTTTGTAGATAATCTTAGCTTTCATTTAAGACCAATCTCATAAAAAAAAATCCTTCTAGATTTGGACTTATAGTGCTATGATTCTTCATCACATAGTGTTGAAATTTTACGATAGAGAATCTGCCTTCCGTCTATTGGCCCCTTGAAACCAAACTTTTTTCATCCTTTTTTGTCGAAATTTTTATATAATTCCAAAGATCAACTTGGCTTTTATTTGGGATTGATCTCTAAAAAAGATCCTTCTAGAATCAGTTTTCTTATGTAATCTTTCACCATCATGCAGTTTTGGAATTTTTATGATGAAGGATCTACCTTTCATCTTTTGCCCTATTTCCCTACTATTATGCTGCCAAGATTTCAGGAAACTTTTTACTAGTATTCCCAATATCTAAACCAAGGGTTTTTGTATAATTTCTTTGAACTTTCATTTGGAAATTATATCGAGAAGTCATCATTTCTTTGATATTAAATCTGTTTGGTAGGACTACACATCGTCACACTTTTTTTTATCGAATTCTATCATATTTGAGTGCTATTTTTTGTGAGATTTCAGACTCTCTTTCCTTATCACCATACCCTACCATCCTTACCAAAAATGTTATAAAACCCTACCCTACACTGAAACCAAACAGCCACCCAAATCAGCCCTAACTGCAGCCTACTTCCTTATCGATCCACTTACCTTTTCAGCCAACTTTCCTTACTGATACACCTAACTTTGTTGCCATCTATCTCAAATCTAAAGTCTATTTCCCTAAACTTCCTCTACTACTATCACAGTCCTAAAATCACACCAATTCGTAACCTAAACTCCACAAAATTATAACCCCAAATCACACCCAAAATAGCCATAAACTGCACCAAAGAGCCAAAGCCTTCAGTCCACCAATCTTTCAGTCGCCCAATCTCTCTTATTCCTTCAACTGTAGTATGCATCTTTCACTATCCAACACTGCTAATAATGACCTCTTACTGCCATCCTCCTTGATCGTAGCCAGCAGTGATCCTTGCAGTAAAAAGCTACCAACAATGATCTTCCGCTGCAATTTGTTTACATCATAGCCCCCAACAATCGTTCGTTGCCAACTATCTTGATCGTGGCCAGCAACAAATTGAACACAACAGTAGTTGTATCTCACTCCATACCACTGCTACTCTCCTCTACAATAGCCATGTACATCGCTGCCCTATCTTCCTCCTATTGCAGCCGCACCCTTGCTGCAACCGATGCCACTTACAACCACAAAGTCGCAGCGTAGTCGCAACCGACGTTGCTGCTGCCCTCTTCTTCCTCCACCATCGCTACTACCCTTGGCTGCCATCCTCCACTTGGAGACTTCACTATCGCAGTCCCAACATTACTGTCATTCACTACCTTCAACCTGAAAATGGCAACTACACTTTTCAGTCCATTTGTTTGACAGGTTGGAGATCCTTACGCCATGACATCGCTGGGTTTATTTGAAGTCAAATTAGAGGCTTTCGAGATGCGTATAGATGCTAAATTATGTGCTCTCTTCGAGGAGTTTAGATTAAGCCGATCACCAAGCCCAATAAGATCATAACATGGAGCAAAATTTGATTGCAAAAAGAACCTATCAGAGATAAGAAGCGAGGATAAGATATGGCAGCCCTACACCTCGATGACGTCAATATCCTTTATACAACTTCAAGAACGGCACCTCAATCAAGATGCTCAGAGTATGAGAGTCACACCAAAAGCATATAAACCTTCAGCACCAATCAATTACAAGAACCTTGATGAAGAACTAATAAAGATCCGTCAAATCTCTGCCATCTAAGAATACCAAATCAGGTTTGAAAGGTTAACTAATCAAACTCATGATTGGTCTAAAAAATAAATATTGAGGACTTTCATTGAGGGTTTGAAGTCGATAACTTAAGAAGAAGTTAAAGCATGACAACCGTACACACTTAAGACAGTCATCTCCTTCGCATGACTACACAAAGACAGGATAAACCAAGATGCTCGGAAGACCAAAGCCGTCGCACGACCAGCAGTACAGAGACTCTCGACCCTATTTACCACCAACCGGTCACCACTACCGAAAAAGTTAACAAAAGAAGAGTTTCGTGATAGATTGACAAAGGGTCTATGTTGGCATTGTAATAAACTATGGAGCCAAGACTACCATTGTAAAAAAGAGAGACCTCTTTGGTTAAGCCCACTGAAGAACCCAAACTAAAAGACATTGCTCTCGAGTCCAAGGAGAAGGATATGAAGAAAAAATCATAATCAGCCGCCCACACCTTTCATACTCCACCACAGATATTAGACATTGATAGCTTCATCAAGCATCAGCCCGTCACCATCCTCGCCAACACTAGGAACTCCAACGACCTTATGAATGACAAAAGAAAATAGGTGACCTTATATGGGAAAGGAGAGAACAAAGAAAAGATGATCTCGACACAGTGCTTGGAGGAGCTCGCTGAAATCTCAGGCACGTCTGTTGAACCGAACTGACTCCTTTCTACCAGACTGCACAACCCCCGTATATTGGTCTTACAAGGGGAACCACCAGCACATATTCGGCAATATTACTGTCTACATTTTCAGAGGAACGAAGCTAAAAAGATCGTCCATGAGACACAAGAGATACAGATCGTTCGACCATAACCTTCCCTTGCAATGACACTTTATCTCCAAAAATTTACCTCTTTGTCTGCAGGGATAAGCTCTTCCTGAAGTGCCATATTCAGTTGAACCAGCTATGGGTTCTGATGTAGTGCTCCCTCATCTCAAGCTACTACCACGACTTCACCGAGGAGTGGATCATGATGATAAAAGTCTTCGCTGATGATAACCTCGCATCCACAACCCACGATCATAAGAAGGAACAGGAGAAAGGCATCCACATGACCCCCACAGCCATGATACCATCTATATCGATGCTAGCATTACCTGAACGTAGCAATGTGTTCGTACTTGGAGTAGATAGTAGACATATCCAGAGTTGGGATCGGTATCACCCTTATGCAAGATGGTCGACTCCTAATTCACACCGAGGCTTCCCCCACACTTCACACAAGATTTTTAAAGGGGATACTTATTGCTACCAAATTTAAAATTTGGCTGGATATAGGTCCATGGCATGAAAGATGAGTAAGCCCAAAAGAATTACAATCTATGCTCACGCTAGCACATGCAAATAAGAAATAGCCTCCTGACAAACTTCAGAATGGACGAAAAAATGACGATCAAGTTTTCTTATAGCTCCAGCCCGATTAGCAAGAAACTTGAGTCTTAAGGAAGTGGTCTCCCTATTTCTTTGGACCTTACAAAATTAGGGACCACATTAGAGCCCTAACTTGGAGATCAGATCCACGCACTAGAATAAGATTACAGTTGATCCACCGTGTATCCCACCTCAAATGGAAATTTAAAGAAGATGACTCAGCCCAAATCCTTCCAACTAACACCTCAGCTGATGAGGGGGCCAAAGTTCAGTTGATAATAGCATGAGAATCATATGAGGAGCTAAAGACCTGATTTTCTGAGTTCATGAAACCTCAGCCTTGAGGACAAGGCTGATTTTAAGAGGGCAGGTTTGATAGGACTCCAATAGGGTTGAGTCCTAATCTCCTTAAGAATTAGTCAATAAAACCCTGCTAGATTGTAATAAAGTCACTCCTATCTTATAAAAGAGTATGGCTAGGATTTAGATTAGTCCTTAGGGCTTACCAGCCATCACCTCCCTTACTGGGTTGGTCGACTAGGATTTCCCCCTGCTTAGGTCAGCTATAGAGCCAACCTAGTCACCCCTTATTCCTATTAAGGTAGGTCGACTATAGGAGGGATAAAGGGGTAATTTTACTTAGCCAAGCACCCCCTTAGGCTAAGGTTTTGATACCTATTTAAAGATATAGCCGCCCCCCCCCCCCCCCTTTCTTGAATTAAGCAATTATCATCTTTTATTCAACCTTTGTGCCGAGTCTAGGAGGGAGGAACCCTATAGCGTTCCAAGGGTTGATCCCCCTCAGCGATCAAAATTTTTATGGCTCCTTCTGAGGTTCTATCATTGGGTATCAGAGCAGCGATCTTGCTACCCCTATAGCCATCATCCACACCTCTACCTTCCTAAGCAATTCCCACAATTGCTTTTGTCGTTGCATCCATCGTCGCCCACCAAACCACATATCCATCAATCTACTGCCTTCTTCTGTGTTAATATCAAAGATCTGGTAAAAACTCCAAAGCCCACACCTCTTGCTACTACTATTCCTCTATCTTATATGTGGGAGAAGTTTTTCCAAAATTTTCTTGCTGTAAAATTTTACCGTCATAAATGTTATCATCGTTGCGAAGGCGAAATGCTGTAGAAATTTTCAACTGATTATTGCTTCTTGGAACTGAACTTTTAATCATCCTTTTAGGCTGAAACATTTACACAATTTCATAGATTATCTTAGCTTTCATCTAAGACTAATCTCATAAAAGAACTCCTTCTGGATCTAGACTTATAGTGTGCTAAAATTTTACAATAGAGAATCTGCCTTTTGTTTATTGGCCCCTTGAAACTGAACTTTTGTATATTCCTTTTGGTCAAAATTTTTATACAACTCCAAAGATCAACTTGGCTTTCATATGGGATTGATTTCTCAAAAAAAATCCTTCTAGGACTAGTTTTCTTGTGCAATCTTTCACCAACATGCAGTTCTAGAATTTTTACAATGAAGGATCTACCTTTCATCTTTTGCCCTATTTTCCTAATGTTATGCTACCAAAATTTTGCCAAACATTTTATTGGAATTTCCAACATCTAAACCAAGGGTTTCTATATAATTTCCTTGAACTTTTATCTGGAAATTATGTCAAGAAGTCATCGTTTCTCTGACATAAAATTTATTCAGTAGGACTGCACATTGCCGCACTTTTTTTCGCCGAATTCTATCGGATTTGAGTGCTATTTTTTATGCGATTTTGGACTCTCTTTTTCTCATCACCTAACACTACCAACCTTACTAAAAAATCTACAAAAACCTATCCTAAATTGAAACCAAATAGCCACCTAAATCAGCTCTAACCGCAACCTACTTCCTTATCGATCCACTTACCTTTTCAGCCAACTTTTCTTACCGATACACATACCTTTGTTGCCATCTATGTCAGATCTACAATCTATTTTCCTAACCTTTATCTACTACTATCAGAGCTCTAAAATCACACCAATTCATAGCCTAAACTCTACAAAACTATAGCCCAAATCGCACCCAAAACAGCCATAAACCGCACCCAAAAACCGAAGCCTTCGGTCCACCAATCTTTCAGCTGCCTAGTCTCTCTTATCCCTTCAACCACAGCATGCATCTTTCGCTACCCATCGCTGCCATCAATGACCTCTTGCTGACTCATTCTCCTTGATTGCAGCCAGTAATGGTCCTTGCGGTAAAAAGCTACCAACAGCGATATTTCGCTGTAATTTATTTACATCGCAACGCACAATAATCATTCATTGCCAACTGTCTTGATCGTGGCCAGCAACAAATTGAACACAATAGTAGCTATCTCTCGCTCCATACTACTGCTGCCCTCCTCTGCAATAGTCATGTACATCACTGCCCCATCTTCCTCCTATTGCAGCCGCACCCTTGCTGCAACCGACGCCACGTCCAGCCACGAAGTCATAGCGCAGTTGCAACCAATGTTGCTACTGCCCTCTTCTTTCTCCACCATCGCTGCTACCCTTGGCTGCCATCTTTCACTTAGAGACTTCACCGTCACAATCCCGACATTGTTGCTATTCACTGCTTTCAACCTGAAAATGGCAACTACACTTTTGAGTCGGTTTGTTTGACAGGTTAGAGATCCTTACTCCATGACATCATTGGGTTTATTTGAAGTCAAATTGGAGGCTTTTGAGATACATATGGATGCTAAATTATGTGTTATCTTTGAGGAGTTTAGAATGGGTCGATCACCAAGCCTAAGAAGATCACAACATAGAGCCAATTTTGATTGCAAAAAGAACCCATCAGAGATAAGAAGCGAGGATAAGATATGACAACCCTACACCTCGACGATGTCGATCTCCTTTGTACAACTTTAAGAATGGAACCTCAATCAAGATGCTTAGAGCATGAGAGCCATATCCTAACCAAAAGCATATAAACCTTCAGCACCAATCAATTACAAGAACCTTGATGAAGAACTACGAAGATTCGTCAAACCTCTATCATCCAATAGTACCAAATCAGGTTTGAAAGGTTAACTAATCAAACTCATGATTGATCCAAAAAATAGATATTGAGGACTTTCATTGAGGGCTTAAAGCCGAAGATTCAAGAAGAAGTTAAAGCACGATAACCATACACACTTAAAGCAACCATCTGCTTCACACGACTACATAAAGATAGGCTGAACCAAGATACTCGGAGGACCAAAGCCATCGCACGACTAGTAGCATAGAGACTCTCAGCCCCATCTACCACCAATCGGTCACCTTAGCCAAAAAAGTTAGCAAGAGAAGAGTTTCGTGATAGATCGATAAAGGGCCTCTGTTGGCATTGTAATAAACTATGGAACTGAGACCACCATTGTACAAAAGAGAGACCACTATTGGTTGAGCCAACTGAAGAACCCAAACTCAAGAAAGGTTAACTAATCAAACTCATGATTGGTCCGAAAAATAGATATTGAGGACTTTCATTGAGGGCTTGAAGCCGGAGATTCAAGAAGAAGTTAAAGCACGATAACCGTACACACTTAAGGCAACTATCTCCTTCGCACGACTACACAAAGACAGGCTGAACCAAGATGCTCGGAGGACCAAAGACGTTGCACGACCAGCAATACATCGACTCTCACCCCATCTACCACCAGCCGGTCACCTCAGCCAAAAAAGTTAATAAGAGAAGAGTTTCATGACAGATCGACAAAGGGCTTATGTTGGCATTCTAATAAACTGTGAAGCTAAGACCACTATTATAAAAAAGAGAGACCTCCATTGGTTGAGCCCACTGAAGAACCCAAACTCAAAGATATGGCTCTCAAATATAAGGAGAAGGATATGAAGGAAAAACCACAATCAATCGCCCGCACCTTTCATGCTCCACCACAGATATTGGACAATGATGGCTTCATCAAGCATCAGCCCGTCACCATCCTCGTCGATGCCAAGAGCTCCAACGACCGTATGAATACAAAAGAAAACAAGTGACCTTATATGGGAAAGGAGAGAACGAAGAAAAGATGATCTTGACACAGTGCTTGGAGAAGCTCGTTGAAATCTCAGGCACATATGCTGAACCGAGCCGACTCCTTCTTACCAGACTGCATGACCCCCGTATGTTAGTCTTACAAGGGGAACCACCAGCATATATTCAGTAATATTGTTGTCCACATTTTCAGTGGAATGAAGCTAAAAATATTGTCCAGGAGATGTGAGAGATACGGATCATTGGACTACAACTTTCCCTTGCAATGACACTTTATCTCCAAAAACTTTGCTTATTTGTCTACAGGGATAAGCTCTTCCTGAAGTGTGATATTCAGCTGAACCAACTATAGGTTCTGATGCAGTGCTCCCTCATCTCGGGCTACTTCCACGACTTCACTAAGGAGTGGACCAGGATGCTAAAAGTCTTCCCTGATGATGACCTTGGATCCACGACCCATGATCGTAAGAAGGAACAGGAGAAATACATCCACACGACCCCCATAGCCATGATACCATCTATATCGATGCTAGCATTACCTGAACATAGTAATGTGTTCATACTTGGAGCAGACATATCCAGAGTTGGGATCGACATCACCCTTATGCAAGATGGCCGACTCCAAATTCACACTGAGGCTTCCCCCACACTTCGTAAGAGATTTTTAAAGGGGATACTCATTGCTACCAAATTTAAAGTTTGGCTGGATACAGGTCTATGGCATGAAAGAGGAGTAAGCTTAAAAGAATTACAATCCATGCTCACACCAGCATATGCAAAGAAGAAATTACCTCCTGACAAACTTTAGAATGAACGAAAAATTGAAGATCGAGTTTTCTTACACTTCTAGCCCGATCAGCGGGAAACTCGAGCCTTAAGGAAGTGGTTTCCCTATTTCGTTGGGCCTTGTAAAATTGGGGACCACATTGGAGCCTTAACCTGGAGATCAAATCCGCACACCAGATCAAGATTACAGTTGATCCTCCGGGTATCCCACCTCAAATGAAAATTTAAAGAAGATGACTCAGCCCAAATTCTTCCAACTAACACCCCAACTAATGAGGAGGCCAAAGTTCAATTGATAATAGCATGGGAATTATTTGAGAAACTGAAGACCCAATTCCCCAAGTTCATGGAACCTCAGCCTTGAGGACAAGGCTGATTTTAAGAAGGCGGGTTTGATAGGACTTCTACAGGGTTGAGACCTATTCTCCCTAAGAAGTAGACAATAAAACCCTACTAGATTGTAATAAAGCCACTTCTATCTTATAAAAAAGTATAGCTAGTGTTTATATTAACCCTTAGGGCTTAGTGGCCGCCACCTCCCTTACTGGGTTGGTCGGCCAGGGTTTTTTCTTGCTTAGGTCGGTTATAGAGCCAATCTAGTCGCCCTTGTTCCTATTAAGGCAGGTCGACTATAGAAGGGGTAAAGGGATAATTTTACTTAGGTAATTATCATCGTTTATTCAGCCTTTATATCGAGTCTAGGAGGAACCCCTATAGTGTTCCAAGGATTGATCCCTCTTAGCGATCAAAATCTATATGGCTCCTTCTGATGTTCTATCAGTCATGTTCATTGAAAGGAAAGAATTGGCTTTGTGAGTAACACTCAACAAAAAGCCAACCATCTTCATTAAAGGACAGACATTACATGTTTCGTTTGTAAATAAATATAATTTTTATGGTTGATATGGCCATTATGCTTATAAATATTTGTTTAAAAAATATAGCTCATATAAATTAGTTTAGATTCCTAAAGGAACCTTAAACAACTCAATGCCAATAGTTAAGATAGGTAGAGCCTTTCATGATGAACCCAAAGCTAAAGGAACATGGGTACATAAATCGAACCCCCTTTTTTTGTAGGTATGTCTCCAAACAAGAGCTAGAAGCAAAAAATAGTATCTTGATAGTAGATGCTCATGGCACATGATCGGAGATCCACCATAATTTTTAAAGCTCACTAGCCAAAATAAAGGGTATGTTATCTTTGAAGATAACAACAAAGGAAAAATTATTGGCAAAGGAAATATAGGTAACAAGTCAAATATTTTGATTAAAAATATTTTATTAGTAGATGGTTTAAAACACCATCTACTAAGCATTAGTCAACTATGTGATAAGGGTTATAGCATTAAATTTGAATCTAATGCTTGCATTATAGAGATACCTCACAAAAATAGATCAATGATTGCCTTAAGAACTACAAATGTGTACACTATTGATCTTGATGCCTTCTACGATGAAACTTGTTTTTTAGCTTTAAATGATAATGCATGGCTTTGGCATAGAAGATTAAATCATGCAAGCATAAAACTAATTGCACAAATAACAACGAAACGACTTGTAAGAGGCATGCCTAGAATTAAGTTTGTAAAAGATAAAGTTTATCACGCATACCAACTAGGTAAACAAACGAAAATTAGTTTTAGATCTAAGAATCAATTAAGCACCTCTAGACTACTACAATTAATACATTTGGATTTATTTGGACTAATAGAAACTATAAGTCTATAAGGTGGTAAATATGCTTTTGTAATTGTAGATGACTATAGTCGATTTACTTAGACATATTTTTTGGCACATAAAAGTGATTGCTTTAAATATTATCTAAAATTTTGTAAACTAGTTCAAAATAAAAAGGGTTTTATGATTTCGTTTATTCAAAGTGATCATAGTGGTGAATTTAAAAATCATGATTTTCAAGATTTTTGTAAGTTAAATTGGTATGACCACAATTTCTCCACTCCAAGAAATCCATAATAAAATGGAATTGTTGAGAGAAAAAAATATGAGTTTACAAGAGATGACAAGAACTATGTTAAATGAACATAATATATCCAAATATTTTTGGGATGAAGTCATCAACACGACATATTATGTCATGAACAGGGTTCTCGTAAGACCACTACTTTCTAAAACTCCCTATGAATTGTAGAATAATAAAAAAACCTAATATTTCATATTTTTAAGTTTTTTATTATAAATATTTTATTTTAAATAAAAATACCTTAGGAAAGTTTGTTACAATCTGATGAAGGCATATTTCTTGGTTATTCCTCAAGGTCAAAAGCTTATCATGTCTTTAATAAAAAGAACTTTAGTTATCAAGGAATTCATCTATATTATTTTTAGTAAGGTTCCCGAATTAAAGAAAATTGATTTTAATGATATTTTTATTTTGGCACTTTAAATTTGAATGAAAATTCTTCTCTCGAAAGCAACTTAGATGGATCTACTTACAGGGAATCCTTACCCAAGAAATGTAAGTATGTAGATGCTCATCTTAAGGAGTAAATAATTAGAGATATATCAAAAGATATTTAAACTCATTCATCATTTAAAATTTTTTGTGCTCATGCTACATCTTTATCTCAAATTGAACCAAAATACATTGACGATGCCCTCAAAAATGATTCTTGGGTTTTTGCAATGCATAATGAGTTGAATCAATTTGAGAGAAATAAGTTATAGATGCTTGTTCCTAGACTTAGTGACTATCTTATGATTAGCACTAAATGGATCTTTAGAAATAAGCAAGATAAATATGGTTTCATGGTTCAAAATAAGGCTATATTAGTGGCAAGTGCTTTAACCAGGAAGAAAGTATTGATTATAAAGAAACCTTCTCTCACTTGACAATACTTGAAGCCATAAGGATGCTCCTTGCTTATGCTTCTTTTAAAAATTTTAAATTATTTCAAATGGATGTCAAAAGTGCTTTTATTAATAGTTTTATTTCTAAAGAAGTTTATGTTGAACAACCACCCAGATTTTAAAATGATCTTTTTTGAAACCATATTTATAAATTATCTAAGGCTCTCTTTGGATTGAACCAAGCCCTTAGGGCTTGATATAAGAGACTTAATTCTTTCTTTATTCAAAATAATTTCTCAAAAGACAAGGTTGATACCACATTATTTATTAAATATTTTAAAAATAATTTTTTTATTATTTAAATCTATATTAATGATATTATTTTTAGTTCTATAAATGAATCTTTTTGTGAGTCTTATGGGGATAATAATTCATTATATCAGAAGTAGTTCTGATATGAGCGACTTACGGCCAGCTCAGTATCGGGCCTAGAGGGTCACACACATATGGTGGATACTTCAACGAATAGAGGATTACATGGAGATCCAATTAGCCCATATTCTCATTAGATGAGACGATATGCTGATGGGCTCCTTACTTAAGGCTAATTAGAGGCCTAAGGAGATTATTAGATAGAGATCTAATAATGCAAGGTTAGTGGGTTATTGGAAGGAGATCCAATACCCACTAAGGCAAGAGCCCTAGGGTTTTTGATGGCTCTTTATAAATAGGAAGGGTGACTCATGATTGATAGGCTGCAGCTCTGGCCTTCCCCTCCTATTCTCCTCTCTCCCTCTACGCAAGAGTTATGAGATCAGATTTGAGGAGTTTTGCTACAGAGATCTATCGTGTGGATATCGCTAGAGAGGATGATGCTTGACCTCATTCATCCTCTCCATCCGGATCTAGAAATACAGGGATATACGATATTCCTAGGTAAAATCAATCTCTCACGCATTACGATTTTTTTATTTTTATGTTTTTCTCGTAATCCCAATCCTTTACACGATGATTTGATCTACGTGGGAAATTAGTTTTTGTTTTGATTTTCTCTACGCATATGATGCTCCCCCTGAGGTTTTCTAACAATGGTATCAAAGCCAAGGTTTTTATGTGAAAGATTGATTTTAAACTATGAGTGATGAAATTGAATCACGTAGAATCGTTCTATGCATTATTGCTACATTTTTACAACAAAGGCAGTGAAGAAGGAGGGTGGTCAGCCACGGCTAGGCCTTTGCAAGGGTGGCTGGCCACATCCAGGCCCCCTGTAAGGGTGGCCAGCCACGGCCTGGCCACCCGTAAAGGGGCGATCGGCTACGGCCAAGGCCAACCCGCAAGGGAGGCCGACAGTGCTCGCAAGGCGACAAACGCTAGCGGCCTGTAGGCAACTACCCGTATGGGCAAGTAGGGTGCTTGCGTAAGCACGCAAGGGCTGGGCTACCGCTTGTCGCCAGAGGGGCGCCCGATGCGGGGCTGGCCCACGAGGGGCGATGCCCTTGGAGGTGACGCCAGAGCAGAGCCGATCGCCTGGCGGGAGGTAGCCGGCAAGGCAACTGCTACAGCAGGTGCGCAGTTGAGGGTGATGGAAGGGATAGGGCCTTCTTTTGAGAAAAGGATGATCCTGCCCCTTATAATTTGAGAAATTATGAGGTCTATCATATACGTAAAATTCTGAAAATGCCCTCAATAATTCTGAAAATTCTAAAAACTATCTTCTCATCCAAAATTACAAAAATACCTTTGATAATTCTAAAACTTATAAGCATGTTCTGATTTTTTAAAAAATAATTAATTAAATATTTTAATTAATTATTATATATCTAGTAATCCTACGTATGATATAATGTACATGTGATGTATGATGTGGATGGATGATCATGAGTCATGTGTGTGATGTGTGTAATTATGATTATTATTATTATTAATAGGGCCTGCGAGCCTCCGTTTTTCTCATTTATTATTGGGCCAGCATGCATGTGATTATTTGTAATTATATGGAGAGGCACAATGGGAGCATGGAGGTGACAGCGAGATCCATGATGTCGTGACGGGAGATCATGCTACATGGTGATGCGATGATCCGACGGAACCGATGATGACAAGATCAACAATCATAGGACATGGAGATGTGTCGATACACACATTATCCTATTATGAATGATTAGGCCCATTGAATCAGGCTTAATCATATTAGGTGACGGCTCATGATCATCCGGTGTGGCTTATATATGTGATGTATTATATATATATATATATATATATATATATATATATATATATATATATATATATATATATATATATATATATATATATATATATATATATATATACATATATGTATGTGATGTAGATATATATTAAATATATGTATATGACATGACATATTAGGAGATCGACACAAAACGAAAACTGCTCCTACGACAATATTAAGTCAGTAAGTGTGAGGCAATAAGATTGACCCACGTGGCCTTCCATCGTTATAGGAAGAAATTGAATCACGACATAGGTTGAGTTGGTCAAATCACTCGAGACTTACATATCTACATGATCGAGTTCTTGCCTATGACATATAGATGTCACTGATGACCTAAGGATATGGTATGACTTGGTCGAGTAGTCGAGAGCATATCTATAAAATCAAACTTATCTTGTAACGATGATGATAATTTAACTGAACTTTGTGATTGGTCGAGCAGTCAAGACTATGATGATTCGGAGGCCGAACATGATGGAAATTAAAAGGAGTTGTGATTGGCAAGAGTTTCCTACCTTTTGGGCTTAGTAAAATTGGTCGAGTCCCTCGAGGTTGCACTAAGACGCCAATTGGATCCCGATCCCCACTAGGAGTCTACCGGAGACTTTCGACTCACGTATCGAGGGTGTCGAGTGGTTAGTTAGAAAAATAGTAGAAGTATATTAAGATAGAAGTCCATATCTTAATTAGTATTTTATATAAAATTTGCATGTTATTAATTTACGCTACATCTTGTTTATCGCTTGTAAACCCGCTATGTGGCATACTTGATGCCAACCGCCTCATTGATCCAAAATTACATAGATTAGCTCTATAATTTAAGAATTATTCTTATGGAGGAGAAAATCGTATATGTCCTTAACACAATTGTGCCTGCGCCAAGGAAAAGACAAGTGAGGATGAGATCGCTCGCTTTATGAAGTATATAGATAGTCCTAGATGATAACCTATGTATTGATTTTATACTTCAGTCCCTACCAGATTCCTTTTCACTGTTAATTATTAATTTTAATATGAACAAGCTTAAGGTGACTCTATCTGAGCTCCTCAATATATTGAGGGAAGCTAAGAGTCTCATCAACAAAGAGAAGCCAATTCTCTATATTAGTGAGACCAATAAAAAAAGAAGGCTAGTAAGCCCCTTAAGAAGGGCAAGTGCAAAGGAAGACCGGATAAGGCAAAGGTTGCTAAGAAAGACTTGACAAAAGACAAAAGACAGTGCTTCTATTGCGGCAAAGATGGGCATTGGAATTATAAGGACTACCTTGCGGATCTGACGAAATAGAAGCTTGCAGAAGCTTCAGGTATATTCATGATCAGTCTCCACTTGTCAGATTTTCATGATAACACATGGGTATTGGATATCGGGAGTGCTTATCATATCTGTAATTCATTGCATGTTCTGGTAAGACCCAGGAGATTGGCCAGACGCGAGATGAACCTTAAGATGGGCAATGGAGCAAGAGTTACTACAATTACTATTGGGGAGGTCATCCTATATCTGCTTGGTGGAGTTATTATTGCATTAAAAGCATGCTATTTTGTCCCTTCTATTATCAAAAATATTGTTTTTATCTCTTGTTTGATAATTAGTGGATATAAATTAGTTTTTTAGAACAACAGTTGTTCAATAATTATAGATGATAAGATCATCACTAGAGGGACCTTTATAAATGGCTTATATATGTTAGGCATTTCTCCACACATCATGAATATAAATATATATAAGAGAAAAAGAGATAAGGTGAATAATGCATATCTATGGTATTGTATATTAGGTCATATACATGAGGGAATGATTTAAAAATTACTGAAAGATTGATACTTAGATTCATTTGACTATGAGTCATATTTAACTTGCGAACCTTGCCTTCGTGTGAAGATGACCAACTCTCCTTTTAGTGGAACTGGAGAGAGAGCCATTGAGTTATTGGAACTCATACATAGTGATGTATGTGATCCCATTCGACTCAGGCTATAGGTGGTTACTTATACTTCATTACATTCACTGATGATTTCTCTAAGTATGGACACGTGTACTTAATGAAGTACAAGTCCGAGGCTTTAAGAAATTCAGGAAATATAAGAATGAGGTAGAGAACTAAATTGGAAAGAGTATTAAGACTCTTCGATCAAATCGAGGAGGAGAGTACTTGAGTACAGAGTTCACCCATTTCCTTAAGAATAATGGGATTTTATCCCAGTGGACACCTCCTTATACACATCAGCTCAAAGGTGTATTAGAAAGGAGGAATTGCACACTATTAGACATGGTGCAATCCATGATGAGTTTCATTGACCTACCCATCTCATTCTGGGGATACGCCCTAGAGACCGCAGCTTACCTTCTGAGATATGAAAAGGAAAGAAGCATGATCTTAAGGTAGTTAAGATTTGGGATTGTTCTACCTATGTTAGAAGACACAACCCTGACAAGTTAGAATCAAGGATAGAATGGTCCACATTCGTGGGATACCCTAAGGAGACTTTGGGGTATTATTTCTATCATCCCAAGGGCCGAAAGTTCTTTGTTGCTAAGAGAGTTGTGTTCCTTGAGAAGGAACACATTCTTGGTAGAAATAGTGGGAGTGAGATAAAATTGAGTGAGGTTGGAGAACCTAGCTCAAGCACCATTCCAGTGCCCGAGTCTGTTCAGGTACCTAACACATAAATTCTAACTTTACATAGGTCTAGCAGAGTATCTCACCTCCTGAAAGATATGTGAGACATATCAGTGGAGAGGACTCTCAAAATGTTGATCTTCAGATCTACAAGGAGGCTATTATTAGGAGGTGGCAAGACACCATAAATTCTGAGATGGATTCAATATACTCTAACAAGGTTTAGAACCTTGTGGATACGCTTGAGGATATCATACCCATCGACCGCAAGTGGATCTTCAAAAAGAAGATTGGAGTAGATGGAAAGGTAGAGACCTATAAAGCAAGGCTAGTAGCTAAAGGATCTCGTCAAAGACAAGGAGTTGACTATGACGAAACCTTTTCACCTGTAGCCATGCTTAAGTTCATTAGAATCTTTTTGGCCATTGCAGCATACTATGACTATGAGATCTAGTAAATGGATGTCAAAACAGCATTCTCCAATGACAACCTCGAGGAGGAGGTGTATATGATACAGCCAGAGGGATTCATATCCAGAGAAAGTCCAAATAAAGTGTACAGGTTGCTCAAGTCTATTTATGGACTAAAGCAAGCTTTCCAAAGTTAGAACATAAGATTTGATGAGACGATCAGATCTTATGACTTCGTTCAGAACGAAGATAAACCTTGTGTGTACAGGAAGATAAGTGAAAGTGTTATCAACTTCTTGGTATTATATGTGAATGACATCATAATCATTAGGAATGATATAGGAATGCTCTCTACAGTAAAGGCTTGGCTATCCAGAAACTTCTCCATGAAGGATTTAGGAGAAGCATCCTATAGTTTGGGGATCAAAATCTATAGAGATAGATGTAAGAGGATACATGGTTTGTCCCAATCTAGGTACATAGACTCTATTGTCAAAAGGTTTATCATTGAGAATTTCAAGAGAGGCCTTATATTGATAAGACATAGAATATCACTTTCTGTGAGTATGTCCCCAAAGACTCCTGAAGAAAGGACATACATGGATAAGATATCATATACCTCAGCTATAGGGTCTATCATATATGCTATGTTATGTACCAAGTCTGATATAGCACATGCTCTAAGTGTCATGAGCAGGTATCAGGCAGATCCAGGTTTAGAATAGTGGAAGGCACTAAAGTGTATCCTTAAGTACTTGAGAAGGACTAAGGATCTTGTACCGGTATATGGAGGAGGTAACCTCCAGGCTGAGGGCTACATGGACTCAAGTTTCCAATCTGACATTGATGATAACAAGTCAAACTCAGAGTATGTTTTTACCTTAAATAGAGGAGCAGTAAGCTAGAAGAGTTCCAAGCAAGATACTATTATTGACTCGATCACAGAGGTGGAATACATTGCTGCAGCATAAATAGCAAAAGAAGGGGTATGGATTAAGAAGTTCATCAGGGATTTGGGAGTCATACCAAGCAGCATGATGCTGATTCTTATATACTGCAATAGCGATAGGACAATAGCTCTAACGAGAGAATAGAATTATTCTGAGGAGGTTCCAACTGATTAGAGTGATCATGACTCATAAAGATATAACAGTGGAAAGACTTACATCCAACGATAATATTGCAGATTCATTGTCGTAGCTATTGCTTAGATTGTATTTGAGCGTCACAGGGGTCTGATGGGGATCAGACACATAGATAATTGGCTTTAGGTCAAGTGGGAGATTGCTAATCACAGGTGCCCTACAAGGCAATCATGTGAGTGATGGCACGTGTGACACACTGCGCAATCATTTTGCTTATGATTAATATTGACATATTCTCACATTATATTATATATTACATATATGTATATATTATGATATATATATATATATTATGATGTATATATATATATTATGATGTGTATATATATATATATATATATATATATATATATATATATATATATATATATATATATATATATATATACATCATATATATATATATATATATATATATATATATATATATATATATTATGATGTTTCTATTTTTATGCAATGGGAATCAGATCATAATGAGATCGATTCACCTTTAAACACAGATCTTGAATAATCTTGGTCATAGGTTACTTGAGAGGAACATCGATATAAACAGACAGACCGATGTACTATATAACCATCTATATGATGGAGGCGGCTGGTCTTATAGTCATCTGTGTGGAAACACTAAGGATATAGTACAAGTGCTCAATGGAAAATGAGTTCACTGATTGATCTACTTATGAAATATTGTATGATTGATGATACCTAATGTCAGACAACGATTCTATAGTCCCAGTTGTGTATATGGTCCTTAGACTTAAGACACCAAGAATGCCTTATATGAATACTCATTTCTTTAACGCCAGACTTATAGGTTTGGAAAATTTCAGATATGGTACAACTGGTTATTTGGATTAGTAGACAACCTTACGAAGGCAATTGAGTATCAATAGAGGATCATTCACTCTAGGTATCATGAGAAGAATATCTCATATGTGCTTACTCACACAAATCCCTGGCCAGGGTCATTCGGATTGAGAGATAAAGAGTTCTCTAGTAGAATTCAATTAGAGCAAGACAAACTAATTTCGTATGAGACATGACAGTACCACGTCCAATATACAGTCTCTGAGATATTAGTTGGATAAGGGATTATAGATATATGGTAACTATAAACAGACAGGTCCAATGGATTCGATCCCTCCTGTATCATCTGGGGACTATGGCGTAGTGGTCTGGTACGTCAATAGTCGATGAATCGAGTGAATTATTATGGGAATAATAATTCACTATATCAGAAGGAGTTCTGATGGGAGCGACTCATGGCCAACTCGGTATTGGGCCTAGAGGGTCACACACATATGGTGGATACTTTAACAAATAGAGGATTGGATGAAAATCTAATTAGCTCATATTCTCATTAGATGAGACCTTATGCTGATGGGCTCCTTGCTTAAGACCCAAGTAGAGACCTAAGAAGATTATTGGATAGAAATCCAATAATACAATATTAGTGGGTTATTGGATGGATATCCAATATCCACTAAGGCGAGAGCCCTAGGGTTTTTGGTGGCTCTCTATAAATAAAAGGGGAGAGTCATGGTTGATAGGCTATAGCTCTGGCCTCCCCCTCCTATTCTCCTATCTCCCTCAGGTGCAATAGGGAATCCCAGGTGACATACTTACTTTAGGTCAAGAGAGGGACAGGCTAACAGTAAGGCCGATTCGAATCAAGGCAAATAGTGCAAGAGTTGCAAGATCAGATTAGAGGAGTTTCACTGTAGAGATCCATCGTATAGATACCACTAGAGAGGAGGACGCTTGACCTCCTTCATTCTCTCTATCCAGATATAGAAATATAGGGATATATGATCTCTCTAGGTAAAATTAATCTCTCACGCATCACGATTTTTTTGTTTTTACATTTTTCTCGTGATCCCAATCTTTTATACGATGATTTGATCTGCATAGGAAACTAGTTTTTGTTTTAATTTCTACTACGCATGTGATGCTCTAGTTGAGGTTTCCCAATATTTTGTGTAGTACCTTCTCCATTCGTTGCACCGAAACGGTGGAAATATGGCTCCCGCGCTTGCCTTGTAATGTGACATGTCTCCCTTTGCAATAAAACTTCATGATTAGTTTAGAAAGACTCCAGGAGATATTACCTAATGTTATAAGCTATTCAATCCCAAGCATGGCTTCATAATCATCAATGGGAAGGAGGAAGAAATTGGCTATTGCTTCTTGGTCTTATAGGAGCAATTTTACCCGCGGGCACCGTTGGTCACAATTGAGGATTCGACCGTCGGTGACCTTTACGTCAAACTTGTTACAACCTTCAATTTAAAGCACCATACATGCAGTGACCTTGCTGTTGAGGAAGTTATTTGTGCTACCCGTATTAATGAGAATGGTGATGGGTTGCTATTTAAGAAGTCCTCCAACTTTCATAATCTATGGGTTGGAGTAGCCGGCCAACGCGTGCACTATATAGTCAGCTAGTTAGGATTCTTCATCTGTGGCTTCATCTTTAGGTTTGAGGCTTTCTTCAGATGATTCACTATCCTCATCCTCTATTGGTTCAATCATAAGAAGTCGGCCCTCTTTGAAGTGATGTTCTCGGCTCCACGGTTCATCATAGTGCCAACACAACCCCTTGGACGATCGTTCATGAAGCTCGTCTCTTATTAATTATTTTGGTGTGGGGGCTCGACTGGCAGTAGAGGGAGCTGAGGGCTTTGGCATGGCTAGTCAGGGAGTGATGCTTGTCATTCGTACTTCATGGTTCAATCGTTCTTCTTAGATTCTCACGAAGAAAATTACTACTGTAAGATTGTACAATTGTCGCACCTTTACTTCTCCTTGAATCTCCGGCTTTAGGCCCTCGATAGAAGTTCCTAAAAGTTAATTTTTAGACCAATCCATAGTTTAGATAGATAAACATTCAAACCTTATTTAGTATTTGTGTATTTTGAGGTTTGCCGAATCTTTGCCAATTGTTTATCGATATTATCGAAATCGGCTAGTCCGAAGCGATTAAGTAGTCCTTCCTTGAATCGCTACCAAGAGAGACCTCCATGGGTGTGCTCATACCAATTAAACTACTGAATAGCATCTCCCTTGAGGTGGATGACAGCAATCTCTACCCTTGTAGCATCGGCGGTTCTGTAGAATCGAAAATATCGTTCCGCACATGTGATCCATCCGATTGGGTCTCCTTCTTCCCATCTAGGGAAGTCAACCTTCATGTATGAAGTGTTTAGATCAGGGATGATGTGGCCATGCTCTTGAGGATCATCTCGCCGATCTGAAGTTTCTCCTTGCTACGATTTCTTCGGGCTGGGTGGTCAGCCCATGCTGAATTCGGTGAAAAGGGATTACATCTTCTCCTCCATATGGCTTTCAAAGGCTTCGAACTTGGCATTGATGGCCTCCTCTGATGCTATGGTGTATGCCTCTAGATCCGTACTATTGAGATCTTTCTTTTGTTATCAGATTAGTGGCATGAAAATTTTTGAAAAGGGTATAGCCGATTGGATGGGAGTAGGTTATGGTTTAGGGCTGATTTGGATTTTGTTATCAGATTAGTGGCATGAAAATTTTTGAGAAGGGTATAGCCGATTGGATGGGAGTAGGCTATGGTTTAGGGCTGATTTGGGTGGCTGTTTAGGATTGATATAGGGTATGGTTAGAAGAATTTTTTAGTAAGAGTGGTAGGGTTTGCAGATGAGAGAGAGAGAGTCCAAAAACACTCAAAAGATAGCATTCAAATCCGATGGAATTCGACAAAGAAAGGTGCTGCAATGTGCTATCATGACTAACAAATTTTATGTCAAAGAAACGATGAATTCTCAATATAAATTCTAGAGAAAACTCAACAAAAATATGCAAAAGATCCTCAATTTAGATGTTATCAATATCAATAAAATTTTGATTAAATTTCGGTAGAGTAACGATTGGAAAATAGCTAAAAGACGGAAGATAGATCCTTCATTGTAAAATTTTAGCACTGCGTGATGACGAAATAAGGTACAATAAAACCAATTCCATATGAAATTTTTTTCTAGAGATTAATATCATATGAAAGCTAAGTTGATCTAGGGAATTGTGTAAAAATTTTACAAAAAAGGAGAAGCAATAAACTAGTTTCAAGAGGCAAATAAGTGGCTAAAAATTTCTGCACTGTTTCACCTTCGCAACACCGATAACGTTTACATCGAACAAAATTTATAGTGGATAAAATATGGAAAAATTCTTCAATGTGTAAGGTAAAGGATCCTACAGTATTAAAGAGATGTGGGTGATGAAAAATATACCAAATTTCTAGATCAAACACAAGGGGTAGCGAGAGATTGCTTTGATCTGCGGCGAGGGTAGAAGGTGGAGGCACGTGTCGCAACAATTATGGAAATTGCTTGGGAAGGTGGAGGCAGTAGAGATGGCTACAGGGACAACAGGAACACTGCTCTGATACTAGATGATAGAACCTCAGATGGAGCTCTATAGATTTTTGATCTTTGAGGGGAATCAACCTTTAGAACGCTGGGGTTTCTCCCTCCTAGGGTTAGCCAACAAGGCTAAAATAGAATTGATTCTTGCTTGATAAAAGAGAGGCAGGGGCTGGGTTCTATACCCTAACTGAATGGATGCTTATCTAAATAAAATTACCCCTTTGTCCCTTCTATAGTCGACCTACTTTAGTAGGAATATGGGGCAACTAGGTTAGCTCTATAGCCGACCTAAGCAGGGGGAAACCTTGGGCGACTAGCCTAGTAAAGAGGGCGGCGGCCATTGAGCCCTAAGGCCCCAATCTAAACCCTAGTCATACTTCTTTATAGGATAGAAGTCACTAGGTAGGGTTTTATTACAATCTCACAAAGTTTTATTAATTGCTTCTAGAGTAATTAGGACTAAACCCTGTTGGAGTCCTATCAGATCTCCACCCTGACAGGATTTACCAGAGATGCAATCACTCCCCTTGGCATCACCACTCTCCCAGTAACTATGGAGAGGAACTGAGAACTAAGACGGTGATGGTCCCATTCATGGTAGTCAAGCACCCCTCAGCATATAACGTGATCATTGGTCGCTCGACTCTCAACAGAATGAGGGCTATTGTTTCGACATATCATCGCACCATGAAGTTCCCCACTAGTGCCGGAACAAGTGAAGCCAGGAGCGACCCCCGAGAATCTAGATAGTGCTATTTAGTGGCAATGACCCTCCCCAAAAAGACTAGGCATGAAGCATCAGCCCCTGACCCCCGAGAACCCAACAAGTTGGTCCCGCATCCCAAGCCCATAGAACAAGTGATGGAGATAGACCAAAGATGCCCAAAGAAGATCAGATCGGCACATCCTGAAGACCAATAAATTTAACTTATCTAGTTCCTTAGGCAGAACATTGATGTCTTTGCCTAGACACCAAATGACATGACGGGCATCCACTCGGAAGTAGATCAGCATCAACTCAACATACTACCAAGGGCTCGGCCGATCCAATAAAGAGCCCATAGGTCACTCCTGACTGACTAAGGGCTATTGAAGAAGACGTAGCCCGGTTGTTAGATGCAGCCTTTATCACTAAGATCAGGTATCTAACATGGTTGTCTAATGTACTTCTTTTTAAGAAAGATAATGAAAGCTAGTGCATATGTGTTAATTACACCGATCTCAATTGGGTTTCCCGAAGGATTACTACCCATTTTCGATGATCGATCAATTGATGGATGTCACCTTGGGCTATGAATTACTTTTGTTTATGGATGCATTCTCGGGTTGCAACTAGATTCAGATGGTGCCACTAGATTGGGAGAACACGGCATTCATCAGGCATCGAGGCACTTACTGCTATAAAGCGATATCATTTGGATTGAAAAACACTAGGACTACATATCAAAGAATGGTCAACCGACTATTCAAGGACCAGGTCGGGTATTGAATCATGCAAAGGACTTCAAATGGACTCCTTATTGCAAGGAAGCTTTCCAGAACCTAAAGATTCACCTTGCCGACTAGAGCAACTTACCTAGGTCACCCTTGAAGAGCCCCTTAAATTGTACCTCGTCGCCTCAGAACATGTGGTCAGCTCGGTCCTGGTTAAACTCAATGGGAAAGAGCAGTGACTCGTGTATTATTCCAGTCATATTTTGGGTAGCCTTGAGGAATGCTATCCCTCGATCAAGAGACTGACGCTCGCCCTAGTTCTCACAACAAGAAAGCTACAACCATACTTACAAGCCCAAACAGTCAAGGTGATAACTGATTAACCTTTACACTAAGTCTTTTCCAAATTTGACGTGGTAGGTTGGATGCTCAAATGGTCGGTGGAACTCGACGAATTCGATTTGCAATACATCCTGAGGACAACGATCAAAGCTCAAGCGATGGCTAAATTTATCTCGGAACTAACCACTCCCGAGCCTACGATCGAGCTAATGCCAACTTGGATGCTCCATGTTGACGAGTTGACAAATGCCGAAAGAGGAGCCGAACTCATCCTGAAGGGTCCCTCTAACCAAGTGTATGAGCACGCCCTTCGGCTTGAGTTCAAAACCACCAACAATGAGGCTAAATATGAGGTGCTCTTGTTTGGGTTGCACATAGCGATCAAGCTATAGGTCAAGCGGATTCTAGTCTTTATCGACTCTCAGCTAATCTCTAACCAAGTCAGCAGAGATTATGAAGCCTGAGAACCTACGATGATCAAATACCTGACTGAGGCACACCGCCTCGCCAGCTCTTTTAAACACTTCACCATCTCATGAATACCTCGGGCTGATAACTCTCGAGCTGATACACTGGCAAAGCTCGCCTCAACACGGGCGTCAGGAGGAAGCTCACTAGAGATCGCTCAACTCCAGTAGCCAACAATTATCGCGAACGAGGTAGCTATTGCTGAGGTCGAGCATAACTAAATGGATGAGATACTCTGCTACAAAAAGGATGCTATGCTACCGACCGATCAAGTAGTTACTCGACGAGTTAGAAGGATGGAAGCCTGGTATTGCAAGGTCAATAGGCAGTTCTACCAAAGAGCCTTCAGTTAGCCATTACTCCACTGCCTATCTTAGACCGAGGCCGAGATGGTGCTAGCCAAAGTCCATGAAAGCATATGCAGGGAATATATCGTGGCCCGCACCATGGCTTTCAAGATTCTCTAGCAAGAATATTATTGGCTAACCATGCACCGTGATACTGTATCCTATGTTCAAAATGTTAAATCTCAAATTTTGATGATGAAATTAATTGATGGGTTATTGATCTAACAAGGTTGTTAGTAGTGATTGATGCAATATTAACTACGACAGAGAGAAAATTACAATCAGAGGTTTGGCCAAAGTCAAGTCCAAGCATTGGGCTGGAGTAAGGACGATGCGATTGATAACTCACATGGAATGCATTAGGAGCTTGCCGAGGGTATCAGGAGCTTGCCAGGATGGAGTAAGGGAGTTCACCGGAAGAAGACCAAGACTCATCAGAAGATTATCGATGGTAGCCAAAAAGCTTGTCAGGAGTCGAGAAGGTCTTGAAGTATATTTATTGACCATATTGATTATAATTAATTAAGTCATAGTTAGCATCATTAAGGTTAAGTACTGTTTGAGTTAGATTTGGTATGGATCCAAATTAACTCAAGTGAGGCTAACCGGGTCCACTATTGAGAGTGGATTAAGCTCAGGTTGAGCTCAATTGGTTGACCTAAAAATTAGTTAACAATAGGTACAAGTTACGATTGAAAAGGTGAAGGGAATCACTTTTTTAGAAATTTCGGTGGTTGTACCACCGGTGAGCGATGGTTCGGGCAGCTGTCGGTGGTTGGACCGCCCATACCCTATTTTTAGGATAGCTTTCAGTGGCGACGCTGCTTGCGTCGACGGTTGTGTCGCTCGTACCCAATTTTTTCGAGTGTATTTGAATTTTGGCTCCATTCTTCTAAAGCCAAATGAGGTCTATAAATATCCCAGATTTTCTTACATTTAGTATAAGCTTTTACATAATTAATTGGGCAAAAATCTCTAAAAAAAAGAGTGTGCTAAAAGTGTACAAGAAAAAAAAAAGGGCAAGGGAGTGAGTCAAGTGTTATATTTCTTGTAAGAGGTCTCCCTTGTGAGTTGAGATTGAAAAGCTTGTAAGGGTATGGTCTTCATCCAAAGAAGATCAGTAGTGGACACCGGTGGGCCTCGACGAAGAGAACTCAAAAGTGGACGTAGACTAAGATTTGGGACCGAACCACTATAAAATTGTGAGTGCTCTTTACTTGTATTATTTACTACTTTTAATTATTCTTAATTAGAAAGGAAAGAGCATCATCTTTAGATTGTGTTTTAAATCATTTACTTATTCGCCTTTAAGTCCAAAAAATGCTTCTGATTTCGGTTTTGATTCTCATGAAAAGTTTTCTCTAAAAATGTGATTTTTCACTTGTACTAATTCACCCCTCACCCCGAGTGCCAGTTGATCCTAACAATTAGTATCAGAGCCAAGTGCTACTCATTGGACTAAAAACATGAGTGACTAAATGGCTTCTTTCGGCATGAACTAGGGATATTTTATTGCACGTCTGCCCATGTTTAATGTATGGATTATACGTCTTGAAAATTTTGAATGTATATTTTTTTTTATTTTGATAGATTTTGATTTATGGTGTATTGTTGAAAAAAGTTTTCAGAAGTCATCTAATCTAATAAATGATTGGAATGATTATGAAAAATAAATATTTTCTTTAAATGCAAAGGTTATGTATGTCTTATATTGTGCTCTCGACAAAAATAAATTTAATCAAGTTTCTTCTTATGATTCGGCTTTTGATATTTAGCATATATTGAAAATCATACATAAAAGCACAATTAAAATGACTTACAAAAATGAACTTTAACAACACCTTCCAAAGAACAAGAAGGAATTTGAACTAAAGAGAATATATGAATCATCTAGTGAAATATCGAGTGATGAGGACTTTGAACCTTTGACAAATGAACTAGATAAATTAATGAATATAAACCATAAAAATGATCTTAAGATGGACAAAACCTCTTACTATAAATGGAAGAAGCCAAGACGCTCTAAAGAAAATTAAAGAAGTAGCAAACTACACTCTAATGGTCATCCAAGATGAGATTAATGAATGTTCAAGTATTACTTTTTCTGAATTATTAAATATATTTTGTGAATTATTTGATAAATTTAGAAAAATAGTAAATCTTATAAGTTGCTTAAGAATGAACATAATTTATTAGTTAATAGACTTGACGAAATGTATGATTTATTAGTATCGTATAATTTTTGTTCTAAATGTGAAATGCTAGATAATATTAAAGAAGAAAACATCATAATAAAGCAAACCTTAGAAAAATTTGAAATAGAAAATAAATTTCTTAATATAATTTTTGCTAATAAGGGTCATATTAATAAAAGAAATAGTATTGACTTTGTTGATAACACTTAACAAAAGCTAACCATTTTTATTAAAATACCGACCTTAAATTTGCTAACGAAAATCAAATATAATTTTTATGGTAGATTAGGACATAAAGCCAATAAATATCTATTTAGAAAATATAGTCCACACTAATTAGTTTGAATTCCCAAGGAAACAACAAACAACTAAAAGCCATTAGAAAAGAAAGATAAAGTTTTGCATGAAGGACCCAAAGTAAAATGGGTACCTAAACTAAAAATATTTTTCTTGTGGGTTTATCCCCTAACAAAGCTAGAAACAATTAATAATATTTTGAAAGTAGATGCTCAAAGCATATAACTTGAGATATAATACTCTTTCAAGCTCATTAGCCTAAGTAATAGTAAGAAAAATTATTGAAAATAAAATTATTACTAATAAATCTTGGGATATTTTTTAATCTTGATAATGCATAGCTAAAGCATACTACTATGAAAATGAACTAGAACTAAAGAACCTTAGTTATTATTAATGAAAAATATTTATATTAAAATTTATGAAAATGAGATTTTGTTGATGATATATTAGGTTCTATGAAAGGTATTTTATATAAAACAACCCTTTTGACTCCCAAAGATATTTATCCAAATAAAATCTTTTTTTATATAAGTTTAATCATGGTTATGACTAAAGATCCTTCTCAATAAACCATGATCTTTTAAAGTACATTTAATGATTGATTTAAATGTTATATTAGATGGACTTGAAATATGTTATATGATTGAATCATTTTTAAATTTAGACTTGTAATGGTTAAATGAGTATATATTGTCTTGAGATAAAATTGAATGAAATGATTTAAATGTTATGATAGTTGTATGGGTTACATGATTAAAGGATTATTGTTGAATGATAGAATTTGAGCATAGAACAATATAGAAAAGGGAAAAAAAAATCATGCTTCATTGTCTAGTATTTTTAAAAAATTAAAAATATATTTAATGAGAATGAAATGAGCATGGTAACTCAATTCACTAAGTCTAAAAATCATTGAAATTAAAATAAATCGAAGCTTTTGTTTGAAAATAGTTTATTACAATAATCTTGATGAAACTTCATTTTTTGACTTTAAATGACATTGTATTTTTGAAATAAATTTCATAAGTTAAAAATAACTTAAAAGGGGGATAAGTAACTTAAAAATATATTTATCCTATGAATCCTTCAATAACATAAAATGATATCATTGTTATTATATTATTATTTAATTTAAATATTATATTATTATTGACTAAGTTTGTGGAATGAGTTAAATGTTACGATGATAGTTGTACGTTAAAATGAGTTATGATTGGATGATGGTTTGAAAATTTAAATAAAAATTTTCATATTTCTTATTTTAGTGCTTTCAAAAATATATATATTTGAATTAAACATTACAAGTGCATAACAACTCTTTTCACTAAATTCTAAAGAGTTAGACACATTTAATAAAGAAACATCATTGAATAAGATAAACCAAAGATCATGTTTGAAAATATCTTATTGTAATATTTGTGTTTATTTCTTTTGAAAATTTCTTAATCTCTATCTTATTAAGATTACAATTAGAGATTGATGAATCTATTCATGATATTTTTAAAAATATTGATTTTGATTATTTGAACTTGAATAAGTTATTATCATGATATTGACATCTTGAAAAATTATAACTTAAAATCCTTAGACAAATCAAATTTGTTCGAAGAGGATTATAAATCATAATTTATCTCTTCAGAACTATGATTTGAAAATCTTCCTATGAACCATATTTTTGACAACTTGAAGTTTCATATATATAAATCAAGATCTTCTATCTTTTCTTCTTTACAATTTATTTATGATCTTGATATTTTTATAAATAAAGACTCTTCTTTGATCTTTTAAGATTACTGAAGCTTTGAATCTCATCTAAAAAGAGATTTATTAAAAGAAATCATATCTTTTGATACTTATGATTTGATTTTTCATAATATGATTCCTTTGTAATCATGGATATATTTAAAATATAAATATAAAAAAATTAATTCATTATATTTTTATAATAAAAAGGGGGAGGAGTCAAAATTATTGATTTGGCTAAAAGAAAATTTGGATGTAAAAAATCTTCTAACGTTGAATGAGGAACAATTGCTTAGAAGAAAATTACAACTTTCTAAATGCATGCAAAATATATGATTTACAATTTAAGCTTGATTTACTATCATGTTTTCTTTTGGATTCTTGACCTTTATAAATTAAGCCTCTTATCAAAATTTACATGAAATGATCTTCAAAATGTATGATTTACTTGATTTGCTACTTTTACTTGAAATTTATATAACATGAACTTAAATGCATAAATAGCTCTTAGCTCTTCTTCGATTTCTCAAACTTTTGAGCTTACCTCTCTAAAATGATTTATCTTGATATTGATATTTAAAATTTCTTTTATGGTAATATTTTTATCCTTTCACCAAGATCATTTTAATTTATGATGAATATCTAACATAGAAAAACATGTGACATGAACTTTTATGATACTTGATATAAGTTCTATTTTTGTGATGATGTTTTTAACTCCCCTCCATTGTTTCTACTTTATTATTTAAGGAAGAAAGTTTCATGAGAAAAATAAGTTTTTATCCTATTTTATTAAGGGAGAGCAATGTAAAATTTATTTTGTAAAAATATAAAAACTTTGACATATGATGACTGTTAGGATCAAAATGGCACTAAGAGGGGAGGGTGAATTAGTGATTATGAAAAATTTACATCGATTTAAATATTCGCTCAATTAAAATTATATCGAAAGTGCGTTTAAGCGTAGAGATATTTGTAAGAGTGCAAGCAAAGGTAGTAGATAGTTAAATAAGAAAGCAACAAAGATAAAGAGCAAAGAAGAGGAAGCAAACAGATTTTATAGTGTTTCGGTCTTATGACCTACATCCACTCTCGATTCCTCCTCCGTTGAGATCATCATCTTCCACTATTGATCTTCCTTTAATGGGTGAAGTTTAACTACCATCTTACAATTATATTCTTCTTTTACAGGCAGGCTTAGGAGATAACATTTATAAGTCTTTAAGCTCTCCCTTAAACAAAAAACTACAGAAGATGAAATGAAATAAGGAGAAGCTTTCAAAGAATTACAACAATATTTTCATAAGGTTTTTGCTCTTAATGCTTGTATACCTCAAGTAAGGATTGGGGAGGGGGGAATGTGGGGCGGGAGGTTTATAGGCCCCAAATGGCTTTAATATTAGAGCCAAAATTTAAATTTTAAGAGTTCCTGAGGTGCTGGTCGCGAAGACTATGTTCTAGCGGTTATACCGCCAGTCTGAGTGGTACGACCACCTGACACACTTCGAAGACTGTGTTATATTAGAGACCATATCTTAAAAGATCATGTCTTTGAAGATTGTGTCTTTTCTAACACTGGGTTACTGAAATGACTTTTATAATAAGTCTAAATCAGCCCCAATTAAGGCTTAATGATCTCTTAATTGAGTTAGTAAAACTAACTCTTATTATGATGTTAAATATGATACTTAACACACAATCTTCATTGTCCAATCATCAATTGATCTCTCGGTGAACTCCTAGTGAACTCCCGACATCCTTCTGATGAATCTCTGATGAGCTCCTGATTTCCTTCGATGAACTCCCAGCATTCTTCCGACAAACTCTCGATGAGCTCTGAACCACTTGTCAGTGAACTCCTGATAAACTTCTCGGCAAACCTCTTATCATGGACTTAGTTGGTATTGCCTAAGTCGTGCAACACCCTTGCGAGTCCGTCCGTAAAGGTCAGCCTCCTGAAACCTTCTAGGGTCCCTTAGGACATACAAAAGAGAAAACGGGTTAGAGAAAGTACTTCTCACGGGATCCACAAGCAACAGCTTTAGTAAACACTTTATATAGCCAATATATATTACAATTATAGATTTCATAAGTTCTGAACAGTTGCACATAATAATGGTCCATTAAAAATCGAAGTCCCCACAAGTACCTACATGACATAACTCCCATTTACAAGCATAAACTGGCCATAAAAGCTAACCAAACTAGGGCTGTCAAGCCTACTGCAAGGTCACTACTTGCTGTACAAATACAAAAATCGAAGGACACATACAAACATGAGCATTACATCAAACACCTTATTTATATTTTTGTCTATGACATGCTCTCCCATTTATTCCTTCGATGTCCTCGTCGAAGCCATTATATACACTACATCTCTTTACCTTTTACTAAATCTTTAATCTTCTGCTTTGGCTGCAATATACCCCTTGGCTCCTAGTTGCTCTCGATCTCTATTGTTGTGTAGTTGAACTCTGATCCGCCATGCCGTTTCAACTTGTCAATGACTAACTCTTTGTGGGGTTAGCTGAGCTATGTTGATCCTTGTTGATTTCTATGAATCTTTCAAGTGAAGGAAAATACCTTCCTTTATTATATGCCAATATTGTAATAATCTCATGTTGCATAAACTGGATGGATGCTTGTTGGATCGCTTCGCAGACTTTGAGGTTTTTGAGGTCCTTCCTCCACAAGATTCATTTGTTGATCCTTCTTTAACTTTAGTTGTCACTTCCAAGTAAGTTTGCATCACTTCCACTATTGATTGGCATTCTATTGGGAAATGAAGTGGATAATCTACTCTCACTAGTAATTATTACCAACGGTGAGGATTTGATAATTATTGTCTTCCATAAACTTTCCTCGAAGGGTCACTGAACTTATGTAGAGCTCCTCTGCTGGATAAATAAGAGAATCAGGGTCTTAAGTTTTGCCCATTCTCTTTGAGTTAAGAAGATAAAGGTTACTTGATTTTGCTTACTACATTGAGGTATAAGAACTGGGATACTTGGTTTCGCCCAGTCTCTTGAGTTATCTGATTTCGCCTGCCTCCTCAAGGTTGTACTTTATGTATCGAGCTTATTAGTAGCATTTTGTCTGCTCTTTGCTCATACCTCCGAAGTACTTAAAGTATTTGTACTCCTTACATTAAGTTAACTACTGTAATTCGCCTTCCCACTATCATTAAACTTCCAGAATACAAGAAGTTTTGCCTGAAAAGAGTAAAAGTTTACCCCAACTTGGAGTCCCCCAACTTGGAGTAAGTTTTTAACAGTTTTGGTAGCCTTTGGGATTGTATCATCTTCTCCATCACCTTTGTCACCTACTCCTCTGAGTAGAAAAGGTATAGTATCACATACTGCCTACTTTGTTCTTTAGTCAAGCACTCCTGCATCAACCCAAAGTCATTCTCCACCTCCTCGGCCCCTTTTATGACAAATGCTCTCCCTCCATGAGAGCAAGGGATTGATGACTCTATGGAAGTCTCACCTCTGTGATACCATGGCGTTGTTAGTCTATGTTCCTACTATCTGTTGTCTTACATCTACATCCCTTTCTTTATAATTGGTAGATCCGCCTATGTGGCACTATAGCACGCCTCCGAGTCCACCTCTTTTCTAACCGACGCTTTGCTTTTGGGTAGCTAAGCGCCTCTGGACTCATCATCACTTCCTTGCTGCTTTCGACCACCTGCTTCAATAACTCTGTATTCTCCTAGCAGTTCTCTTTGATCGATTGAAAGACAGACTACAACTCTTATGCATGGCCTCCGCCATCTTGTTGTAGGGCTTGTGCCGATTCTATTTTTCTTAGCTTCCTTAGTAGGAGCATACGCTTACTCGACCTTGTCCTCTAACTTATCGAGCTCCCTTAAGTGAATATAAGTACTGGAGCAGTCCAACTCTCTAGTCGCACTAATCATACCTCTGTATGATCAAATCCCCTCCATGGGACTCATTAGTACTTACAATATAACTTCTCTCTCGGTGATACACAGCCCCCATATGCTGATGACCAAGGCTTTCATCCGATACAAGATTCGATGCGCACCTATAGAAGACCCACCGCTGTAGTACCATAGCATTCATTCCTTGAATCCATAGCTCTTCTTTCCATTATATTGTTCATCGAAGTGGAGCTCCCAGTAGCTCTTGATCATACCTTCATATGATCATGTCCCTCACGGGACATCTCCGCATGTGTTGTATTGATGTGAACTATTCCACCACGATCTGTTGCACCATGTCACCTCTTAGTGACATCTCTATTGCATTCAGATTCTTATGTGATGAACTCGAACTACGATCTCTCTATGTGTGGCCTTTGACAATACATCGTAGGGCCTCTGCCATCTCTGATTGCATTCGCTTCTTTGGCAATTCACCTTCGCCCACCCATTCTCGGGTCACCCCTGGACAAAGTATCTCTCTAGGATAGTATGTCACCTAGTAGCTCTAGAAGTCCCCTGACTTCGCTAGGATTGGTGCACTATTGTCTAGTTTCTGGGCCTATATCCCTCTACTAGCACAATCTCCATTGCACACCAATTTCTTAATGACAACTCGAGTGGCAGCACTGTGGCATATTCTTCAAGAGTACTCGCCTTTGTATCCTCTTGCCCTGTGCTAAGATCTGCTGATTCCAACTTCACCTTTGCAAGTTGAATCACCTTAGTTCCTCTATCAAATGCTTTTCTGAGATAAGGTACATATGCCTTGAAGCTCCCTTCGTCTTTGACACCATGCAAAATAAGTCCGCCCCATAAGAATAAAGAACCCATAGAATGACATAATCTCACTCTTGCCTCTGTAAAAGTTCATGTCCTTGACCTCTGTCTAAAGAAAGCTCTGTGCTTCTGCTCCATATTTCTATCTTCTATGTTGACTCCCTTTATGTGGCTTGGATACTTCACTAAGTTCCACCCAAGTTACTCTACCTCTTGATTTGCATTGACTTGATCGTGGCCCTCATGCCCACCATTCTACGGGTCAGCCCTCTATTGAGTTTGATTTTTATATCGACTCTAAGTGTGCCTTTGTATTATGTTACCATTATTGCTCCCCCACTTGATCTTGCAATGCATCCACTAATGCACTACTTCATTCGAGATCATGCAATGACTCATTGCTGCTCGCTCGGTCCATTGAGCTTTGTGGAGATACTGTTTTAAGGTACTCTTCCTTAACATGTGTAGTCTGCTGTACATGATTCTCCCTCTGGAGAACCAAGACCTATCCCTCCTAGATATCTATCTTATTAGAGCAACTTTCCTCTTTGCATTCTTTCTACTGGAAGTTTCAGATATCACTATCACTTTTGGACTACTTTGTCTTGTTAAATAACTTGTGCTTTGTTCTGCCCTCACAAATGCACTTGCTATATTACGTCTTTTTGCCAATATAATCCCCACTGCACCCTTCAAGGTCTAGCAACATGCTAAACTTCTTGTACACTTTAGCCTCCTATGGACGTATCCTTTCTATGGTGAAGAGAAAGTTATAATGCTCCATGGTGTCGAGTTTTGATTACCTTGGGATGGCCACAAATACTCCATCGTCCACATACAAGACCTTGCATAAGTATCAAATTCTTCGAGTTAGCAATTTCTCTCACCTCTGTGAGGTTTACATAACTCTTTTGGTTATTGAGCAACATATTCCACTTTGCACAGTCTTATCTTTTACCAAGTACCTCACTTGCCTTGAGCACCATCAAGTTTGGTTGCCAACATGGAGCTATAACTCAAACTCAGCCATCCCAACCTTTGTGCACTATGTATTCTTCTTAGCTTGTTTATCCTTATGGTGCTTCTCGCGCAAAGGGTTAACTATTCCTCTAAATACCAAACCTAGATGCTCGCTCCTCTGAGTGACTCCTTTCCCTATATCTCAATGTCTGTTTCTCCCAGATAATTGTCTGTGCTGGTTGCCCTCCATACAGCCCAATTAGGTCTCCCATGTTTGTATGATAAGTGTTTCTGTATGTGCTTGACCCGCTCTAATACCACATTATCACGGACTTAGCTAGTTTTGCCTAAGTCGTGCGGCACCTATGTGAGTCCGTTCGCAAGGGTCAGCCTCACTAAAACCTCTTAAGGTCCCTTGAGACCTACAAAAGAGAAAATGGGTTGGAGGAAGCACTTCCCATAGGATCCATAAGCAACAGCTTTAGCAAACACTTCATATAGACAATGCAAATTACAACTATAGACTTTACAAGTTCTAAACGGTTACACACAAAGGATAATGGTCATTATAGACCGAAGTCCCCACAAGTGCCTACATGACACAATTCACATTTATAAGCTTAAATCGGTCATAAAAGCTAACCAAACTAGGGCTGCCAAGCCTACTACAAGCCCACTACTTGTTATATAAAGAATGTAAAAACATGAGTATTACATCAAACACCTTGTTTATATTTTTGTCCGTGACACTTTGATGCGCTCTCGGTGAGCTCCTAACAATATCGATCGAACCTCAGCCAACCTCCAGTGAACTCTCGACGAGCTCCCATTGCGTCGTTTGAACATCGGCCCGATGCTCGAACTTGACTTCGGCCCAACATCTGATTGTAATGCCCTTTTACTTTCACAGTTAATCCTGTATCACATTATTTAACACATAAGTTAGATTATAAAACCCATCAGTTAATTTCATCATCAAAATCCGAGATTTAATAATGACCTTATGTATTACTTGCTTGTTATTTCACCTCTTTTGATGATGACAAAGGGGAAGAAATAGTAAATTGATGACATAAAAATGATACATATAAACCCAAAAAGAATTTCATGAGAAATTTATTTTTATAATAAAGGGAGATAAATGATAAATTGATGACACATGTAGAAAAATGAAAAATGGATATTTCTCCTATTTTTGTTGATAAACAAAGAGGGAGAAATAATTGATGACTTAAGGAAGATAATTTAAACTTAATGTATAATTGATGCATATTTTGATGCATAAATTTAAAATTTATGTTATATATTTTAAAAATTTATGATTTATTATTAGGTGAATTTAATGTTATATCATTGATGATTTGATTTTAAAATTTATATTATTTCAAAATTTAATAAATGGATGTTATGATACTTGAATTCAAGAGTTATTTGTTCTCTTGAATTTAAGTTTTCCTAATTTTGATTATGGCATGGATTTAGATGGAGTAAAGTTTAACTTCCGTCATCAATTGATTGATATCATCAAAAAGGGGTACATTCTTGAATCTTAGAATTTGATAATGAAATCAATTGATGGGTTATTAATCTAACAAGGTTGTTAGAGTTGATTGATGCAGGATTAACTATAACAGATAGAAAATTACAATTAGAGATTTGGCTAAAGTCAAGTCCAAGCATCAGGCCGGAGTGAGGACAATGCGATTGGAAACTCGCTTGGAGTGCGTCGAGAGCTTGTCGAGGGTATCGGGAGCTTGTCGAGGGTATCGGGAGCTTGCCAGGATGGCATAAGTGAGTTCGTCGGAAGAAGACCGAGACTCACTGAAAGATTGTCGGGGGTAGCCGAAAAGCTTATCGAGAGTTGGGAATGTCTTGAAGTAGATTTATTGGCCATGTTGATTATAATTAATTAAGTCATAGTTTGCATCATTAAGGTTGAATCTAATTTGAGTTAGATTTGGAAGAGAACCAAATTAACTCAAATGAGGCTAATCGGATCCACTATGAAGATAGATTGAGCTCAGGTTGAGCTCAATTGGTTGACCTAAAAATTAGTCAACATGAGGTATAAATCGGGATTGGAAAAGTGAAAGGAATAACTTTTTAAGATTGAGCTCAGGTTGAGCTCAATTGGTTGACCTGAAAATTAGTCAACATGAGGTATAAGTCGGGATTGAAAAAGTGAAAGGAATAACTTTTTTAAAATTTTGATGATTGTACTGCCAGTGAGTGGTGGTTGTACCACTGTCGCACAGGTTTTCTAGCAACTATCGGTGGTTGGATCGCCCATACTCTATTTTAAGGGTAGCTTTCAACGACGACGTCTCTAGCGCCGGTGGTTATACCACTCATACTCGATTTTTTCAGGTATGTTTGAATTTTGGCTCTATTCTTCTAAAGCCAAATAGGGTCTATAAATATCTCAAGTTTTCTTGTATTTAGTACAAGCTTTTACATAATTGATTGGGCAAAATTTTTTTAAAAAAAGGGTGTGCTAAAATTGTGCAAAAAAAAGAGGGGGGGGGGATGGGGGGTGTTGTATTTCTTATAAGATGTCTCCCTTATGAGTTGAGATTAAAAATCTTATAAGGGTTTGGTCTTCACCCAAAGAAAATCGGTAGTGGACACTGTTGGGCCTCGACAAAGAGAACTCGGAAGTGGACGTAGGCCAAAAGTTGGGCCGAGCCACTATAAAATTGTGAGTGCTCTTTACTTGTCTTATTTACTACTTTTAATTGTTCTTAATTAGAAAGGCAAGAGTATCATCTTTCAATTATATTTTAAATCATTTACTTATTTGCCTTCAAGTCCAAGAAATGCTTCTAATTTCGGTTTTAATTCTCACGAAAATTTTTCTCTAAAACATAATTTTACACTTGCACTAATTCACCCATGCCCCCCGCCTCCCCCCCTTCTCCCTTCTTAGTGTAAGTTGATCCTAACACAAAATTGTGAGCAGTGCCAGAAACATGCTCACATCCAACACCAACCGATGTTGCCCCTCTCCCCGATTAATTGCTCGTATCCCTTCGCATAGTGGGAAATGGACCTTCTCAGCCCATTTGCATTGGTCTCGGGACAACAAAAGTTTCTAATCATCGGGGTTGATTACTTCACTAAATGGGTCGAAGCCAATCCCCTAGCTTCGATCACGGAGAAACAAGTTGAGGGTTTCATTTGGAAGAACATCATCACAAGGTTCGGCATCCCGAGAACCATAATTACCAACAATGGGACACAGTTCAATACCTTGAAATTCAAGTCTTTCTGCTAAAGTTATCTAAAATAGCTAAAATTTAGCTAGGTCATGCATCCCCAAGTTAATGGCCTAGCCGAAATGACCAACCACGCCATCTTCGAAGGGCTGAAAAGGAGGGTCATCGGAAGAGAGAGGGGGGGGGAGGGGAGGAGGGAGGGAGAAGGAAGTGAGTCAAGTGTTGTATTTCTTATAAGATATCTCCCTTATAAGTTGAGATTAAAAATCTTATAAGGGTTTGGTCTTCACCCAAAGAAGATCGGTAGTGGACACTGTTGGGCCTCGACAAAGAGAACTCGGAAGTGGACGTAGGCTAAAATTTGGGGTCGAGCCACTATAAAATTGTGAGTGCTCTTTACTTGTCTTATTTACTACTTTTAATTATTCTTAATTAGAAAGGCAAGAGCATTATCTTTCAATTATATTTTAAATCATTTACTTGTTTGCCTTCAAGTCCAAGAAATGCTTCTAATTTCGGTTTTGATTCTCACGAAAATTTTTCTCCAAAACATAATTTTACACTTGCACTAATTCACTCGCCCCCCGCCTCCCCCCCTTCTCCCTTCTTAGTATAAGTTGATCCTAACACAAAATTGTGAGCAGTGCCAGAAACATGCTCACATCCAACACCAACCGATGTTGCCCCTCTCCCCAATTAATTGCTCGTGTCCCTTCGCATAGTGGGAAATGGACCTTCTTGACCCATTTGCGTTGGCCTTGGGACAATGAAAGTTTCTAATCATCGGGGTTGATTACTTCACCAAATGGTCGAAGCCAATCCCCTAGCTTCGATCATGGAGAAACAAGTTGAGGGTTTCATTTGGAAGAACATCATCACAAGGTTCGGCATCCCGAGAACCATAATTACCAATAATGGGACACGGTTCAATAACTTGAAATTCAAGTCTTTCTGCCAAAGCTATCTAAAATAGCTAAAATTTAGGTCGGTCATACATCCCCAAGCTAATGGCCTAGCCGAGATGACCAACCACGCCATCTTTGAAGGGCTGAAAAGGAGGGTCATCGAAGCATAAGGCACCTGGGTCGAGGAGCTCCCGAGCATACTATGGACGTCTCGGACGACCCCGAAGACACTGACAGGAGAATCCCCTACAACTCACATTCAGTACTAAGGTCGTCCTGCCACCTGAAGTGTCCCTACTCTTTGGGTCGAGCACCTTGAAGAAAAAACCTTGGGACTAGGCTTGAGGGAGAACCTCCACCTCATTGAAGAGCCAAGGGCTGAGGTATATTTGCGAACCCTCGCATATTAGAATGCTATCGCCTAACTCTATAATCAAAAAGTTCAACCACGACGAGTCAGTGATGGTGACCTAGTCCTAAAAAAAGTCGAGGTCAACGATCCGAGATGCACCCGAGGTAAGCTAGCCCCGAATTAGGAGGGACTGTACTGAGTTATCCGTACCATCCGAGATGGTACTAATATTTTGGCAGTAATGAATGGCTGAGCGCTACCTCACACATGGCACATCTCAAACCTAAAAAAATTTTATGCCTGAAGTGTCAGACTAGGGTCGATTGAGCAATTAGGGAAAGTGAATTCACAATACAAGGCGAGTAGAGAGACGACCAAAATTTGTATTGCTCCAATTCATGTTTTACATTGAGGTCGAGCGACCGACCACAGTTTAGATAAACTCAAGCAAAAGCAAAAATACAACTTGTATTAATTTAAAAGGGGTTACATAGCTGACTGGGTAACCAACAACATTCAAAATTGTCACCCGACCAAAAAAATGACGTAATCCTCAAGTGGAGTGCTATCGTTAAAAGGTTGGCTCACCTCTATCCGAACATTCGCATCCTCGAGTTGTTCAGCGAAGAGGACCTCCTCGACAAACATGTCTGGGTATTTGGCTCGGAAGCGTTCTAGTGCTACCTGGTACCCAAGCTCGTAAGTAACTTGCTCTATCTTCTCCAGCCCGGATTGGAAACCTCGAGACGCTTTATGGTCGGTGATAGCTTTGTTGCCTCTTGTCTTTAGCTTGGACCGTAGCACCTTGGCGCCCTGAGTCAGCAACAGCACTTCATCCTGGAGCCAACACTGAAAATCTCGAAGATCTCTCAGTTCAACACGGGCGAAGTCGACTGCCTATTCATGATCCCTACAGCATTGCTTGGAATCCCTAAGTGCATCCTTGAGCCACTCCACCTCAACACTCAAATCGGTGGCTCGCTTCTCAGTGGCTACCAATGCTTCCAGGCCCACACCCGACTTAAGCTCTCTATTCTCAACTCAAAGCATCGAGTTCCTCTCAATTAGCAGGCCCTGCATCATGCACGTGATTAATCAAAGCGCCAGCAAAATGGAGTCCCTACCAAGGATAGAAAGATAAGTTTAGAAGAACAGGAAGAGGTGATGAACCGAGTTGAGACATCTTAAAAATTGCTTACCCAAACGACCGACTTGGTGGCTCAGTCCATCAGCTCCTCAGAGACCACTCATATAGTTGTTTCGTGAGAGATGGATGCACCTGAGGGCCCCTCCATGAACTGGACGGATGAACTTGAAGAAAAGGAAAATGAAGAATTATGAGAAGTCATCCCGACCTACTGGAGAAATGACTGAGGGGTAAAACAAATGAAGGGACTGAGGACAAGAGTTGAAAGCAGAAGACCAAAGGAGAAGATGCAAAAACAAAAGCCCATGTAGGCTTTGGAGGGGTATTTCTATGAGACTCCATCCCCGGACAATGCTTCAACTACCCAAAGCGTATGATAGCCCACTACCGATGCCTCAAACACTGCACCCTCATTAATGGCCCAAACGAAAAAAAAGAACCCCTTGAACACATGTCACACACCCACTATGCACCCCGTGGCCATAAGATCCCAACGTCAAGCAATAAATTGTGATGTACGCCGAGGTGATCCCGGTGCTAGATGGGAGATCTCACCCGACACCCCTGACTGACCAACACAATAATTTGACATAGCATACACGACAAAGCCTCATGCACCAGCGACACAAGGAAATCAAGGCATCTTTTTGTTGACTTTGAGCTCGGGATACAACACCACCCTTAGCCAAAGACCAAAGCCGTCGAACATGCTTCTAATCCCGAACAATTTCAAATTGGCTTCTAGTCCCAATCAATTTCAAATAGGATTCTAGTCCCGATCAATTTCAAATGGGCTTTTAGTCCTGACCAGATCAGAACAGGCTCCCAGTCCCAATCAACTCCAAATGGGCTTTTAGTCTTGATCAGGTCCAAACAGACTCTTAGTCCCTTTCAAACGGGCTTCTAGTCTCAATTAGTTTCAAATGGGCTTCTAGACCTGAAGACTAATTTTAATTGGGCACTCAGTCCCGATCAGTTTCAAATGGACTTTCAATCCCAACCAGTTTTAAATAGGCTCTCAGTCCCAAACAATTTCAAATGAGCTTCTAGTCCTGACTAGATCAGAACAGGTTCTTAATCTCGATCAACTCCAAATGGGCTTTCAGTCCTGATCAGGCCCAAATGGGCTCTCGATCCTAATCAATTTCGAATGGGCTTTTAGTCCCGATCAATTTAGAACATGACTTCATTCTCGATCAGTTCCAAAAGGGCTTTCAATCCTGACTAGCTCCAGTAGGCTTTCAACCCTGACCAACCTCAAACAGGTCTCCAACCTAGACCAGCCACCATGAACTCCCGGTCCCGAACAACTTCCTCGGACATCAACCCTTCGGCCCATGGCAATATCTAAACCGACGAGGTTATGTGATAGGACTCCAATAGGGTTGAGTCCTAATCTCCCTAGAAGTAGTTAATAAAACCCTGCTAGATTGTAATAAAGTCACTCCTACCTTATAAAGGAGTATGAATATGATTTAGATTAGCCCTTAGGGCTTAGTGGCCGCTGCCCCCCTTACTGGGTTGGTAGGCTAGGGTTTCCCACCCCTAGGGCCAGTGTTTGGATCCCTATATAAGCATGTGGCCTCCACCTCTTTTTAATCAAGCAATTATCAATTTTCTTTCAGCCTTGTGCCAAGTCTAGGATGGAGGAACCCCTACAACATTCCAAGGGTTGATCCCCCTCAAGGATCAAAATCTATATAGCTCCTTCTAGGGTTCTATCATCTAGTATAAGAGCAGCGATCTTGGTGCCCCTATAGCTATCTCAGCCGCCTCCACCTTCCCAAGAAATTTCCATAATTACTTTTGACATTGCCTCCACCGTTGCCCTCTAAGCCGCAGATCCATCAATCTGCTTCCTTCCTCTGCATCAATATCAAAAGATCTAGTTAGAGATCCTTACGTCATAACATCAATGGGTTTATTCAAAGCCAAATTTGAGGCTTTCGAGATGCATATAGATGCTAGACTACGCGTTCTCATCGAACCCAAGAAGATCACAATGTGATACAAATTTAAATTATAAAAAGAACCCATCAGAGATAAGAAATGAAGTTAAGATATGACAGCCCTACACCTCGATGACATCAACCTCCTTTGTATAACTTCAAGAAGGGCACCTCAATCAAGATACTCAGAGCATGAGAGCAACATCCCAATCAACAGCATATAAACCTTCAGCACCAATTGATTGCAAGAATCATAATGAAGAACTAACGATGATCCGTCAAACCTCTACCATCCAAGAGTACCAAACCAAGTTTGAAAGGTTATCTAATTAAACTTATGATTAGTCTGAAAAGTAGATATTGAGGACTTTTATTGAGGGCTTGAAGCAGGAGATCCGCCAAGAAATTAAAGCACGACAGTCATACACACTTAAGGTAGCCATCTTCTTTACACGACATCAAGAGGAGAGGTTGAATTATAAAGCCCAGAGGACTAGGGTCACTCTCCGACCAGCGACACTAAAACTTTCACCTCCCCCTACTATCAGCTTATCTCCTCAATCAAAGAAACTAATAAGAGAAGACTTTCATGATAGATCGACAAATGAACCCAAACTTGAAGATACGATTCTCGAGCCCAAGGAGAAGGATACATCACAATTGGCCACCTGCATGGTCCCTACCTTAGCCGGCTACACCAACCTACCAAACTTGAAGATCGAATGATTTCTCGAGTAGCAGTCTGTCATCGTTCTCATCGACGTCGGGAGCACACACAACTTCATGAGTAGTAAGGTTGCTGCCCAGTTAATGCTCCAAAAAAAATATTACAACGGGTTCGAAGTTAAGGTAGCTAACGGCTAAATTCTAAAGTGCAACCAGAAGTACCCACGGGTTAAACTGAGCCTACAGGAGCAAGACATAGTTATCGATTTTTTCCTCCTCCCTCTTGATGATTTTGATATAGTGCTTGGCATTGATTGATTGTCCATGATTGGAGATATTTTTAGAATTTCTCGAAGCTAACTATAAATTTTTTCAGAAAAGGAAAGCAAGTGATTCTACGAAGGAGCCCAGTGACTACAACCACAACACCACACTTGGAGAGGGTACCAAAAGAAGAGTGCAGTAGTTTTTCAATTCAAATTTAAGAGTTTCATAAGATTGAAGATAAAAAACACCTCCCACAGGTTGCTGAATTTTTTGGCATCTCCAGCCAACCGAGCTGACTACCTCCTCTGAAGCTGGCCAACCCCCCTATGCTGAATAGGCCGAAACTTCTACCAAATGTTGCTCGACCAGATTGCTTCATATAACCTCAGAAGGTTGAAGATAAAAGGGTTGTCCAAAAGATAACAGAGACATGGATTATTTGGCCATACTTATTTCCTACTACGACATGTCCTTGTATCATTTTTCTCGGAGATAAGCTACTTCTAAAGTGTTACATCTTATTGAAGTCACCATGGTTGCTGATGCAACACTTCCAGATCTCAAGTGACTTCCACGAGTTTCCCCAGGATTAGACCATGATGCTTAAAGACTTCCTTGATAATGACCTATAGTGGCGAAATCAGAAAAGGGGAATGATTATTCGTAGGACTCAATGAAGCATGAACATCATCCCTCTCAGTATAAAGAAAGATACACCACCTTGGTTGAATGGAACTATAGCCCTCACGACCACGATGTCGTCTACGCCAAATCGTGGTCAGATGTTTATTATTGGAGCAGACACATTCAGAGTGGAGGTCAGCGCCATCCTCATGCAAGATGGTCAACAGCACGAAGAAATGAAAATGGGCCCCAAAAAATCACTACTCCTATCCACCTTAGACTCAGATTGAGCTTACACCACTAAAGATTTTATCATAAGACAGTCCTCACTCCAAAAGAAGGTAAACTACTATTACATAACAACCACATGGCAGCCTATGTAAGGAATAAACTTCCCCCTAACAAACGCCGGAGCAGAAGAAAGTTTCCTGAGAAAGATCAAGTCCCCCTTCATCTCCAACTCCACCAGTACAAAATTCAAGCCTCAAGAAAGTGGTCTCCCTATTTCTTTGGGCCTTGCAAAATTGGGGATCACATTGGGGCCCTAACTTGGAGATCAGATCCATGCACTATATCAAAATTATAGTTAACCCTCCAAGTATCCCACCTCAAATGGAAATTTAAAGATGACGACTCAGCTTAAGTTCTTCCAATTGACACCTAAGCTGATAAGGAGTTGAAGACCGGTTCCTTGAGTTTATAGAACTTCAGCCTTGAGGACAAGGCTGATTTTAATAGGGCGGGTTTGATAGGACTCCAATAGGGTTAAGTCCTAATCTCCCTAGAAGTAGTCGATAAAACCTTACTAGATTGTAATAAAGTCACTCCTACCTTATAAAGGAGTATGACTAGGGTTTAGATTAGCCCTTAGGGTTTAGTGGTCGTCGCCCCCCTTATTGGGTTAGTAGGATAGGGTTTCCCCCTACTTAGGTCAGCTATAGAGCTAACTTAATTGCCACCTATTCCTTCTAAGGCGGATAGGCTATAAAAGGGGTAAAAGGATCATTTTTGTTAGGCAAGCACCCCCTAGGGCTAGGTTTAGAGCCCTCTATAAGAATGTAACCTCTACCTCTTTTTAAGCAAGCAAGTATCAATTTTATTTCAGCCTTGTGTCGAGTCTTCGAGGGAGGAAGCCCTACAGCGTTCCAAGGGTTGATCCCCTCAATAATCAAAATCTATAAATTTCCTTCTAGGGTTATATCATTATGCTAGCTACAATATAGCAAGTGTGTGTTAATCTAAACTACAGCATAACGATAAAGTCCTACCAGAGCTCCTCCCCGAGAAACTCCATCGAGCACACCACGTAAGCCCGAGGACCACGTCAACTCAACCTATTAGCATAGACACATCAGCCCGAGGACTACGTCGATAGTTACCTCGACAAGCGTAGGCATCCCTTTATGTAACTTCGTCCATTTATAGGGTTGTACTCCCAATCAGCGGCCTCGCCGAATGAGATCCCAGGAATCGACGAAAGCAGGCTATAATGCAGAGCCGTAATAACAGGTTAGCCGAAGGTATCATGCCCATTAAACACCTCGGTACGACCTCACTTCACTCCATAGGTATAAATACCCCCACTGTAGTCCACAAGGGGGGACTCCGAGAATTTTTCCTCTAAACCCTCGGGACCCTTTGAGTCTCAACCTCCAATTTCTACTCCTGAAGGACTGACTTAGTCATTGGAGAGGCCATGTTAGGCACATATCATCCTGACGAAGGCCTTCTTGCAGGTCCCGATTACGAGCTAAAGCTAACTAGTTGTCCTTGTCCCAAAGGATTGCAACGGAGCAAACCCTAGCAACTTTGATAAGCTTACCCGAGTTTCCTGGTCCAGCTCGGATGATCCTGTGCACGTGGGCTGAACCATGTCATGTTGACTCCTCGTCTCTGACCTAAAATCCAGTAAGAGAATGATAGGGCAAATATTGGGCCTGTTGGCTCAATCCGACCACGTCAGCTCAAGGACCACATCGGCTCAACTTATTAGTATAGACATGTTAGCCTGAGGACCATATCGACAACCACCTCGGTAAGCATAGGCAGCCCTTTACATAACATCGTCCATCCAGAGGGTCATACCCCTGGTCGATGGCCTCGCCGAATGAGATCTTGGAAACTGACGAAAGTAGGCTATAGCACAGAGTCATACCTACAAGTCAGTTGAAGTTGTCTCACCCATTAAACACCTTGGTACGACCTCACTTAACTCCACAGGTATAAATACCCCCATTGTAGTCCAAGGGGGGGACTACAAGAATTTCTCCTCTAAACCCTCAGGACCCTTTGAGTCTCGACCTCTAATTTTCACTCACAAATGACTAACTTAGTCATCGGAGAGACCATATCAGGCACACACGATCCCGATGAGGACTTTCTTGTAGGTCCCGATCGGGAGCCGAAGCTGACCATTTGTCCTCGACCCGAAAGACTACAACGGAGCGAACCCTAGTAGCTTCACTAAGCCTCCCTGAGTTTTGGTGCAAGATGATCCTATGCACACGGGCTGAACCATGTCGTATTGACTCCTCATCCATTACAAAAAATTCAGTATTAATTACTATGTCATATTTGTGATGTAAAAGAAGAGGGGATCGATCATTGCCCCTCAATTGCTCCTTTTGAATTGAGAATAAACATTTAGATAACTTTGCCATGATTTAGAAAATTTTAATATCTACGACGAGGCTAGATTTTTTATGTTCATCAAAGGTAGAAGACTGGAGTTGACCCTTTGTCTCCTCTCTGGAATTACAGTACCATAAACTTCCAAGAAAATTTTGACAGTTTCTATTAAGTCGGAGGGATTTGTGGGTGGTCGAAGGACTATGGGAACTAAAGATGAGTCTTCTAATTGAAGAAGTATTCAAAACAAAGAGGATATTAAGAATGCATTCGATGGAATCCTCCTTTGATGAGCTCAAACTCTAAAACATTCAGAAGCAAGAATGGAAAGATGATGAAACTTCAGAGTGTCCAGAAATCTCATTTACCATGACAGGAGATCCTTTTTAAATACCAAGAGAATAATTGTCATATGTCGTCAGTAAAAAAATTTACAGGTTTTTTTTTATTTTGATAAAGATTTTATCATTTTAATTTAGTAATGATGTGTCATGTCAGTGGAGTGGCTTCATCTACCTGATGACAGATGTTCTAATAGTATTAACTGGATTGGCTTCGTTTCGCTACTGAGTAGAGAGATTGGTGGATCTTAATGGTATATACCGAGTTAGATTGGGCTTAAAAATTGTGACTAATAAAAATTGAAACTAGATCTTCCATTGTGTTGAGTGTTTTATCTGAAAATTTATTCATCTTATTGCACAGTATTATGTAATGACTTATATATTCTTTAATATTAATATAATATTTTTTTTCAAAGATGTAGAAGCTATATTACTTTGAAAAAATAACGACTACAGCCATTGCCCGTATCCAAGGTAATCAAACAAATAAAATTATGAGGAAGTCAGCTCTCGAAACATTATCCGCCTTATGAATCCTAGCATAGTTTACTAGCCAAATTGTTAGGTGGTCTCCTCCATAATAACATGCATCATCTTAAGCTCATCAAATAAAGTTAGAATATTTAAAATATTTCTGATGAGATTCCTTAAATGTAATGTTATGATGGCTCTAGCATTGGTTGATAAGTAATCCAGTAGCTAAATATTCTATCTCTAACAAGATCCTTCACACTATATAAACTCTCTTTTATTGTAATTGCTTCATTGAAAGCAACTTGCAAACAAAAAAAATTAGTATTACTGTTTATGAGGAGAAAACTGTTAGCATAAATTTATAATATTTGTTATGTGAAAAAATTTTAATGTCAGAATCTAAAATTAAATAATAATAAATCTAAAAGGTTATTATGATGTATATTTTTTGATACTGTTATGCAAAAACAAATTTCATCTGATCTACGAGCGTATTATTATTGGATTCGAGATCTTCGACAATGTCAATATGTAAGGAGAACTAGACTTACATTCTCTTCTCTTCTTATCCTTTCATAGGATTATTATGATGAATGGTTTCAAGAACATAAAAACATAACAGAGGAACTATAATTTTTTAATGATTAGTTCACATGACTAAGGAAAATAGAGAGAAAAATTATACTCTCAACTATGTCATGTGTTTTTGTCATTCTTATAATCTTTCTTTTATTCTTATTATCGTTAATATATCCCTAAAAGGTCCTATCTATTTAGAGGGGAGAGCAGAGGGTGTAGAATAGGTAATTATGAGAGTTCCTCCCATCAAGAAATTCTCTTAAAGAATCCTACTTTAATTAGACTTCATCTCTATTGGTCAATAACCATAATCAGAATCCAATTATATATATAATATATATTATTTAATTAAATAGGGTCATATAATCTAATATTCTCTTACTTGACCCATTAATTTAGTAAAATATAAAAGGATTTAAAATCAAAAATAAATAAAATTTATTTGAAAATATATTCTGAAATTTTAAAAATTATTCACATGTGCATGAATTTTAAGATAGGCTGATAAGTCCAATAAATATAATAATACTACATTTAGTCTAACTAGCAATGTGGGTCATAACGATTACATATTATCAATGTTATACTTTCTTCTATGTACTACAATATTATTAGTCTTTCCTAATATAGTCCAAAATGACCCATACAATTTATCTTATCAAGATAATCCTATCATCACATTCAACTATGATATACATTCATAAATGTGAACAGGATAATAGAAATAAATAATAAGTACATAAGCAAAAATGTCAATTATAATAGCCACTCAAATATGCATCACTATGTCTTTTATGGGTTACTCATAAACCCAATTACAAGAATATATTTATTTAAAACACTTTTAGTTGTAAGTCCTAAGTGAATGGATTAGCAATCAAAACAATAGAACTCATTTTTTCTAATCCTCAAGTACTTTATACCATAATGCATAGAGATGTAATAGTCCTTGTCATTCTTAGAGAAGAAAACTACTATAATATATTATAAAATATCTTCAACGACCTAGTAACTGAGACTGACCACACCAAGTCTTGAAATAAAATTTTACAATCATAAATTTAATTAGACCTCAAGCATGTCACAAAATCAAATTTTATTATTAATAATATAATAAATTACCTCTTTGATTGATATAGATATTAAGTAATTTATAAAATCAACACTTAAAAATTATCATCATTTCATGTTAATATAATTACATACATATGAGCATATAATTGTCCCTTCCATATATCTTATTACTTTTCTTTTAGTTCTTTTAATTTTTTCACTTTTGGGTAACTCAAATATTTACCCAATATTTTAACTGTAAACTTGATATATGTTCCAACAAAGGTTTGAGCATAGACTTTTAATTGCATATAAAAAATATTTTTTTATCTAATTCTTTTCAAGTCATTGTAAAGCACCTGTTTTGATTAAAATTTTATTTTTATAATTTACGAAATAAAATTATATATTAAACTTTTTCAAGACTTAGTCAATATAGTCTTTCTGATATAGTCTTAATAATCATTGAGATCTATCACTAATATCTTAATACTAATAACATAAGATGTCTCATTCATATCAATCATCGTAAATCAACAATATATTTGGCAATACAAAATATTATCCACATATAAGATTAATATAATAAACTTACTCTCACTGATCTTCGAATATAAATATTAATCAATAGTTATTTTCTTAAATATGAAGGAATCAATGATATCAAGAAATGTTATATATCATTATTTAGAAGTTTACTTAAGGTCATAAATGAATTCTTGAATTTGCATACTAAATTTTATATTTCTTACATTTTCTCTAAGAATCATTCAGAGTAACCCATATAAAGCTAGATCTCTAATCAGAAAAACTATTTTCACATCCTTATGGTGTAACTCAAACTCATAATGAATCACCAATGTCATGACGATTCTTAATTAGTTCATTTAAAACTAAACATCTTATTATGATCAATACATTTTTTTATGAGTAAAACTTTTAATCATAAGTCTGACCATTAATCATTCAATATTATTCTTGAATCACATTTATATAACAGACTCTTCTATAATTATCGGACAATTCGATGAATTAACACCATGATGGTTACTTATTTTAACTCTTCTTTCATTGCATCATATTACTTTTTCAGAATCAATACTTTTTATGACTTGTCAAAATATTGAGGGATTCCTTTTGATTCCTATATTATAATATTATTCTTATAGATATATCATATAATAATTAAAAATGACATAATTTTATTCCCTTTGAGATATTCTAAAAACTGTCAATTATGGTTGTTCTATAGGACTATTAACATTGATATTAATATTGTGTGGGAGTTCTTTATTTTGTTATTTATCTTTATCAAATCATTCAATGATTTGAGTAACAATAATCTCTCGAATAATAAAGGAGTATCAAAATTTTATCTCCTTGATATCAAAATTAAATTTTAAGATTTTCATTCTCACTAATTCACTATTTTATATAAAGATTATATTATCAGATTTAACTATCCCGGTACTGTGAATAAGGCAATAAGAAATGTACCCCTTTAAACTTTTCTAGATAAACCATAAAATATCTAAAAATAATTATTAAATTTAAGTTTTTTTATATGAATTGAAGATCTTTATCTCTACAGGACAATCCCAAATATATAAATATCTTAAGTTGGGTTTTATATTAATACATTACTTAAAAGAAGTTGATAGAACTTATGTACTAGGAATCCTATTTAAGATATAGATGATTGTCCTTAGAGCTTCTTCTCACATAAGTTTAGGTATAAAAAATAATTCATTATGCTCGTAATAATATTTATAAGAGTACAAATATCTTTCAGCAATCATATTCTATTGTGACACATCTAGTAAATCATACTAAATACATATACTCTACTTTTTTAAGAATCTAGCAAATTATGAATGAGTTCATCATAGATACCATAAAATTTATCACCCCTGCCAGATATGATAATCTTGATTTTTCTATCTAATTATCTCTTGACCTCATTTATGTACACTTCAAGAGTATCAACGACATACCTTACATAAATTAGATATATATAATCATATCTCGCAAGTTATCTATAATGTTTCTTTAATAAGATAGAAACATATAAGCATAATCCCAAGGAGTTTACTATATTTTATTTTAATATTTAATTATGGGATCATTATAAACTCAAGATTCAAATTAATTTCATATAAACTATCATATATGATTTCAAAATTAACTTTTATTGAATCATACTAATTTTACAATCACTAGAAAGAGAAATAATATTCCAACAATTCTATATAAAGAACTCAAATTCCCAGAATTATAAGAATATAGCATGTATCTTCGAGATTCATCAAATGTATCATCTCTAGGCATAGGCAATAAATACAAATTATTATCGCTTTCGCTTTAAGATGAGATTCCCTATAACGATAAATATTTTATTCTCTTTTGGTTTTTCAGGTTAAAATGGATCTATATTATTGGTAACATATGTTAAAGCATCAAAATTAATCCACTAAGTATTAGATAATAATTTTTATAATATTTGGTTTCAACTATAAAAGGTCAGACTTATACTTTTTTTACTTTCAAACCAAATCTTATAGTTCTTCTTTACATAACTTTAATTACTATAGAAGTTGTACTTTATTATGAAGAATTTATTTTTATGAGTTTATATAGTATATACAAACCTAGATGACTTTCGCTTCAACTTTCTTTTATTATTACCCACTCCTTGAGTAGTACCCAAAATATTATTATTTTTTTATTTTAATTTTAATTTTTTATATACATATATACTAGTCAACTCATTTAAGTTTTATTTATCCTTAATTAAATTTAAAAAATGAGTCAAACTAAGAACAAAAATAATAAATTATGAGAAATGACTTAATTATAATCATGCTCAATGTTCTTCAGTTTACAGCTTTGTCAACTATATTGAAGATATGATCTTAAATTCCTCAAATACTATCTTTTTTAGTCAGTACTTTCATCAAGGTGTCAACTAATAACTTATCAGTAAATTGATCTTGAATATTCTTATGCACTAGTTGTAACTTGTATTAAAGTCTAAATATTATTAGCAACTATCATAACATTGAGTCTTTTAAACATTTTCAAATTAGTTATCTCAATTATTTATTCCATGAAACTTTAAATAGTCAAGTTTGTGTTCATTTTCAATTAATATGATCAAAGTCTAACTCACTCAATACAAATTTATATTATAATAATATAATACTTTGAATACAATTATTTATGTAATATAATAAAGGAATTACCATTATAATAAAGAAAGTACCACTATAATAATATAATACTTTAGGTTTTTAATAAATATTGAACTAGTGATGTTATCTCTATTTCACCTTTGGGTGAAATACTGACATATCTAGTGTTTATATAAAATTATTTATGGATGACTGATATCATCCTTATGGAATAGTGTTGTTATAATTGGTATACAATCCTAAACTACAAGGATATCCAAAATAGTATCATCTTATCCTATCACATAATTATTCAAAATATATTTTCCTTTAAGATAATATAAATCTCCTAATTATGTGTGTCATTATGAATATCATTTTCTTTATGCTATTTAGGACCAATCCCATAATGTATTTTAACAGATTATTGGTCAAGATCATTTTGGTGGCTACAGGATCAATACAAGTATATAAAATATAGTACAAAATATCTTATAAATGATAAGACATTTATTATAATTTATATCTCATAAGTCAACCATTTCAGACTACTTTGACAGCTATTAGTGAGATAAAACTTAGAGAGATAAATTACAAATAATGTTTACCAAGTTTTTTATCTAATTTATATTGAAATAGTTTAATAATAGAATAACAATCATAATAATTATTGAATATTGATCAGCATAAAAAAACTTATGTAATAACTGAAATCATGATGACACATAAATTATGAAAGGCCTTTATATGAAAGATAAATATTATTTCATAATTTCAAATATATACATATGAATAACCAAATAAATATCTAAAAAAATCATCAAAGAACCATTATACTAGTAAATCTTATTTAATTGGGTAAGCCTAAAATTGGGTTAAGTATCAACCCAATTAAGTCAGTCAATGAAAATTAATCAAAATTAAAATTGATCAAAATTTTTTAAATCATATTGATCAATTTTATAATCAAAGATATTGATTAGAATTTCTAAATTTCATAGGAATAAAATTGTAATTTTATTGATAGGACATAAGCTAGAATCACAAGATTCATAAAGGGCAGAACTATCAAAATAATATGTAAGAAAATTTTCATTTTATAAAGGGAATTAACGAAAAGTAAATAAAAGGATAGACTCTAAAATTCTTGAATTACATAAGGGTAAAAATGTCCCTTTACAAACAAGAACCCTAATCCATGTGTGCGGTCGCCACCTCTACCACCGGAGGCAGTCGCCTCTACACGGGCGCACGACCACCGCCTATGCGTGATTGCTGCCACGTGTACATCACCTAGGTGCGGTCTCTACCTATAGGCATCGCTAGTGCCCACACCACCTCTGTGCACAAGCGATCGTGCGAGAGGTTGGCGCTTGTGCGACTGCCACTAGTGCGGTTGTGGCCTGCGTAATCTTTGCCCATGCACGACCACAATGTGTGGCTTCTGCTTGCATGCGCCTATTGCTATGCAACGGTGCTACCACCAAGGTGCAGCCTGCTTCTCACGAGCGATCGCGATGTGCAGCTGTTGCCTATGTGCAACCATTGTTATGCAATAGTACTGTTGCAATCGATGCTATAATGTAGTGTTGCAACTATTACAAGCAATAGTGATGTTGTTGCAGCCATCATCCCTAGTGCCACTGTACAGCCATTGTCGACAATTGAACAAATGATCAACAAAGATCATTGCCCTCAATAACACCAACAAAAAATAACAAATCCATCGATTGGACACAAAAACTATACATCCCCTGCAAGTAAGCGATAGGATAGATTGGATAGGAAAATAGATCGATAGTATCGATGAATCATTCATGCATAAATAAAAATTGATTGGCATCTTCTTGTGAATAAAAGCTGCTAACAAATAGATCCAATGCTCTTATATTAATTGTTAGCATAAAATCTATAATATACTATCTGTCATGTAGAAACACTTTAATGTTAGAATCTAAAATCAAATAATAATAGATCTAAAATATTATTATGTTATGTACATTTGATTATGCTATTCATAAAAAACCTTAATCTGATCTATGAGTGCACCATCGTCAGATTCAAGATCTTCGATAATGTCAATATGTAAGGAGAACTAGACTCACCTTCTTCTCTTTTCCTATCATTTAATAGGACCACCATGATCGATGGTTTCAATAACATAAAAGCATGAGAGAGGAAATATAATCTCTGGATGATTGATTCTGGTGACTAAGGAAGATGAAGAAAAGACATGTAATCTCTCAACTATGTCATGTATAACGGTGACTAAGGAAGATGAAGAAAAGACATGTAATCTCTCAACTATGTCATGTATAACTGTTATTCCCATAATCTTTCATTTGTCCTTGTTATCATTTTTATGTCCCTAAGAGATATTATCTATTTATATATGAGAGTAGAAGGTCTAGAATAAGTAATTATGAGAGTTCATTACACTAACGGCGTCTCCTAAGGAATCCTGAACTTGATCTATATTAACCAATAATCATAATTAGAATCCAATCATATTCATAATATAGCTTACATAATTAAATATAATCATATAATCTAACAAAAAAACCACTCTTACTTGCTTAGTTGAACTTATGTCACCCTAGAATTTATTGAACTCATAAGAAGGACACTCTTTCTTGCTCATCAAAATCTTCTTTATCCATAAAATCTCACTAGTAAGATATAGTAGTGTAAATAAAACTTTTAGATGTATGTTTGTTATTCGAGAATTCAACATATACTTAACCCTCCAAACGTGCCATAAATTAAATGTAATAAAAGCTCTAGGACCACAGACTTTTTACTAGGAAGAACATCCCTCTCGTTGAGCCAATTGTCTTGTTCCCATAATACAAAGAATTTTAATTGAGTGCTCAAAACAATTTCAGAAAACAACCGTGCAAATGGCGCAAAAGGGCAATTGAAAGATAAGTGACCGATAGACTCATTAAGATTCTCACATAAACGATATGACGACTCCATTTTGAAACCCAAGTTAGTCAATCTGTCGACCGTGCAAAGTCGACGGTGTAATTGTTCTCAACAAAGGAGTTGGACGCTAAGAGCAACCGATAATATACATATATATATGTATACTCCTTCACGGAGAAGCTTTCAAATTCAACTATCAGCATATAATGAGGAAAGAAACCTCAAGTTTAAGGAGCGTCTCAGTAAGCATAGGTCAAATCAAGCAAGGATGTATTTTTCAATATGAATAAATTATAGACATACAAATGATCATTTAATAAACTAATATTAAATAAAAATATATCTCAAGCAAATGTGCACGTCAAAAAATCTAATTATCTAAATATTAAGTAAGCTCCCTTTCCCAACAAGCCGGTTGCTCTGTGCAAAACCTTCAATTAAATTAAATTTCTGACTAATACATGAAATAGTCGACGAGGGAGGGGGAGGCGTCCCAACTTTTTGCCCGCGGGGAAGGGGCGGGGGTGGGGTTTGGGATTTGGTTCATGATGATTGGTTAACACTTCACTGAAGGAGCTCTTCCGCAAAAGTTCCTTCCCCCGATGAAACGAACCCGCGCTTGGATCCGCCAACTCCCAACGCCTATTTGCCTTGGGTCCGGTCCCTCTTTGAGCATTTTTCATCTTTCACCACCCGTTTCAAAAAAACACGCGCCTTTTCTACCTGCGTAACCATTGGATATAAAATGTGGGTTCGGAACTAGTTGTTGTTGCGGGTAAACGACTTCCGGCAAACAAACTCAAAAGATTATTATTATAGCTCTTTTTCTGGCTGACATGGCAGCCTAAGGCACCTGTGGACGAAGCTGCTTGCTGTTCGTCGATGGACAGCAGATCAAAACACAAGCGATGGCTAGTTTTGCCGTGCGTGACCGCAGTATGGCTTTCCCGTAATTCGCGAATGATGCGATGATGCGGGTGGCACCTACAAAAGGATTCGTCGCTTGGACTCGGCGTGATGCAAGCGACAGACGGCGAGGTCGCGGGCGCACACCACTTTGCGAGAGTTTTCTTCCTCGCTCGAAATCTCTCTTGGCTGGCGATTTCGAGGGCGGCAGAGAGCGATGAGGATTCGAAAGCAAGCCTCCAAGATGTTGATGATCCCTCGGCCTCCTCCTCCTCCTCCTGCTTCCACCTCTGTGCTTCATCCGCCGCCATCGCATGAGGTAATTCATCGAATGCACAGTCCCATCTCTGTTCTCGATCTGTATCGGCATCGTTTCACTCTACTCGCCCTCTTCGATATTCTGGTCCTATATCTCCTCGCACCCTGTGTTCTTTTCTTGAAAACGGGATGACTTCCACTTTGCATTTCATAGTCTATTTTGTTCTGGTTTTCCGATCGTGCACTGAACACTTGGAGAAATCCCCAGTCGGTCTCGCTGTTCGAAGTTTGATCTGATCAACATTTGCTTTTAAGCAGCTGATAGGATCAAAGCAAGCGGCACAGAAGACGGATCTGACGGGAAACGAGACTCCGATGGAGCCTCAGATTTGGTACTTGAACTAAACCGACCTTGTTCTTGTATTTCCTTTAGGGTTTTGTTGCGTCGTATCAGATGATCATAATGTCATACTCACCCTTGTCCTTGAGTAAGAGAACAAACTGTCGAACATCTCATGATAGGACTCCGCTATTTCTGGTAGCATGATGGAGCCACCGAAATCAGAATCCGACGCGGAGGTCGAGGCCGGGAACGCGAAGGAGAAGAGGACCTCGGTCGCGCAGATCACTTGCAAGAGGAGCGACGGGAAGGGGTGGCAGTGCAAGCGGGTGGCGGCGGAAGGGAGCTCACTCTGCGACCACCACCTTTCTATGTGGCGGGCACGCAGCTCCTCGGCCTCCGGCAACATAGAGATGAACGCAGCGAAGAGGGCACGGAAGAAGAGGAAGGAGGCGGAGAGTGAAACCGTGGCGGATGGACGGGTTCAAACCGGTGAAAGCGAGACGTGGACCGGCGGAGGAAGGTTTGGACGGTCCTGATCGAGAAGGTGTCCCCTTCGATACCTATTGAGAGTGGCCTCACTTGGCTTAACACTGTCACTCGTCTCTTTCTAGATTAGCCATAGGGAGGTCCGGGGAAGTCGTAGTATCACCCTGAAGAGAAGTCGTATTACATACAATATATTGCTGAAATGTCGAAGCGAAAATGAAATATGGAAAAGAATATAGCTCACACAAACATGTGCAACATGCAAGGACCGACCTACCACCAAGTGAGCCATGATAGACTCTGTTTTGAGGGTGAACGTTAGCCTCAATTCAGGCAACAGCGGCAATTACCCGGGTGCTGGACGGATGAAATTTGAGTAGTACGACACGTGGAATAAGGCTTCTCGAGGAGATTCCGTGTTCCCTGACTTCCTCCTCACAGGTGAGCCGAGCTGCAACTCTCGACACATCGCCTCATAAAGAAACTGTTTGATGGATGGATGGATGGATGTGTCCAGGGCGCTCCCGAACCCCAAACCCCAAACGGTGCTCGCGGGGTGAGCAGTGAGGAGAGAGAGGCCTCGTCGATGGCACCGCGGCCGCCAACTCGTTGGACCAAGCACCGGCCTCCGGAACGGCGGATATGGTTTCCCCTACTCCTACTATCCTCCCTCCTCCTCGCCGTGGCCTCCCTCCACGCCGTCGCCGCGTTTCTCCGCCGCGCCAACTCTCTCGGCCGGTGGTGCGCGCCGCGGCCCGCGGAATGCATCGCCGGGGATGTGGCGCGCCCGCGCCCGCGCCCGCGGATCGCGATCGTCAGCTTCTCCGACGAGTCCGAAGGCGGGGGACGGCGGTCGTTCCGGGGAGTGAGGGCAGCGGTGGAGGGGAACAAGCGGGCGTACGCGGAGCAGATGGGGTACGAGTACGTGGACGCGCGGGATCTGGTGGATCGCAGCCGCCCTCCCAACTGGAGCAAGATACTGGCCGTCCGATCGCAGCTCCCGCTCTACGACTGGGTCTTCTGGAATGACGCCGTGAGTCGCACTCGCTCCGTCTCATTCAAATCTAATAAGAAAGAAAGAAAGAAAAAAAAAAGAGAGAAAATGCGCGCATTTAATTCGGTTTTTTTTTTTAATTTTTCTGTGGGTTTTAGGACACGGTGGTGACGAATCCCAATACATCGTTGGTAAGAGCAACAAAAGCTTTTTGTTTCGATTTAGTTTTGGCATTGATCTACGGCTATCAATTGAGTTCCTGAGCAAAAGAATTGTTTGATCTGTGGGTTTACAGGAGAGTATTCTGCAAGCTGCACTTGGGCACGGAGACTTCGAGTCATCACCAGACTTGGTGGTAACGGAGGATTTTAATGGAGTTAATTCAGGTGATTTCGATCCCTCTCAAGTATTTGTGTTTCAGACATAACTCTGCTAACGTTTACTACTTGTATGGAAACCCCTCAGATCTCTTTCTCTGGTTGATCATACTGATCAAGGGCTATATATATGTCCATATTATGTTTAGGTCGCACCAAGTTGGATTGGTTCGGGTTCACATTTGGTTGTTAGGCTTGGGTTTGGCGTCGGCCAGAAGCCACCTTTAGTTTTGAATTGGCTTGAGATATCTCAAACACGCATAAAGCATCAAATTTGTCAGGCCAGGCCAGGCCAATCTTGTTCTGTGGGCTGTCCAAATTTGTCACATATAAACCATCAAATTTGGGCAATAACAATTTTTTAGTTTTGTTGCGGTTGCTGTGTAGGATTGTTCTTTGTTCGAAGATCCAAATGGAGTGAGAATTTCTTGGACGCATGGTGGAACCAAACATCTTTTGTTCAGTTTGGGTCCACCAAAAGTGGTGACAATGCTGCGATGAAGTACCTCATGAACAGCCTCTCAGCGGAGGAATTGAGTGTCCATGTTCACATATCTCAGATGCAGTGCCTGTTCAATTCCTATCCTTGGGTTCCTTCTTGGAAGTCTGTGTATCGATTGATTTCATCGCCTTTTGTCACTTGGCAAGGTAGTCACTACGACTCCTACGGTTTGGTTATATGGTGATGGAACTGAATGATTAAAATGGATGTGCTTATTCTATGGCATTCAGGAGTGTACTCTGATGGGGACTTCATGGTTCACCTTGCTGGCTTAGATGAGAAGAAGAAATGGGTTGAGGTGATAGTAGAACAGTCGAGAGCTTGGTATGGAAAAGGAGATGCAACCTTTTCACCTTAGCCAAAAGAGTAGCGGTTTTGACTTTTGAGTAGCTTATGTAACAGTAGTCATGTTTTGTTGTATGAATAGGTTGGATTTTACAGACATGGAAGTGCTTGTACTCACACCCTGGCAATCTTTATGTTCCACCACTAAAAATATGTGCCCGCCCATCTTATGGAGTATGATGATGCATAAGCTGAGTGATGATGGAAGAGAATAAGTAGTGTCTAAAGATTAAAATTTATGGCAGATTGTACTGACATGAAATTGCATTATAAAACTAAAGATAATGACAAAAGTTAATAGAATGGATAGGTCAACACCTCGAGCTTCGGTTGATCCCTGTGACAAAAGAACAAATTCGGATCGATGGTTCGAGTTTACTTCACCCAAGGATGATGGTTGGAAGCAAAACTGAACCCTATAAACAGCCATGAGACGGAGTGATTAGTCCAAGGGGTGAATGAATACACAGATAACTAGTTGGTTATTTAACTTAGGTAAATCAATAATAATAATTATCATCATATTCCAGAAAAATTGAACATAAGAGACAGCTTATAAGGTCAGAATCTAGAAATTGCATTTTCTTGAGAGATACACTGGCAAAACAGAAAAGTAAATGGCACCAAACACACAACTGTATAACTAGGTGGAGCATGTAACAGTGAACATATTGCTCAAGGATGTTGCCTGGTGCCGCAACGAACAATCAATATCAATAAAATCTGAACTTTAACATACCAAAATGCAATAACGTATATTACTAATAAATAAACTGCAAAACAGAAGCGAACAACTTGAACAGAGAAAACTTGATCTGTAATCAAACAACCCAACCTCAAATATGTGATAATACAATATAAATACAACCACACTGCCACAAGTGAGCCCAGAACAACACAACCACCTGATTCCTGCTAAACTAAACTGTTACAAGGAAAATCTCAATTGATTTTCCCCTTTGTCACCTTTCTCTTCCGGGTGAAGTTCTTCATGTCCCAGAAAAGAAGTAGTGTACCAAAGAGAGCCAAATTCTAAAAAGGAATCAGATTATGGCCCAGTACAAAAAAAATTCTTACTCTATAGCAACAGAATATTAGTAATAGTTAGGACGTGAGATAACCTGAATAAACATGCTGAATAGCTGCACAAATTCTGCTCCCTCAATACCATAGTTGTAAAAGTCATACATGATTGGAGTGATAAAAGCTAAGTATAGAAGCTGCATAAGTATTTCAGCTTTGACAAATGGTAATGAATCCAATTTTAGTTGTCACCAGAATATGAAAATACAAATATGATTAGTTTCATCAAGCATGAAACAGAATCACAAATTTATTGCAAAAATCGTCGGCCATTCTATGACACCATGATTCATGAATGGCTCCTCTGTACTGTCAGTGATCCTACCAATTCTGGCACCAGTTAAAACCATGATAATGGAAGAACCATGAACAGCACTGACAAGTCTTGCACGAGTCTCAGGCATTTGAAATCAAGACCAATTTGACAAAAATAACCTAAAGCATCATGGGCAACAAGTGAAATATACACAATGGTTACTAGATTTGAGTTGAAAATCTTTCGGATTGGCCAACTGGAGAGCATATCAAAGAAGTGAACAGAAAAAGAAAAACCAAAAACTAACAGAGATAGTACAAAAATCAGCCGATATGCTGGAACCTGCAAGCTGCAACCAATTTTAGAATAGTGTAACAGAACAAAACTGACTGCTAAAACTCAAGGCTCAGCTGCAACCACTACTGGAAAATTTGATGCATTTCAGCCAACAAGTTTCTCTTTTGAGAAAAATGCTTCCTTTGTGAATGAAACATGTGAGTGCTTTTATTATAATAAAACATAGTTACCAGTAGGTATGCTCCAAAAGAGATGCTGAAGAGAAACAGTGGGCCACCAAAACCTTCCACAAAAATCGTACTGGCAATAACATGCCTCATCTGAAAAAAAGGGAAAAGAAAAAACGACAAATTTGATGTTTATTTTAAAAGTGAATTTCAATTTGATGTCAACATGAGGTGCCACAAAGCCAACATGTGAAGAAGCATGATTCCTCAAAAGGTTAAATTTTAGCTTAAGAAACTTAGTTGCTGGTCCACCATCAGCTCCAAGTTCACTTAACCAGTAAGGCCATTATATATCAAAAAAGAGCATCAGGTCACATAAGATGTATGTGCACTCAATATCATTTAAGGTAAGACTGTCAGCAGAGGAACACTAATAATCTCCATTTGAGAAAATAGAAAATGGATAAACTTATACATATATACACAAGCACAAATGTGTATGTGCACATACATATAGATAACCATCATAAAAAACTCTGTATATGAATCTTATGTTGGATTTGTATCCACATATTATGTTACATAAACCTAGATAAAATTAAACACGCCTCTGTAAATGAATCTTGCTATAATATATTAACGTTGATTATATGTAAGCAAAGTTTAAACAATAAAGGTTACTTGATCACACAAGACTTACTGGAAAATATCAACAGATTTCATTAAGAAATACATCATTTATCATATGTATGTGTGGTAAGAATCCTATTGTCTCTATTAACCACCCCCTCCCTCTCTGTCTATACTTCAGCTTTCACATCGAACTGGTTGCTGCTTATGTTCAGCAGTAAAAACCCCTTACAGCAAGGGTTTTTAACCCTTCACTAAGAGGTGTCGCATAGTATGCTTTAATTCCCTTTCCAAGAATTGAAGTGCATTCATCGGTAGCCACACAAGATCGAACTCTTTTGAAGCTAAATAGTCACTAAACTACAGCTACTGACGAACTGTTCATTTCTTGATTAATGCATCACCTTCAACGATGAATGAAAAGAAGATTAATATCTAAGTTTCTTCCAACAAAAGATATAGACTGAACAAATCATGCTAAGATAGACCATTAATCAGCAAAAAAGTGATTCCATGGGAGAAAAAAAGCATTTCAGATATAAACTGATTGGATTTCACAAGAGGCTTCAATAAGCAGGGCGAAGAACAAAATCTTCATAATCAGCTTCAGCAAATCAAACAGAGACCTGTAAGAAGTACAGCGATTGAGTAGATCCATGCACAACCATGTACAGAAACTACAATACTCCAGCTCCAAAGACAATGAAAACCCAACTGCAACCAATATTTAAAGAAGGCCAAATCTACAACTCCGCATAAGTAGATTACCTACCCTCAACCCTATCCATTCATCAAATAAACTCGAATTCAAACCCAGAACAATCACCCCAAAAATCATCCGAGCAAATTCAAGCGAATACCAAAACAATGAAGCAGATCTAACAGAAACAAAGAAACGGCTGATTAGCAAGTGAAAAAAGAAGGGAAGACAGCGGTGAGAGAAGCACCTACTCCTGGTAGGAGGAGAGAATAAAGACGAAGGCGAGGATACCAAACCCATCGACGCCGCTAAACAGGAAGCGATCTCCGACCCAAAGGGGAGGGAGAGAGAGAGAGAGAGAGAGAGCGCCCGCGCTTGCTTAACCGACGCTACCATCTGGAACCTTCTATGGCCCACTTTAAAAAGGATGTCGACGTGTCGAACGGGTTGGCAAATTCTCTCCGATTAACGCCCTCCATTAGACGATCTACAGCGTCCACCCAAAGGGACCCACCTATTGATCATGAGTGAGATACGAGCTATACCGTCCGTCTGATTGACTTCCGTTGGCCCCTGACACCGGTGGGGACAACAGCTTGACTCCACCCTGCTTCCTCCCCGAAGCATAGACCTTCCCCTGTTCTCGTGCAATAATTTTCGTGCGAAGCTTTCGTGGCCGTCTGATTCATATCCACGGCAGCCACTCCTACGTCACCGGCAAGTTGGGAATATGTGATGCCGGTGCGGATTCCCGCGCGCTCCCGTCCTAAGGGTTCGAAATTTAAATGCGACACTTCCTAGCCGTCGGATCTTGTGATGGATGGATGATATGTTCCAGGACGATGATACCACTTGCGATCCAAAATTACTTGACCGTTGAGTTTGACAAATATGATCACGCCGCTCAGCTCAGATCTATGGGCTTTTTTTTTCTTTAAGGTCCTTTAGATTGATGGGCCTCGAAATCATGCTTCTTCCGACATGATGAATTATCACAAGAAGAAACAAGTAGTCCATTGATACTATAAGAAATTTGTTGAAAAATTAATATTAAATTTATGTGATCTTTTCTTAAAGATAATGTTTAATATTAATTAAGAAAACTAAAGAAATTAAAAGACCTTATATTATTAGGTTAGTGTATGTGTATATGAGTATATATATATATATATATATATATATGGCCTACAACTTTATAACAGATGATACATGATCATTAAGAGAAACAGTGAAGTAAAAGAATTTCCTTATTTTTTTTATTTTTTATGAATTTTTTGTCTTCTTCGCCAAGTCTTCATGTTAGCAAATTATGGTAATAATTTAGCTTGGGAAATAAATAAGCTAATCTCAGTGACCAATGATCGCCTACTGCCATCTCTTTGATCAAAAGATTTTGGTCGACTTCCAAAAGGCATTGCCACCTTTGAAATACTCAAAAGAAATATGGCTGGCTCTTTCTTTTCCAAGTGGTCCATTTGCATCTTTGACCTATCAACCCTTCACATCAAATGGTCATCTGATTACTAATGTTTTCTCATCTGTAGTAGTACACTTTCTGGACAGTTGTGGACCGTCGTGATCCTTTCAGAATCTTCTATACGATCAATATGATTAAGCCTTTTTGTTTCTACTTTTCTTTTCTTTGTTTTGAGAAGCTTACTTCTGTAATTTCTCGACCATTCACCCTATGGATGAGATTTCCATCACGGAGATAGCCCTGTCGAACTCTTTGGATTAGTATTCACATCATAGAGTGGCTATCAAGCACCACTTTTGACTTTTTTTGGTTGCAGAACAGACATGTTCCCATCGAATCCAACAATTTCAAATACCTCAAAACTGGATGCTTAACCGCAGCTCTTTCTACTTGGAAATTGTTCTGCCAGATTTTGCAAGATCAATTCAATGGGATATCGGTATCAAATCCTGATTGAATCATCCAGTTAGGTTACAATGATCTTTTAGAACCCTAATCAGTATCTCGTGTTTCTTCTTTCTTTCTCTTCTTCTATATCCACAATGCATGACGATGCTTTTGCGTAAGCACAATTCAGTCAACTGATAAGCTGTGTCAGATTACTGCACCCCTCCTTACTGAAGCAGCAAACAAACGATCTTTATGATGTTGCATTTAGATTCTGCAAATGTTGCATCAGAGTGAACACGAACTCTAGATTTCATTTCATTGCCTTTGCCTGCTTGCACAGTTTAGGTACGAGAGAGAGGTCATCCATGGATGTGACAGCCTCTGACCTTGACCAACAATCTTTTCTTTGGCCCCTTGTTCCCAGTGCTTCAAGGAACACTGACACTGAAAGGCTTCAGCAGCTCCATCAATCCATGATTCAAAAAGAAGGAAGCAAGGTCAACTTTGAGAGTTTACAAAGTAGAAGTTGGCTTCTCATGGCCAATTTTTGAGTCACACCATAGGAGATTTGGACCACCTTCATCGTTTTGTTCTGTCAATTTGGTCTAAAATGTGCAGCAGCTTGACTTCTGGTATATCTTCTTTGAATATTACTCCATTACACTACTCAACTTGATTGCCTTAACTTCAACGATATGCGATCACGCTTGCCTCACTTCTCCGTCACATTTTACTTGTGGAACAAATGATGCTGTGCAAAGTTAAAACAACAAACAGTGGAACTGTTCCATCTTACGGTTCCATTTATGATGCAATTGTGCTAAAAAATATACTTTGAAATGCCAAAGATGGAACAAGGAATCTTCCGATCAAGTTGACAATTGCAAGCCTCTTTTGATCTAATGTCGACGAACGGGAGGAGACTTTGTGACTTTCTGCTATTGCGGCGCCCAAAAGCCGTAAAAGATTAGAGGATACAACAAATACAAAAAAGAAATTTGAGTCAGAAAAGAAGAAACTAAATGCTAAAAACACTGCCCACGTACATTCTGATACGCTGAGGTCAAGAAACATATGTTTCCTCATCTTGTTTGTCGTCTATCATTGTTATTTTCTTCGAAAGTCAACCATGCACCCAGGACTTTTTGTAGTAATGGTGAGACCTTGGTTGGCATCGACTTTGTTTCGTTTTGCTGTTCACTCTAGATGTACAATATTTGAATCTCGATATATATAGCGCATGCAGAAGTCCTCTAAAATTACACCTAAACAGTAAGAAGCGGCCTTGAGTTGACTCCAAGCTCACTGAGTTCAAAACTAATCAAGTATAATTAATGGTGCCAACAACTTCTCATGACAATGGGAACTCCCTGTCTCATCACCCGCTTCGATTTGGCATTTGTCCTATAGCTGGGGCTCAAGCTTGGGATCGACGACGTCCAGGCCAATGTAGTTGACTTTCTGAGGCGTTCGTGTCAACGTTAGGCTTTGGGATCCTCGACTTCGCGAGGTTTGTCTCCTCAACTCGCTCACTCACTCACTCACTCACTCGCAAGAAGCAATACCTTTTGATGCAGTCAAGAATTCGTGATACCACTGAGGAGCCACTGTGGCCCGAACAGACAAGGATGATGATGAACGCCATGGCTGTTTCCTGATCTTTTGTAACTAAAATATTTGCCATTGCCATTTTCTTTTGACAATTGACGTCTGCCATAGACACAAATTTAGATATATTTCTGCTTGCCAAATTTCTTCACGTCGCACGCGTAGGTTGGGTGTCGACGTTATTTACCCGAAGCTGTCTCACCAATAGGCAGGCTGGAGAGGTTGCCACGTGGGATGAGTAAGTTGTTGAGGTGGGATCTTTGGGACATTTAAGTTCCTCTCTTTGGGTTCGCGGCGTACCCATAATTGGGCCCACGCGGCCGCCAAGGTTGAGTTCAGAGTCGGCGACGCGCGTCTTGGGAGACCAAATCATTAATTCCACGGGAAATTCTACCCATAAATTCCATGGAATTCAATAACAGGTTGGCCCGAAATTAAAGAATAGTAGTAATAACATCAAGAAATAGAAAAGTGGTTGAACCAGAGAAAGAAAAGCACAAAAAAAAAGAAGAATGAAATGTTAGTCCAAGATTATTTGGGCATCAGATTAATTTTGAGTCTTTAAATTGCAAGAATTATTTTAGCTTTTACTTGAGATAATATGTTCGAAAGAAACTATATTTAAAAATAAAGGGGAAAAAAAGAGTGAAATAAATAATATATATATATATATATTATTATTATTTTTTTTAGAATCGATAACAGCTGCTCGTGAACAAGACAAGATTTCTTTGCACCAGATTGAGTTCCCGGTAACATCATCATCGTCAAATCAAAGGCTGGAGTGTTGGAATCAGTCAACATCGGAAACAGCTAAGCCAATGGATCTAACTCATATGCCAAATTCTCTATGGCATCAGTAATTGGGTGGCCACAACCAATCCGATTGCGTCGGCTACACATTCTTCATCGAGACAACAGAATAGATTCAACTTTGCGGAGGCTTCAATGATGACACTCGACAACCCCAATGAAATCGACATAGCACAGATTGCCATCCATCAGTTTGCAATGTTTCTAAAGATTTTTTTTTAAAAAATTTATTTATCATTCTTCGTAGTGATTGGATAAGGCTTGTAAGAATGGACTGCACAGCTAATGACGGAGTTCCATTTCTCTTGGGAACTCCTCTCAGATCATCGACGAGAGCGATACTAACCACAGAGACGATGTATTAAGTTATTGATATGAATCGTTTTCTCTATAAATGTGTGCTTGCTCGACCACTGCGCTACCATCGAAGATTCTTGCTACCGCTGGGATTGCTTCCGACGCTGGTCTTCTCCTATTTCTTATTTCTTGGGATGCTACAGTAAAAGCTTTTAAAGGGGGATATCATTCATACTGAAGATGGGATTTCAAAAGCCTGATCCATGATATGAGGAGCTCTACAAAATGCACTATTGAAATCAAAACAAAAGGGAAGACAGTGCTTGTGATTTATTCGATCTTTCATACTCTACGTAATGATTTATGAAATAATAGATGATACGAGTATATGGTGCCACGTTGTGTGGTTATAACGTAACATGTTATAACACGTCGAAAAATAGCGTTATTTTATGAATGGTAAGTTGTCCGACCTGTCCAACTTCTACCCACCCGCTTACCTTTCTGGTGGGGTTTTGGCAACCATGGCAGTGGGCCAACTTTAGCGGGACCCGCAGCTACCAAGGGTTGGGGAGGCGGGTTAGACGTTGATGCCGGTAAAATTACAAAATTTACGACTAAACCGCACGGCAGCAACGGACGTCACATTACTCCCAAAGTCGAAGTTATTATCCGTATTAACAAAAGAATAAATAAATAAAGAAAATTTTACTGTAGAGTATCTCTATTTTTTATTCTTTTTTGTGGCCGAGCATCCTTTTTCTTCCCGATGATAATGTTTTAGTTCAAAAAATACCGAGTTATATCAGTTTAAATTCGAGGACACTAAAGAGTAAAAATCATATTTTTAAAATCGATAGGACGTTTCCTATGTGTTTTCTGAAACTCAGTATTAATTGTAGTAAAATATAAAATTAGAAAAAAATATTATTTTAAACTATAGAACTATATTTTTTTACCATATGCTGTCCCTCATATTTTAAAATTTAGCTTTCAGATGAATGTTTTTTAAAAAATTATGATAATTAATTATCAAAATTAAAAAAAATTAAATAACATATGTGATCAAATTATTTTAATAAAAATATAATAATATTTTTATCTAAATAAAAAAATAACACCCCGAGGTAAAAACGAATATGAGAGTATTTTTTGTAAAAATCACTAGTTAAGATTTTTTGATTAAATATTTATTTTTTATATATTGTAATGTGCATATATATATATATGATGAATTTTTGGGAAAAAAAACTATTAGCTTTGAGAATTTCTTGTAGAGAGTCTCAATTTTGAGAAATTTTTGCAAAACGTCATTTAGCATGTGAAAAGATCATTTACCCCTACTTTTATTGACTTGTTATCTTCTCCTCTCTATATTATCATCTTTCATTACTTTCATTAGACACTAGCAACTGAAAAACCCCTCTCCCTCCCTCTTTTTGTAAACCTCACCTTTACTTGTCTCATTCATAAACCTAGTGCGAGAAATTAGATGGGGGTTGCCCTCATACCCTCTCCTTTCTCATACAAAAATTATGGGCAAGATGTGCAACAAGAGGGACCAATATAGTTAGCGGAGGTGACGATGGCTCTTGCACCCTCTTCTTATTCTCATAAGAGTTGTGAGCGATGAAACTGATAAGACAAACAGGGGATGATGTTATGACCTCAACTTAGTCAAATCCTAATTAATTAAGTTGAGTCCTTAGATTAGATTTTATTGGTCAGCCTAGATCTAACATTAGGTCAGTTAGGAGTAGATTTGAGTCTATTATAATAAATTAGCCCAAATTCTAGTAGAGTTAGGATTCGATTAATGTGGAGTTTGGTTAGGAGTTTAGGTTAGATTCAGATCGGGTTAACAAAGTCATGCTTGTAATCAACCTAATTGATGTTATGACCTCAACTTAGTCAAATCCTAGTTAATTAAGTTGAGTCCTTAGATTAGATTTTATTGGTCAGCCTAGATCTAACATTAGGTCAGTTAGGAGTAGATTTGAGTCTATTATAATAAATTAGCCCAAATTCTAGTAGAGTTAGGATTCGATTAAAGTGGAGTTTGGTTAGGAGTTTGAGTTAGATTCAGATCGGGTTAACAAAGTCATGCTTGTAATCAACCTAATTGGTCGTTCACCTTGATGAGGGAATGTCACTGAGAGGAGGCTGGCTAGGGTTAGAGAGGGAAAACTTCATTAAGTAAGGACTCTATCTAAGATTGATTAAGAGTTAGATTAGGAGTTAAAGTCTTAGTTTAGTTTAGCATGAGTTATATTAGGATTAAGGTTTTGAGACTCTATATAAACACTTGTAGCTGTAATTTTTTTGTAATGAATAGGAATACCAAGGAGAGATGAACACTTATAGAGTTTCAAGAAGGTCGATCACTTTAGAGATCAATCCAAGCTTAAAAACCTACCAGATTCTTACAAATAAGAGGTGATAGATTATTACAAATAAGAGGTGATTGATCAATCCAAGCTTAAAAACCTACCAGATTCTTACAAATAAGAGGTGATAAATTATTACAAATAAGAGGTGATTGTTAGGGCTGGTGAGACCTTCCTTGCTAGCCGTCTACACAAGCAATAAGTAATTTTTTAAATTATAGGAGGGTAATTGATAAGTTAGAAATTTGATCAGCGGAAGGTAGTGATGCAAAGAAGTAGAATAATCATTTTAAAAAAGAAGATACCTTATGCGAATTTCTCAAAGTTGGAGCTATTTATTTTCACGGTTAATTTTTCAAAAATTCGTATATATATATATATATATATATATATATAGAGGTGACAGAAGGGGAAAGAGGGAGGGGGCGGGGAAGCAGAGAAGTGTCCGATTGTCTGCGTCTGCGCAGCGTTGACTTGACCTTTGGTAGACACGGGGAGCGATGTATGCAAAGATTCAGCCGTGCTTATTAAGACGCCCATCGACACCCTTCAATTCATCACAGAGCCTCCTACCTCGGCTTCCCCCTACCCTCTTCCACTCCTACCCCATCTCCGCTTCTTCTTCTTCCTCCTGTGATCAACTCTGGGTTCTACCTTCTGCTCTTGCTCCAGTTGCAGAGCAGGTACCAAGGCTATGATCTTATTGTGCTTCTGTTGAGTTTACTTCGGTCCAATTGGTAGACGAAATGAAATACAGTGAGAGAAATTTTATGGCTTCTCGTTCTCTTTTCTCTCCGAATATATTTTTCTGACAGAAAGGGCTTCTCTTTTGTTCTTCGTAAGCAAACATACAGAATATTCCATCGTTGAGTCCTGTTTGCTTCTTGATTTTTCTGGGTTCTACCTTTTGAGGAATCCCCTACATCTTCGGAGGCTGTGGATTCCCAATTGTCTCTGGCTTTCCCCGTTACGCTGGCGAAGAGAGATTGGAACTCTTTCTGCTCGTCTTAGCGAACTGTCGCACAACATACATCAAACTTCCTAGTAATTAACTTCGCCCAGAGTTGTAGAGCTTTCACGATTGCTTTGTTCTAACTACAGCTACTGTTTGCGGTCGTGTGCACGGCTAAGAAGAAGAGGTAGGAAGCAGAGGAGAAGTGCTGCCACAATGGCCGGAGACCAGCTCCAAGTGCTCAACGCCCTTGACCTTGCCAAGACGCAATTGTACCACTTCACGGCCATCGTCATCGCTGGCATGGGCTTCTTCACCGACGCCTACGACCTGTTCTGCATCTCCCTTGTCACCAAGCTCCTTGGCCGCATCTACTATTTCGACCGCAACTCGGCCACCCCCGGCACGCTCCCGCCCAACGTATCTGCGGCCGTTAATGGCGTGGCCTTCTGCGGCACCCTCTCCGGCCAGCTTTTCTTCGGGTGGCTTGGCGACAAGCTCGGTCGCAAAAAGGTCTACGGCATGACTCTCATGCTTATGGTCATCTGCTCCGTCGCTTCCGGCCTCTCCTTTGGCCACGACCCTAAGGGCGTCATAGCCACACTCTGCTTCTTCCGCTTTTGGCTGGGTTTCGGCATCGGCGGCGACTACCCGCTCTCCGCCACCATCATGTCGGAGTATGCCAACAAGAGGACCCGTGGAGCCTTCATCGCTGCCGTCTTCGCCATGCAGGGCTTCGGAATCCTCACCGGCGGCATCGTCGCCCTCATTGTGTCCGCCGCCTTCAAGAGCCGCTATCACGCGCCGGCCTACCAGTTGGACCGGGAAGGCTCCACCGTATCGGAGGCCGATTACATCTGGCGCATAATTCTCATGCTGGGAGCCCTCCCGGCCGCCCTAACCTACTACTGGCGGATGAAGATGCCAGAGACCGCGCGATACACCGCCCTGGTAGCCAAGAACGCGAAGAAGGCGGCCGCCGACATGTCGAAGGTCCTCCAGGTGGATATCGTCGAGGAGCAGACCAAGGTGGAGAAGCTAACCATGAAGGAGGCCAACAGCTTCGGCCTCTTCTCCAGGGAGTTCGCCCGCCGCCACGGTCTCCACCTCGTCGGCACCACCACCACGTGGTTCCTCCTCGACATCGCCTTCTACAGCCAGAACCTGTTCCAGAAGGACATCTTCAGCGCCATCGGGTGGATTCCGAAGGCGGCCACCATGAACGCCATCGAGGAAGTGTTCAGGATCGCTCGGGCGCAGACCCTCATCGCGCTCTGTGGGACCGTGCCGGGCTACTGGTTCACCGTGGCCTTGATCGACACCATAGGCCGGTTCACCATCCAGATCATGGGCTTCTTCTTCATGACCGTCTTCATGCTCGGCCTCGCCATCCCCTACCACCACTGGACCACCAAAGGCAACCACATCGGCTTCGTCATCATGTACGGCCTCACCTTCTTCTTCGCCAACTTCGGGCCCAACAGCACCACCTTCATCGTGCCGGCGGAGATCTTCCCCGCTCGGCTGCGGTCGACATGCCACGGCATCTCGGCGGCCGCGGGCAAGGCCGGGGCCATCGTGGGCGCCTTCGGGTTCCTCTACGCGGCACAGAACAGGGACCCGACGAAGAGGGAGAAGGGCTACCCGGCCGGAATCGGCGTGCGCAACGCGCTCTTCGTGCTCGCGGCGTGCAATTTTTTGGGCGTGATCTTTACCTTCCTAGTGCCGGAATCGAAGGGGAAGTCGCTCGAGGAAATGTCGGGCGAGAACGAAGACGAGGAACAGATGGAATCCGCAGCCCCTTACAACACGACCATGCCCGCTTAATATTATTAGTATCATCACGCATCCCTCCCTCAGTGACTAGTAATATCATCATCTCGCTGGATCTGTAATTTTCTCTAATCCCTCCAAATTACGACGCAGCTCTTTCACAGTGGAGGAAGAGACGGTGTCGCCGGTGAATGTATGAAGTGCTCTTTGGCACCAAGTTTGCGCTACCAGCTATTACTATAGGGTTTGAAGCAGTAGCAGTGAGTACATTGTGGTCGATATCTCTGGGTAGGTCAGCAGCACAAGGTCGTGTCGTGTCGTGCATCGTAACATCAGCACCGGGGCATCTGCGGACCCTGCGTTGGAACCACGGCTGCGGAGTTGACTAAGCTCCCTTCATCAATATCGAAATAAGAAACTAGGAATAGAAGCTTTCGGAGATAGGAAGGGAACCAGCGACACTGCCTTGGCACTTCCAGGGAGAAGCTAAACTCGACTGTGAGGCACGGCTACTCCATTCTTTCCGTGGATTTCCAAGGAGAATATGACGTAAATACGACTACTTGCGAACAGTTTCTCGTCTTAATTAGACTACAAGTCATGTCGCTTTGGTTTCCTGTGGAGGCAAGAAATTTCTACTTGGACATGTCACATTCTGGAAATCTTTTTGGCATGCAAAGGCTGACTGACGTCTTTAGGTGGTCGCCGTCCCACCTACTACTAATCACCACAAACTTTTGCTCTTCAAATATATAATAATTTTGGGGTGTCGAAATCGATTCAAATCATCATATCGTTAATGGTCGAATTGAATCCAATCCGTTCGAAACTATTTAATTAAGTTGGTTAATTTAAATATATATATATATATATATTTTAAAAAAATAATCTTATTCAATTCAATTGAAATCATTTATCCAGTTAGGCTGACACAATAAGATTTTTGAAAGTGATTAGTTTGACCATCCAATTCATAGAACTAAGTATCAAAAATAATTTTATAAATTGGATGTCAGAGAACTGAGAGTAGCTAAAGTATCTTCTGCCTGTAAATACCTGAAAGTTAAGAAGTGATACTATTAGATACGCAACAAACCAAAAAAAAAAAAAAAACTCATAAAATAGTCATCATAAATCTCAAAGGAATAATAATATTCTATAGAATATTTGCTTACATTTATAATTTCTAAAAGAAAAGCAATGACTGTGGAATTGTGTCGTTAACTAAGGTCACCAAAAATTCATCGTTGTCTGCTCTTGAGTACTCAATTTTCTTACATATTAAATTATTATACAGTTGTCATCCTAAGCATTCTCAAACAATTTCTATCACCCAATCAGATGCAGAATTTTCATGTCACATTAACAAAGATTAAACTGAGTAATAGAAGGCAACATAAACAAGAATACACATGGTTACATTTCTTGGTATATGTCCATTTACAAACAGAACCAAGTCAAATAGAAAATAATTCTCAAAACCACCAAATAATAACATCTGAACTTGCAATTTTATGTGCATGCTGAGATCCACACTCCATGGAAAAAACAAAGAAAAGAAAAAAAGAGAATAGTTCATAATTATGAATAGAGTAATATATTTAAATCTAAAAATTATATAAAGTATATTTGACAAATTACCTTGCTCAAGATCCTTAACATCTTCATCGGAAAACATTCAAAAAATGATGTCGATCTTATCCAATCTTGTGTGCAAACAAAGAGATTCTACTGTTTTGAGAGTTAAAGCAACTACGATGAGGATCAAATCCCCTTTCTCCTATGCTCTAAAAAGCACTCTTAGAAGACACAACAGAGACGGGCATGACCAACACATTCCTTGCGAGTACATGCAAAAATCGAGATCCACCAATTCACAAATCTAATTTTGATATTAAGCCTGAACGACTCATGCTTCTCCTTCAAATACTTTTCAAGCTCTGACTTTATTTTTTTTTTTTATAACCCCTTAACTGCTCGTCAAAACATTTTCATACAATATGATTTCAAATCATCTTCACCATGAATTGGACGAATAGATTTTAAGCCCCTATCTCGATAGTCTTATATTGCTCGTACAATGACTCGATTGTCTTATCATCATCATTCAAAAGACCAATAAAGTAATCAACATAGTCCAAATTTATGCCTTGAATCAGACACCACAGCAATCGGCAACAATATGTTTAAATTATGGGGGTTTCTCCAATATATGTCAAACTCTTGTCTTCATTTTGTTGACCATCAAGCGAATTCTTTGATCATCATGTTGGCAATATTGATTCATCTTGGTCCCAATGCCAAAAAACCTCCTTCATCTATCTATTGCTCGTGATATAAGAGGAACAAAATATATGCATAGTAACTTCATAAAAGATCTTTAAGAAAACCAAGATGCATACACCCGATCTTCTTTCCAAGGCAATCCTTCGATCTCTTTATATAGTTTATGCACAACAATACATGTGGAGGTACTCTCCCTTCAAAATGATACTGTTTTAAGATAATAACTTCTTTTAAGACAAGTGTTTACTATCATATCATATTGAGAACTTCTTTCATCTCTTAACTACTTAAATACATCTCTCATTCTCGCCTTTTAAGTTCGTATGCTCTCTCTTGTCTATAAATAAATAGAATCTCCTAGGGGCTAAAGGCGATGAACATGGACATGAGGTAAGAGATGCAATAACTGTGGTCCTGTAAAAATATAGAAAAAGAGGAGGAGCGTCTAGTTTTCCTTGTAGATCGACATCCTTGCGATATTTGAATTCGAGGAGGAAGCTCCTGTGGATCAGATAGAGGTCTTTCCAAATTGTATCAAAGGTATGTATCTTAAATCCGATCTATGTTATTTGATTTAAATCCTGACATTAAAATTATTTTTTTCGCATAACATATAGTATATTTTATAAATTACAAATCTTACAATTAGTAATAAGATCAAATACCTTATATTTGTTATTTTTCATTTATCGATGCTTTAGTGATCCATATATTTTTATTGATTTAAATTCCTATTTACTTGTGGGTGATATGAGATTTGTTTTTTTGTATCACGATCTTTAATGATTGTACAGCAACGGTGGTGGTTCTGCAGCACTGCAGTCGCACCGATTGCAGCAGTGCTACGTTGGTCGTTGGTCGCCCAACCAGCAATCGCACAAACGACAAAGGCTACATCTAGACACCGACATTGCATGAAGCAATAGTCGCGCCTAGGCGACGCCGCGTGTCGGCAGGCAAACGCCGTTGCTGGCGGGCAAACGTCGTGCCAAGGCAGCGATTGCACAAGCAAAAGTTGGATTAAGGTTTGAAAAGGTCAATTATGGTTTTTCTCTCATTTAATCTTTTTTATAATTTCTCTCTTTTAACAAATTATATTTTTATCCTTATGATTTTAATTTTTTATTTATATCCTCAATTATAAAATTGATTAATATGATTTAATTGAATTTGATAATGACTATATTTTTGACCATTTGATTATATTTAGTTTTGATTAAATTTGAGAAAAAAATAAATTTTTGATCAATTTTATTTTTAACTTGATCAATTGGATTGATGTTCAACCTAATTTAGAACTTGCCAAATTAAATAAAATTGATTGATTTAATTTAATATTTTATATAAGACTTAAAAATTATTATTTTTAATACTTTTCTAATATGATTTATCGATCTCATGTGGTAAATAATATTTTAATTATTATTCTTTGATATTTATTTAGTTATTCACATGTATGTATTTGAAATTATGAAATAATATCTTTTACATGAAGTAATTTATGTTTTATCATGATAATAATTATCATATAGAGTTTTTTCTTTTACTGATTAATTTTCAATTATTATTATAGTTATTATTTTATTATTAAACCATTTCAACATAAATTAGAATGAAAATATTTGATGAATATTATTTGTAATTTAACTTTTCCTAATTTTTATCTCATTGGTAGCTTCCAAAGTCACCTAGGATGATCAGCTTATGGGATTTGAATTACGATAAGAGTCATGTCATTTATAGGTGAATTTAGTTTATACTTTATATTACTATATTAGTCTTGCAGCCACCAAAGTCACATAGATCAATGATTTATAAAATTAAAAGGAATTAGTCCTAAATTACGATAAGCTTATGGAATGTGAATTACGATAAAAGTCTTATCATTTATGAGATAATTTAAGTTATATTTTATATTACTATATTAGTATTGTAGCTACCAAAGTTGCATAGCTCAATGACTAAAAAATTAAAAGGAATTAGTCGTAAATGATATTAAGGAAATAATATTTGTAATGATATATATAATTAGGAGATTTAAATAATCTCAAAGAAGAATCTACTTCACATAGTTATGTGATGGGATAAGATGATACTGTTTTGGATATTATTGTAAATTAGGATTGTAGATCTATATGTAGCAACATTCTTCTACAAGGGTTGTATTAATCCTCCATAGATAATCTTGAGTGAATACTGAATATATTAATATGTCACCCAAAGGTCAAAGATGAATGATATTATTAGTTTATCATATTTTGGAAACTCAAATTATTAATGTTATTTTATATTTTATAGTGGTACTTCCGTTCATACATTCTCATGCTTCTAATATCCTTATACTCTCTAGATCAAATTATTCATAATGATTAAAATATGTGTAATTTATACTATGCATATTAGATCTTGACTTAACATTGTTTGTTGAAAAGCCCACGGACTTGACTAATGAAAGTATCATGAAATAAGTTAATGAAATGAAGGCTTGGGACATATCTGATAGACTCAATTTAATATTTATAAGGATAATAATTACAATAATATAAAGACTTTGGTACCGACTACAACTAGTGCACGATAATATCTAAAGGATATTGAAAATATATTTAAGTCTACTAATAAATCATTAGCCAACATACTAATGAAGGAACCGACTATGATTTAATATGATGTCATCCGAAGAATGTAAGATATCATCCTCAATATGACTAACAAAGCTATAAAACTGAAAGCATTAGGCATGAATGTTGATTAATCTTTCATCGTATAATTTATTCTTAATTCTCTTTCTCCTCAATTTAGCCCATTCAAGATTCACTATAATACAAATAAGGATAAGTGGGACTTGAAGGAATTAACTAGTATGTGATTTTAGGAAGAATTATGATTAAGATATGAAAATTCACATAAGATTCTGACTACTATTCAAGGAGTTGGTAATAAGAAAAAAAGTTGAAGCAAATTTTATTAATAAAATTTATTGGACCTGAAAATGTTAAATAGATTAATAAAAGAGAAGCTTTTTTAGTAAAGTACTATATTTGTGGTAAGAAATAACATATGAAAAATAACTACATTAAACACAAAACTTGGTTTCAAAAGAAAGGTATAAACTCGAGCTTTGTATATTTCAAGTTAAACATTACATAAGTTCCTTCAATACTTAGTGGATTGATTCTGGTGTTTGAACTGATGTTACCAATAATATACATAGATTTCTTCAACCTAAAAGCCAAAATAACTTGAAAGATTCATCATTATGGGTAATCATCTTTAAGCGAAAGTGATATCCGTGGAAACTTATCACCTAAGCCTAGAGATGGATTATATGATAGATGTTACTAATACATATTATGTTTATACTATTTCTAGAAATTTAGTTTCTCCATCTAGAATTGATGAGTTAGAATATTATTTTTTTGTAATGATAAACTCAGTATATTTTACGATTCAATAAAAGTTAGTTTTAGAGTTTTCTGTGATGGTTATTTTATGATTCAATAAAAGTTAGTTTTAGAGTTTTCTATGATAGTTTATATAAAATTGATTTAAATCTTAACTTTGTAAATGTATTATTAACCCTACAATCAAATATTGGAATGAAATATAGTTTCAATAATGAAAAATATTATATATTGTGGCGTAGACGATTGAGTCATATCTTTAAGGAAAGAATTTAAAGATTAGTGAATAATAATATTTTGAAATATTTAGACTTCAATGATTTTGATATTTATATAAATTGTATTAAAGAAAAATAAATAAACATATCAAGAAAAAAATACCACAAGATAAAGAACTTATTAGGATTATTCACATAGATATTTATAGACCACTCCATATTTCCTATTTTAGTAGAAAAAGTTATTTTATCACATTTATAAATGACATGTCCAATTTAGCTTTATATATCTAATACATGAAAAGTCTAAAGTTGTTGATACTCTTCAAGTGTATATAAATGAAATCGAGAGACAATTGAATTAAAAAGTTAAAATTATCATATCTTATAAGGGTGACGAATTTTATGACAGATATGATGAATTTGGTTAGAATATTAGTTATTTTGCTAGATTCTTATAACAACAGGGTATTTATACCTAGTATACCTTACTATGTATACCACAATAGAATAGAATGATATTGCTAAAAGATGAAATCGTACTCCTATGGATATGTTTAAGAGCATGATAAACTATTCCTCTATACCTGAGTCAATGTGAGGTGAAACTCTTTGGACAACTATGTATATCTTGAATATGATTCCTAGTAAGTCGGTTATATCAACTTTATTTAAGTTATAGACTAGTAACAAATCTAGTCTTATACATTTACATATCTAGAGGTACCTTGTAGAGATAAGAGTTCTTAATCCATATAAAAAATAAAATGAATTTAAGAATTATTTTTAAATATTTTATTGATTATCTAAGAAAATCTAAGGAATGTAAATTTTATTGTCCTAATCATAGTATAAGGATAATATAATATGATAATATAATATTTTAATAAAATGATAAAATCAGTGAGAGTGAAAAATCTTGAAGGATCAATTTTGATATTAAGGAGATTCAGGTTAATTCTCCTTTATAAACCTCATATTCAAGAAATTGTTATTCCTCAAATCATTAAGAGAATTGATAAGGGTGAATAATAAAATAACATCGATGAACTCTCACATTATGTTGATGATGATTTTGTAGAATAATCACAACTGATAGCTTTGAGAAGATTTTAAAAGAAAAAAAGGGCATATCATTTTTTATGATTATGTGATATATCTATAAGAATCAAATTATGATATAGGAATAAAAATAAACCATTTATCATTTTATAAACCATATAAAGTAATGATTCTGAAAAATGGTATAATGTGATGAAAAAAGAGTTAAAATCATTGAACCAAATAGTATTTTAGAACTTGTTGAATTATCTAATAATTATAAAAGAGTTGATTGTAAATGAGTCTTTAAGACAAAATAACTCAATAGGTAATATCGAACAATATAAAACTAGACTTGTGGCCGAGGTTTTTCTCAGAAAGAATGCATCAACTACAATGGGACTTTTTCTCCAGTTTCAAAAAAGGACTCATTGAGAATCATCATAACATTAATAACATTATGATTTTGAGTTACATGGATGTGAAAATAATATTTATGAATGGGATCTAGATAAGAAAATCTACATGAAATAACCTAAAGGATTTATTAAAAAAAAGAAATAAAAGATGGGCTTGCAAACTTAAGAAATTTATTTATGATCTTAAATAAACTTCCATATACTAGTAATAAAGCATTTAAGGAAAGCATTAGTTATACGAAGGTTACGGGAGCAAGCTTATTATATTGGTCTTATATGTGGATGATACTTTGCTTACCAGTAGTGATCTTTGTTTATTATATGATAATAAATACCATTACTTCCTTCAAATTTAAGAAAAACATTTATCATATGAATGTTAGTGGGAGCGAGTTTATTATATTGGTCTTATATATGGATCATACTTTACTTGTCAGTAGTGATCTTTGTTTATTATATAAAACCAAGATTTTTCTTCAATAAGAATTTTAAGATGGTTGATATGAATGAGATAGCATATGTTATTAATATTAAGATATTCATGAATATATCTCAAAAAAGATATATTGATCGAGTCTTGGAGAGATTTAATATACAACATTGTTTAGTTAATGATGAACTTATTATTAGAGGTGAAAGATTTAGTCAAAATCAGTCTACAAAAAATGACTTAGAAACAAATCAAATAAAAGATATTCTTTATGCATATGCAGTTTAAAGTCTATTATATACTCAAACTTGTATAAGACAAGATATTAGTTTTCTAGTTGCAATGTTGGGTAAATACTAGAGTAACCCAACAATGGAACATTGGAAAGCTACAAATGAAGTAATAAAATATCAACAAGGGATAAAAAGTTATATACTAACATATAGAATATCATATCAGCTTGAAATAATGAGATATTCAAATGTCGATTTTAAAAATTACCTCGACAGAAGAAAGTCCACCTCATGATTTATATTCATATTAGTTGGAGAGGTAATTTCTTGGAAAAGTGTATAACACTTGCTTATTACATCATCTACAATGCAAATTGAATTTGTGGTATGCTCTGAGGCCATAAATCAAGCTTTATGACTGTGAAATATCATCTCAGGATTTGATGTGGTCAACTCATTTGCCAGACCACTGAAAATATTTTATGATAACATCACAATAATTTTTTCTCTAAGAATGATAAGTATTCTAGTGGTTCCAAGTACATCGAGATAAATTACTTGATCGTTAGAGAAAGAGTCTAGAAACAAGTGTCAATTGAGAACCTAAACACCACCATAATGATTGCTGATCCATTTACTCGAGCTTTATAATGTAAAATATTTAAAAAATATGTCCTTAGAGTGGGGCATGTGAGTAAGACAAAAGATATGGTGATGTATATTTAGGTGGATGTTATTATTAACTTTTTTGATATAATTAAAGTTATTTATTTATGTTATCCTATTTATATTTATATTTATATGTTGAATATAATAACAAGATTATCTTAAGAAGTTAAATTACAAGAATTATTATGGACTATATTAATAAAAACTAATAATGTTGTAGTATATAGAAGGAAGTATAATATTGATAACACATAATTATTATAACTTATATTGATAGTTAGGCTTAATGTAGTATTATTATGCTTATTGGACTTATTGGTTTATTTTTAAAATTTATGGCCATGCATAAAATACTTTTCAATATTTTTCAGAATATAATTAGGTAAAATTATTTTTAAATAAATATTATTTTATTTATTTTAATTTTAAATATCTATTATATCTTATCAATTAATGAGTCAAATGAGCGAATCTTAGAATATATAGTTTTTTATAATTAAATAAGATATATTATAGAACTGATTGAATTTTGATGATGAATATTAGTCGATAGAAAAAAAATTATATTATAATATAATTCTTTAATATATATGATGGATGAAAATAACTCTTATAATTATATATCCTGAATGATCTATTCTCCCCTATACTTAGATAGGACTTACTGAGAATCAAAGATCAGGAAGGTGAACAACAAAACCTCCATTGTAAACCAATATGGAAGTTTCAAAATTCTTTATTTTGAAGAAAACTAAAAGACATTTTAGCTACATCAACCAACTTTACATATTCTTTGCGGTAAATATCTTAGTCAATTTTCAAATATAGGGCAACACTACTACCACCCATGCCCTCCTTTACACCTTCCGATGTAAAAGAAATAGTTCTCTATCTTTTTTGTTCCCACTCTGGACTATCCCTACAACGCTTCAAGTGAGTCATGTCCCATCTATACACTTGATTGGTTCATCATAGAAATTACATATGGCAGTCTTCGTATTAACGACAAGGTCTTAATTAAAAAGTTATGCAACCTTCAGGCCCACTTTTACACCTGCTCAGATTTGAAGATAATAAACCAATCATGTTAGGCATATGAGCAGATGCTTCAGATTCAACTTATAATAAGCTTTAGTGAAGTTTATAATCTAGAATTTTATTTATATTAATTTAAATCTTAGATTAAGTGGCTAGGATTGAGATTAAGAGAGCAATGCCAGTTGAAAATATGAGAGAAAGAAAGAAGACTATAGATTGATAATAGAGGCTAGAAAATAAGAGATCCAGGAAAGGGAAGAAGATAATGACAAGAAAAAACTATTCTCAATCATTCATATCTCAAGTTAGATCAGTTTGCAGTAGATTCTTATTGTGATCACTTGGGAAGGTTTTGGATATTGTGCTTAATATTATAGTTCTTGTATTCATGTAATTCTCTTGTGGATGTTGTTTTGGTTTGGACAAGAAGCCTTGAGATATGTATATTCATTATTTTGATAGTAGATTTTCTCTGGCTTGTCCCGTGATTTTTACCCTTTGAGTTGAGAGAGTTTTCCACATAAATCTTGGTGTTCATTTAATTATGATTTATGTTTGATTTCACTATATATGACAACCTACTAGTATTTATTTACATACAAAGTTTATTCCTTTTATTTCTATCAACTAGTATCAGAGAAGAGTTTTGGTGGCATTTGACTTTTGTATTCAAACATGGAGGCCGGTAATGTTTCTCGCATGATTAGCTTGAACAAAAATAATTAAATGATATAGAAACCAAAAATAGAATATTTATTGCATTGTAAAGATTTGTATTAACTTTTGCAAGGGGATAGTGCAAAGCACACAACTATAACAGATGATGAGTGGAAGAGGTTAGATCGAAAAACAGTTGGATTTATTCGTCAGTGGCTTGATGATAGTGTCTTTCACCATGTTTCTACTGAATGTTCTGCTTACTCTCTTTGAAAAAAGTTAAAAGGTCTCTATAAACGAAAAACGGTTGGTAACAAAGTTTTTTTTATCAGAAAACTTGTGAACTTAAAATATAAAGAGGGTACTTTTATTCTTGAGCATTTGAATAAAATGTAGATATTACTAACCAATTATCCTCTATGAAAATATCTCTTGATGTTGAGTCACATGTATTATTACTTCTCAGTTCTTTATCAGAAAGTTAGGAGACACTAGTGGTTTCCCTCAATAATTTTGCACTATATGGTGTTGTCACTATGAGTTAAGTAATAAGCAGTTTATTGAATGAGGAGTTGAGGAGAAAGAATTCAACAACTTCTTAGATTAATTCACAGACACTTGTCTCAGAGAACAGAGGAAGGTCAAAGTCAAAGGACAGAAGTGGTTCACGTATGGGTAGAAGCAAGTCAAGATCAAAAAGGGATATTATTTGCTATAATTATAGTGAGAAAAGATATTATAAGAATCAGTACAATTAACCTAAGAAGAACAAGAAAATGGGAAAGAAGTGGAGCATACAGAATAAAAAGAGAATATCACAACTATAGTGAAATGTAGTGATTATATGATTTTATCTACTTTTGATGATATTTTTTCTTGTGTGTGCTAGGATCTCGAGTAAATAATTGACATAGGTACTTTTTATCATGCTACACTATGGAGGGAGTTCTTTGCCACTTACAGGTCTGAAAATTTTGGTGTTGTCAAGATGGGCAACTATGACACAACAGACATCATTGACATGAGTGATATTCATATAAAGGCTAACCTTGGCTGCAAGTTGGTACTTAAAGATGTGAGACATGTGGTTGACTTAAGACTGAATTTAACTTCAGTTGGAAGGCTAGATGATGAAGACTTTGATGTTAGATTTCACAAAGGGCAGTGGAAAATCAGTAAGGGTTCTCTTGTTATAGCTAATGGAAAGAAATATCACACCTTATACATTGCAAGCTAAAGATTGTGATGAGCAGTTGAATGCTATAGAGAAAAACTTCAGCATGGAGTTGTGGCATAAGCGATTGAGACACATAAGCGAGAAGGGGCTGCAATTACTTTTCAAGAGAGAGGTATTGCCAGACCTCAGAGGTACATGTTTGAATCCTTGTGTTGATTGTTTAGCTGACAAACAATATAGAGTTTCTTTTGTTAGTCCTACTTTATATAGGAAAATGGATGCCTTGGATCGTATCTATATAGATGTGTATAGCCTTTTGAGGAGAAAATCTCCTGGTGGATCTATTAATGTTCCTAGTATCAATGGTGCACTTTATTGTATCACTTTTATAGATGACTTTTCTAGGAAAGTTTAGGCCTATGCTTTGAAGATCAAAGATCAAGTTATTAATGTTTCAAAGGAGTTTCATGCCAGAGTTGAAAGGGAGACAGAAAGACAATTGAAATGCATAAGGTCAAATAATGGTGATGAGTATACATGATTGCTTAATGATTATTACATGTCACATAGCATCCAGCATGAGTTGACAGTTCTAAGTACGCCTCAGCATAATGCAATTGTCGAGAGGATGAACTACACTATCATAAAAAAGATCAAATGTATGCTTTCACAGGCCAAGCTACCTAAAAGGTTTTGGGATGAGGCTTTGAGGACTACAGTTGATGTGATCAACTTGTCATGTATGATCAGGGAAGGATGTCTCTTATAAGCACTTGAAAGTATTTGGTTGTCATGCATTTGCACATATTTCAGACAATGAGAGGTCTAAGCTAGATGGTAAAACAAAAGAGTATATTTTTCTTGGCTACTCACATGATCAATTTGATTACAGGTTTTGAGATCTAGAAAAGTATAAGGTGTTAATAAGCAGAGATGTTGACTTCTTTGAGGATCAAACCATTAAAGATTTGAAGAAGAAGGTACCAACTAAGACTTCTGCAGAGGAATTGTAGACTATGACCCAATTATTCCTCCAGTATATCAGCATAACGGGGGAGATGTGCAGGAAGATGGTGCAGTGCCAGATGTTAATCTACCTGCTAGACATATTAAGCAGGAAGAAGAAAGAGAGTAAGTTTCCATAGAACCTCAGTTAAAAAGATCTTTTAGACCAAGTTAACCTTCCAGAAGATACTCTACAAATGAGTATGTGATGCTTACTGATGTAAGTGAACTAGAGAGTTACCAGGAAGCAGTTGAAAGTAAGCAGAAAAAGAAGTGGTTTATTGCTATTTAGGAAGAGATGGATTCTCTACAGAAGAACCACACATATGATTTGGTTCAACTACTAGAGGGAATTAAGGCCTTGAAGAACAAGTGAGTTTTTAGGTTGAAGACTCAAGAATATTGTTTTCAACCAAAGTATAAAGCTAGATTGGTTATGAAAGACTTTGGTCAAAAGAAAGGTATTGATTTTGAGGAAAATTTTCTCCTGTTATTAAAATGTCTTCTATATATGTTGCTCTTAGTATTGATGCTAAACTAAACTTAGAGATTAAGCAGTTAGATGTGAAAACATCTTTCCTTCATGGTGATTTGGAGGAGGAAATTTGTATGGAGCAACCGGAAGGCTTCAAAGTCAAAGGTAAAAAAAATCTTGTCTGTAAGTTGAAGAAGAGCTTGTATAGGCTGAAGCAAGCTCCAAGACAATAATATAAAAAGTTTGATTCATTTATGATTAAAAATAAATATAAAAGAACAACTTTAAATCATTGTGTGTACATCAAATGGTTTGGTGAGAATTTTATTATTCTCTTACTTTATATTGATGACATACTTATCCTTGGGAAAGATATGTCTATGATTGACAAGTTGAAGAAGGAACTAAGTGAATCTTTTATAATGAAATACGGGGCATGCCGATTTCTCGTGATAGAAGAAACAAAAAGATTTGGTTGTCATAGGAGAAATATATTAAGAATGTATTGGACATGTTCAGTATGAGCAATGCAAAGCCAGTTGGTTCTCCTCTTGCAGGTCACTTCAAGTTATGCTTAGATCAGAGTTCGTCGAGTTATGAGAAGGAGAAAATGCAAAAGGTTCCTTATGCTTCAATAGTTGAAAGTTTAATGTACGCGATGGTATGTACGAGGCCAGACGTTGCATATGCAGTAGGTGTTGCTAGCAGATTTTTTGTAAATCTAGGCAAAGAGCAGTAGACAATAGTAAAGTGGATTTTTAGATATCTCAAAGAAAGTTTTAAAGTTTATTTAAGCTTTGGAGGTGGACCACTTGTGTTGACAGGTTACACAGATGCAGATATGGTAAGAGATATTAACACAAAAAAGTCTACATCAAGTTTTGTACTTACTTTTGTAGGGGGAGCTATGTCACGATAGTCCATATTGCAAAGGTGTATTGTTCTCTCCACCACAGAGGTAGAATATATTACTGCTACAGAGATTTACAAAGAAATGTTATGGATGAAAGGATTCTTACAAGAATTAGGGCTAAAACAGAAAAACTATATGGTATATTATGATAGCCAGAGTACCATCCATTTATGCAATAACCCAACATTTCATTCCAAGTCAAAGCACATAATTGTCAGATATCACTGGATCAAAAATATGTTTAAAGAGAAGTAGTCACAGTTTCAGAAAATTTACACAGATGATAATGTGGTAGACATGTTAACAAAGACTTTATCGAAAGAGAGATAGGAGATGTGCTGACAGTTGGTCGACATGACTTCATATTGAGACAGCCTCCCTTATGGGCTGAAGGGAGAGGTTATTGGGTAAATGGGTAGATGGCTCAGATTCAGCCCATAATGAGCTCTAATGAAGTCTACAGCCTATAACTTCACTTATATTAACATAAACCCTAGATTAGGTGTCTAAGGTTGAGATTAAGAGGGCAGCGGCGGTTGAAAATATGGGAGAGAGAAAGAAGATTGCATATTGACAGTAGAGGCAAAAAAAAAAAAGAGATCTAGGAAAGAGAAGAAGACAATGACAAGAAAAGATATTCTTATCATTCATATCTCAGGTTAGATCAGTTTGTATTGGATTCTTACTATGATCACTTGGAAATGTTTTGGATATTGTGCTTAGTATTATAGTCCTTGTATCCCTGTGATTCTCTTGTGGCTATTGCTTTAGTTTGGACAAGAAGCTGTGAGATCTGTATATTCATTATTTTGATAGTGGATTTTCTCTGGCTTGTCCCATGATTTTTACCCTTCAAGTTGAGGAGGTTTTTTACGTAAATTTTGATATTTATTTAATTATAATTTTTATTTAATTTTATTATGTATGATAGTCTGTTAATATTTATTTATATATAAAATTTATTCTTTTTATTCCCATTAGATGCTAGACTCCTGTATTATGCATTGGCCTTCTGTATTATTGCGAAGTGACGACATGCGATCCATTTATTTGTATTGATATTAGAGAAAACTTAATAATACAAACAGTCCAAACGAAGGAACACTTTGGTATAGGAAAAAATATAAAAGATTAACTAACAAAATATATTCACTATTCTATACAAGCTGAGGAAGGTAAAAAAAAAAGAAAGGAGCATGTGGTCAATTCTTTTTTAGATACATTCCCTGGTGAAGTTATGAGAGGGCTTTTATCTATCATCGATAATGTAGGCATCACACTTTAGGTCCACCATTCTAAATCACGTCTTATTAGAAAAATAACAATATTACATGTCCATGAGTGAATTGATATATAAGTATTTAGTAACACAAAAGAGATCAAACAATAAAAGTGTTCTTACTTCTCTCTTTTCAAAAGCTAACTGGCTTTATTATCTCCTTTCACAGACAAAGAATAATTAAGCAGAAAGATCGTTAAAAAAAAAAGATTTCATAATTGATACGAGAAAGCGAGGCCAAGAAGGGGGTGGTCGACAATGAATGAGTAGCTACAGAGATGAGAAAATTGTTAGCTGAACAACTTTTGTATTTTAATGAGAAGATCTCATTCATCAGTTGAGGAAAATCCTCCCTCAATTCTATATAAAATAAGTATTATAACGATGAATGAAGTATCTCTTTTGTTCCTCACCTCTATCTCAAACGTGGTATCAGAGCCTTAATATAGATTTTTTTTTTCTTCTCACTGTCAAACGACATCATAATAACATCCTCCCTCACTGCCTAACATTCGTAGATGCGAACCTCTTCTCTATGACGTCCTCTACTGTCGTTGCTCTGCCCCAATCTACCACACATCAGTCGTAGTTAACGAAGAAACATCATTGAATTAAAGATAAACCAAAGATCATATTTGAAAATATCTTATTATAATATTTATAATAATTTCTTTTGAAACTCAATCTTTATCTTATTAATATTTCAATAAGAGATTGATGAATCTATTCATGATATTTTTTAAATATCGATTTTGATGATTTAAACTTGAATAAGTTATTATCATGATTTTGACAAGTTTAGAAAATAAAACTTGAAATCGTTATATAAATCAATTTCAAAGAAGTTTATAAATGAATCATAAGTTTATCTTTTTGGAACTATAACTAAATAATGATCTTGATGATTTTAAATTATATATATATTGAGATCCTATATTTCCACATCTCATTTTTCAAAATCATACTTGATAATTTTCATAAATTAAGATTTTGCTTATAAAATTGATATCCTAAAATTTTTATTATCTGGGAAGAGATTTATTAAAGGAAATCATATCTTTTGATACTTATGATTTGATTTTTAATGTCATGATTCATTTGTACTCTTGGTTATATTTAAAACATGGATGCACTAAAAAAAATTAAACCATTGTATTTCTTGTTGATAATAAAAAGGAAGAGTCAAAATTAATTTGATTAGAAGAAAATTTAGATATAAAAAATCTTCTAATATTGAATGAGGAATAATTGCTTAGAAGAAAATTAGAACTTTCTAAATGCATGCAAAATACTCGATTTACAATTTGAGTTTTATTTACTATTATATTTTCTTTAGAATTCTTAATGCTTATTATTAAAATTTACATGAGATAATCTTCAAAATGCATCATTTGATTGATTTGCTATCTTGCTTGAAATTTACATAAGATGAACTAAATTGCATAGGTAGCTCTTGATTTCAAAATTTACATCTAAAAAATTAAGTATTTTTGTGATATGATGCTTTTCAAAACTCCCACCTTGATGCAACCTTTTTGTTTCCAAAAAGGAAAGAAAATCTATATGAAGATGATGATTTACTATTTTTTAGATTTATTTGCTATGTTTTTTTAAAATTTATATGAGAATGATTGTTGAGCTCATATTTGAAATATTCTTTTCAAATTTTATATATATAAGATTTAGGTTGGGAGTTAGGAATGCTAAATCATGAAAATATATGAATTGTTAATCTAGATTTCATGAGATTAAGTTTTTTTATATATTTTTAAAAACTCTCTCTATGTTTTTTATCTTATTGTTTGCCAAAAAGGAGAAAAATTACATGAAGATGATGAATTGCTACATTTGGAATTTTCAAGAGATGATTTTAAGTACCTAATTAGTCTTTAAATCTCTTGGACTTTTAAGCTCATCTTAATATTCCTTTTGAAATTTATTAAGAGCTTTTCTAAATGATGTAATGCATATTTTATTTTACTAGGGGGTAATGTCATTATTTGCTTTGAAATTATTGCTATAAATTTCTCCTTTTTCTTGTTGACAAAGGGGGAGAAATAGACATTGATGACATATGAATATTGATACACATACTTAGATATTGATACACATACTTGGATATTGATGTATAAGTTTTTTTAAATTCATACTCCAATGACTTGATGCAAATTTTGATTTGCTTGACATATTGATTGCCTTAAGATACTTGAATTCAAGGGTGTATGATTCTCTTGAATTTAAGTTTTCTTTATTGTGGTATGGATTTAGGAGGAGTTAGGATTAACTCGTATCATCTATTAATTGTCATCATAAAAAAGGTGGAGATTATTGAATCTCAGATTTTGATAATGAAATCAATTGATGAGTGTTTAATCTAATATATATTATTAGAGGAAGTGATGCAGGTTTAACCACGACAGTGAAAAAGAGTTACAAACTAGACATGGACCTAGGATCAAGCTTAGGCATCGGGCTAAGGTTTGGACGATGCGGTGGAAGCTCGTCGGGAGTTTGCTAGGACTTCACCGAATGTATTGGGAAGATCGCTAGGAACACTCTAGGAGATCATCAGAGGAAGACTGTGAGACTCACTGCAGAAAATGTCGAAGGTTATCAGATTGTAGGAGTGAGGTCGTTAATTAAGTTTAGTGGTCATATATAGTTGTAGTCCTTAAGTTGTAGGTTAAGTTTGAGTCTGAATTAAGTGTGATTTAGAAAGAATCTAAATCAACTAAAAGATGCAACCAGGTCCACTAAAGGGGATTGATTGAGCTTAGGTTGAGCTTAATTGGTTGACGAGAGGATTAGAAAATATAAGGGTCAAGTTGGGATTGAAAAAGTGAAGGAGATCATTTTTCTGGGATTCTCAACAACTGAGTTGCCTATGAGCAGTGATTGTACTACCACCACTTAGGTTTTCGAGCAACTGAAGATGGTTGAATCGCTTAGGTCAACGGTTAAACCGCCCGTACCCTATTCTCAGGGTACTTTCGGTGGCTACATCACCTACACTAATAGGTGAACCGCTCATATCTGGATTTTTCAAATATGTTTAAATTTTGGCTCCAAATTCTAATGCCATTTAGGGCCTATGAATACCCCAAGTTTTCTTGCATTTGATACAATAATTTTTGGGATTAAAATTCTATGAAAACTTGTGTGAATTATAAGAAGAAGAAAAAGGGGTAAGGGAGTAATCCAAGTGTTGTAATCTTGTCTCCCTTGTAAGTTAAAAGGTTGTAAGGGTTTGGTCTTTACCCAAAGAAGATCGGTAGTGGACACTGGTGGGCCTTGGAGAAGAAGACTCGGGGAGTGAACGTAGGCCAGTTAAGGCCGAACTACTATAACTGTGAGTGTTCTTTAATTGCTTTCATATTACTCTTAATTACTCTTAAACACTTGATATTTGGATTCAAAGTCTTAATCTCTCAACTTCCTTAAATCAATTTCTAATTGATTTTATTAAGAGAAGCTTCAGTTATTCACTCTTTAATTTATAAAAGCAAAGGTTTTTAATCGAGCACTTTCATTCTCGCTCTAATTCTACCCCCCAATTGATCTTAACACATGTTTATATTATAATGTATGGTGTGGGAGTAGATGTATATATATTAACGTGCTATCATAGACTTAGCTACTTTTACTTAAGTCGTGCAGCAACCTTCTGTGTCCATCTTTAAAAAGTCAATCTCTCCAAAATCTCTTATGGTCCCTTAAAGACTTGTAAAAGAGAAGACAGGTTAGAGAAAATGTTTAACTCGAAATCTCATAACTAGCCATTTCAACAAATACTTGATAGATTATATAAATTATAAACATAGACATTGCAAGCTCTAAACTATCATATGATAAAGAGTCCAAGGTGGTATGTCATGGCCAAAAGTCCCTACAAGTTCCCACAGATACTATTATGAAATAAGATAGCAAACCAACCCTAGACACTTCCAAAATCCTATCCAGCTATATGTCACTTGAGTAGCTCCTAGATATTGTGCTGGCTGATACTCCACAATACTCTTGGGAGCTAGAAAATACTAAAAGGATTACTTGGATGGCCCGTTTCTAGGTAGTTTTACCTCTACATGAAGACTGCACACAATATGTATTTACAATCTTAAAATGACCACTAAAAGTAATTCAAAATAGGACTACTAAGCCTACTATAAGCCCTTTATTATTATGTAAAGCATGAATAAAGCTGAAAGATACAAACATATATGAGTATTATATCAAACACCTTGTTTATAACTTTGTCCATGATATTGTCCCCACTTATTCTTTTAACATCCTTGTCGAAGCCTTTGCAGATGCTATATCTCCTCACTTTTGCTTAATCTTCAATCTTTTACTCTAGTTGCAACACACCTCTTGGCTCTCAACTACTCTCCATCGCTGTTATTAAGTAGTTGAACTTTAATTTGTCCTACTGCTTCAACTCGCCAATGACTCTTAACTCTGATGTGGGGTCAGTCGAGTTAAGCTGATCACTATTCATTTATGTAAATCCTTCATATGAAGAAAAAGATATTCTTATTATGCATTAATCTCTCAGATGTCTTGCACCACTTGAACTGCTTGGATACCTGTTGGAGCTTTAACGAGCATCACCTCATAGAATTTGAATTTTTTTGAAGTCTTTCCTCTGTAAAATTTGTTTACTTATTTTTACCACCTCCAAGCAGTTTCACATCACTTCTACTTTTGATTGGTATTCTATCAGAAAATGAAATGAATAATCTACTTTCAATAAAATCGATCATTATTAATATTTGCACTTAGAATTCTTCCTTGGTAGTACATAACCCTCATATGCTAATGATCAAGACTTTCATCCGATATAAAATTTGATATGTACATGAAATACCCACACCTATAGTACCATGATATTCACTTTTTGAAGCTATAACCCTTCATGTCATCATATTGTTTACTAAAAGTAGAGCTCCCAGTAGCTCGCGATCATACCTCTGTATTATCAGGTCCATTATGAGACTTCTCCTATATGTGGCACATTACCTCGAATTATTCTATCATGATCTGTTACAATATGTCACCTCATAGTAATATCTCTATTGTATTCTAATCTTTGTGGAACGAACTTGAATTATGATCCTCCACATGTGGTCTTTACTAACACATCATAGGGCTATTAGAAAACCTTGTAAGAACATCACAAGCGCAGCATAAGAAAGAAAACAAAATAAGTTTCCACGTGTATCAGCTTGTCATATAAAAGTTGGTACAAAAAATACAAAAACCAAAAGCTATAGTATGTGAGAGATTGATTACCTAGGGAGATCATATATAACTGAAATTTTAGATCCAAATGGAGAAGATGAAGACAGTCAAGTGTCCTCCTCTCTAGCAGTATCCACATGATGGATAGTTACAACAATACTCCTCAAATCATACCCAAAATCTCGTAACTCTTGGCACATTCTCACAGCACTCATGGAACATTGTCCCCTCGCAGCAGAGAGGGACTAGTCGGCTATAAAGATGAGGGAAAGAGGAGAATAGGATGGGATGATCAAAGGTACAACCCATCATCTATGTGCCGCCCATGCCTCCTATTTATAGAGAGCCACCATAAAACCCTAATGGATCCTACCTTAGTGGGTATTAGATCTCCATCCAATTACTCATTAATCTTAGATTATTGGATCTCTATCCAATAATTTCAATTTGGCCTCATGCAAGGAGCCCATATATGTTGGGTTTCATCCAATAAGAACATGAGTTAATTGGATAAGTCATACTCAAATCTTTTACTCGCTAAACATCCACCATATGTGTGTAATTCTCTAGGCCCAACACTAAGTTGTTGTGAGTTCTCCTTGTCAGAACTCCTTCTAACTTAATGAATTGTTATCCTATAATAATTCACTCGACTTATCGACTATGGACGTACTAGGTTACTGCATTATTTCATACTATCATGGACAAAAATATAAAGAGGGTGCTCGATGTAATGCTCATGTATTTTTGTATCTTTCGGTCTTTGTACATACTTTGTATAGCAAGTAACGGATTGTAATAGGCTTGACAACCTTAATTTGGTTAGCTTTCATAGCGATTTTAGCTTGTAAATAAGAGTTGTGTCATGTGGATACTTATGGGGACTTCGACCTATAATGGACTATGATTCTTTGTGTGTGATTATTTAAAGCTTGTGAAGTCAATGGTTGTAATTTATATTAGTTATATAAAGTGTTTGTTGAAATGGTTGCTTGTGGATCCCGTTGTGAAATACTTCTCTAACTCATTTTCTCTTTTGTAGGTCCTAAGGGGCCATAGGAGGTTTCAGGGAGGCTGACCTTTGTGGATGTATATGCAATGATATCACATAATTTAGGTAAAACCAGCTATGTTCATAACAGTTGGTATTAGAGCGGGATAAGCACACGTAGAAATACTTAATATGCAAATATAAGGGACCTAGCTGCATGGAGGGTAGTAAGCATGCACGACCACTTGGTGCAAACGAGCATCGATATGTAGGGAAAGGAGTCGCTCAGAGGAGCAGACATCCAAGATTGACATTTAGAGGAATGACCAACCCTTTACACGAGAGGCATCATGAACACAAGTATGTTAGGAAGATGTTGGCAACCAAAGTTGATGTTACTCAAGCGGGGCACTTAGTAAAATATAAGATCGTGCAAAGTGAGATGTGTTGCACAACGATAGGAAAAGTTATGTAAAGCTCATAAAGTGAGGGGAATTGCTAACTCAAAGAATTCAGTACTCATGCAAGGGCTTATATGCAGATGATAGAGTATTTGTGGCTATCCTAAGGCGATCAAAACTTGGTGTCATGGGGCATTAAAACTTTCTCTTCAGTATGGGAAGGATATGTCTATAGGAGGCTGAAATATGCAACAAGTTTAGCATATTGCTTGGCCTTAAAGGGTGTAGCGGGAGCTGTATTTGTGAAGAGTTACAATCTAGTAAGTGCATTTGTGGGGCAGAATAATGCATAGTTTGCTTAGTAAGATGAAGCAGTGTTAGGACCCTAGTTGAGTCAGGTCCTAATCGATTGGGTCGAGTCCTTAGATTGGGCTTTATTGACCGGCCTAGACCTAATATTAAGTCAGCTAGGAGGAGATCCTAAGTTAATTATAATAAATCAGCCCAAATCCTAATAAGATTAGAATTCAACTAATTTAGAGTTTGATTAGGAGTCAAAGTCAAATTAGGATTAATCGAGTTGAGATTGTAACCAAATCCTCATCCAAGCATCTACAACCTATCTAGTCGCTGCCCACTTTACTTATGGGACTCGGCTAGGGTTAGGGAAAGTGACGATTAGGGTTTCAAAATAGGAGTTTCATTAGGAGTTAGAGTCTTCTATTGGGATTAAGGTTTAAGCCCTATATAAGCACTTGTAGTCGTCCTCTTTTCATTAAGTAATATATTATTTTATTCAACCATTGTGGCCGACTACCAAGAACGGAGGAACCCCTTTATAGTTCCAAGGAGGCTGGTCCCCTATAGAGATCGTTCCAGTGATATAATCTTATGGGGTTCTAACAAGTAATCCAAGGGGATGGTGGTCTCCGAAACTTCCAGAGGGAAGAATATGAAGAGGAAAGTTGCTCCAACAAGATAAATATTTAGGAAGGAAAAGTCTTGGTTCTCTAGAGGGAGAATCATGTATAACAGACCGCATATATTGAGGAATATCTCAAGATAACAACTCCACAAGGCTCAGTAGACCGGATGAGCCACGATGAGTTGTCCTGCATGGTGCCAAAGACCAAGGGAGCTTCGAGGCACATGCACCTTGACTCAGAGATGCATTTGATGGAGGAACTAAGGTGATTCAACTTATGGATGTGAAGTTGGGATTAAAATATCTTAGCACGAGACAAGAGGACACAAAGGCGAGCACTCTTAAAGAATTTGTCATAATGCTACCATTCTAAGTTGTTATGAAGAAAGTAGTGTGCAGTGGTGATTATGCTAGTGAGGATAATGACCTAGGATTCAAACAATGGTGTACCAATTTCCGAGAGTTACTAGGTAATAAACTATCTTAGAGCGATGTTTTGTTTAGGTATGACCTGAGAATAGGTGGGTGAAGGTCAATTACCAAAAGAGCGAACACACTCGGAGGTGGCGGAGGCCCTATGATGTGCTAACAAAGACTACACATAGAAAAATCATAGTCTGAGTTCATTTCATGAGAATCTAAATGCAACCAAGATATTACTAGGAGGTAACATGGTGCAACAGATCATGGTGGAATAGTTTGAGGCAATACAACACACCAGAGAAGTCCCGTAAGGGATGTGATCATGTAGAGGTATGATCAGGAGCCGCTGGGAGCTTCACTTTTATGAACAACATAATGACAAGAAAGGCTCTGGATTCAAGGAGTGAATGCCATGGTACCGCAGAGGATGGTCTTCCGTGCATACATCAAATTTTACATTGGATGAAGGCCTTGATCATCAGCATATGGGGATTGTGTATCATTAAGTGAAGATTCTAGTGAGTCCCATAGGAGGACTTGATTATACAGAGGTATGATTGGAGCGATTAGAGAATTGGACTGCTCTAATATTCACTTAAGGGAGCCCAACAAGTCAGAGGACAAGGCCGGGTAAGTGAACATTACGACTAAGGAAGTTAAGGAGAACATAATAGGTGCAAGGCCCCAACAGGATAGCGGAGGCCATGCATGGGAGTTACAATTTGTCTTTCCATCGACCAAGGAGAACTACTCGGAGAACATCAAGGTGTTGAAGCTAGTTGTCAAAATGGCCGAGGAAGCGACGATGAGTCCAGAGAGGCTCAGCTACCTAAAAAGCTAAGCATTAGTCAGAATGGAGGGACTCGAAAGAGTGTCACAGTGCCATATAGGTGGATTTATCGACTACGAAGAAAGAGATACATATGCAAGGCAATGAATAGTAGTGTCATGGGCTTAGCAACAGTATGGTACCATAGTGGTGGGACTTTCGTGAAGTCATCAATCCCTTATTCTCATAGAGGGGGAGTGTTGGTCATGAGAGGGGCCGAGGAGGTGGAGAATGCAGAAGCAAACTTCGAGTATTAAGATAAGACTGAAGGGCAAAGGCTACAAAACTTCATAAGACCAATGTCAATGGGCTTCTCATCAAGACACTTGAAAGTGGGGGACTTCAGGTTGATGCAGGAGTGCTCAACCAAGGAATGAAGTAGGTAGTATGTGGTGCTATACCTTTTCCACTTAGAGGAATAGATGACAAAAATGATGGAGAAGACAGTATAATCCTAGAGGTGATTGGGACTATCAAAGACTTCAAGTTGGGGTACAATTTTGCTTCTTTTGGATAAAATATCTTGCATTCCAAAAGTTCGATGCCAATGAGAAGATGAATCATAATTGTTAACTCAACGCAAGGAGTGCAAACACTTCAAGTGCTTCAGAAGTGTGAGCAAAGATTAGGCGAAGGCTAGTAACTAGCTCGAGGTATGAAGTACAACCTCGAGGAGATGGACAAAGCTAAGTAACATTTGCCTTCTTAACTCAAGAGAATGGACAAAATTGAGTACCCCAGTTCTCTTATTTATTCAGTAGAGGAGCTCTGAACAAGTTCAAAGACCCTTTGAAGAAACCTAATGGAAGACAATAGTCATCATATCCTCACCAATGATGATCGATGCTACTAAGAGTAGATTGTTCACTTCATTTTCTAATAGAACGTCAATCGAAAGCGAAAGTGATATGAACCTACTTAGAAGCCTCAACTTAATTGAAGAACGATTGATGGTTAAATTTTATGAAGGAAAGACCTCAAAAATATCAAAGTCCGTAGGCGATACTTGTTAAGGCTTAAACAAGCATCCACCTAGTCTAAGCAACATAAGATGATTGAGATACTAGTGTATAACAAAGAAGATCTTTTCCTTTATTAGAAGGATTCATAGGAATCAATAAGGATTAGCACAACTCAACTGACCCCACACCAGAGTCAGTCATTGGTGAGATTAAGCATGGTAGATCAAAGTTTGATTACTCAATAACAATAGCAGAGAACAGCTGGGAGCCAAGAGATGTGCTGCAGTTTAAGTAGAAGATTAAAGATTCAACAAAAAGGCAAAGAGATGCAGCGTCTATAATGGCTTCGATGAGGACATCAAATGAATAAGTGGGGGAGAATATCACGGACAAAAAATATAAAGAGGGTGCTCGATGTAATGCTCATGTATATCTGTGTCTTTTGGTCTTTATACATATTTTGTATATTAAGTAGTGGACTTGCAGTAGGTTTAATAGCCCTAATTTGGTTAACTTTCGTGGCTGGTTTTAACTTGTAAATTAGAGTTATGTCATATAGACACTTATGGGGACTTCAATTTGTAATGTACCATGATCCTTTATATGTGACCGTTGAAAGCTTGTGAAGTCCATGGTTGTAATTTGCATTAGCTATATAAAGTATTAGCTGAAATAGTTACTTGTGAATCTCATGTTAAACAATTTCTCTAACCCGTTTTCTCTTTTGTAGGTCCTAAGGGGCTATAGAAGGTTTCAAGGAGGCTGACCTTTGTAGATAGATATGCAATGATGTTGCACGACTTAGGTAAAACCAACTAAGTTCGTGATAAGATGATACAAGGGATCTAATCTATTGGATATATATGTCCTCAGTTACCATGTATCTATAATCTTTTATCTATCTAATATCTTAGTGATTGTATATTGGGTTTAGTACTGTTAGGCCACATACAAAATCCGTTTAAGTCTTGCTCTAATCAGATTCTCTTGGAGAACTTATTTTCTCTCAATCTGAATAATCTGATCAGGGATTTACCTAAGCAAGAGCATATGAGATATTTCTCTCATGATACCAAGAGTGGATGCTCCTCTATTGATACTTAATAGAATTCATAAGGTTGGCTATGAATCCCGATAACCGGTTGTATCAGATCTGAAACTTTCTAGACTTGTAAGTTCGACGTTAAAGAAAGGAGTATCTAAACAAGGTATCTTTAGTGTCTTAAGTCGAAGGATTAGACATATAACTAGGACTATAGAATCATTGTCTGACATTAGGTATCATTAACCATATAATATTTCATAAGCAGATTAATCAGTCAACTTATTCTCCAAAAAGCACTTGTATTATATCTTTAGTGTCCCCATATAAGTGGTTATGAGACCAATCACCTCCATCAAGCAGATGGGTATACAATACACCGATCTATTCGGTTATTTCGATATCCCTCTTGAGTAACCTATGACTGAAATTATTTAGTATATGTGTTTGAAAGCAAATATATCTTATTATCGTGATCTTATCATGATCTGATTCATATTATACAGAATCAAGGACATCACAATACATATATAAATATATTCAATAGATAATATAATGTAAATATTAATAATGTAAAAAGATTATCTAGTGTGTCATACGTGTCATCGCTCATATGATTGGCTTGTATGGCACTTGTAATGAGCAAGGCCTTCTGCCACCTCCAATTGTATTCATTCCTTTAGTGACGACCTTTATCTACTCACTCTTAGGTCACACTTGAATAAAGTATAACTCTAGGGCAATCTATTACCTAGTAACTCTCGAGATCCATTGACTTTGCTAAAATTGGTACACCATTATTTAGATCATAAGTCTTTGCCTCCCAACACAATCTTCGCTATACACCACTTCCTTCACTACAACTCGAATGGTAACACTACAGTATATTATTTAAGAGTACTAATCTCTAGGTCCTTTTACCTCGTGCCAAAGCCTTTTGACATCAACTTTGCCTCCCCAAGTTGAGTTACTTTAGTTCCTCTATCAAATGCTTTATCGAGATACAATGCATATAGCTCGAAGCTTCATTCAACTTTGACACCATGCATGTTGAGTCTGCTCTATCAGAATAAGGAACCTATGAAACAACATGATCTCACTCTTACATATACAAGAGTTCATATCCTTGACCATTGTCTAAAGAAAGTTTCATTGTCTTTGCTCCATGTTTTATCTTCTATGTCGATCCCTTGCATATGACTTAGGCACTTCATTAAGTTCCACCTAAGTTGCTTCACTTCTCGGCTTGTATTGAGTTGATGCTGGCCTTCATGCTCACTTAGGTCAGCCCTTCATCAAGTTCGATCTCCATATCTACTCTAAGTGTGCCTTTGTTTGGTATTGTTTTGAGTTGCTCATTCACTTGATCCCATAATATATCTACCAATGTATCACCTCATACAAGATTATATGATGACTCCTCACCACTCACTCGACCCGTTGAGCCTTGTGGAGCTATTGTTTTAAGATACCCCTTCTTAACATATTGGTTCACTGCACATGATTCTCCCTCTAGAGAATCAGGACTTATCTCTCCTAGATATTTGTCTTGTTGGAGCTCTCTTTGCATCATTCCATCTAGAAGTTTTAGATGCCACTATCCCCTTGGACTACTCTGTCTTGCTGAACAAATTATATATTGTTCCATCTCTATAAACGCACTTACTAGATTATGACTCTTCGTTAATAAATCCTCGTTGCACCCCTCAAGGCTTAGCAATATACTAACTTGCTGCATACTTCTACCTCCTATTCCTTCTAATGCCAAAGAGAAAGTTTCAATGCTGCTTATTTTATTATCTATGCTACAATATTAGTATTGTCTCTTCCAATGCTAAAGTAAGATATAATCGAGGATATGCAATTAAAGTTCCTGATGTCAATATCTTGGGGTGTTTGTTTATTATATAGAGTTAGATAAGAAGATATAATATCAGACTCAAGAGTTATTTTTGTCTATAGGTAAGAAATATCTATTAAGTGAAATTTCATCGTGATCAACTGCCATGCCCTCTTCTTTATACGGAGCTTCTCTATTTCATTCTTCTTTTTCTTATGGACCTCTACTTTCTATAGCTTCATATTTAACTTTAACAAAACTGTTTGCAACCTTTGATCCTGATCTTGTTTCTTCTTATGCTTTAGATCTCAACTCGACTCAAACATTAATTTTGTAATTGTAGTACTCCATTTTATCTTGTATGAATACAAAATCTTTCGAGTTAGCAATTCCCCTTATCTTTGTATGTTTTATATAATTCTTTTGATCGTCAAGCAACCCATCTCTCCTCTCATAGTCTCATCTTTTGCGAAGCATCCCGCTTGTCTTAAGCACTATTAAGTTTGGTTCTTAATGTTAAGCTATATCTTGAACTCAGTCATCCTAACTTTTTATGTTTTATATATTGTTCCCAACTCGTTTGTCCTCGTGATGCCTCTCAAATGAAGAGTTAGTCATTCCTTCAAATGTTGATCTAGGATGCTCGCTCCTTTAAGTGACTCTTTTCCCTATATCTTAAATAATCAAATGTGCTGGCCATCCTTAATGCAGTCTCATTAGGTTTCATATATTTGCAAGCTAAGTGTTTTGAAGTATACTTATCCCACTTTGATATCATATGTTATGGATTTAGCTGGTTTTACTTAAGTCGTGTGGCTTGTGCATCTGTCCATAAAGAGTCAACCTCATCGAAATCTTAATGGCCCCCTTAAGGACATGCAAAAGAGGAGACAAGTTAGAGGAAGCATTGAACTCAGGATCCTCCTATAAGTAATCATCTTAGCAAACACGTAATAGATGCAAATTACAAACATAGACTTCATAACTCTAAATAATCATATGACAAAGGATCCAAAGTGGTCCACCACGATTAAAATTTTTCACAAGTATTCACAAGAAACTATTGTGAAACAAGATAACGAACTAGCCCTAGACACCACCTCAAAGGCCTACCTAACCATATGCCACTTGGGCAACTCTTAGGTGTTATGCTAGATGACACTCTACACCTTTATTTGGAGCTAAAAAAATCTCCAAAATGATTGTCTAAATGGTTTGTTTCCGATGAGTTTTACATTTACATGATCACTCTATATAATTTACATTTGTAAGTCTGATGTGACTATAAAAGCTAACTAAAATGAGACTATCAACCTTACGACAAGCTCTTTATATGTTGTACAAAGCATGAACAAGATCAAAAGACATAAACATACATAAGTATTAAATCAAATACTTTAATTATAACTTTCTATATGATAGTGTGATATAGGAGTGCAGGTATATATTGTGAAATATGTTGTGAAAGTTCATAAAAATACTATTTTTTATTTAATACATAATAAATTATTCTTACACATGTGTGTTCTAATTTACTTTAAATCAAAAATTTACCTTCTTATTAGGCATCTGTTATGTTATCATACATTTGTTATGAAATGTTTTATGCATTTATAGTAAGCGTAGATATTATGATATATGATATGAGAGTTTATGAATATATTATAATTGTCTATTGTATATGCTATGATCTACTCTAGCATATGTATACTCTGATTTACTTTGAATCAAAATTTTTATCTATTTATTATGCATATGTCATATATGAGATTGTACGTTGCCAATAAGACTATAAGAAGATGCAATTATCATGAAATATGATGTGGGTATGCATATATATATATATATACGTGATGGTATGAGAGTTTAGAGATGATTTATGATTTTCTATTATAGGGAGTATGACCTATTCATTCTCACCTAAATGAAATTATAAATACTTATACTCACTAAGTTATCACCCATTATAAATCATATTTTGTATGTAAGAACACCATTAATTTATCCATGTGATGAGCAAGGAGGTGAGTAGGTGGTGACAACTTGTGGATATGTTTTTATGTACATGAGTTTTGGATAGTATGCGGACGTGTGGTTTGATATTGTGTTTATAATGGTGGTATCCTCTAATGGAATCAGAGTATCCCCAAATCAAAACTGTTTACAACTTTTAAAATAAAATTATTGTTGAATGGATTCGAACCGAATTGATTCCGGATCAGTTTGATTTGAACACCCCAAGTAGAAATATATTGAAGTTTATATGCTAAGTTCGGTGGGAAGATAGCTAAACAAGTACATTACATCTTATTAAATTTCTGGAGTGTATGTTCTACCAAAATTTTTAGCAGTTAAATTAGTCAGTACCCTTTATATCGTTGAATTCGAACTGCAAAATAACATGAGAAGGTTAGCGGAGGCAAAGGGGAAAAGAAATAGCTGCATGTTGAATGAGAGAATCTTGCAGACGACAGAAGAAGCTGCACTGCACTGCACTGCGCTGCGCTTTGTGAAAGGTGCACAGTATTGAGCCTTAAATGCAAACCCATTACCAGAGAATATAAATACCCATACAAACCAGGACTAAAGAATATAAATAGTTAACCAGACAAGGAAACGGGACTCGACACACATACTTAGGCTCAAAGACCCAAAACAGCAGCAACATGAGCACCACAAAGACACTTCGGCCCCAAAAAACAAAGGCACGCCAACAGAAGCAGCAGACGAGAAAGTTTAGACCCAGCCATATGCATATCAAGATCACGCAGCTTCTTCTCGCTCATGCTCCTGGGCCATCTCCTCCAGCGAGACGCCCTTCGACTCCGGCACCAACAGCGAGAACATCAGCCCCAGGAAGTTTGTGACGACGAGCACGAAAAGCGCGTTGCGGACGCCGATGCCGGCCGGGTAGCCCTTGTCCCTCTTCGCCGGGTCCCTGCTCTGCGCCGCGTACAGGAACCCGAAGGCGCCCACGATGGCCCCGGCCTTGCCTGCGGCCGCCGAGATGCCGTGGCACGTGGACCGCAGCCGCGCGGGGAAGATCTCCGCCGGCACGATGAAGGTGGTGCTGTTGGGCCCGAAGTTGGCGAAGAAGAAGGTGAATCCGTACATGACGACAAAGCCGATGTGATGAGTGGTCCAGTGGTGGTAGGGGATGGCTAGGCCGAGCATGAAGACGGTCATCATGAAGAATCCCATGACCTGGATCTTGAACCGCCCAATGATGTCGATGAATGCCACGGTGAACCAGTAGCCTGGCACGGTGCCGCAGAGCGCGATGAGGGTCTGCGCCCGGGCGATCCAGAACACCTCCTCGATTGCGTTCATGGTGGCCGCCTTCGGAATCCACCCGATGGCGGTGAAGATGTCCTTCTGGAACAGGTTCTGGCTGTAGAAGGCGATGTCCAGGAAGAACCAGGTGGTGGTGGTGGCGACGAGGTGGAGGCCGTGGCGGCGGGCGAACTCCTTGGAGAAGAGACCGAAGTTGTTGGCCTGGTCTGCGACCAGCCTCTGTGCCCTTTCCGCGTCCTCCTCGAGTTCCATGTTGAGCACCTTCGACATGTCGGCCGCCGCCTGCTTCGTGTTCTTGGCCACAAGCGCGGTGTAACGGGCCGTCTCCGGCATCTTCATCCGCCAGTAGTAGGTGAGCGCCGCAGGGACGGCGCCGAACATGAGGATGATGCGCCATACGTAGTCCGCCTGCGTCACGGTGGAACCAATCGGGTCGACGCTGAACGGCGGGACGTCATACTTGTTCTTGAACGCCGCAGACACGACGATGGCCACGATCCCGCCTGCGAGGATGCCAAAGCCCTGCATGGCGAAGACGGCCGCGATGAAAGCGCCGCGGGTCTTTTTGTTGGCGTACTCCGACATGATGGTGGCGGAGAGCGGGTAGTCGCCGCCGATGCCGAAGCCGAGCCAGAAGCGGAAGAAACAGAGGGTGGCCACGACGGCCTTGGGGGAGGAGCCGAAGGAGAGGCCGGAGGCCACGGAGCATACGACCATGAGGACAAGGGTAAACCCGTAGACCGTCTTGCGGCCCAGCTTGTCGCCAAGCCACCCGAAGAAGAGCTGGCCTGAGAGGGTGCCGCAGAAGGCGACGCCGTTGACGGCGGCGGACACATTGGGCGGGAGCGTCCCGGGGGACGTCGAGTTGGGGTCGTAGTAGTAGATGCGGCCGAGGAGCTTGGTGATGAGTGAGATGCAGAAGAGATCGTAGGCGTCAGTGAAGAAGCCCATCCCGGCGATGACGATCGCGGTGAAGTGGTACCATTGGGTCCGAGCGACGTCGAGCGCGTCCAACACCTTAAGCTGTTCTCCCGCCATCCCTGTACTCCTCCTCCTTGGACGTACAATTCTTTACCTGCAACATACACACATGCGAGAGAGAAGGTTCATATCTCAAAAGTATTTTACACGTACATATGAAGTGTAAAGCAAACTGTACACAGTGCGTCGCTAAGTATATGTAATAAGGAGGAGGACAAAGAAGAAGAAGAAGAAGCAGAAGAACAAACATAAGCCCATGCAAAGATGTGGGGTTTCACCTGACCTCTGGGAGTGGAGAGAGAGGGAAGGCTGGACCAACAGGAGAGGAGAGCAAGTGATGGTGGTTGTCTTGACATGTTAGGGCTTATATATTATGTGAGATACGTCGAGAAGATAAGCTAAATCACTTTATTAAAGCCCAGGAAATAGAATATTTAGCTCAACTCTCTCCAAACGAAGTCATGCACTCAACTCAATATGTTTCTATTGGTGAAGTCAAAAACGTTGCTTTAGGATAACTGAGAGAATATTCTCTACTTTGTAATCGGAGAATGAATAAAGTAGAAAGACAACTTGATTTTTCCAATTATTTTACGTAGTTTGAGAGAGATATGTGCATGCATGTCTACTTTGCTAGTAGCTGTCGGATTTGATAGCTGACCACTATCAATCTTCTTTTCTTATTCTCATTTAATTCCTGATATCGGTTGCCACAGAACTAAAGATGAGTCATTCAATCAAAACCCCCTTTTTCTGATATGAGTTTAAGCAAACTAAGGTCACTCTCAATTCCTCACTGCAGACTGCACATAAATGGATCAAATAAGCAACCAGATTCTACTTGATTAATCAACCAGTGAATAAAGTCTTATATGTGTATGCATGACATGTTTATTAATTAAATGACATAGAACATCTCCTTTGTAGGAATTGACTTTTGTTTCTTACTTTTAAAGCGGATTACTGCCTGGATTTTTTTCTTATCGCGCTTACGTCGGGTATGACTAATTTGATAATGACTAGTAGTCTTTCTTTCAGATAAATTATTGTTTGACTTTTTTGTTATTATTATATTAAATATTTTATTATTGTGTTCGATTTGACTTATCCCGATGCCTAAATGTCAAACTCCGAGCTTTTCCGGACTCATATACAGGAAAATTGTGGCAAGAGGACTCGTTAAGTTTATGTAATTAATGGGAGATAATTATAATTAGGAAATCCACATTAGAACTCTTTCATTACTAGTTGTTGGAGGTCAAAGCATATCAAAAATATTTGTTTCTTTTTCGTCTTCCGCTTTAATTCCCTTCATTCATAATGCATAATATTTTCTCCCTTTGTCTTTATCGCTTCATTTTGTTGCTTTATCTTTTGCATAAGTGATCAAAGATGGATGGCTGACCCTTTAAAAGCTCAAAACAAAAGCAACATGCGGCCGACGTCAACGGAGCATGAAGAGAGGAAGAACAAGTACGGAAACTCCATCTTCGTTGAATGATGAAGATAATAATAATTAAGACAAAACATCGGCCCATTTCCATTTCTATCTTTCTGAAATTAGAAAGAATGGTCAACGAGATCTCTTTATCGGCCTTCTTTTCCTTTTATTTAACTAAAAAATAAAATATTTAAAATTTTCTTCTTTTCTTTTGAGGCTTTCTGAGGTTGTGTTTAGACTCGGGAATTATTACCGTAGGAGAAGCTTGTGGTACAATCCATACAAAGGTCCGGCCAGAATATTTGGAACCTGTTGGATCAATTTAGGTTGAAGGATTCATCAGACGAATAGAATAATTTCTTATAAATTGATTTTGAAAAATCTGTCGTTATAAAATATATATGCATGGGGATTTCACATGATCAAAAAATAAATAAATTTAAAGAGAGTTGCATAAGTTTTAAGTTTTTGAGTTAATTATCCACCCAAATAGGTTGATTCAGACTCGGCTATTGAAGAAAAAAAAATATATTAAAAAAATATAGCTTTCATCTGGATCCAGTTTTCTTGACAATTGTGGCCATTAGAGTAATGCTTCGTCTCAATTTTTTTCTCCTTATGGTGATCTAAAGAAATGATAAAGCAGCTGCTGCGGTTTAGCTCAGGAAATTGCAGCAAATATAGACCCCTCAATTAAAATAGGCTGGCCAAAGCGCGTGGGCTTGCGAGCGATGGGCCTGCATGGGGCAATTAAGTAAATAACTAATTTTTATTATGTCTCAGTTAATTACTTTATTATGATTTTGGTCATCGATCTCTTAAACTATTATGATTAAGTCGTATCTAAAATAACCTCTGAGTTAATAAATATTAGAGTTTACCTATGTGACATGCTGACTATGCCAGGTCTCGGGCCCACACCATCATGTTGCTCACCCCGACATTGCCTGCCACCACGACGATATATGCTCCGATCCTGATGAGTACCATCATATATCTTGTAAGCCACCTCCCTCATGAAGAGGTAGAGGTATGAGAGGCCGAAGGTAGAGGTGAGGGAGAGTTGGATCACCACATCATAGACGCGGTGGGTGAGGGTGCAGGAGAGAATGAAACGAGAAGTAGTGGGGACGAACACACCCAAAAGAAGGAAAAGGGACTAGGAGACCACTACATACCTAATGTCAGACTGATCAACGTACATCCACCTAAGGGAGGATTGAAATCTCTTAAGCTCATCGTTAGCGCGAGAGAGACTCCATGGGTATGACACCCGACTAGGCAACAATGGCTCGGTGCTATTATTGGTGGTTGTCTCCACGACGATGCCTCCTCCCACCATTCATGAAGGTCTCAATTTTTTTAAAAAATTTAAATTATATATATCATTATATTAATAATTTATTATAAATTAGTTTGCTACGTAAGTAGACTATAACATATGTTAACTTAGACTTGATAGGAGGGGCTTATATACTATATTTTTTAAAATATAAGGTTATTTTAGACATGAGTAAACTATAAGAGCTTAAGAGTGTTGAATCTCAGATGTTGATGATAAAATCAATTAATGAAGTTATAATCTAATCAGCATTTGAGTAATGTAGGACTAACTTCGATCATAGAAAGACAAATCAATTAAAGCAGTAGAATTAGATGTTGGGTCGAATGAAACATGTCAGAAGATTAGATGTCGGGCCAGAGGAGTAGTCAACACGCCGGAAAGACTTCGTGCCATAAGTTCGGGCATCAGGCTAGAAAGATCGAACATTGCATCAAGAAGATCATGTGTTGCGGGAGGTCAATATGTTGATGGATGGGGCAATATGCTGAAGGAGAAGACGATGCACCGAATGAACCGAATGATTGGACAAAGCACCAAATGAACCAAATGACATGTTAGACAATATATGATTCATACTTATAATCATGTGTGTCTAAATCGAAGTAGTTTAGGTTGTAATCGAGTTGGTTTTAGTGTAACCATGTCAACTTAATTAAGGACCCATCGGGCCTTAACTAGGGCTTATTTGGGTCAATTAGGAGGCCCATTTAGTGACCTAAAGATAGGTTAGACGATAATACCGCTAGACCAAGCGATAGAACTGCTTATGAGCTGGCAACATAGTCTTCTAGGTTGTCAGGCGATGGTACCACCCAGACTGGCGATAGTACCACCAACATTCATTTTTGTCAAGCGGTACCGCATGTACCCCAAAAAATTAATAATTTAAATTTTGGTATCTGTTTGAAGCCATTTGGGGCTTATAAATACCCCACTCATTCTTCCTTGAGGAAGCAAGAAAAGAGAATGAAAATTTATGTGAAAACCCTATTAGAAAGTTGAGTTCTCTCCTATTAAAGCTTAGATATTATTTTAAGAGAGAGTGTGAGGGAATCCTTGTAAAAGAGGATTGTAAATATTTTCTCCTAAGCCTGTGAAAAGGAGAAAGGGTTGTCAAGGATAGTTGATCTTAACCCCTTTGAAAGAAGACTAGTAATGGAAGCTGATAGCCTCGAATGAAGATGAATCAGGAGTAGACGTAGGTCACGAGGATCGAACTACTATAAATCTGGTGTGCATTTTATTTTATGCTCTTCATTGCTATTGCCTTTTGTTTTAACTGCTTATAACACTTTCAAAGTCAAATCACACTTTTGATATCAGTTTTCATTGAATGAAATTTTCAAACGAAAGCACTAATTCATGCTCTCTCTTAGTGCCGATTTAATTTTAACAGTTAGTATCAGAGCTAAGTTTCTCTTATTTGGTTTAACACCTAAAAGAGATTAAATGGCTTTTGCCAGCAATCAAGAGGGTTATTCTTGCTTTTTATGGATTTCAACTCATCCTCCTATATTTAATGGGATGGACTACACGTATTGGAGAACACAAATGAGAGCTTTCTTGCTTTCTACATATTTCAAATTATGGAATGTCATTTAACTTATTTTTAAAATATCTTCTAAACCTATGAATGAATGAAATGATCTAGAGAAGAAAATTATTTTCTTTAAATGCAAAAGCTATAAATATTTTATTTTGTGCTTATGACAAAGACGAGTTTAATTATATTTCGACTTGTGAAACTGCATATGATATTTGACACACACTTGAAGTTACACATGAAGGTACAAGTAGAGTTAAAGAATCTAAGATCAACCTATTGATGACATATACACTAGTTTGAATAAAACCAAGCAAAACTATTGATGACATATACACTAGTTTCAAAGGTTTAAAAGCACTTGATAAAAGTTTTACTAATTTTGAACTTGTTAATTAAATTCTAAGATCCCTTCTAAAAAGTTGGGATCTAAAAGTAAATGCAATATAAGAAGCGAAGGACTTGAACCATTTTTCACTTGAACTTATTGAGCCATTAATGACCTATGAGATGACTTATATGATATATGATAAAAATAAAAACAACCTTTCAAAAAATAGAAAGCATGACATTTAGAACAAAAGAAAACCACTCGAGTGAAAGCTCAAATGATGATGATGACCTTGAACTCTTCATAATAAAATTTAAAAAGTTTAAGAGTCTAAGAATAATAACAAACTTAAAAAAGACACAAAAACTTGCTATAAATGCAAAAGGACATGCACTTCAAAAGTGAATGTCTATAACTGAAGAAGAGGATGCTGGCACAAAAGAAGAAAAAAGCACTCAAGTGACTTAGGACGAATTGAATGTATCAAAAGACCAAGAGCAAACCAATGAAAACGAAGTGACGAACTACACATTGATGGCTCTCAATGATGAGATAAGTGACTCAAACAAATCTTCTTTACCTTACAATGAATTACTTGATGCTTTTTATGATTTGTTTAAGGAAAAATGTTAGTAAGAAATAAAAATTATTTAAAAGAAAACTGAGGATCATGTATCTCTCTAATGAATTCGATAAATTAAAAAATAAGCATAACACACCAAATAAGAATAATTTTATGAATGTTTAAATATTTATCTTGATGATTTTCAAGATGAAACTTGTTTTTTGATTTTAAATAATATTTTGGCATAAAAGACTTGGGCATGCTCATATGAAATCAATCGCATAAATTTAATCAGAAAAAAAGGAGAATGCATTTTTGTTGAAGATTTATCTCTCTAAAGCTTTTCAACATTTTAGAAAAGAAATTCTTAGTCATTGATGAATCTATTTATGTTATTTTGAATCTCTTGAACTAAGAAATTGATTTTAATTATTTAACAAATTAAATTTGAATAAAATTTTTCCAACGGAATCATGAACTTTCTTTTAATTTCTTGACTTCAGGTTTTTTTTTTTTTTTTGGATTCAAAATCTTTTGGATCTTCTATGATTTCTTCTTTTTACTCTTTACTAAAGAGGAGACTATATAAATAAATCATGATCTTGACTTCTTGATATTTAACTTGAGATTTATTTTATATGAATCAAGATCCATTTTCTCCTTAATTCTTTTTATTATTTACTAAAGAGGAGATTTATCTAATGAATCATGATCTTGACCTTTTGATACTTATAACTTGAGATTTTATATGAATTAAGATGTCTTATTATTTATTCTCGTATTTTACTAAATAAGACACTTATCAAAATGAGTCTTACTCTTTCGGTATTCATAACTTGATCATTCATGATCTTTAATACCTTTCATGTCATGATTTTCATATAACTCCTTTGTGTTTATAAGATGAATATCCCAAACCAAATTGATTTTTCATGTGATGATTGAAATATTGATGTAAAAGATTTTGCACCATTGTATCCTTCCATTAGTTTTGACAATGACAAAGGGGGAGAAAAAATTTTCAACTTGCACATCTCAAAAGAAAAGCAAAAATTTACTAGCTTAAGAGAAGCAAAATTGTTAACTTATACATTTAAAAAAGAAGCAAAAATTGCTAAACTTACACATCTCAAGAGAAGCAAATAATTGTTAACTTGCATATCTCAAAAGAGAAGAAATAATTGCTATTTTGCACATCTTAAGAGAATCAAAATTTTGCTAACCTTAATATTCTAAAATGATATAAAACTTGATATTCATAATTTTGCACATCTTAAGAGAAGCAAAATTTTGCTAACCTTTGTATGGTATGATGTACTTGGATATTTTGAAATTACGATGATTTAAAATTATGCATGTAATACTCATAATTTTTTGATGCATGTAATGATATTTTAACTATGATTAAAATTATTTCAACTTGAATTCAAAGGTTATCACTCTTTTTTAATTCAAGTTTGTCTTATTTAAATATGTCATATTGACAGGGAGAGTTTAGTTAAAACTCCATTATCAATTGGTTGTCATCATAAAAAAAAGTTATTAAATATTAGATTTTGATAATAAAATCAATTGATGAAGTTATGATCTAATCAGTGTTTGACTGACGTAGAAGTAACTTCGATTATGGAAAGATAAATCGATTAAAGTAAGAGAATCAGATGTTGAGCCAGAATGGAGCATGTTAAAAGATTGGACGTTGGGCCATAGGACTAGTCGATATGCTAGAAGGACTTCCTGCTATGAGTTTGGGCATCATGCCAAAAAGATCAAACATTGAGCTAAGAAGATTAGATATTTTGGGAGGTCAACATGCCGATGGATCAAGCAATATATTGAAGAAGAAGATAATATACCGAAGATCGGACTAAGCGCTAGATGAACCAATAATATGTCGGACAACATAGGATTCATGCTTATAATCATGTATGTCTAGATCAAAATAGTTTAGGTTATAATTGAGTTAGTTTTGGGTGTAACCATGTCAACTCAATTAAGGGCCCATTAGGCCTTAACTGAGATTGATTTGGACCCATTGGGAGGCCCATTCAATGACCCAAAGAAGGGTCATACAGTAGCAATGCCTGACCAGGTGGTGGAACCGCCTATGAGCTAGCAACACCATCTTCTAGGCTGTTAAGTGGTGGTACCACCTAGATTAGGCGGTGCTACAGCCTAGACATAGTCTCGCAAACTATGTCAAGTGGTGGTACTGCCAGCATCCATTTCTACTAGACAGTGATACCGCCCATACCCCAAAAAACTAAGAATTTGAATTTTAACATCATCTTTTTGAAGCCGTTTAGGGCCCATAAATACCTCACTTATTCTTGCTTGAGGAAGCAAAAAAGGAGAACAAAAACTTGTATGAAAACTCTATTAGAAAGTTGAGTTCCCTCCTCCTGAATCTTAAAGGTTATTTTAAGGGAGAGTGTGAGGAAATCCTTGAAAAAGAGAATTATAAAGGTTCTCTCCTGAGCCAGTGAAAAGGAGAAAGAGTTGTAAAGGATAATTGATCTTCGTCCCTTTGAAAAAAGATCAGTAGTAAAAGCTGATAGTCTAAGTGAAGAGGAATCAGGAGTAGACATAAGTCATGAGGATCGAATCATTATAAATCTTGCGTGTATTTTCTTTTATGCTCTTTATTACTATTGATTTTTGTTTTAATTGCTCATAATACTTTTCAAGTCAAAGCACACTTTAGATATCAATTTTTATTAAACAAAAGTTCAAACTAAGGTTTTTTACGAAAACACTAATTCACCCCCTCTTCCCCTCTTAATGTCGATTTAATCCTAAACAAAATGTTTATGGCCAAACCATAAAGACTAAAATAGACCTTAATCATTTTAAATTTAAATTATACATATCTTTATGTGTGAGTCAGTATCTACATAAGCAGACTCTAACGTATGTTAACTCAGATCGATAAAACGAACTTATATAAAAAGAAAAATAAGCCTGAGTTGTGATAAGAGATTTAATCTTCTTAATAAAAATGTAAAACTCAACTATAACTCAAAAAGAATTTCTATGTTTGGTATGATTCCCAAATCTAAATATTCAAAATATCATAGTAATCAATATTATAAAATATAGCAAAATAAATTTTGAAAAAATAATAAATAATTTCCTGTCTTCCCATCGATCCTAATTTTTAAATTCCCAAAATAGTAAATTTATCTTTTAAAATTAATTTAAAATAATATTCAGTTTTAATCATACCTCGTATCATTCATTAAATCAGCTAGCCTAACTCTCTAAACTAAATTCAAACTAATTCATTTTTAGGCAAATCAATAATTAGTATTCTAATCACTAAAATATCCCGATGCCTGCCTAGTGTTTTCATCCAATAAAAACGTTATTGGGTGAAAATTGAGTTACTTAGAACTAAGAAATATAGTATAGAATTAACTATTTATAGGCTCTTTTTATACTTTTGAGAATCTCTTTACTATTTAAAATCTATTAAGAAATTAATAAAACAATATTTTATTATTTATAACCCCTCTAATTTTGATTTGACTTTATTTTTTTTTTCTCACATCTTTTATAACAGTCGCTTACATACTCTGTTGCTTGTTGTCGATGATTTTTACCATTAATCGTTGCTCTCCAATCCATATTTCTTTCCGATCTCATTGATTCCTACTTTAATTTTGGTTGTTGTTCTTTAGACACTGGCATTCAGAAAGTAAGAAAAAGAATAAGAAACAAAAAAGATAAGAAAAAGAAAAAAGAAAAAGAGGAGGACGACAAAGCAGTAAAGCAGGAGAAGGAGAGATGAAGAGCAAGAGAAAGAGGAGGAGAGAATATTTATATCTATTTATGAAAAGATAATTTTAAAATATTAAAAAAATTAAATGAGATTCTAAATAATAAAAGGAGATTATAAATAGTGATCCCTATATAATATTTTATGGGTTGTACATCCCCCGAGTTGAGTTATATTTTGTGATCTACACCACTTTTTCTATAGATCCTTTTTAATAAATTATTTTTTACAAAAATTATCATTTCAAGATTATTGACTCATCTGGACTCTCGAAGGTTTGTTTGTACATAAAATTTTTATCTTTATTAATAACAAAAAAATGAAATTGAGAGAAAAATCTAGTGAATTGAACGGTCTAAGTTTGACCAGACCACTCAATTCCAAATAAGAAAACATTCAAATTTTAAACGATAATATTACTATAACAACTTTTAGTACATTAGGTAGAAAAATCTTTAACAGTCTAATTATTCTAATATTTTATTCTCCTATATAAACAGGTACAAATGAAGAATAGATGATGTACTTCTTTTCTTTTTTTTCAATACATATTTCCTTAGTTTCTATCATGGTATTAGAGCCGCTTGTATAGAACAAGCAATATTCTCGCTGTCAAACGGTAATGATTCTCCATTGCATTCGGCCGCGAGCAACAGCTGCAGTCGCTACCTCCACCATTGAGGCACCACCGCAGCCAAAAAGCCACCTGTGCCCTCCTCTCTAGCCGGACCCGCAGCTCTAGGTGCAGAGGAACTCATTTACTAGTGAAGTTGTGTTCTTCTCTCTGCGGCTTCCTCTGTCCCCTGTTGCCGGATCTAATCTCCGGCTCTGCTCCTTCCAGCCGGTCCCTTGCTGCTGCATCATGCATTGTCATTGCTCACAGCCATTGCCATCGCTGCTGCCATGCAGCCGCAACCCTCTTCCTCTGTTGGATAGCATCTTGTCGTATCTTCCGATTGCTTCTTCCACACACAAACAGCAGCAAGCCAGAGGCCTTTCTACTTCCTCCGGCAATGACCTTGCCAACGATGCTGTCCAATTATGCCTTTCCTCTACCAATGGAACCTACAAGATCGGCATTGACCTCCCAGCATCGTCTCTTCTTCCACTGCTCGTGAAGCTGGCCAAGGTCCCCGATCATGGGCGCACTCTCGTTGCCCCATCAAGCTTGGTGAGTCCCTTTTAACCCACCACCTACACCTTCTATTAGGTTCCGAATTCTGCGCCATCAACTCGCACAACAGGATGCAGGCACCGCACCGGTTCTACCTAGTCGGATCAGCATTAATCGTCTGCGCGGCCTCGCCAACACCCTAACCATGGCTCTCTATCTCCCAGCTTCCTCCTCCACCTCTCCTGCTGAGGAGAGGATTGTTGTCCACAGAGGTCATCCTCGGTAGCGCCCAGCGAGCACCGCCATCTTCCTGCATCACTGTCCTGCTACCTGATGTCGAAGCTATTGTACCTTGCTCTAGTTTTCACACAACTGCGGCCCTCTTCCTCCAGTGGACAGTGCCTCGTCAATCTCCCAACGCCAGAAATCATCAACTGCTCATTCCCTTCTTCGACGGTCGATTAACTTCTCCCTCCACTCCTTTGCTCCCAGTCGAGGTTAAAGAGTTAAAGAGAAGAGTAGGAAGCTGCTATATTTGCTCATAGCCGCCTACTTGATAATAACAGCCTTCTCTCATAACTCTACTACCTCTTGTAGTGGCCTATTTGCATAGCTTGTAGCCTTCTGGCACACACCGGATCTACAAGCCATTCACTACCGCATATCTTTCGGACCCAAAAAAGATAGTGCTTGGTATCCTCTCCCCTAATGTCTTCATCTTCTACCTCTCACGTTCTATTTATTGTTCCCGTAGGAAGCAATAGTGCTTCTTAACATACAGGGTTTATATCTATTAATGCTGCAGCCCTCATCCCCATCAAATTATCCAGAGGAGGAAACTATGCATCCTGGCATACTCAGTTTTCTAATCTCCTCTTTGACTATAATTTACTAGGCTATGTTGATGGATCTTTCAATTGTCCACCAGAAATGATCATCATCCCAAGGGCACCAAGTCTAGTATCAAATCCGGAGCATAAGTTATGGTTATGTCAAGATCGTCTCATTCTCTAGACAATTCAAGCCTCTGTTGCTGGTTCTATCGTACCACTTATATCTTCATGTGCTACTGCTACGGAAGCCTAGTACAAGTTACAAACTACATTGGCTAATCATTCGTGCACTCATATGCTCGGCCTCCTCTCACGACTCATGAACACCAAATAAGTGGGAAGTACCGTTGGTGATTATCTCCAACATATAAAACTTATCATTGATGATTTAGTATTAATAGGGCACCACCTCAGTGATGATGAAATTGTTGTTCATACTCTTAATAATCTTAGAGTTGAGTATAAAGAATTGGTAGCAACAATACGGGCACGTGACTCATCGCTATCATTTAAGGAGCTGTTTGACAAGTTGAATGACTACGAGTCATATCTAAAGCGTGAAGATAAGGTTCTAGGCCCACCTATTACTGCTCAGGTGAGTCACAAATCAAAAAGGAAGAACAGTCAACATTCTAAACATATCAACAAAGGATATAGACAAGCTCTGCCTAAAAAAATCAACATCCATCACCAACAGCCTTGGCGTCCTTCTCCCATGCCTCCTGGTAGCAACATCAACTATTAATAACCTTGGGGACCTGCTCTTATGCCTCAACAAACGCATAGTCTGTAAGCTATGTGATAATGTTGGTCACTCCGCTAAGGTTTGTCGGTCTCGTCCTCGACCTTCCGCTACCATGTCCCAAGCATATCTTGTTGCTGCCCCAACTTCTGATCAACATTCTTGGGTTATGGACTCTGGCGCCTCCCATCACATCACCTAGGACCTCCAGAACTTGTCCCTTCACAACAGATATGGTGGTACCGATAACGTTATCATTTATGATAGTAAGCGACTTCCCATCACTCATATTAGTTCCACAATACTTAATTTGCATTCTCATACTTTTACACTCGGTGATGTGTTGTACGCTCCTCATATCAAATAGAATCTTATTTTTGTCTCTCAATTCTATAAATAAAATAATACATCCATTGAATTCTTTCCTGACTCCTTTTTTGTCAAGGATCTGAGTACGAGGGCATCGTTAGTTCAAGGTAAGAGTAAAGATAACATCTACCAGTGGCCACCGATCTCTCAGCCCACTGCCTACTCTTCTATTGCTGTTCCAATAGATGTATGACATCATCGTCGGGGTTACCCTTCTTCCTCAACTCTCCAAAAAAATTTTTACGTTATTCTCTCCTATTTGTTAAAGAAAGTTCTAGTGTTACTCATTGTGATGCATGTTTTAGTAATAAAAGTCATAGATTACCTTTTGAACATTCTTCTATATCTTGCTCACAATCGTTTGAAATTTTGTATACTGATGTTTGGGGTCCTACACTAAGTATTTCATTTGATAAATTTAAATTGTATGTTATCTTTGTTGATTATTTTACTAAAGATACTTAGTTGTATCCTCTTCAACATAAGTTTGAGGTCTCTAAAACCTTCGTTACCTTCAAAAAAATGGTAAAAAATATATTTCAATCCACTATTAAAATAGTTTACTCTGATAGTGGAGGTGAATACCAATCTCTAACACCATACTTGAATACCTGTGGTATTCAATATCTCAAGTCTCCTCCATACACTCCTCAGCTAGTTGGCTCAGCCAAACACAAACATCGGCATATAGTTGAAACTAGTCTTACACTTCTCCATTATGCTTTCATGCTAATTATTTTTTAGTCTGCAGCCTTCCAGACCACAGTCTATCTGATTAATTGCATGCCTACTCCAGTCCTCCACGATCAATCACCTTTTGAAAAACTGTTTCATAAACCCGTAAACATTCATAAACTTAGAGTCTTTGGTTGTGTCTGCTATCCTTGGTTATGTCCTTATGCATCATATAAACTAGCCCCATGATCAAAACCTTATACCTTCATTGGTTACTCTCTTAAATATAATGCTTACCGATGTCATGATCCTTTGACTCACAAGGTCTTTGTGTCTCGTCACATAGTCTTTATGGAGTCCTCCTTTCCATTTCACCAGTCCAAATCTCTTACTGTGCCAACTACTCTATCATTGGCACATGTCATTATCTAATGAACCTTCACAAGAATCACTCACTCTAACTCACATACATGAATGGAGCGCTTCTCCAATACAATATCTTGCTCCCTCCTTTTCGTCTCTTTCTTCTGCATACATACCTCCTGCCTCAGACATCCAGTCTTCGGACACTCAATCACCATTATTTCTCTCACCCCTGCCTACTTCCACTACTGTTCCTCAGTCTAACTCACCATGTTCTATTACTTTTCCAGCACTCATTCCGCTATTATCTCCTAAACCACTTAGACATCCCATGACAACAAGCTCTAAAAGTAATATTTTCAAACCACGTCAGGTTCTTGATCTCAATACAGTTATGACTCCCTCTGTTGAGATCTATGAACCTACTACGGTTATTCAAACTTAAAAGTCTCCTCATTGGCGTCAAGTTATGTCTGATGAATATGACGCCCTCCTTCATAACTCTACTTTGACACTTGTTCTGTTTCATCCCGCACAAAATATCATCGGGTGTAAGTGGATTTTTCGAGTTAAGCAGAACCTTGATGGGTCCATTGCCAGGTATAAGGCCCGTTTAGTGGCCAAAGGCTTTCATCAACGTCCTGGCGTTGATGTTATAGAGACATTTAGTTTGATTGTTAAATCCACAACAATCCGACTGATTCTAAGTTTAGCCATTTCAAAAGGTTGGCAACTATGACAACTTGATGTCAACAATGCCTTCTTACAAGGAACATTAACTAACAATGTCTTTATGGAACAACCTCCTAGTTTTCTTTATCCTCAGTATCTTAAATATATCTATAAACTCCGTAAGGCTATCTATGGTCCTTGGCAAGCTCCACGAGCCTGGTACAAAGAACTTGGCTCATTTTTTATGTCAGTCGGCTTCTCTAACTCTAAGTCTAATACCTCCTTATTTCTCCGTCTACAACTGGGCATTATAATATATCTTTTTGTCTACGTGGATGATATCATTGTGACCGATAATAACTCTATAGAGGTTATAATGTTCATTAAGAAGTTGGCCACCAAATTCTCCCTCAAAGATCTCAGTCCCTTGAATCATTTTTTAGGAGTGGAAGCAATGTCTACATCTTTCGGACTCTTCCTCTCTTAACGGAAGTATACTCAAGACTTATTAGTCAAGACAAACATGAAGGATGCAAATGCTATTTCCACTCCCCTTTCCATTGGTGAATCGTTTCGATTAAATGATAGAAGTCCTGCTACGGATCCTATACAATATCGACAAGTAATTGACTCTTTACAATATTTGGCTATCACCCGCCCAAATATTTCATTTGCAGTTAACAAGTTGTCCCAATTCATGCATAGACTGTCTACTACACATTAGTCAGCAGTTAAACGAGTATTACATTATCTTAATGGTACTATTGACTATGACATATTTCTCTACAAAAACTCTCCACTCCAACTTCATGCTTATGTTGACGTTGATTGGGCTAGAAATGTTAATGATAGAACATCGACATCTGGGTATATCATTTTCCTAGGTGCCAATCCAATCGGCTGGAGTTCCAAGAATAAAAGACTATTGCTCGGTCAACCACTGAAGCTGTGTATCGCTCTATTGCAATTGCAGCTGCAGAACTTAATTGGGTGATGAATCTGCTCATAGAATTTGACATCCGCTCTTCTGTCACTCCTACCATATATTGTGATAATATCAGAGCTACCTACGTATGTGAAAATCTATTATTTCACTCTCGTATGAAACATATAGCAATTAACTTTCATTTTGTACTAGATCAACCGACAACTACGTATTTCTCATGTTCATACGTCATATCAATTGGCATACTCTCTCACGAAGCTACTTGCCCGCAAGCTATTTTCACTTTATAGGTCTAAGATCGATATCTTTAACAGGAGCACAATCTTACGGGGCATGTTAAGCGATAAGATTATTGTAACAAATTTTAGTATATTAGCTAAGCTGTTAAGAAAAATTCTCAACAGTCTAATCTTTCTAATATTTTCTTCTCCTGTATAAATAAATATAAATAAAAAATATATGATGTAATTATTTTCATTATTTTAATACATCTTCTCTTACTTTCTATAAAATAGGAAGCCACAAAGAAAATTTGCAATTATTCACATCATGTGCAATCAAACTTGGAAAAATCGCTCCACCTACCTTGTTTGTAATTTTTAATCTCTGAAAACAATTTATTTTGTTATTTCCTACGATATACATTTTCTTAGAACCATATGAAAATTCAAAGCAAGACTAGTTTATCTTCTTTTCTAGGTGAACTCACACCAAGAAGTCATAGTTGATGTCTTCTCTCATTGCCAGGAAGTAGTTAGTAGTCACACAGCACCACAAAATAGCAGGGCTACTTTTTGGCAGCAGGATTGATTCTCTTCCCTCTCCTTTCTAATGTCTGTGGGTACTGTGCGTGAAGAAAGCAATGATGTCAACAGTTTTGGGCGTCTTCAGAATCTTGCGTCCATCAGATGAGCAGTCCAAAGGGAAACAGGTGAGCCGGCCTTGGCACCGTTCGCCCTACGCCGAACACAAAGTTTCCGTTTGCCCCATTGAAACGTTTCCCCCGTTCTTCACCTTCTCCCCGCGTGACGACGCTGCTGTTGACTTGCAGACCTCGGGTTTTAGTGCTTTAAAAGGCTCCGCGGACTCTATTTCCCTTCTTCACCCCAAGAAAGCTAGGAATTGGCTCTGCAAATGGCAATGAAGATCGAGGGGTTGTTCTCTGCCGTCCTTCTCCTCGTCCTCCTCCTGTTTCGGAGCCATTCAGCTACATCCCAAGAAGTTGGTACGACTTGATGCTCCGTCGACCAAGTGTTCGATGTCGGAACAGGTTTGCATCTGCTCTATGTAACGAGCTCTGATGGGTTTTGGTTTCTGGTTCCTGAGCGCAGAGGACGAGAGCGAGTTCAGCTACGAGGAAGGGAGTCCTAATGGCCCCCACCACTGGGGAGAGATTCGCGAGGAATGGGCGATGTGCAACAACGGCGACTTGCAGTCTCCTATCGATCTGCTGCATGAGAGGGTCAAGGTTTTGCCCGGGTTAGGGAGACTAAGAAGGAGTTACAGGGCTGCCAATGCAACGCTCAAGAACCGCGGCCATGACATCATGGTAGCTCCTGAACATTCTTTGAGCAAACATCTCCCTGAACATCTTGTTGCATCCTTTTTAGCTCATCATCCCTCATTTTGTTCTGTGTTACACCGATGCAGTTGGAATGGACGGAAGAAGCAGGAAGGATTCACATCAATGGAACGGACTATGAGCTCAAACAATGTCACTGGCACTCTCCATCTGAGCACAGTATCAATGGCAGGAGGTCCTCTCCTACTCACACAACATCACTGTTCTTCTCTTCCCTTCATTTTTCTGCATGATACGCGACAAGAGAACCCAATTCAGACATTAGCAAAGAGTTTTTGAGTCTATTTTCTGGTATCTTTCCATAGGTTTGCTCTTGAGCTCCACATGGTCCACCAATCGGCCGACGAACGCGTAGCTGTGGTTGGCATCATGTACAAGATTGGCCGACCGGATTCATTTCTAACAGAGGTGATCTTTCTTTCTCTGCGCCATTACTGATGTACTCGGGGAGTCGATCACAAAACACTAGTCTGTTTCCTTGCAGCTGATGGAATACATCGAAGAGATAGCAGGGAACAAAGAAGAAGAGAGAGTGGTGGGGTTTATGGATCCAAGACACATAAAGATAGGAAGTAGGGAGTACTACAGATACATGGGCTCTCTTACTACACCACCTTGTACTCAAGGAGTTGTGTGGACCATCAGTGAAAAGGTAATTGTTCTTTCTGCACCTTAACCCACCAGTGAAGTTGCAATCGCCTCTCTCCTTTCTCGTAATTGTCTTTGCTGAAACATAGATTCGAATGCTCTGTTGATCACAGATCAGAACTGTGTCAGAGGACCAAGTGAGTTCGCTGAGAGAGGCTGTGCATGATGTAAGTTTTTACTCCTATGTCAGAAGGGAATTCTTCTGCATGTTTCGATAGACATACACATTACATTGTCGTTTCCAGGATGCAGAGAACAATGCCAGGCCGCTTCAACCACTAAATGGACGCGAGATCCAATTCTACACACCTCGGCTTCGTAAAAACGATGAGATCTTCCATCCATAAACTTGCAGCTGATAATATTTCCCGATAGAATCACATGTCTACGGCTTGCCCGCAACTCTGTCACAGAGTTGTGTTGCTTCACGTCTTACTTCTTTGGAGGCACTGTACGGGTTTTCAGCGTATTATGTGTTTATGAGGTTATCACTGTGTAGGTTATGATGGTTGGAGAGTTTATGCATATTTTCCTTTCTCTCATTATATGGAACAACATTTCTTAGTTTGACAAGGTTAATGGATGTAAAGCTGATGCAATTGTGTGCTTATCTTCATTTTCCACTCTGATGCACGCTGATTCAAGAACAGTATACAGAGTTGCCACCGAATACAGTTCTGCGTCAGCTTGAAATCACACGATAGGAGTCAGAACCGGTAAATCGCTGTATACAGAGTGCACTTGGTGCACATCGACGCCAACCGAGGTAACCCATCCCCAGTCCATTTAAAGAAACGTGAGGTCTCGAGGGGGGTTGAGTTGGGCTCGGGACTATCCAATTTTGTCCGCGTTGCTCCCTAGGCGTGCGACACAGGGACTTGCCTGCTTGGGTTCTTTTGGTCCCGCGCCCACCCCCACCCCCACCCCCACCCCCACCCTCCTTACTGATACGTAGAGAGAGGCTGCGGCCATTAAGCGTGGTGGCTTTCCCGTTTTAGACCCCGAAACAACGTTCCCGTTTTCTTCGATCACGACGACGCTTATCGGATCGGATCCGGCCATTTCTTTGTTCGCCTTAGTCCCGCCTCTGCACCGTTCATGCCCTAATCGAAGGGGAGAAAGGGAAGGAGAACAAGGGAGGATCAGGTGGTCTTCCGAGGTAATCGCCGGGACACCGGAGGCCTTACCACCGTCAGATACAGAGGATCTGACGTCATCGCCCACCGACAGAGACGCTGCGCTGGTACTCCTCCTCCTCCTCTTCTTCTTCTTCTTCTTCATGCTGCTTCCGTCGGCCGTTTCCCTTGTTACCTCCGCCCTCCTTTCCTTGTTGAAATCGCTTCCCTCTTCGATACTACGCCTTCGTCTCTCCAGATCGACGGCAGATTTCGACGGCGAATGGAGAGTGGAACTGTTGCGTCTTGGCGTTGAGATTGTTCATGTGGCTTTCAAATTGTTTTTGCTCATACTATACTTGTTCGATTGCTTTCTTTTCAGTTGTTTCTTTTTTTATGTGGCAGTATCTGCTTTCTGATTTGTGATGGAAAATTTTGACGTCGCATGCCTAGTTTTTCAAGCAGAGATTTCGCTTTCCATGCTTCCTTTTTTAATTTGTATCTATATTGTACGTAGTTTAGAGCGGGCACTATCAAAACAAATAGTTTGTAGACATGCAGTTACTGCTATCTATATCCTTTTTTTAATAGTTGTTAAGTTCATAAATGACAACTGAATTGTTCCTGTTGGAGACAGCCTTATCTATTTTGTTATTGAACTTGCTTTACATGTGTAGTTATCTCTTAATCTTCTTCTAGTTGTGTAACATAGTGCAGCAATATCCTCTTTTTGTTTGTTTGACAACTATGCAGCCACTTCCCTTGGTTTTATATTTAACTGTTGAAATCCCATGTGGATGTCATTGATCTAAAATCTTTCTTAATGCTTGTTTAAATTGGACAATCTGCACTGGCCTGTGAAAGATTCAGTGTACCTAGGAGATCTCAGACTATTCTCGTGTAGATGTTTTTGTTATTGTCATTTTGATTGTTCAAATGGTTTTTATGTGTTTATTTCGTAGTAACTGTTGTGCAGTTGGTTAATTGGTACTTCACTGTGAATGTTGAGCTATGATATTTTGCTCATCTTGATATCTCAAATTTCAAACTAGCCATATTTATTAACTATACTTAGTTATTTTTATGTAATCATGTTCTTCTTGTCTTGTGTACATTTTCCTTTGTCCTTTTAGATCTATGAGATGAAATATGAATTTTCTTTTTCAACCATTTGCTATAATGGAAAGCCTCACAATTGTTCAAGTAGGCAGTGTTTAGGGAGTGAGCGTGTTGACCTGCAGCTTGGGCACTAAATATACACCTGTATCATGATGGTATAATGTTGTAAATATGGTCAGCACGAGGCATTGGCTTGTGTTTCATTGTAGCACCTTGTTATTACTGCAAGTGGTGGTTGCCATGCATGATATGAAGTGAGGTGTGCAGTGGAGTTTGCACCTTGAACAATCCTTGATATGTTGGACGCGTGCAAATACAGTAGGAAGAGAAATTACCCGTGAAAGAATGTCCATGTGCTATATAAAAAAAAAAACATTATTGTCATTGTGTAAATGTATGGAACATGATTAGAACATACATAAAATCATGCATGTAGATTCTTATGTATGCTTTTGAAGAACAAGGGCATAGATCAAAAAATGCTTAATTACATGGGAGTCATTATTAGTGGAGTGTAAAGAATGTTATATAAGGCAAGATTTGTCGTACCATGGTGTATCGCTCGGTACGAGTGTTACGTACTGGTCCAACAGGGGATTGTTATGGGTGGTACATACCAGTCTGTTGGCTACTGTATTGTGTGTTGGTATGTCAGTACATATCGTACCAACGGTCGGTCAATTTATTGGTACGGACCAGTAAGACGAACCATAGTATAAGGATAGGGGAAGTTAACTAGAACTACCTACAAGGAGGTCAGAATCAGGTTATCAAAATAAAAAGTTGAAAATGTAAAATGGAGTATGAGCCTATGAGGAGCAAATTCTCTCCTATGGTAGCCGTAGAAAATATTTTAGAGCAAAGTATGTGAAACAAGGATTCTCTCTGTAGCTTGCTATATCTGTACCAGGTTTGTGCAAGTTATGATGTTTCTGGGATACTTCTTGAATTCTTGTCTACTGCTTCTTCAAAATATTTTTTTTAAGTATTTATCACAATTTTTTAAGATATCTAGAAGATACTTTGTAATCATTTCTTGCATGATGACTTATAAAAAGTTCTTGCAAACTTTTCTGCTCTCATGGATTACTATGTTATCTTCTCTTTTATATTTTTTTAAATTTATTTTTGGACAGTTCACATGTAAGAATTCTTAGGAGTAATGTAATTCCCACTGCACTGAATCTAGCTGTATTTTGATTCATGTTGTGGGATTGTATATCCCGTCCTCTGTCTTGCATGCATCGTATGTGGGTGGTGGGCAAGTGGAGGCAGGCCAGGTATGCACCTCGTTTTCTTTGGTTATCGTCGGTGACAGACGGCAGTGTTCACTTACTGCCATTGCTCTTTTCTTTTCCACTTTTCTAGCGAAGCAAATAGGTTGGAATTGACCACAGGCTATCTTGTCTACAGTCCTGGTCTGGTTTTGGATGAATTCAATTAATATACCCCTTACTAATACAGCATCTTGTTGTTTTGATACTAAGTGCAGCAGGTCCAAGCATCATAGTTCAATGTTAGTAATTTATGAAAAGGGTTCAGCCTAGTAGCCGTTTTTGACTCTTCCCAATCCCGCCATTGGCTATGGTTTCTTGCCTCTTGCACTGGGTTACCCTTTCGACTGTAGTATGATAGACAATGATAAGTTTTTTTGCTACCGATGATTAGAAGGCAACATACATGATTTATTTTATATTTAAATATTTTTTCTTTGAACTTTATAATAAGTGGTTTCTTTCTTTTTTTTTTGTTTATATTCAACATTAAATTTTTTCTGTTGAGGCTTATGCATACAAACAGTCCGTAGAGGCAGTTCAAAAGAATAGGCTCTCTGTTACTGGTTCTCACACCTTGAAACCTGTAGGAGATATTGTCTATGACTACTATGGATATGATTATTTCACAAATGAACATACAAGTTTCTCAAGATTAGGCTGAATTTTCCAAATTGCTCTCATGCTCATAAAATCATGTCTGTATGCATTTAGCTTGTTACGATGACAAATTGGTTGATGAATGATTTGCTATTTGAGGCTGCAACTTTATGGATCATGTCTGATGCATGAGTTTTTAGGCGTACTCTAGTACCAAAGGAAAATGGTAATTACTGGAAATTCCTTATTATTGCAGTGGATTATGGAATTGATATGTACTTCTTTTATCTTGTATATAAGCTCGAGAGCCTCCACTTGTCCCTCCTCATCTGCACCATACCTTGCTGAACTACCCCCACAGCCAAGACGATCCAAGCAGTCTCTCCGTGCCTCAAAATGTAATCCTTAACCACCTCTACATAGGGAACCGAGATGGTCCGAGATCTGTTGTAGCTCTAGGGATCACCCACCGTGTCCAGTCAAAGTACGTTACAGTTGTGCTGTACAAGCCGGTCCAGAGAAGGTGAACTCCACGATCGACCATCTATTTTTTTTTTTTTTTTGGGTCCATTGGGTTAAAATATTCAGGAGAGGCCAACTGCTTTGGCTGTGGCCAAACTGATGAAAGTGAAAACCCCATTCTACAATTCCTCGTCTGCATAAATTGACCTGATTGTCCTTTATCAGCATTTTGGTTTATGGGAGTTTAGTTGTGTGATTTATGTAATCTAAAGTTTCCGATGTGTGATATTTATAAGAGGCTGGTAAACTCACAGGGTGGGGGGGGGTATGGTTTTGGTTCATATTATTTTCATTTAGGTTGAAAATTTATACTGAAAACTCGGAGGCTACAACATTACTTCTACTAATTGAAAGTACATTGCATGCGGTGTTCTTGGTTTCTCGATCGACCAAAATGACTCTGGCCATGTCCCTTGTTCTGAGGTTATTCTGGTCCCAATCCAAATCAAAGCCTGCAGCCTGTACTCTTCTTATCGGTTTTTGTGGGCATCGAGACCGGAATCCAAGTGAGACAAATTTTCAACCTTAACATGCTATGAACTGAATCATTCCACAGTCTTCCACTATTATGTTGACCTTCTGCACCACATCTGATGGTAACCCGTCCTGCTCTCTCGTGTCCCCTCCCCCTCCCCCTCCCCCCACACCCAATTTGAGCTTCTCTCCTCGTGTGTCAGATAACCCAGCAAGATGATGATGTAGCAGCAATGTATCTAATGCACTTTTAATTGCATTGCATTCTCGTTTTCTCGTCTCCCAAGATGTTCTACGTAGATATTATTTTTTTTTTTTAATGAATATGAACTAATGGGCTTTATCGTTAAATCGTTTCTTCTATTCAGTTTAACAATTAGTCGAAAGAAAATCCAACTATGTCTTTTGACTGTTGGAAGTGCATAAGATTTTAGTCGATAAGAAAGATTATGCTCGACTACTTTGTGTTCTTGGTTGAGTTCATTTCCTGTCCGATGACAAAAGAGGAAGTCCATCTTCTCTTAGATCATCATCAACAACAACAACAACAACAACATCATCAACATGGTGCGTGATGGCAGCCACAACAGCCAATTTAATCATCCTAGACCCACACCCGTGTGTCTGAGACCCCACCCATGTCAGCTACTATCACCGCGCGTGGAAGACTGCCACCATCACTGACAAGGTGGAAACAGAGCTCTCAACTCATTTGCTATGTGATGAGAGACCTCTCAAATGCCAAAAGCAGCAACCACAAGCAGAAGTTATAAAGAAGCACCACCATCTCTTTTCCTTTTCAGCTCCTTTCCTCTTCCCTGGTTCCATCGCACCATCTCAGAAGCGAAGGAGATGGCCCCGGCGAAGCGATCGGAGGAGAGCTTGCCGTGCCCCTCGTTTAGCCGCCGGTGCCGGCTGCTGGTGAGGGAGCAGAAGGCTCGGTTCTACATACTCCGGCGGTGCATCATGATGCTGGTTTGCTGGAGTGATCGCGGCGATCTCTGATGGTTGTTTATGAGGAGGACATGAAAGAGATGCACACGTTGTAGTACTTACTACATTCCGCTTGATATGTGGAAGAGCTTTAGTTCTGGGAAATGTAGGTCATGAGGCCATACAACTTATGTATATCGTTGAACATAAATCAAGCAACTTATTCTAATGGCTATGCGGTGCAGATCGATATCGCGAGTTGCTTTTGTACTTTTTAAAGCTATTTCCTTGTGCAGAGGTGTGTTTGACTGACTGTGGCAATTTGGATCCACATCTGGTAGATCTGGACACGAAGTAAGAGAAGTTATGTGATCTGAAGCAGGTACTCCAAAGACGAGCTTCTTCCAACTTAGTTTACTTTCTTTGTTATCATTTGTTTTTCCTGCCTCCTCTTTGGGGTTCTTTGCTCTCTCTCTCTCTCTCTCTCTCTCGCTTGCTTTCTCTTCGTAGAAACAATGGATCCTATCGTCCAGAGAAGATATCTTGTGCTATCATTGTTTTAAAGAATATTTAAGTAGTAGAGCGCGTGAGGTACCTAGTAATCGTATGGAATATGATGTTAAAAGCTGAACTAACTCATTGTTCTTGAGATGATCCAAGAAAGAAAGGTACCACATCAAAGTTACAGTTTGATCGTTGGAACAAGTCTTAACGATATCCGTCCGATCGCAGAAGCAGTTCCATGTCATCTTCTTCATCAGGAAAATGGATGCCGAGTGTCTTGGCTCCTACTGATCATGTCTCCGTTCTGGCTTCAGATTTGAGACACCATCGAAAAATAACCTGGATTTGGTACTCACTGAGATTGGTGTGCATGAGAGCTTCTCAGCTGCCATCTCTCCATCCCCAATTCCATGCATCCATGTGACCGAGCTTAGCTTGGATGAGATAGCAAGAACGAAAGAGGCATACACACCGCTGTGAGTGATCTGATGCGTTTCTTTATCCTCCGACGGTGAGAGGATGAGAAGACCTCAAACGACGACGATGCAAGTGCTGTCATATCAGTATGCCTTGGCTTTCACCCCGCAGCCGTGTGAAGCTGACGCTCAAGATGGACGGCTGTTTCCAGTACAATCGGCTCATCACTTGACATCGTCACACAAACAGCAACTGCGAGATCGAACATACTTGTTGTAATCGAGTAGATAATTCTGACAGCCAAATGATCATTCCGGAGCTGGTGATGGCAACATGGCAAAGAGAAGTACGTGATGGTCGTTTACATGCATCTAATATGGACACTTGTGCGAGTCCAATAGAAGATTACCGATCGGTCAAATGCGTATATCCTTTTTGTTGTTGATAGTGGGAGGCGTAGGCTTTTCTTCTTTACCTTTTCCTTTACTTTCTTGGTCATGGTGACTGGGTGGGTTGGGTTGCTGTGGCTCTTTTGCCACTGTGGGTGATTCCTACTGGAAATGTAGATCTTGTTCTTCCTGTTGCTCTGCAAATTTAAGTTCTACTCATCTGATGGATATGGATCATAGTGCAGGACTTTGGTGGAAAGCGAAGCTAAAGAAAGATTTATTCGGTAAGATATGCTGTACTTATCATACTGATAAACAAATGCTTTCATCATGTGACAATCATTTACGGATTCCTTAATTACATGTTGTCATCATCATAAGTTATCATAGATAGATAGATAGATAGATAGATGCATGGGAATCTTACTGTTGGTTTCATAATCTTATCAAAAACTTCATCGTGAGTACAATTTAGTACAGCAGTAACAGCTACACTTGTCAGGACAACTGGACTGGAATGAATATTGACCAATAGCCGATAAAATGACACTGATGGACTTGAGATGCGTTATATATTTTGATTAACCAGATGTTGTCTCTAATCCAGTGTTGTTAATGTACTGAGTTAGGCTTCCACCACCAAGCTAAGATTGGAATTTGCAGAGCTACTGTAAATGTATTTTGGATTTAGTCTTCTTCTTAATGCATCTTTCATGTTGAATGATCGTTCACAAAAAGTGAAGTAGATATGACGATAAACCTTGGAGTTGCTGTTCCTGGTTTCATGCTACTCGGGCTAATTAATCATCCTCAGATGATTCCTCCACAGTGTTAGAAGTGGCTCAGGTAAACCTTATTTTGGAATTTTCCTTCTTTTGTGTGATTGTCCAAACTACTTTGGAATATGAATCTCTCAAGTCTTGAAGGAGTTTAAAGTACTCTATCAACCATTGTTTTATTTTCTTGTCTGGACCTTTCATTACTTTCCTATCCACTTCTATTAAAAACATGAAATCAATAAGTAGATCCTAATAATAAAGCCTAATAATTAATGACAAAGTGAGCATACCACAATACTAAAAGAGCTTTTCTCCTGACAAAATGATCTGCTCATATGTGCAAAAGTAATTTCAGAAGTGAACAGACTATGATTGAACTAAATAAATTGTTGCATTTTTTTTTTCTTTCTTTTGGAGGTTCAATTCTAAACTGGTATTTTTCTGAATTCTGAATACTTAACCTTGTTGGAGAAGAATAGCAAAACACCAAGCTCATGACCATGCATGCAACATCTAGCTATATAGGAGGGTGCTGTCAGATGCAGTGCAAAGGAAGAAAAGACCATGAACATGAATGCATGGTAAAAGGAAAATGTGGTAACTCTTTCCGGTTGATCGCGTTACTTGGTGAAGCTATCAATTCCTTCCACAGGATGAGTGTTCTCCGAAATGAAGAAATGGTGGATGCAATGGCATCTCCATTATGGTCTGAAATCTTCGGTAAGCAGATCTCATTTCGCCTTTCATATATAAGGTGAGTGCTATCATAAATGGTAAGAGAGAGGGAGGTAAGTTCGAGCCATGGCATCTGCATTTATGACGAGAACACAAGTTGGGAGTATCAGAAGATTGAAGAAGAAAAGGGGACGGGATGCAGGGGGAGTTGTGCAGTAGGGTTTTGTCTCATAGCAGTGGGAGGAGGGGACACCGACAGCGGGAATCCATGGATGGGAGCGCCCAAACTACTACGGCCTCTCACAGCTCACCGAGTGTTTTGGCCACCCGTGCGTGTGGTCCATCCATCATCCCTCACCTCTTCCTCCTCTTATTTCTCTTTCTTTCCATTCCTTTGGCTTGTCAAATAAATGAGAATTAAAGGAAGAAGATGGAGTGTTTCTTAGCTGCCAACCTTATCTTTATATTTTGTTCCATTCTCACTCTATGATTGGGATCACATTTTCTTTCGCAATTATGTGTTAGAGTTATGACAGGATTCAAATTGTTTGGAGAACTATGAATATTCAAACATGAAAAGAATCCTCGATCAATTGAGATCTTTTTTTTTTATTTATAAATATCATATGTATTTTAAGATCTTGATAAAATCAAGACGTGAGGAAATATGCATCGAGTGCTATTGGGGTTTTTTCACTAATATAACTAAAGAGGATTGTGAAATTTGTTTCTCATGACCTATGTGGTTAAATATGCAAATAAGTTTAGATTTAGGTTTAAGTTAATTCTAGTGAATATTTTATTTCTTTTATGTGTTTATTTCCATGTGATAAAATAATTAATTTTCTCCCTCTACGATACATAATCAAGAAGCACAAAGCCACATAAATCTTGTATTGACGGAAATTTGCTATCGCGTCTGACACCCAATGAGCAATTGTTTTGTGGATTTACGATTGTTTATTTTATCTTCTAAATTTTTTATTTTATCTTTCATCTTTTTTTCTCTCTTGCACACAAAGTATTTGTTGAATTAATTGTAATATTTTTTTCTTTACGAGATGTCAAGACGTATCCGTCGCTCATTTTCGAACTAATCAACTTACTATTTTATAGATCATTCTGGATCTAAGTGAGATTACAATATTCTTTGTGGACGAGTAACTCTACGGTGCTTTATGACTTAGGTAATCCTAGCTAAATCTTGGACATTGGCACCATAGTGTATCACGACTTAGAAAACTTTAGTTAAATTCGTGACTTTGTTGTAAGAGTGCTTCATGACTTAGGTAAATTCAACTAGATCTGTGACATTATGGTATTAACCTTTATAGCTTGTGGCTTGTTGTTGATTTTTGGATCTCGAGGTCTCCTTTGATGTATTGTTATTGTTTTTAATTTTTTTTTCTCTTTAAGATGATGTTATATTTTCTTTTTAACTTTTTAATGTTTTTCAAAGGTGAGGTCGGTGATATAAAAAAATTCATATTATTTTTCTAATTCAAATTGTAAAACTTATCATAAAAGAGTACGATGACAAAAAAAAAAGAAAAAAAAACCATCTGACAGACAGATTTGTGGTGCTTCAGATATTTTCCGGAAGACCGCATAATATAATTTGGATGTGTAGGTAATGATTTCAGAAATCAAAGGGAAAAAAAAAGAGAGAGAGATTAACATGAAAGGATCATTAGCTTGGTTGACACGGTTGATATTGGGGTAAACACATCATGTGAAGCAATTAAACGAAGAATATTTTGCTGCTTGTTATGTCGCTAAACCTCGTACTGGGAGGGGGACGTCTTTACCCTTCCTATGAAACGCCATCATAACATGAGAGAGACAACCGGAATCATCTATAGTGAAACAGCCGTCTCATGTCCGTGATCGGCATCAAGCTTCGGGCACAGTGGATACTGGTACCCATTCTTCCAAATGACAGCTGACTCAAGCTAGCTCGCATCACGGTGAGTGGCTTTAATTAGATCGATGTAACTATCTACCTGCAACAAGCAACTCTTACTCTATTTGTCCCATGTAAATTAATTTTAAGAGATCAGCATATAACAAAACCACCCTTGACGTCCATTGTGTGTATTACCGATGAATCAATAGCTCAAGGAACACGAAGGATCATTATTAACTCCGCATTAATCGGATAAGTAGCAAAATTATGGATGAAAGTGTGGTAAGAAGCTTGGATCATGTACAGATAACGTGAGCTATATGCATTAAATGGAGACTAAGAGTCCCAAGCAGCAGAGACAAGGAGGGAGGGTTGGGTTGAAGGGGGGGGTGGGGGGAGGCAGGAGGGAGGAGGGAGGGAAGGGTGATGATAGCTGCAGTAGTGCGACCACTGTTCTTCTCAAAGATTGTCAATGGATGCTGAGACACATCACATGTACTAGGTGTACCCATAGCTTGGAAAAGGTCGAATAGGGATGTAATGTCATCGCTAAGGCAGTGTGGAGAGGGAGGGGCGGGGAAGACGCCATGGGGTGGAGAGGCAGCGCTGTAAAAAGTGGATGCCAAGCTTTTGCTCCAAGTCAAAAAAGATAGGAGGTGGGACGTGGGACCCTCCCTTCCATTCAATGGGAGGGCCACATCATATAAATAGGCAGCAGTGCACGTGTGGGGGTGGGACCTGCATTGGTTCCCAAATAATGGCGTTGGAGCCGCGCCACCCCCCCCCCCCCCCCCCTCTCTCTCTCTCTCTCTCTCTCTCTCATCGGGGTTCAAAAGTTAGCGAGGGCGACGACAGGCCGTCTCGGCGGGACCCACTCGGATCCGCAACGTTCACATCACTCGTGGATTCTGCTGCTCCCTTTGGAATCAAAGTTCGACGCTTGCACGAAAAAGGCAGCCATCATTAATTTAGAGAAACAATTGAAAGCGGGCAGCGATCCATCCCACTGCGTTCGAAAATATATTTATATTTTTAATTTATAGTTGATGGAAAAGATTTGATCCAATACGTAGTTATGAATTTCGATAAATATTAATTTAAAATTATATTTTAAATATATATTGAGATAAATATTAAAATTATATTTCAAAGTTCATTCAATATTTTAAATATTTTATGATCAAATTAATAAGTATACACATACTATATATATATATATATATATATATACAATATATGTATATAACATCAAACCTACAATAAATTAAAATGCAATCATATAAATAAATATAAAATAATTTTTAACAAAATAAATAATAAAGATTTAACTTATAAATCTATAAATCATATTTATTTTTCTCACTAAATCATCTTGACAATCTTATAATATTAGATAAAGTTATAAGATATTTCCAAATTAAAAAGAATATATTAATACCCTGTAAATATTAAAATATTCATACCATATTAAGTATCAGCATTTAAATATTTTCAATATAACATCACAATCAGATAAAATAAAAAAAAAATTAAAAAAAAATGAAAAAACCAAACGCATCCATCTTCATGCCAGATAGCCTCCTAGCGTGCTTGTGAAATGCTTCACTCGCAGCAAACTTGATCGCTTTGCTGCCAAGTCATGGTAGACGGCCGAGATGAGTAACAACGTTCAGAACGTTGCCATCTGTTCACATCAGGAAGATGGGTTCAGCCCAACATTGCCCAGGACACAGAGAATGGATAACTAAGAAGAGATCATTAGAGGCAGATGCCTTCGCCCAGGTGCAACCCACCCAGCAGATACCAGAGTGGCACAAACAACTTCCACAGGTTACAAACCCTAAAGCATTAACAATACTTTCAAAATGTTTTAATTCGATATTAAGAAAATAAATTGCAACATGGAAAAGAAAAGGTTTAATTAATTCGGCATATGATAGATACCAAACCTTGGTTGGGGGATGTGGGCCACGACCAACCAACCATGCCCTAGTCCTGGTATTCTTCAGGATGAAGATCAACATCCTAAAACGCCATTTTGATAAGAGTCCCACGTGGTAAACTAAACCAGGATGATCACCCTAGTACCAGAGTTGATGTTTTTACAAAGAGCACGACAAAAGATTTTGTCATAAATTAACTGTATAAATCATCATCGTCCGCAGCACCAGCCGATGTTGCAAAAGGATCTGCGCCTGCACCTCCAGCTGCAGATTCAGATCGCTCTGAAAAGCGGAACTCGCTGCCGAACCCCCTTGACTGCTGCAAAGTCTGCGCAAAAGCTTGGTACTTCCGAATATCTGCATCACTGACACTCCTACGAGCAAACTTCATCGATTCTTCAAAGTGAGCAGCTTTGATCTCTGCTACTTCATCAGTCTCATCTTCTTCCATCGCTTCAGGATTCTCACTCTTCCTCCTCTCTCTTTCAATATCCTGCATGATGTGATCAAGATTAACTTTGTTTGTTTGGCCAAATAAATTCTAGTAGAAAATTTGTACCATTGGCAATTAATTATATTATCAGCAAAATGATTGTAAGACAAGTCACCAAATGTGCTGAAAATGCAACAATTCTAGTCTTTTTAAGATGGGGTAAAAGCAATATACTGACAACCATTACAGAATTATGCCGACTAGCATAGAGCAAGTTAATAACAAGTACTGAATCTCCAAAATAATGATACTGACAAAAGGATATGCAAGATTTTATGTAATTCTCCTTGTGTAACATACAGAATTTGAATCATGTATATATTTCTCAGCACAAAAGAAGAAATATGATGGAAATGGTACTATTGTTGCAGCTATCCTCATTAGTACACAGTATCAGAAATCATCTATAATGATAAAAAAAATCCTACTGTATTAACAGAAAAGAAGAGAAATAATGAAATAAAGACATACCTTTTCAATGTTCTCTCTAATGGCATACTTGCATGCACGCTGGCAAATTTCTGTAATATCAGCACCACTAAATCCTTGAGTGTACTTGGCAAGAGCCCTCAGGTCAACATCTTTTGATACAGGAGATTTTCTCAGGCAAGCTTTAAAAATTTGAAAACGAGAGGCATCATCTGGTAAAGGAATATAAATCAATTGGTCCAGTCGGCCTGGCCTAAGTAAAGCAGGATCAATAATGTCAGGCCTATTGGTTGCCCCAATAATAAACACAGTTTTCTTGGCATTCATGCCATCCATCTCTGTAAGTAACTGATTGAGAACCCTGTCAGCAGCACCTCCTGCATCACCAACACTGCTACCTCTCTGCAATGGGGGTGGAAAACCATGATTAGCATAGGACATACCAAAGAAATGGCAAGCATTTGGCAGAAATTGCCACTAACCTGGGTTGCAATGGAGTCGAGCTCATCAAAAAAGAGTACGCACGGTGCAGATTGACGAGCCTTATCAAAGATCTCCCGTACATTTGCTTCACTCTCACCAAACCACATAGTTAATAGTTCAGGGCCCTTAACACTAATGAAGTTTGCTTGACATTCATTAGCAATGGCCTTAGCTAATAAGGTCTTTCCACAACCAGGTGGCCCATAAAACAATACTCCTTTTGAGGGGGACATCCCAAACTTCTCAAACTTCTCAGGATGCTCAACTGGATATTGCACAGTCTAAAAGAAAGAGAAAAAAAATTAGCCAACCTCAAACATTTTGTGGAAGTAACATACTACATCAAGCCCCAAACTACCTCTTGCAGTTCTCTCTTGACATTGTCCAATCCACCAATATCTTCCCAGGTGACATTTGGCACTTCAACGACCTGATAAAAAAGCATCATTTTACAAGTTAAATATAAGTGTGAAACACTTGGAAGACAAAATGAAACATTTTAGGCTTTAGATGCACAGCCAATTCACAATTTTTGATGGTAGATTATAAGTTATAAGTTGAGATGTTTTGGTGTATAGAAGTTCAAGTTAAAAAATTTCTACCATTGATTAATATTTTCCAACTTAAAGATATCTTGTTCTAAACATTTCTAACAACCAAATGCTTAAAAAAATAATAAACACTAACATATTTGTAAAGCAAAGGAAAGAGAACCATAACAGTTTTGAGATTTGAGTATCATAGCAAAGCCTTACAGTCTCACGGAGTGCAGATGGATTGCTTGATCCAAGAGCAGTCTTAAAATGTTCATTTGTGACAGCCATAGAGTTGAGAATTTCCGCATCAATTGATTCATCCTCTAAATCAATTATGTCCATCTTTTCACGTATACACTGGAGAGCCGCCTCAGTGCATAGAGCAGCAAGGTCAGCCCCTACATACCCATGAGTATCCTTAGCAATCCTTTCTAAATCAACCTGCATGACATGAATCAGTCTCATTTATCACCAATAAATATAAAACCTTTAGAAAAATGGATAAAGAAATGATGGGCAACAGTCATTTACATCTTCAGCCAGCTTCATGTTCTTTGTATGGATCCGAAGAACTTCCAAACGCCCAACTTCATCAGGGACACCAATGTCAATTTCCCTATCAAACCTACCAAATCTTCTAAGAGCTGGATCAATACTGTTTGGCCTGTTTGTAGCCCCAATGACAATTACATGAGAACGAGATTTCAGCCCATCCATGAGTGTCAGAAGTTGAGACACTATACGCCTCTCAACTTCCCCATGAGTTTTTTCTCTCTTAGGAGCAATAGAATCAATCTCATCAATAAATATAATTGATGGTGCATTCTTCTCTGCCTCTTCAAAAGCCTTCCTCAGATTGCTCTCGCTTTCGCCAGCTAGTTTTGACATAATTTCTGGGCCATTAATGCAGAAGAAAAAGGCTCCTGTCTCATTTGCAACTGCTCTAGCTATCAGTGTCTTCCCAGAACCAGGTGGCCCATACAACAAAATACCTTTTGGTGGCTTGACACCAATTGACTTAAACAATTGAGGGTGTCTAAGAGGCAGCTCCACCAGCTCTCTTATCTGAGCCATTTGTTTTCTAACTCCTCCAACATCATCATAACCCACCTCATCAAGTCTATCCTCATCCTCCCTTTTTATAGGCTCCCCCTCACAGAAAATCTCTGTGTCAGGAGCAACAACACAATACTCTGCAGGATCAGTTTCTATAACCTTAAATTCAACACTCCTCATACCTCCCCTGACAAGGAAAAGATCCCCTTTTCTCACAGGACGATATGCCTCCAGAAAATATGCTGCAGAGAAGTCGACATTTTAGTTACAGAAACCACAAATCAAAAAATAAGTTGTAAACCACATGGGGACCTAGCAAACTTCACAGCGAAAAAAACTAGTTTTGACAGATCAGCACAAAGTGAACATTGAAGTGGTTGGATTAATTATATCCAAACAAAACCAACAAATCATATAAAACCTAACATGTACCAGCAAATGCATAATATCCCAAACATCTATTACATACAGAAGAAACAATAGTGATCCAATTAAATATACAAGATATTTTACGTGCACAATACAAAGGCCATGAAGAATTTTACATAAACCACTTAAGTATGGAAATCATGCAAGAATGAAAGTCAACTGTAACCATCCAGAAATTGCTTTGAGAAATGCATCAACAACGATACTTACAGAAAACTCCTATTTGCATACAATTGGCAAGATTGAAATATCATCCCCGCTTGAAAACAACAATAGATACAAAAGTAACTTAATCGGGAAGAACATCAAATCAGATGATTACACATGATCCAATTGTTTCGATAGAGCATTAAACGATCGATGGAATCATTTATACATAAAAGAGAGTAACATAATCCTGTAATTTATGCAAGATATAACTGACTGGCCACAAAGACCCCAGTAGTTATATAAGTACCGACTGGAAATTAAATTATAAATATAATTACACACTTCCCGAAAATGGAAATGAATATTCCAATAAAAAAAGCCAGAGGGTAGATTCATAATGGTTGATAAGACTCGATCATAAGAAAATTTAATTTATTCTCCTTGGCCCCCCAAGCTACAGGCCTACCACACACATATTCAGTACATGTTGGATATGTCATATATAAGCTCTAAATCTTTTCTAAACTTTTAATAATATTTGTGAAATTATTTCTTTCCAAGGAATAAATTCAAAATGTTCAGTAACTACTTAATGTGAATTATTATGATCACTATCTAATTTTTAAAAGAAAACATTCCACAACCAACATAAGGAGAATTTGTAGCTGTAAGTTACTTGTTGACTAAGTCAATGGAAGGGATGTGCTTTAAGCAACTAGACCAAAGCAAATGAAGGGAAGCATGGGCAAAATGTTATGTTATGGGCAATCAAGCAACCTATTGCTGCACTGATGAGATCTTTACCAGGCAACCCCTGATCCAATTCCATTTCCATATGAACAACATTAAAAAATGTTTAAATCAGCTCCCAGATAAAAGAATGGACCATGATACAAAGTATGATTGAAGAGTAATTAATTAAGGAACCACTCAGTTTATGATAACATAAAGCAGAAACGAGGGAACAAGCATGGAGGCATACATGAAAACTCAAGAGGCACACCAAGAAATCCAATGAAATTCTATGAGCATAAATCAGATTAATACCAAACAAAATCCTTGAATCAAATAAAACACAAAACAGTTCTGCTTTAAACTGATTAGTACATGTTCATAGTAGTAATACCAATCAAAATTATCACCAAGTATCTGAACATTGAGAATTAGAAGCAACGATGAGTTATCAAGTGCAGCAGAAAGTGTATGATCTTTGTGTCTAGAATATAGTGAATGCTCTGTATAGAAAGGAATAAGATTTTCAACTGATATATATTGTTTGTTAAGGAAGTCACATGTGGAACTCCTCAGGTCTGGAAGCATTTTGGAAATCCCAAGGTAGTTTCTTTAGTTAGCTTATTTTAAAATGTTTAAAAAATAAGAAAATGACTGGAAATCAAAGGATAAACTTTACAAATACAAAAGGTAAACATAATTTATCAAGTTACCAAAAAATTGAACTAGTGAAACCATAATGTACAAGAGGGTTAATGATTTATTATTAAGTCCGGAGTATCCTTCAAAATATTGCTTCTAAACTACAAAAATCAGCAATAAAAGCAATTTCTCAATTAAATTTAGGTGGGTTGGAAAAATAAGGTTTCAAAACATAATGTAGTGATTTTAGAAAAAAATGATCACATTAAATTGACATAATCATTGACATGTATGATGGAGTTGTTATCAATTTTAGATAACAATAGTGTCTCAACAAGTTTCTTATCACACCACATGATTGCATAAAAAATATCTTTTGAACTCTATCTCCTTTTTATCATAATAAATGAACTTACTAGGCACATTGGGATAAACTTCCAATATGTCAGTTAGCTTGTAAGTTGTTTGCCCTTGGCATTTTAGTTGACAAGTCAAAACTGGATAGGCTAAAGTTTTACAAGGATAAGATTTACAAGACAAAGGTTTTAGACTAAGCATCATGGCTTAGAATATATCTGGTACTGGGCAATATGCAACAGTCCATTATAAAACATGTTGTCGTATGCAACATCTTTTATTAGTATACTAAGATCTTGCCTTTTACACCTGCACAACACTAAGGAACCATACTAATACAACAAGGTCGATAAGTACAAGCTGCAACAATTGACTACATGAATACATGAGCTGCAACCTTACCGACAAAAAGAAAAAAAACTCAAGATACAATCAAAATGACATACAAGAGAAATATAAGACTCATCTAACAGATAGAACACTAGTTTTTTCTAAAAAAGCTCATTGGAGTTTGCACAAACTAAAACATTTTTCCTTCAGCAGAATATTACAACATGCCAGATAAAAAAACCTTATAGTTGACAATGATTTCGTTCCTGCATTGCCATATTATTTCAAACCATGCTGTCTCACTTCCTCAATGTCATAGAGATATTATACTTTCAATGAGCCAAATTGACAAACAAAATGTAGCCCATGTAAGAAGAACCATATAGATCAAAGAAATGAGACATGGCTTTCAAGAAAAATCATTCTAAAAATATGATTAATATCTTGATCTTTTAAGTCATACACTACAATGGGGAGGCGCTGAATTACAGGTTTAAAAACGGCATATGGGACTAAGCTTTGTTTACATTACAATAAAGACCATGCCATGAACAATCATACAAGCAATCTAATTATGAAAAACAGTCAGCATAAGTTATCAAATGATTAAACAAGAAAACTCACGCTTCAAATATGCATCAAACAGATTTCCCGTGACTCCTTCGATTGTGTCATCAATAGGCAAGATGTGAACCCTCTTCCCATACTTGACGTCTTGGCATTGATGGACCGAAACAACATCCCCAAGCCTCACTCTGAGGTTAGATCTAACAACCTTGTTCATCCTGATCTTTGGTTCATCACAAGTATCATCGGCTAGAGCAATACAAATAGTGTCCCTCCTTTTCTTTCCCTATAGATGAAAGATGTTAAACATTTAGGACAGCAATCACAGATCAGGCACTAATTGTCAAAACCAGATGTAACATAGACCAAATGAAACCATATATTAAGCCAGATTGTGCTATAAAAAGACGATTAAATAGCTACTTGATAAGAGAGTGACGTCCGTTGACAGAAGCCCTAAGTTCAGAATTGGCCACAAACCTTAAAGTTTAATAGCGTATGTAGAAACTATATCTTGATCAAACAGAACAAATAAGAAATGGGTACCTTCAAGAGTATAGTATCGCCTCGAAAGAGCTGTAGTTTCTCCATCGTCTCGGGATTCATAGAGACCACCGAATTATCATCATTAACCGCCTCGTCCACGATCAAACGGTTAGGGGCCTTCTTCTTCTCGAGGATCGCCGTGCTATAATCCTTCTTACCCTTACTGCAAAAATTTCCAGACCCACATGATCCAAATCAAAACCCTAAGAATCGAGACCAAGAACATTCGAGAAGGAAGGCAAGAAGCATACAAAAACGAGCGGAAGCAAAAAAGAAGACTCACGGATCGGAAGAGGAGGCATCGCCCTTGCTCGCCATCAGATCGAGATCCACAAACGATCGAGAGCGGAAAGGAAAAGGCAGAACACGCAATATCGAAAGAAAGGGGCCAAAGACGAAGGCAGAGAGGGATTATTTATAACGCCCGAAGATAGGGGAGCACCGAATCCGTGCTCGCTAAGGAATGAGCTATTCCTTTCCGACGCTCACGATACTTACTTATTATGCGGCCACGTAAATCGACCGTCCGTGGAACGTATCTGCGGTGGATCTGTCATCTCATTGGAAATTAGTATGCGGACTATTTCAGATGGGCCGCTTTCGGAGAAAGTGGGCCGTTAGATGTCGACATCGGCGATTGTCGCCGGGTCATCGATGGAACGAGCAAATCAGGGTCATTGATTGGGCCGGTGGGAGTGAGGTGGCCCAGTCGGGTCGGGTTGGCGGGTCAGCGAAGACGTGTGGGTAGGTGACCGCAGTTACATCTACCTACTTGTGCTTGAGATATTGAAGGCCCCAAGTTGTTATCATTAATTCCAACACATGCATGCATTCACTCAGTGTATCATAAACCAATTCGATAAGCTACCACAGTCATCACAAATGAAAGAGAAATCATCGGTTAAACTAATAAACATACAGCAATATATATATATATATATATATATATATATATATATATATATATATATATATATATATATATATATATATTAGGGAGTCCACGATCAGGCATCGTGTTTACGTGTTGTTACAGCCAGAGAAAGCAAAGAATTTGAAGACCAAAAATCATAAACAAAAAATTTAATTGATATTTTATTGTTAATCAAGCTAGGCTGACAACATTATGTTCCTTCCTGATGCAACATTCAACAGCATATGAATTACAAGGAAGCATTTGCTCTCAAAGAAGAAAGTGATCAATGATGTGTCGTATGACGTCTTCGCCGTCCGAGTGCATGAAGGAAAACTTGGCCTGTCAGACAAAATTGTCGTACATTGTAAGTAGGGTTGGTGTATATATGATATGCATGACTTGGACGGCAGTGCTGACCTGAATGACACTGTGAGCAGCATACCGAAGTCTGCTGCCGTGGAAGCTGACATGCACTCTTTCCCATGACACGCGTGTGAGGCCTCTCACTAGCTTCTCTGCAAATATGTGAATCCATGCAACGATCCTTAACCACATGCAGTTTCTTAAAATGCCAACCAGATATTAGTAGTTATTATGGCCCTAATGTTATACATAACAACTTTTTCTAAGCATGCATGCATATGACACGTATCTCTGATCTGATCCGTTAAGCAGTTGTCAACCAACAAGATTATAAAGAAATTTGTAGATTGTTGTCCAACTTAATATATCAGAAAGTGACAGCATCTTAACGACCGATTTTGTTACTAACAAGATTCCATGCTGCTATTTGAATTCAGCAAGTACATGCAGCGGGCAGAGAAGTGGCTTGCCCCAACCACACAAGAATTTTGAGGCCAGTTCAATTTTTTTTTTTTTTTGTTAGAATTCAGTAACTCATACACCTGCTATTTGAGTTCAGTAAGACTATCTATATGAGAAGTTCATGGTTTCATCTTAAGAAAGCTCTGCTAAAAAAAATGTGTTTAGCGTGTGAATAACTATCTATATATCGAAGTCTATCTATATAAGAAGTTCATGGTTTCATGGCATGCAAATATAGTTTCTAATAGGTAAATCATCGAGGAATGGTTCACAAGAAAACCGTGTATCTTACACACGGATAACCTGTTACAGCAAGGAAGTAATTGAACATTCATAAGAGCAGGCATGAAAACCAAAAAAGAGAGAAACAGAAAATACAAATCCTACCAGCTCTTTCTGGAACAAGATGGAATGAGAATGTTGCTCATACTAAATATCGAACACCTTGAATCCTAGGTAACAATGATGTTGCTTACCTTCCAACATGTCAGACTCACCATCCATGAGTGAGAGATCAGCACACTCGTCAGTGATGCTTCCTTTGGATTGTTCTTCATATACAATATGTGGATAGTTCTCACTCAAGGTACCCTCCCACTACAAAACAAAAGGTCACAATTAAGTTAATACAAAACAAAACACTGTCGGACCATAGTCATTAGGGAAGAATATGCAAAACTGGTAGAATATGAATCTCATAAAGAAAATATAAGATATATCTTACTTTAGGCAACTCTGAGTTCCGTCTGATAGATGACGTCCTCCATCCAACTATGTCTTGAATTCATCTCATAAAGGAAACAATTACTTTGCTGATTATGTAAGTTGTGAACAGTGAACAAAAAACCATAGAGAATATGCACGAAAATGTTTCACACAGGATACGATCATAGCCAACATTGGCATATGCCACTCGACGTTTAAATGCTTGCAGACCAGACCTGTATTAATGATTTTAACACACTGATCACGCAATGCAGAGGATCAAAAGTACACCTCGCAACTTAGAATTTAGCTAAAGCAGCAAGGACAAGCAAAGTTGGAAAGTACATGAAGCAAAGGTCATCATAATCATCCACCATCCGCTGCAACAATGGAGGCTTTCCTTCATCATCATCAGTCAGAAAAAGATGTTTGCCTGTTCTTCCAAATATCCAATGAATAACATGTGAAGCAACTTTCTCAATAGCAGTAACACCAAAGAGAAAAGGAACCTGCCAAACAACAACAACAACTATCTGTAATGTCCCAGTTAACTTGGTTCCCTGCATGGATCTTCTCCTTCCATTGGCTCAATTTATGGCAACATTATTAGTCTCTAAGAATCAGTAAATCTTGTGAACCTACAGCACAGTGTTTCACAATTATCATAAGCAAAGCTTACAGAATTGTCATACGAATGTGATAGTTCAGAGGAAAATTTTTCACTGAAGAAAAACAAAAAATCAGCAAGCATAATGATTCCTGCTTTGGAAGTTGCAGCACAATAATATTACCAGCTCTCAATGAGCAAATATTTAGCAGTATGAGATATGTAAATAGTCGGCTCAAAGAACATTCCAAGAAAGATAATAGTTGTGCAATATATGTACATGAAGCAATCTGGAATTGTTAAACGATGTGTGCCTGTTCTGTGTTAACGCTACACAATGTTGGATGCTACATGTTCATAGAATAACAGAAACAATTTTTGGAGTCTAATACAAGTTAAATTCGTTGAAAATGAGAAACCCATTGTGCAGGTAGAACTTGCAAAGCCAAAAACCATGAATTAGACCCAAGAATACCTCATGGAAAGATAATCTGCAGATAATCTGCAGCACAAAAAATATGCACATGTAAACCATACAAACTCCTACTGGTGCCATGACCATCTGCATGGTACAGGTACAGAGATGTGCTAAATGCATGCCATCACATTATCGGAACAGCTGCATGGTACTGGCCAGCATATTGACACAGGCCCACACCACCCAAACATCATAGAACATGAATCATTATTGACACCAGGGTTGTCAAAACCAAATCGTACCATCTGGTATGGGCGGTACATACCGATCGACTAGTAGACCAGTACACAGACTGCCTACTACCGGACAGCACTGTTAATCGAGCATCGTATTGAATGATAGGGGGCTGTTTTCGCCCCGTTACGGCCCGCGGTAATGGTCGATTTCGACCATCACCGCCAGCTACCGAGCGGTGTCAACCTGGTTGCAGCGAGGGAAGAAGAAGCGACGATGGAGGAAGAAGAAAGAGAAAAAGGGAAAAGAAGAGTGAGAACCTCGACACGTCCTGATCCGGTGCTGCTCTCCCTCAATGATCCCAATCTAGTAGGTAACAGCGAGACGACGGCTCGACTTCTTCTTCGCTATGTTCTTCGTCGAAGTGTCACAGACAAAAACATAAAGAGGGTGCTTAATATAATGCTCATGTATGTCCGTGTCTTTCAGTTTTTCTTTACATGTTTTGTACAACAAGTAACGAGCTTGCAGTAAACTTGGTAAACCTAGTTTGGTTATCTTTCATGGCCAGTTTCGTCTTGTAAATGAGAGTTGTGTCATGTAGATACTTGTGGGGGCTTCAGACTGTAATGGACCATGATCCTTTGTGTGCGATCGTTTAGAGTTTGTAAAGTCCATAATTGTAATTTGTCTTGGCTATATAAAGTGTTTGCTGAAATAGTTGCTTGTGGATCCCGTGGGAAATGTTTTCTTTAACCTGTTTTCTCTTTTGTAGGTCCTAAGGGACCATAGGAGGTTTCGGGGAGGTTGACCTTTGCGGATGGACACGCGATGGTGCTGCACGACTTAAACAAAATTAGCTATGTTCGTGACATTTGGTATTAATGTAGGACAAGCACACGTAGAAACACTTACCATACAAACGTAAGGGACCTAGCTGGGCTGCGTGGAGGGTAGCCAGCATGCGTGATCGTTTGGAGGAAGCAGACATTGAGATACAAGGAAAGGAGTTGCTCAGAGGAGCAGGCATCCAAGATTGGCCTTTAGAGGAATAGCCAACCCTTTGCGCGAGAAGCATCATGAGGACAAGCAAGCTAGGAAGAATGCGTAGCGCACAAAGGTTAGGATGGCTAAGTTCGAGCTACGGCTTGACGTTGGCAACCAAATTTGACGGTGCTCAAGGCAAGTGGGCCGCTTGGTACAGATGAGACCGTGCAAAGTGAGATGTGTTGCACAATGACCGAAATAGTTATGCAAAGCTTACAGAGGTGAAGGGAATAGCTAACTCGAGGAATTCAATACTCAGGCTTGTATGCGAACGATAGAGTGTTTGTGGTTATCCTAAGGTGACCGAAACTCGACGCCATAGAGTATTGAAACTTTCTGTTCGAGATGAGAAGGATATGTCCGTAAGAGGCTGAAGTGTGCAACAAGTTCAGCATGTTGCTGGGCATTGAAGGGTGCAGCGGGGGCTATATTGGCGAAGAGTCGCAATCTAGCAAGTGTATTTGCAAGGGCAGAACAATGCACAGTTTGTTCAGCAAAGCGGAGTAGTCCAAGGGGATGGTGGTCTCCGAAACTTCCAAAGGGTAGAATGCGAAAGGAAAGTTACTCCAACAAGACAGACATCCAGGAGGGATAATTCTTGGTTCCCCAAAGGGAGAATCATGTGCAGTGGATCGTACATGTTGAGGAGTATCTCAAGACAACAACTCCACAAAGCTCAATGGACCGAGCAAGCGGCGAGGAGTCATCGTATAATCTCTCATGAGGTAATGTATTGGTGAATGCATTGCGAGATCAAGTAGGGGAGCGACCATGACAACATCAAATGAAGGCACACTTAGAGTCGATGTGAAAATCGAACTCAACAGAGGGCTAACCCGTGGAATGGTGGGCATAAGGGCCACTATCAACTCAATGCAAATCGAGAGGCGAAATAACTTGGGTGGAACTTGGTGATGTATCCAAGCTGCATGAAGGGAGTCGTCGTAAAAGATGTAACATAGAGTGGAGGCACGGAGCTTTCGTTGGACAAAGGTCAAGGGCATGAACTCTTGTAAAGGCAAGAGTGGGATCATATCGTTTCATGGGTTCTTCATTTTAATGGGGCGGACTCATCCTGCATGGTGCCAAAGACGAAGGAAGCTTCGAGGCAAATGCACATTATCTCAGAGAAGCATTTGACAGAGGGTCTAAGGCGACTAAACTTGCAGAGGCGAAATTGGGATCAAAAGGCCTTAGCACGGGGCAAGAGGATGCAGAAGCGGGTACTTCTAAAGAATATGTCATAGTGTTACCATTCAAGTTGTCATGAAGAAAGCAATGGGCAGTGGAGATTGTGCTGGTGGGGGATAGAGGCCCAGGATCCAGACAATGGTGCACCAATTTTAGTGAAGTCTGTGAACTCCAAGAGCTACTAGGTGACGGACTGTCCTAAAGCGATGCTTCATCCGGGTGTGACCCGAGAATGTGTGGATGAAGGTCAATTGCTAAAGGAACGAACACAATTAAAGGTGGCGAAGGCCCTACAATGTGCTGACAGAGGCCACACATGGAAAGATCGTAATCTGAGTTCATCCCACAAGAATCTGAATGCAATGGAGATGTCACCAAGAGGCGACATGGTGCAGCGGATCGTGGTAGAGTTCGAGGCAATACAACACACGTGGGAGAAGTCCCATGAGGAACGTGATTATGCGGAGGTATAATCAGGAGCTACTGCGATCTCCACTTCGGTGAATAACACAATAGCAAGAAAGGCTATGGATTCAGGGAGTCTATGTCATGGTACCGCAGAAGCGGATCTTTGGTGTGTGCATCGAATCTTACATCGGATGAAGGCCTTGGTCATTAGCATATGGGAGCTGTGTGCCATCGAGGGAGAATTCTAAGTGCAAGTACTAGTGAGTCCTATAGGGGGACTTGACCATATAGAGGCATGATCAAAACGACAGGAGAGTTGGACTGCTTTAGTACTTATATTTGCTTAAGGGAGCCCGACAAGTCAGAGGACAAGACCGAGTACACAAACATTGCTATCAAGGAAGCTAAGGAGAACAAAATCGACGCGAGCCCTACAACAGGATCACAGAGGCCATGCATGGGAGTTACAGTTTGTCTTTCCATCGACCAAGGAGAACTAAAACACAGAGATGTCGAAGTAGGTGGTCGAAAGGGGCGAGGAAGCGACGACGAGGCAAAAGGGGCTCAGCTACCCAAAAGCTAAGCGTTGATTAGGATGGAGGTGGACTCGGAGAAGTGCTACAGTGTCACAGAGGTGGATCTATTGATCGCAAAGAAAGGGACACAAATGTGAGCAGATAGTAGTTCCTATCCAAGGTTTGACTTATCGTCCGCTTGTCCGATATATTATCGATCGGGCAAGACATACAGGCATTGACCCGACATAAAGTGCATACGACCCGATATATTAAATATAATATAATATTTTTATAATATAATATAATATTAAATATATTAAACATATTAAAAAATAAAAGAAAACGGATGACGTCGCCTCAATGTTTCTCCCCGCACGGGGAGACGTTCCATCTCCTTACGTGAGTGCGAGCGACGATGGGCGCAATCCGCGACGGCACGAAACCGCGAGCGAGGGCGACAACGGTGCACGGGCAAGGACAGGCGCTAGATTTTCTTCTCTTCTTTTTTTACTTTCCTCTTCTTCTTCTTCCCTTTTTCTCCCACAATCGACCCGATTTCTCCCTTAATCGATCACTGACGGTCGAAATTGATCGTCGACAGTCGATTTCTCCCTCAATCAGCTACCGACGATCGATTTTTGGTTGTACCCCCCGGTAGCAGGCGGTCCGCGTACTGAAAACCTGGCGGACCGGTATGAAATACTCGGTACGGGCGGTAAATGTCGAAATTGCAAACCTTGGTTCTATCGACTTGGCAGCGCCATGGTACTGTAGACGCAGGACTCCCGTGGAGTTATCGATCCTTTACTCTCATAGAGAGAGAGCGTTGGTCGTGTAAGGGGCCGAGGAGATGGAGAAATGTAGAGGCAAACTCAAAGTACCAAGACAAGGCTAGAGGGCAAAGGCTAGGGAACTTCATAAGACTAGTATCAATGGGCTTCTCATCAAGATAGCCGAAAGTGCGGACATCAGGTTGATGTAAGAGTGCTCCACCAAGGAATGAAGTATGTAGTACGTGGTACTGTACCTTTTTTACTCAAAGGAGTAGCCACAGAGATGATGGAGAAGACGGTACAATTCGAGAGACAACCAAAACTATCAGAGACTTGCTCCAAGTTGGGGTAAAATTTTGCTCTTTTTAGGCAAAACTTCTTACATTCCGAAAGTTCGATGGCAATGAGAAGGTGAATCACGGTAGCTAACTCAACACAAGAAGTGCAAACACCTTGGGTGCTTCGGAAGTATGAGCAAAGAGCGGGCAAAGACTAGTAACTAGCTCGATGCATGAAGTACAACCTCGAGGAGGCAGGCAAACTCAAGTAACCTTTGCCTTCTCAACTCTTAAGAGAATGGGCGAAATCGAGTACCCTAGTTCCTTTATTTATACAGCAAAGGAGCTCTGCACAAGTTCAAAGACCCTTCGAAGAAACATAATGGAAGACAATAGTTGTCAAATCCTCACCATTAGTGATCAATACTACTGAGAGTAGATTGTCCGCTTCATTTTCCAACTGAATATCAATCGAAAGCAGAAGTAACACGAACCTACTTGGAAGTGACAACTAAGTTGAAGAAGTATCAATGGACGAATTTTATGAATCCTCAAAAAGTTTAAAGTCTGCGCGACGATGCTCGTTAAAACTCCAACAAGCATCCACCCAGTTTAAGCAGCTTGAGACGTTTCATACTGGCACAAAACAAGGAATGTCTTTTCCTTTATCAGAGGGATGGATCCGCAGGAATCAATAAAGATCAGCACAACTCAGCCGATCCCACACCAGAGTCAGTAATTGGCAAGTTGAAGCAGCATGGCGGATCAAAAGTTCGACTACTCAACAATAGTGGCAGAGTACAGTTGGAGCCAAGAGGCGTGTTGCAACCAGAGCAGAAGATTGAAGATTCAGCAAAAGGCAAGTAGATGCAGCATCTACAACGGCTACGATGAGGACGTTGAAGGAATAAGTGGAGGAGAATATCACAGACAAAAATATAAAGAGGGTGTTCAATGTAATGCTTATGTATGTCCGTGTCTTTCATTTTTTTTTTTACATGCTTTGTACAACAAGTAGCGGGCTTGCAGTAGGTTTGGCAATCCTGGTTTAGTTAGCTTTCATGGTTGGTCTCAACTTGTAAATGAGGATTGTGTCATGTAGACACTTATGGAGATTTCGATCTGTAATGGACCATGATCCTTTGTGTGCAACCGTGCAGAGTTTGTAAAGTCCATGGTTGTAATTTGTATTGGCCATATAAAGTGTTTGGTGAAATGGTTGCTTGTGGATCCCGTTGGAAACATTTTCTTCAACTTATTTTCTCTTTTGTAGGTCCTAAGGGACCATAGGAAGTTTCGGGGAGACTGACCTTTGCGGATGAACACGTGATGGTGTTGCACGACTCAGGCAGTTTTGAGGAGGCTGACCTTTGCGGGGACACATGATGGTGCCACATGACTTAGGCAAAACTAATTAAGTTCGTGAAAAAAGACCGAAGATGTCTGCAACCTTCGACGTAGTCTCCGAACGCCGCAGATGAGGAGAAGCCACGACAATGTAGCCTCCTCCTTGTGTTCTTCTCCTCGTCTGAGGCGATAAGGATTAGAGGAGGCAACGTCGCCTCTTTTTAATTTATATGTATATATATATATATGTATATATATATATGTGTGTGTGTGTGTGTGTGTGTGTACCGCTCGGTACGCCCATATCATATCGTACCGAGCGAGCTCAAGACACCTAGGGTACGAAATTATGAACCCTGATAGACACATTATCCACCATCCTCAGAAACACATAAAATATGTTGATTTTGGACATGAAGAAAGCATTGACAAATGCAAATAGTGAACATGTTATTCTTTGATCCAAGATGGTTTATTTGGTGATTTGAGTAGCATGTTTTTACATTAATCTGTAAATAAGATAGTTAAAGTCAAATTAGAACTTGATGCTCAAACTATTTTCTTTTTATCCCAAGCATATAAAGTGAAGACCCATATAGGCTACATGATAAGTAGGAATACCTGCTTATTTCCCCTAGAACCAAGATGAGGCGTAGCAACAGTTATGAAATTGATTGCTTCCAAGCCACATATGGTCCCACTAGGAGAATCATTATGGACATCAAGTAGAGGGTCAATAGTTTTCCTCCTAGGGGGCCTATATAGTCTCCCAATTGCATATCTTGCAACCAATCCTCCGACTGAGTGTGCAACAAAAGAGATCTTTTTAAGTTCTGACCTGCTTTTGACTACTTCAGCAACCTGCTCAACAAGTTTTCTTAAAGACCAAAATAAAGGCATGAAAAATTTTGGGTTTCTTGCTAAGAAATTATGGAACAACTTAGGAAATTCAGAAATTATTAAATTGAAATGGTTGCCACAGTTATGGTGATGTTGTCTGAGTGGCAAACTAACCTCTTCTGCTAATCGCTCACCCATAACATCAACACCATCTAGTGATAACCTGTACATGTTTCTTTCACTGCCTGAAAGAAAACATTTGCTAAGTGGCTTGAATGTTAGAAAATAGGGAGAACTCAATCACAGCATGAACTAAATCTTGTATAAATAGCAAGTGATTTGATTCATATACAAATACTAAAATTTATGAGAAAGACAGTATAGTGCCAATTCTAAAATATGTAGTGCAGATTATATAAAAGGATAACTAATCAACCATGACCAATCTTGAACCCTTTACACAAAATAACAGAGTCTATTTCATAGAACTAATCATCCAAAATTATGTCAATTGACCATTCTGACTAAAAATCAGATTCTCACTGTTCAAAAAAACAAATTTCATTGACATAATAACTATGTAGTAAGGGAGTCCAAACTTGAATAGAAACATATAGGAAGCGAAGTATATACAGATACTCTGTCGCCTGATTGATTCTGCTGCTTTTTCTTATCAATCTGACTTTGATTACCAGTTTTTACAAAACATTCAGAGATACGAAAAGAAACTAACATACTTAATGATAGCAAATAACAGAAAAATTGCTTTTGGAGGTAACTGAACGCATACCTATTCATCATCACCATTTTTAAGCATTCTCACAATTCCAAGTGAAAAAAAAAAAAAAAATAGTACAAAATGCCATGTGAATGATACACACTGATTATGAATTAGATTCACTTACAATGAACTATGACTTTATCTGGAAGCATTCTAACAAACTGGTTGGCTCCAAATTCCCAATCAGCAACACTGCAAAATAAGATAGATTGAACAACAATGATGAAAATATCTGATTTGGTCAAATATATAATAGCACATAAGTGAAAAGTCAATTAATCATATAGGACACAATTGGAAGAAACATCTTTTTCCACAGCATTATAGCAGAGAAGGATACTTGGGGAATCCTGTATATAATTAGTTTTCTTTTCCAACTACAGAGGAAAAAAATACCCAAATGAGTCATTAGGATAATGTTTTTCTTTTGCATCATAACAGAATATAATTTACAGCAAGAAGATGAAAGAATATCCAAAATATAGAGCTTATATTTTACAGAAGAAACAAGAAATTAGGTATTCACAGAGTTAGGAAGATGACAACATCTTGATGTCATTCCCCTATCAATCTCTAAAGGTCTATTTTAAGAGTAAAAAAAAAATTACAAGTCAACATGTTGTTGCTTGCAATAACCAGTTACTCCAGTCTTACCAATCAACTATATATGGCACCATCATCGAATTAAACATGAAACCATTAGAAAGAGAAGCTGTATGACTATCTTCCTTATATAGGGGATCTTCTTTGAATAATCTCCATGGATCTCCAAGAAGAGAGACATAGAGCTTCTCTCACTTGGTGGTATAGAACCTAGGCATCTAAAAGTTAGGATCTTGACAGGATTTTAGCATCTAAAAGTCCATATTTTTTAATTAGGTTTTGCTTCTATAATCCTGTTTTCTCTTTTAATTCTCAATGGATATTGATATCACAAGACAGACAATCAAGTCTTCCTGCAGATTTTTTTTCTACTTCAGTTCTATCCAATTTATGACAATCAAATCAGGATAATCAATCATCAACCAAATAAATTTTAATCAAAAAGTGATTAAAGGTTCTTTTTTTAATAAGTAACAAACACTCATAACAAGTATATAACAGTTGTTGCTAGGTAGGATCAAAGTTAAAAGAAGTAATGTCAGAAGACTTCAAGATGCTTAACAGAAGGAAGCAAAATAGGGAAACCAGTGGCTCCAATCAACAAAGCTCCAGCACTGTTTGGTAAATTGGTGATAAGGGACATTTTGGTCGGCCGACCATTGGTGCAACCTTTAGGCACGCGAGGAATTGGACTAAATGGCCTTATCAATTGGTAAGAATAGTTCGTTCACATCTTGATAACCTAGTGTGATTGCAACCCACTCCTTCACTTACGCTGGCTACCAGATCTATACTCCTTAAAAGAGGAGAGGACAAAATACGCGATTACTAACCAAAACCTACAGCGATTTTTCTTGCAAAACCCTTAAGAAAAAGTATCATAAAATCTAAGATATATGATAGAACATCAAAATTGAAAAAACGAAGAGCAAAAAGTCAGAATCTGCCAGTAATGCTTTTGCCCATATCAAATGAAAGGAACAGGTGGTCTCTCTTTTTCTTAAGAAAAAGAGTGCCTTCCGTATCCGGCATTGTTCGAGCCTTGGCCTTTCATCTGAGATTCTTCAAAGAGTATAAAATAGACGTCAAGGAACTCAATTCCGTAGGTATTGAGCAGAACCACCGTCAAGGATAACATGATACACCCGATTGACCCAGAGCGCACGCCATCACCCAAATCGATCACCTCGCACCCAATTTCTCCCGAGAAACTCAACCCAAGGATTTCAGACGAGTCGCGTCAAGAAAATAAGTCAGATACCTTCCAAGGATTCCGTGGACCATCACCACGAGATGATCAGCGGAGGAGGACGGGCAGCTGTAGATGTCGGTTCCGCCATCGACGGGCTCGGAGCAGACTCTTCCCGCGTCTCCCATCGATCGTAGCTCCTCCCTCTCACAGGGGCCTCACTGACCAGCCAGCAACCGCAAGAAATTGACACACGCGCGCGCGAGGAGAGAGAGATTAGGGAGACGAGCAGCAGAAGCGGACAGAGAGAAGAAGGCTAAAGGAAGTTGCGGGGGGGGCGGGGGTGGTTTGGGGGGTTGGTTTTCGCGGGGGGGGAGAAAGGACGGAAGCGATTAATTTATATTTGTGGGCAGACACGTGGGTCAGCAGATAAGCCGGAGACCCCGCGCGAAGGGCTATTTCCCCTAAATTTTGGGCCTTTTCTGCCACGTGTTATGAGAACCGTCGGATCGGCAGAAGTCTCTCGTATTCACCATCCAAAAAATAAATGATACGACAATCAAAATGTTAGAAGGCAAATTGGTTAAATTTGATCACCAATAATCCAAGATAATATTGTGTCCGAAAAGGGAAAAATATGTTGAGAATCGAAACTTGAATGTTAAAATAATTTATCTAAGAAAAAAATAACTATAAATTCAATTATATAAAAAAATTATTTGATAAATTGTGTTTGTTTTCTTTATCTGTTAAAAAATTTATATATTATGATATCATTTGTTCTGTACAATGGGAATCACATCGTGATGATATTACGATAATAAAATCGATTCACTTTTAAACGCAGATTCTAAACAATCCCGGTCATAAGTTACTCGAGAGGGACATCGAGATAATCGGACAGACCAGTGTCCTATATACCCATCCATATAATGGAAACGATTGGTCTCATAGTCACTTGTGTGGAGACACTAAGGATATAGTAAATATGCTCATTAGAGAATGAATTTACTGATCGGTTCGTTTATAAAATTTTACATGGTAAATGATATATAATGTCAGACAACAATTTTATAGTCTCAATTGTGCATCTGGTCCTTTGAATTGATACACCAAATATGTCTTGTTTAAATACTTCTTTCTTTGATGTCAGACTTAAAGGTTTGGAAAGTTTCAGATCTGATACAACCGGTTATCGTGATTGGTAGCCAACCTTACGAAGGTAATTGAGTGTCAATGAAGAATCATCTACTCTCGATATCACAAGAGAAATATCTCATATATGTTTGCTCAGACAAATCTCTAGCCAAGGTCATTCGGATTGAGAGAGAATGTGTTCTCCAAAAGAATATGATTAGAGCAAGACTCAAACAAATTCTGTATATGGCATGGCAGTACCATATCCAATATATGATCTTTAGGATATTAGTTAGATGAGGAATTATAGATACACGGTAACTGTGGACAGACATATTCGATTTATTTGATCCCCCTGTACCGTCTAAGGACTATAGCATAGTGACATAATATGTTCATAGTCGATGAGTCGAGTGAATTATTATGAAGCTAATAATTCACTATGTCAAAAAGAGTTTTAGTGAGAACGAGTCATGACCAGCTCAGTATCGGGTCTAGAGGGTCATACACATATGGTGGATGCTTTAGCGAATAAAGGATTGGATGGAGATCCAATTAGCCACTATTCTCATTAGATAAGAACTTACATTGATGGGCTCCTTGCATGAGACCTAATTAGAGGCCAAGGGAGATTATTTGATAGAGATCCAATAATACAATATTAGTGAGTAATTGGATGGAGATCTAATACCCACTAAGATATAAACCTTAGGGTTTTTTAGTGACTCTTTGTACTTAGGAAAGGAGGCATATAATTGATGTTGGGAAACCTCAGCGGATGCATTACATGCACAGCAGAAATCAAAATAAAAAATCAGTTTCCCACGCAGATCAAATCGTCATGCAAAAGATTGGGGTCCCGAGAAAAATCATAAAAACTGGAAAAACTGTAATTTATGAGAGATTGATTTACGTAAGGAAATCATATATCCCTGTATTCCAGATCCGGATAAAGAAGATGAAGGAGGTCAAGTGTCCTCCTCTCTAGTGGCATATATACGATGGATCTCTGCAGCGAAACTCCTCCAATCTGATCTTACAACTCTTGCTCAGAGGGAGGGAGGAGAATAAGAGGTGGTGGCTAAAGCTGCAGCCTATCAACTATAAGTCTCATCTCCTATTTATAGAGAGCCACCAAAACCTTAGGGCTCCTTCCTTAGTAGGTATTGGATCTCTATACAATAACCCACTAACCTTGCATTATTGGATCTCTATCCAATAATCTCCTTAGGCCTATAATTGGGCCTTACTCAAGGAGCCCATCAACATAGGGTCTCATCTAATGAGAATAAGGGCTAATTGGATCTTCATCCAATCCTTTATTCGTTGAAGCATCCACCATACGTGTGTGACCCTCGAGGCCCGATACCGAGCTGGCCGTGAGTCACTCCTATCAGAACTCCTTCTAATATAGTGAATTACTATCCCTATAATAATTCACTTGACTCATCGACTATGGACGTACTAGGCCATTACGCCATAGTCCTCAAACGGTACAACGGGGATCAAATCCATTGAATTTGTCTGTCCACAGTTACCATGTATCTATAATCCCTCATCCAAATAATATCCCAGAGACCGTATATTGGACATGGTCGTCATATACAATCGCTTTGTCTTGCTCTATTCAGATTCTACCGGAGAACTCCTTCTCTCTCAATCCGAATGACTCTGGCTAGAGATTTATCTGAGCTTGCACATATGAGATATTCCTCTCGTGATACTGAGAGTGGATGATCCTCTATTTACACTCAATTGCCTTCGTAAGGTTGGCTACCAATCCTGATAACCAGCTGTATCATATCTGAAACTTTCCAAACCTGTAAGTTTGACGTCAAAGAAAAGAGTACTCATACAAGACATCCTTGGTATCTCAAGTCTAAGGGCCAGATATACAACTAGAACTATGAAATCGCTGTCTGACATTAGGTATCATTAACCATACAACATTCCATAAATAGATCAATTAGTGAACTTATTCTCTAATGAGCACCTGTACTATATCCTTAGTGTCTCCACACAAGTGGCTATGAGACCAATTGCTTCCATCATATGGACGGGTATATAGTACACCGATCTATCCAATTATCTCAATGTCCCTCTTGAGTAACCTATGATCGAGATTATTTAGGATCTGTGCTTAAAGGTGAATCGATCTCATTATCGTGATCTCATTACGATCTGATTCCTATTGCACAAATCCAATGACATCATAATATATATGTAATAAATAATATAATATGAGAATATATCAATATTAATCTTAAGTAAAAATATCACACGTGCCATCGCTCACGTGATTGGCTTGCAGGGCACTTGTAACCAGTAATCTCCCACTTGACCAAAAACCAATCACCTATGTGTCTGATCCCCATCAGACCCTTATGGCGCTCAAATATAATCTGAGCTAGTGGCTTTGTCAGTTGATATGCAATGTTATCTTTGGATGAAATTATTTTCATTGCTATATCTTTTTGGGTTATGATTGCTCTAATCAGATGGAACCTCCTCAGAACAATTCTGTTGAGACCTGAGTTCCTTTGTTAGAGTTATCGCCCTGTTGCTATCCCAATATATGAGAGTCGGCTTCATGCTGCTTGGTATGACTCCCAAATCATTTATGAACTTCTTCATCCACACCCCTTCATCTTGTTGCTTCTACTACAGTAATGTATTACACCTCTGTAGCCGAGTTAGTAGTAGTATCTTGTTTGAAACTCTTCTAGCTTACTACTCCTCCATTCATGGTAAAAATATACCCTAAATTTGACTTGCTATCATCAATGTTAGACTGAAAACTTGAGTCTGTGTAGCCCTCAACCTGAAGGCTACATCCTCCATATACTAGTAAAAGATCCTTAGTCCTTCTCAAGTACTTAAGGATATACTTTACTGCCTTTCAGTGTTCTAAACCTAGATCTGCCTGATACCTGCTCGTGGCACTCAGAGCATGTACTATATCAGGCCTAGTACATAGCATTGTATACATGATAGACCCTATCGTTGAGGCATAAGGTATCTTATCGATGTCTACCCTTTCTTTAGGAGTATTTGGGGACATACTCCTAAAAAGTGATATTCCATGTCTCATCAGTATGAGACTTTTTTTGAAAATTTTCATACCAAACCTTTTGACAGTAGAGTCTATGTACCTAGACTGGGATAAACTAAGGATCCTTTTGGATCTATCTTTATAGATCTGAATCCCCAAAATATAGGATACTTCCCCTAAGTCTTTCATGGAAAAATTTCTAGATAGCCAAGCTTTTATTATGGAGAGTATTCCTACATCATTCCTAATAATTAGGATATCATCCACATATAGTAGCAAGAAGGTGATAACGCTTCCACTTACCTTCCTGTACACACAAGGCTCATCTTTGTTCTTAACGAAGTCATAAGATCTGATCACCTCATCAAATCTTATGTTCCGACTTCGAGAAGCTTGCTTCAATCCATAAATGGATCTAAGCAACCTACACACTCTATCTGGACTTTTTTTGGATACGAATCCCTCTGGTTATATCATATACACCTCTTCCTCGAGGTTGCCATTGAGGAATACCGTTTTGACATCCATCTGCTATATCTCACAGTTATAATATGCTGCAATGGCCAAAATAATTCTAATGGACTTAAGTATGACTATATGTGAAAAGGTTTCATTATAGTCAACTCCTTGTCTTTGACGATATCCTTTAGTTACCAGCCTTGCTTTATAGGTCTCTACCTTTCCATCCACTTTGATCTTCTTCTTGAAGATCCATTTACAACCGATAGGTACAATACCCTCAGGTGCATCCACAATGTTCCAAACCTTATTAGAGTACATGAATTCCGTCTCGAATTCATGGCTTCTTGCCACTTCCCGGAGTCTATACTTATAATAGCCTCCTCGTAGGTCTGAGGATCAATATCCTGAGAGTCATCTCCATTGATATATCTCATATATCTTTCAGGAGGGTGAGATACTCTATTAGACCTACGTAAAGTTGGAACTTGTGTATTATGTACCTGAACAGACTCTGGCTCTAGAATGGTGCTTGAGCTAGGTTCCCTAACCTCGCTCAATTCTATTTTACTCCCATTGTTTCCACTAAGAATGTGTTCCTTCTCAAGGAGCATAGCTCTCTTAGTAACAAAGACCTTTTGGTCCTCGGGATGATAGAAATCATACATATAAGTTTTCTTTAGGTATCCCACGAATGTGCACCAATCTGTCCTTGATTTCAATTTATCGAGGTTGTATCTTCTAACGTAGGCAAGACAGCCTCAAATCTTAATAATCTTAAGATTGAACTTCTTTCCTTTTCATATCTCATATAGTGTAGACACTACTGACTTTGATGGAACTTTGTTTATGAGGTAAGCTACAGTCTCTAGGGCGGATTGGAGTTCGACTACTCAACAACAGCGGTGGAGAGCGGCTAGGAGCCAAAGGGGCGTGTTGCAGCCAAAGAAGAAGATTAAAGATTCAGCAGAATGTGAGGAGATGCAGCGTCTACAGTGGCTTCGACGAGGACGTCGAAGGAATAAGTGGGGGAGAATGTCACGGACAACAATGTAAACAAGGTGTTCGATGAAATGCTTGTGTTAGTCCGTGTCCTTCGGTTTATGTACATATCTTGTACAACAAGCGGCTTGATGAGGCTTGGAAGCCCTAGTTTGATTTGCTTTATGGCCAAGTTTGGCTTGTAAATACAAGTGTGTCTTATAAGCACTTGTGGGGACATCGGTCTGTAGTGGACCATTATCCTTTGTGTGCAACCTCTCTGAGTTTGTAATGTCCATGGGTGTAATTTGTATTTTGGCTTTATAAAGTGTTTTTCCTGAGCAGTTGCTTGTGGATCCCGTGGGAGTTGCTTCTTCTGGCCCGTTTTCTCTTTTTGTAAGTCTGTGGGATTTTAGGAGATCTCGGGGAGGGCTGACCTTTGCGGACGGACACGCATGGGTGCCGCACGGCTTAGGCAAAATCAGCTAAGCCCGTGACAAATGTGGCCCTTATAATGAAACGGGTAGGTCAGCAAAACTCATCATGGACCGCACCTTGTCTAACAACGTGCGATTCCTCCTTTCTGATACACCATTGAGCTGAGGTGTATAAGGAGGTGTCCACTGGGATGGAATCCCATTGTCCTTGAGGAAATGGATAAACTCCATACTCAAGTACTCTCCTCCTCGATCTGATCGAAGAGTCTTAGGTTCCCTGAATTTCTCAAAAGCTTTATATTTGTATTTTTTTAAGTATACATATCGATACCTAGAGAAATCATCAGTGAATGTAATAAAGTATGAGTAACCACATATAGCCTGAGTCGACATGGGACCACATACATCACTATGTATAAGTTCTAATAACTCAGTGGCTCTCTCTCCAATTCCACTAAAAGGAGAGTTGATCATTTTTCCACGAAGGCAAGGTTCTCAAGTTGTATATAACTCATAGTCAAATGGATCTAAGTATCCATCTTTCGGCAACTTTTGAATCCTTCCCTCATGTATATGACCTAGTCTATAATGCCATAGGTATGCATTATTCACCTCATCTCTTTTCTTCTTAGATATATTTATATTCATGATATGTGGAGAAGTGTCTAATACATATAAGCCATTTATAAGGGTCCCTCTAGTGATGATCTCATCATCCATACTTATTGAACAACTATTGTTCTCAAAAACTAATTTATATCCACTAATTATCAAACAAGAGATAGAAATAATATTTTTGATAATAGAGGGAATAAAATAGTATACATCTAATGCAATAATAGCTTCACCAGGCAGATGTACGGTGACATCTCCAATAGCGACTGCAGCAACTCTTGCTCCATTGCCCATCTTGAGGTCTATCTCGCCTCTAGCCAATCTCCTAAGTCTTGCTAGAATCTACAATAAATTGTAGATATGATAAACACTCCCGGTATCTAATACTCATATGTTATTATGAAAATCTAAAAAGTGGAGACTGATTATGAATATACCTGAAGCTTCTCCAAGATTGTCTTACCTTCTCTACAAGGTAGTCCTTGCAGTTCCTCTTACAATGTCGGTCTTGGCCATAGTTGAAGCATTGTCCTTTGTCCTTTCACGGGTATTTCTTGGGCACCTTTGTCTTACTTGGTCTTTATTTGCCCTTGCCCTTCTTAAGGGTCTTGCTGGTATTCCTTTTCTTTTTGGTCTCACCAATATAGAGAACTGACTTCTCCTTCTTGATAGCACTCTCAGCTTCCCTCAACAAATTGAGGAGCTCAGTGAGAGTCACCTCAAACTTGCTCATATTAAAATTCATGATGAAGTGAGAAAAGGAATCTGGTAGGGATTGAAGTATAAGATCAATGGTCAGGTTATCCTCTAGGACTATTCCTAGACATGTAAGTTTCTTGATCCACTCTATCATCTTTAGGACATGTTGAGTTCTTCCATGTTTTTTAAATAGCTAGCGGAGATGAAGAAGGATAGAATATGCATCCATGCTCTTATGTTGCCTTTGTAACTCAGGAGTCATGGAGGCCAACATGTAATATTTTACAAATGTGGAATCATCTATATACTTCACATAGCGAGCAATCTCATCCTCTCTTGCCCATTCTTCCGGCATAGGCAGAACTGTATCAAGGACATGTGCGATTTTCTCCGTCGTGAGAATAATTCTTAAATTACGGAGCCAATCTATATAGTTTAGACTAGTGAGGTGGTTGACATCAAGTATACCACGTAGGAGGTTTGTGAGTGGCATGTTTATGATAAAACAAGATATAGCAAAAATAAATAATATGCAGATTTTATAGAAAATACTAATTAAGATATGAACTTCTATCTTAATGTACTCCCATTATTTTCTTAGCGAATCACGTGACACCTTCGACACGTGAGACGGAAGTCTCTAGCAGACTCCTAGTGGGGATCGCGATCCAATTGACATCTTAGTGCAATCTCGAGGAACTCGACCAATTACACTAAGCCCAAAAGGTAGGCAACTCTTGTCAATCACAACTCCTTGTGATTCCCGTCACGTTCAGCCTCCAAATCATCATGGTCTCGAGGGATTCGACCAACCGTGATATTCAGTTAAGTCATCACCATCGTTACAAGATAAGTCTGATTTGATGATATGCCCTCAAGGGACTCAATCAAGTATACAATGTCCTCAGGTTACCAGTGACATCTTTATGTCGTAGGTAAGAACTCGATCACATAGATAGGTGAGCCTCGAAGGACTCGACCAACTCAACCTATCTCGTGATTTAATTTCTTCCTATAATGGTGAAAGACCATATGTGTCATTCTTGTTGCCTCATGCTTACCGACTTAATATTATCGTAGGAGAGGTTTTTGTTTCGTATGCAAATATATATACATATATCTAGTAGGTGTATAACACATCACATATGCAAGTCACACTAGATGATCATGAGCCGTCACCTAATATGATTAAGCCTGAGCAAATGGGCCTAATCACTCACAATATGATCTATGTGTGCATTGACGCATCTCTATGCCCTGTGATTGTTGATGTCGTCATCATCGGTTCCATCGGATCGTCGCATCACTATGCGTCGTGATCTCCCGCCACGACATCATGGGTTCTGTTGTAACCTCCACGCTCCCATTGTGCCTCTCCATATAATTACAAATAATCACAAGCATGCAGACCCAATAATAAATGAGAAAAACGCAGGCTCGCAGGCCCAACCATAAATGAGAAAAACGTAGACTCGCAGGCCTAACCATAAACGAGAAAAACGCAGGCTTGCAGACCCCAATAATAATAATAATAATCACAATTACGCACATCACAACACATGGCTCATGATCATCCATCTACATCATACATCACATGTAGATCACATCATATGTAGGATTACTAGATATATATAATAATTAATTAAACTATTTAATTAATTATTTTTCTGAAAAATTAGGATATGCTCGAAATTTTCAGAATTGTCAAGGGCATTTTCATAATTCTAGATGAGAGGATAGCCTCAAAAATTTTTAAATTATCAAGGGTATTTTTAGAATTTTGTATATGAGGATAGTCCTAAGAATTTTTAGAATTGTTGAGGGCGTTTTCAGTATTTTGGATGAGAGGACAGCCCTCAGAATTTCTAGAAATATTGAGGGCATTTAAAGAATTCTGTATAAAAGGGACAGAGCTAAAATTTCTTAAATTCTGAGGGGCATAACCATCTTTTTATTAAAAAGATGCCCTAGCCCTCCTTCACCCTCACTACTGCATGCGCCCCGTGGTGCCGCCTTGACCGACGACCACCCTGCGCCCTGCCGGTAGCAGAGGGCTGGCCGTGGGCGGCAACCCCTTGTGGGTTGGCTACACCTTGCGAGCTGCTGCCCCTACGGGTGGTCACCCCTTGCAGGGGGCCTGGCCGTGGCCAACCACCTCTGCATGCAGACAGCATGCATGTGGCCACACCCCCGTGGCGGCGCCTACTTACACTGCCAATTCGCAACAAGCACGTAGAACAGTTTTACGTGATTCAATCTCATCATATATAATTTAAAACTAATTTTTCACATAAAAACCTCAGCGGGTGCATTACATACGTAGTGAAAATCAAAACAAAAAATTGGTTTCCCATGCAGATTAAATCGTCATGCAAAAGATTGGGGTCACGAGAAAAACTGTAAAAATCAAAAAAATCCCGATGTGTGAGAGATTGATTTTACCTAGGGAGATCGTATATCCCTGTATTTCAAATTCGAATGGAGAAGATGAAGGAGATCAAGCGTCCTCTTCTCTAGCGTTATCTATACGATGGATCTCTACAGCGAAACTCCTCCAATCTGATCTTACAACTCTTGCTTAGAGGGAGGGAGGAGAATAGGAGGTGGTGGCTAAAGTTGCAGCCTATCAACCATGAGTCTCCCCTCCTATTTATAAAGAGCCATCAAAACCCTGGGACTCCTTCCTTAGTGGGTATTGGATCTCCATCCAATAACCCACTACCCTTGCATTATTGGATCTCTATCCAATAATCTCCTTAGGCCTATAATTGAGCCTTAATCGAGGAGTCCATCAACATAGGGTCTCATCTAATGAGATTGGGGGCTAATTGGATTTTCATCTAATCTTCTATTCGTTGAAGCATCCACCATATGTGTGTGACCCTCTAGGCTCGATACCGAGTTGGCCGTGAGTCACTCCCATCAGAACTCCTTCTGATATAGTGAATTATTATCCCCATAATAATTCACTCGACTCATCGACTATGGACGTACTAGGCTACTACGACATAGTCCCCAAACGGTACAGGGGGGATCAAATTCATTGGACCTGTCTGTCCACAGTTACCATGTATCTATAATCCCTTATCCAGGTAATATCCCAGAGACTGTATAGTAGATATGGTACTGTTAGGTCATATACGAAATCAGTTTGTCTTGCTCTATTCGGATTCTACCGGAGAACTCCTTCTCTCTCAATCCGAATGACTATGGCTAGGGATTTATCTGAGCAAGCACATATGAGATATTCCTCTTGTGATATCGAGAGAGAATGATCCTCTATTGACACTCAATTACCTTCGTAAGGTTGGCTACTAATCCTGATAACCAACTGTACGGATCTGAAACTTTCAAAACCTGTAAGTCTGACGTCAAAGAAAGGAGTACTCATACAAGGCATCCTTGGTGTCTCAAGTCTAAGGGCCAGATACACAACTGGGACTATGGAATCATTGTTTGACATTAGGTATCATTAACCATACAACATTCTATAAGCGGATCAATTAGTGAAGTCATTATCTAATGAGCACCTATACTATATTCTTAGTGTCTCCACACAAGTGACTATGAGACCAGCTGCCTCCATTATATGGATGGGTATATAGTATATCGATCTATCTAGTTATCTCAATGTCCCTCTTGAGTAACCTATGACCGGGATTATTTAGGAGCTATGTTTACAACTGAATCGATCTTATTATCGTGAGCTCATCATGATCAATTCCCATTGCACAGATCCAAGGACATCACAATATCTATGTAACAAATAATATAATGTGAGAATATGCCAATATTAATCATAAGCAAAAAGATCACACAGCGTGTCATACATGCCATCACTCACGTGATTAGCTTGCAAGGCACCTATAACCAGCAAGCATCACATACACAGAATAAGATCAAAATAAAACAGGTTTCCCACGCAGATCAAATCGTCATGCAAAAGATTAGGTCGCGAGAAATCTATAAAACTAAAAAAACGTATCATGTGAGAGATTATTTACCTAGGGAGATCGTATATCCCTATTTTTTAAAATCTGGATAGAGGGGATAAAGGAGATTAAGGGTCATCCTCTCTAATGGTATCCATATGATGTATCACTGTAACGATACTCCTTCAATCGTAATATTAGGTCTCGCAACTCTTACACAGAGGGATGAGGAGAATAGAAGGAGATGGCCAAAAGTACAGCCTCTCAACTATGTGCCTCCCCTCCTATTTATAGAGAGCTACCAAAAACCCTAAGGGTCCTGCCTTAGTGGTATTGAATCTTCATCCAATTACCCACTAACCTAGTATTATTGGATCTCTATCCAATAATCCCCTTTGGCTTCTAATTAGGCCTCATGCAAGGAGCCCATTAATGTAGGGTCTCGTCTAATGAGAATAGGGGCGGGGCTAATTGGATCTCTATCCAATCTTTTTTTCGTTAAAACATCTACCAAATATGTATGACCCTTTAGGCCCAATACCAAGCTGGCCATGAGTCGCTCAGAAGTCCTTTTGATATAGTGAATTATTATCTCCATAATAATTCACTTGACTTATCGACTATGGACGTATTAGGCCAATATGTCATAGTCCCTAGAGAATACAAGGGGATCGAATCTATCGGACCTGTCTGTCCATAATTATCGTATATCTATAATCCTTCATCTAACTAATATCCCAAAGATCGTATATTGAATATGGTACCATCAGGCTATATACGGAATCTGTTTAAGTCTCGCTCTAATCGGATTCTCCCGAAAAACACATTCTCTCTCAATTTGAATGACCCTGGTTAGAGATTTATCTAAGCAAGCACATATAAGATATTCCTCTCATGATATCGAGAGTGGATGATCCTTTATTAACACTCAATTGTCTTCGTAAGGTTCACTACCAATCTCGATAATCGGTTGTACCAGATACAAACCTTTCCAAATCTATAAATCTGATGTCAAATAAATAAGTACTCAAATAAGACATCTTTAGTGTCTTAAGTCTAAGTACCAGACACACAACTGAGACTATGAAATTGCTTTATGACATTAAGTATCATTAATCATACAATATTTCATAAGCGGATCAATCAGTGAACTTATTATCCAATAAGCACATTTACTATATCCTTAGTATCTCCATATAAGTGGCTGTGAGACCAGCCATTTTTATTATATGGATGGGCATATAGTATATCGATCTGTCTGATTATCTCGATATTCCTCTCGAGTAACATATGACAGGGATTGTTTAGGATATGTGTTTAAAGGTAAATTAATCTCATTATGATCCGATTCTCATTACACAAAACCAAGGATAACATAATATATATACAACAGATAATATAATGTGAGAATATATCAATAATAATCATAAGGAAAAAGATCACGTAGCATGTCACACGTGCCATCACTCATGTGATTGACTTGTAGGGCACTTGTAACCAACAATCTCCCACTTGACCAAAAGCTAATCACCTATGTGTTTGATCCCTATCGGACTCTTATGACGCTCAAATACAATCTGAGCTAGTGGCTTTGTCAGTAAATATGTAATATTATCTTCGGATGAAATTTTTTCCATTGCTATATCTTTTCGGGTGATCTCTCCAATTAAGTGGAACCTCTTTAGAATAATTCTATGAGACTTGGGTTCCCTTGCTAGGGCTATCGCCCTATTGCTGTTGCTGTACATGGGAATTGGCTCCACGTTACTTGGTACGATTACTAAATCCCTGATAAACTTCTTCGTCCACACCCCTTCCTTTTGTTGCTTTTGCTATAACAATGTATTCCGCCTCTATGGTCGAGTCAACAGTAGTCTCTTGCTTGAAACTCTTCCAACTTACTGCTTCTCCATCAGGGTGAAAATATAATGAGTTCGACTTGCTATCATTAATGTCGGACTAGAAACTCAAGTTCGTATAGCCAATAACCAGGCTACCTTTTTCATATATCAATAAAAGATCCTTAGTCCTTCTCAAGTACTTAAAGATACACTTTACTACCTTCGAGTGTTTCAAACCTAGATCCGCCTGATACCTGCTCATGACACTCAAAGCATGCATTATATTAGGCCTGGTACATAGCATAATATACATGATAGATCCTATCGTTGGGGTATAGGGTATCCTATCTATGTATGCCCTTTCTTCAGGAGTCTCTAGGGACATATTCCTAGAAAGTGATATTTCATGTCTTATTGATAAGAGACCTCTCTTAGAATTCTTCATGCCAAACCTTTTGATAATAGAGTCTATATACCTAGATTGGAACAAGTCAAACATCCTCTTGGATCTATCTCTATAGATCCGGATCCCCAAAATATATGATGCTTCCCCTAAGTCCTTCATGGAGAAGTTTTTAGATAGTTAAGCATTTACTGTGGAGAGTATTCTTCCATCAGTCCCAATGATTAGGATATCATCCATATACAACACCAAAAAGGTGATGGCGCTCCCTCTTAACTTCTTATACACACAAGAGCCGTCTTCATTCTTAACGAAGTCATAAGATCTGATCGTCTCATCAAATCTTATGTTCTAACTTCGGGAAGTTTCATTCAATCTATAAATAGACTTGAGCAACTACACACTTTATCTAGACTCTCTCTAGATACGAATCTCTCTAGCTATATCATATACACCTCCTCCTCGAGGTTGCCAATGAGGAATGTTATTTTCACATCCATCTGCCAGATCTCAAAGTCATAGTGTACTACAATGGCCAAAAGAAATTCTGATGGATTTAGATATAACTATAGGTGAAAAGGTTTCATCATAGTAAACTCCTTATCTTTGACGATATCCTTTAGCTACCAGCCTTGCCTTATAGGTCTCAATTTTTCCATCCACTCTAATCTTCTTCTTGAAGATCCATTTATAGTCGATGGGTATGATACCCTCAGGTGCATCTATAAGGTTCTAAACATTATTTAGAGTACGTGAAATCCATCTTGAAATTGTGGCTTCTTGCCACTTTCCGGAGTCTATACTCATAATAGCCTCCTCGTAGGTCTAAAGATTAACATTCTGAGAGTTCTCTCTTTTACTGATATGTCTCATATATCTTTTAGGAGTGTGAGATACTCTGCTAGACCTGCACAATGTTGGAACTTGTATACCAGGTACCTGAATAGACTCGGACTCTGGAATAGTGCTTGAGCTAGGTTCTTCAACCTCGCTTAACTCTATCTCACTCCCACTGTTTCCATTAAGAATATGTTCATTTTCAAGAAATACAGCCCTCTTGGCAACAAAGACCTTATGGTCCTTAGGATGATAGAAATAGTACCTACAAGTTTTCTTGGGGTATCCCACGAACTTGCATCATTCTGTCATTGATTTAAACTTATCAGGATTATGTCTTTTAACGTGGATAGGACAACCCGAAATCTTAACTATCTTAAGATCATACTTCTTTCCTTTCCATATCTCATCTAGTGTAGACACTACCAACTTTGATGGAACTCTGTTCAGAAGGTAAGCTGCGGTCTCTAGGGTATATCCCCAAAATAAGATGAGTAGGTCAGTGAAACTTATTATGGACTACACCATGTCCAATAGCATATGATTTCTCCTTTCTGTTACACTGTTGAGTTGTGGTGTATATGGAGGTGTCCACTGGGATATAATCTCATTGTCCTTAAGGAAATGGGTGAACTTCGTACTCAAGTACTCTCTTCCTCGATCTGATCAAAGAGTTTTAATACTCTTTCTAATCTTGTTCTATACTTCATTCTTATATTCTCTGAATTTCTCAAAGACCTCAGACTTGCACTTCATCAAGTACATGTGTCCAAACCTAGAGAAATTATCAGTGAATGTAATAAAGTATGAATAACCACCTATAGCCTGAGTCGATATGGGACCACATATATCACTATGTATGAGTTCCAATAACTCGGTGGCTCTCTCTTCGGTTTCACTAAAAGGATAGTTAGTCATCTTTCCACGAAGGCAAAGTTCGTAAGTTGTATATGACTTATAGTCAAATAGATCTAGGTATCCATCTTTCAACAACTTTTGAATCCTTCCCTCATATATATGACCTAGCCTACAATGCTATAGGTATTGCATTGTTCACCTCATCTCTTTTTCTCTTAGATATATTTATATTCATGATGTGTGGAGAAGTGTCTAACACATATAAGCCATTTATCAGGGTTCCTCTAATGATGAGTCAAGCACGCCCAACTCACGTATGAAGAAATCCTCTATGGTGAAAAAATGGGCCCTAAAAGTGCCCAAGGTGTGTGAGTCGGGTATGCTTGACCCACATAAGAAGAAATCCGCTATAGTGAAAAAATAAGTCATGAAGGCTCTCAAGGATCCTGAGTCTGGCATGCCTGACTCATATAAGAAAAAATCTGCTATGGAGGAAAAATGGGTTAGGAAAGCACCCAAGTCGTATGAGTCAGGCACACCTGACCCATGTAAGAAGAAAACTATTACAACAGAAGAATACGCTAGGAAGGCGCCCAAGGTGTGTGAGTTGGGCATGCCCAACCGACATAAGAAGAAATCCGCTACAACAGAAAAATAAGCTAGAAATATGCCCAAGGTGCATGAGTTGAGAATGCCTAATCCGCATAAGAAGAAATTCGCTATGATGAAAAAATCAGACTAAGGAAAGTATCCAAAGATGCATAAAGCATGAAAACTCAATCCACACTCGATGGAACCCACTACAAAGGTATGAGGCGAAGAACACTCAAAGCACGTAAAGGCCAAAATGACATGCTTCGAACCCTGAAAACCTCGAAGCATGCCTTTAGAGGGGACAAATGATATAAAATATAGAATCAATTAGCCACTATTCCCCACGTCAATACCATGTCGAGCCAACACCCTCCTACCTAGAAAGATCAAAGCCTATAAGGTAGCTTGGGTCAATTACCAAGTTATCGAGCTAACTCCTTGGCAAAACAGCTCCTTTTTAGTGGAATATTCGTAGGAATACCCCTAGAATACTAGAAGATAGTTGGTTATAAATTGACTCCTCCACGAAATGTTTATAGGAATTTTCTCAGAAGACCATAAAGAGATTTGGATTAGTTACAAATAGGCTCCCCTATATAATATTAATAGGAATATTCCTAAGAAAACTAGAAGGCGATTCAGGTAAGTTACAAACCAGCTCTCCTATGGAAAATTTATAAGAATATTTTAGAATAAATCAAGAGATAGTTCAAGTCAGTTATGAATTGCCTTCTCTATAAGATCTTCATAAGATATTCTCCTCCTCTTTTAAGGTTAGGATAAAATATATCCTTAGTTTCAGATTAAAGTGTAGGAAATAAGAAAGAGAAAAAAGGTACAACTAAGTACTAACTTGAGTATTGGAGATAAAGAGATGGGAAACCATTCCCAATCTCAATCTTTATGCATGAATGAAGCTAGAGAAGCCTTGCATTACCTTGGATGGCTCCTCACATATGGATCAAGGCCATGCCATGCTGATATAGACAACAATGATATTTTTTTCTAGCACGTCGTGTTGATATAGGCCGATGTTATGCAGGCTCAACCTGCATAAGAAAAAATATACTATGATAGAAAAAGAAGCTAAGAAGGCATCCAAGGCACATGAGTCAAGCACACCTGACTCATATAAGAAGAAATTCACTATGATAAAAGATTAGACTAAGAAGGCATCCGAGGCACATGAGTCAAGCATGCCCAACTGACATAAAAAGAAATATGCTATAGCAAAAAAATGAGCTAGGAAGACCCCGAAGGCTCGTGAGTCAAGCATGCCTGACCCACATAAGAAGAAATTCATCATGGTGGAGAAATAAGCTAAGAAGGCGCCCAAGACACGTGAGCTGGGCACATCTGACCCACGTAAGAAGAAATCTACTATAGTGAAAAATAAGCCAGGAAGGTGCCAAGGTATATGAATTGGGTACACTTAACTCACATAAGAAGAAATTCATTATGGTAGAAAACTGAGTTAGGAAGGTGCCCAAGGTGTGTTAGTTGGGTATGCTTGACCCGCATAAGAAGAAATCTGCTATAACGAAAAATTAGACTAGGATGGTGCCTAAGGTGTGTGAATCAGACATGCCTGACCCATGTAAGAAGAAAAATATCCTTATGTATTCCACCCATTGCCTTCGGTTGTCATCGTCTTCTTTATTGTCATCATCCCTTGTTCCCACTGTGAGCGGCACTTGATTTCCTCCCTTCTCCTTCCCTACCCTTCCTTCTCCTCCTCCCTCCTCCTACCCTTTCCCCTTACTAGTGTACATCTTGCCCATGGGCAGCGACCTTCACTTAAAAGGCAATCGCTTCTCCACTGCCTTCACCACTAGTATCTTAAGTAAAATTCAATTAAGGAATATCAATTGATAAAAGCCCAATATGAGGTAATTCAATAGCTCAACAACTTGGCAATTCGACAAATAACCCAAGCTACCTTTTGAGCTTCGATCTTTATAGGTAGAAGAATATAAGGTGAATCAATCTCATTATCGTGATCTTATCACAATTCGATTCCCATTGCACAGAATCAAGGACATCATAATATATGTATTCAATAAATTATATAATATGAGAATATGTCAATAATAATAATATAAAAAAATTATGCGGCATGTCACATGTGCTATCACTCATGCGATTGGCTTATAGGGCACCTGTAATCAGCAGTAATAACATACATCTAATGCAATAGTAGCTCCACAAAGTAGATGTTGGGTGACCTCACCAATATCAACTATAGCAACTCTTGGTCCATTGCCCATCTTGAGGTCAATCTCGCCTCTCGCCAGTCTCCTAAACCTTGTCATAGCATGCAACAAATTAATATGATAGGTGCTCTCAGTATCCAATACTTATATGTTATAAATTTAATAAATGGAGACTGATTATGAATATACCTGAAGCTTCTCCAAGCTTCTGTTTCACCTTCTCTGCAAGGTACTCTTTGTAGTTCATCTTCTAATGCTCATTTTTACTATAGTGGAAGCATCAACCTTTGTCATTTGTTAGGTCTTTCTTGGCAACCTTTGCCTTACTCAGTTTACTTTGCCTTTCTTAAGAGACTTATCAATATTTTTTTTCCTTTTAATCTCACCAATATAGAGAACTAATTTCTCTTTCTTGATGGTACTCTCTGCCTCCCTCAACATATTGAGGAGCTTTAGGAGAGTCACCTTAAGTTTATTTATATTAAAATTCATGATAAATTAAGAAAAAAAATCTGGTAAGGACTAAATAATAAGATCAATGCACAAGTTATCCTCTAGGACCATTCCTAGACCTGTGAATTTCTTAATTCACTCATTCTTAGGACACACTCCTAAAAAAAGATATTCCATGTCTCATCGGTATAAGACCTATCTTGGAATTCTCTATGCCAAACCTTTTGATAACGGAGTCTATGTACCTAGACTGAGATAAGCCAAGCATCCTTTTGGATCTATCTCTATAGATCCGGATCTCTAAAATATAGGATGCTTCCCCTAAGTCTTCCATGGAGAAGTTTCTGGATAGCCAAGCCTTTACCGTGGAGAGTATTCCTACATTATTCCCAATGATTAGGATGTCATCCACATATAGCACCAAGAAGATGATAGCGCTTTCACTTACCTTCCTATACACACAAGGCTCATCTTCATTCTTAACAAAGTCATAAGTTCTGAGCACCTCATCAAATCTTATGGTCCAACTTCGGGAAGTTTACTTCAATCCATAAATGGTCTAAGCAACCTACACACTTTATCTGGACTCTCTTTGGATATGAATCCCTCTTGCTATATCATATACACCTCCTCCTTGAGGTTGCCATTGAGAAATATTGTTTTGATATCCATCTGTCAGATCTCATAGTCATAGTGTGTTGCAATGGCCAAAATAATTCTAAGGGACTTAAGCATGGCTATAGGTGAAAATGTTTTGTCATAGTCAACTCATTATCTTTGATGATATCCTTTAGCTATCAACCTTGCTTTATAGGTCTCATTATCTTCTTGAAGATCCATTTGCAATCGATAGGTACAATACCCTCAGGTGCATTCACAAGGTTCCAGACCTTGTTAGAGTATATGGAATCTATCTCAAAATTCATGGCTTCTTACCACTTCCTGGAGTCTATACTCATAATAGCCTCATCGTAGGTCTGAGGATCAACATCCTGAGAGTTATCTCCACTGATATGTCCCACATATCTTTCAAGAGGGTGAGATACTCTACTAGACCTATGTAAAATTAGAATTTGTGTGTTAGGTACCTGAACAGACTCAAGCTCTGGAATAGTGCTTGAGCTAGGTTCTCTAACCTCGCTCAATCTATCTCACTCTCATAGTTTCTACCAAGAATGTGTTCCTTCTCAAGGAACACAACTCTCTTGGCAACAAAGACCTTTTGATCTTTAAGATAATAAAAATAATACCCACAAGTTTCCTTTATGTATCCTACGAATGTGCACTATTATGTCCTTGATTCTAACTTATCGAGGTTGTGTCTTCTAACGTGGGTAGGACAACCCCAAATCTTAACAATCTTAAGATCAGGCTTCTTTCCTTTCCATATCTTATAAGGTATAGACACTATCGACTTTGATAGAACTCTGTTCAAAAGGTAAGCTACAGTCTCTAGGGCGTACCCCGGAATGAGATGGGTAGGTCAACGAAACTCATCATGGACTGCACCATATCTAACAACATGCGATTCCTCCTTTCTGATATACCATTGAGTTGAGGTGTATAAAAAGGTATCCATTGGGATAGAATTTCATTATCCTTAAGGAAATGGGTGAACTCCGTACTCAAGTACTCTCCTCCTCGATATGATCTAAGAGTCTTAATACTCTTTTCAATTTGGTCCTCTACCTCATTCTTATATTTCTTGAATTTCTCGAAGGTCTCAGATTTGTACTTCATTAAATACACGTGTCCATACCTAGAGAAATCATCAGTGAATATAATAAAGTATGAGTAACCACCTATAGCCTGAGTCGATATGGGACCATATACATCACTATATATGATTTCCAATAACTCAGTGACTCTCTCTCCAGTTCCACTAAAAGGAGAGTTGGTTATCTTTCTACAAAGACAAGGTTCATAAGTTGCATATGTCTCATAGTCAAATGGATCTAAGTATCCATCTTTCAATAACTTTTGAATCCTTCCCTCATGTATATGACCTAGCCTACAATACTATAGGTATGCATTATTCACCTCATCTCTTTTCCTCTTAGACATATTTATATTCATGACATGTGGAGAAATGTCTAACATATATAAGCCATTTATAAGGGTCCCTCTAGTGATGATCTCATCATCTATAATTATTGAATAATTATTATTCTAAAAAACTAATTTATATCCACTAATTATTAAACAAGAGATAGAAATAATATTTTTGATAATAGAGGGAACAAAATAGCATGCATCTAATACAATAATAACTCCACCAGGCAGATATAGGGTGACCTCTCCAACAACAACTGCAGTAACTCTTGCTTCATTGCCCATCTTGAGGTCTATCTTGCCTCTAACCAATCTCCTAGGGCTTGCCAGAACTTACAATGAATTACAGATATGATAAACACTCCCAGTATCTAATATCTATGTGTTATCATGAAATTATGACAAGTGAAGACTGCTCATGAATATACTTGAAGTTGTTCTAAGCTTCTATCTCGCTTTCTCTGCAAGATAGTCCTTATAGTTCCTCTTCCAATGCCCATCTTGACCGTAGTGGAAGCACTGTCCTTTGTCCTTTGTCGGGTCTCTCTTGACAACCTTTGTCTTACCTAGTCTTTGTTTGCTATTGCCCTTCTTAAGGGTCTTGCTGGCCTTTCTCTTCTTATTGGTCTTACCAATATAGAGAACTGACTTCTCTTTCTTGATAGTGCTCTTAGTTTCTCTCTATATATTGAGAAGTTTAGGAAGAGTCACCTAAAACTTGTTCATATGAACCGTGAAAAGGAATCTGGTAGAGTCTGAAGTATAAGATCAACACACAGGTTATCCTCTAGGATATCTATATACTTCATAAAGTGAGCGATCTCATTCTCGCTTGTCCTTTCCTCCGGCGTAAGCACAATCATGTTAAGGATATATACAATTTTCTCTTTCGTGAGAACAATTCTCAAATTGTGAAGCTTTAAACCAATGAGGCGGTTGGCATCAAGTATGCCACATAGGGGTTTTACAAGCGATAAATAAGATATAGCGTAAATAAATAACATGCAGACTTTGCAGAAAATACTAATTAAGATATGGACTTCTATCTTAATATACTCTCACTATTTTCCTAATGAATCACGCGACACCCTCGACACGTGAGACGAAAGTCTCCGGCAGACTCCTAGTGAGGATCGGGATCCAATTGGTATCTTAGTATAACCTCAAGGGACTCGATCAATTACACTAAGCCCAAAAGGTAGGCAACTCTTGTCAATCACAACTCCTTGTAATTCCCGTCATGTTCGGCCTTTAAATCATCATGGTCTCAAGGGACTCAACCAACCATAATGTTCAGTTAAGTCATCACAATCACTACAAGATAAGTCTGATTTAATGATATACCCTCGAGGGACTCGACTAAGCATACCATGTCCTCAGGTCACTGGTGACATCTCTATGTCATAGGCAAGATCTCAATCACGTAGATAGGTGAGCCTCGAGGGACTCGACTAACTCAACCTATGTCGTGATTTAATTTCTTCCTATAATGATGGAAGGCCACGTGGGTGAATCTTATTGTCTCATGCTTATCGACTTAATATTATCTTAGGAGGGATTTTTGTATGGTCTCCTAATATGTCGTGTCACACACATACATATTTAATATATATTACATTATATGAAAAAATATATATATACATATATCTAGTAGGTGTATAATACATCACAAATGCAAGCCACACTGGATGATCATAAGCCATCACCTAATTTGATTAAGCCCAAGCCAATAGGCCTAATCACTCACAATAGGATCTATGTATGCATTGGTGCATCTCCATGCCCTGTGATTGTTGATCTTATCATTATTGATTCCATCGGATCATCGCATCACCATGCATCGTGATCTCCCACCATAGTATCGTGGGTCCCGCTGTTACCTCAATGCTCCCGCTGCACCTCTCCATATAATTACAAATAATCACAGGCACGCAGGCCCAACAATAAACGAGAAAAATACAAGCTCGTAGGCCCCAATAATAATAATAATCACAATTACACACATCACAACACTTAGCTCATGATCATCCATCCACATCATACATCACATGTACATCATATCATATGTAGGATTACTAGATATATATAATAATTAATTAAACTATTTAATTAATTATTTTTCTAGAAATCAGGATATGCTCAAAATTTCCAAAATTATTAAGGGTATTTTTGTAATTTTAGATGAGAGGACAGTACTAGGAATTTCTAAAATTATTGAGGGCATTTTCAGAATTCTGTACACAACGACAATCCTCAAAATTTTTAAAATTTAAAGGGGCAAGATCGTTCTTTTCTCAAAAGGATGCTCTAACCCCTCTTGCCCTATATGCGCCGTCGCCGCTGTTGTCCCTACGCAGGCGGCGGCTGCCCTTGCCCGCCAACAGCTACCCTGCCAAGGGGCGGCCACCCTTGCTGGCGGCAGGGCTGGTCGCGGGCGACAGCCCCTTGTGGGTGCCCGGTAGTTGGCCCCCCTTTGTGGGCACCATGATGCAGCGGTGTGCAGCGGCCGCCTCGGTGGCCGTGGGCCGTGCCCATAGGCGCCACCTACAAGCGCTACCCCACGAGTAGCACCGACCTCTCTTGCGGGCTGGCCCTAGCCGCAGCTGGCCGCTCCCTTGCAGGGGGCCTTGGCCGCGGCCTGGCCGTGGGTGGCTAGCCCTGCATGGGGGCTGGCTGCTCCTCTTCCTCATTGCCTTCACTACGAAAATGCAGCAAGAACACGTAGAACGATCCTACGTGATTCCATCTCATCACACACAGTTTAAAACCAATCTTTTGCATGAAAAACTTAGCTCTGATACCACTGTTGGGAAACCTCAGCGGGTGCATCACATGTGCAACGAAAATCAAAACACAAAATCAGTTTCCCACATAGATCAAATCATCGTGCAGAAATTAGGGTCGCGAGAAAAAATATAAAACTAGAAAACCACGATATGTGAGAGATTGATTTTACCTAAGGAGATCATATATCCCTGTATTCCAGATCAGGATGGAGAAGATGAAGGAGGTCAAGCGTCCTCCTCTCTAGCGGTATCCATACGATAGATCTCTATAATGAAACTTCTCCAATCTGATCTCGTAACTCTTGCACAAAGGGAGGGAGGAGAATAAGAGGTGGTGGTTAAAGCTGCAACCTTTCAACCATCAGTCTCCCTTCCTATTTATAGAGAGCCACCAAAAACCCTAGGGCTCCTGCCTTGGTAGGTATTGGATCTCTATCCAATTACCCATTAATCTTACATTATTGGATCTCTATCCAATAATCTCCTTAGGCCTCTAGTTAGACATTATTGGATCTCTGTCCTCAATTACTATGTATCTATAATCCCTCATCCATATAATATCACAGAGACCGTATATTAGACATGGTATTGTCAAGCCACATATAGAATCCGTCATAGTCTCGCTCTAATCGGATTCTCTCAGAGAATTCTTTTTCTCTCAATCTGAATGACTCTGGCTAGGGATTTGTCTTAGCAAGCATATATGAGATATTCCTCTTATGATACCGAGAGTAGATGATCCACTATTGACACTCAATTACCTTCGTAAAGTTGGCTACCAATCCCGATAACCAATTATACCAAATTTGAAACTTTCTAAATCTGTAAGTCTCGCATCAAAGAAAGGAGTACTCATACAAGGCATCCTTGGTGTCTCAAGTCTAAGGACCAGATACACAACTGGACTATGGAATTGTTGTTTGATATTAGCTATCATTAATCATATAGCATTCCACAAGCGGATCAATTAGTGAACTAATTCTCCAATGAGCACCTGTACTATATCCTTAGTGTCTCCACACAAGTGGCTATGAGACCTGCCGCCTCCATTATATGGATGGGTATATAGTAGATGAATCGATCTCATTATAGTGATTTCATCATGATCTGATTCCCATTACACAGAACCAAGGACATCACAATATATATGTAATAAATAATATAATGTAAGAATATGCCAATATTAAACATAAGAAAAAATATTACGTAGTGTGTCACACGTGCCATCACTCACGTGATTGACTTATAGGGCACTTGTAACTAGCAACTACTAATCTCGATAATAGGCTATACTAGATCAAGAACTTCTAGACCTATAAGTCTAGTATCAAAGAAGTACTCAAATAAGACATTCTTAGTATCTCAAGTCTAAGGACCAGACATACAACTGAGACTATGAAATCACTATTTAATGTCAGGTATCATTAACTATCTAATATTATGTAAGCAGATTAATCAATGAACTCATTCTCTAATGAGCGCTTGTATTGTACCCTTAGTGTCCCCACACAAGCAGCTACGAGACCAACTGTCTCCATCATATGGGCGGATATATAGTACACCTATTTATCTAATTATCTTATATCTCTCTCGAATAACCTATGATCGGGATTATTTTGGGTCTATGTTTAAAAGTACATTGGTCTCATTATTGTGATCTCATCACGATCTTATTCTCATTGTACAGATCCAAGAATATCACAGTGTATGAAACAAGTAACATAAAGTGAGAATATATCAACAATAATAATAAGCACAAAGATCATGCAACGTGTCACACGTGTCATTACTCACGTGATTGGCTTGCAGGGCACCTATAACCAGCAAGGAACCCCCACCGGGGCCCTATAGGAGAGATAGAGAGCAGTCCCTAAGGGATCCCCCACCCCATGAGCATCTCTAGTGTAGGAGCTAAAGCCGTTTCTACAGCTACGGATGGTGACCCCCAATGAGCAATAGTTTTGGGGTCTTAGTAGGGATTGCCCGATGCCTCGTTCGATGGCATAGGTCCACCACATCTCCGGAGGACCTTGAAGAAGAGGGAACTCTGGCCAAGGGCTTTAAATCCCCCTCAAGCAAGCCAATTCCCTTAGAGGCCCAATCAAACAGGCCTTGCGAGGAACCTCGGGCCCACGATGGATGCTTACCCACTGGTAGCCACCAGGCCCGAAAGGAGCGGGGAGGCATTGTCTCTTCATCCCCCGGAGATTCACACCTATTAAAGAACTATAGAGCAAAGGTTAGAAATAGGCAAAGAAGGACCCACAGAAGGAAAGGAAAAGACCCTACCCCAAGGGGCCGGATGGGGAGTGACCTCCAATGAGCGGACTTCCTCCTAGCGTTCAACGACCCCAGTTGAGAAGAAATTTTTATATCTTCTCTAAAGCTTTAGTTTCACCTATGGACAGAATGAGCAGTGCATTGTCAATGATGTGTGCTGCCCACACCATCAAGAAGCCCTAGTTTTCACTTCTGTCCATGATAAAGAAATGGTTCCTCCATTCCTTGCAGTGGGAGCTCACTCTACCAATCTTAAACCCCGCATGGGGGGATAGGTAGTAGTTGCTCGGTGCTCGGCTCAACCAGAAGCATGAGCAGAATAGCTCACGAGATGACGCCACCCCCACGCCATCGCATGCTTTGAGGAAGAGCCTTAGGAAGTGCCAAGAGCTTGTCGCCATCCGGGACGATGAAAATCTATTAGTGTCCTAAGCAAGCAACCGCCACCAAAACCAAAGAGAGGCATAACCCAGCCTCCAGGGCATCTACGAAGAGGCAGAATCCTCCGTAGAATCTGTGATAAGAGGAGTCCTCACCACTAAGAATAGAGAGGATGATATTTAGCAAAACCCGAAAGCAAATGCGTAGTTCTTCCAATTATCGTGAGGTCACCACAGAACTACAATTGTGGGCCTCCTTTATATATACTAGGTTTTATGAGGCTATAAGAGACTTAAAAGGCTTATTCCTCACTGACAAGGAGCTTACTTGAACCATCTTCCATGAGGAGGCAGTCGACTTCTCCGCACCCGTTGACATTGGGAAGTCAAGCAAAAAGATCAGAAGGTAGTCGCTAGAGGAGGATGACCCCATAGGAGAAGCCATAGTCTTGTTGGAGAAAGAAGACATCATGGTTTGTGCTAGGGTATCAGATGGCCAGAACATCCATTAAACATCGATGTTAGAAGAAGAGCCAAGGAGTATCAAATAAAAGCAACTTCCCACCCCGTAAGCATCATTTTAATGCAACAACACACCTAGGGATCACATAAGCTATGATGGTGAAGATCACTTCGCATACCCTAGCACAACTGCAGAAGCACCTAAAATGACAAAGGAGGGTTTCGATCCCCAAGCAGATCAAGCCCATGGTAGAAGACCTTGCAAGAAAAGGTGCAACCTATCAGGATAAGACAACACATCATATCCCTGGTGGAACACCCTACAACGACAAGAACCTACTCTTAAGCGACTCTGGTTCCAAGTGGATACAATCTCCTACCTTAATGCGGTTGAGCTAGAACCTCTAGATGAATCTCGACCCCCGCTTTAACATTGTTGAGTCTAACCCTAGATGGCTAAAGATAGCTAAGGACTAAATCCTTAGCAGCCCTATGCCTCCACCCCATGCATCGCAACAGTGCCTCCTTGAGCCTCTGCTTATTTCCTTTATTCATATGTAAGTCGGACCTAGGCCTCGGTAGCCTTGCACCTCCACTTCATCCTCAACAACACCCTTCGAGCCTCCTTAAACCTTTGCCTAGCTCTCGTGGCCTCATAGTTGTTCCATATCAATCGAATTTAGGCCCGCCATGGACGCATCACCTCGAATCACCCACAGGACTCATAGAGGAGTGCGTCACCCTAAGTATGTCAAGCCTTGGGACAATAGAAAGCTCCCCCGCTAAAGGAGCACCACAGGTATCATGACATGTTTAATTCCTTATTTTGACATGGTCGAGCCTAGCTACCCGATGGTTTCACTTAAGTCAAGCCTCCATGCTCCCCTTAGTCGTGCACTCAGTGTAGAAGGCCAAGGGCTACACCTAGGTTGAGCCTTCAAGCTCCCCCTAGCTGTGCGCTCGGTGTAGAAGACCGAGGGCTGCACCTAAGTCAAGCCTCAGCGCTCTCCCTAGTCATACACTTGGTGTAGAAGGTCGAGGGTTGAGCCTTTGCACTCCCCTAGCCATGCACTTGATGTAGAAGGCCGAGGGCGATACTTAGATTGAGCCTCAATGCTCTCCCTAGCTGTGCACTAGGTGTAGAAGGCCGAGCCTTCGCGCTCGCCCTAGATGTGCACTCGGTATGAAGACTCAAATGGTCGCACCTTAGATGAGTAAGAGCTAAAAAGAACTCGCTCTCGAGCCAAGCAACTCGACGTAAAACTTGATGATTGTACCTAGGTTGAGCCTCCGCACTATCCCATGGTCGTACATTTGGCACGAAGAGCTCAACACACTCCTAGTACCCTAGCCAGCTAATCCCCACCAGAGCACAAACCCAGCAGTGCACCCTTCAGAGAAAAAGCCCCGAAGGACACCCTTCCGAGAGGGGCAAATGATATGGGCAATTTTGATATATGCCAACTCATCCACCACTAAGACTAACAACTAAGTAAGGCTCTAGTCATCAGCTCCTAAATGATGCCATAGCATGCCCTGAAGTACTTCGCACTAATGATTAATAATAATTATCCTATCTTCTCATAATCAAAGACCAGAATGATCAGGTTGTTAGACTAATCTCATCCTGGGCCAACTAGTAAATGAGCCCGCGGACTAGGTATAAAAGGAACCCTCCAACTCACACTAGAAGGGGGACAGACCGACATTCATCATCTCTCTCTATATACTCTCTCTATGTTTACAACTCACATTGCTGCTCTTTCCCTTCTACTGACTTAAGCATCAGAGAGGCTATGTCAAGCAACCCCCGACACCGACCAAGCATGTAGGATCATCAATCATCCGAGGATGCCCAAATGACTCAACCTTCAGAGGAGAAAACTTGCAACTTGGAGGATCTGAGTCTATTTACTTAGACGCCTTGAGTTGGATACCCAATAATGGAATGACCTCCATCAGGCCTCTTATATTTGCCAGGAAGAAAAATCGAGATGAATTTGTACCTTCATAAATCAATCAGGTCGACTCATCAGTCAATGATACTCATGATACTATCATTTATTCATACTAATAATGATGAGGTGGTTAGAATTTTTATTAGTTCTAACAATGATATTTGTTTGGCTGCGAGTGGATTCGGATAAAGTTTCTTAGGAGTTCCGAGAAGATGATAATCAAAATTGCTATACGTGGAGTAACTAAACTCATCATCGAGGCAGATTCAAAAATAATCATTTGCATGCCTCGATTCAAAAATAATCATTTGCATCCTTACAAAGGTAGATCCACCCTGAGAATATAAGAAATGCCAAGCATATGCTATAATATTTCATCGAATATCATTTAAAGTATAGATATAGATGTGCTGTTGGTTTCCAAATTTTACTAGAATCAATAAGTTTTAAGTTATATTGGCATAAAGACCTATCCTCCTTTTTGTTTTTTTTTATAAGCAACGAATTTATTGTTATAGAACCTTAAAAGTAATAAATTTATGCTTTTCATAAAAAAAAATACAGTGCAGCTTGTAAATATATCATTCTTCATATTACATTTCGTGCAACATTTCCTGTCTCCCCTTATATTTGTTTATCTAACAGCAACAAGCAACCTAAAACACAAATGTCATGTTAGTGTGCAAAAACACATCTCAATCATCATTCTGAGAACGACATCCTGGTATCTTTTCTTTTCTCATCCCCCTCAACAGTGGATGACTAAATCTATAAGGTAACATACACAACAAATCATTGGTGGGAAAAATAGTAGCCACCTTATAAAGAACTGATGGAACAATAGCTGCATTCTCCTATTGGCAACTGAATTTGGAGCACCTTGTTATTCTAGCTCAGATCCGGCAGATCCTCTAAGGAGGTAGTAGCAAAGGAGAGTGAACAAAACAAGACTCCAAGTCCACCCCTCAGCTTACTTGTCACTGGGTATAGGAATAACTAAATTTTATATAATAATTCCAGCAGATTCTATTATAATCAAACAGCAAGAACATGTCACAAGACGAGTTGACATGGCTGGGCTGAGCTCGATGAGACTTCACAGGTGTCAGATCACAAACCAACCCATTTAGCCCACCGGAAGCAGCGTCTAACTTTTGCGGGCAAAGAATAGGGTTCAAGAGAAGATGAATCAGTGTCTAGTCTGTTACTGTCTGACCATATATATACCCCTCTTTCTTGTCTGCTGCCAGGAACTGTGTTGTCGAGGATAAATGCCACCAGGAGTGCCACCACCATGTTAAGTGATAAAAGACCATTCAGTGCAAAATTGAACTGCAAACATTAGGAAATAAGTTAGAAATGGAACTGAAAGAAAAAAAAAAGGTGGAGTATCTAGTTATAAATTAGCATAATGATCCCTTTAATCTTTCCTATATTTCATGCCATCTCATTGGTGCTTTATAAATAACTGACCAAACAGAAAAGTACTGGACTTTTACAGACACAATGCTGAATTAGCATAACTTTCCAGCTTTAGCATACAAACAACATATTTGCTTATAGGCTAGCAGATTCTAGAGAATTGAGTTGGCAACTAATGTAATGTTGTCATCCATTCATGAAATAATCTCTGCAGAGAGTCTTTGGTAGGCCACAAAAGAACAGCAAATTACATGTAAGCATGTCAAAGCCTTACCCCTTCACTGCTAGTATGGACTGGTCCATTTGAAGCTGCCCCATAAGGCACAAGATAGCTTGGTAGAACGAGGCTGGAATTGGGTTCATACTGTTGAAAATATGCAGGAATTGAAAAAGAGATGAATAAAGTAAATCCAACAATAATTATATTCCTTGAACTTGCAGTTTGAGTATATTGTAAAGTAGAAAGGCCGAGTGCCACTATTAAAGCCCATGTGAAGCAAAGAACAGAAGCAGCCAGCGCAAGTGGAATGGAAGCAAGGAGCGCACCAATCTTTCCTGAAAAGAAAGAGAAATCTGAGAATATTGACAAGAAATAATGTGCATAGGATGGAAAAGAAGAAAATAATGATTTCATTTGCACATCAAGATTACTTTATAGCAGGAAGTAGCTTACCTACAAATGAGAAGAGAATTAGTAATGATGCTCCAAACTCCAGGGCCTTTCTGCTTGCTACCCTAGTGACATCAATGGTATGTAGATTCTCGGTTATTGTTGTCGACCCAGTTCCAGTACCCCAGAGTCCAGCCAATATACTTGCAAACCCTTCCAAGCCTATTCCCCTGCTAACAACTCCAGGTGTTGGAGGACTTAAGTTCACTAATAAGGATGTAGCATGGTATGTCCCGACCTGGATGAGTTGATTTAAAGAAATGTTAGAAAGCAGCAGAAGCCTTTTTCTGGATCATTTTTCTCCTTACAAAAACATCATAAAATAGAAAAGATAACTAGTCAAATTGAACAAACAGCAAGCTTTCACAACGGAGAAGAGGATAATCTAGTGTTTAGATGACAAAAAATAAGCCAGAAGTACCTAATGAAAGTGCAAGGCACTCTAATTTTTTCAGAAATTAATAGCATGAAGCCACATAAAAGCCTTTTCATGGTGCAAAGGCTTGATGATGCACAGATATACAGAGAGCAATATCCTGATTGCTATAGTGTGTTGCCACACAAAAATGAATAGGAACACATGCACAAATTTATATTGAAAAGACACTTAAGATTTCTAAAATAAAAGGAATTAGTTTGTCATAACCAATTCGTTATAATTATACAACTGCCATGTAGTCAGTGCTTGAGTGTGCTTAATTCCTTCAATAACATTTAAGTTCTCCCAGTGCAATTAACCCTACAGAAAAGTCACTCACCGAGTCAACTGATGCAACCAGTGATACTATGACCATGATAAGTGATGTTCTGAAATGGAAGGTGGGAAAGCCCCACTGGAATGGATAAGGAACCCTGACCCAAGCGGCAGCCCTCCAGGCATTGGAAACATCAGTTCGACAACGCTTCATAGTAATTGCATGTCTTCTACACCTATCGGATAAGATGTTTGAACTTGGTATATTTGAGCTGCAACCTTTATAGTTATAAGCCCCACCTGCTGTCAGAAAGAATGCATATGCCCACACAATGGCAACGCTGAGCGGAACCTAACAATAAAAGAAGCAACAACTTTGTGTTATTTTGTTTGGAAAAGTTATATATAACAACAAATTAGAAAAAAAAGTATAAAATACATCACGAAGAGATTTATACCGCATAAATTAAGAATATACGATTTCGAAATAAGGATATTCTTCTGAGATACTGCAATTAGACAAGAATGACAACAATTACGATCATTCTCTAGAAGCAAACATGTATGCTTAAAGGGGTAAAGGAAGAAGATTGACTAATAAGATTGCTTGCACATTTAAGCAGCAAAATAGATACATTGGGAGGCAAAGCTATGCTTGCAAAGCTAAATCACAATATATTGCTTGCAAATTCCTTACCAAAGTGAAAATTAGAACCAATAAAATTAAGGGAATGCTTATTTCCACGCAACTCCCAGCTTGAGGAAAACCATAGCTGAAGAAGGACAACCCTACTACAGCCACTGTTGGAGCAACTACCACTGGATTTATTAACCTGTAGACCAAAAATAAGTTGGCAAGATATAATTTTTGCCAAATGGAACAATTCTATGAATAATTAAAAGTAAGGGAAGCATATGAGGACCTTCAAGATATTTCTCTCCTGTTTCTGCCTTAAACATATCCTTTCTGGGTTAATTACTGTCTCTCTCACGCATTTTGAATGCATTCTACCATCCTAAGGAAATCTGGCAGACTACTTATTCTGAGATGGGTTGCCTAGGACACATGTAAAAACATTTCCAGTAAACAAAAGTATGCCACATGTCAATTGGCTTCTTTCATATTAGAAACACAATGTAACTCATAAGAGGACCATTTCTTCAATTATGAACAAAATCATCTAATCATAAACCTGGTCATGTTCCATAGAGTATAGTGCTTGGCCAAAAATCATGATTCTTACGATTCAAGAAATACAAAATATCATGAGAACGAGCTACACTTAACTTTGTGCTTTCTTGCTCAATACCTAAATTTTATTTTGTTGCTTACAGCATTTTGAATTTATTTTAGGTCAGTCTCAATCTTCGATTAAAGGCAACATTACAGTAAAATATATCAGCACATGAAGTGAAGGAACTACAACATTGTTTACAGTAACACTCTGGAATGAAAAATTTTCTCAACTGTCAGTAGCACAAATAGAGTCTGTTCATTTACTAGGTGAAAAAATGTGCTATAGATATTGGGTCATATAGAGCTAAAGCTAATTAATCAATCTGTTCTGTCTTTTATTCTTCTAGTAAGCTATCTTTGTTCATAGAACAAATTGTAAAACTAATTAGGCACTGCACCTTACTTTATTATTTTCCAAGACTGTAGCCAGCAATGATCCTATCGAACTCCTGCTTCCAGATTGCAAGAAGTGGGCACTATTTGCTTCACTATTTAGGAAGCAATAAGAAATTTTCTTCGGAAAGCAAATAATAGCCAGATATACAGACATGGATTACTAGATATTACTTGCTTTTAGGCCCCCCTCCTGTGTTTCTTAAGTTGTAAAGTCTTAACTAGTTGGAACCAGATGAGGTGAGCTACAAGAATCTTGTCCACCATTGAATTCCTGTTGTGGGTAATTGACAGTATCATTACCGGTCAATCTAAGGACCAGTGGATCTCTTTATATTATTACTAACAAGGCTTTCTTAGGTACTCTACCACTCTATCAAATATTCTTAATGTGTTTCATAGCTGTTGCTAAAAATAACAAGTTTCATGGATTTTTCTTTTTAATAATGAAAATATAAGTTATTGCAGATAGCTCATACAGATTACCTCAGAAGAATTGACATCAGGCCACTGTATCCCAAAACTGCTTGAAAAACTGAACCAACAAGTATAGCCCCTTGTAGTTCTCTCATGATGTGCTTAAACTTCTGCATTTGATTAAAACAATGAATGCTTAATCAAACAACACAATGGAGGTGCCATGAATGAAAATAAGAGGATTCAACTCAAAATCCAAATTAAGTCCGCTGAACCACTTAGTTTCCATTTTGTACAGTAGAAAGTAGGAAAGCTCAAAAAGGACAGAATGTTTTACTTAGCAAATAACAAGAAGACTCAGCAAGCCTTGTTTCTAATGAATAAAGATAGCTAAAGTCATTGATAAAATCATTGCTCACTTATCAGGTTATTAATTATTTCATTAGATAGCAGATTAATTAGAACAAAAATAAATTATTAAAAGTTCGTGTTAGTTTTACATGAGTCTGCTGTTCCAGTAATGTTAATGTCTAGTATATGTCTTATTTAGGAGTCCCTGTAAAACAGGAACTGCAAGGTGAACCACTATGTGCATGATTATGAAACTGAACCTCTAGATGTATGATTGTGAAACTGAACCACCACCACATCCACATCATTTTTATCTCTTTGTTGGACTCTTGCAAGATACAGGTGTCAGTTACATGGAAACTTTCTCGAGGAACATGCTACAGGTAATGTTTTTCCTTAAGTAGCTATGCTGTCTTTTTAATGCTTCCATGCTAGCTTAAGTTGCACAATAGATAATCCTGTGCCCCCTTCAACTCATAAGAATGTTTGAATTCTCAATAAATTTCTAGTATTGGGAAGAAAAAAATCTAGATGAATAACTTCAATTACTTAACCAAGAGGAAGCAAACACCAAACTGACTCAAACTTCTATTTCAGGCACTATTGTTCTCCTAAGAAAAGAAGTACATGAAGAAATGGATCTCATAGTTATGAAGTGAGCAAAAAAGACATTAAATTCTACTGATTGCAAGAGTTGACCCCATGCAAGACCATAAAATGGATCTCATAGTTATGACTATCAATAGATGTTCAGGATAATCATTATAAAAGTCTCATGAGTAAGTCTAAACAGGAGTTGCAAGATTGAAGTGAGATGCAATAGGCCAAGTGAAATTTTAATCATCTATGGTTGTTGTTAGATATTCCACAAGGCAAACTTCCTGTAAGAATGCTACTAAACTGATATTGAAGTTCTTCATTTTTTAGTGCCCTTGTTTTGTTGAGTTTGAATTGATGGAGTGGTCATCCATATAAATGTTCTGATGATAACATAATCATTCTCCATCTACGTTTAAGACAAATTTCATACACATAAGTCCTATGTGGCCAGGAACCATGAAGATGGTAGTGAAAACATTTCAGCTACAGGAGAAAATTCCACAGTGGTAGAGGTTTTATTAAGGTAATAGATGATCATGAAACTTACTTGGTTGTCATTTTGTAGTATCATAACCATATTTTTCAAGATAATATCACACTCATGCTGAAAAATAACATTAGACACAAGATATTTATTCAATTAACAGAATTTCTACTAATAGATATTACTAGATCTGCATTTTAGCTTGATGATCGTAGTTTCATATGGTAGAGTTTGCTACACTTTGAGAAAGGTCTTTGGATCAATGACAATCAGTTAAGTTATATTTTCTTTTTGCAATGGAATCTATCAGTCAAATCTGCATGTTTTGCATGAAGTCCATGTCTAAGCAATTGATATGAAGAAAGAAATCAACTACAGAATCAAACTCATAGGTAAGGAAAATGTTTAACAATATTTACCATGAGATAGGAGCAGCTGAGGACAAAGAAGAACGAATAACAGAAATGGAAACTTACATTTTCACTAAGATTCCGGAACTCTTCAGAATTAATGATTACCAAAGCGGGAGCCAGATAAACAAAGGAGCTTCCTTGGACCAACGGAAGCCTGCTGCCAAAGTAGGAATGCATTATTGTTGTGATACCAGAAACTAATAGCATGGTGGAAATCACAGCAGCAGTCTCCTCCTGCCAGGATTAACTATTGAGTCTTACTACAAACCTTAGAATTATGCTCAAATGTGGAAACCACTGAAGAAAAATTTCTTACGTCAGTACCACCCATGGCTGGCACCATGATCAAAGGGATGAACACAAGAGAACCAGCCAATGATAAGTAATGCTGTATGCCATAAAAAATTAGAGGCACTGCAATAAGAAGTATACAGGGTAATGGTCAGTAACACAATTGTCTGTTAAAGATTCAGTCTCTAGACAATTATATGAAAAATGTTCAACTAGATAGTGACAACTCTACTTTGACTCACCCAGACATTTAGCAAGATATATTTTTTAAGAGTAAGAAATTAACAAATTCAAGAGCATTGGAAATTTGGAAACAAGCACATATTTCTCCCTTTCCTCGTAAAACAGGAAAAGAACCAAAAAGTAAGTTTTGAAGGTCTCGGATTTTCAAGACCAGGATGTTTTCAATAAATATGAACCATGAATTATATAGCAATTCAGACCTATCATCATGCAACCAAAACATCAAGATAATTAAGTGGCAAGCAAACAATGTTGGCATTTGTAATTGTGAACTAAATGCGTGAGGACGATTGAATGTTATATAACACAATGCTGCAAATCTTTTCGTTCCGATTCATTTTCCAGCAGATTTTAAGTTCTTGATCTCCGTCGGAAGGGACACAGTAAAGCTGAAGTAAAGGCAAGGAGACACGACAGGGAAAACACACTTACCAAGACCAGGGTTTTCGGTCACACCCGCTCGAAACCCCGACGGTGGCTTGTACCCAGAAAGATCCTCGGGATCTTGCCCATCCGAAAAGAAGTCGATTTCCACTTCCCTCTCATCTTTCCCGGCCTCCTTCCTCGAATCCTCATCAGCTTTAGCGAGAGAAATTGCAGCAGGCCCGTTCCCGTGTCCGTTACCCTCCGGTCCGTCACTCTTACTTCTTAACGGAGTCTCCTCTCCAGCCTCTCTCCTATCATCCTTCAACCCCACCGCCGGCGGCTCGACCCCAACTTTCCTCTTCTCCTTCTCGCTCCTCGCTGCCGGCCCAGCTCCCGGACCAGGCACCATCGGGCTGATCTCGACCCCCCGATTGGTCCTTCCGCGGACTACTACTGGCTCGATCTCGGGCTTCCTCGGCACTCCGTCACCCCGGCGGCGTATCCGCCTCTCCAAATCCAGACCTTGGGCGGGGTTCTGCTCGTCGGCGGCGTCCCTGTCGCTGACGACGCTGGCGGTCTCGCCGGAGTGGTTGGGATTGAAGCCGGTGCGCCTGGCCCAGGACTTGAGCTCCCGAGGGTTGTGGTCCTTGTTGGCAAAGAATGGCTCGATCCGGGGCTGCCAAGGGCCGGGCTTCTGCGGCCGCGCCGGCGGCTTCCCCCCGGGACCTTCCGAGCTCGATCCAGAAGGATCCATCGTCAGACGAGGAGGAGGAGGAATCCGGGATCTGCCAACTCCAACTTGAAGAGGGAGGGAGACAACAATTATGGAAGAAGAGGCGAGGAGTAGAAGGGAAGGAAGCGGAGAGGAGAGGCTGCTTTATTCGTGAGTGGGATAGCAGTGAGGAGGCGGCGGTGAGGTGTCTCTTTCGAAGAAATTATTTCCTTCGATCTTTCTTCCCCCTCTCTCTCTCTCTCTCTGTGCATTGGTGAGGGAAGAGCGGGCAGAGATGGGAGTGACGAGGTGGGTGGGGCGTCTGTTTTGGAAGAGAGTAGGGAGCGAGGTGACTTGTTACGGCAAGAGACGTTCGAAGCAGGTGAGAAACGAGAGGGCTCGGATCGCCTATCTCAGTCCCGTCACCGATTACGCAAACGCAGCCATTTTCTTTGTGGTCCGGGCGTCATGTGCCGCAGGCGGGCGGGGTCATTGGAACTCTGATTCCCTGTTTGGTGGTTCGAGCGAGACAGAGGAGTCCGTTACGGTTCTGGAGTCCCATCTGTCGGTCATTGCTCTGTGGCTCGAGAAACTTTATTCTTTTATTCGTTCTTTTTATTTTTTTAATATATATATAGATATAGATATTTTAATCTTTCAGTGGTGAACTCCAGGTTTGTTGATCCATGCGGTTTGATAAAACGATCGTTATGGGCACTGTCACACTCTGGTGTTCCTGTGAAAGTAAATAATTTTTAAAAATATTAAAACTTTTTTTTTTCATTTATTGCTAAAATCTTTGGACCACTTTATCGCAAAAGCCTCGTACCTGTCGTCCTTTTATTTCCATTTTATATGTTGGCAGGTCATCCACTTATAAAATGATAAAATTACTTTTATTATCGAAAATAAGTTTAGATGAATTCTTAAAACAAATTCTTACAAAAGGATGAATTTTTATTTTTAAAATTCCCTAACAGTATCCCTTTTTTTTTTTACCTCTATAAATACCTCTTGTCCCCCTATGCTATTCCTTATTTTATGGATCGATCCATAAGGTGAATTAGCCATAGAGTCAATTGGTTCTGATATCACTTTTTTACATTAAGTTAGGTGAATAGTCTATAGGGTCAAACAGTTTAGTTACAGTGCTTTTATATTATGTTATAATTAATATTTTTAGTAATATCAACAAAACACTATAATATTTTTATACTATCTTATTGTATATTTATAATATTACTAAAAGTATATTATATAAAATATTGTAATTAAACTGATTATTAGATGGACCAGTTGATAGGAAAAGAAAAAGAAATGGCTAGCTGGTTAGAAAATTTTATGCATTATGCAAAAAAAAAAATGTATTGTTAAAAAGTTATAAAAAAAAAGACACTTTCTATGGAAAAACTATAAAAAAGAAATTACCGAGAATTCATCCTTTATAAAATGATCGAGATACTCTTGTTATCTAAAAAAGACAAAGCGTCTATTGAAACCCAACTGAGTGATACGGGTTCTCCAGTCAAGTAGATGCAAGAACAACTCGATTATCGTTTTTTTTTATTATTAAAATAAGATTTATACTTAAATCTCAATTAATTCAAATTCCTATTAACCTTAATTATCATTCTATTATGGGTTTCGAGGTTTCATAGGATGGTTTATTTGACAGTTTTAGTGAATTTGACTTTTTTACTCATCCTTATATTTAGGTTTATGTATTTTAAAAAATCTTATAGTATTTGTATTTATTTATTATGTAAGAATTATAAAAGATATTTAATGAAACCTACGACCATATGATATACTACCATAATATTTATCTGATAAGTTAGTTCACATATTCTATAAATAATATAATAATAACTTATTATTAAATCAACATAATGTAGTCGATTTGGTTTAATATTGGGCAGATTTGATTGAAAAAATGATCTAACCTAACTGGGTTATAAAAAACCAACTTTCTTTTCTGGTAGTGAAATAACTTTGAACATTTTGTTAAGAAAGGGATCTTTATCAGCAAAATGGAAAGGAGGTTTTGATCCAAAATGCGAGGCCTTTCCCAAAAAAAAAAAAAAAAAATCGCCCATGTAAAATATTTCTAATTCTTTGTCGTAGCCCTCCTTAATTATATTTTCACACCTCTAAATAACGTTAAATTAAAATCGCCGTGGTATAGTAATATAGGCAACAGTGCATCCTTAAGATGAATCTTTTTTGGGTCCTATCATCCTTAAGATTAATCTTTTTTGGGTCGTATCATAAATCAAGTTCATACATCATTTTCTGCTTCCTCTGCTAGATGTGTCTTCCTCCAACTCTCCACAGTCCTTGTTGCCTCCGTGTTGTCACCATTCAACATCATCGTCAAAACAAAATTTTGACATTCATAAAAAAGAGAAGGCATTGCACTTTTTTTGACGCAGTGAATTCACAGAATACTTCAATTTCCAATTAATTAAGAGTTAAACTAAAATAAAAGAGCAACGTCGAAAGGAGTTCCCTAGTCTACTATAGGCATGTTTTATCCACAAGAACAAAATTTAACTCTTAACTTGATGGTAACTGGATCGGATTCAACTTAACTTTCGGATCCAATAAGTAGAGCAAGCGAGATTGACCTAATGTCGCTTCACAAAGAATTAAATAAGATAAACAAATCCAAACAGGATGTAAAATCTGTGTCACAAGGTCATATTTAGACACATAAGGTGTCATTACTTATATATATATATATATATATATATAGTGAGTGCCAGACTTGATTGTCTAAGTTTGAAGCTAAGTATGATCCAATCAAGTCCTTTCTCTAAGCTAATGTCAAGGTAAGCTACTTAATAAACAATCTTACTCCTATAAAAAATTACGTGGAGGCACTCTCAACAATGCCCCTTCGAGACTCAAATTAGATGACAAGCCAAACCAGTTGAACAATTCGAACTTTAGAGTAATTCTATGTCCAGATGTACCTAGGTGCCCCCTTTTATAATAGAGATCTAGGTTAGTTACGTTCACCTATTATATTGAATTATCATTGCTACTAATTATGCTACTCATGTAATAGTAAGTGCATGATAGTTAGTTGTGACCATTGTCCAGTTGTTGTTTGGCGGATGAGGGCATGTGACAATGACTGGTGACATACATGTCGACTAGGAATCACTTACGTGCCGATCGAGTGTCGCCAACGTGTTGATTGATCATGCATCGACTATGAGTCGACCATGCATTGCTTATAGGGTGGTCATGTGGATTGCATCTGTTAGACTTTGATAATCATTCGATATTAGTTCGTTAATTAAGTGGAGTTAATATATTGGGATAAGGTTGATACATTGCTACGTGAAGCTAATGTGTTAGCCACATCATTTTTACAATGTAATAAAATTTAGTAAAAAAGTATTGTTTGGTTGGCATTCGTTTTAGGCATTACAATGGGTTCACATTTTTGGGTGATAATACACGATGGGCTGACATGGTTGGGTGCGATGACATATGTTCGATCGATACTACTGAGTGTGGTGGTGCATGACGTGTCGACTTATAGAACTCTATTAAATTTTTAAAATTTTGAGTTATGTTTAAGTCATGAAATTTATGATTTGGTTAGTCCAGTTGAAATCAATTATGTAATGCCCCTTAGTCCTACATTGGAAAAGTGGAAACATATGAATGCCTTACAAGAGTTGATAAGTATATTATTAATAATTCTTGACTTGAGTATTTTAGCCAATGGTTGAGCTAAACTGAAGCTATCAAGATAGTTAACTCATCAATCTGGTGATAAGTTAGGAGTTTATTTAATTTTTATTATTTAATTAGGAGTCCAAGTCTATAATGACTCTAAATGGAAGAATCCAAGTCCAAGACTCTTGGTATAATTCTATAAATAAGGGTGTAGCTATTTTTTTTCATTAATGAAGAAAATATTATCCAACCATTTGGCAAAACCCTAAGAGATTTATCCCCTCGAAGTGATCAAGGAGGCCCAATCCCTCGGAGTGATCGTTTATCCTCCCTTTACTATACTAGGACCCTAGGGGTTTTATCATCTAGTATTAAAGCAGTGATCCTCGACGATCCTACTACGATTCTACAATCAATCTCCGGTGTAACTTCTCCTCCAAGATCTTACAGCCATCTTCATGTAATCTCACTAACCACTCCCACCATCAATGCTGCTCCCATCGCAAGCATCCTTCTCCCCTATTACTGCCATCTCCTGTGTCTTCACCGAAGATGTCGGTGCCCCTCCCTTGCCACCATCTTCCTCCCAAACCCACTTCTGCCAGAGCGACATCTCCTCCTAGCAGCGCACGTAGCAAAAACAATTGTTGCCTTCCATTCCATCGCTGACCAACCCCTCATCGCTCCCAAATGTGCCCTCCTCTGCGTAGCCGCAACCCTCACAGCCTCCCTAGCTGCATCGCCAACCTCTTTCTCTCCTCTTCCTCCAACGTCCCTGCTCTATCCACCATTGCCACCTTGTTCCCGCAACTGCTATCTCTGTTGCCTCGCTTGCCATAGTGTTGCCTTCAGCAACAGCAGTCGCGTCCTCAACCCCCCTTCTTTCTCAGCCTAGTGCTGCCATCTCTAGCCTTCTACCGTAGTCACTGGTCATCGCTCCTGCATTTGATCGATATATCTCTCTCCCCTACTTCCTCCTTTGTTGTCGTCCGCTTCAACTGCACCCCGCTCCTCTACCACCGCCACACAACCTCCCTTCCACCTGCACCAACCCCATCCATGTCACCCTCAACCTACGGGGAAGATATTTCTACCTCTTCCCTAGTCTTCCCCTTCTCCCCTGCTCCATTATAGTTGTGCCTTCCATCATTCTATCATAGCTGTCGGTCGTTGAGGTTTCATCCCCTCCTTGCTATTGGCATTGATAACAATCATCGATTGCACCAGCGCTGCCCCTCTTTCACCATCGTTGTTGCCCTATTCTAGCAAAACTACAGCCTAGTCATGCCCCATCCTACTCGAGCAAGAAAGGGCCACCGTCGCTGTTCCCCAGCCAGCAGACCATCAACAAACCTTGGTGACGCTACTCCCAGCCACGCCATCAATGTTGTCCTCACTTCCTCTTCTCCACCGGTAATGACAATAGTTGTAGTAGCCTCATCCGCTCTCCACGCTGACGTTGTTGCTTTCTAGCCCCCACTGCCTCAGCCCTGGCTACTCATGATCTCAGAGCACTCTCACCCTATATAGCAACATAAAAAAAAGAAACACAGCAACAACCTTACCTCCTTGTAGTGACCAAAATAGGGCAACTTCCAATCCTCAGCCTTTGCCATCTTCCTCCTTCATCGGCTGCACCAGTGCCACCTCTTTTTCTCTATCCATCGTGGCCTAATGATCTTGCAGCATCACTACACCATTGCCCTTTTGCCACTAGCGTCACAACAATAATATCGAGTAGGTGGTACTGATGTCATTAACCCGACATCAAAAAAAAGATTTGAAGATTACAGATCTGCATTCTTACACAATGGTAATCGATAACTCAGTGGAAATCCAATTAGGAGCCTACAAAATCAGAATTGAGAATTAATTGCTAGAAACCCTTAATAATTTTAAAAAGAGTCTATTGGAAAGCTTTAATAAATTTTAACAAGATTAAAGTTTAAGTCTCACATTAAACCGATCTGGATACACAGGAAAAAGGAACCAAGAGTAGAACATAAGTTATCCATGCATAAAGGTGGAATTTCCACGATGGGAAGATGGGGATCCAACTAGTTGGATCTTTAGGGCTGAAAAATTCTTTCACTTTCACAAAACTCTAGAAGAATCCAAGGTGAAAATAACTTCAATTCAACTAGATGGTGATGCAATCTAATGGATGATTGGTACAAAAATTATTACGGGGTTCCTTCGTGGGAGCAGTTCAAGCAAGGACTTCTTGTTCGCTTTGGACTATTAAATATGAGAACGTCAATAGGTAACTCACTAAAATCCGTCATACTTCCACTATGCAAGAATATCAGAGCAGATTTGAACGACTATCAAATCAAGCCAGAGATTGGGCCAAACGATAATTGGTGGGAACATTTATTGCAGGATTTAATCCAAACATTCAGTGTGAAGTTAAAGCTTACCAACCTAACACCATGATAGCTACGATCTTATTTACCCACCTGTATGAAGAAAAAATTAGTATGTAAGCTCGCCAAAACAAAAGCATCAATAGACAGGAAATCAGCAAACCGTCAACCACACTTGCCCCCAATTAAAATCCTAACCTTCAAGGATTTACTAGAGAAGAGCTCAAGGAAAGATCAACAAAATGGTTGTGCTAGCATTGTGATGAGAAGTGGAGTAAGGAATACTGACGCAAATAAGGGAATCTTCTAATGATTGAACCAATTAAGAAGGAATCAAAAACTGATAATGTGGACTTCAATCATAAAGGTATGGATTCTAATGAAGATACTGGATCTATCACATATACAGTGCATGCATTAGCCGACTACTCTAACTTACAAATCATTAAAATTGAAGAAATTTTGAAACATCAACCTGTTACTGTCTTAATCGATATCGGTAACACTAATAATTTTAAGGACAGAAAGGTTACTGACTGATTGGCCTACCACATTAAAGGTTGTAACAAGTTTGAAGTAAAGGTTTCTAATGGACAAATTCTAGCTTGTTATAGCAAGTGTTCAAAAATCAAACTAATTATGAATTTTTTTATTAATGGAAAGCAGATGATCCTTAAAGGAAGACGTGGAAGCAAGGTCACAACTGTCACTAGCCATCGGGTGAAGATGATTCTTTAGAAGACTATAATGACTACTACACCAGAAGACAGTTATAATCCTGCTTACTTGATTAAAGGATTGTGATGCACTGCAGATATCCTAGAGTAAAGTGATCCTAGAATTTGACGCTGCTCAGCCTTGAGGGCAAGACTGATTTAAAGGAGGGAGGAATTGATAAGACCCCATTAAATTTTTAAATTTTTGAGTTATGTTTAACTCATGAAATATGTGATTTGGTTAGCCCACTTTGAGTCATTTAGGAGCTTATTTAATTTTTATTATTTAATTAGGAGTCCAAGTCTAGAAGGACTCTAGGTAGAAGAGTCCAAGTCCAGAGCGATTCTCGGTAGAATTCTATAAATAAGTATATAACTACTTTGTTTTTAGTCAATAAAGAAAATATTGTCTAGCCATTTGGCAAAACCCTAGGAGGTTTATCCCCTCGAAATAATAAAGGAGGCCCGATCCCCTTGAAGTAATCGTTTATCCCCCCTTTTCTATGTTAGAACCTTAGGGGTTGCTATCATCGACATGGTCGGTGCAGTGGTGCATGATGGCTGATAAGGCTAAGCACTATCGTGCATGATGGGCTCATACGATCAAGAGTGGTGGTGCACAAAGAGTTGACATGGCTAGGCACGATGGTCATTTCTCAGTTGTGGGAGAATCTAAGTGATCTTACTGTGATTTGATAACCAATCATGCACCATAACTACTTGCAATTCTATTGATGTGGCCAAATCCTATGCCTCTCGGTAGTGGTTGTGTGGCTCATGGTGGATTTAGCAAGCTCGTAATGATTATCTGAATGCTCCTCATGTCGCTTGGAATGTGCCATGCATATGGGGACATTCAAATAGTACCATGTCCCTCCTTCTCTTTGTGGTTCTCGAAAGATGAGTAGACAGTTGAATAGTGAAAGCATCAGTTCGACCCCTACAAACAATAACTTATAGGAACACATGTTCTTCACATATGCTTGCAAATCGAACCTCCTCAGACATTAGACTCAATGCTAAGAACTCCAACAATTGTAGGTCTGAAATGTCATCCTCATCCTTTAACTCCAATTCCTTGGACTCAGATAGGACACTGATCTCATCGATGACCTTAATGTCGATGGTGGAATTTTCACCCTCAGAAGGAGTTGAGTTGATTGCACTAATGAAGGCTACCCCTTCAGAGGGGAATCTATCTCACAATGTGACTCCCCCACCTTTGGCAAAGTCCTTGAGTTTAGACTCAGTTTTAGAGGCTTTCGACTTAGAGATTCTTTGGGAAACATATCATATACCAACTGAGTTCGAGTTGGTGCCTGCACGACTAGGTGATCAACCTTATGAGTTGTGTCATATGTTTTACACATCCTTGGACGCATTAGAGACATGAATTCACTTCCCAATTCACCCATTTTTTCTAGAGGCTTTCCACTTCTAGAAGTTCTCTCTCATCTAGATGGTACTAAATTCATAACACTTTCTTATAGTGTTTATTGAAGAATGTGGAATGATTCATGTTACCCCGATGCTGATGCTTTTGATTGCTTGCTATAACTAATGCTTCATTAGGTGGGCATACTTTCTCTCTGCCTGACCCAAATCAGGTTCATGAGGTTTCAACTTCCTATAATGGTTGAATGAGAAGGTACTTTTTTTGTTCATTTGAGGAATGAGTAGCCAATTGGCTTAAATTGGTACACCCGTAAATGTTTCAATGTAGCCTCGAGTAGTAAAAAGAGCAGTTTATAATAATTGCTCTAGCCCCATTTGAGTCCACCGCCATCCTTCATAACTCCGCCATGATGACTTTTTTTGACATTGTTGACCTCTGGTCTTCCTTTTATAGACATGAATCTCCAAGGAAGTATCCTAGAAATTGTTGTTTGTTGACACATTGGATGCACCAAGTCAGCGATCTCTCAAGGAGGTGAGTGATCAAAGGCTTGTAGAGAAGAAGAGGTTGGCCGAGAACACCATTGACCAGTTACTGAAGGGAGGAGGGCATTAGACACTCATGTTGGGTAGAAGCGACATCCATCTCTCCCGAGCCAACAAAGGCATAAGGAAGAAGCTCGATGATCTGGGGGCTCCTAAAGATTCAACTCGCCCCACTTTTGGGGTCATCGTGTAGAGGCCCATTAAGAGGAGCCTCGATGGGAGGAACTACGCCAAGGGAAGGTGTAGTGATAGCAGCAATAGACGGCTCCTTATTGAATCTCGAATTTTGATGATAAAATTAATTGATAAATTTATTGGACTAATGTGCTTTTGAGATAATTGGCACAATAAAAGGAATTGTTCGATCTTCAAACTTCACCTTCACCAAGCGTGAGTTTATTTCAAAATTTTGATTCTTTCTATCCCAAAATGTCCCTTTTTCTCTCGTAATACCGAGGACACTACCCCCTCTCATACTTAACTTCGTATCTAGGAAATCGTAAGTATTGATTGATCTAGGAACTCATTCTTTAACTAATGACTTTTATTTTAACATTCCTGCCTCTTGGCTTATATCTCATTTCCTACTAGGCTAGGCTTACTTTACTGCTTCCAAGAAAGGTGCTACTGTTTATAAGAAGCCAATTAATACTTTGACTATGGACTCAAACAATCGAAGGGCCAATTATTGAACAAGAGAGTCGAATGTTGTGTCAAAAAATTATCATGTCAAAAATTAGACGTCTAGCTAAAGGATTGATCGATGTACCAAAAATTGAATTTCATTATAAAGGTTTGGGCATTGTGTTGGAAGGATCAGATATTACACCAAAAGATTGGATGTCACTAACAAGTCGACATGCCAGTGGAGTGGGCGATATAATGAAAGAATGGATGATATGTCGAAGGTTCGGACGAAGTGTCAAAAGATCTAGGACATGCTGGAATAGTGTACAATATGTTGAAAGCTTTCTAAATGTACCATACAAGTCTTAATCGATATCATTATAGGTCAATTTGAGTTTGTATTAGGCTGAACCATACCAACTTATCAAGAAATCCATTGGGCTTGGACTTGGGCTAAATTGGGTTTGATATAAGGCTAAACTGATGGCCTAAACTAGGCCTCAATGATGGTACTATAAGACCTAGATGATAGTATCATTTGAGTCAGTCGATAAGCATTATTTGTTCTTTGTCAGCCTTTCCGACAATGGTACTAGTGGTTACAGATGCCCTACAAGTCAATCACGTGAATGATGACATGTGTGACACCCTACATAGTCTTTTTTGCATTGTTATTATTGGTATATTTTTAACATTATATTATCTATTAAATATATATATTGTGATATTTTTGGTTCTATACAATGGGAATCATATCACGATGATATCATGATAATGAGACTGATTCACCTTTAAATATAGATATTAAATAATCTCAGTCATAAGTTACTTGAGAGTCGAGATAAGTGAACAGACTAGTGTATTGTATACATATCCATATGATGGAGGTGGTTGGTCTCATAGCTACTTGTATGGGGGCACTAAGGGTACAATATAGGTGCTCATTGAAAAATGAGTTCACCGATTGATTTGTTTACAAAATGCTAGATAGTTAATGATACCTATTGTCAGATAGTGATTTCGTACTCCTAGTTATATATTTAGTCTTTAGACTTGAGACACCAAGAATGCATTATTTGAGTACTCCTTTCTTTGACGTCGGACTTACAAGTTTGGAAAGTTTAATATTTGGTACATCCGATTATCAAGATTGGTAGTCAACCTTATGAAGGTAATTGAGTGTCAATAGAGGATCATCTACTCTTGGTATCATGAGAGGAATATCTCGTATATTATCGCTCGAATATATCATTAGCCAAAGTCATTCAAATTGAGAGAAAAGTTCTTCGGGAGAATCTGATAAGAGCGAGACTCTGATGGATTCTATATGAGGTCTGATAGTATCATACCCAATATACAGTCTTTAGGATATTAGATGAATGAGGGACTGTGGATACATGATAATTAAGGATAGATAGGTCCAATGGTTAAGATTCCCTGTACCGTTTGAGGACTATGTCGTAGTAGCCTAGTACATCCATAGTCGATGAGTCGAGTGAATTATTATGAGATAATAATTCACTAAGTCGGAAGGAGTTATGATAGGTAGGACTTATGGCCAGCCTAGTGTTGGGCCTAGATGGTGTCACACACATATGCTGGATATTTCAGCGAGTAGAATATTGGATATGAGTTATCCAATTAGTCCCTATTCTCATTAGATGAGACCCAACATTGATAGACTCCTTGTATTAAGCCTAGTTAGAGACCAATTGAGATTATTGGATAGAGATTAAATAATCCAAGATTAGTAGGTAACTGGATGGAGATCTAATACCCACTAAGATAGGACCCATTAGAGTTTTTGGGTGGCTCTCTATAAATAGGAGGTAGGGGTGGCACAATAGTGATAGAATGCACCTTTGCTCGCTCCCTCCTATTCTCCTCTCTCCCTCTACGTAAGAGTTGTGAGCTTTTGGATTACGATTGGAGGAGCATTATTGCAATGATCTATCGTGTGGATACTGCTAGAGATGAGGATGTTTGACCTTCTTTATCCTCTTTATCTGGATCTGAAATTTTAAGGATATATGATCTCCCTAGGTAATCAATCTCTCATATATTGTAGTTTTCATTTTTTTATGGGTTTTTTACGCACCAATCTTTGCACGATAAATTGATATACATAGGAAACCTATGTTATTTTCTTTTTTCGACTATGCATGTGATGCTCTTGTTGGATTTCTCAATAGTGGTATCAGAGCCAGGTTGCTCATGCAAAAGATTAGTTTTCAAACTGCATGTGATGAGATTGAATCGCATAGAATTGCTTTACGCATTCTTGCAGTATTCGCGGGCAAACTACCCGTGGGAGGGGGGACGACCATCGACAGGTAAGTAGCCTACAAGGGTGGCTACCCATGACCAAGCCCCCTAGAGGGGCGGCCCTTACAGGCACAGCACCCACAAGGGTGGTCGCCCGAGTGGAGTGGTGACCGCCCACATACAAGGGCAGCCGTTGCTTGCGTAGGGGTAGCGACAACGGCCCGTTGGAAGGGGGAAAGGAAGGGGATTAGGGTTTTCGATAAAAGGACTCTTCTACCCCTAAAAATTTAAAGAATTTTAAGATCTATCCTTTTATCCAAAATTCTAAAAATACCCTTATCAATTTTAGAAATTCTTAATATATCCTAATTTCTAGAAAATAATTAATTAAATAGTTTAATTGATTATCATATATATAGTAGTCCTACATGATGATTTATACATATGATGTATGATGTGAATGAATGATCATGAGCTATGTGTTCAGATGTATGTATGTGATTATTATTATTATTGGGGCCTACAAGTTTTCATTTTTCTTATTCATTGTCGAGTCTACATGCTTGTGATTATGTTGTAATTACACGAAGAGGCACAACGTAAGTATAGATATATCAGTGGGACCTACGATGCCATGGTAGTCGATCGCGATGCATAGTGATGCGACAAGGATCCAATGGAATCGATGACGATGAGAAGGATGATCACAGGGCATGGAGATATGCCCGATACATACATAAATCCTATTGTGAGTGATTGGGCCCACTTGCTCGAGCCTAATCACATTAGGTGATGGTTCATGATCATCCGGTGTGGTATGCACATACACACACACACACACACACACACATATATATATATATATATATATATATATATATATATATATATATATATATATATATATATATATATATATATATATATATATATATATATATATATATATAATGTATATATATATCAAATATGTATATGTATGACACGACATATTAGGAGACAAATACAAAATAAAACCCCTCCTATGATAATATTAAGTTGGTGAGAGTGAGACAATAAGATTGACCCACATGTCATACCATCGTTATAAGAATGAATTGAATCATGACATAGGTTGAGTTGGTCGAGTCCCTCGAGGCTCATCTATCTACGTGATCGAGATCTTGCCTACGATATAGAGATGTCACCGGTGACCTAATGATGTGGTATGCTTGGTCGAGTCTCTTTAGGGCATGTGATTAGCAAGAGTTGCCTACCTTTTGGGCTCAGTGTGATTGGTCGAGTCACTCGAGGTTACACTAAGATGTCGATTAAATCTCGATCCCCACTAGAAGTCTGTCAAAGACTTTCGTTTCATGTATTGCATAATTGCCGAAAAAATAATGGGAGTACATTAAGATAAAAATTTATATATTAATTAATTATTTATAAAATATGCATGTTATTAATTCATGCTAAATCATATTTGTCAGAAACATATCACTTGCAAAACACCTACATGATATACTTGATGTCAATCACCTCACTGGTCCAAACTACACGAATTGGCTCCATAATTTGATAATTGTTCTCACGATGAAGAAAATCATATACGTCTTTAATATGATTGTGCCCATGCTGGAAGAAGGGGCAAGCGAGAATTATAACCTTACAAGGGAGATCTAAAAGTATTACAAGACTTTCCTCTCTCTCTTATCCTTTTTCTTTTTCTTACAAGTCTTGTACATAATTTTTCATAGAATTTCTAGCCCAAAATTATTATATGAAATGTAAGAAAATTTGGGGTATTTATAAGCTCCAATTGGCTTCAGAAGAATGAAGCCAAAATTCAAACACACCCGAAAGAACTAAGTATAGGCAGTACAACCACCGAAAACCACCCTAAAAATAAAGTACGGGCAATTCAACCATTGGCCTGGGCGGTCCAACTGTCACTTGCTGCTTAGATTCCTGGGTGGCGGCAGTACAACCGTCGCTCATCGGGTGTACATCCGTTAGGATTTCCAGAAAAGTGATTCCCTTCACTTTTCCAATCATGACTTGTACGTTATATTGACCAATTTTCAAGTCAACTAATTGAGCTCGACCTGAGCTCAATCCACTCTCCAAAGTGGACCAGGTTTATCTCACTTTAGTTAATTTAGATCACTTTCAAATCTAACCTAAGTAGGACTCAACCTTAACTAATGCGAACTATGACTTAATTAATTACAATCATCATGACCAACAAATCCAATTCAAGACCTTCCCAATTCCTAGCAAGCTTTTTGCCTACTCTCGATAATCTTCTGATGAGTATCGATCTTCTTCCGGCGAACTCCCCTGTGCCATCCTGGCAAGCACCCGATACCCTCGGCGAGCTCTCGATGCACTCCAGGCGAATTCTCAACTGCATCGTCCTCCCTCCGGCCTGATGCCTAAACTTGACTTTAACCTAACATTTGATTATAATTTTCTCTCTGTCGTAGTTAATCCTACATCAATCAATTCTAACAACCTTGCTAGATCAATAATCCATCAATTGATTTCGTCATCAAAATCCAAGATTTAACATGAGAGACTTAACTCTTTTCTCACTCAAAATAATTTTTTCAAAAACACAAGGGTCAACACCATATTATTTATTGAATATTTTAAAAATAATGTTTTATTTTTTAAATTTATATTGACTACCAATGAATCTTTATTTAAATTATTTACTAAGAATATAAGCTAAGAATTTGAAATAAGTTTAATCGATGAATTAATATTTTTTGGATTATAAAGTAAGCAACTAAATGATGATATTTTCATTAGTTAAAATAAATATACTCTTGATATGTTAAAAAGGATATTACATAGACAATGCTAAGGATATCAATAAACCAATCAGCATCTCTACTAAATTAGATATAAATTAATGAAAGAGAATATTTTAATAAAAAAACTTATAGACTCATTATAGGTAGTTTATTATACCTTACTGCAACTAGACTTGATATAATATTTAATGTTAAATTCTGTACAAGATTTCAATCTGATCCTAAATAATCTCACTATAAAATAATAGAAGAAATTTTTAGATATTTAAAGGGAATTCCTAATATGGGATTATGGTGTCATAAATCTAAACCTTTTGATTTGATTACTTATGTTGATGTTGATTTTGTAGGATGTAAAATAAATAGAAAAAGTACCTCTAGAACTTGTTAGTTCCTAGGTTACGTACTTTTGTCTTGATCATCTAAGAAGCAAATTCTATCACACTATCTAAAACTAAAGTTAAATATGTTGTGGTAGGTGCATGTTATGCACAAGTAAGTTGCATGAAAAATACTTTAAAAGATTATGGACTTTGATTGAAAAATATCCCTATAAAAATGCAATAATAGTAGAGTAATTTGCTTATGAAAGAATCATATTCAATATTCTAGAACCAAATATATTGATATTAGATATCATTTTATTAAGGATCATACAAGGGAATCATGACGCATCCTTGGATTTCATTAACAAAAAACATTAGCTAGCAAACATTTTTATTAAACCACTAAGTGAGAAATAATTTGATTTTATTAGAAGAGAACTAGGTATGTTGAATCTTTCAAATGCATGATTAAAAATCTTTTGCTATTTGTTCTCTTATGATTCTTTCTTTTTGCTAATGATTAAGAATGAGATTTAATTAAATAAATCATGATATTTAAGTTCATAACTTGATATTTATTTTGTATGAATCAAGATCTTTTGTTATTTGTTCTCCTATAATTCTTTCGTTTTGCTCATGACTAAGGAGGAGATTTATCAAATGAATCATGATCTTTCGGTATTCAATACGTGATATTTAACTTGAATGACTCTTTTATATTCATGACATGTATACTCTATTTTATTAATGACAAAGGGGGAGAAGAAGTAACTTATATTTTTTTATGATCATGTGGAGAGAAGTAATGATTCATATATAGCTTATGTGTTGAACAAGGAGAGTTATAATGCTTTTATAACCTTTTTATTAGTAGTAACTCATGCCTAAATTTTGTTAATTATTCTTTGAAATCTGAACTTGAATATTTGGACTTGCAATGATGATATCAATAAGATCGTATTTGATATAACTTGAATTTAAGACTATCATTGAAAGAGTATTATTTGGAATTCAAGTTTATTATGACATATACATAGGGGAAGTTGTCTTAAAATACTATCATCAATTGACTTCTAGGTGTCCATAATTTAAACTTATCTTTGATAATAGAATATTGAGATCCTTCATGTACCATGATATTAAAGTAGTTGTTATTTTTACATAATTAGATCATTGATATATTTTCTTCCTTTTGCTGATAATTAAGGGAGATAAATAGCAACTAATGTTTTTATCAACACAGGGAGAGAGGTGGTGACTCATGCATAAACTGAAATAATCATGGTGTCTTATGATTTTTTTAATTATTGTACAACTCATGTTTGATTTATGCAAATAGTTAACTTATAGTTATATTTTGATTGACATTGAACATTGATAATAGTATCAATTTGAAACTTGAAATGATTATGATTATAACTTGAAATTTGAAACTTGATTAAACATTGATTTTTGGGCTTGAATGATTAAATCATAATATTGATAAGATCAAATTTCTTGCAACTTGAATTTAGTTTATAAATTTAAAAGGATATATAATCATTTGAGTTCAAGTTTATCATAACTATTTAAAATGACAAATAAATATAGGAGTCTTATTAAAACCCCATCATCAATTGGTTGTCATCATAAAAAAGAGAGATATTTTTGAATTTCAGATTTTAATGATGAAACTAACTGATGAATTTATTAAACTAATATGCTTTTGAGATAAATAATATAAAAAATACTTCGATCATGGACTCAAACCATCGAAGGGCCAACTATTGAGCAAGAGAGTTAAACGTTGTGTCAAAAAATTATCATATCAAAAATTAGATGCCGAGCTAGAGGACTAGTTGATATGCCAAAAATCGAACTTCATGCTAAAGATATGGGCATTGTGCCGAAAGGATTAGATATTATGTTGCAAGATTTGATATCATGGGAAAGTCGATATGCTGATGGAATGGGCAATGTGTTCGAAGATCAAATAACATTCCAAAACAATATAAAACATGTCGAAAGCTTCATAAATATGTCATATGTGTAGTTGATTTATCAAAGTCTTATTTAGATTATTATGGGTCAATTTAAGTTGGTATTAAATCAAAATCATGACAACTTGTCAAGAAAGCCATTAGGCTTGAACCTAGGTCAAATTGGACCCATTAGAAGGTCAAACTAGTAGCCTAAACTAGGATTGGGTGGTGGTACATCCAGGCTCAAGTGGTAGTACCGCCTGAGTTAGCCGATAAGCATTATTTATGCTTTATTAGCCTTTCTAACGGTAGTACTACCTATACCGGTGAGAGTACCACCAGAGTCAATATTTACAGCATGGTTGATAGTATCACCCAGTGCTAGTGGTACCTATAAAAATTTTTGGATTTAAACTTTTGGCTCTATTCTTGAAGTCTTTTGGGGCCTATAAATATCTCATTCAGGCTTGGTTAATGGAGCATCTATTCTTAAGCTAAACAATGTTATAAACTCTCATTGTGAGTATAGTTTAAGTCTTCTCCTCTTAAGTTTTGTTATAATATAAGTTATAAGAGGTGATAGATTTTGTGTAAAAAGAGAGAGTGAAGGTTATCTCCTTAGTCTAAATAATATGAAAGTTATAGTAAGAATAGTTTATCATTACTCATTAGTAAAAAGATCGATAGTGAATGCCAATGGCCTTAAGAGAACAAGAATCGGGAATGGACATAGGTCAAAAAGATAGAACTATTATAAATTAGTTTAACTCTCTTTACTTGTCTTGTCACTTAGTTTTATTCTCTTTACTTGCAACTTTAAATTATCAATCGAGTTTCCAAAATATGTTTATTTATTAGTTAAGTTTTAAAAGTGCTATTGCACTAATTCACCTCCCTCTTAGTACCATTAAGATCTTAGCAAGTCTAACTCAAAAACAAGACATCCGACCACTCATGATGGCCTACCATTCATATTTATGTCGGAGGACGATAGATGCATCTACGCCTCGATTTGGCATATGACACATACCAGTTGACCATGAGAAGTTCCAAAGGAGGTCACCTCTTAGAATTGATGTTTGTTGCACTCGAACCTAGCCAAGGACTTTTATCTAAGGCCCATCGAGGACCTCCTCTCAGATAAGCACAAGGAGTTACTTATGGTAAACATATATTTGTTAGGATCATAATGGCATTTTGGGGGGCACGGTGTGAATTAGTGCTATAGTAAATTTGAACCAATTTAAAAGTTAGATCGTTAAATGCAATCAAGCAAGAATATAAGGGTTGCAAGCAAAATAAACAAGCAAGTAACAATAAATCAGAAGAATCAGAAGCAAGAGAAGGCTCATAAACCACTAAGTGCACTAAGTGAACATTCTCTAGATTAGCATCTATCGCTTGGTGATGAATCATAAAACTGAGAAATTTCCCAACACTTACTCCAAACTTGCACTTAGTGGGATTTAGGCACATTTGGAATCTTTAGATGGTTGTGAAGTTTTCCATATTGCATCTTCGCATAGCAGCTTTTTACAAGCACATCATCCACATATGCTTACATGTTGCATCTAATCTAAGGAACATCGTGTTGATCATTCTTTGATATGTTGCTTTGGCATTTAGAGGTCGAAGGGCAGAATCTTATAGCATTGTAGGCCTCTGTCAATGATGAAAGTAGTATGCTCTTCATTATCTTGCACCATCGGTATTTGATTATGTCTATTAAATACATCCATAAATGTTAATAACTCATGCCTAGAGTTTGAATCAACAAGCTAATCAATTTGGGAGAGAGGGAAGCTATTTTTTGGGCATGCTTTATTAAGATTGAGGTACTCAACATGTATCTTAACTTTCCATTATTCTTCTGAACAAGGACTATATTTAAGAGCCACTAAGGATAGTGGACTTTGAAATTGACATTTGACATACAATAATTTATTAACTTCTTCAATTGCTACTTATCAATCTGGGATGAACCTCCGAGGTGTCTACTAAATCGCTCAATGCTCCTAACCGATGTTAGGTCTATGTTAAGCCATGCTTTAATCGATTCCAAGCAAGTCGCTGGAAGAGGAAGTTGATCAGCTCCTTCTATTCAGAAAGGGTTGCCCCAACCCTAGTTGTGCGCTCCAAGCATTTCAGGTTAAGAAGGATTTCCTCTAGAGGCTCTCCTATCTCATGGTGTGGATTGGATGGTGATGGCTCTTGTAGATCAATTTTGTTGGACTAAAAGTGGGGCTTTCTTTGGCAAAGAGATCGATGTTAGATAGCATTGCCTTGATTGTTTACAGTCACTCTGCAACTCTCCTACTCTAGAACTTATATAGAACTAGCATCATGTGGTAAGTTGGCACCATGGCCCATATATAGTTGAGAGTGGGTCACCCAGCAATAGCATTGTATGTTGAGGGGGTATCCACTACCAAGAACTTAGTTTTTATGATCTTTGAGTATTTATTAAACCCAATAATTATATAGAGGCTCATAGTTACTAAAGAGGTAATAGAATCTCCAATGAACCATATGAGGGTGGAAAAGATGGGCTACAGATCTTTAGGAGTCAAGTCAATCTTCTTAAAAACATCATAATACAAGATGTTGGTGGAGCTTCCAATATCGACCAAAATTTTCTTCACTGTTGCATTGGTTATACTGAGGGAAACCACAAGTGCATCATCATATTCAAGATCTAGATGCTCTGCTTCCTCCACCTGAGACATGATCGATTGATTTCCATTGAGAAGGAGTCTCTTGGACTAAGATTTTATTGTATAAACTTTCCTTGTTGATGTAGTGCTACCCCCACTAGTTGCTCCTCCAATGATCGCATCAACTTGTCACTCAATGGGTCCATGAGGCCTTAGTGAATCTTCATGGACCTTGGGAAGAAACTTGTTGAGATGCCCCTTCTAGATCAACTCCTCAATATGCTTCTTTAGGTGCAACATTTCTCGATATCATGCCTATGGTCTCCTGGTGTTCTTAATGGTCATGAGACTCATAATAATCCCTTCTCATAGATTTGCATGAACACCTTAGTCTGGGAGGCACTCAAAGGCATAAAATCTACTATGGGGAGTGGTGCGAGGTGGGGGTGGGGTTTATTTTGTCAATTTATGGCCTATCGTGCCTTGGCCACTCGATGGGACTCGAACGATGATCCTACTCTTTCTTCATTGTATTTTTAGATTTAGCTTCTTATCTGCTATAACTAACTCTGCAAGAATGCATCAATGGGCTCTTGTAGAAATTCTCAAAATGTAGTAGGTGGTTGAGTGATATGTTTGTAGGAAAATATTAAGGGTTGGAGGTCACTTATATAGGCATTTATGAGGACAGAGGGAATCGAATCGGCTACAAGTTGAATATCCTCTCTAGTGATTTTTCTTCTCCTAGCGAATGGCAAGAAGAGGTAGCGAGCTTCTTTACGAGCCGATAATTGATGAAGCTGAGCTCGAACTTCATCGTTAGTTGTCCGAAAGAAGAAAGACTATAGTGATAATTTAGCAAACCACTCTCATGCTACACCACTTAAGGTCATGGGGAAGTATCAGCATATGAGGAAGTTGGTTGTCCCCAGAGAATCTCATTTATGATGTAAATGATGTTATGTGCTTCATGGGGTTAGACTTCCCATCATAAGTATCTAGCAAGGGAGCTAGAATTCTTAGGGCACTAGTACCTTGGGGCACTAGCTTCTTACTGATTTCTTTACAAATGGGGATTGTAAGTACAAATCCATCTCGAACTATTTTTCTTACTGTATTTCTTTTCAAATATCTTTTAACTATTGGTCCATTTCACTCAAATGATCTCAGACCTTATTTGGGATACCAATCGATTGGGTGACTAACTAGTTGAGAACCTTTAGTTCTAGCTCTGGTAGTAAAATGATATATATATATATATATATATATATATATATATATATATATGTCTCTCACTTTATGTTAAGACTTTTTTTTCGCTTACTATTCTGATATATAGACAAATGGATGGTAGGGAACTACTATCACATGTCTAAAAAAATTTCATTCATACGTATGAAATAATATATTTTAATAAATATATTCAGAAGAATTTGTCATTAGGTATATCCTTATTGATATCTTTGTTATCCCTTTTGCTGCTCGTATAATAGCCCCAAATTATATGGTTGAAATTAAGTGAAAATGTTTTTCTTTCCTATTTATCGCACATAATTTTTCACAAAAAAATTAAATAGTTTAATTCACATATCTTTTATAAAATATGTTATTTCTCCTTTGTTGGCAAATTACATTAGAATACACAAAAATGTATATAACATACCTATTAAATAAAAGATTTCATTGTTACAGATGGTTTAATCCAGAAAACTTTTCGCACTACTTAGCATAACATTTCATGTTACACTTTGAAAAATCAACTAAGGTGATACAAATCATTAGAAGATTGGTTTCTAGGAACCAATTTGGGATTTTTTTTTTGCTGAGAATACCCTAGAGCAGTGATTGTGAAGATCCTACAGAGAGAGCTTCCAAGAGGGACACCTTGAAGACACTTCCCCATTGTTGGCTACTAGGAGTATTCAGATCAATTCAAACCAAATTATTAAGGGTTAAACTGACTCAAATTATTTTTTCAGTTTGGATCGATTAAAACAAGATAGTTTGAACTTAAGTTGATTTGGAGCTACCTAACCAAACTAATTTAAAACCAATTAATCAAATTTGATTAACTAGTTTATAGTTTCAAATAATTAAAAAAAATTCAAATGAAATGATTCAATTTAATTGAATCGAATTGAAATCTTAGTCCAACTGCATGACACAATAAGATTTATTAAATTGAGCACACATCATTTATAAATTGATAATTTTAAATTAAAATTAATTTAATTTAGTTAAAACTGATTAACTGAACCAAAGAAGGATATCTCAAATCAGAATCATTTAGAGTCTTCAAAATTAAACCATTAGTGAATCGAATCGGACTGATATGGTTTTGAATTGGTTCCGACTGAATCCATTTTAAACTAGTTCTATTCAGATTCGGTCTCAGTTATATTTGAACACCACTAATGGCCACTTTGTGTCCAGGGAAAACTATGCGACCACTTACTCCTCGTGGGAGACCTTAAGATAGAAAAGATCAAAGACAGATAAAAATGCCAAGACGAATAGTACACACGAAGATGAAGCTAGGGCTAGAAAGAGGAGTTCAAGCATCGATATAGTTTCCAGAGAGAAATGTCACGCCAAATTGGAAGAGAAGACCCCATTATATTTTGATTTTATTTTTCGATTTAAGGTTAGATTTAGTATTTTGCCAATATCAGCCGAACCGTTTCCTTCAGGCCTAATTCAATGACATTTTTTCTTGGAAAAGAAAAACTCTTTGTGAGAATAAGTGCATACATACTCTATGGGGGAAAAAAATATGATCTTAAGAGTTTCTTTTAGAAAATCATCCTATATATATATATATATATATATAGATATATATATATATATAGATAGATATATATATTAGTTTCACGAATAATAAAGCAAGGCAATTGAAGGAATCGCGGCTACTGTACAGGATGCAGTAAGTAGTACGGTGGAAACCTTGAATTTCTAATTTAAAACAAATATTGTAATTATCAAATACATGTGCTTTGGGCTCCACATAAAATATCGGACATAAACCCAGCTGTGCCACGACGCAGCATCAGTAATCAATGATGAAGTTGCACAAAACTAACACGTAAAAACAAGCCATGCATGCAGTTCTAAGCTGATTCGAACAGAGCAAGTTGATAATGACTTCATATGCACTTTGGGTCCCCGCGATCCATCGGAACTATTGCCAGCTAAAAAGCCTCACCCACTGTATTCATCATTCACATGGATTACTTGGGCAGGGCATCATTCTCCCTCCTCCCTTTCCTCCTTGCCTATAAATTCTCCTGACCCCTAACCCTAAACTCCATCACAAGCACTGATCAGTAGCAGTCTCAGTATCAGTTCATTTAGGTGCAGACTGCATCAGCAGAAGCCATGGCGTCCAAAGCCTCAGCATCAGTTGCCCTCGTCCTCACTCTCAATCTCCTCTTCTTCGCGCTCTCCAGTGCTTGTGGCACCGGTTGCTCCAAGCCCACCCCGAGCCATTCCCACGGCAAGTGCCCCGTCGACGCCCTCAAGCTCTCCGCCTGCGCCAACGTGCTTAATGGCCTGATCAAGGTCGGGTTGGGCAAGTTTCCGAAGCAGCCGTGCGAGTGCTGCACGCTGCTCGACGGCCTCGTCGACCTCGAGGCAGCTGTGTGCCTTTGCACTGCGCTCAAGGCCAACGTCCTCGGCGTCCATCTCAACCTCCCCATCAACCTCAGCCTCCTCCTCAACTACTGCGGCAAGAAGGCCCCCGCTGCGTTCCAGTGCCCTTGATCTCCATCGTCGAACCCCTTCCCGTGTTGTGCTACGTACCTTCATGTCCTTTACTTGATTGGGTTCTTCCTCGATTTGCTTTTGATGTCGAGCAGCAGGACGAGAGCGCGAGTGAAGTCTGAAGAGGTGTTGGTGTGCAGTACTGTTCTTGAAACTTGCTGCAATGTACCTGTTATTCTTTCTTAATTCAAAGCTTGTTGAAATGTGTGAGATATCATGAGATTATTGATTCAATATTAAATTTCTGCTCATCTGTGATGCTCCATCTGCATGCACATGCTGCGGAGTAATCATGCGATGATAACAAATATTTGATTAAGACAAACATTATCAGTTGGAATTGTGATACAATATCATATAATACCTCCAAGATCTCGTTTTTGTTTAAGCCAGATGTTACGTAGATGACAACCTAATATTTAGAAGGGAAGGACGATTCATGTCAGTGTCACACTTGTCCATACCTTATATATACAAGTTCAAATCATACGAGATGCACATGACGATATAAAACAAATCATGGATAAAATTTTCTGAATCTGATATTCCAAATCTCTTTATGTCCGATGAAGTTATATTCCAGCAAGTTGTGCAGCATTACTATGCAATAGTTGATGAATGACAACACACTGAAACTAATGGCAGCATACATAAACTTGTCCTTGTGATGAGCCTAACACCAGTTGCACTAAGTGAATATTTTCTTTGGATTGTGACTTAAAGCTTTTATATATATATATATATATATATATATATATATATATATATATATATATATCTTCTCTACTATGAATTTTTAAATACAACCAGACACCTAGACTGCTTATGAAAGACATCTACATTGACATTGCTGTGTTTTAAGCTTTACATATCAGCATTCTTCCAATGCTGTGCTTTGATTAATGAGTAAATATAATCTAGAAATTGGGTGCTATTATGAGTAGTGTGTATATATGGAATCACCCTTGCTGAAGTAAATGTATTTGTGTTAATCGCCAGTCTCGGTGCTGAGGGTATAAACGATGAAGTTGCCTTCTTCCTTTATTGCCTGAATCATTTGCGCTTTAAGACTTCATGCATCAGACAGAAAGAAAAAAAAAAGGTCTTGTCAAGATCTGCCTCAGCACATCGTACAGCAGATTCCTTTTGTGCTGGTTGTAAAACATGGATCAGAAAAAGGTAATTCTGATGCACAAAAACCTAATGCTACTGGTGACTTCTATCACTCAACAAGTACTGATGTATATGGAGACTGGTGTTTCACAAACATAGAAGCTAAAAGCTGATCTTTTTTACCTGGGTTCCTTCTACCATAGGAAGTGAGAGGCAAGCTGCACCCATGAGCCTTACATGTAGAAGATCTTCTCCTGCAAATGCAACAGCAAAGTTCTGGTGTAGTTGTGTTCGTGCATCAATTGCAATCTTCTTGACGTATTGAGATACGCGTGTTCTCTGAATTATACTTTGTTGGAGCATTAAATGGAAAAAAACACAAACCCTCCGTTTTCTTTTCGAAATTATGAAAATGACCTTATCTTTTATTTCTTTGCCTTTGAGAGTTAAGGCTCCACTCGTGACTTCTTTACTCACGCACGCGTTATCCGTTGATTGATGGCCATTTTTGCCACGCGACGCAGTCGTAGGCTACCACATGTCATCCTTTGATTGACTAGAAAAATCTATAAACATCATTTTTTTCATAACTTTTTGATACAATTTAATTCTATTACTTTCTCAGCTTTCTTTCAAGCTACATCTCCCGTTCTTCTACTTGATTATATTGTTCCTCATGTTGTGCAGAGAATTTAATTCTGATTATATATTGAGTAATTTTCGTTCATAATCAGTAGCATGATACTGAAGAAGGAATACATTGTTAAATGAGAAACAATAATAATTGAGTCGGTACAAAAATAACTTGATTATGTGATTCTCTTTTTTGAATTTTAAATCAATAAATATGATAATTATCTTTTTTTTTTGTAAGAACACAAGAAATAAATTCATTCCACTTTATCTTTATATTGATGATATACTAAATTTTGCTTCTATTCTAAATTTGATCATTGATATTAAAATTTTTCTATCTCATCATTTTAATATAAAGGATCTAGGAGAGGCAAATATTATTCTAGGAATGAAATTTCTAAAATCTTCTAAGCCTATATTTTTATCTCAATCATATTACACTCTGAAGATCTTGAAAAATTTTGGATTGGTTGACTGTTCATCTATTTTCACTTCTTATGATCTGAATACGAATATAGTTAAAAATAATAGTGACCTTGTAGACCAAGATATTCTCAGATTATTGGATCACTTTTTTTACTTATCAAATACAACCTGACCTGATATCTCTTGTGTTATTTCTAGACTTGGTAGATGTACTTATAATCCTAGTTTAGCTCACTAAAAGACACTTGAATGAGTTTTAGATATCTTAAAAGTATTTTAGATCATGGATTTAACTTTACAGGGTATCATTCTATCATTTAATTTTATAATGATAATAATTGAATTTTTTATTCCTTAGATATCAGATCTATATCAAGATATACTTTTACTCTTGGTGATAGCATTATATCTTGACAATCTTTTAAATAGACCATAATAATCATAATGGAAGCAAAGCTTATAACACTTAACACCACTAGTATTGAAGTTGAATGACTTAAAAGTCAAATTCCCTCTCTTTTAATAATCTCTGATCTTATTCCTCCTATGAGTATAAAAATCAGGAAAAAAAAAAGTCAATTAGATGGCTAGATTTTCACTCTTTTATTTTTGGTTTTCATGTCAAAGCTAATAAAAATCTAACTGCCTGTCTTACTAAAGGCTTAAATAGGAGTAAGATTCTAATATTATTGAGGGAGATGGATCTTAGCTGAGATTGAACCTTCTAATGGCGGTAACCCAACTTTGCGATAATAATAAGTTATTGATTGGCCAAAGAGCATATTGGTTTAGCGCTTCAACGTTTGAAATTTATCTTCAACCTAATTCCTAGTAGCATATGGTCTGAATCAGTCTTGTAGAACAAACTATTTAATTAAGGAGCTAATAATGCATCCTTAGTGATGTGGAAGACCTAATCGTCCATCACCAATAATTACAACAACCAAATCGGTAAACTTTTGGCCACAAAAAGACTACTTTGCTAAAGATTATAGAGATGAAAGAAGAGTTAATACCTCGTTAATGCTTACGTATATCTCAATTCCAACGCCACACTTCCCTTGCATTTTTATATCTCAACGAGTCGATGCTGTTAGCTAAACAGGCTTATGAACGAGAATATCTTGTTCATCAGTTGAGAAAAATCCTCCCTCAACCCTGTATAAATAAGTATTGTAACAATGAATGAAGCATCTCTTTTGTTTCTTACCTCTATCTCAAACATAGTATCAGAGCCATAATACAGAGATTTTTTCTTTCTCTTCTAGCTGTCAAACGACAGTACAATAACTTCCTCCTTCCGCTGTCGTGTCTACGACGTCCCATGCCACCACGATGCTGGTCCCCGGCATCGCTTGATTTGAAGGACAACAATATGGTGGCCATCGGCGAGCGTCGAACACCATCGCCATTTTGTGGTTGTGATCCTCCATAAAGAAGCCCTAGCGGTTCGAGATCAAAAAGGTGGAACGACATTGCCCTATTGGCCTGAAGATCATCATAGATAACTGGTCCCTTGTTTTCCGCGGCACACTATCTGTTGCCGCTGCTCTGCCCCAATCTACCACACATCGGTGACCACGACCTCTGCATCAGCCAGTGGTGCTACCTTCTCCTTCTCGTTGGATTAGATCTCCAGCGAAATCTACCTTCTCCTTCTCGTTGGATCAGATCTACAGCGAAATCTGCCCAGCTCCCATCCCGATCTTCGGCCTCGCCAATGATTCAGCAACCTTAGCACCTACAGTCCCCAGCCCCACAAATGCTCTCGCTGCTTTCCACTGCCAACCAACAGCTCTTGGTCACAACCCTCTTCTTCAAGTTGCTACTGATCGCTTCCATCGAAACAGACCCATCTCCCCATTGACAAGCTCAAGAGTGCCATCTCCGTCCACCCTCCTCGGCTCTAGCGGCGTCGGTTTATTGAACTACACTAAGATGCCCGATAACCCGATGAAGCTGGTTGATGTAATCAATAGTCACCAGACCGTCCCCGTCATCGTCCTGCGATGTTCCACCCCTATTCGTAGCCAGCATCACTCATCATCATCAGCTGATTCCTCTTCTTCTCCATCTGCACAGTGACGCTCTTGCCTCCTCTACTTCCCCTGCCCTCAGCGTCTCCTTCAGTCTCCCTATGTCTTGCGACATCCCACCTCTATTCGCAGCCAGCATCAATCATCATCGCTAGCTGCTTCCTCTACTTCTCCATCTACACAATGCAGCTCATGCCTCCTCGGCACTTCCGAGAGCCTCCAACGAAGACAGACGCTGCTCTTCTAGCATATTCTGGTGGTCTCTAATCTCTGCCCTCGGCACTTTCGAGAGCCTCCTCTACTTTATGGTTGTCCTCTTCGCGCAGGAACCAGCCACTGCTTCCTCAAACTTTCGAGCGCGGGCGACTTGAATTGGCAACACATTGGTCTGCGCTTATAGCCCTGCTGCAGTGGATGACGGTAGAGTACTATTCCTGCACGAGGCAGTCTTCCTTGTGCTTCACTGTTGCCACATCAGCCTTGACGAGCAGCGGCACTTTCATGGCCGCATTCCTAGCTCGTCGCTCCTGCACTTGCTGTTACTTTGGCTACCAGCAGACCTTCCTCAATTGGCGATCTATGTGCTTGCGCTCTCGGCCTTGACTCCTTCCCTCTTCAATGACAGTTTCAACTCCTCACATCATTGCATTTGTCGCCTTTGGCATCTACACCCATTTCATCAAAATTGACACTATATTATTAACTGAAACAACAGTCTCCACCAGTTGCAAGCAATAGCTCAAATAGCAGCAATTCTGGTTTGTGGCAGTTGCTTCTCATCAACCTCTCTGTCACTATTGTTTCCAGACTCTTATCGGTGTCATCAGTCTTCTTCTCCTCTGACTCAGCTCGTTAAAGCTAACATCCTCTCCCTCTCCCATATTTACATTGCTACTATGCCACAAATCTGATTCAAGGTTTGGTTCTAGCAACACCGGCGTGCTGCATCCGACCTTTCAGATCCAGGAACAAGACTCTGCAGTCTCAGGTGACAGCCACTCTGGTATTCTCCCAAGCTTGCAATACCAAAATCACGCATCTGCATCCAAAGGAGTTAACCTTGTGGTTTGAACTCTTTATTTGCGGTTCATACCTCATCACTTTGCTTCCTTTGTCACCTATTTCTTGAATGCAAGTTGTGTCATTTTTCTGTGTTCTTCTCTCACATTCTTAACTACCACCTTTGGTGAGTCTTAAATGGCTTCTTCGTCTACCTCTGATGTTTCTACTCTGTTTCCTACTAGCACTTTCCTTTCCTCTTCGTACTCCAAACCTATTTCCATAAATGCTGTCTCTCTAATCCCCTTTTAATTATTCAAAGGTGGCAACTATGTGTCCTGGAGAGCTCAGTTTTCTAATCTTATATTTGGTTATAATTTTTTGGGTTATATTGATGGTTCTCTTAGTTGTCCACCAGCACTAATCCATGTTCCAAGAGAACCTAACCCAGTGCCAAATTCTGCATATAAGCTATGGTTATGCCAACATCGTCTTATTCTTCAAGTGATTCAAGCCTCTGTTGATGGCTCTATCGCCCCGCTTGTGCCCTCCTATATTAATGTTGCAAAATCTTGGACCAAGTTACAAACTACATTCATGAATCGCTCGAGGACTCGCATGCTTAGCCTACTCTCTAGCCTTATGCATTTAAAGCAGGAGGGAAGTAATATTGCCGACTACTTACAACATATCAAAATGATTATAGATGACTAGTTTTATAGGTTATTCTCTAACTGATGAAGAGGTTCTCATTCACACACTTAATGGACTAGGTGTAGAATTCAAGGAACTGACAGCAGCGCTTCGAGCTCGTGACTCTCCAATCTCCTTTGAAGAACTTCATGACAAGTTAACAAACTTTGAAGCTTACCTAAAGCATCACGATACACATGCAAGACCTTAGCCAGGACCTCCTATTATTTCTTAATTTAACCACAAATCCAAATAGCCAAACCGCAAATACTGATAGAAATGAGAAAAAGAGTTGAATAAAATAGTGTGTCATCCTTTGTTCATTCACTGATGTCTTTTTATACAAAGGAAGAGAGGGATAGAGTGGTTAGATATTGAGGATTTCTCTCAACAATCTAACTAATCTGGTACTAGTTGTTACAACAATGCTAATAACTCTATCTTTCATCATGCCCCCGCAAGATCGTGCTCCTGCCAAGGATGTCAATCTTAGATCGATGAAGTGAAAACAACTTGTAGGAGTGTGGCTTCGTGAGGGAGTCAGCTAGTTGATCTGCTATGTGAATATGAGAGACACATAGTTGATGATTCATCACTTGATCTCGTATAAAGTGGAAGTCAATTGCTATATGTTTAATATGAGAGTAAAACACCATATTGGCACATAAGTAGGTAGCCCCAACATTATCACAGTATATTATAGGAGTAGTAGAGGAGCAGATGTCAAGCTCTTTGAGCAGAGTCATTACCCAATTAAGTTCAACAGTTGTAGTTGCAATTGAGCGATACTCAGCTTCAGTAGATGACCGAGCAACTATCTTTTATTTCTTGGAACTCCAACTGATTGGATTGGCTCTGAGAAATATAATATACCCAGATGTTGGCATTCTATCTTCAAGGTTCCCAGCTCAATCAGCATCAACATAAGTATGAAGTTGAAGTGGACATTTTTTGTAGAGGACGATGCCATAGTCAAGAGTACCTTTAAGATATCGTAATACTCATTTAACAACTTACCAATATGTGGCAGATGGTCTATGCATAAATTACGATAACTTGTTAGCTACAAATGAGATATTTAGGCGAGTGAGGGCTAAATATTGTAAGGAGTCAATCACTTGCCGATATTGTGTAGAATTTATAGTAGGACTGTTATCATTTAACCGAAGTGACTCACCAGTGGAGAGAGGAGTCGAAACAGCATTTGCATCCTTCATGTTTGTCTTAACTAATAAGTCCTGAGTGTACTTTTGTTGAGAGGGGAAGAGTCCTAAAGATGTAGACATTGCTTCTACACCTAAAAAAGAAGTCAAGGGACCGAGATCTTTTAGGAAAAATTTGACGGCCAACTGGTTAATGAACATTGTGACCTCCGTAGAATTACTACATATCACAATAATATCATCAACATATACCAGAAGATATATTGTACTGCCAGGTAGTTAACAGAGAAATAAGGAGGTGTCAGACTTGGAGTTAGAGAAGCCGACAGATATCAAAAAAGAGCTTGTCGAAGACCATAAATAGCCTTATGGAGTTTGCAGACATGTTTTGGATACTGAGGATGAATAAAACCAGGAGGTTGCTCCATAAAGACCTCATCAGTTAAAGTTCCTTGCAAGAATACATTATTCACATTAAGTTGTCACAATCGCCATCCTTTTGAAACTGCTAAACTCAGAATCAGTCGGATTGTTGTGGACCTAATAACAAGACTGAATGTCTCTGTAAAATCAACACCAGGATGTTGATGGAAGTCTTTAGCCACCAAGCGGGCCTTGTACCCGGCAATGGACCCATCAAAGTTCTGCTTAACTCGAAAAACCCACTTACATCATTTTCATGGAATAAGTGTCCAGGTAGAGTTATGAAGTAGGGCATCATATTCATCAGACATAGCTTGATGCCAATGAGGAGACTTTTGGGCTTGAGTGACCATGGTAGGTTCACAGGTCTCAACATAGGGAGTCACAACCGTATTGAGATCGAGAACCTGACAGGGCTTGAAAATGTCACTTTTAGAGCGTGTTGGCATTGGATGTCCAAATGGTTTAGGAGATGATGGTGGAATGAGTGTGGGTGAAGTAGTAGAATAAGGTGAGTTGGACTGTAGAACAGTAGTAGTAGTAGACTGAGGTGAGGGAAATGCTAGTTGTTGAGTATCCGACGATTGGATGCCTGTGGTAGCAGAAGAGGGAGAAAAGAAAGAGGGAGTGAGATGTTGTAGTGGAGGGGTGCTCCACTCTTGAGTTGTAGTGGGTGATTCGTGTAGAGATTCATTGGATAATGGTATGTGCCACTGATGCATATTCAACGAACTGGTTGATACAATGGTTGATTTGTGTTGTTGAAATGGAAAGGAAGACTCCACAAAGACAACATGATGAGACACAAAGACCTTGTGAGTAGAAGGATCATAGCATCAATAAGCATTGTATTCAAGGGAGTAACCGATGAAGGTACAAGGCTTTGACCGTGGTGCTAGTTTATTTGATGCATAAGAACGTAGCCAAGGATAGCAGACATAACCAAAGACCCTAGGTTTTTGAAGATTTGGGGCTCGATGAAACAACTTTTCAAACAGTGATTGATTATTGAGGACATGAGTAGGCATACAATTATTCAAATAGACGCGGTCTGAAAAGCTGCAGACCATAAGGTAGTTGGCATGGAAGCATGATGGAGAAGCGTGAGACCGGTTTCAACTATATGCCGATGTTTGCATTCGACAGAGCCAACTAGCTGAGAAGTGTACGGAGGAGATTTGAGATGCTGAATACCACAGGCTAATAAGTGTGATGTTAGTGTTTGGCATTCACCCCACCGTTAGAATAAATTATTTTGATAGATGACTGAAAGATATTTTCTACCATTTTTTTGAAATTAAGGAAGATTATGGAGACCTCAGACTTATGTTGAAGAGGATAAAACCAAGTATATTTAGTAAAATAATCAATAAAGATAACATAAAATATATATTTGTCAAATGAAATACTGTGAAGGGCCCTAAACATCAGTATATAGAACTTCAAATGGATGTGTGCAAGAAATAGAAGAATGAGCAAATGACAGTTGATGACTTTTATTACTAAGACATGCATTACAATGAGTAACAATATGACTAAATTTAAACGATAACAGAGCATAACAAGAAAGAAACATTCGTAGAGTAGAGGTAGAAGGATGACCGAGATGATGATGCTGCACATCCGTGGAAGTAGCAACAGAAGAATAGGCAGTGGACTGAGAGGTGGATGGCTACTGGTAGATGTTATCTTTACTTCCGGAGGCTTGAATCACTTGAAGAATAAGATGGTCCTGTCGTAGCCACAGTTTATGCTCTGGATTCGGTGCTTGACTTGTTGTTCCTGGGATATCAATCATTGCTGGTGGGCAACTGAAAGATCCATCAACATATCCTAACAAATCATATCCAAAGAAGAGATTAGTGAACTGAGCGCGCCATGAAGCATAATTCCCTTTGGATAATTTAAAGGGAATGATGATGACAGCATTGATGGAGATCGGTCTCGTACTCTGAGAGGTGCTGGAGCTTCCTGTAATAATATTGACAGAAATCAGAGAAGTAGTTAAGGAAGACATTGTAGAGGAAGGGAGCACTGAATACTTTTGTCCCTTTTTTTTTTTAGCTGGTTCTGCCAACTTCTGTCTCACTACAGCAACGGTGAAGGGTTCAATGCCGCAGTGAGCGAGCGAGAGTCCGACGTTGTGCAGTTGTCATAGAAGGCTTCCTATAGAAGGAGCCTTTGAGAAGGGAAGAGCCAGCGGTTGGGCGGATTGCTCGCAGCAGCAGAAGCAAGGTCGGCAGTGGTAGGCAGCAATAGGTGAGCAGTAGTTGCTGTAGAACTAGCGAAACAGAGGAAATAGCAGAGAAGGTTCGGTCCTCTATAGTGCTGGAGTAGCAGATCTGGTTTGGGCGAGTACGGGCGATGGTCGTAGAGGAGGAGTAGTAGATCTGGTTTGGAATCGCCAGCCTCGATGCTCAGGCGATTGCTAAGGAGGGTTTGTTGTGACCACGACTGCCGAGGAGGATTAGGCATTGCAGTCATAGATCTCAAAGAGATTGGGGCAAAGATGAACCACTGCGGTATACAGCAGAATGCTTTCGCCACCTGTGAGGAGATGAGGGTACCTTTCACCTTTATTGACCGGAAGGCCCATATCTTCTGCCCTAGGCCCTGTTGGTTCAGCCCACTCACCGCCATTGCTGATCTACTCCGACTTGTCCGTTTCGATCACCAGTCGAATTTCTCCGATTCGATCACCGGGGCGGACCGAAGCTTTGCCGGAGGAATACATCTCCGGCTTCCACAGATGTGGAGAGGATGGTGGCATGGTGAGAAGAAAAAAAAAGAAATGCAGCGATATAAAACTTACTGGAGGATGGTTCCGTCAATAGAGAAGGCAGAAGTGCTATGACAGTAGATGGGTAGGAGTCTATTGCAGCTTCTACATGTGGTCAGAAATGGTGAAAACTTACGGCTTCTGCACACGGCCAGAAATGGTGAAAATTTGCTATCGTTTGACAGCAAGAAGAGAACTTGCTCTAGGCAAGCAGCTCTGATACCATAATAGAAATGAGAAAAAGAGTTGAATAAAATAGTGTGTCATCCTTTGTTCATTCACTGATGTCTATTTATACAAAGGAAGAGAGAGATAGAGTGGTTAGACATTGAGGATTTCTCTCAACAATCTAACTGATCTGGTACTAGTTGTTACAACAATGCTAACAACTCTATCTTTCATCAAATACAACAAACATGCTTCAAAAGGTGTGGCCAACTTACCTCCTATGGGCACAATACCACATGTTCCCCCTCCACAGTCTCTAACCTTCAACCATCATTAGAATACTTCCTTCTGGCCACGTCGTCCTTCTCCTGCATTTCATCAGCCTATCGTTTGCTAGTTGTATGACAAACTCAGTCACTCTGCAAAGTTTTGCTGGTCATGGCCTCATCTTCCAGCTCCATCAACCTTGCCTCAGGCAAATGTCATGACTACTCCATTTACAAGTCAACCCAATTAGATTGTGGATTCTGGTACTTCCCACCATATCATTTTCGATCTTTAGAACTTGTCGATCCACAACAACTATGGCAACAACGAAGATATTATCATCGATGATGGTAAAAGAATTCCAATCACTCATACTAGTTATACATCATTTAATTCACATAACACCTCTTTCACACTCGAAGATGTTTTATGTGCACCCCACATTAAAGGAAACCTTATTTCTGTCTCTCAATTCTGCCAACAAAACCATACCTCTATTGAATTCTTTCCTGATTATTTTGTTATCAAGGACTTGAGCACGGGGGCATCCTTAGTTCGTGGCCCGAATAAAGATAACATCTATGAATGGCCATCAGCCTTGTTTCTCACCAGACCTACTGCGAACTCTTCCACTGCTGCTCCAGTCGACATTTGGCATCAACGCCTTGGTCATCCCTCGACCTCTATTTAATGAAAATTGCTTTCTAGCTATTCTATTCCTGTGTTTAAATCTAGTAATGTCATTACTCATTGTGATGCATGTCTTAGCAATAAGAGTCATCAATTACCTTTTGATGCATCTTCTATTTCTTGCTCTAAATCATTTGAGGTTGTTTATACTGATGTTTGGGGTTCTGCATCAGTTGTCTCCTTTGACAAGTTTAGATTCTATGTTATCTTTATAGACTATTTTACAAAGTATACATGGTTATATCTCCTTCGTCATAAGTCAGATGTCACTATTGTCTTCTCCAACTTTAAGAACTTAGTCGAGAATTACTTTCAGACTTCCATTAAAACTATCTATTCTGATGATGAGGGTGAATATCAAGCCATTGCGTCCCAGTTGTCCGCTTGCGGTATTCAACATCTCAAATCCGTCTATATACTCCTCAACTGGTTGGTTCTGCTAGACTGTAATATCGACATGTTGTCGAAACGGGCCTAACGCTGCTTCATCAGGCATCCATATCATCTACTTTTTGGTCAGTAGCATTTTAAACTATTGTCTACCTTATTAATCGGATGCCTACTCCAATTCTACAATATCAATCACCATTTGAAAAGTTATTTCACAAACGCCCCAATCTATAGACATTAAAAGTATTTGTTTGTTTATGTTATCCGTGGTGTTACGTCCCTACAATTTTCACAAACTTTAACTTCGATCTCGCTCTTGCATTTTCATTGGCTACTCTCTAGAACATAATACATACCGCTATTATGACTCTCACATTGCTAAAATCTTTATTTCCAAGCATGTTACTTTTGTAAAGTCTATCTTTCCTTTTTGGGATCACAAGCACTCTGTCATCCCATTGGATTCTTATGACACCTTTTCATCCTCTCATGCATCTCCATTAGATCCATATTTTCTTGTTACCTCTTTTTCACAGTCTTCTCTCTCCTCACCTCTGGCTCTACCTCTTCTTGTACAATTGCCTCTAGAACTGTATCCTTTATCTTAACCTCGTCAGGAAACTTCTGTAGTTCTTCAGCCTGACTCAAACAGTAATAATCTCCTTTCTCTACCCCCAATCCTATTACAGCCTCTCGGCATCCTATGCAAACTCGTTATAAGAGTAGTGTCTTTAAACCACGTTAGGCTCTTGACTTACATACTAGCACTGAGCCATCCTTCGACTCTGTTGAACCAACTTCTTTTTCTTATGCCAAAAAATCTCCACATTAGCGTAAAACCATGTGTGAGGAGTATGATGCTCTCATTCATAATGCTACATGGATCCTTACTCTTTCTAACTCCACACAAAATATTATCGGGTGTAAGTGGGTCTTTTGAATTAAGCGACATCCTGATGATTCGATTGCTTATTATAAAGCACGACTTGTGACCAAAGAATTTCATTAATGACCTAGTGTTGACTATACTAAGATATTCAGTCCTGACATAAAGCCCACTAGCCGACATCCCCTTCCACTCGGTCCAAATCCTATATGCTTCTCTCCTCCTCTCCCTACCTCTACTTCCTCTCTATCTATATTTCTTTTTTTTTTTTGCTATTTTAATGAAATAATGAATCACGGTCGTAAAATACCGATCCAACAGCTCAAAATCGATGTCCGTGTGAACTCTATTTCTGTTGTACGAACTGGATATTCTTCTTGCTTCGTTCATATCCCGGCAGCACGATCGAAGTCACGACTTCAACATCCGACAAGCTACACCATCCATTTGGGCCCAGATTCGTAGCGTAAGCCGGAATACGAAGGTTCTTGACTTGACTTGCCATCCTTTGACCCTCATAAATAGACGCGTCGACTTCTTGTATGTGATGCTTCTACCGCTACTCGTCCTCGAAATTAACCAAATTGGCAGGCCGAACACGAGAAATATGTGCCCTGTGATTTCTTACACTGCTCTAGACATATTGATGGTCATCATTAACAGGAAAGAGGAGGACGGGGTGAAGGTGGTCACTGTTGAGAACTTGAAGAACCCATACGAAGAGCAGGGCAACTTCAACCCCAGATTCAAGCTGACGATAAACAAGCAGCGTCCTATGACCGAGTTGTGATGCTCGACTCCGACAACCTCTGCCTCCATCGCACAGACGAGCTCCTCCATTGTGGCGACTTCTGTGCTGCCTCCGTTAACCCTTGCGTCTTCCATGCTGGTCTCTTTGTGCTTCGGGTATAATATGTGACATCACGAAAGCTTTACCTGAGAAATTTTTGTTGAAGTTGATAGAAAAAAATGATAGAGTTAGCACACTAAATCTTCTGTATTTCTCTTAATATTTTTATAATTTCATAAACTCTATATTTTTCATGACTCAACATATGAGATTTATATAGTTCCCCATAATACATTACATTTATGCAGATTTATGCAGTAAGAATGAATCTTTCTTTCAATCAATAACTAATTTGACTTGTCCTTCCATAAATATTTTCTCTTGAAGAAATGAACCTGTCTTCTGATGAAATTAATCTTTTCATGATAACTGCACAAGTTTCATTTCAATATTCTCCCCCCTTAAACTTGTTCCATCCAACATGCCAAGTTTTCTTCGAAGATGTTGAAATGTTTCAATTTTGAGAGGTTTTATAAAAATGTCAGCCACTTGTTCACTTGTCTTGACATGGTGTAGCTCCACTTCTTTGTTTTTGACATGATCTCTTATAAAATGAAATCTTGTGTCGATATGCTTTAACCTTTCATGATAGACTGGATTCTTGGCTAAGGCAATAGCTGATTTATTATCAATATAAATTTTGGTTGACTTCTCATGTGGCATATGAAGTTCCTGAAGCAATCTTCTTAGTCATATTGCATGACAAACACAAGAAGATGCTGCTATGTATTCTGCTTCACAACTTGATAGAGTAACTATATGTTGTTTTTTTGAAGATCAAGTAAATGTAGCTCCACCAAAATAAAATACAAATCCAGTTGTACTCTTTCAATCATCGTAGCTTCCAGCCTAATCACTGTCACTATATCTAATAAGATCCAGTCCTTTTGATGATGAATAGAATATTCCATACTCAATTGATCCCTTAATATATTGTAAAATTCTTTTAGCGACATTTAAATGAGAAGTCTTAGGAGGTTCCATGTATCTACTTATTAAACCAACTCCAAATAATATATCAGGTTGAGTGCATGTCAAATACCTTAAACATCCAACTAGACTTTTGTAATAAGTTGGATTAATATATTTACCTTTGCCTTCTTTGGTCAACTTGGTGCCATACTCAATAGGTGTATCTGTAGGATAACAATCTTCTATAGAAAACTTCTTTAGAACCTCTTTTGCATAATTTCCTTGTGAAATAAAAATTCTTCATTATTTTGTATAATTTCGATACCAAGAAAATAAGACATTAAGCCCAAGTCAGTCATCTCAAACTTCTTCTTCATAGAGTATTTAAAATCTTTAATCATTGAGCTACTACTGCCTGTAAATATTATATCATCTACATATAGGCATACAAACATGATATCTCTATCAATGTTAGATTTTATATAGAGAGCATGTTCATGTGGACATTTAGAAAAATTATTTTGAATAAAATAAGTATCTATTTGAGAATTCCATGCTCGTGGGGCTTGTTTAAGCCCATAAAGAGCTCTCTTTAACTTGTATACTTTATCTTCTTGTTCATAAATAATAAAACCAGGGGGTTGTTGAACATATACCTCTTCTTCAAGAACTCCATTAAGGAATATTGATTTGACATTTATTTATAAAATTTTTCATTTCATTTGAGCTACTAAGTAGATAAGTAATCTGACTGTCTCCAATCGAGCACCTGGTGTGAACACTTCTTCATAGTCGATCTCATATTGTTGTTTATATCCCTTTGCAACCAATCGTGCTTTATATTTCTCCACCTCTCCTTGTGCATTTTTTTTTTGTTTGAAGATCCACTTAACACCGATCGCTTGGTGGTCTTCTGGAAGTGTAGTAAGCTCCCATGTATCATTTTTGTTGATTGTATCAATCTCCTCCTTCATAGTTTGTCTCCATTTTTCTTCTTTACAAGCTTCTTCAAAAGTTAATGGATCATATCCTGCAAAAAGATAAAATAGAGAAAGTTCATCATTGTTAATATCAAATCTCTGAGTCACATTATATAGCTCCTGGATCGGTCTTGTCCTTCTTATAATCAGACTTCTTAAATCATGTGACCTAGCTGATCTCGGTGATGATTCTAGTAAAGCCTCTTCTGTGCTTGCTTGTATTATATCATCCTCTTCTAATGATATAGCTTTCCTATGCTGTTTATTACTTTTTCAGTCCCAAATTTATTTTTCATTAAACTCAACATCTCTTGACATCACAACTTTATTTGTGATAGGATTATAGAGTTTGTATCCACTGAAATTTTCAGCATAACCTAATAAAATATATTTCTGACTTTTATCTTCAAGTTTTGTTCTCTTTTCTTCTGGTATCTTGGTAATTGCAACACTTCCAAAAATTCTTAAATGATCAACTCTTAGTTTCTAGAGGCTCCATACTTCTTCTGGTGTAGAATTACTAATTTGCTTTGTTGGAAACCTGTTAAGTAAATAAACTGCACAAGCAACAGCATCCCCCCAAAATTCTTTAGGAATCTTTCTTTCCTTTAACATGCATCGGACCATATTAAGTATAGTCCTATTTTTCCTTTCTGAAACACCATTTTGTTGAGGTGTGTATGACATAGTAACTTGATGTAAACTTCCATTATTTCTACAAAAACTTTCAAATTCATTTGATGTATATTCACCACCTCTATCTGTTCGTAAACATTTAATCTTGCAACCACTTTGTCTTTCAACTAAGTCTTTAAATTCTTTGAATTTGTTTAATACTTTTTTCTTTTTCTTTAAAATATAGGCCCAAGTTTTGCCACTATGATCATCAGTGAATGTAAGAAAATACCTGCTTCCTCCAAGTGATACTGGGCTAATAGGGCCACAAACATCCGAGTGTACCAGATTAAGTTGATGCCATGCTCTTTTTGTTCTGCTGATTTTGAAAGGCTTTCTTTCTTGTTTACCCATAACACATACTTCACATAATTTTGATGGGCGATCAATTCTTGGCATTCCTATCACCATATTAAACTTCTCTAGAAGTTTTAAAGCTTCAAATTTTAATGTGCATATCTAAGATGCCATAATGTAGAAATGTCCTCAATATCAGTCTTAAAAGAGGAAACATTCTATTCTTCGTCATTTTCACATGTGAGATTAATGTCTTAGTTTTATCATAAATTGAAATAGTCATATCTTTCATCTTAATATTATAACTTTTTTTAAGTAATTATCCCAAGCTAAGAATATTATTTTTCATATCAAGCACATAATAAACATCTGAAATGCATAACTCTTTGTCATTATAGAGTCCAAGAATAATTTTACCTTGACTTCTTACTGGTCTTTGAGATAAATCACCAGATGTAATATTTTCAGAATAGCTTGTATCAATTTCTGAAAATAATTCTTTAATGCCACACATGTGATTTGAAGCTCCTGTATCTAGATACTATGTCATAGACTGATCTTCCTTCAAATTATCATAAGTCATTAATAAAATTTGATTTTCATTCTTCTCTTCCTTTTCAATAAAATTTGCCTTATCACCTTGATTGTTAGGATTATAATAACATTCAAAGGAGTAATGCACATACCTTTTGTAAATATAGCATTGTATTTCATACCTTTTAGAAATTATGCCACGTCCATGGCCTCGACCACGTCCTTGACCATAACCTCGGCCTCTTTGGCTAGAATTTTCTCTATCTCCTTCATTGTTTGGAGATTCTTGATAGGTCTGATTTCTGCCACCTCTTCCTCTTTGTCCACGACCTCTTCCTCTTTGAAAATTTGATTCACCTTTATTTTTAAGAGTAAGCTTGGTCTGTAGTGCTTGTTCCACAGTTCTTTCTTCTGCTCTTTTTGTAATCCTTTGTTCATGAACTTGAAGGGAACCCATAAGTTATTCTAAAGATATTTCTTCCAAATCTTTAGACTCTTCAATCGCAATAGCAATAAAATAAAATTTTGATTATAGTGATCTCAATATCTTTTCTATCACTCTTTGATCACTTATTTGTTCACCATTTCTTCTCATTTGATGAACAATAGAAATAACTTTTGTGAAATAATCAGAAATAGTTTTAGAGGTACATTGTTGTAATTTTTTAAAATCGGCTCGTAAAGCTTGTAGACGGAGTTCTTTTACCTTATCAACACCACCAAATGCTTTTTAAAGCATTTCCCAAGCCTCTTTTGAAGTATTTGCTGGAGCGATAATCTCGAACATCGTATCATCAAGCCCTTGGTAGATTGTGAACAATGCTTTTTTCTCCTTCTTTCTTCTATCTTTGAGTTGCTCTTTTGCTTTTGTATTCATCGCTCCTTCTTCCGCTAGACTTGGTTCAACAAATCCATCTTCTATAAACTCTCATACATCTTGGAAGCCTAAAAGAACCTTCATTTGGATGCACCATATGTCATAATTTTCTTTCGTCAATCTAGGGATTTGGAGTTGGAAGGTGCTTGAGGATAAAGCTATAGCTCTTATACCAATTGTTGAAGTTGATAGGAAGAAAGGATAGAGTTAGCACACTAAGGAAGAGTAGGAGAAGGCTAAATCTTCTGTATTTCTTTCAATATTTTTATAATTTCATAAACTCTATATTTTTCATGACTCAACATATGAGGTTTATATAGTTCCCCGAGATACATTACATTTATGCAGATTTATGCAGTAAGAATGAATCTTTCTTTCAATAAACTCTTTCAAGAATCAATAACCAATTTGACTTGTCCTTCCATAAATATTTTCTCTTAAAGAAATGAACATGTCTTCTGATGAAATTAATCTCTTCATGATAACTGCACAAGTTTAATTCCAACAATCTTAACTACCAGGTTTTGCAGCAATGCTTGTGAGCATTAGACACACGAGAAAGGAAGAAGAATCACTTCTGATCCCGCCTTTCTTTACATGGTTTGCAGCCTTCAATGGCTCTCTTCAAGGACATGCTTCATTAGCTAGAAATCGGACGTGAGAACCCGGATGGTGCAGAACAGGGCTATCTTCAAGGACATACTTCAAGGCCAATGTTCCATCCATCCACAAACAGTACCAAGCTTGAAGGAACCTATCGCCTCCCTTTGGGATACCAGATGGATGTTTCTTACTACTGCGAGTTTGATCAGTAACACTCCCCTTGTGTTCCAAGTCTTTGTACCTATTCCAGATTTAAAAATATTTCCCTGGAACGTACCATGGACCAAATAGCGTCATCACTTTCCCTAGTTATCCGTGGTAAAAACTTTGGTATCGTTGGTCTTGCCAATCATAAAATAATAATAAGAATTTTAATATCTAAAATCTAAAATCAAATAATAATATATATAATTGTTACAATAAGTTTATAAAATATTTTCTCTAATCTACGAGCACATTATCATCATATCCTAGATCTATCGACGCGAGCACATCATCATCATATCATAGATCTATTGAAATATCGATGCAAGGAAAACTAGATTCATCTTCTTCAATTTATGGATAAAAAAATATGAGAGAAAATCTGTAATCTCTCATTGATCAATTCACGTGATTAAAAGAGATGAGAGAAGATTTGTAATATCTCAATTATATCATGTATCCATATATTCGCATACTCAAATATTTGTATGTGTACATATTTAATTATTGTGTGTTATCATGTCTTTAATCCCTAGGAGATATTGTCTTTTTGTAGGTAAGAGTAGAGAGTCTGGGATAAGTAATTACGATAGTTACTCTCATCAAGGTCATCTTCTAATAAATTCGATCATAATAGAACTTACTTTCTATTGACCAATAATCATAATAAGAATCTAATCATATCTATAATATATCTTACCTAATTAAATAGGATCACATAATCTAACATTCTCCTACTTTATCATTAATTGGTAAGATAAAAAAAGTTTTAAAATAAAAATAAAAAATATATTTAAAAATAAATTTATTTACTTATATTCTAATTAAAAAATATTTACACTTATATATGAATTTTATAAAATATGTAAATAAGTCCAATAAATATAACAATACTACATTAAGTCTAATTAGAAATGCGAGTCATATGGTTATATATCATCAATTTCATATTTCATTCTATGTAATACAACAATATTAGTTATTCCTAATATAGTTCAAAATGACTCATGTGATTTGTCTTGTGAAGACAATCCTATTATCATATTCACCTATAATATATACATACATGAATAGGACAAGTAACTTTACATAATTAAAAATGTCAAATATAATATCCACTCAAACATACATTACTATATCTTTTATGAGTTACTCACAAACCTAATTATAAGAATACCTTCTTTCAAACAATTTATATTGTAAGTCCTAAATACATAAATCAACAATCTATATAGTGAAAATTAAGTTATTAATTGATATTAATTATTTTTATACTTTTTTCTAATCATAAAATACTTTATACCATAATGTATAGAACTACAACAATACTTATCATTGATAGATAAGAAAACTATTGTAATATATCATAAAATATCTTCACCATAATTGAGTTTGATCGTACCAAGTCCTGAGATAAAATTTTATAGTTATAAAGTCTGATCAGTAGCTTCAAAGAATGTCATAAATCAACTTATATTATCAATAATATAATAATATATTACTTTATATTTTTTCTATAAATTATCTCTTCAACTGATAAATATAAATTATAAAGTGGACTCTTATTATCAAGATAATTCGTAAAATCAGTACTTGAAAAATATCATCATTTCAAGATGATCTAATTTTCATATATATATATATATATATATATATATATATATATATATATATATATATATATATATATATATATATATATATATATATATATATAAGTATATAATCCATCAACTCTTTCAAATATCTTATTACTTTGTTTGTACTCTCTCAGTATTTTTATTCCTAAGTAACTTAAGTGTCAACCTAGGATTTTAACTACAAACTGATATTTTATCTGATATAGGCTTGAGCATATAATAGATTCTCATCTGTGCATGCATAAAAAATATTTTTTTTTATCTAGTTCTTCTCCAAGTCATTTTAAAAACACTTATTTTGATTGAAATTTTTATTTTTTGATGAATAAGGTTGTATGCTAAATCTCTTCAAGATTCGATCAATATATCATTTTTGAGATAGTCCTAACAATTATTGAGATATATCTCCATATATCTTATAAGATGCTTCATTTATATCAATCATCTTAAAATTCATAGTGAGAATTTTCTTAGTCTAGTACAATAAATCAAAATCACTACTGACAAGTAAAATATTATTCATATATATGATCAATCATCTTAAACTTCCTATTGATTAATAGTATTTTTCTTAAATCTAAATATAGTAATGATATCAATAAATTTTATATATTATATAAGTTTATTCAAGGGTCATAAATGAATTTTCTAGATTTATATAACAAATTTTATATTTCTTTTATTTTATCTGTGAATCAGTTAGGATAACCCATATAAATATAGATCCTAATTAGAATACTTATTTTCACATCTTTATAATATAACTTAAATTCATAATAAGTCACTGGTATTATGATGATTCTTATGAGTTTATCTAAAAACTAAATAAAATTTTTCGTTATTGATATATTCTTTATGAGTAAAATCTTCAATCACAAATCTGATTATTATATAGTTCGATATTACACTTTTGAGTCATATTTATATAGTATACTATTTAAAAGTTATTAGGTAATTCGATGAATTCTCAAACATCATTTTAATCATTAAGTTTAACTTTCATTTATTGTATCATATCATCTCTTTAAAAATTATTTCCTTTCATGACTTGTTAAAATAATGAGATATACTTTTGATTCATATATCATAATCTGATTTTGATAGATATACCATATCATAAATAATAAGATTTATTTTTATTTAAAAATTTTAATTCCTTTATCAAATCATTTGAATAACAACAATATCTAGAATGATAAAGAATTATTAATATGTATCTTCTCACTATCAAAATTAAATCTTAAGATTTTTACTCCTGATTCGTTATTTTCTGGAAATCTTATATTAATAGATTCATTAGAACAATAATATATATATATATATATCTTTTATTTTTATTGAATAAATAATAAAATATTTTTTAAAAAGTTAAACTCATATTTTATCAAATAATTAGTAATTAGAAAAGTTCCTTTTATCAAGCTCAGGAATCCTATTACAATAGATTTTTTTATTAGTCAAGAACTATAATCTAACTTTAATCTATTTCCGTAGTATCTCTTAAATTAAATAGAATAACTTAATCTAACAGTATTACCACTAACCTACCTTCTGTGGCATGAGCAACCACGTACAAATAAATCTTGGGTAAGCAAACCTCACCGATCTCTCTCTCACTAGATAGATAGATAGATAGATTGATTGATTGATTGGCTGATACGGAGTGAATGTGTGGGGATTCTGATTCAGGCCGTGATGTATCTGGGGATCATGGCGATCATCCGGTTGGCACGGCCTAGCAGAGTGAAGCTGTGCTACAACCGAGGTCCAGAGAAGAGCATCCCCTTCGTGCACGCCCATGCTGAAGTTGGCTGCACACACCATCATCCCGTTCTTTCTCGTCCCGCGAACGGTGCAGCCACTTCTCGGCTGGTCCCTCCACCTGATCGGAGCAGCTACACTCAGTACGGTTGTGATCTTTTTCTTCCTCCTTCCGCCTTTTCCGATCCTTCACTGTCCAAAAGTATTAGATTATATGATTATTTATTAATTAAATAAAATATATTATAGATTATTTAAATTTTGATAAAAGAAATTAATTAATATTAAATAAAGTTAATATTATATTTAGATATTTTAGGAGATATCCTTAATTGAATGAACTCTCCTAATAACTTACCCTAGATCATCTACTCTTACCTATAAATAGATAGGACCTATTATAAACCCAATGCACGGTACAACACAGAAAGCCAAAGGGGTGAATATAGCAAGAGATTACAGTTATCCTCTTGATCTCCCAAAACCATCAATTAAAGTGGTTCTATGAAAGGATAGGAAGAGAGGAGAAGGAGTCTAGATCCATTCTAGTTTCCTCTTACAGATCGATATCTCAGCATTATTCAGATCCGACGAGCGGTGCTCTTGAAGACCTAGTTGAATCTCAATCAAATGGTCTCTAAAGGTATGCATCTTAAACATATCTAACATTATTTGATTTCAATCCTGGTCTAATAGTTTTTTCGTATAATAGTTTGCATGATTATAGTTTTTATGCCGACAATTGGTATCAGAGCTTAGGTTTTGAGATCAAAAATATTAGATCTATTATTTTTATTTACGATACATTGATCTAAATATTTTATTGGTCTATTTTTCTTTTTGCTAAATTTTAATCATTTGCTTGTGAGCGATTCTTGATGGTTGTTGTGTGTAAAAGACGCAACAATATACGTTTTTTGGTCGGATCTGCCTGTGACACCACCGAGGTCAGATCAGCGTCAACGACGCCGATGGCCCGTAGATGCTCGACGCGGTAGCATGAAGCGGTGACGGAGGTACAAGATGCAGAAAGAGGTCGCAGCGTCCCGGCGCCACAAAAAAGGAAGATTAGGGTTTTTCCTTAAAAAAAAAATTACAGTTTTACCGTTGAATGAAAAATTATATTTTTATCATTAAGTGAAAAATTACAATTTTGCCATTAGGCTTAAATTATAATTTTGCCATTAATCGAAATTATAGTTTTACCCTTTGATCGAATAAGATTATTTATAGTTTTACCCTTATGATTTATTAATCCTATAACCCTTTTTAAAAAATTCTATAATTTTCTTTTTTTTTAGAATTATAGTTCTGTCATTATAAAATTAATAAATTTTGGTTATTTTCTCAATTATAAAATTGATCAATATATAATCTAATAAAATTTAATTATGATTATATTTTTGATTATTCATTGTTTATATGTTATTTTGATCAATTTATTTAATTAAACTTACGAGCTTCTCTAATTAAATAAAATTAATTAGTTTAATTAAAAAATTATAAATTATTATTTCTTTATAGTTTTCTCATATGAATTATTAATTGCATGTGTTAAATCTAAGGTTTTTGGATATTTATTCAGTTATTTACATGCATATGTTGGGAATTATGAAATAATATTTATTTTTCACATAAATACATGATTTATGTATTATCATGATTATAGTTATCATATGAGTTTTTTTCTGTTGATTAAGTGTTCAATAATTATTATGGTTGTTATCCTATTATTGAACTATTTCAGCATAAATTAGTTCAAATAAACTTGATAAATATTATTTATAATTCATCTCCTTAAGTTATACTTGATTAGTAGCTGCCAAAGTAGCATGAGATGGTAGGCTTATAGGATATGAAATACAATTAAAATCGTGTCATTCATAAGACAATTTAATTTATATTTTATACTACTACATTGGTCTTGTAGTCACCAAAGTGGCCTAGATCAATGATTTATAAAATTACATTAAGGAACAAGTCCTCAATGACATTAAAGAAATAATATTCAAAAATTACATGCATAATTAGGAGATTTAGATAATCCCAAAGTATAATCTATTTCAAATAATTATGTGATGGGGTAGGATGATAATGTTTTGGATATCATTGCAGTTTAGAATTGTATACCCAAAGGTAGCAAAACTATTCCACAAGAATGGTATAAATCATCTATAAATGATCTTGTATGAACACTAGATATATCAATATTTTTACCCAAAGGTTAAATATTGATGATATCAACAGTTCATCATATTGTGGTAAAACTCAAAGCATTAATGTTATTTTATATTCTGTAGTGGTATTCCCATCCATGCATTCTCATGCTTCTAGTGTCCCTATACTCTCTGGATCAAATTATTCAGAATGGTTAGAGCATGTACAATTTACATTGGGCGTACTAGATCTTGATTTGGCATTACTTATTGAAAAGCCCACAGAATTAACTGATAAAAGTACTGTGGAACATGTCAATAAAATGAGGGCTTGGAAAAGATCTGATAGGCTCAGTTTAATGTTCATAAGGATGACAATTGCAAATAATATAAAGACTTCATTATTGGTTGCATCTAGCACATATGAATATTTAAATGTTATTGAAGATAGATTTAAATCTGTTGATAAGTCATTGGCTGGCACATTAATAAAAGAACTGACTATAACTCAGTATGATGGTACTCGAGGAATTCAGGATCACATCCTCAATATGGCTGATAAAGCTGTAAGACTTAAGGCATTGGAAATTAATGTTGATGAATCTTTCCTTGTGCAGTTCATTCTTAATTATCTTCTTTCTCAGTTTGTCCCATTTAAGATTCACTATAATATAAATAAGGATAAGTGGGATTTGAATGAGTTAACTAGTATGTGTGTTCAGGAAGAATTAAGATTAAATCAGGAGAGTTTATATAATATACCGACAACTACTCAAGGAGTTAGTAACAAGAAAATAAAATCGAAGCGTCATCCATCAAAGGAATTTGTCAGGTCTGGAAGTGTTAGATAGACTATTGAAAAGAAAGCTATTACATTAAAGTGCTTCTTTTGTGGCAAGAAATGACATGCAAAGAATGATTGCATTAAACGTAGGACTTGGTTCGAAAAAAAAGGTATAAATTCAACATTTATATGTTTTGAATCAAATATTACATAATTCCTTCTTATACATGGTGGATTGCTTCTGGCACTTCAACTCATGTTACTAATAATATGTGGGGATTCATTTTAATCTGAAATCCAAAAGAATATAAAAGATTCATAATTATGGAAAATCATCTCAAAACAAAATTGGTATCAATAGGGACTTATCACTTACGCCTAGAGACAGGTCATCTGATGGATCTGAAAGACACATGTTTTGTTCCTACAATTTTTAAAAATTTAATTTCTCTGTCTAGAATTGATGAGTTAGGATATTATGTTTCTTTTGGTAATGGTAAACTAAGTATATTTTATGATTCAATAAAGTTGGTTCTGGAATTCTATGTAATGGTTTGTGCATAATTAATTTGAATCTTGAGTTTGCAAATACATTATTAACCCTGCAATCAAGTATTGGAATGAAACGCAATTCTAATAATAAAAGATCTTTTATATTGTGGCATAGACATTTGGGGCATATTTCTAATGAAAGAATTGAAAGATTTGAAGGATAATATTTTAAAAAATTTAAACTTCACTGATTTTGATGTTTAAATAGATTGCATTAAAGAAAAGTAAACTAAGCATACAAAGAAAAATATCACACGAAGTAAAGAACTTCTTGAAATTATTAATACTTATATTTACGGACCACTCCATATTCCTTGTTTTAGTAAAAAAAAGGGTATTTCATCACATTTATAGATGACCTATCCAGATATAACTATATTTATCTAATACATGAAAATTCTTAGGCCATTGACATTCTTAAAGTGTATATAAATGAGGTCAAGAGACAATTAGATAGAAAAGTTAAAATTGTCAGATCTGAGGGGTGGTGAATTTTATGACAGATATGATGAATCCGATCGAATATTGGTCCTTTTGCTAGATTCCTAGAACAGCAGGGTATTTGTGCTCAATATGCATTACCAGGTGTGCCACAATAGAACGGTGTTGCTGAAAAGCGAAATCGTACTCTTATGGATATGGTTAGGAGCATGATGAGTTACTCCTCTATACCTGAGTTAATGTGGGGTGATACTCTTAGGACAACTATATATATATCCTGAACAGGGTTCCTAGTAAATTAATTCTATCAACTCCATTTGAGTTATGAACTGGTAGGAAACCCAGTTTAAGACATTTACATATTTGGGGGTATCCTACAAAAATAAGAGTATTCAATCCACATGAAAAGAAATTGGATCCAAGAACAATTTCTAGATATTTTATTGGTTACCTAGAAAGATCTAAGGGATACAGATTTTATTGCCCTAATCATAATATGAGGATAATAGAATATGGTAATACAAAATTCCTCAAAAATGATGAAATTAGTGGGAGTCAAAAGTCTCGAAGGATTAATTTTAATATTGAGGAGATTCAGGCTTCTTCTCCTATATTATCCCTTATTCGAGAAATTATTGTTCCTCAAATCAATGAGAGAATTGATGAGGGTGAACAACAAAATAACATTGATGAATTTTCACATGATATTAACTTCGCCGCTGATAGTCTTGTAGAACAATCACAATTGGCAGATTTGAGAAGATCTCAAAGAAAAAAAAATATGCTATTTTTTATGATTATATAGTATATCTACAAGAATCAGATTCTGATATAGGAATGAAAAGAGACCCCTTATCAATTTCACAAGCCATAGAAAGTAATGATTCTGAAAAATAGTATATTGTAATAAAAGACAAGTTAAAATCAATGGACCAGACTGGTGTCTGGGAACGTATTGAATTGCCCAATAATTGTAAAAGAGTCGATTGTAAATGGGTCTTTAAGACTAAACGTGACTCGGTGGGTAATATCGAATGATATAAAACCAGACTTGTGGTCAAAGATTTTTCTCAGAAAGAGGGCATTGACTACCATGAAACCTTCTCTCCGGTTTCTCAAAAGGACTCATTGAGAATCATCATGGCATTAGTAGCTCATTATGATCTTGAGTTATATCAGATGGATGTGAAAACAATATTTCTGAATGAGAATCTAGATGAGAAAATCTATATGAAACAACTTGAAGGATTCATAGAAAAGGAAAAGGAAAGTTGGGCTTGCAAACTTAAGAAATCCATTTATGACCTTAAACAAGCTTCCAGACAATAGTATATAAAGTTTCATGATACCATTACTTCCTTCGGATTTAAGAAAAATAATGTAGATCAGTGTATATATCTAAAGGTTACTGGGAGTAAGTTTAGTATATTGGTCTTATATGTGGATGATAGATTGCTTACCAGTAGTGATCTTAGTTTTTGCAAGAAACTAAGATATTTCTCAACAAGAACTTTAAGATGGTTGATATGAATGAGGCATCCTATGTTATTGGCATTAAGATATTCAGGGACAGGTCTCAATGTTTGTTAGAATTATTACGAAAAAATTATATTAATCGTATCTTGAAAAGGTTTAATATGCAGCTTTGTAAAGCTAATAATACACCTATTACTAGAGGTGAAAAATTCAACCAAAACTAATGCCCAAAGAATAACTTAGAAAGGGATCAAATGAAGAATATTCCTTATGAGTGCGTTATTGGAAGTCTATTATATGCTCAAGCCTGTACAAGGCTAGATATCAGTTTTACAGTGGCAATGCTAGGTAGATACTAGAGTAACCCAGGAATAGAACATTAGAAAGCTGCAAAGAAAGTAATGAGATATCTGTAAGAGACAAAAGATTATATGCTCACATATAGGAAATCAGATCAGCTTGAAGTAATGAGATATTCATATGCTGATTTTGTAAATTACCTTGATAGCGGGAAATCTACTTCAGGATTTGTGTTTATACTAGCTGGTGGGGCAATTTCTTAGAAAAGTATAAAACAATCACTTATTGCATCATCTACGATGAAAGCTGAATTTGTGGCATGCTTTGAGGCCACAAATCAAGCTTTATGGCTGCGAAATTTTATCTCAGGACTTGGTGTGGTCGGCTCAATTGCCAAGCCACTGAAGATATTTTATAATAATATTGCGTAGTTTTCTTCTCTAAGAATGGCAAGTACTCTAGTAGTTCCAAGCACATTAAGATAAAGTACTTGGTGGTTAGACAAAGAGTCCAGAAACAACAAGTGTCAATTGAAAATTTGAGCACCACTATGATGATTGCTGATCCATTTTCTAAAGCTTTACAATGTAAAACATTTAAAGAATATGTTCTTAGAATGAGGCTTGTGAGCAAGCCATAAAGGATATGGTGATGCATGTTTAAGTGAATGCTATTATTGATATTTCTTTTACATAATTAAAGTTATTTATTTTTGTTATCTTGTTTGTGTTTATGTTTATACATATTATGGTTGAATGCAAGAAACATGATTATCTTGACAAGATAAATTACAGGGTTCATTATAGACTATATAATAAAAGATTAACAGTGTTGTAGTACATAGAAGTAAGTGTGGCATTGATAACATACCACCGCTATGACTCATATTGATAGTTGGAGTGAATATAGTATTATTATGATTATTGGACTTATTGACTTATTTTTAAAATCATGGCCATGTATAAAATACTTTTCAAAATTTTCAGAATCTAATTATATAAAATTATTTTAAAATAAATTTTATTTTATTTATTTTGATTTTAGATATTTTTTATATCTTATCAATTAATGGGACAAATAGAAGAATGTAATATTATATAGCCCTTTATTAATTGAATAAGATATATTATAGATTATTTGGATTCTGATAAAAGATATTAGCCAATATTAAATAAAGTCCATATTATATTTGGATATTTTAGGAGATGCCGTTGATGGAATGAACTCTCCTAATAACTTACCCTAGACCCTCTGCTCTCATCTATAAATAGATAGGACCTACTATAAACCCAATGCACGGCACAACACAGAACGACAAAGGGGTGAATAGAGCAAGAGATTACGGTAATCCTCTTGATCTTTCAAAACCATCAATTAAGGTGGTCCTGTGAAAGAATAGGAAGAGAAGAGAAGGGGACTAGATCCGTTCTAGTTTCCTCTTACAGATCAATATCTCAGTGTTATTCAGATTTGATAGGCGGTGCTCTTAAAGATCTAGTTGGATCTCAATCAGATGACATCAAATGATATACGCATCGTAAACAGATCTAATATTATTTGATTTCAATCCTAACATAATAATTTTTTCACATAATAATTTATATGATTATAATTTTTATTCCAAGACAATTTACTCTTTCACAATTTACACGACGCGAATCCTTATTCCCTAGACTGGGAGAATCCACACCACAGTTGGGCTCCAGCAAACTGTATTAATCTGCAGACATATTTGCACAATCTCATTTTTGATGGCCAGAAGTCGCTACCACAGTTGGGCTCCAGCAAACTGTATTAATCTGCAGACATATTTGCACAATCTCATTTTTGATGGCCAGAAGTCGCTCTTTGGTGACTATTCACTGGGACAATTCATGGGGTATCCAAATATGTTCTTCCTGTTCATCTACCTGCCTGTCTCAGTGCATGGAACAGAGAGAGACTGAATCTAAATCTGTTTTGGAATTTGATGTTTTGTGACGCAAGTCATTGGGACTAGTTATAATTCTAGAGGCATGGTGAGATCTTTCTAACTTTTCTTCTGGAGAGAACGTGGATCGTCCCAGCTTCTAGTCTTTGTTGTCTGTTTCAGCACTCTGACTTGTGCATACTATCCTCATGCTTACAAGATACTTGATGATTTCACTTGAGAATGTAGTCCACAAGATGAGAATATGATGTAGATTTAACCTAGCGACTCAGTCTTTTGGATAATTATGATGTCAATTTGTTATGTTGATTCCTTTTCAGATAGCTACACTCATAAAAAGGCAATATGTGAGATGTGAAAACCTCAACTTTTTAAGACATTTCACATCTGGATCACTGACTACCAATCTTCTTAGTGGTAATCACAACATTAAACATTTCATGTGCCTCTTCTTGTATGGTCTCCAACACTCAGTTAAAGAGTTCTTCCCTTGTGATGCAGAACAGTATCGCAGCAGCAGAACTGTAAAGAATTGCCATCTTTTTTGAGTCCCAATCCTTGGGAAACCATTACCTGTATGTGCATTTGGTGCCTTCAGGTCTTTTGGCTCACAAAAAACATCATGGATGCAGTTTCTTAAAGCATTGCTACTTGTGCTATATTCCTCTTGAAATAAATTGAATCTGTCCAAGTTTGTAGAGGCCTAACCTTTATACTCTCCCAATTCAAAGACTAATTGTTCTATGGTTCCAAACCTGCTTTGTCCTCCAAAATTATAAACTTTTTTCATTATACGCAGCCTTCTAGTCCTTTTTAGTTCCAGTTATCTGGGCATGTAATTGAGAAAGAATGGACTTGCAACAACTTGAGGCTGATGTCATTTGGTCTTTACCTACTGCTTCTTCCTCCTACCATGAACAGATCAGTACCTATTGTTGTGGCAGAGTGAGGAGCATGTTCAGAAATCTAAACCATAGAAAGACATTGCAACAATGATATTGTTCAATGATAATTAAACTCTACCTCATAGTCCTTATCTAATGAACAGGAGCTGGCTATACTGTTGAGCCGTCGACATCACCCCAAGTCTATTTGATCCAGTCCAGGACTGGATGTCCTAATTGGGGGCATGTCTTCGTACAATATAGAATGAAAGGTTGACTCACAGATCACAGTTTACTCGGATCTCAAATGCGGAACCTGCATCAATGCTACTCTGAACTAATAATGTGGAATTAGCTGCCATTTGATCAGCTTATTGCCCAGCTTTTCCTGCATCCTCCCAGTTTCCAACGTCGGAAGCTTGGAGTTGGCTATTTCACCTTTGACTACATGTACAAAGGTTTCAGCTGCAGGAATGCTTGAAGGAACGTTTCGATTGCTCTCCCGTAGAGTATCTCACAGAGCTTCTTGAGTTTGATTTAGCACAATCGATCAAATGTTCAGCGTTCCACCGGACTTCAATCACTGTTGGGGGTCAGGTAAAAAAGGCCGAGGAACCTCGAGAAGCCCATGGTCAAAATCTGAAAACAAATCTGCTGTGTTCCAACGCAGTTCCTCACTAAATCCAACGAATCTTCTCATCTTTTTGACCTCCATGAGCATAACAAAGGACTCAAAGAGGATGAATGGTTTGGGATTCTGAGATGAATGGCAGTAACGGTAACAGTGAGCAGCCGTCGGTGCAGTGAAAGGCTGTGAAAGAGCGGAAAGCTCACAACCCCACACACCCTACGCTCTCTCTTTTCTTTGTCCCCTTTTGATCACGCCGACGACAACCAACTCATGAGCACAAGAGCTGCCGATCTCGTGATGTATCTTATTATGCTTGGCTCGCTACTTTATTCCTTCCCCACCCTCATCACCTTAACGTCTGCTTCCCACGACTCCTCATATGGCCTTCTTTAATCGCCCCATTGATTGCCACTGAAGCATCTGCACAACACCAAGTTTTAGATCCTTGTGGTGCGGTGATAGCTGATGAGATGAGGTAGGACTAGTTCTGATGCTTATATTGTAAGAAACGAAGACATGCCATGAGTCACTGACAACAATGAAACGCCTACCTACCATGTGATGACTGCCTTCATATATATATATATGCATACATGTAGAAAGTGTTAACTTCTTCCGTAACAATCTCGTCAACTTAATGCGCAATTAATGAGTGCGTTGTTTGCAATGCTGTCAAAGACTTATTTACTGCCTATTAGCACTGGAATTAACATACTGATGCCGAGAATGATATTAATATTTTAATCAAGTATAAATCTCTCATATTTTGACGTCATCAATTAAACGCATACCAGCTAATGAACAGACATGAGACGGAAGGAGAATCGAACCGCGTTTTTTGGACCACTCGGTTTAGAAATTTGAGCACACATCAACAAGACCTAAATCGAATTGAACCGATCGGTTTGGATGAGTTCCGAGGTAGATGTTATAATGTGACAGTAATATTGATCTGTTTGGATTAATTAGAGATCCGGTCCAGTTTTTCTACGTTCAAAAGCGCATTATTGAATCGAATCCGGTCTGTTTTGACCCAAGCTTGACCGCGGCAGCAAGCTCAGTAGCAGCAGCTGCTGGTAATCACTACGTCCGTCGTCTCCACAGGCGTGGCACGTTCCACACGCAGCAGGACACGATAAGAACGGCCTCACAACTGTCCATCACGGCGGTCCAACGTACATCGGACGCACCTCCGCGAAGACCATGTGGCGGGCCCACCTCTCCACGCCAGTCTTGGCGTCATGCAACTCCAGCTCTGGGAAAGGATCGATGGTTCCAAAGCGAGGGCACCGAGTAAGACGGACATGCCGGTGGACTCAAATGACCCAATGGAACAGTAATGGCTGAGAGAGAGAGAGCGAGAGAGAGAGAGTAATGGAGATGGAAAACGTGGAACTGGCGCATGGAGATGCTGAGGCACAGCGTTCCGCAAGGGGATGGAGCGAGTGAGCTCGGTGAAGAAGAAGCTAAGGAAGGAGAGGTCAAGTCAGAGGGGTGAAGAAAAGAACAAGTGCCAGTGGAAACAGGAGGGTTTATTACCAGGTGGGAGGCAGCAGAGACATGACAAAAGCAGTGGCAGCTCTTCTCTGCTTCTCCAAACTTTACTCTCTCTCTCTCTCTCTCTATCCCTCCCTCTAGCTAATCCACCTAAGGATTTCTACAAGATGGGATATACAATAAAGAACAGAGATATTAGGATGGAGAAGGTGGAGCAAGCGAACAGTGAGCAAGAACAGCTGGAAACAGCAGCACTTGGCAGACAAAAAGCAGCAGCTAGAGAAGAGAAATAAACTTAAAGCAAGCGATTTCTCAGTGACATTGGTTCAATCTACTGTTCATCAGCTGTTAGTACTATAGGCACCAACTGCAACTTAAACACCAAAAAAATCAGGGTAGATTAATGCATCTGAAACAAAAAGGGACATAAGCTTACAAGAAAAGGAATCACCAACTTTATCCAAAATATCAGTGCTGAATAAAGATTTGAAGCTTCATAGTTTACTCAAAATCTTTTGATTTGTTTCTCCGTCTCTGCAATTCCTACCTCGAGCTTGGACACTGACTCCTGCTTGCTCTGGAGTTAGTAGGAGTGCTCGGATTGCATGGTTTCGACGTGTGGAATGCGTGAATTCAGTTCGTTGTGGGATTGGCAATGAAATCCATACCGGAAATCGCCGACAGCTCGACGTCGTCGTCCGTCGGCGCTGGCATGTTAAGATCGATCAGGCCGATGCTACCGGCACACTTGGTGGCAGCAGTTACAAGGGAGATGCTCGGCGGAGGGACTGACGTCGGCCACTTGTCGGTGACTGTGGGCGGGGACGTCATGAAATGCGACCTCTTATGGCCGCCGAGAGCTTGCCCGGAGCTGAAGATTCTGAAGCAGAAGGGACACTCGTGGACTTTGACATCGAGATTGGCGTCGGACGAGTCGGCTTCGCAGGTCCGGAGCTCGACGGCCGGGACGCAGCCATTGGTCTTCTTGTGGTTCGCCCGGTGGCCACCGAGAGCTTGGTACGACCGGAATACCTTCTTGCACGCCCCGCACTGGTAGCGGCTCCGCCCTCTTCGCGGCGGCTGCCGCGGTCGGGGGTCCACCTCCTCCTCGTCGCCATCGGCCCAGGAGTCACGGGATAGCATCATGAGGCAAAGGGCGACGTCCTCCTCGGGGGTCGTATCCGAGACAGAGCTCGCCGGCTCCGGATCCAGTGGAGAGGCGGCGTCCCGGCGGAGACGCTTCGCTCGCCGGTGGTGGGCACGGGGTGACTCCGTTTCGCTCTCCAGGTCCTGGACGACGACGCCGGATCCGGCGGGCTCAACGGCTGCTAAGGAGGAGGAGGAGGAGAACTCGGGATCTACCAGTCGAAAGCTCTTCCGGGGGTTTATGCGCAGGCCATAGGAGACTCCCACCAGCTTCTCCTCCTCCAAAACCTCGTCCACTAGCCGGTCTGAGGAGACGGATGCATAGGAGTCCCGGTGGAGCTGGGGCGGAGCCGGAGGGCCTGCAGCGAAGATGACGTGAGAGCGCATGTGGCCAGCGAGAGCGCGACCATTGGAGAAGCCGCGGAAGCAGAACTTGCAGGCGTGCTTGTCCATACGAACGATCTCTTCAGCTCCACTCTATCCTTCTCCACAGAAAGCAGAGGAAGGAAACAGTGTTGAGGTGAGTAGGAGCTACAAAAGTGTAGGTGACAAGCATTCCTCACCCAAAAGGATGCACAACCCACTGCCAGAAGAAGAGACACCAAATTATATATATATATATATATATATATATATATATATATATATATATATATATATATATATATATATATATATATATATATATATATATATATATATCTAATTCCTATGTTATGTATATCATCAAAAGTGAGAGTAAATTTGGGAGAAAGGGAAGAGAAAAATACCATTATATATATATATATATAAGTGGAGGGAAAGAATAGAAATAAATGGGTCGCAATTCTATAGCTAATCAATCTATTGACATGACCACCCAACCCATGGTGGGCACACAAATTAATTGCGACTTTTTGGTTCCGGATTCGTCGATCTTTTCAGTTGCATTCAGATGGTACCATTGTATTTAAACTCATCTACCACTTGTGTATTTACCTCGTATATTATGTCATTTCATCCACTAAGTTTTCTATTATTATTAAAACCTTTGAGCGTGAAGTGACACTTACTAAAAAAAATGGACTGCAATTTTCTATTATTTTGTTTATTTTTCCTGATAGCATATCTAAATTGGAACTCATCCTTGAGAGCATGCACCCAAAGGGAATCAAGATGTGGCTCTCATGGAACTCTTTTCCAAATGGGTCTGTTCGTAACTTACTAAAATGAAAGGGAATAAAGGCGGCTGGAGCAGGACAAAGATTGGAACGGATTTACCATGTAATATTATGAACCAAGAAGGCAAATTAAAGTTACAAGCATAATTATCAATCGTGAATTAGTAGCTTTGAGACCATTAGGATCTTTGTTATGATATCAAAAAATTGAACTCGACTTACTGATGTTTAATGACTTGCCAGACATGTTTTTGTTGGTATGTTCAAAAGTCCGTAACATCCCTTTTCTTCAAATGAAGTTGAATCACATTAGGGGGTATTCCAGTAATATCATATCATGGTAAACATTGTCTCCTCATCGATGAGGAGAGGAGATGAGACGAAAGAAGGAAGTAAGGAAGGGGGAGAGGAGGAGAAATAAAAGAAAGATAAGCAATGAAAGGAAAAGGAAGGATAAGAAGGAATAAGAAAATAAATTAGAAAATAAAATAAATTCTAACACCAAAATCATATTATTATTTATAGATGATATATATATATATATGGATAAAGGAAGAGTGCTGATGTTAAGACGAGTTTTAATCTCAGAACATTGGGTTGATCTAACAAGGTCAACTAAGAAATTTGACACCTTCAACCATGTGGAACCTTTACATCATTTCTCTCATTCAAACGTTTGAAGGTAAAATTATAGTTTATGGAAGACATTCAAAATTACATGTGTTCCTAAATTCTCTATTTTATGAATAATCATCTAATACGTGAAGCAAACGATTAGAAACTGTGTTGGAACAAGCAAAATTAGCTTAGTTATATTTCATGATTTATTCTTGAGTTAGCTATACTACAATTCCGAATCAAGTCTTTAATTTCGTGGATTTTGGATATATGTTATTGGGGTTTTTATTATCGATATCATTATTAACTTTTCTTATTATGTCTATAGGTCAAAATTATTATTGAACCCTTGGACTATGTCTCAAAATCAAAGTCACAATTCGTACTTTAAATCTCGTATAGTGACCCTCATATTATGATTTCGCATCAAAGTAATTACTTTGTTAGAAATAAAATTACACCGTTAGATAAAATAATTTGGGAGGTTAATTTTGATTTGAGGATTAAAACTAAACAGTCCCTAAGCCCTAACTCGTCATTCCCTTTCTATCTTTCTTTTCCAATCTACATTACCCCTACCTCTCTTCACCTCTATCGGTGTTGGTTTTTTCTACTATGATATCGACTTTTCCTTCGTCTTTTTGTTGTATCTCTCTATTCCTCTGTTGTGACGGTCTCAGTTTCTTTGTTATGACGGTTGCGGTTCTTAAGTTTTTCACTGTTGTGTTTCTTCACGATCATCGCTGGGTTATGACATGTTGGGTACATAAGATGTTTGTATAACATTTTTAATTGGCAAAGTTTCTAACTTTATAGTAGTTCAATGAATTGGTTATATCTTATTCTTTTTTACAAGTTATGTGATTAGTTGTAAATGAGATATATTCGAGTTTTAGGAGAGGTGCTACCAAATTTAGTCACACTTAAAAGAAGTAAACAATCGTAACAATCCTGCATGTTAAGATTTTTAATAGATGGATTTTTTAATTACTTAAAACAAATAAGTGTATAACAAATAAAAACCATCATTAATCAAGGTTAATGTGTAAAACAAATTCAAACAATAATGTAATTTAAGATTAATTTTTTTCATGATTTTTTTATCGCTTAATACCATTGTATTAATATTCAGGGGATAAATTTGATAAATAATTATAATACAGTGATGTATTTGATTAAGATATTTTAGTACATGGGATATCTTTGATTTTTTTAGTTTTCTTCAAATAGTTTTACTACATTAAAAATCAAATATAGGCATGCCCTTCTAATATTAAAAATAAACAATATTATCTTTTTTTTTATTAATAGAATGAGTTTGTTTAATATTTAAAAATATTATAGATAGTTACTTTGATATAAAAATCATAGTACGATGGATCACTTATATAAGTTTTTAAAATATAAAAAATAACTTTGATGTTGAGATATAGATTTTGAGGTATAGTAGAGTGGTAAACCAGAATTTGGATCTAAATTATGTTTGTGGCTAACATTTACAAGAACTTTTTTTTCATTAATTTCTTTTTCTCTTATTTAATCAAATAGACAAATAATGAACTCAATCATCATTCTCAAGGAGGCGAGGACAAATCAGCCATCTCCTCCGCTCTCAATCTTTAATACATATATCTATTAACCTTAATAAGACACCATGCATTTCCAAGACACTGGAGTACCTCATAGTACTGCTAGGCCTTGCAGCTAACCAGGGATCTATAGGTCATCCCCAGCTTCCACCCGGCCGGAGTGACGCTGTCGGCAGTGAGGACCTTGCCGGACGCTCCTGACGTCAGGCGAATCGAGAAAGGCACCTGCAACGCTGAGCCCGAATTCAGCCTCCAGACTGCACCCAGCGACTGCTGCACGGGGATCCATGCGTCGTCGGACCGAGAGCCCGGCGACGGCGCCACTTGCTTGAGTTCGACGGCCGCCAGATCTCCGTCGGCATCTTCGTTCTCGACGAGGACGGCTAAGTAGTTAGGGTTTGAGCCCGGATCCACAAGGAAGGCCACGTTGATCCCAGGGTAGTCGCTCTCCACTCTACAAAGCCAGACGTAGGAGCTCGTTAGAGGTCACGAGACACGCCTTCCTCAACTGAAGAGTTCGAGTTGTGGCGTCATTAGGACAAGCAGACAATATAGAGTACTTGTAACGTCTAATTAAATCGACGTTGCATTACTTGCCGAAAGAAGCTCCGCTGTCACCGTGGGTACAGTACTTGGAGAAGTCCAGCGCCGCGTAGCTGAGATGCTTGCCCAGGCAGTGCCATGGCTCCAAATGCAGTCTCGCTCATGCCGAAATGGACGGCTCATGAAGGCATGCACCGCCGGGGCACTCGTCTGTCATCACGACGGTCACAGGGTTCCCCGAGCAAGCAGGGTTCCCGATAAATTTCACATAGTGATAGAGATGTTGAAACTTGAGAGCATTCCATGGAGCAAAAGCATCATACGAGTCCTGGCAGATTAATCTGTAGGTTTACCTGATGACGAGCACCGCATCCCTTGCCTGACGTGAAAATGGAACGGTTCCCCGTTGCTATCATGGATGAGAAAGGAGGCAGGTGCACCATACCCACAGGCACCAGCTGTGCAATTCAAGACACCATCAACTTGTCTTGCATATACTCTGTCCACATAACCACATGGAACAAAGAACAGTTTGAGACAATACCATCACTTTCGGCACCATTAGCACTGCCATGCCAAGTGGCTCCAGCAGAAGACCAGCCTGTGGATGTGGCGGAGAAGTTCGAGAGTTTGGGGACGAAACGAGTGCAATAGCCAATGAGAGAGAGGAAAGATATCGAAGCCATGAAGAAATACAGAGGATAGGGGAAAGACTGATGAAGTGAAGTGAGGGCGATCGTCACTGCTTCTTAGCAGCTGAAGCTATCTGAAGAGGAGACTTGGTTGTGTTTAAAGCAGGAAGTGTGGAGACTATTTGTGGAGTTGCAGATGGCTTGCATGACTTCAACGTATCAGTTCAGAGGGAATGTAATCTGAAACTGAAAGACACCAATAAGTAGCATTCGCGCGGGTAAGGTTTAGTGTCAAGGATACGTGGTCGTTGGGTTGCTATTGTTGTGGACGACGATGGCGGACATCTGCTTGGTTTTAGTGTGTCCGAGTGGCGTCAGAGAGAGGACGAGAGGGGGTCAATTTGAGACTTCTTCTTAGAGCGCTGCTGCTAACAAGAAAGAATGCATTAGTGACGCGCAGCACCCGACGCCAGCTCCGCCGCCGGATCGTCTCACCGGAACCCTAAATGCAGCACCATCGCTGCCACCACGGTGACCGCTGCTTTCCGCGCCGTGCTCAGGGCAGTCCCCGTCTACGTGGCCTGCGCCGACCCTGGCATAGGCTTATTATATTTGGTCGATCCAAATCGGTTCGACCCCGCTTGCGCATCAAGAGTCGTGAGCCGGCCTGACTCATACCGCTCATTGGCATATAGGCTCGGTGGACGTCGCGCCTGACCTGTGACAACAGATCAATTACTTGACCCGAATCCGACCCAATCCCACCCATCCCAAGTCAATATTTCTTGATCGGACTCGACCAACGAACCACATCAAATAGATCGAGTCCGGGTTCGGATTGTTTGTCCCAAATACATCCAACCACGCCAACACATCGATCTCTCTTTTATGTAGGTAAATATCTCCAACATATCTGTGATGTTCCAGTGCAGTGTTCGGTACAACGTCAATTTCACTCTGGCTTACATCTGTCGCTGTGGTTCCTCTCAGGGATTATGTTGTAAGCACTTCAATGATACTGTAGTTTTGCTGTGGTGAAGGCATACCTGTGGATCATGGCATTTGTGGCTCCACTTCAGAGGACTCGAATACCCATTCTCGGCAGCCTAAGCCCATGCTGGTCCAACGAATGATCAATGCTGTTGCAGGTCGTACAGAGAGAGAGAGAGAGAGAGAGAGAGAAGGACCACCACTATTCCTCGAATGGAGAAATAATTGGAATAGTGAGGTGAAACCTCAAGGGAAAGAGACAAGAAGAAGAGCCTTGCTTCGGAGAAGCAGCCCTCTCCGCTGAGAAAGACCAGAGAGAGTACCCGAAAGCAAGGAAGGCCACGAACACCAGGAAGTGCGTGTCCCTGTAGCCGCGGGAACTGGTGAGCCGAGTGAGAGAACGCTTTGGTGGAGGGTGGGGTCACTACCGCATGCCTGCATGCATGCATGCGTGCCTGCATTCCCCATGTCTCCTCTCCTTCTCTCCTTGGTTTTCTTTCTTCTTCCTCCGTTTGATGGCTCTGCATCAATATCACTGATATCTCAGTTATCACCAAGTGGGTTGCCACCATAATAACATCAACATCATGCAAAAGCTTATTCACATATGTCAAGGTATGAATGGAGGTCAACATGAACTTTTTATCAGGCTTGAGAGCTCGGCCTCACCCAAGCGTAAGCAAGATCGATGATTCTTTGCGTGTAATATGGATATAAAGATCTCCTCTCTCCCGACAATTCCGACCACTCGTTTTTGTTCAATACGAGATGTTCACACGACCGTATCAGCTGCATTTGGCTCCTCGCTTGGACTTTGGCCAGCATAATGTTTGTGACTTTATTACGGTTCAACCATTCACAACCTGGAACTCCGCCGTACGTGTTGGCTCGTACGTGTGCGTGTGATATGTCGCGGGTCGTGTTTGTGTTTCCAACGCAATCTTAGGCTTTTAAGGTCCGTCCATGTGTGTCTTTTCATAGCCGAAGAGGACTAGTGGTTGCAATCCGAGCCCCTCGTAGACATGCATTTTTATAGATTTCATCGACTTGGTACCACCACCTTCTCTTTGCCTTTTTCTTTCTTTTCCTCCAGTTTCTTCCCAGCTGTAGCAACACTAACCTTCTTCTTGAATCTTCTCTCCTCCCCCTCTCTCTCTCTCTCGCTCGTCCTCTGTCTCTATCTAGCCATGGCTAACACTAACACAGTCTGCTCTATGTGTGGTGACATCGGCTTCGCTGACAAGCTCTTCCAATGCATCCGTTGCCACTCTCGCTTCCAGCACTCGTATGTATTCCGTCTCTCTCTACATCTCTCTCTCTCTCTCTAGATTTGCATCTCAGTGTCTGATTGCAGCTACTGTACCAACTACTACGATGAGGCCACGTCCGAGACCGTTGGGGTCTGTGATTGGTGCTTGAGCGAAGAGCGAAGTGGAGCTAAACGAGGGATCCACTCGAAGAAGCTGGCGAGGAAGGATTCTGCCGAAACCGGTAGTGGATACAAAGCTGAGCACAACAGCGACCGGGAGGAAAGTCAGAGCCGTGGCAAGAGCGGCGGCACCGGTGGTGCTTCTTCCAAGCCAACGGGCCGCAGGTACAAGTTACTCAAGGATGTCTTGTGTTGAGCTTCGTCCTGGTGGCTGTTAGTTTATGTGCATATGAGTCGTTAGATCTACCGTGAAGGTTTGTGTATGATATCACCCAGCCTGCTGTAACTTCTTGTCAATATATATATGCTCGTGCTAATGTGAAGGTTTCCTGTAAACGTTATCCAAGGCTGTAATCAGAAGCATAAAGTAATGTTCTGCAACTTCTTTAACCCTATAGTTTCTCTAATTTCTAAATGTTCTAGCTCTTCCTGATCATGGTTAATCCTATTCATCATTGATCTGCAAAACAATTAAACTACAGAAGCGATATGCATGGCCAGACAGTCAGTTATTGTACTGTTGCCTGGCAAACCATCTGCAATCTTTGGAAGACAGACATGGGTGGCTCCATTAAGGGCATATAAAGCTTGCGCAGTGGCAAGATGATGAGGAAAAGTGGAGCATGGCGCTGCTGTTCTCGGTGGACATACATGTTGCAGTTTAAATGACGGGCAAAAGGTTATACCACATGGGAACAAGTAATGCAGTACTGGCAGTGTCCCTAAGTGTTGACCCTACGATAGAAGGCAGGTGTGGTCTTCTATGTGTCATGTAGCAGAAAGCCTTGGATCCTACATGGGGTTCTAACAACTCGTGATACCAGATGGTGTCATTCGATGTTAGTGGATAAGGGTTGCTCTACTGCTTCACTTCTTTAGAAGCAGGTTAAATACATGGATCTCATGGCCACGCAACTCAACTTATGGCCATCGCTTCGTGGTACGTATACACTGACTCACTTTCCACTTCCTCATGCCGATGCATTATGCCAATTTCTTTACAAGTGCTGCATCCAACTCTCTTCCTGCTATATACTTACTTCGCTTCAAGCCAATAGACCATATAAACAATGAGATCTTCCATTTCCATCTACGTTTACGTCTTTTGTCGAATCCAGCAAAGGAAGAAGACCAGTGAGGGATACTGAGAACATGGGAGCATGCATGCAGAGATGATTGCAATGAAGAGAAGCGAAGGGAAGGGAAGGGAAGGGAAGGGGTGGGGGAGGTGCCGGGAGGGGGACGGGGGGAAGTAAGTGGGGAATACGTGGACTGGGTGCTCATTCACTTCGTCCTGTCTTGTAGGACATTACGTGCTTGCATGCTTGCTGCAGAAACCCCAGTGGATGGGCAGGTGGAACCATATCTAGTACACCTTCTGCATCTCCATCTTTATAAAGTGGCTCTGCTACAAAAGCCAGCCCCTCGATTTCCTGATGCTTTATCTACTTCTCCACCAAAGCTTTGTCAAAGTTGCTGCAATGATGCTCCTATTATTGCAGCAACTGGAGACAGTGGAATAAAGCATTTCTTCTCTCCGGAGTTGTGATGTCGGGAGACCTTTAATTAATGTGCATGATGCCAAAGCAGCTCAACACAGCGGGCTGGACTAGGTAATGTTGAAGCCTTATTCTACACGTCAAAAACATAAAAAAAACCAAGTAAAGCACAGGTCATCGTTGTGATCAAACTTTTAGAAAGATGAACCTTAAACGTGGAGAGAACCCACAATGAATAAACTAAGGTTGGGGTTTCACCAGAAATCACTAGTTAATTCAGGAAGATGGCACTTACTTTCACACATGATAGAGATGATAATGGATTGATTTCACTGGAGTCATGTAAGGACTCGAGTTTAGATACCTTGAGTCATGTCAGCTCTACCACGGTGAAGTTTGCCTATCCCACCCATGTTACCTTATCATGTTGATGGGTAGTAAAAGTTCTTGAGCTCGGGCTCGTAATTAGAGCCTGAATTGTACGGATTACGTAGGCCAGGCCTGGGTCCACCCATAACAAGGTCTGCCCATTGGCCCGTTTCCCCCGCCTCCCACTAGCTTTACATCGTGAATGATACGGTGAAACTGACACGTGCTGGCCCCACACTAAAAGGCCACGTGTGCGATCGGTCAACCGCACTTGGTTTTTTTTTTTTTCCTTTTGTGTGTCCGCCATCAGTGGCTATATTAATAAACTGTGGCGATGCTATTTTCTATTGGTCATTGTCAATGATAACGTGATTGGAAATTGGTCAGTAAATGAAGTTAGTTGAAACTCGGGGAAAAATCGACCCAATCGAATCACTGTTAAAAACCTCAAGTTTTCAGGGGTTATGTGAGCTCTCCTAAAGCTTGATTCGTTGGGGTTCACATACGCATGGACACGGATGCCACCCCCTGAAACGTTTTTGGGGTGATTCAGTCTCACCTAACTACTAAAGTCGCGATTTAAATCACAACGTTTTTGCTGGGTTGGTGCACTCTAATTTATTTCGCGAGGCGGTTATTAAGTTCAGGTGAGATTCCCCCATTCATACAGCGGAGTTGACTATGGAACATAATAATTATCTAGGGTATTATAAATAAACATGTGATTTAAATCGCGACTTTAGTAGTTAGGTGAGACCCGCACTTGAAAGCCAATAGATTCACGAGAATTTTAAGCTATTCATCGTGGAGGAACGATGAAGCTATGCTTCTTCTTCGTCGTCGCCTTCTCTAGCCTTATTGTCTTGGCACCTACTTCCGCTGGCAACTGCTGCCACATGTGAACCATTGGACCGAGAGCTCATATCCCTCGCCCTCCGCTCTGTCTCGGGGTTCCAACTCCTCGATCCCGCAGCCCACGGCCCCGACTGCTCCATTAGGCTCCTCTCGCGCAACCTCAGCGGCGCCGTCTTGTAGATGCACCTGCGCAATGTTTCCGCCCTCTGCATCCTCGACCTCTCCAGCAACGCTCTTCGAGGCTCCATTCCCAATGGCTTCTGATACGCCCCCGCCCTCTTCCAAGTCAACCTCGTCGATAACATCCTCGGTGGCGACCTTTGGTCGGACACCACTGGACCTCATATGCCGGTGCTCAAGTTGCTCAGTCTCTTCGGAAACCAGTTCACCATAGCGACAGGCCTCGCTGCGCTTCCGTGCTGGGAGATCCTCGACCTAGCGTAACATCCTCAATTTTATCTCGCTCAAAACAGATGTTGAGAATTAATTCATGATAATTACATTGGTAGTTAACATATTTAGGAGTAGTGGTTCATGTTTAGGAGTTGTGGAGGTAGTTTAAGAGTTGTGGAGGTAGTTTAGGAGTTAGTGGGTGAGATAGTGAGATGAAGAAAGTGGTGTGAGGTAGTTAGTTACTATTATGTCCTATAAATAGGACCTTAGTTCATGAAGCAAGAGAGTCCAGAAAGTGTGTGCATTTGGAGATTATCTTGTAAGTATTCTATTATTTCTTGTTTAATACTGTATCATTTTTTTGATTGAAAGCGTTTTAATTATTCGCATTGTAGTATTCTGTTTTTTATCATTTTCTTACTCCTTCCCTAACATTTGTGATATTAGAGCCTTGTTTCAATCTGAACTCGATATTATAACTTTTAATGACAATTCTATATCTCAACTCCTTATTTCCATCTTCTCGGGCAAATATTATGAATTTTGGAGTATCAAGATGAATACTTTATTCAAGTCTCAAGACCATTGAGACTTGATAGAGAATGAATATGCAGATCTAGATAAAGAAATCAGGCTGAGAGAGAATAGAAAGAAGGACTCAAAGACATTGTTCTTCATTCAACAAGCTGTACATGAGACAATATTATCAAGAATTGTAGCAGCGACAATCTTAAGACAAGCTTGGTTGATATTTCAAAATAAATTTTAAGGCTCATCGATAGTGATTACGGTAAAACTTCAAACCCTTTGTTGTGAGTTTGAAATTTTATTTATGAAAAGCAATGAATCGGTGTAAGATTTTCTTTCTCGAGTGACTGAAATTATTAGCCAAATGAAATCCTATGGTGAATATTTTCATGATTAAATAATTATTACAAAAGTTTTGAGAAGTTTAAATCTGAAATTTGATCATGTTGTTATCGTAATTCAAGAGTCAAAGGACTTGTCTACTTATTCATTTGATGAACTAATGAGTTCCTTGCAAACACATGAAGCAAGGTTGAACAGGTCACTTAAAAAAAATAAAAAAAATATTTCAGGTTAAGGGAGAGTATTTTACTTTAAAAAAAGATAAAAAATTAATAGGAAAAGGATGTGGCAGTGGAGGATTTTATGCTAGAGGAAATGAAAGAGGAAGATGACACTTTAATAGGCATGATGAAAGGCAATCAAACTATGATCAGAAAAAACTATAAGAGTGTAATTCAATATCACTATTTTAAGAAGTTGGTCATATGAAGGCAGATTGCTGGAAAAGAGAAAAGCAACCAAGCAAGCTATGTGGAAGAAAATAAAGACAATAGTAAGTTGTTTATGACTTATTTATAAGTTAATGATATCTCAAATGATATTTGATTCTTGGATAGTTGATGTTCTAATCATATGTCAGGGATAATATCAATATTTACAGATATTGATAAAACTCACAAGTTGAAAGTTAAACTTGGAGATAGCAATCAAATCCAAGTGGACGGAAAAGGAACAAATAAGGTAAAGATAAATCAAGGGAAGGTAAAACACATTGATAATATTTTCTATATTCCTAGTTTATCATATAACTTGTTGAGTGTTGGACAATTGATAGATATTGGATATTTAGTTATATTTGATGATAGTTTATGCACTATTAAAGATAAGAAATCTGGTTTGATTATAACAAATATTTACATGACGCAAAATAAGATATTTCCAATTGATGTTTCAAATATTGAGAAACATGCTTTTGTTGCAAATCAAAAGAATGAGACAAATTTATAATATCTAAGATATGGACACCTTAACATTAAGGGTTTAAGATTATTAAATAAAAAAGAAATGATTTATGGATTGCCTAAAATTATTACACTTGATGTATATGAAGGATATATTTATGTCAAACAAAGTAAGAAACTATTTTCTATTAGAAAAACATAGAGAGTATCTAATTATCTTGAATTAATTCATGCTGACTTATATAGACCTATGAATACAAAATTATTTAGGAAAATTTAATATTTTCTATTATTTACTGATGATCATAGCCGCATGAGTTGGGTATATTTTCTGGAATTGAAATCTAAAATATTTGATAACTTTCAAAAATTTAAGGCACTTGTATAAAGGTAAAGTAGTAGATGCATAAAGACACTTTGGATAGATAGAGGTGGCGAATTTTTATTTAATGAGTTTAATTCCTTTTATAAAGAAAATGGTATTTGTAGGGAATTGACAACACCATATATACCAGAACAAAACAGTGTAGTTGAACGTAAGAATCGAATTGTCGTTAAAATGACAATAAGTTTGCTTAAAGGAAAACATCTTTCAAATCAGTTTTAGGCAAAAGCAGTTGCAATAGTAGTTTATTTATTGAATATTTCACCAACAAAGGATGTTATGGATTGAACTCCTTTTGAAGCTTGGTATGGTATAAAACCAAATATAAGCCATCTAAGAATTTTTGGTTGTATTGCTTATGCTTTAGTAAATTCACAAAATCATCTTAAGCTTGATAAAAAAATATAAAAAATATATTTTAATTGGATATTCCTTATAATCCAAAGCATATCGATTATATAATCATGTAAGTCGTAAAGTTGTTATTAACCGAAATGTTATGTTTCATGAAAGGGCAAGTTAGAATTGGGAGATCAATGAAGGTGAAATACAAATTCATATTCCAACAAAATTAGTCACTCCATCAAATCAAGTGACAGATCCTGCTCCAACAAGTTCAATGTTAATCTCACCTAGTAGCAGTTCAAATTCAGTAAATGATTCATCAGATAAAACCTCTCTAGGAAGGTTTAGATCACTAATGGAAATTTATGATCCAACATTTGCTTTATCTATTTTAGATCTTATAAATTTTGAAAAAGCAGTTGAAAAAGAAGAATACCGAAAAGCAATGAAGGAGAAAATCAAGTCAATTGAGAAGAATGAAATCTGGAAGCTAATGGATCTATCGAAATAAAAAGAAGCAACTGGAATATTTTGTGACAACAAAGCCACAATTGCAATGACGAAGAATCAAATATTTCATAGAAGAATGACACATATCGAGATATATTATCACCTGAGATCTTGTAGCAAATGGAGCTATAATAATAAAATCCTGTGGCACGGATGAACAAGTTGCAGATATTCTCACAAAGTCACTTCCAGTTCAAAAGCATATGTACTTTATATCTCAAATCGGTGTATGTAACTATGAATCAAGGGAGAGTGTTGAGAATTGATTTATGGTAGTTACATAGATAGTTAATATGCTTAGGAGTAGTGGCTCATGTTTAGGAGTTGTAGAGGTTGTTTAGGAGTTAATGGGGGTAGTTATTAATCATTGGTGAGATAGTGAGATAGTAGGATGAAGAAAGTTATGTGAGTCAGTTACTATTATGCCCTATAAATAGGACCTTAGTCCATGAAGCAAGGAAGTGAAAAAAATGTATGCATTTAGAGATTATCTTGTAAGTGTTCTATTACCTCCTGTTTAATACTACGTTGTTTTCTTGATTTAAAGCATTTTTGTTATTCGTATCGTAGTATTCTATTTTTTGTCATTTCCTTGCTTCTCCTTTCCCAATAGGAGAAGCTCCAAATGCTACGGTAATTGGACTTATCGCATAACCCTATGAGAGAGGTGTTACATGATGTCCTTTCCACCTTTAGCCACCAAGCTCGGCTATTTCAAATTAACGTCGCCAAGTGCGAGGTGCTAAAGATTATATATATATATATATATATATATATATATATATATATATATATTATTTTTATAGTAAATTTGATTGTCTGTTTATTCGATAATTTTTTATTTATATTGGAGAAGTTTTTTTATTTAATTCTTGATATTTTATATGATTGTAATTTTTGTTTAGTTTTTTTACTATGTATTATCGTCTACTAATATTTGCTCGTATACGATTTTTTTTTTTATGCCATCAACTAGTACGAGAGTTAGGCTTTGGTGATATTTAATTTTTGTGTCCAAACATGAAGGTCGATAGTGTTTGCTACATAGTTAGTTTGAACTAAAATAATTTAATGATTAAAAAACTAAGAATAGAAAATCTTTTATATTGTAAGGATTTATATAGACCCTTATAGGGGAATAGTACAAAGCCCCAACCATGATAGATGATAAGTAAAAGAAGTTCGACCGAAAAAAATCGAGTTTATTCAATAATGGATTAATGACAATGTCTTTCACCATATTTTCATAGAAAGTCCTGCACACTCTCTTTGAAAAAATTTGGAAGGTCTCTATAGGAGAAAAACGATTGACAATAAGATTTTCTTGATTAGAAAACTTATAAACCTAAAATATAAAGAGGGCACTTCTATTTTTGAGCATTTGAATGAAATGAAGAGTATCACTAGCCAGTTATCCTATATGAAAATATCTCTTTATGATGAGTTACAGATGTTGTTACTTCTTAGTTAATTGCCAGAAAGTTGAAAGACAATGATAGTTTCTCTCAACAATTTTGTGCCAGATGATGCTGTTGCCATGAGCCAAGTAAAAAATAATTTATTGAATGAGGAGTTGAGGAGAAAAAATTTAACAATATCTCAGATTTATCCACAAGCACTTGTCTAAGAGAACAAAGAAATGTTTAAGTCCAAAGTAGAAGCGATTCACGCATGACTATAAGTAAGTCAAGATCAAGAAAAAATATTATTTGCTACAATTATAGTGAGAAAGAATATTATAAGAATCAATACAAGTAACTTAAGAAGTGAAAGAAAAAGAAAAAACAAGTGGAGCCTACAAAGTAAAAAAAAAAAAAAAACCATAACTATAGTGTAGGGTGGTGACTATTTGATTTTGTCTACTTTTGATGATATTTTTTCTTATATGTATTAGGATCTTTAGTGAGTGATTGATACATATGCTTTTTACCATGCTACACCACGGAGGGAGTTCTTTGCTACCTATAGGTCTGAAAATTTTGGTATTATCAAGATGGGTAGTTATGGGATGATAAACATTATCGATATAGGTGATATCCACATAAAGACTAACCTTGGCTATAAGTTAGTGCTTAAGGATATGAGACATGTGGTTAACTTGAGGCTGAATTTAGTTTTAGTTGGAAGGTTAGATGATGAAGACTATGATAGTAGATTCCACAGAGTGCAATAAAAGCTCAGTAAGGGTTCTCTTGTTTTAGCTAGTGGAAAGACATCTCACACTTTGTATATGTTACAGGCTAAAGCTTGTGGTGAGTAATTGAATACTACAAAGAAGAACTTTAGAATGGAGTTATGACATAGGCAACTAGGACACATGAGCGAGAAGAGGTTATAAGTTCTTTCTAAGAGAAGTCTTATTAGACCTCAGAGGTACACTTTTAACTCTCGTATTGATTATTCGGCTAGCAAACAATATATACTTTCCTTTGTTAGTCCTACTTTATCTACAAAAAATGTATGCCTTGGATCGTATCTATACAGATATATGTGGTCCTTTGAGAACAAAAACTCTTAATAGATCTACTAATATTTTTGTATTAGTGATATATTTTATTTTATCACTTTTATAGATGACTTTTTTAGAAAAGTTTGAGCCTATATTATGAAGAACAAAGATCAGGATATTAATGTTTTCAAAGAGTTTTATGCTAGAGTTGAAAGGGAGACAAAAAGACAATTAAAATATATAAGATTAGATAATTATGATGAGTAAGTAGAATTATTTAATAATTATTACAAGTCATATGACATCCATCATGAGATGATAGTTCTTGATATGCCTCAGAATAATGCAGTTGTAGAGAGAATGAATCACACCATTATGAAAAAGATTAGTTATATGCTTTTACATGGTAACCAAAAAAGTTTTGGGATAAGGCTTTGAGGACTGTAGTAAATGTGATCAACTTATCACTCTGAACAATTCTAGATAGTGATGTTGTAGAGCATATATGGTCAGAGAAAGATGTCTTCTACAAACACTTGAGAGTGTTTGGTTATCGTGCATTTGCATATATTCAAAATATTGAAAGGTCTAAGCTGGATGGTAAGATAAAAGAATGTATGTTTTTTGGCTACTCATATGATTAGTTTAGTTATAGGTTTTGAAATCCAAAAGAGCAAAAGGTTTTTAGAAGCAAAAATATGGTTTTTTTTAAGGATCAAACCCTTGAGAATTTAAAGAATAAGATACCAGCCAAGATTTCTACAGAAGAATTAACGGACTATGAACTAGTTACTCCTCTAGGATATCAGGATGATGGGGGAGATGTGCAGGAAGATGGTGTAGAGGTTGATGTTGATCTACCTATACCTATAGGACATGTTAAGCAAGAAGAAGATGTCAAGCAATTTTCCATAGAACCTCAGTTAAAAAGATCTTCTAGACTACATGAACCTTCTAAAAAATACTTTATAGATGAGTATGTGATACTTATTGATGTAGGTGAATCAAAGAGATATCATGATGTAATTAAAAGTGAGCAAAACAAAAAAGTGGTTAGTTGCTATGCACGAAGAGATTGATACTCTACAGAAGAACTATACATATGATTTAGTGCAATTACCAAAGAGAAGGAAGGCCTTAAGAATAAATGGTATTTTAGGTTGAAGTCCCAAGAACAATGTTCTCAACCAAAGTACAAAACTAGATTAGTTGTGAAAGACTTTGGTCAAAAGAAAAATATTGACTTTAAATATATTTTTTCTCTTATTGTTAAAATATCTTCTATTCATGGTGCTCTTGGTATTGCTGCTAGCCTGGACTTGAAGGTTGAGTAGTTGTATGTAAAGACAACTTTCCTTCATGGTGATTTGGAGGAAGAAATTTATATGGAGCAACTAGAAGGCATCAAAGTAAAGGTAACAAAAAAATTTGTCTATAAATTGAGAAAGATCTTGTATGGCCTGAAACAAGCTCCAAGATAGTGGTACAAAAAGTTTGATTTATTTATAATTAAAAATTGATATAAAAGAATCATCCATTATGTGTATATCAAAGGTTTGGTGAGGATTTTATTATGCTCTTACTATATATTGATGATATACTTATTATTGAGAAAAATATGTCTAAAATTGACAAGTTGAAGAAGAAACTGAGTGACTCATTTGTAATGAAAGACATGGGGCAAACAAAATAAATACTAAGCATATACATTTCTCATGATAGAAAAAATAAAAATATTTGGTTGTCATAGGAGAAATACATTAAGAAGGTGTTAGATATGTTCAGTTTGAGCAATACAAAGCCACATGGTTCTCCTCTTTCAGGTCACTTCAAGTTATGCTCAGAGTAGAGTCTATCAAATGATGAGGAGAAGAGGAAAATGTAAATAATTCCTTATGCTTAGGTAGTCGAAAGTTTGTTGTATGCGATGGTATGTATGATGCTAGACATCGCATATATAATGGGTGTTGCTAGCATATTTCTTATATATCTAGGCAAAGAGCAATGGGCAGTAGTGAAGTGGAACTTTAGATATCTCAAAAACAGCTCCAAAGTTCATTTAAACTTTGGAGGTGGACCACCTATGTTGACAGGTTACACAGATGTATATTTGGTAAGAGATATTGAAATAAAAAAGTCCACATCAAGTTTTGTACCCACTTTTGTAGGAGGAGTTATGTCATGGCAATCTAGATTGTAAAGGTGTATTGCTCTCTCCACCATAGAAGTAGAATATATTACTGCTACAGTAGTTTAAAAAGAAATATTATGGATAAAAAAATTCTTACAAGAATTTGGGTTGAAACTAAAACATTATATGATGCATTGTGACAACCAGAGTGGTATCTATTTGTATAAAAATCTAACTTCTCATTCCAAGTCAAAGCATATAGATGTTAGCTATCACTGGATTAGAAAAGTATTTGAAGAAGTAGTTGGAACTTCAAAAAATTCATACAAATGATAATGGGCAGACATGTTGACAAAGACCTTATCGAAAGAAAGATAGGAGATATGTCGACTATTAGTAGGCATGACTTCACATTGAGGACTCATAGAATTGCTAGTTACAAGTGCTCTACAAGCTAATCATGTGAGGACATGTGTGATATACTATACATTCATTTTTGTTATTATTATGATATTTTTTTACTTTATAGTATATGATTTATATATTATGATATCCTAGATCTACGCAATGGGAATTAGATCGTGATAATAAGGTCAATTTTCTTCTAAACATAGATCATAAATAATCTTAGTCATATGTTACTCGAGATGGACATCGAGATAACCAGATAGATTGATATGCTATATGCTTGTACATATAATGGAGGCAGTCAGTCTTATAGCTGATTGTGTGGGACACTAGGGATATAGTGCAAGTGCTCATAAGAGAATGAGTTCACTGATTGATTAACTTATAAAATATTAAATAATTAATGATACCTTACTGTCAAACAATGATTCTATAGTCCCAATTGTGTATATGGTCCTTAAACTTGAGACACCAAAAAATGTCTTATTTGAGTACTCCATATTTTGATATCAGACTTATGAGTTTGAAAGTTTCAAATCTAGTATAATTGGTCATTAAGAATTGTTAGGATCGTGTCAGCACTAAGTGATGGTTTTGGGGGCGGCTAAATTAGTGCTTCTGAAATATTATATTAATTAAAAAATCTTTCGAACAAACTTGTCATGAAAATACTTTAGATTTGGAATGTGAGTAAGAATGCTAAGCTACTAAATCAGTAAGTAATAAGAATGTAAAGCACAAAAGAAAAGAGCACACCGGATTTATAGTGGTTTGATTGTCGTGACCTACATCCACTCTTAATTCCTACTCGATTGAGGCCACCAACATTCACTAACAATCTTATTTCAATGGGTGAAGATCAACTACCCTTTTACAGTCCTTTCTCATTTTCATATATTTAGGAGAGAACCTTTACAAGTCACACACATCCCTTAGAATTAACTTTAAACTTTTAAGAGGAGGGGAACTCTCAAGAGATTACAACAACGTTTACACAGTTAGAATCACAACTTTTGATCTTAGTGTTTAAGGATGAGTGGGGTATTTATAGGTCCCAAATGGTTTCAAAAGTTGGAAGCAAAATTTAAAATTTTAAGATTTCCAAGGTGTTGGTGGTACCACCGTCATTAATGGATGATACCATCGTCATTAATGGGTGGTACTATCATCATCTAATAATCTCGAAGACTGGGCTCTAGCGTTAGTATCGCTAGCTAGGTGGTACCACCACCTGAAATAATATAGGAGAGTGTGTCTAGGTGGTATCATTGCCAAGTCTGGGCGGTACCACCGCCTGACATAGTCTCGAAGACAGTATCTTCTAGGCGGTACCACCGCTTGGTTTGGGCGGTGCCACCGCTATACCTGACTTCAGGTAATTGAAATAAGCTTTCTAATAGGCCCAAATCAACCCCAATTAAGGTCCAATGGGCCATTAATTGAGTTAGCATGGTTACACCTAAAACTAACTCAATTAAGACCTAAACTACGATAATCATGACATAAATAATTACCAAGCGTAAATCTTATATTTTTCGGCATGCCATTGGTTCACCTGAACTCTTTGTGCATCATGCTCTCCTTTGGCGTATTATTCAATCCATCAACATGTCGACTCCCGCAACATCCAATCTTTGATGCAATATTCAATTCTTCCATCTAGATGCCCGATCTCTGACTCCAATTAAATGTCTAATTTTCCTACTTCAATCGTTTTGTCTTTTCATGATCGAAGATAGTCCTGCATCCAATCTTATCTTTTCATGATTGAAGATAGTCATACTATGTCATCTTCACGTACTCGAATTTGATGATATCTGGATCAGAGGTCTAGCTTCGTGAAGACCCATGCTCTCCGTAACTTATCAAGTAATTCATCCACCACTGGAATATGGTATTTGTCTTTGACTATTATGGTGTTGAGAGCTTGGTAATCAACGCACATTCGCCACATTCTATTTCATCTTTTTGGAGGTGAGGATAAAGATATGGTCGAGTGTTTGCTGGTGGTTTGCCCAGAAGAATCGAAATTTGATGATCATGCCATCGGGTAGGAGGTAGGTTGCGCGGTTCAACGAAGACCTATGAAAATTTGATAAGCAATTGGAGAAGGTTTAGGTCTTCAATTTTTGTTGGCTCCCCCATAGATTGCTACTAGAGTTGCATCAGGAAGCATCTATTCACTTTGTGTTCTCCATTTGTTGTGTACAAACTGTTGTTACGTCACTCCCATGTTTCCTATATAGGATCACCTATTTCGCTTTGTTGTAAAATTTTATAATTAATTTTGATAAATTTCAGAAAATATCACCTAATGTAGTTAGCCATTCGATGCCAAGCATGACCTCATAATCATTGAGTAAGAGGAGGAAGAAATCAACAATTATCTCTTAGTCTTGCAGCAATAATTTCATCTGCGGGTATCTTCGATCACACTTCAAAATTCGACCCTCTGTCACAGACAAAAATATAAATAAGGTGTTCAATATAATGCTCATGCTTGTCTGTGTCTTTCAATTTTTGTACATACTTTATACAGCAAGTAACAGGCTTATAGTAGGCTTAACAACCCTCGTTTAGTTAGTTTTCATGGTTGGTTTCAGCTTATAAATGAGAGTTGTGTCATGTGGATACTTATGGGGACTTCGGTCTATAATGAACTTTGAACCTTTGTGTGCAACCATTTAGAGCTTATAAAGTCTAGGATTATAATTTGCATTGGCTATATAAAATGTTTACTAAAGTGGTTGCTTGTGGATCCAGTGGAAAATATTTTCTCTAGCCCATTTTATCTTTTGTAGGTCCTAAGGGACCATAAGAGGTTTCAAGGTGGCTAATCTTTATGGACAGACATGCAAGGGTGCCACACGACTTAGGCAAAATAAGCTAAGTTCATGGCAGACGATATCAGAGCGGCACAAGCACATGGAGAAACACTTGCCATGCAAATGTAGGAGACCTAGTTGGGTTGCATGGAGGGCAGCCAATACATGCTATCATTTGGGAGAAGCAAACATGGAGATATATGGAAAGGAGTTACTCAGAGGAGCTGGCATCATTAATTGGTATTCAGAGGAATAACCAACCCTTTACAAGAGAGGTACCATGAGGACAAGCAAGCTAGAAAGGATGCGTAGTGCATAAAGGTTAGGATGGTTGAGTTCGAGCTATGGCTCAATGTTGGCAACCAAACTTAATGGTACTCAAGGCAAGCGGGGCGCTTGGTAAGAGATGAGACCATGTAAAGTGGGACTTGTTACGCAACGACTGAAAGAGTTATACAATGCTCACAGAGGTGAGGGGAATTGCCAACTCAAAGAATTTGAAGGGATTTTATGTGGACGATAGAGTGTTTGTGGCCATCCCCAAGGTGACAGGAACCCGGCGCCAAGGAGCATTAAAACTTTCTTTTTGGCATGGAAAGGATACGTCCATAGGAGATTAAAGTGTCCAACAAGTTTAGCATATTGCTAGACCTTTAAGGGTGCAGTGGGGGCTGTATTGGCAAAGAGTCGTAATCTAGCAAGTACATTTGTGGGGGCAGAATCATGCATAGATTATTTAGTAAAACATAGTAGTCGAAAGGGATGGTGATCTCCAAAACTTCTAGAGAGAAAAATACAAAGAGGAAAGTTGCTCCAATAGGACAAATATCTAGGAGAAATAGGTCATGGTCCTCTAGAGGGAGAATCATGTGCAGCAGACACATATTGAGTAAGAGTACCACAAGACAATATCTTTACAAAGCTCAATGGACCGAGCGAGCAATGAGGAGTTGTTGCATGATCTCAAATAAGGTAATGCATTAGTAGACACATTGCGAGCTCAAGTGGGGGAGCGACCATGATAACATCATACGTAGGCACACTTAGAGTCGGTGTGGAAATTGGACTCAATAGAGGGCTGACCTATGGAATGGTGGGCATAAGGATGACCGTCAACTCAATGTAAATCGAGAGATGGAGTAACTTGGGTGGAACTTAGTGAAGTATCTAAGTCATATGAAGGGAGTCGATTTAGAAGATAGAACATGGAACGAAGGCACAAAGCTTTTCTTGGACAGAGGTCAAGGACATGAACACTTATAGAGGCAAGAGTAAGCTCATGTCGTTCCATGGGTTCTCCATTTTGATGGGATGGACTCATCTTGCATGGTGCTAAAGATGAAGGAAACTTCGAGGTACTCTTAAAGAATATACCACAGAACTATCATTCGGGTTGTCATGAAGAAAGCGATGCATAGTGGAGATTGTGCTGGTGGGGGATAGAGGCCCAAGATTCAGACAATGGTGCACTAATTTTAGCGAAGTTGGGGGACTTCGAGAGTTACTAGGCGATGAAACTATCCTAGAGTGATGCTTTGCTCGGGTGCGACCCGAGAATGGTTGGGCAAAGGTGAATTACCAAAGGAGCGAACATAATCGGAGGTGGCGGAGGCTCTGCGATATGCTGACAGAGGCCACACATGGAGAGATCATAGTCTGAGTTCATCACACAATAATATAAATATAATGGAGATATTACCAGGAGGCGACATGGTATAGCAGATTATGGTAGAATAGTTCGAGGCAATACAACACACGCGGAAAATATCCCATGAGGGATGTGATCTTGCAGAGGTATGATTAGGAGCTCCATGTCAGTGAACAATACAACGATAAGAAGGGCTATGGATTCAAGGAGTGAATGCCATGGTACCATAGTGGTGGGTCTTCCGGGTGTGTACATCGAATCTTGCATTGGATGAAAGCCTTGGTCATCAGTATATGGGGTCTATGTACTACCAAGGGAGAATTTTGAGTGCAAGTACCAGTAAGTCCCATGAGGGGACTTGATCACACAAAGGTATGATCAAAGTAATTAAAGAGTTAGACTACTTTAGTGCTTATATTCACTTAAGGGAGCCCGACAAGTCAAAGCACAAGGCCGAGTAAGCGAATGTTACTGCCAAGGAAGCTAAGGAGAACAGAATCGACATGAACCCTACAATAGGACGGTGGAGGCCATACATGGGAGTTACATTCTGTCTTTCCATCGACTAAGGGAAATTGCTTAGAGAACACAGGGGTGTTGAAGCAGGTGGTTGATGGGGGGCGAGGAAGCGACGATGAGTCTAGAGGGGCTCAGCTACCCAAAAACAAAGCATCAATCAGAAAGGATGTAGACTCGAAGGAGTGCCACAGTGCCGTAGAGGTGGATCTACCGATCGCAAAGAAAGGGACGTAGATACAAGGCAATGGATAGTAGGACCATGGGATTGGTAGCACCATGGCACTGCAAAGGTGGGACTTCCGTAAAGTCATGGATCCCTTACTCTCATGAAGGGAGAGCATTAGTCATTAAAGGGGTTGAGGAGGTGGAAAATGCAAAGATAATCTCTAAGTACCAGGATAAGGTAGAAAGGCAAAGACCAAAGAACTTCATAAGATCAGTGTCAACGGGCTTCTCATCAAGATAGCCGAAAGTGGAGGATTTTGGGTTAATACAGGAGTGCTCGACCAAGGAATGAAGTAGGTAGTATGTGGTGCTATACCTTTTCTACTCAAAAAAATAGGCGACAAAGATGATAGAGAAGAGGTACAACCCCAAGCGACCAAAACTATTGAAGACTTGCTCTAAGTTGGGGTGAAATTTTACTCTTTTCAGGCAAAACTTCTTGCATTCTAGAAGTTCGATAGCAGTGAGAAGGTGAATCATAGTAGCTAACTCAATGTAAGGAGTGCAAACACTTTGAGTGCTTCGGAAGTGGGAGCAAAGAGCGAGAGAAGATTAGTAACCAGCTCGATGCATGAAGTATAACCTCAAGGAGGCAGGTAAAGTCAAGTAACTTTGCCTTAACTCCTAAGAGAATGGATAATACCGAGTACCCCATTTCTCTTTATGTCTTGTAGAGAAGCTCTATACAAGTTTAAAAGACCATTCAAAGAAATCTAATAGAAGGCGAGTTATCAAAACCTCACCATTGGTGATCAGTGCTACTGAGAGTTGATTGTCCGCTTCTTTTCCCAACAGAATGTCAATAAAAAATAGAAGTGATGTGAACCTACTTGAAAGTGACAACTAAGTTGAAGAAGAATTGATGGGTAAATTTTGTGAAGGAGGCACCTCAAAAATTTCAAAGTCTGCAAGGTGATACTCGTTAAAGCTCTAACAAGTATCCACCCAGTTTAAGTGGCATGAGATGTTTGAGATACTGATGTAAAATAATGAAGGTCATTTTCTTTATCAAAAGGATCCGCAAGATCAACAAGAATCAGCACAACTCAGCTGACACCACACCAGAGTCAGTCATTGGTGAGTTGAAGTAGCATGGCAGATCATAGTTTGACTACTCAACAACAGTGACAAAGGGCAACTAGGAGCCAAGAGGTATGTTGTAGTCAGAGCAGAAGATTGAAGATTCAGTAGTAGGCAAGGAAATGCAGTGTCTGCAATGGCTTCAATGAGGATGTTGAAGGAATAAGTGGGGGATAATGTCATGGACAAAAATATAAATAAGGTATTTGATGTAATGCTTATACTTATCCATTTCTTTCGATTTTTATATATACTTTGTACAACAAGTAGCGGGCTTGCAGTAGGCTTGACAGCCCTCATTTGGTTAGCTTTAATTATCGATTTTAGCTTATAAATGAGAGTCATTTCATGTGGATACTTGTGGAGACTTCGGTCTGTAATGGACCTTGATCTTTTGTGTGTAACCATTGAGAGCTTGTAAAGTCCAGGGTTATAATTTGCATTAGCTATATAAAATATTTGCTAAAGTGGTTGCTTGTGGATCCCATGAGAAATAGTTTCTCTAACTCGTTTTCTCTTTTGTAGGTCCTAAGGGACCCTAGGAGGTTTTGGGGTGATTGAATTTTACAGACGGACACTCAAGGGTGCCACACGACTTAGGCAAAACCAGCTAAGTTTATGATACCTTGATGATCTTGACATCAAACCTACTGCAATCCTCAATATGTAGAGCCATATGAGCAACAACCTTATTGTTCATGAAGTTATTAGTACTCTTAGTATCGATGAGGATGGTGATTGATTATTGTTTAAGTAGTCCTCCTACTTTCATCATTTACGGGTTTGCGTAGCCAACAAGTGTATGCATAATACAATCGGCCGACTGCTGTTCTTCCTCCGTGGCCTTCTCCTCATGCTCCTGGACCTCCTTTGAATCTTTAATGGGTTCAATCACAAGAAGTTGTCTCTTTTTGTAGCGATGATCATGACTCCACGGTTTGTCACAATGCCAATAAATTCCCTTCGTCAATCTATCACAAAGTTATTCTCTTATCAATTTCTTTAGCAGCAAGGGACGATTGGGAGTAGAGGGTGTTGAAGGTTTATATGTTGTTGGTCTAGGAGTGGTCCTCATCCTTCGGGCATCTTGGTTGAGTCGGTCCTCTTAGATTCAAGTGAAGGAGATTGCAGCCATCAAGGTAGAGGGCTCCTGCGCTTTTACTTCTCCTCTTTTTTTTTTTCAACTTGAGTCCTTTGATGAATGTCCCTAATATTTGTTTGTTAGAGCAATTATGTGAGAGGTTAGATAATCTCTCAAACCTGGTCTAGTATTCTTGGATCGTAGAGGTTTGTTGGATCTTCGCAAGTTGTTCATCAATGTTCTCGTACTCGGTTGGTCCAAAGTAGATCAGTAGCCCGCTCTTGAATTGTTTCCACATTGGGACTCATTAGGTGTATTCAAGCCAATTGTACCACTAAATTACATCTCTTTCAAGGTGGATGACAGTGATGTTCACTATGGAAGCCTTCGATGTTCGGTGATAGCAAAAGTAGTGTTCAACTCGTGAGAGCCGTCCTGTTTGGTCTCCTTCTTCCCATCGAGGAAAGTCCACCCTCATGCATTACTGCATCACATATAAGGTTTGTTCTTCCTTCTCTGGAGGCCTCTTTGAACTTTCACCTTGCCCAATTTGACCTCTATGTGTGATTCAAATGTCTCCAACTTGACATCGATCGCATCTTTAGATGCCATTGCGTATGTCTCTAAATCTGAGATGTTTCAATCTTTTTTCTATTGATGGGTCAAGGTCATAGGGTAGTGGAAGGTTTGGTGGCTACGGAAGATAGGATTGGTGGTGGAGGATTGCGGTTACGGTAAATTGCCGTTTGGGCTATGGTTTCAGGGGCTATTTTTGTTGACTATGGATTATAGGAATAGGCTACAACTACTGCATCTTAAGGCTAGAGGGGTGCCCTAAAGATGACGTGATTGGTGGCAGCAAGATTGGTAAGGTTTTGGTAGGTTGTAAGAAGAAGAACAACAAAAGGTACAATAACAGAATTTTTCATCAAAAAAATTTCAGCAATATAGATATAATTTTTTCTAGTAGTTGGTAACAAGGATTCAAGTAAAACTTAATGGGAATTCACTGGTAAGAGAAAGGTAATGTCAACAAAAAATTCATGGGAGAATACGACAACAAAGAATTTGGTAAGATCAAAGAATACGAGAAGGTGCTGTGGTAGAATTTTACGTCAAAGGTCCAGTAATTTAGACATAAAAGATCAGTGATTTTTATCAATAATTTTTGCATGAAACCAAGAGCAAATTTGCTGTTAAGGAGTACCAAAGCCATCATAAAAACTTGTAAAATATTGGGTAGAAAAATAATGACAGCAAGATCAAAAAAGGGTGGTAGTATGCGGCTGAATTCTGTAGCATAACTTTCATCGTAAAGATGGTAACTTTGCGATGAAGAGTTATGCAGTGTAATAGATGAATATTTTTTAAATTTTTTGGTTTGATGATAACTAAATTATAGTAGCAGTAAGGTAGATTTACCAGAACTTGTTGTAATTCTATGGGGAGATTGAAGGATAATCTACGGTAGTGGAGATGACGACGAAATTCGGCAATGATCTAAGCAATTATAGGAATTGCTTAGGCGACCGTGGAAGGATGATGGATGGCTGAGGGAGGGTAGTGAGATGCTAAGAATGTTGCTTTGATACTAAGTGTTAAAACCCTTATAAATTCTAAACTTGGCGTGATCCCTATAGGGGATCGACCTCCTTGAAACTTTATAAGAGTTCCTCCCTCTTAGGGTTGCTGCATAATGGCTGAAAGTAAATTGATCTATTGATAATGAAAATAGGACTGAATACATACTATTTATAGAGCTTCTAAATCTTCACTCGTAATAGAACTCCTACTCCAAAGACCCCAACTCCTAGCAACCTCTCTAGCTGACTTCTACTTGGGGTGGCCAGCGGCTAAAGGGAGTCCTAACTCTAGTTAAACTCTAATTCTAACCCTAAATGACTCCTTTAATTATAATAGATGATGACTAATAAAGTTTTACATGATATATTTTATTTTTAACTCAAATAAAATTAAAACTTAATTAGTTAGAGTCCTAACATATACTTCCTATACTTCTCAACTAAAAGAATTTCGAGATGGCTTAACACATAAAGTAGCTTAACACAGCAAGCTGGACTACATAATACACCTGCAATCATATGACAGACCTGTCATTATAAGTAGTCAAGACCCTCACCGCATAAATAAAGGATTGTTGTTGACGGTCATATTAAGAGAAGGATTTGGCTTTTCTCCTCCACTATTTTAAGTGGAATGGCATTATCTATTGACTATCGTCAACGATAGCATGGTAATCCTATTACCTATTAAAGGATTGTTGTTGACGGTCACATTAGAAGGATTTGGCTTTTCTCCTCCAATATTTTAAGTGGAAATGGCATTATCTATTGATTATCGTCAACCATAGAATGACAATGCTATTACCTATTATCACCCCCTGAAAAATTTCAAAGCGTGAAGTGGACTCCCATTTTTTCTTTGCATGGTCAGTGGTGCCTCAGTCATGTGGAGGAGTCACACGGTTAGGGATGAGGCGGGCACCTTCGCATAACTTGTTTTCTTAGTATTCCGAGTTAGTGATGTTACTTGGAGTGCAATTAATCCTCTGATTAAAATTAAAACAAATAAAATTATAAAATAATATAAAAATAAAAATAAGAATAAAAATAGTAAATGATATCCTAAGTACATTACCATCATCGCTTGGCGCTCGTCGACAAAATGTATATTAGAACCTAATGGTGTCATGAGTATCATTGACAATTGCGTCAGCCCGATAAGTTCTCTATCGATGGTGTAGGCTCATCCAAGATTCCTTCTTAGATGATGCAAGATTTTTGTAGAGGTGCGATGCTGGTTACATGTGTCTTACAAGTCAATCACGTTAGTGATGACATGTATAACATGTTGTATAATCTTTTTATATTATTATTATTAGTATTTTCTCATATTATATTATTTATTACATATAGATTGTGATGTCCTTGACTTTATGCAATAAGAATTGGATAATGATGAGATCACAATAATAAGACTGATTCACCTTTAAACACATATCTTAAATAATTTCAATCATAAGTTACTTGAGAGGGCTATCGAGATAACCGGATAGACCAGTGTACTGTATACTCGTTCGTATAATGGAGGTAGTTGGTCTTATAGCTACTTGTGTGAGGATACTAATGATACAATACATGTGCTCATTGGAGAATGAGTCTATTGATTGATCCGCTTGTAAAATGTTGTATGGTTAATGATACCTAACGTCATATAGTGATTTTGTAATCTCAATTATATGTTTGTTATAAAATCCCAAGGGATTCTAACGCAGGTAGATTGATCATTGTAGGGGATTTTGGTCCTCCTTCAAACTCTATAGGAGTTCGACCATCTAATATTTGGTCACAAGACTAAATAAAAAGATGATCTATTGCTTGATGAATAAGAGGCGACCACATGTTTATATAGGGGGTTCCAAACCCTAACTTTAGTGAGACTCCTACTTCAAGTAAAACACTACTAGAAGAGTTCCATCCCTAGAAGGAACTCAGCCCTAGCTGACTTTCCCAATCAAGGTGGGCAGCCAATTAGTGTTTGTTACATGCCAATCATGGTTATTAAAATTATAACTCGATTGACTAGGACCCAACCTTGCTAAGGTCCTATCAGACCCACCCCCTTCAAATTAGTCTTATTCTTAAGGCTAAGGATCCTTGATGGGAACCTTATTTTCAATTCTTCATAGGATTCCCACGTGGCATCTTCGGTAGGTAAGTTAGTCCATTGCATCAACACTTCAGTAAAGGTGCGTCGGTGGCACATCACAATCCTACCGTCTAGTATTAACTTTAGTTGGACTTGGACCTCTCTATCAGTAGTGGTGTCTGGCAGATGACTTTGGGCTGATTCATTTTTCCCAAGCTTTAGTTTAAGGTAGGACACGTGAAAGATCGGGTGAATCTTAGAGTCTGTAGGTAGATCCAATCTATATGCCATAGCTCTATTACGCTCCATAATTTGGTAGGGTCCGTAAAATTAGGGAGATAGCTTCATAGATGCTTGGGTATTGATTGATGTTTACTTGTAGGGCTGAAGGCGGAAGAAGACCCAATCTCTAATAGAGAACTCCCTTTCGCTCTTGCCTCTATCAGCCTACTACTTCATTCTTGCTTAGGTGATCGAGAGGTTGTCCTTCAATACCTATAGGATTTTGTCCCTGTCAATCAACTCTTGGTCTCCCTAGTCTACTTTAGATGTGCTGATTATATATTTAGGAATTACAGGGGGTGGCCGAACATACACAACTTCAAAAGGAGTACATTTTATTGATGAATGATATGTTATATTATACCATCACTCAGGCCAGGGAAGCTATCTTGTCCACTCCTTTGGCCTGTCACTGGTGAAGCATCTTTGATAAGTCTCCAAATACCTGTTCACCACTTCTGTTTGGCCGTTGATATGAGGATGATAGGTTATTCCTCTTTAGTTTTGTGCCCTACAACTAAAATAGTTCCATCCAAAATTTACTAGTGAAGACCTTAATCACTTACAATAGATCGAGGCATTCAATGTAATTTAACAATATTCTCTATAAAGATTTGAGCAATGCTGGTAGCAGTATAAGGATTTCGGACGATGTAAAAGTGGGTATACTTGGTGAGGGCCATCGACTACAACGAGAATAATACATTTTCCTTGTGATGTGGGTAGCCCTTCACTGAGGTCCATAGATATAACAGTCCAAGCCGAGTTTGGAATATGTAGTAGCTACAATTTTCCCAGGCTTGCCAGTATTTCTCCCTTGTGTCGTTGACACATGTCACATTACGCCACAAATTCAGCAATGATATTTTTTGTTCATCTCTAATAGAAATTTTATCGAATCTTTTTGTAGGTCCAAAGGAATCTGGAGTGTCTAGTCGCTGGTGAAGAGTGCATCTCCTATAGGATAGTGTTTTGGCAGGGGGAGTTGAGCACCAACACTATTCAACCCTTGTATCGCATATCCTTCGAATCCCAACTGTAGTGTGCTACTGAGCCTAGTTCTTCCTCTAGTTTCCTAATAATCTCCTGGATCTCTGGATTGTCTTGCCATAACTTACTAATGTCTTCAAGGAGGTCACTAGTTGGAAGAGAGATGGCTGAAATTTTAGCATGCTTGGGTAGTCGGGAGAGCACATTTGCAACCAAAATTTCCTTCCCCTTTTTATAGATAATTTCATAATCATACCCAAGCAATTTTGTTACCTATTTTCGCTATTCTGAGAGGAAATCTTTTGCTCCAGGAAGTACTTGAGGCTCTTGTGATTGATTTTAATTTGAAAACGTCGGTCGATCAAGGAGCGTCTCCATTTCATTACCACATGCGCAATAGGTAGCATCTCATTCTCGTAGATTAATAGCTTTAGGTGGGATAGAGAGAGAATATTTTGCTCTAGGAAGTACTTGAGGTTCTTGTGGTTGGTTTTAATATGAAAACATCGGTTGATTAAGTCGGGTCTCTATTTTGTCATCGCATGCACAATGACCAACATTTCTTTGTCACAAATCGACACCTTCAGGTAGGATAAATAGAGAGCCATTATTGGTGTAGGTGAGGGGTCGGGCATCTTACATGAGGACAGTGCCATTCCTGGCTCCCGACGTGTCTGCTTCAATCAAGAATACTTTATCAAAATCGGGTAGCACTAACACAAGTGTAGATGCCATTGTAGCCTTGAGGGCATCAAAGGCTACTGTTGCTTTGTCTGATTACTGGAAGGCATCCTTTTTCAGCAAGGATGTGAGAGGGGAGTTGATCTTTCCATAATTTTTTTATAAACTTACGGTAGTAGTCGGTTAGCCCTAGAAATCCTCGCAGCACCTTAGTTGATTTGGGCAGCGGCCAGCTTTGCATCGCTTCAATCTTTGAGAGATCTACCACCACGCCTTCCTCAGAGATAATGTGCCATAGGTACTCCACCTTGCTTTGCCAAAAGCTGCACTTCGACTACTTGACAAAAAGAGTATGTTCTCGGAGAATCGATAAAACAAGCTGTGAGAGAGATGGCTTTTAAGGGAAGGGTTGTAAATCAGAATGTCGTCAGAGAAGACAAATACAAACTTACAAAGGCAAATCCAAAAAATATCATTCATCAAGCTCTGAAAGGTTGAAGTGGCATTGGTTAGGCCGAAGGGCATTACTAAAAACTCATAGTGGCTGTTGTGTGTCCGAAAGGCAGACTTCGGTATATCTTCTTTATGCACCCGAATTTGATAGCACCTAGACTATAAATCCAACTTCATAAAAACTTATGTTCCCTTCAACTTAGGAAGTAATTTGTCTATCATAGGGATCAGATATTTGTCTTTGATAGTGATGCTGATGAGGGCTCGGTAGTTCATATACATCTGTCACATTCCGTCTATCTTCTATACGAGGAACATCGGTGAAGAGTAGGGGCTGACACTTGGCTGTATGATCCCTGGCTCCAGCATGTCTTAGATGATCTTCTTAATCTTAGCCTTCTGAAGGTGAAGATATCAATATGGCTGAACATTTGCTGGTGGTTTCCTCGATAGAATCGGTATGCAGTGATCATGCAACTGGGTAGGGGGCAGATTCTTAAGTTCAATGAAGATGTCCAAAAATTCAACAAGCAAAGAACGAAAGTGTGGATCTTCATTCATCATTGGATTCTCTATTGCAGCCCTTGAAGTTGTTGTTAAGAAATCTCAACAGGAGCATTACCTGCGTAGCAAAAATCAAAACAAAAAAAAATTGATTTCCCATGCAGATCAAATCGTCGTGTAAAAGATTAAGGTTGTGAGAAAAATGTAAAATCAAAAAATCACATCATGTATGAGAGATTGATTACCTAGGGAGATCATATATCATTAGTTTCTAGATCTGGATGGAGAGGATGAAGGAAGTCAAGCGTTCTCCTCTCTAGCGGTATCCACATAATGGATCTCTACAGCAAAACTCCTCAAATCTAATCTTGTAACTCTTATGTAGAAGGAGGGAGGAGAATAGGAAGGGGAGGCTAAAGCTGCAGCCTATCAACTATGAGTCTCCCCTCATATTTATAGAGAGCCACCAAAAACCCTAGGGCTCCTACCTTAGTAGGTATTGGATCTCCATCCAATAACCCACTAATATTACATTATTAGATCTCTATCCAATAATCTCTTTAAGCCTCTAATTGGGTCTTAAGTAAGAAACCCATCAGTATATGGTCTCATCTAATGAGAATAGGGCTATCCAATCCTCTATTCACTGAAGCATCTACCATATGTGTATAACCCTTTAGGCCCGATACCGAGTTAGCCGTGAGTCGCTTCCATTAGAACTCCTTATGATATATTGAATTATTATTCCCTAATAATTCACTCAACTAATCGACTATAGACGTACTAGGCCACTATGCCATTATCCTCAAACAGTACAGGGGGGTCGAATCCGTCGGACCTATCTCTCCACAGTTACCGTGTATCTATAATCCCTCATCTAACTAATATCCCAAAGATCGTATATTAAATATGATACTATCAGGTCACATACAAAATTAGTTTGTCTTACTCTAATTGGATTCTACCATAGAACTCTTTCTCTCTCAATCCGAATGACCCTAGCCAGAGATTTGTCTAGGCAAGTACATACGAGATATTCCTCTCACGATATCAAGAGTGAATGATCTTTTATTGACACTCAATTGCCTTCGTAAGATTGGTTACCGATCCTGATAACCAGTTGTACTAGATTTAAAACTTTCCAAACATGTAAATTTGGCATCAAAGAAAGGAGTACTAATATAAGACATCCTTTGTGTCTCAAGTCAAAGGACCAGATACACAATTGGGACTATGGAATCATTGTTTGACATTAGGTATCATCAACCATATAATATTTCATAAGCGGATCAATCAGTGAACTTATTCTCCAATGAGCACCTGTACTATATCCTTAGTGTATCCACACAAGTGGCTATGAGACCAGCCACTTCCATCATATGGATGGGTATATAGTACACCGTTCTGTTTGGTTATCTTGATGTCTCTCTCGAGTAACCTATGATTGGGATTATTTAGGATCTGTTTTTAAAGGTGAATCGATATCATTATTGTGATCTCATCACGATCCAATTCTTATTGCATAGAACCACAGACATCATAATATATATGCTACAGATAATATAATATGAGAATATATCAAAATTAATCATAAGTAAAAAGATCGCATAACGTGTCACACGTGCCATCACTCACGTGATTGGCTTATAGGGCACTTGTAACCAGCAATCTCCCACTTGACCTAAAGCCAATCACCTATGTATCTGATCCCCATCAGACTCTTGTGACACTCAAATATAATCTGAGCTAGTGGCTTTGTCAATGGATCTATAATGTTATATTCGAATGGAACTCTTTCCGTTGCTATATCTTTATGGGCTATGATCTCTCTAATTAAGTGGAACCTCCTTAGAACAATTCTAATAAGACATGGATTCCCTTACTAGAGCTATCACCCTATCTCTATCGTTGTATATGAGAATCGACTTCATGCTGCTTAGAACGATTCCCAAATCCCCGATAAACTTCTTTATCCATACCCCTACTTTTGCCACTTCTGCTGTAGTAATATAGTCTACCTCTATGATCGAGTTAACAGTAATATCTTGCTTAGAACTCTTCCAGCTTATTGTTCCTTAATTCAGGGTAAAAATATACCCTGAGTTTGACTTGCTATCATCAATATCGAATTAGAAACTTGAGTCTGTATAGCCCTCAACCTGGAGGCTACCTTCTCCATATACTAGTAAAAGATCGTTAGTCTTTCTCAAGTACTTAAGGATACACTTTATTGCCTTCTAATGTTCTAAACCTAGATCTGCCTGATACCTGTTCGTGACACTTAGAGCATATGCTATATCAAGTCTGGTACATAGCATAGCATACATGATAGACCTTATCACTTAGGTATAAGGTATCTTATCCATGTCTGCCCTTTCTTCATGAGTCTTTGGGGATGTACTCCTAGAAAGTGATATTTTATGTCTCATAGGTATAAGACCTCTCTTGAAATTCTCCATGCCAAATCTTTTGACAATGGAGTCTTTGTATCTAGGTTGGGACAAGCCAAGCATCCTCTTAGATCTATCTTTATATATCCGGATCCCCAAAATATAGGATACTTCTGCTAAATCTTTCATGGAGAAGTTTCTGGATAGCCAAGTCTTTACTATGGAGAGCATTCTTATATCATTTCTAATGATTAGGATGTCATCCACATAGAATACCTAAAAGGTGATAGCACTCCCATTTACCTTCTTGTACATACAAGGCTTATCTTCATTCTTAACAAAGTCATAAGATCTGATCGTCTCATCAAATGTTATATTCCAACTTCGTGAAGCTTGCTTTAGTCCATAAATGGACTTGAGTAACCTACACACTTTATCTGGACTTTGTCTGGATATGAATCCCTCTGGCTGTATCATATACACGTCATCCTTGAGGCTACCATTGAGGAATATCATTTTGACATCCATCTGATAGATCTTATAGTCATAATGTTCTATAATGGCCAAAAGAATTCTAATGGACTTAAGCATGACTACAGGTGAAAATGTTTCGTCATAGTCAACTCCTTGTCTTTGACGATATCCTTTAGCTACTAGCCTTGCCTTATAGGTCTTTAACTTTCCATCTACTCTGATCTTCTTTTTGAAGATCCATTTGCAGCCGATGGATATGATACCCTCAAGTGCATCCACAAGGTTCCAAACCTTATTAGAGTACATGGCTTCTTGCCACTTCTCAGAATCTATACTCATAATAGCCTCCTCGTAGGTCGGAGGATCAATATTTTGAGAGTCCTCTCCACTGATATATCCTATATATCTTTTAGGAGGGTGAGATACTCTGCTAGACCTATACAAAGTTGGAATTTGTATGTTAGGTACCTGAACAGACTCGAGCTTTGGAATGGTGCTTGAGCTAGGTTCTCCAACCTTGCTCAATTATATCTCACTCCCACTGTCCACCAAGAATGTGTTCCTTCTCAAGGAACACAACACTCTTGGTAATAAAGACCTTTCAGTCCTCAGGATGATAGAAATAATACCCAAAGTTTCCTTAGGGTATCCCACGAACATGAACCGTTCAATCCTTGATTCCAACTTATCGAGGTTATGTCTTCTAACGTGGGCAGGACAACCCCAAATCTCAACCACCTTAAGATCAGACTTCTTTCCTTTCAATATCTTATATGATGTAAACCCTATTGACTTTGATGGAATTCTATTCAGAAGGTAAGCTGCGGTCTCTAGGACGTACCCCCTATAATGAGACGGGTAGGTCAGCGAAACTCATCATAGACCACACCATATCTAATAGCGTGCGATTCCTCCTTTCTGATATACCTTTGAGCTAAGGTGTATAAGGAGGTGTCCATTAGGATAGAATCCTATTATCCCTGAGTAAATGAGTGAACTCCGTACTCAAGCACTCTCATACTCGATCTGATCAAAGAGTCTTAATACTCTTTCCAATTGGGTTCTCTACCTCATTTTTATATTATCTAAATTTCTCAAAGGCCTCAGATTTATACTTCATTAAGTACACGTGTCCATATATAGAGAAATCATCAGTGAATATAATGAAGTATGAGTAACCATATATAGCTTGAGTCGACATGGGACCACATATATCACTATATATGAATTCCAATAACTTAGTGGCTCTCTCTCCAGTTTCACTAAAAAGAGAGTTGGTCATCTTCCCACAAAGTCAAGGTTCGCAAGTTGCATATGACTCATAGTCAAATAGATCTAAGTATCCATCTTTTAGCAACTTTTAAATCCTTCCCTCATATATATGACATAGCCTACAATGTTATAGGTATGCATTATTCACCTTGTCTCTTTTCCTCTTAGACATATTTATATTCATGATGTGTGGAGAAGTGTCTAACACATATAAGCCATTTATAAGGGTCCCTATAGTGATGATCTCATTATCCATAATTATTAAATAACTATTATTCTAAAAAACTAATTTATATCCACTAATTGTCAAACAAGAGATGGAAATAATATTTTTGATAATTGAAGGGACAAAATAACATGCATCTAATGTAATAATAGCTCCACCAGGCAGATGTAGGATGACCTCTCTAATAGTAATTGCAACAACTCTTGTTCCATTATCTATCTTGAGGTCTATCTCGCCTCTGGCCAATCTCCTAGGTCTGGCCATAACCTGTAATGAATTACAGATATGATAAACACTCCCAGTATCCAATACCCATATATTATCATGAAAATCTGACAAGTAGAGACTAATCATGAATATACCTGAAGCTTTCCAAGTTTCTGTTTCGCCTTATCTGCAAGGTAGTCCTTACAGTTCCTCTTCTAACGCCTATCTTGGCCATAGTGAAAATATTATCCTTTATCCTTTGTCAGGTCTTTCTTGACAATCTTTGCCTTACCTAGTCTTTCTTTGCCCTTGCCCTTCTTAAGGGTCTTGCCGGCCTTCCTTTTCTTTTTGGTCTTACCAATATAGAGATCTGGCTTCTCTTTCTTGATGGCACTCTCAGCTTCCCTCAATATATTGAGGAGCTCAGGGAGAGTCATCTCAAACTTGTTCATGTTAAAATTTATGATGAAGTGAGAAAAGAAATTTGGTAGGGACTGAAGTATAAGATCAACGCACAGGTTATCCTCTAGGACTATTCCTAAACATGTGAGTTTCTCGATCTACCTATTATCTTTAGGATATGGTTCTCAACTAATGTCCCTTCTGTCATCCTGGCTTGGAAGAGTCTCTTAGATATCTCATATCTTCGAGTTCTTCCCTGTTTCTCAAATAGCTGGCGGAGATGAAGAAGGATAGAATCTGCATCCATGCTCTCATGTTGCCTTTGTAATTCAGGAGTCATGGAGGTCAACACATAATATTTTGCCAACATGAAATCATCTATATACTTGACATAGCAAGCAATCTCATCCTCGCTTGCCCCTTCTTCTGGTATGGGCACAATTGTATCAAGGACATATGCGATTTTCTCGGTAGTGAGAATAATTCTCAAATTTCAGAGCCAATCCGTGTAGTTTGGACCAGTGAAGCGATTGGCATCAAGTATGCCACGTAGGGGGTTTGCAAGCGATATGTTTTTGACCAAATAAGATATAGCAAAAATAAATAACATGAAGAATTTACAAAAAATACTAATTAAGATATGGACTTATATCTTAATATACTCTCACTATTTTCTTAGTGAATCTTGTGACACTCTCAACGCGTGAGACGAAAGTCTCTGGCAGACTCCTAGTGGGGGTCGGGATCCAATTGGCGTCTTAGTGCAATCTTAAGTGACTCGACCAATTACACTAAACCTCAAAAGGTAGGCAACTCTTGCCAATCACAACTCCTTGTGATTCCTGTTATATTCGGCCTTCGAATCATCATGGTTCGAGGGACTCAACTAACCACAATATTCAGTTAAGTCATCACCATCGTTACAAGATGAGTCTGATTTGATGATATACCCTCGAGAGACTCAACTAAGTATACCATGTCCTCAGGTCACTGATAACATTTCTATGTCATAGGCAAGAACTCAATCACGTAGATAGGTGAGCCTCGAGGGACTCGACCAACTCAACCTATTTCGTGATTCAATTTCTTTCTATAACAATAGAAGGCCATGTGGGTCATCTTATTACGTCATGCTTACCGACAATATTATTATAGGAGGAGTTTTTGTTTCATATCGGTCTCCTAATATATTATGTCACATACATACATATTTAATATATATCTATATCGCATGCAAATATATATATATATATATATATATATATATATATATATATATACATATATTTAGTATGTGTATAACACATCACATATGCAAGCCACACCGGATGATCATGAGCCATCATTTAATATAATTAAACCTGAGCCAATGGGCCTAATCACTCACAATAGGATCTATGTGTGCATCGGCGCATCTCCTTGCCCTGTGATTATTGATCTTGTCATCATTGGTTCCGTCGAATTGCCACATCACCATGCGTCGTGATCTCCCGCCACGACATCGTGGGTCTCGCTGTCATCTCCATGCTCCTATTGCACATATCTATGTAATTACAAATAATCATAAACAAGCAGGCCCGACAATAAACGAGAAAAACAAAGACTCGTAAGACCCTAATAATAATAATAATAATAATAATAATCATCATCATAATTACACACATCACAACACATCATTTATAGGATTACTAGATATATATATATAATAATTAATTAACTATTTAATTAATTATTTTTTTGAAAATCAGGACATGTTTAGAATTTTCAGAATTATCAAGGGTATTTTCATAATTCTAGATGATAGGATGGTCCTCGAAATTTTTAGCATTGTTAAGGGCATTTTTAAAATACTTGAAGGGAGGATAGTCCTCAGAATTTCCAGAATTATTAAGGGCATAATCATTTTTTTCTCAAAAAGATGCCCTAGCCTTCTTTGCCTTCACTGTGCTGCCGCTCCCGCCCAGACAAGGCGACCACCCTTGCGGCCGATCACGAACGGTCATCGCTCACCCGTAATGCCTTTGCTCCTTGAACCGTTCGTCACTTTTTCTTGCTTGTACATATGTTTGGCAGCTTGTTTTGCCTTGAGTTTATGTGTTTTACCTAAGAAATGTGAGCGAAAGTAGTGTAGAAGGTCGAGAACGATCACTCATCTGAGCCAAAACAAAAACATTTTTGGGTCTTTTCATGTGCCACGACAACCTTTCTGAGCGGTGTGAAATGTCAGCCATTTCAGCACCTTGGAACCCCGTGGCACCGGCTGGATGGGGTTTCGGGTATATGTTGGGCGTAGGCATTCATCAAGAATTGAACTTGTCTTGCGTCCGATACCTTGGGAACCGTCGTTTGTGGACTTGCGACCATTCCTACAACCCTCCAAACTCCTATTTCGCTCTCTTTCTCTCTTTTCTTTGCTGCACTCAAGGTGTTCGATAAATTGCTTGTACAACTTTCCGCGCGACGGACGGTCTCGCCGCTCGAATTAATCAACTTCTTCTTTGTAGGTCCCACGGGACCTTAAGAGGTTGTAAGAGGGCTGACCCTTTGCGACGAAAACGCTACATGCGTTTCATGACTTAGCCAATCCCAACTAAGTCCAGAATAGTGAGCAAGGTTGCTCTACGACTTAGACAATTTCAGCTAAGTCTTCGGGAGTGCAGCGAGGGTGCCGCACGGCTTAGGCAAACTTTAGCTAAGCCCGCGACAGTGTGGTATCAGAGCAGGCAAGCAATTCATACGAACAACGAAGAAGATTCACAATCTCGCCATGGTGAAACATCGTGGTGAATCGAGCAAGATGGGGCAAGTCGGACCCTTGATCCAAGCAGTCACAGGTGGGCTGCAAGTGCAAACTCGCTCTCAAACTATGGGAGTCACTCATGAGGAGCTCTACAGTGAACAAGACGAGCGTGAAGTTCAGTATTCTCCACGAGGGGAGGAGGCATCATCTGGAGCGCCAACCGGGAAAAAGAGTCACAAGGAGAGAATTATAGCGGCGGAGACCCGCCTTGATGTTCTTGAGGCGAGCATGGAGGAACTCTACCAAGGCCAGCGAGGGCTACTTAGGGTAGAGAGCTTGCTAGAAGAAGCTGAATTCGGATTGAGAAAGTTGAATCTATGATGGATCAACTGACAGAGGACACCAAAGATTCCGTACGACACCTACATGAAGTTGTGGCAGAACTCACGGCTAAGGTGATGGTGTTAACAAGGACTCTTGATACGGGAGGGAACAACACCCGCGCTACGCCACCACAAAACTTCAGGGCACCAGAGCCGCAGTGCTACGGAGGTGCTAGAGATGCCAAAGAGCTTGAAAATTTCTTGTTCGACATGGAACAATATTTTCGTGCTACAAGGCTTGATTCTGAAGAAATCAAAGTTGCTATAGCAACAATGTATCTGAATGGGGATGCAAAACTTTGGTGGCGAACCCGTTGGGAAGAGATCCAACAAGGCCGATGTCAAGTGGATATATGGAGAGACTTGAAGCGAGAGTTGAGAACTCAGTTCTTACCAGAGAACACAGAGTTTGTCGCAAGAAGGAGACTGAGACAACTCCGCCAAAGTACAACAATCCGAGACTATGTGAAATAATTTTCAGCACTGATGCTGGATATACGGGACATGTCTGAGAAAGACAAACTATTCAGCTTCCTCGATGGCTTGAAGCTATAGGCACAACAAGAACTACATCGAAGGAATGTCACTGATGTAGTCGGGGCAATTGTAGCCGCGGAAAGTCTAACTGACTTTGTTTCTTTGGAGGATTTGAGAAAGAAGAAACAATCTTCGGGAAATCACCCATCTAAATACTCTCGAGCGAAGGAGTCTGGGGGTGAGCAAAAGAAGAAGAATTTTCACAAGGGACCGGGCTCAAGAGGTAGAGTCCCAAAGCCTACTGGATGCTTCTTGTGTGGAGGACCGCACATGGTGAGGGAGTGCCCACAAAAACAGGCACTCAATGCTTTGACGACATCGATTCTACCTCATAAGTCAGACAAGGGCAAAGCAATCGCCCTTAGTTCGAGTAGTTCTGACTCCAGTAGTGACAGTGAGGTGTCGCAAGGACCCAGGATGGGAGCAATGTATTTGTTGAATGCATTACGGGGTCAAGTGGGGGAGAATACAAAGGTGAAGCCACCGAAGGCAGGAAGCAGCGAGTTGATGTATGTGGACATCAAGCTCAATGGCCGAACAACCCGTGCAATGGTGGACACGGGCACGACCCACAATTTTATTGCCGATCGCGAAGCTAAGCGACTGGGACTAATCTTGGAGAAGAGCCCAAGTCGTATGAAGGCGGTGAACTCAGAGGCCAAGTAGATCTTCGGACAAGCAAAGGGGGTCCCCATCAAGATCGGGACATGGAGCGGGAGCATAGACTTGATGGCGGTGCCATTGGATGACTTCCAAGTGATTCTCGGAATGGAGTTTATGCACGCAGCAAAGTTGGTGCCAATACCGTTCCTGAACTTCTTGTGTCTAATGGGAGGCGATGATCCTGCATGGTTCCAGTTTCTCGAGTAGGAACCAAGGACCTACAACAAATATCGGCTTTACAATTGAAGAAAGGGGTGCGAAAAGGTGAATTAACCTTTTTAGCTGCTATGAAGCTAGAGACACTTGACGGGGAGGCCATTCAGGAACCTACTATTGTGGTGAACATCCTCAAGGAGTTCTCAGATGTGATGCCAACAGAGTTGCTGAGAACTCTACCACCACGCAGAGGCATGGATCATCATATTGAGCTGGAGCCGGGAGTTAAGCCTCCAGCGAGACCACCATACCGCATGGCCCCTCCAGAGTTGGCGAATTGAGGAAGCAGTTAGATGAACTGCTAAGCGGTGGTCTCATCCACGTTCAAAGCACCTTCGAGCTCCAGTCCTCTTCGAAGAAACAAGATGGGAGCCTCCGATTATGCATTGATTATCGAGCTCTCAACAAGATGACGGTGAAGAACAAGTACCCTATCCCGCTCATCGCGGACTTGTTCGATCAATTGGGCAAGGTGAAGTACTTCTCCAAACTCGACCTTCGGTCAGGGTATTGGCAGGTGCGCATCGTAGAAGGTGATGAGGCGAAGCTACCTGTGTGACCAGGTATGGAGCATTCGAGCTCTTGGTGATGCCTTTCGACTTGACCAACGCTCCGGTCACATTTTGCACTCTCATGAATCAGCTGTTCAAAGAATATCTGGATAAGTTTGCAGTCGTCTATAGCCAAACACTTGAGGAGCATGTTAGACACCTCCGAACAATTTTCAAAATTCTCAGGGAGAACACCTTATTCGTGAAGAGGGAAAAGTGCTACTTCGCCCAAACAGAGATTTTATTCTTGGGGCATCGAATTGGGAATGGGTCCATTCGAATGGACAAGGCTAAGGTGCAAGTTGTGGTGGACTGGCGAACACCAAAGAAGGTGCCAAAGTTGAGATCCTTCCTTGGGTTTGTCAACTATTATCGGCGCTTTATAGCTGGATATTCGAAACGCGCAGCTCCACTGATGGAGTTGCTAAAAAAGGAGCAGTCCTGGAGATGGTCGGACAAATGTAAGGCGGCATTTCAAGACCTGAAGACTGTTGTGTTAGAAGAACCTGTACTCAGATTGCCGGACTATGGAAAGTCTTTTAAAGTCCATACCGATGCTTTTGACTTTGCTATTGGAGGAGTTCTTATGCAGGAGGGTCATCCAGTGGCCTACGAGAGTCACAAGCTCAACGAGACCGAGCGGCGATATCCTGTACATGAGAAGGAGATGACAGCGGTGGTCCACTGTTTACGAGTGTGGTGACACTACCTTCTGGGAGCACCATTTGTGCTAAGGACCGACAATGTCGCATTGAGTTACTTTCAAACTCAAAAGAAACTCTCCCCAAAGCAAGCACGATGGCAGGACTTCTTGGCTGAGTTCGACATGGTGATGGAGTACAAACCCGGAAAAGCAAATGTCGTGGCCGATGCATTGAGTCGGAAAGTGGAGCTAGTGAATGCTATACAGTTGGAGGGCGGAGGCCAAGCTTCAATTGTGCTCCAAATTTCTTTCCAGGATCAGGGATGGACTGTACCGAGATCCTCAAGCAGTGACTCTGATTCAACTCATCAAAGAGGGCAAGACACGACGATTTTGGGTCCAGGAGAGACTCATCTACACCAAGGGGAACAGAGTTTATGTCCCACGAGCGGATAACTTGAGGCGTGAACTCTTGAAAAGTGTCGATTCCCTTTGGGCTGGACATCCGGGTATCCACCGAACAATGGCTCTCGTGGAGAGGGCCTTCTATTGGCCTAAGATGGGGACAGATGTGGAGGAATATGTTCGAACATGCCTTACTTATCAACAGGACAAGATAGAGCAGCAGAAGCTAGTGGGACTTTTGGAGCCGCCCATACCAGAAAGGCCATGAGAGAGCATTTCTTTGGACTTCATATCAAGCTTACCCGCAGTAGGGGGACTTGGATCGATACTCGTGGTAGTTGACCGATTTTCGAAGTATGTAACATTCATTGCTGCACCCCTATATTGCTCAGCGGAGGAGGCGACTAAGTTGATGATGAAGAATGTGGTTAAGTATTGGGAAGTCCCACACAACATCATTAGTGATCGGGATTTTCGGTTCTTGGGACGATTCTGGACTGAGTTGTTCTAGTTGTTGGGGTCTAAATTATACTTCTCCACAAGCCTCCACCCTTAAATGGATGGCCAAACAGAGAGAATTAACTCGCTCTTGGAGCAATAACTTCAGCACTACGTGAGTGCCAACCAACGAGATTGGGTGAAGTTGTTGGATATAGCCCAATTCTCCTATAACTTGCAGCGGAGCTCTGCATCCAACAAGAGCCCATTTGAGATTATTACGGGACAACAGCCATCAACTCCTCATACCCTGGTTATTGGTTATACAGGGAGTAGCCCATCAGCCTATCACTTCGTAAGGGAATGTCATCGTAATGCAGATATTGCGCGGGCTTACTTGGAGAAGGCGGCAAAAAAGATGAAGAAGTGGGTAGACTTGGGAAGGCGACCACAATAATTTAAAGTTGGTGACATGGTGTTGGTGAAGCTCCAACCAGCATCACTCCAATTCTTTAGACACAAAGTGCACAAAGGATTGGTACGCAAGTATGAAGGGCCTTTCCCAATCATCAGCATAGTAGGCAATGTCTCATACAAGTTGCAACTGCTAGCATGGTTCAGAATTCACAATGTCTTCCATGCGAGCAACTTGAAAGCCTACCACTCAGATCCGCGAGATGATTCCCGAAATGTTCCAACGCGACTACCCCTCACCAGAGCCTCTTACGAGAAGCGAGTTGAAACTATTCTAGCGGATCGTAAAATAAAGCTACCCAATGGAGCGCAGCAAATAGAGTACTTGGTGAAGTGGCAAAAGCTTCCTCAAATAAAAGCCAGTTGGGAGCCAGAAGACGCCCTACGACATGAAGAAGCTCGCATCAAAGCCTACCAACAAGCGTTGACGAGGGCATCGACGGCTTAAGTGGGGGAGAATGTCACGAACGGTCGTCGCTCAACTGTAATGCCTTTGCTCCTTGAATCGTTCGTCACTTTTTCTTGCTTGTACATATGTTTGGCAGCTTGTTTTGCCTTGAGTTTATGTGTTTTTATCTAAGAAATGTGAGCGAAAGTAGTGTAGAAGGCTGCAGAATGATCGCTCACTGTGCGGAGCCAAAATAGCCCTGTTTTTGGGTCTTTTCATGTGCCGTGGTAACCTTTCGAGCGGTGTGAAATGTCAACCATTTCAGCACCTTGGAACCCCGTGGCACCGTGGATGGGGTTCGGGTATATGTCGGGCGTAGGCATTTATCAGCAATTGAACTTGTCTTGCGTCCGATACCTTGGGAACCTTCGTTTGTGGACTTGCGACCGTTCCTACAACCCTCCAAAGTCCTATTTCGCTCGCTTTCTCTCTTTTCTTTGCTGCACTCAAGGTGTTCGATAAATTGCTTGTACAACTTTTCGCTTTGCGAGACGTCGGGACGTGTCTATCGCTTGCTTCTGAATTAATCAACTTCTTCTTTGTAGGTCCTACAGGACCTTAAGAGGTTGTAAGAGGGCTGACCCTTTGTGGACAGAAAACGCGTTGGGCATTTCATGACTTAGGCAATCCCAGCTAAGTCCGGAATAGTGAACAAGGTTGCTCTACGACTTAGGCAATTTCAGCTAAGTCTTCGGGAGTGCCGCGAGGGTGCCGCACAGCTTAGGCAAACTTTAGCTAAGCCCATGACACGACGGCGCCACCCCTGCTAGTGGCAGGGCTGGCCGGGCAACATAACCACCTTTGGCAAGCGGCTGCCCTCATAGAAGGCCTTGGTCGCAGCCGGCCGCCCTGCAAGGGGGTTGGATGTGGCCTGCCACCCCTGCAAGCCCCTTGCAAGGGGTGTGGCTGTGGTCGGCCTCCCTTGCAGAGGGCGTGGCCATGGCTGGCCGCCCTCTTTTCTTACTGCCTTCACTGTGAAAACGCAGCAAGAACATGTAGAATGATTCTATGCAGTTCAATCTCACCATATACAGTTTAAAAACTAATCTTTCACATGAAAACTTTAGCTCTGATACCACTGTTGGGAAACCTCAGCGGGAGCATCACATGCGCAGTGGAAATCAAAACAAAAAGAAAAACTAGTTTCCCACGCAGATTGAATCATCGTGTAAAAGATTGAGGTCATGCGAAAAATGTAAAATCAAAAAACCACATCATGTGTGAGAGATTAATTAACTAGGGAGATCATGTATCCCTGTATTCCAAATCCAAATGGAGAGGATAAAGGAAGTCAAGCGTCCTCCTCTCTGGCGGTATCCACATAATGGATCTCTACAGCAAAACTCCTCCAATCTAATCTTGTAACTCTTTTGTAGAGGGAGGGAGGAGAATAGGAAGGGGAGGCTAAAGCTGCAGCCTATCAACCATGAGTCGCCCCTCATATTTATAGAGAGCCATAAAAAACCCTAGGGCTCCTATCTTAGTAGGTATTAGATCTCCATCCAATAACCCACTAATATTGCATTATTAGATCTCTATCCAATAATCTCTTTAGGCCTCTAATTGGGTCTTAAGTAAGGAACCCATCAACATATGGTCTCATCTAATGAGAATAGGGGCTATCCAATCCTCTATTCACTGAAGCATCCACCATATGTGTATAACCCTTTAGGCCCGATACCGAGCTAGCCGTGAGTTGCTCCCATCAGAACTCCTTATGATATGTTGAGTTATTATTCCCATAATACTTCAGTCAACTCATCGACTATAAACGTACTAGGCCACTATGCCATTATCCCCAAATAGTACAGGGGGGTCGAATCCGTCGGACCTATCTCTCCACAGTTACCGTGTATCTATAATCCCTCATCTAACTAATATCCCAAAGATCATATATTAAATATGGTACTATCAGGTCACATATAAAATCAGTTTATCTTACTCTAATTGGATTCTACTAGAGAACTTTTTCTCTCTCAATCCGAATGACCCTGGCTAGAGATTTGTCTTGGCAAGTACATACAAGATATTCCTCTCGCGATATCGAGAGTGAATGATCTTTTATTGACACTCAATTGCCTTCGTAAGATTGGCTACCGATCCTGATAACCAGTTGTACTAGATTTGGAACTTTCCAAATCTGTAAATTTGGCAAAAAAAGAAGTACTAATATAAGACATCCTTTGTGCCTCAAGTCAAAGGACCATATACACAATTGGGACTATGGAATCATTGTTTGACATTAGGTATCATCAACCATACAACATTTCATAAGTGGATCAATCAGTGAACTCATTCTCTAATGAGCACCTGTACTATATCCTTAGTGTCTCCACACAAGTGGCTATGAGACCAACCACTTCCATCATATGGATGGGTATATAGTACACCGTTCTGTTGGTTATCTTGATGTCTCTCTCGAGTAACCTATGACTGGAATTATTTAGGATCTATGTTTAAAGGTGAATCGATATCATTATCGTGATCTCATCACGATCCGATTCTCATTGCACAGAATCAAGGACATCATAATATATATGCTACAAATAATATAATATGAGAATATATCAAAATTAATTATAAGTAAAAAGATCGCACAGCGTGTCACACGTGTCATCACTCACGTGATTGGCTTATAGGGCACTTGTAACCAGTAATCTCTCACTTGACCTAAAGCCAATCACCTATGTATCTGATCCCCATTAGACCCTTGTGACACTCAAATATAATCTGAGCTAGTGGCTTTGTAAATGGATCTATAATGTTATATTCGAATGGAACTCTTTTCGTTGCTATATATTTATGGGCTATGATCTCTCTAATTAAGTGGAACCTCCTTAGAACAATTCTAATAAGACATGGATTCCCTTACTAGAGCTATCACCCTATCGCTATCGCTGTATATGAGAATTGATTTCATGCTGCTTAGAATGATTCCCAAATCCATGATAAACTTCTTCATCCATACCCCTACTTTTGCTACTTCTACTATAGTAATGTAGTCTACCTCTATGATCGAGTCAACAATAGTATCTTACTTAGAACTCTTCCAGCTTACTGTTCCTTCATTCAGGGTAAAAATATACCTTGAGTTTGACTTGCTATCATCAATATCGGATTAGAAACTTAAGTCTGTGTAGCCCTCAATCTGGAGGCTACCTTCTCCATATACTAGTAAAAGATCGTTAGTCTTTCTCAAGTACTTAAGGATACACTTTATTGCCTTCTAATGTTCTAAACCTAAATCTGCCTGATACATGTTCGTGACACTTAGAGCATATGCTATATCAAGTCTGGTACATAGCATATCATACATGATAGACCTTATCACTTAGGTATAAGGTATCTTATCCATGTCTGTCCTTTCTTCATGAGTCTTTGGGGATATCCTCCTAGAAAGTGATATTTTATGTCTCATCGGTATAAGACCTCCTCCTCTCTAGCGGTATCCACATGATAGATCTTTACAATAAAACTCTTCTAATCTGATCTCGCTACTCTTGTGCAAAAGGAGGGAGGAGAATATGAGGGGGAGGCCAAAGCTGCAACCTATCAACCATGACTCTCTCCTCCGGTTGATAGAGAGCCACCAAAAACCCTAGGGCTCCTGCCTTAGTTGGTAGATCTCCATCCAATAACCCACTAATATTACATTATTGGATCTCTATCCAATAATCTCTTTAGGCCTCTAATTGAGCCTTAATCAAGAAGCCCATTAGCATAAGGTCTCATATAATGAGAATAGGGGCTAAAAGGATCTTTATCCAATCCTCTATTCGCTGAAGCATCCACCATATATATGTGACCCTCTAGGCCCGATATCAAGCTGGCCGTAAGTCGCTCCCATTAGAACTCCTGATATAGTGAATTATTATCCCCATAATAATTCACTCGACTCATCGACTATAAACGTACTAGGCCACTACGCCATAGTCCCTAAATGGTACAGGGGGATTGAATCCATCGATCATATCTGTCTATAATGACCATGTATCTATAATTCCTCATCCAACTAATATTTCATATACTGTATATTAGACATGGTACTGTCGGGTCACAAACAAAATCAGTTTGTCTTGCTCCAATTGGATTCTATCGGAGAACTCTTTCTCTCTTAATCTGAATGACCCTGGCTAGGAATATGTCTAAGAAAGTACATACAAAATATTCCTCTCATGATATCAAGAGTGGATGATCCTTTATTGACACTCAATTTCCTTCATAAGGTTACCTACCAATCCCGATAACCAACTGTACAAGATTTAAAATTTTACAAACCTGTAAGTTTGGCGTCAAAGAAATGAGTACTCATACAAGGCATCCTTGGTATCTTAAGTCAAAGGACCAGATACACAATTGGGACTATGGAATCACTGTCATACATTAGGTATCATCAACTATACAGTATTCTATAAGCAGATCAATCAGTGAACTCATTTTTCAATGAGCTCTTGTACTATATCATTAATGTCTCTACATAAGTAGCTATAAGACCAGCCATATCAATCATATGGATGGCTATATATTATATCGTTATGTCCCATTATCTCGATGTCCCTCTTGAGTAACTTATGACTGGCATTATTTAGGATCTGTGTTTAAAGATGAATTAATCTCATTATCGTGATCTCAGTATGATCTGATTCCTATTGCATAGAACTAATGACATTACAATATATATGCTACATATAATATGATATGAGAATATGTCAAAATTAATCATAAGCAAAAAGATCGTACAACGTATCACATGTGTCATCACTCACGTGATTGGCTTGTAGGGCACCTATAACCAGCAGTTGTAATAGGAAGCCGATAAGCAATTTATGTAGCACCTTCTTCATGCATTGCATAGAAACAGTTGATACTTCACCTCCTGCGTTTTCCTTATAGGATAACCTGTTTCCCATGGTTGAAAATTTTCATAATTAACTTGGAGAAATTTTAAGAAACATCATATTAGAGTGGACAACCATTCGATGTCGAACATCATCTTATAATCATTAAGTGGTAGGAGGAAGAAGCCCGCGATAATCTCTTAGCCCTGCATGACTAGTTTCACCTACAGACATCTTTGACTACAGTTGATGATTCAGCCATCTGCGACTTTCACATCAAGCCTACTGCAATCTTTAATCTAAAGAGTTAATCAATGAGCAATCTTACTGTCCACAAAGTTATTGGTGCTTCCAGTGTCTATAAGAATGGTGATTGACTAATGCTTGAGGAACCCGTCGATCTTCTTAGTTTGCGGGTTCACGTAGTCGGCTAAGACATGCACTATGCTAACAGTCGGCTATTGTTCTTCCTCCATATCCTCCTCCTTAGACTTGAGGTCTGCAGCCTCGGGTTCTGGATCTTCAATTGTTTCAATCACCAAAAGTCTTTCTTTCTTGCAGCGGTAGTCGTGACTCCATGGTTCGTCGTAGAGCCAAGCCCCTTCATTAATCTCTCACGGAGTTCATCTCGAGTTAATTTCTTGGGCCGCTATAATCGGTTGGCAGCAGGGGAGGTTAAAGGTCTAGAGGTTGCTGGTCAAGTTGTGATCTTGGTCCTCTGAGCATCGATGTTCAGCAAAGGAGATGATTGCCATCAGTGTATAAGGTTGTCATGCTTTTACTTCACATCTGATCTCCAGCTTCAATTCTTTGATGAATGTCCATAGAAATTATTTTTTAGACCAATTTCTAGTTTGGTTCAAAAGTCTTGAATGGTAGAGGTTTAACGAATCTTCACAAGTTGGCCGTCGATGCTCTCATACTTCGATGGTCTAAAGTGGATCAACAACCTGCTTTTGAATTACCTCCATGTGGGAACTCCATGAGTATGCTTGAACCAGTCATACAACTGGATCACAACTCCTTTGATGTGTATTACGGTAATGTCGACCATGGATGTATTCAGAGTTTTGTGATAGCGAAAGTACCATTCCACACGTGAGATCCACCCGGTCGGGTCTCCATTTTCCCATTTAAGGAAGTCCACTCTTATGTGTGGGCACGAGGAGTCCAATACTTGATCTTCTTTCTCTGTTGGTTTCTCTTTATAATATGAACTTTCTCCATGTTGAGATCTCCTTGGGCTCTCTGATTGGTCCATTCTAAATTCTTCGAAAAATATGTATAGTTTGTCCTCCATACGGTCCCTGAAGGCTTCAAGTTTTATGTCAATTATGTTATCTGAGGCCATGGCGTAGGATTGTAGATCTGTGATGTTGAGGCACTTCTTCTATTGCCAAGTCAAGGGGATAGATCCGTAAATGAGTTGATGACAATAGGAAGAGGCAACAATCGCAGTGATCTAGGGTAGAAGGCTAGTATCTGCTGCTATTTGTGCTAGCTGTAAAGGATGAAAGAGGACTACGATTATAGTGCCTTAAAGTTAGAGGGCTGCCCTAGGGTTGCTAATGATGACATCAATAGTTTCGACAACAACAAGATATGGATGCAACAAGTGTTGATGAAGATAGTAATAATATGAATATGGCATCAATGTGTCATCAAAGATGGTAGTAGTATTATGATGAAGATCGTAGCATATGGGGGTGGGTATGTAGACAGCAATAGTAAGGGTGGAAGATAGCAAGGCACCAAGAACACTACAATGATACCAGATGATAGAACTCCAAGGGGTTCTAACGTAGGTAGATTGATCATTATAGGGGATCGATCCTCCTTCGAGCTCTATAGGGGTTCGACCCTCCAATAATCGACGACAAGGCTGAATGAAAAGATGATCTATTGCTTGATGAATAAGAGGTAGACACATGTTTATATAAGGGTTCGAAACCCTAATCCTAGTGAGACTCCTACTTTAAGTAAAATACTGCTAGAAGAGTCCCATCACTAGAAGGAACTTAGCCCTAGCTAACTTTCCAAATCAATGTGGGTGGCCAATTATGATTTTACATGCCAAGCAAGGTTTATTGAAATCATCACTCGATTGACTAGGACTCGACCCTATTATGGTCCTATCAGTCTAATCCTTAGACTTGATACACCAAAGATGCCTTGTTTGAGTATTTCTTTCTTTGATGCCAGACTTATAGGTTTGGAAAGTTTCAGATATGGTACAACCAATTATCCAGATTAGTAGTTAATCTTATAAAGCCAATCGAGTGTCAATAAAGGATCATTTACTCTCGGTATCATGAGAGAAATATCTCGTGTGTTATCGCTCAAGCAAATCCCTGACAGAATCATTCAGATTGAGAGAGAAGAAGCTCTCCGGGAGAATCTAATTAGAGCGAGACTTGAACGGATTTTGTATGTGGCCTGATAGTATTATGTCTAATATACGATCTTTGGCATATTAGATTAATGAGGAACTATAGATACATGATAACTAAGGATAGACAGGTCCAATGGATTTGATCCCCTATACCATCTAGGGACTATGATATAGTGGCCTAGTTCATCCATAGTTGATGAGTTGAGTGAATTATTATGAGATAATAATTCATTAAGTTTGAAGGAGTTTTGATAGGTGAAACTTAAGTCTAGCTTAGTATTGGGCCTAGAGAGTCACACACATATGGTGGATCATTTCATCGAGTAGAAGATTGGATATGACTTATCCAATTAGCCCATGTTCTCATTAGATAAGATTCAACAATGATGGACCACTTGCATAAGGCTCAATTAGAGATCAATTAAGATTACTGAATAGAGATCCAATAATCTAAGAGGAGTGGGTAATTGGATGAAGATCCAATACCCACTAAGTTATGATCCATTAGGATTTTTGGTAGCCCTATATAAATACGAGGCTGGAGCGACATAATAGTGATAGGTTATACATTTGGTTACCCCTTCCTATTCTCCTCCCTCCCTTATCTTCTCAACTGACTAGCCCTTCCTGCTATAAGATGGCAGCAAAGAAGACAATAGATCTATAAGTGCTGTGAGAATGTGCGCAAGAGTTGCAGGCTTTTAGGCTGCGATTAGAGGAGCAACGCTGCAATAATCCATCGTGTGGATACCACTAGAGATAAGGTCATTTGATCTCTTTCATCCTCTCTATCTGGATCTAGAATTTCATGGATACTCGATCTCCCTAGGTAATTAATCTTACACTAGTCACAGTTTTCAGTTTTATGATTTTTTCACACACCAATCTTTGCACGATGACATGATAAACGTGGGAAACCAATTTTTGTTTTATTCTTCTACTGTGCATGTGATGCTCTCTCATGGTTTCCCAATAGTGGAGGTATTCTAGATGTTGTCTTGTGGTGATTGTTTCCCCTTAAGCAGCTCAAATAAGCAGGCAAGGGTCTTCCGAGTTAGCGGGTCCTTCCTCAGAAGATAGGATTGGCCTCGGTATTCGCCAGTGGTAAGCATACGACCTACATGCCAGGCCGGCACTAGGATTTCTTGGTGCAGCCCCTCCAACACTCAAGTCAGTAAAGGAGAAGGTGCAATGGCATAAGCTGTAGAGAGAGTGGAAGGGTGTAGTGTACGTGCCCATCTACCCCCGTTTGGAGCAAGCTGGGAGTTCCTTTAATATTTGGTCTGTGGTCTTCCCTCACTAGTTGGCATGACACTAGATTCTGATAAGATAGGGGGGCTATGGTGTCATTTGGGTGTTGATGACATGGAGTATTTCTTAGGTATTAATCTTCGTGGTGGACGAATGACAGGTATCATTTCGATAGAACCTAGAGGTTTCTATCAGGGATAACTGATCTCTGTAGGGAATCAACTCTCCTTAATCTCTATAGGGGATTGACCATCCTAGGTTTCAGCTCCACGAGCTGAAGAAAAGTGGCTGAAAATTTTATTGATCCAAACAAAAGTGTTACACCATTATTTATAGGGACTATAATCCAACTGCTAATTGAACTCCTACTTTAAGTGAAACTCTCCTAGATAAATCCTAACCCTAGTAGGACTTGGATCCATCAAACCCTAGTCAACTTTCTCAATCAAAGATCATCGGCTAATCAGGGTTTATTACATACCAATAAGGGTTTATTGCAATTATAACTCAGTCAACTAGGACCCAACCCTTGTACGGTCCTATCAGACTGCCCTCTTCAAATCAGCTTTGTCCTCAAGGCAGGGCCTCGTCTTTAGTTCTTCATAGGATTCCTACGTAGTATCTTCAACAAACAAGTTGGTTCACTACACTAGCACTTCAGTAGAAGGGTGTTAGTGGTGCATCACAATCCTGTAGTCCAGTATGGTCTTCGACTGAACTTGGATCTCTCCATTAGTAGAGGTGTAAGGTATCTAGATCTGGGCTGATTTATTTTCTCCAAGCTTTGGTTTGAGGCAGGACATGTGAAAGACTAAATAAATTTTGGAGTATATAGGCAGATCTAATATGTAAGCAACAGCTCCAATGCATTCCATAATTTTATAGGGTCCGTAAAAAGGGAAGACAATTTCATTGATGCTAGGGTCTTGATTGATGTTTGCCTATAGGGCTGAAGGCAAAGAAAGATCCAATCTCCAACAGAAAACTCAATTTCGCTCCTACGTGTGTTAGCCTACTGCTTTATTCCTGCTTGGGTGACTGAGAGGTTGTCCTTTAATAGTTGTAAAATTTTATCCCTATTAATCAACTCTTAGTCTACCTATTCTACTTTTGGTGTGCTGGCTATATATTTAGGAATTACAGGGGGTGGTCAGCTATACACAGCTTCAAAAGGAGAACATTTATAGATGAATGATATGTTGTATTATACCACCATTCGGCCTATGGAAGCCATCTTGTCCATTCTTTCAGCCTGTCACTAGTGAAGCATCTGAGGTAATTCTCCAAGTACCTATTCACCACTTCTATTTGGTTATCGATCTAAGGATGGTACACTATGCTCATCTTCAATTTAGTGTCATGCAACAGAAAAAGTTATATCCAAAATTTGTTGGTGAAGACCCTATCATGGTCACTTATAATAGATCGAGGCATCCCATACAATTTAATAATATTTTCTATAAAAAAATCGAGCAATACTGGTAGCAATATAAGGATTTCGGACGATGCAAAAAATGGATATATTTCATGAGACGATCAACCACAACGAGAATGGTACCTTTTCCTTGTGATATGGGCAGCCATTCGATGAAATCGATAGAGATGTCAGTCCAAGTGGAGTCTAGAATAGGTAGTGGTTGTAATTTTTTTGGGGTTGCCACCGTTTCTCCTTTGTGTTGCTGACAAGTGTCACACTACGCTACAAATTCAGCAATGATCTTTTTCATCCCTTTCCAATAAAAATTTTACCAAATCCTTTTGTAAGTTCAAAGGAATCCAGAGTGTCTAGCCATTGGTGAATAGTGCATCTCCTGTAGGATGGCCTTTTGGCAAGGAGAGTTGGGCACCAATACTATTCAGCCTTGTACTATAGGTCCTACGAGTCCCAGTTGTAGTGCACTATTGAGCCCGGTTCCTCCAATTTTCTGATGATCTCCTGGGTCTTTTGGTCTCCTTACTATTCCTTCCTGATGTCTTCCAAGAGGTCACAAATCAGAAAGGAGATGGCTAAAATTTCAGCATGCTCGGGTAGGCGGGAAAGCACATCTACAATAAGTTTTCCTTCCCCTTTTTATAGATAATTTCATAATCAAAGCTAAGCAATTTTGTTACCCATTTTTGCTATTTGGGGTAGGAAATCTTCTACTCCATGAAGTATTTAAGGCTCTTGTCATCAGTTTTGATTTAGAAGCATCGGCTGATCAAGTAGGGTCTCCATTTTGTCACCGCGTGCACAATGGCCAACATATCATTGTCATAGATTGATAGCTTTAGATGAGATGAGGAGAGAGCCTTGCTAGTGTAGGCTAACTTTTAGCCATCTTGCATTAGAACAACTCTAATTTCGGCTCTCGATGCATCATATTCGATCACGAATACCTTGTCGAAGTCAAGTAGTGCTAGCATCGGTTAGACGTCATCGTAACCTTGAGGCGTCGAAGTCTACTGTTGCTTCATCTGATCATTGGAAGGCATCCTTTTTCAATAATAATATGGGGGGTGCTGATATTCCCATAATCCTTCACAAACTTGCGGTAGTAGCCAATCAACCCTAGAAATTCTCGCAATGCTTTAATTGTTTTCGGCAACGGCCAGCTTTGCAATGCTTCAACCTTCAAGGGGTCTACTGCTACTCCTTCCTTCGAGATGATTTGCTTAAGGTACTCTAACTTTCTCTGCAAAAAGCTGCACTTCAACTGCTTGACAAAAAATGTGTGTTCTCGGATAATCGTTAAAACAAGTCGCAAGTGTGAGAGGTGGCTTTTGAGGGAGGACCTATAAATCAAGATGTTGCCGAAGAAGACCAGAACAAACTTATGGAGGTAAAACCAAAAAATGTCATTCATCAAGCTCTAAAAGGCAAAAGGCACATTGGTTAGGCCGAAAGGCATTACTAGGAACTCGTAGTGACCCGTTGTATTTCCGAAAAGCGATCTTCGGTATGACTTCCTTGTGCACCCAAATCTGACGATATCTAGATTACAAATCTAGTTTTTAAAAACTTGGGCTCCCTTCAGTTCATTAAGTAATTCATCCACTATAGGGATCATGTATTTGTCCTTGATGGTGATTCTATTGAGGGCTCATAATCCATGAACATTCACCATGTTCCGTCCTTCTTTCGTACAAGGAGCACTGGTGAAGAATAGGGGCTGACATTTGGTTGTATGATCCCTGTTTCCAGCATCTCTTGGATGATTCTCTCAATCTCGGCCTTTTGAAAATAAGGATTTATGTACAACCAAACATTTACTAGTGGTTTTCCCAGTAGAATCGGTATACAGTGATCATGTAACTGGGTAGGGGGCATATTTTTCGATTCAGCAAAGATGTCTATAAATTCAGTAAGCAAAGAGGAGAGGTTTGGATCTTTATTCATCATCAGTTCTTCAGTTTGCAGCCCTTGAAGTTGGATTAAGAAGCTCATATGTGATTTGTGCAGCACCCTCTCTATGCATTGCGTCGAAACAGTTGGAACTTTTTCCCCACGTTTTCCTTGTAGGATCACCTATTTCCCATGGCTAAAAAATTTCATAAGTAGTTTAGAAAAAATCTAGTAAACATCACCTAGAGTGGATAGCCACTCGATGCCGAGCACAACTTCATAATCATCCAACGGTAAAAGGAAGAAGTTCATAGTGATATCTTGGCCCTGCATGACTAGTTTCACCCGCGAACACTTGTGAGTGTAATTGAGGGTTCAGCTATCTGCGACCTTCACATTAAAATTGCTACAATCTTTAATCCGAAGGGTTAATCAGGCAGCAACCTTGCTATCCAAAAATTTATTGGTGCTTTGTGTCGATAAGAACAGTAATCGGCTGGTGCTTCAGGAATTCATCGATCTTCATGGTTTGCAAATTCGTGTAGTTGGCTTGGGGATGTACTGTGCCGACGACTGACTGTGGTTCTTCCTCTTCATCATCCTCCTCAGACTCGAGATCTACATCCTTAAGTTCTGGATCCTTGATCGATTCAATCACCAAAAGCCTTCCCTTCTTGCATCGGTGTTCTCGACTCCATGGTTCATCGTAGTGCCAACATAACCCTTTAGCATATCTTGCACGGATTTCTTCTCGAGTTAATTTCTTGAGTTGATAGGTTTGGTTGGCAGCAGGGGAGGCTAAAGGTTTGATAGTTGCTAGTTAGTTTATGATATTGGTTCTTCGGGCATCGTTGTTCAATCGTTCCTCTTGGCTGCGGGCGAAGGAGATGACCGCCATAATGTATATGGTTGTTGTGATTTAACTTAACATATGATCTCCAGCTTTAATCCTTCAATGAATATCCCTAGTAATTATTTTTTAGATCGATCACATGTTTGGTTCAAAAGTCATTCAAACTTGATTTGATAATCTTCGATGGTCGAGGTTTGACAAATCTTCATGAGTTGGTTGTAAACATTCTCGTACTCCCATGGTCCAAAGCGGATCAGTAGCCCACTTTTGAATTGCCTCAACGTAGTTGCATTATGAGTATGCTAGTCATACCACTAGATCATGTCTCTCTCGAGGTGTATGGTGGTGATATCAACCATGGATGCATATGGAGTTTTGTGGAAGTGAAAATACCATTCAACATGTTAGATCCACCCGGTTGGGTCTCTATCTTCCCATCTAGGGAAGTCCACCCTTATTCATGGGTATGCAGAGTCCTGTACTTGATCTCCCTTCTTTGATTGGTTCTCTTTGTGATCTAAATTTTCTCTGCACTGAGATCTCTTTGGGCTCTCTGATTGACCCAATCTGAATTCTTCGAAAAGTGCACATAATCTGTCCTCAATGCAGACCTTAAAGGCTTCAAGCTTTGCATTAATTACATTGTCTGAGGCCATCGCATAAGATTATAGATATGTGATGTTTCGATTCTTCTTCTGTTGAGGAGTTAGGGGCATAGATCGATAGATGGGGCTAGCGACAATAGAAGAAAAAAGGGCAATAGCAGGCAATGATGTAGGGTTAGAAGGCTGCGATGCGGTATATGGCTATTGTTGGGGTTGGCTGCATGGGGTAAAAGAGGACTATGATGATAATGTTTTAGAGTTAAAGGGCTACCCCAATGTTGTTGGTTGTGGCAATAATAGGGGAGATGGTTCCGCAATAATAAGAGGTGGGTGCAATAGATTACAATGAAGATGACAGCAATATACGAAGGTAACATCAACGATGAAGATGACATCAATATGAAATATGACAACAATATTATGACAAAGATGACAATAATATAAGGAGGTAGCAACAGCAATAATAGATGAAGATAGATGCATAGGAAGGCAATGAATAAAGATGCAGTAGCAAATAAGGATTGCAATAGATGAAGATGCAATACTAGGGCCGACGACAGATGTAGATGGCAACAGCACCACAGGGGTCGGATACAACAGATGATGATGGTGATGGTAGTGGCAGTAGAGGGGTCAGTTGCAATAGATGGAGATGACAGTGGTAGGGGTGGAAGAATAGTGAGATGCTAAGAACGTTGTTCTTATACTAGATTAATAGAACCCGGAGGTTTCCATCAGGGATAACTGATCTCTATAGGGGATCGACCCTCCTCGATCTCTATAGGGAATCAGCCCTCCTAGGTTTTGGCTCCAAGAGTTGAAGAAAAGTGGTTGAAATTTTTATTAATCCAATTAAAAATGTTACACCCTTATTTATAGGGACTCTAATCTAACTCCTAATTGAACTCCTAATTTAAATGAAACTCTCCTAGATGAATCCTAACCCTAGTAGGACTTGGATCCATCAAACCATAGCTGACTTTCTCAATCAAAGATGATTGGCTAATCAAGGTTTATTATATGCCAATTAGGGTTTATTGCAATCATGACTCAATTAACTAAGACCCGACCCTACTAGGGTCCTATCACATTTTTCCTCCTTGGAAGGGTGCCCTCCAAAATCTCTCTTCGAAGGATGCACTATTGTGTTTTTGCCCTGATTGGATCCTCTAGAAGGGGTGTTGAGAGTGTGCTATCCCGAGTGTATGGCTGGGGGAAACACAAAGGCTCGGCCTTAATGTAACCTTTTGAGTTTGTTAGGATCCTAGCTAAGTCGGATCCTAAGTCCACTGAGTCGAAATGTTCATTGACTGTAATAAAACCCTAAATTAGTCGCCCTTATTAAAAAAATAGTCGACTAGGGTTAGGGAGGAGTCCTCTTGAAGAGAGAGTTTCCTAGTCGCCCCCTCCTCTTGGGAGAGGTCGGTTAGGGTAAGAGGGGGAGAGTTCCATTTAGCTATAACTCTCTCCAAGATTGTGTAGGAGTCCCCTATAACTGCAGGTCACCTAGTTGGCTAGGGGTTAGGAGTTGAGGGAAGAGGAGTCTATTAGAATTAGGAGTTAAATTAAGAGTTGGAACTCTTCTAGTAGAGTTTTACTTAAAGTAGGAGTTCGAGTTAGAGTTTTAATTCTAGTAGGACTCATATTAGGAGTCCTAGTTTAGGGGCTCTCTTTATGAGCCCTATCAAAAGTATGTAAGCTTCTCCTTTCTCATCATGAATAAGATCAATCTTTCTTCAGCCATTGTGTCGAATACCTTAGAGGAGGGAACCCCTATAAAGTTCTAGGAGGTCGATCCCCTATAGAGATCAAAACCCAAGCTTAGAATCCACAATGGTTCTAACACTTGGTATCAAAGCAATATTCCTTAGAGTTTCATTGCCCTTCCATAGCAGCCCATCATCCTCATCTAGCCACCCAAGCAATTCCCACAATTGCTAAGATCGCCGTCAACTATGCCCTCATCACCATTGTGATAGAACCCTAGAGGAATTATATGTAGATTGATTTTTGAGGGGGATTAACTTTTGGAATGCTATAGGGGTTCCTCCCTCCTAGTACTCAGCACAAGGCTGAATTGAAAATTGATCTTTTCTTATTCAAAAGAGGTGGAGGCTACAAACTTATATAGGACTCTAAACCCTAACCACTTGCCTAGGTGACCTAAGGGGCTACACAAGCCATGTGCCCCTACTAGAAACCCTAGTCGACCAGCCCAGTAAGGGGGCGGTGGCTAGGAAGCGAAGGCTCCAAACATAAACCCTAGCCATTCTTCTTTATAGGATAAAGCAGCTAGATGAAGTTTATTATAATCTCACAAGATTTTTGTTGCTGCTATCATAGAACCCCAGAAGGAGCTCTATAGATTTTGATCTCTGAGGGGGATCAACCCTTGGAATGCTATAGGGGTTCCTCCCTCCTAGAACTAGGCACAAGGATGAATAAAAGATTGATCTTGCTTGATAAAAGAGAGGGGGCTATTACATCATTATATAGGGTTCTAAACCCGAGCCCATGGAGTGCTTGCCTAAGTAAAATTATTCTTTTACCCTCCTATAACCGACCTAACTGAGGGAAACTCTTGCCGACTAGCTCAGTAAAGGGAGCGGCGACCACTAAGCCCTAAGGCCCCAATCTAAACCCTAGCCACACTTCTTTATAGGATAGAAGTGACTAGGTAGAGTTTTATTATAATTCCACAAGATTTTTATTGACTACTTCTAAGGTAATTAGGACTCAACCCTTCTGGAGTCTTATCAAGCCCGCCCTCTTTGAATCAGCCTTATCCTCAAGGCTAAGAGTCTATAAACTCTAGGAACCGAGTCTTCAGCTCCTCGTAAGACTTCCACATTGAATCTTCAGATGGTAGATTATTCCACTTCACGAGTACTTTAGTTAAAGAGCGTCAATAGTGCATCACAATCCTCCAATCTAAGTATAGCTTCAAATTAAGCTTGAATCTCACCATCATTAGTAGTACTCGGCAGTTGAGTCTGAACCAACTCACGTTCTCTCAATTTCAGCTTTAGCAAGAATATATAGAAGACGAGATGGATCTTAGCATCATTTGGGAGCTTTAATTTGTATGCCACGACCCCTATGCTTTAAAATCGGATATGATTCATAGAATCATGGAGATAGCTTCATCAATGCTCTGGTATTAATTGACAACTTCTTATATGGTTGTAGGCGAAGGTAGACCTAATCTCCTATCAAAAATTCTTACTCGCTCCGATGAGTGTTTGCTTGTTGCTTTATGCAGGCTTGGGTGGTAGTTAGGTTGTCTTTCAGTAGCTGTAAAAGCTTATCCTTGTCAATTAAGTTTTGGTCGACCTGATCCACTTTGGCTGCACCAATTACATATTTAGGTATTACAAGGGGCGATTGGCCATACAATACCTCATAGGGGATATATTTAATTGATGAATGATAAGCTGTGTTATACCACCATTCAACCCAAGGAAGCCACCTTGTCCACTCTTTGGGCCGGTCACTAGTGAAGCACCATAAGTAAGTCTCGAGGCATCTGTTCACCATTTCTGTTTGGCCGTTCATCTGTGGATGATAGGCTGTGCTCATCTTCAATTTGGTGCCTTATAATTGGAAGAGCTTAGTTCAAAATTTACTTCTAAATACCCAGTCAAGGTCACTCACAATCGACCTTGGCATCCCATGTAGTTTTATAATATTTTTCATAAAAAGTTGAGCAATACTGGCAGCGGTATAAGGATGTCTCATAGCACAAAAATGAGCATATTTGGTTAGACGATCTACCACCACAAGGATCGTACTTTTACCCTGAGATGGTGGCAACCCTTCAATGAAGTTTATGGAGATATCAGTCAATGCTAAGTTCGGTATAGTTAGTGATTGTAGTTTTCTCGAACTTGCTGCTGTTTCACCTTTTTGCAGCTGGCATACATCACATTTAGATATATAATCATAAATCGATCTTTTCATGCCTCTCCAAAAGAAGTTTTGCTTTGCCCTCTTATATGTTCTCAGAAATTCGAAGTTCCCTATTGAAGGTGAAGAGTGCAACTCTTGCAAAATAATTTTGATGCAAGGGGAAGAAGGAATAATCATAATTCAGTCTTTGTAGCACAAGTCCTTCGAATCCTAAGTGTAGTGGCCTATGGAACTTGGATTCTTCTTTAATTTTTCTATGATGTCTCGGGTTTCTGGATCGCTCTTCCACTCCTCTATAATATCTTTGAGGAAGTCTATAGAGGGAAGGGAGATGACTGAAATTTTGGCTTGTCCCGATAGCTGAGATAGAGCTTCCGCAACAACATTCATTTCCCCTTTGGATAAATAATTTCATAATCAATGCCAAGAAATTTAGTTACCCATTATTGTTGCTCTAGAGAAGATATCTTTTGCTCTAAAAAATACTTGAGGCTTCGGTAGTCAGTCTTAATCTGGAAGTGTCGGTCGATCAAGTAAGATCTCCACTTCATGATGGCATGTACGATAGCAAGTATTTCTTTATCATACATGGACATTTTAAGATGGGAGGGAGATAAAGCCTTGCTGGTGTAAGCAAGAGGTTGGCCATCTTGCATTAGAACAGCCCTAATTTTGACTCTGGACACATCAGCCTCAATCACGAAGGTGTGGCTGAAATCGGGCAGTGCTAGGACCAACGTCATCGTCATGGCTGCCTTGAGTCAGTCAAAGGGTATGGAAGCTTTATCCGATCATAAGGAGTCTTTTTTCAGTAGAGACGTGAGTGGGGCACTGATCTTGCCATAATCTTTCATGAATTTTTGATAGTAGCCCATGAGTCTAAGGAAGCTGCGCAGCGATTTTATGTTCGTAAGTTTCGGCCATCCTTGCATTGCTTCGATCTTTGTCGAATCTATCGCCACTCCATCCTATGATATAATGTGCCCTAAATACTCTACTTTATATTATAAAAAGCAACACTTTGATTATTTAACATAAAGGGTATTCTCCCGAAGGATTGTTAGAACAATTTGCAAGTACTGAAAATACATATCAAGTGTAGAGCTATAAATGAGAATATCATCAAAAAATGCCAACACAAACTTACGTAGAAACTTTCAGAAAGTGTCATTCATCAAGCTTTGGAAAGTAGAAGGAGCATTCATAATTCTGAAGGGTATTACCAAAAACTCGTAGTAGCCGTTATGTGTGTGGAATGCAGTTTTTGAAATATCTTCAATGCATACCCGAATTTGATGGTATTCAGAACAAAGATCCAATTTAATGAAGACTTGAGCTCCTTTTAGTTCATTCAAAAACTCATCTACTACTGGTATAGGGTATTTGTTTTTTACGGTGATGGCATTCAGAGCCGATAATCAATGCACATCTGTCACATACCATCCTTCTTGCGTACTAGCAACACCGGCAAGGAATAAGGGCTGTAGCTTGGTCGAATCACTTTGGTATCAAGCATCTCCTTAATGATGTTCTCAATCTCATTCTTCTGCAAGTGAGGATAGTGGTATGATCTCAAATTTGATAGAGGTTTGCCCGGTAATATAGGGATGCGATAATCATGAGGTCGATTAGGGGGCAGCCCATGCGGCTCCGTAAAAACATCCACGATTTCATCTAGCAAAAGGGCAATCTTAGGATCTGAATTTTGAATTCTTTACTCCTTTGATGGCTATTGGATATGCATCAAGAATCCACCATTTGTTTTGTGTAGCACCTTCTTCATTTGCTACGTCGAAATAGTGGAAATATGGCTCCCGCGCTTGCCTTGCAATGTGACCAGTCTCCCTCTATAATAAAACTTTATGATTAATTTAGAGAAATTCTAGGAGATGTCACCTAATGCTATGAGCCATTGAATCCCAAGCACGGATTCGTAATCAACGATGGGTAGGAGGAAGAAATCGGCTACCACTTTTTAATCTTGTAGGAGCAATTTTACCCATCGACACCATTGGTTGCAATTGAGGATTCGACCGCCGACGACCTTTATGTTGAACTTATTGCCATGGTTTAGGCCTCTAGATCTGTAATATTGAGGTCCTTTTTTCATTATCATGTTAGAGGTATGAGAGGTTTTGAGGAAGAGGTGGCCGATTAGGTAGGTGGACCAGTTTGATGGAAGTAGGCTACGGTTTAGGGCTGATTTAGGTGGTTGTTTGGGATTAGTTTAGGTGCAGTTTGGAGGAATTCTTGATGAGGATGGTAGGGTATGCAGATAAGAGAAAGAGAGTCCAAAAACTCACAAAAGATAGCACTTAAATCCGATGAAATTCGACAAAGAAAGGTGCTGCGATATGCTGTCCTACCGCATGGAGGACTCTCTTGGTAGTAATTCAAGGAAGGACTACTAAACTGCTTCAGACCAACTGATTTCGACAACATCGACGACAATTGGTAAAAATTCATCAAATCTCTATAATACAAGAATACCAAACAAGGTTTGAGCATTTATCTAACCAAACTGAAATTGGCTTGAGAAATAACTTTTAGGTACTTTTATAGAGGGCCTAAAGCCGGAGATCCGAGGAGAAGTAAAAGCACGACAACCGTACACTCTTATGGCGGTGATTTCCTTCGGGTGTATCCAAGAAGAATAATTGAACCACGAGGTACGAAGGACAAGGGTCACTCCCCGACTAGTCATGCCGAGGCCTACTGCCTTCTACTACCATCCAAGCCCCTGCACTAAAAAAGTTAACAAGAGACGAGCTTCGCGAACGATCAGCCAAGGAGTTATGTTAGCATTGCGATGAATCATGGAGTCGCGAACATCACTGCAAAAAGGGTCAGATCCTTATGATTGAACCAACAGAGGATGAGGACAATGAAACATCTGAAGAAGCCCTTGAACCTAAAGAAGAAGCCATGGAGGAATAGTCCCAACCGGCCAACTACGCAGTGCATGTATTGGCTATCTATTCCAACCCGATGATGAGAGTTGGAGGACTTCTAAAATAGCAACTCATCACCGTTCTTATCGACACGGGCAGCACCAATAAATTCCTCAATAGTAAGGTTGTTGCATGTTTGGTGCTTTAAATTGAAGGTTGCAATAAGTTTGACGTAAAGGTCACCGATAGCCGAATCTTTAATTATGACCAACGGTGCCCACGGGTGAAACTACTCCTCCAAGACCAGGAAGTGGTAGCTGATTTCTTCCTCCTACCCATCAATGATTATGAAGCCCTACTCGGGATTGAATGGCTCATAACACTAGGTGATATCTCCTGAAATTTTTCTAAATTAATCGTGAAATTTTATTGCAAAGGGAGACATGTCACTTTACGAGGCAAGCGCAAGAGCCAAATTTCCACCGTTTCATCGCAACAAATGGAGAAAGTTTTACACAAAGCACATGGTGGATTCTTGATGCATATTCAGCAACCATCTATGGGGGAGAACGTACAAAACTCAAATCCTAAGCTTGCCCTTTGCCTGAATGAATTCGTGAATGTTTTCTTGGAGCCGTGTGGGCTACCCTCTAACTGGCTGCATGGCCACTGCATTCCTATTTTGCCAGGCAAACCTTTAGCAAATTTGCAACCGTACCACTATCCTCACTTGCAAAAGAACGAGATCAAGAACACTGTTAAAGAGATATTTGACACTGGGGTGATTCGACCAAGCTGCAGCTCTTACTCCTCACCGGTGTTGTTAGTGCGTAAGAAAGATGGTATGTGGTAGATGTGCATTGACTACCAGGCTCTAAACGCCATCATCGTCAAGGATAAATATCATATCTCATTCGTAGATAAACTCTTGGATGAACTAAAAGGAGCCTGAGCCCTCACTAAATTGGATCTCCAATTCGGATACCATCAAATTCAGGTATGTACTGAAGATATTCTGAAAACTGCATTCTGCATGCATAACAGCCACTCTGAGTTTCTGGTAATGCTTTTTGACTTACGAATGCTCCTTCTAATTTCCAAAGCCTGATGAATGACATCTTTGGGAGTTTTCTACATAAGTTCGTATTGGTATTCTTTGATGATATTCTCATTTATAGCCCTATACTTGATATATATTTTCAACACTTACGAACTATTCTAACGATTCTTCGGGAGAATACTCCTTATGTTAATCAGTCAAAGTACAACTTCTTGTAGTGTAAATTAGAGTATCTTGGGTATATTATATTAGAGGATGGAGTGGCGGTAGACCCGACAAAGATCGAGGCAATGCAAGGATAGCCAAGACCTACAAATGTACAATCATTATGCAGTTTCCTTAGACTCACGGGCTACTACCAAAATTTTATGAAAGATTATGACAAGATCAGTACCCCACTCACATCCTTACTAAAGAAAGACTCCTTCTTGTGGTCGGATAAAGCCTCTACAACCTTCAAACAACTCAAGACAGCCATGACGATGACGTCAGTCCTAGCGCTGTCCGATTTCGATCGCACTTTGGTCATTGAGGCCGATGTGTCAAGAGTTAGAATTTGGGCTATTCTTATGCAAGATGGTTAACTCCTAATTTACACTAAGGCTTCCCTCACACTTCATACGAGGTTTCTATAGGAGATACTAATTACTACCAAATTTAAAATATGGTTGGATACAGGTTTATGGCACGAAAAAGGAGTTAAACTAGAAGAATTACAATCCATGCTCACACTAGATTAGGCTCTTATCATCTTGAACCATACTAGAGGGCAGTCATTATTCTAGAAGAAAGATTGGCTATCACTAAAGACTAACCATGTGGCAGCCCATGTAAGGAAGAAACTTCCCCCTGACAAACGCCGGAGCAGAAGAAAGTTTCTTGAGAAAGATCAAGTCCCCCTTCATCTCTAGCTCCACCAGCATGAAATTTAAGCTTTAAAAAAGTAGTATCCCTATTTCTTTAGGCCTTACAAAATTGGGGCTCATATTAGGGCTCTAACCTAGAGATCAGATCCATGCACTAGATCAAAATTACAGTTGATCCTCTAAGTATCCCACCTCAAATGAAAATTTAAAAATGAGGATTCAGCTCAAGTTCTTCCACTTAGGGCTTAGTGGCCATCACCCCCTTACTTGGTTGGTTGGCCAAGGTTTCCCCCTACTTAGGTCGGCTACAGAGCTAACCTAGTCGCCCCCTGTTCCTATTAAGGCAGGTTGGCTATAGGAGGGGTAAATAGGTAATTTTACTTAGGCAAGCATCCTCTTTGGCTAGGGTTTTGATCCCTATATAATGATGTAGCCTCCTCCTCTATTGAATCAAGTAATTATCAATTTTATTTCAGCCTTGTGCCGAATCTAGGAGGGAGGAATCTCTACAGCGTTCCAAGGGTTGATCCCCCTCAAGGATCAAAATCTATAGAGCTCCATCTAGAGTTCTATCAGTGGTTCAGCTAAATATGGCACTGCAAGAGGAGATTATGTCTGCAAACAAGGAGGCAAAGCTTTTGGAGATAAAGTATTGTTGCAGGGCAAGATAGTGGTCAAATGATCCGTGTCTCCCGCGTCTCCTAGACGATCCTTTTAGCTTCGGCCTTTTGAAGATATGGACAACAATATAGCTGAATATGTACTGGTGGTTCCTCATGTAAGATCAGCATACAGAGATTATGCAATATTGTTGGAAGAAGTCGGCTCAGTTCGATGGAGATGCCTGAAATTTCAGCAAGCTTCTCCAAGTGTTATGTCTTTTCTTCACTCTCTCATTTCTTGCATAAGGTCACCTATTTTCCTTTACCATTTATAAGGTCATTGGGGCTCCTGGTGTTGGTGAGGGTGGTGATAGGCTGATGCTTGATGAGGCCATCAATGTTCATTATCAATGATTTTGCATAGCTAAATGAAGCATGAATATTGCAATCGGCTGGTTGTAGGTCCTCTATCGTGTTCTCCTCCTCATGTTCGAGGTCCTTCTCATCACGTTATAGTTCTTCAATAGGTTCTATCATGAGAAGCTTCCCCTTTTTGCAGCAATTTTGTTGCAACTCCAATGTTTGTTGTAATGCCAACATAAGCCCTTCGCGAATCTATCACGGAGTTCTTTTTGGTTAAGTTCCTTTGGCTGAGAGGTTCAGTTGGCAGTAGCGAAGGCCGAAGGCTTGATGGTTACTGGTCAGTTCATGATCTTGGTCCTTCAGGCATCGTTGTTCAGCCATTTCTCATGAATGCGAGCGAAGGAGATGGTAGCCCTCAATGTATACGATTGTCACACCTTGACTTCGCATCTGATCTCTGGTTTTAATCCTTTGATGAACAACCCTAGCAACTATTTTTTAGAACAATCTTGAGTTTAATTTGAAAGATGCTTAAACCTAGTTTGATATTCTTGCATAGTTGAAGTTTGGTGAATCTTCATGAGTTGGCCGTCGTGTTCTTGTATTCTATCAATCTAAACCAGATCAGCAGCCCGCTTTTGAATTCTCTCCATGTTGAGACTCCGGGGTTGTGCTTAAAATAATTATACCACTGTATGACATCTCCTTCAAGGTGGATGACAGTGATGTCTACTATGGAAGCCTCCAATGTCTAGTGATAGCGGAAGCAGCAATCTATGCATAAAAGCCATCCTGTCGGTCTCCATCTTCCCATCGAGGAAAGTCCACCCACATGCGTGTAGATGTTGGTTTCATTTCACATTCTTCTTTCTCCAAAGGGTTCTCCTTTCGATTTGGACTCTCACCTTGCTGTGGTCTCGTCGGACTCAATGATCGTCCCAATCTAAATTATGTTAAGAGAGCACGTAGTATGTCCTTCATACGCATCTCGAATGCCTCCAACTTGGCATCGATCAGATCTACTGATGCCATGACTTAAGAACCTAGATCTGTGGTGTCAAGATTCTTCTCTTGCTATTGGGTCAATGGTATAAACCGGTTGGGTGGACTGGTGGCTGAAAGATGTGTTAGATCTAGATGGCTATGGTTTAGGGCTAAAAGGTTGCTATTTTTTGTTACTATTGGGGCTATGGTTTGGAGCTATTGTAGGGGTCATATAAGGGGTATGATGGCCAAGGGTTAAGGTTAGAGGGAAGTCTTAGAGTTGCTATTGATAACAACAATGAATTTGGTAGGGATCAGGTGTGGATGCAGCAAGCAGTACCGAAGGTAGTGCAGCATCATTTTTCATCAAAGGGAGTGTTGTTTATGCTGCTATTTAGGACTATTGTAGAGGCTATAAGGGGGTTTTTGTGATAGAGGTTTAGGGTTAAAGGGATCGCTTAAGGTTGCTATTGATGGCAGTAACCGGTTTGGTAGAGATTGGTGGCTACGGAAGATAAAGATCAGTGATGGAGGATCACAGCTACGACAGATTACAATTTGGGTTGGCTATGGATATTGAAAATAGGTTACAATGGTTGCATCTTAAGGCTAGAGGGGTTCTTTAAAGATGATGTGGTTGGTGGCAACAATTTTGGTAGAATCTGGGGGTTTACGAGAAGAAGAACGATAAAAGGTACAATGGTAGAATTTTTTTTCAAAAATTTCAACAGTTCTATGATGAAAATTCCAGTGATGTTTTGGAGTATTATGACAACAAAAAACCCATAAGGATAGCAGCAAGAAAGATAAGAGTAGTGGCAGCAACAAATTTGGCATAGATCGGTTGCATATGCAACAAGAAACACCGAAAAGATGCAATGGCAGATTTTTACATCTAAAGTTTCAGTAGTTTGGACGTAAAAATTTCAGTAGTTCATAACAAGAATTTGAGTAGAACTCAATGGGAATCCACTAGTAAGGAAAAGATATCAAAAAATTCATGGGAGAATACGACAACAAAAAATTTGGCAAGATCAAGGAATATGAGAAGATACTACGTCAGATTTCAACTGAAATCTGTTGCATAACTTTCATCATAAAGATGATAACTTTGTGATGATAAGTTTATGCAGCATAATAGATGAAATCTTTTTTAGTTTTTTGGGTTGAGGATAACTAAATTATAGCATCAGTAAGGTAGATTACCAGAACCTGATGCAATTCTTGTGGAAACTACGAGGGGGTCTGCGGTAGTGGTGATGACGGTGGAGTTTGGTGACGATCTTAGCAATTGTGAGAATTGCTTGGGTGTCTAGATGAGGATGATGGGTAGTTGTGGAAGGGTAGTGAAGCACCAAGGAATGCTACTCTGATACCAAGTGTTAGAACCCTTATGGATTCTAAACTTGGGATTAATCTCCATAGGGGATCGGCCTCCTGGAACTCTATAGAGGTTCCCTCCTCCAAGGTATTCGGCACAATGACTGAAGAAAAAATAATCTTATTCATGATATAAAGGTTGTGGCTACAAGTGTTTATACAGGATCTCAAAACCCTAATACTAATAGGACTCCTACTTTACTAACCTCTCCTACTTTAACTAACTCAACCAAAACTCCAACTCCTAATCTAACTCCTAACCAACCCTAGAGAGAGTCTCATCTAAGTGAAACTCCTCCTATCTCTAACCCTAGCCGCTTCCTCTTAACCTAGCCAACTTTCCCTCATCAAGGTGGATGGCCCATTGGGTTGATTACAAGCTTGACTTGGTTGACTCCGACCTGAACCCAACTCCGATTCCTAAACCCGACTCTAGTTCAGCCGAATCCTAACCCTACTAGGATTTGAGCTGATTTATTACAATAGACTCAAATATCCTCCTAGCTAACCTAATATCAGGTTTAGGCTGACCAACAAGGCCTAATCTAAAGACTCGACTCAATCGACTAGGACCCGACTTAACTAGGGTCCTAACAGGTCAACTGGAAGTGGATGGTGTTGGAGGCTTGTATGCCGCTGGTCATGATGTGGGTCTCATTCTCCAAACATCTTGATAAAGCTGCTCCTCTTGAAGTCGTACGAAGGATATCGCTGTCGTCAATTTATAGGCTACCACACCTTAACTTCTCCTTGTATCTGTAGCTTTAATCCTTCGATAAGGGTCGCTAGTAATTATTTTTCAGACTAATCATGGGCTTGGTTAGATAATCTTTTAAACTTGGTCTGATATTCTTGGATCGTAGAGGTTTGTCGGATCTTTACGAGTTGTTCGTCGATGTTCTTGTGCTCGGACGATGCAAAGCGGATTAGTAGATTGATTTTGAATTACCTCCATATCGAGACTCCTTGAGTGTGCTCAAACCAATTAAACCACTGACATCTCCTTCAAGGTGGATGGCAGCAATGTCCACCATAAAAGCCTTTAGGATCCGATGATAATGGAAGTAGTGCTCTGTGCGCGAAATTCATCCTATTGAGTCTCCATTTTCCTATCGAGGGAAGTCCACCCTCATGCATGTAGATGCTAGATTCATCACGTGTTCTTTCTATGAATGGTTCTCTTTGCAATCTATACTCTCACCTTACTGTGACATCATTGGGCACCATAGAAGCCTCCGAGGTCTGGTGATAATAGAAGTAGTGCTCTGCACACGAAAGTCATCTTGTTGAGTCTCCATTTTCCCATCAAAGGAAGTCCACCCTCATGCATATAGATGTTGGATTCATCATGTGTTCTTCTTTCTCTAGAGGGTTCTCTTTATGATCTAGACTTTTGCCTTACTGTGACATCATTGGGCTCAGTGATTGGCCCAATCTGAATTCTATGAAGAGAACACGTAGTTCATCTTCTATATGCATTTGAAGGTCTGCAACTTGGCATCGATTAGATCTTCTGATGCTATGGTGTATGTCTAGAGATCCAAGATATTGTAGTCCTTTATTGTTGGGTTAAAGGCATAGGTTAGTGGATGGATTAATGTCCACAATAGACAAGGATCGATGGTGGAAGGCTGCAGTAGGCTGCTATTTAGGTTATAGTTTGGGGCTGATAGTTGTTGTTATTTTTGTTGTTGTTGGGGCTATGGTTTGGAGATACTGTAGGGGTCGTATAAGGGGTATACTAGCATAGGTTTAAGGTCAATGGATGGCTTAGGGTTGTTATTGGTTTGAGCAACGGTTTTGGTGGGGATTAGATGTGGATGCAGCAAATAGTCCCAAGGGTATTATAGCAGAATTTTTCATCAAGAGGGGGTGTTGTTAATGATGTTGGTCGGGGCTGCTATGGAGGCTATAAGGGGGGTTTGGTGGCAGTGATTTAAGGATAGGAAGATGGGTTAGGATTGCTATGGATAGCAGCAACTGATTTGGTAGTGATTGGTGGTCGAAAGAGAGATGAGTCAAGGTTGTGATTTATGGTTAATAGCTTATAGTTTAGATTGTTGTAAGTGCTACAGTTTGAGGGTGTTGTGGAAGCTGAAAAGGGTTTCGATGGCAGTGGTTTAAAAATGGGAGGGGAGGTTTAGGGTTACTATTGGGGGCAACAACCGATATGGTGTGGCTGCAGCAAGAAGTGCCAAAAGATGTTGCTGCAAAATTCTTAGTCAAGAATAGCAATTTTATGACAAAAGGATTCTAGCAGTATATAGATGATTTCGATAACAAGAAATCGATGAGGATGGCAGCAAGATAGATGAGAATAATGATAGCAATATGGCAACAATAAATTCAGTAGAGATCAGTTGTGTATGCAGCAAGAAACACCAAAAAGTATGGTGGTAGAATTTTTCATCAAAAGACAACAGTTTTACTATGGAAGTTCTAGTAATATTGTAGCAATATTTTAAGGAATATGGTAGCACAAAATTAACAAGGATAGCAATATTATATAAGATAGTGAAATGGTGGCAAATATGGTAGCAAGATGGAAACAAGATCAGATGTGGCAGATGTAGTAGTAGAATTTTATGTCGAATAACAGCAGTTTGACAAAAAGCTTTCAATGTTTACATCAAAGATTTAAAGAAGAATTCGGAGAGAATCCACTGGTAATGTAAAATATGAAGATGAATATGGTAGCAAGATATCAACAGAAAGATCAAAGATATAATAGCAAATATGCGATTGGAATTTTGTAGTGGAACTTTCATCATAAAGATGATAACTTTGTGATGATAAGTTTTTACAGTGAGATAGATGTACTTTTTTTTGTTTTTGGATAAGTAAATTTTAGCAACAGTAAGATAGATACCAAAACCTGATGCAATTTTGGTGGAGACCGAAGATGATGTATCTATAGTAGTCGTGATGATGGCGGAGTCGGCGATGATCACAACAACTGTGGGAATTGCTTGGGAGGTGGTGGATGGCTAGATGAAGGGAGCGGCGACTTTAAAAGGGCAACGAGGCACCAAGAACATTGCTCTAATACCAAGTGTTAGAACCTCATAGGATTCTAAGCTTGGATTAATCTCGATAGGGGATCGACCCTCTTTGTAACTCTATAGGGGTTCCTCCCTTCTTGGTAATCTGCCATAATAGCTAAAAAAGATATATTGATTGCTTGATGAAAATAGTGATGGCTATATGCTTTATATAGGGTCTCAAAATCCTAATTCCTAATATGACTCCTACTCCAAGTAAACTAAGACTCCAACTCCAAATTAAACTTCTACTCTAAGTGAAATATACTCATCTCAAACCCTAGCCGCCTCCTCTCAACCCTAGCTAACTTTCTCTCATCAAGGTGGGCAGCCAATTGGGTTGATTACAACCTTGACTTGGGTGATTCCAAATCGAATCCAACTTTGACTCCTAACCATACTCCAATTCAGTCAAATCCTAACCCTACTATGATTTAGGTTGATATATTACAATAGACTCAGATGTCCTCCTAACTGACCTAATATCAGGTCTAGACTGACCAACAAGGCCCAATCTAAGGACTTGACTCAATCGACTGAGACCCGACTCAGTTGAGGTCTTAATAGGTGTCTAGTTTCTTGAAGGGTCTATTGATGGCCCCTTCCAGCGACCTGTCGGCAGGCTCGACCCCTCCTACTATGGGGCCTTCCATCACCCTGACTGCTTCTAAATAATCAACTGCATCATTGGGAGCACCATTGGCCCAGTAACTATGAGAGGAGGCTAAAGTAGCTTATTGCCAAGGGTCGCTCAACCCAACCATAGTGAAGCTAGTGCACCGCTGCCCTTTAGAGGTATTGGTGGATCTCTGCTCCCACCACAAAGTCCTGGTAAAGATTTTCTGAAGACATCCTTTTCCCTGCTTATGTCTTAGTGAACACCTTGCTCCCGTTTTTATGTAGCACCACCATTACATGATGGTGCTGGTCAACCGTCTATGGGATGCAAGAGCATTGATTAATCAACTCTCAATGCTGCCCTACAAACTCAAGTGGGGTGGCTTGAGGAAGAGACGAAGGCAAAAAAGGCTCGGGATGTCAAGTTGTCCTCTCAGCTTGCTTAAGCTTGCCACACGCTCGAGAACTGGAGCAGTACTGGCCAAGGTGCATGAGGAGACAGACTCCCAACTCCACGAGCTGAATTTGGAACTTAATTTGGCCCTCCATCGTATTGAGGAGGCTGAGGCATGAGTAGAAGAGGCATGTGATGAGGCAACCATAGCCGAGGATATGGCTATCGAGAGTGCTATGGATTGTGAGAGGAAGATTGAGACCCTTTGTCATGAACTGAAGGATGCCCACTAGTAACTCAACAACATCATCGAGAAGGCTAGGTAACTAAAGGAATGACTGTTGACTAGCTTGGACGAGCTAGTGGTTGCATGCTTGGCTACAAAGGAGGTCAAGAAGGTCTAGGAGGAGGAGTGGAGCTATGCAATAGTACGGGAAAAGAGGGTTGTGGCCTCTTACAAGGAGTTCAAGAGGTTCCACTATGACCTTGAGCACGCCAGCGAGGTCACCTACCTATGGTTCAAGTACCAGATTGCCCACAAGTGCTTCAAGGCATGGTATCCGAAGCTCAAAGTCGATGAGGATCCATTCGTGGAACTCCCCTAAGATACTGAAGTGCCTGCTCCTATAGAAGTAAGTCCCTTCTGACTATTGTCCTGCCACCCCTCTAGCTCTACCTCTGCCTTTATAAAGTCGTTGGGTCCTGATAACCCTTCTTTGGCTTGCTCCTTTCTATAACTTCCCCTTGCCCCTATTTGTTATCATAAGTTCTGTTTGAATTAGTAAAGATTTCCTTTTTAAGTGATTGGTTTTGTCATAAGCAATATCTAGAGGCTCATTATCTTGCCACTTTGTAGGGCAAAATGCCCTCGACCCTTGGAATACATCTTCTAAGGGGCTTCCTAGTCCTGATTCCCTACTTTTTCAGCAAAGGCACCACTCTGAGATGGTCAAGAGCATGACACAAGACCACAACACTATGAATGCTTGATCCTTCATGTTGAGGCATGGCGTGCTCTCGCTAAGGCCAAGGCGGGTTTACCTTTGCCCTACAAGGAGGAGACTATTTGGAAGAGGAATGAAGAGCTCATTTTTCCTTCCCTTGAAGGGTTACCAAAAGGTGGCACTCGCAACATCTGACCCTCCTTCTAGTTCCAGAATGAAGCTGTCATGAGTACCATTAATAGTTGAGTTAGCTCGATAGGTTCTCTACCGAAGGTGCAGGCTCACCCTAGGGTTTCTTCTTGGATAATGCAAGACTTTTGTAGGGGTGCAGAGGCATTCCGAATGTTGTCTTATAGTAGGTGTTTGACCTTAAGCAGCTCCAATGAGTGGGCGAGGGTCTTCCGAGTCAGCGGGTCCTTCCTCCCAAGATAGGACGACCTCGACATTTGCTAGTGGTAAGCATATGACTTCCATGTTGAATTTCAAATTTTGATGATGAAATCAATCGATAAATTTATGATCTAATCAGTATTTGAGTGATGCAGGACTAGCTTCGATCAAGGAGAGGCAAATTGATTAAAGCAGGAAGAATCAATTCTTAGGCCATAGTGGAACATGTCAGAAAATTGGCCAATGTGTCGATAGAATTCTTCATGCCATGAGTTCGGGCATCAGACCAGAAGGATCAAACATTACGCTAGGAGATGTATATTGCGGAGGTCAATATACTAATTGGGCAATATGCCGCAAGAGAGGATGATGCACCAAAGGGTCGGACAAAGCATCGGATGAACTAATGACATGCTGAACAACATGTGATTCATGCTTTATAATAATTTGTCTTGATCGAAGTAGTTTAGGTCTTAATTGAGTTAGTTTTAGGTGTAACCATGCTAACTCAATTAAGGGCCTATTAGGCCTTGATTAAGTCTTAATTAAGACTGATTTGAGCCCATTAGGAGGCTCATTTCATTGACCTTGGGAGGAGGTATAGCTAGATAAAAATATGGTATAGCTCAGTGTATGAAAGGTACTGAAATATACTTTCTGAGATTCCTGAGCGATGGTGCCACCGGCTGCCGACGGTAGTACCAATAGTTGGTGGTAGTACCCCCTATTTTGGGTAATGATACTTGTTAGAATCGAGTTGGAACTAAGTGGGGGAGGGTGAATTAGTGTAAGTGCAAAAATAACTTGTTTCGAAAAGGTTGTTTAAAGCAAAGAAGAAATCAGAAACGTTTCTTGGAATTTGTTAAAAGCGAATAAGTAAGCAATTTAAAACAAATTCAAAATAAGAATCTTGATTTAGTTAAGGACTACTAAAATAAGAAACCAAGTTTAAAGGAGAACAAGTAAATGAAGGCTCACAAATTTATAGTGGTTTGGTCACTAACTTTACTTACGTCCACTAATTATCTTCTTGCATGGGTGAAGATTAAAATCCTTTACACCTTTCTCATTTTCCCATGGTCAAGAGAAGAATCTTTACACTCTTCTTTTCACAGGTTCAGGTTTAGGAGAGAAACCTTTACAATCTTTGACTCTTCCCTTAACCTCACTTTACACTTAAAGCACACAAGGGAAGTTCTCAATAAATTCTAATAGTATTTTCACTTTTTTTTTTACTTTCTTGCTATCTAATACGAGAATACTTGGGTTATTTATAGAACCCAATTGGCTTCAAATAATGGAGCCAAAATTCAACCTTTTTTAGAAAAAAAAATCGAGTATATATGGTACTACCATAAACACTGATAGTACTACCACCGAAAGTGCCCCAAAAATAGTGGCGGTACCACCATCACTTGGGTGGTACTATCATTGCCCACTAGTAGTACTACCATCATAAATCCTAAAAACTAAACTTTTTGTATAGTTTCATACACGACTTGTACCTCTTGTTGACCCCTTTCCAAGTAAACGAATTAAGCTCAACCTAAGCTCAAATCATAACCCAAAGTGGAGTTGATTGCCTCACATTGAGTTAATCTGGATTTCTCTAAATTTAACTCAATTAGAACTCAATTATGATGCTAATTATGACACATTACATAAGTTACAATCGTTCTTGTTGTCTGACATGTCAACCTATCTTTCGAACTCCTATCGAACTTTCTGGCATCCTCGGATGAATTCCCGGTGAGTCTTTTGATCATCTTCTGGTGAACTCCCGACACACTCCTGGGAAGCTCTCAATCACCTTCGGCGTGCTCCCGGCGAACACCCGGCAAGCTCCCGATCACCTTCAACAAGCTCCCGACAAGCCTCCAATCACCTTTGATGAATTTCCATTGTATCATCCAAACCTCTGATCAATTGATTTCATCATCAAAATTTGAGATTCAACGATCTTCCTCTTTTTTACGATGAGAACCAATTGATGATGGGAGTTAACATTAACTCACCTTATATATATGTCATAAGGTAAATAGAGCAAACTTGAATTCAAAATAACCCATCACTTTTGAATTCAAGTATAGCATTTTGACAATATTAAAATTTTTATAATTTAACCATTCATGATACCATACATGATAAAATTTTTAAAACATTCATCTTCTTAGTATCACATAATAAATTTTTTCAACCAAAAATATGTTTCACATAATAAACGTGCCATCAATCATGTTACAATATCTATCTTCTTGGTATCACATAAAAATTTCAAATATTTTAAATATCTCAAAATATTTCTTATGTCATTTCTCCCCCTTTGTCGTCAACAAAAAGTTAAATTGCTCATTTATCTCAAATATTTTGAATATTCTTAAACATTTATCATAATATTTAGTACATAAATAAAGAAATCTAGTCCATTTCTCCCCTTTAGTAAAATAAGAAGAAGGACAAGAATAGAGTTCATTCCATTTCTCATCAAATTGCTTTCTCCCCCTTTGTAAATAAAATAGAAGAGGAAGGGTTAACGGGGGGTGTCAAAGATCTAAAAATCAAGTATAAAAAAAATCAAATATTAAGAGGAGGGTACATATTCATGAATCCAAGAATCAAATATTGAAAGAGAGTTCAAAAAATCGAGAAATCCAAGATGAATATAAGAGCTACTCATTGCATTTGAAAATATCATCTCACGTAAATATCAAGAAGAAGTTCAAAAAATTTAAAAAATAATATGATCGAAAATCATGCATTTGGACTTAATAAGAAGCTTGGTTTGTAAAAATTAAGAAATCCAAAAAAATATGATAGCAAATCAAGCTCAATTTATAAATCATGCATTTCTCATTCATTAAAAAATTTAAAATTTCTAATTTTCTTCTAAGTAACATGTTTCTTATTTAATGATTTTGTCGCAAGATAGTAATTTAATCATATTTAATTCTCTTCTTAGTTTATTATGTCTAATTTAATTGTTACTTATTCAATATTGAAAGATTTATCATATCCATTTTTTTCTTATAAAATCAAATTGTTCTTCATTTAAAGGTTTTGTTGTTAATAGCAATTTAATCCCCCCGGTCATTGTCAAAAGGAAGGAAAAAATATAATAGTACAAAATTAATTTTCGAGTCATTGACACATATATATATAAGTGGACTATATAATGAAAATCATGTCATTAAGGATATAATATGAAATATCAATTCACGAGGATAAATTTTTAAGACATATAATCCATTTATATAATTCTTCTTAATAAAATAGAAAATTGATCTTGATTAAAAATCTTAAATTATAATTATTAAGATCATAAATCTCTTTTTTTATTAAAAAGAAGAAATCATAGAGGTTAAAAATGATTCTCATAAATGATAAGTCAAGTGAAGAAATCAACGAAAAGTTCATAAAAGAAATCTCATTCAATTTTCAACTCATCAAAATCATCTTTGTAGTTTAAGAGATTCAACAATAATGATATTACTTTATCTCTTTTTGAAAGCTTGATAGGATAGAGGTATTTATAAGAAGAACTTCTCTCCTTTTTTTGTTTCAATTTATGTGATTTGTTTTATATAAAACTTTCTTTATATTTTATGCCTAATTCAAGCATTGTCATTTAAAACCAAAAATCGAGTTTAAAAAAAAATATCAAGATCATTATAATAAAATATTTTTAACCAAGTAAAATATTTTCAAACATTTTAAAAATTAAAACTAAGTAACATTTCCAAAGAAAATCATCAAGATTATTACACTAAAATATTTTCAAACAAAAATTTTGATTTAGTTTAATTTCAATGATTTTTCTTTCTTAAATGAGTGTAACTCTTTAGACTTAGTTAAATGAGTTACCATGCTCATTTCAAAGTATTTTTGACTTTATTTTAAGTCCTAATTCAAGAATGATCTAATATTCAATCATAAAACATTTAATTATATTTCAAGTCAATCATTCAATATTAGTATTTACATTTAAATCAACAAATATAATATCATCAAACTCCCTTTTCCAAAAAAATTCAACATAGATAACTTTCCATCAACAATAACTAAGGTTCTTCAGTGTAGTTTATTTTTATAATAGTATACTCTAGCTATGCATAAGCCATGCATCATCGAAAAGCAATCATGAACTATTAAAATATTTATTGCTAATAATTTTAATTTAAATAATTTTTCTTATCGTTGTTGCTTAGGCTTGTGAGCTTCAAAAGTATCTTATCTCAAGTCATGTGCCTTGACTATCGACTATCAAGTTACCATTTTTTGCTTCTAACCTTTATTTCGAGATAAATATATAATATATAGGGTTTTGATTTGGGTACCCATTTGACTTTGGGACCCTCAAGAAAAGCTCTACCTAATTTAACTACAGGTATTTGGTTGTTTATAGTTCTTTTAGGAATACAAATTAACTTATGTAGACTATACTTTCTAAATAGACATCTAGAGGCAAAGTGTCTATATCCATCATAAAAACTATATTTGTTTTCGGGTGAAGAATGAAATGTGGGTCTTCTAACAAAAAATAGTTGATTTTTGATGAGTATTACCAACAAAGTTAATATTTCCTTATGAACATGGCCTTATTAACAAGGATCATATTTAGAGATTTACTGACTATCTTAAACTTTCTAAGGTTTATTTTAATATAGTATTTTCCTTTTAAATTTTATCTAGTATTTCACATTTTGAGCAAGAAGTACATGGTGTTGATACATCATTTAAAGTTTCAAGTTTACTAGAGAGTAATGCATAATCTTTTCTGAGTGATTTATAAGTTTGCTAATATTTTTATACCTATCAAATAATTCATGAAAGACATCTAATAGATCATCAAAAGTAAATGAGGCTTTAGGTGAATTACTTATCTCATCGTTGATAGTCATAAGCGTGAGATTCTTCACTTCTTCTTTATTGTCTTTTTGATCTTCGAAGTGTCCTGGCTTCTTGCATTCATAGCAAGAAGTCATGTCCTTTTTAAGTTTATTTTTATATCTTTTTATTCTTTTTCATGAATATTTTTATTCTTTTATCATGAATTCAAGATCATAGAGCTCATCACTCGAGATTTCACTTAAGAAGTCATATGTTGTTCTCAGTTCAATTTCCTTCTTATTTTTTGGAAGGTATTATTATTGTATTCTCAATTCAGTATCTTTCATGTTCTTTAGAATGTAATCTTCTTGTTTATTTTTTCAAATCATTTCATTTATAGATTCCTTTAATTTAATTGTAATTTCATGTGTGATTTCTAATATGTGTCAGATATCAAAAGCTGAATCATAAACAAAAAACCCGATTAAATTTATTTTTATCTAAAGCGAAAAACAAAAGATTCATAGCTTTAGTATTTAAGGAAAATATTTATCTTTCATGATCACTCCAATCATTTATAGGATTAGATGACTAATGAAATCTATTTTTGATATTGTTTCATAAATCAAAGTTAAACGAAATCAAAAAGATATGCATTCTAGTTTTCCAAAAGGTGTATTCCATCCCATTGAACATAGGAGGATATGTAATATATTAACCCTCGTTAATGCCAAAAGATGTCATTTGCTCGCTGGTATCTAATTGAGTATAACTCTGATACCAATTATTAGGATCGAGTTGGCACTGAGAGAGAGGGGAGGAGAGGTAAATTAGTGCAAGTACAAAAATAACGTATTTCAAAAAAATTGCTTGAAGTAAAGATGAAATCGAAAGCATTTCTTGGAATTCGTTAAAAGCGAATAAGTGAGGAATTTAAAACAAATTTGAAAGGAGAATCTTGATTTAGTTAAGGACTACTAAAATAAGAAAACAAGTTTAAAGGAGAACAAGTAAAGGAAGGTTCACAAATTTATAGTGGTTCAATCACCAACTTGACCTATGTCCACTTTCCGAGTCCTTCGTCGATGCCCATCAGTGTCCACTAATGATCTTCTTCCACGGGTGAAGATCAAAACCTTTTATACCTTTGTCTTTTTCCTAGGCTCAAGAAAAGAACCTTTACACTCTCCTTTTTACAGGTTCATGAGAGAAACCTTTATAATCTTTCACTCTTCCCTTAACTCAATTAAGACTTAATTACGATGCTAACTATAACACATTACATAATTACAATTATTCTTATTGTCTGATACATCAATCGATCTTCCGAACTCCTAGCGAACTTCCCGACATCCTCCAATGAACTCTTAGTGAGTCTTTCGATCATCTTCCAATGAACTCCCGATGGACTCTCAGCAAGCTTTTGATCACCTTTGACGAGCTCCCAACAAACACCCGACAAGCTCCAGATCACTTTCGATGAGCTCCCGGTGAACTTCCGACAAGCCCCCGATCACCTTCGGCGAGCTTCTGGTGATCTCCCGGTGAGTTCATCGTCTGAAGCCTGACCCAATGCCCAACTTGACTCTGGCTCAATATTAGAATATATTACATTTTCACCATCATAGTTAATCTTACATCACTTTCTCTAACATATAGGTTAGACGATAAAACTCATTAATTGATTTTATTATCAAAATCTAAGATTCAATAGTATCACCCGAGCCCACAATCTCGGGCTCTATTCGATAGTGGTATCGCCTGATGCCGATGGTGGTACCGCTAGTACCCCGAAATCTTAGGGATTTAAACTTTGGCTCCAAGATTTAAAGTCATTTGGGGTATATGAATACCCAAGGTATTCTTACTTAGAATAGTAAGAAAAGTGCAAGAACTAAGACCATAAAATTAATGTTTATAGCGAGAAAACTTTGTTAGAAAGATGAGTTCCCTTCTCTAGATGCTTAGAGGTTGTTCTAAGGGAGAGTGTGAGAGAATGCTTGTAAAGAGTTGTAAAGGTTCTCTCCTAAACTTGAGAAAAAGAGAAAAAGTTGTAAAGGGTGGTTGATCTTTGACTATTAGAAAAAGATCAGTAGTGGAAGTCAGTGGCCTCGAGTGAAGAGGAATCAAGAGTGGAGTAGGTCACATGGACCGAACCACTATAAATTTGATGTATTTTTTCTTCTGCTATTCATTGCTATTGCTTTTGAGTTAACTGCTTATTACACTTACTCTAAGACAAGCACACTTTCGATATTGATTTTCCTCAAATGAAAATGTTTCAAACCGAGGTTTTTACAAAAGCACTATTTCAAACCCAACAGCTCCCCCACACACCCCCACTAGCCACCTCCCCACACCCCAACCACCACCAACCCCAACCCACCCACCCAATTTCATTAGATGAAACACAGCATTAATGGATTCCTTACATTAGGCCCAATTAGAGATGAATTAAAATTATTGAATAGAGATCTAATAATTCAAGAGGTGAGATAATTAGATAAAGATCCAATATCCACTAAGGCATGATTCATTAGGTTTAAAGAGACTCTCTATAAATAGGAGGTAGGGGCAACCAAGAAAGGTAATAGGTTACACATTTGGACACCCCCTCCTATTCTCCTTCCTCCCTTCTCTTCTCAGCTGACCACCTCTCACCTTGGTGCATGAGGACAATAAAGAAGAAATGAGTTCTTCCATATTTGTTGAAATGTGGTACACAAAAGTTACGAAGAATGTGTATAAAAACTATGAGTTTTTACATTGCAAGGGACGAGCATCATTGCTTCTTCTATCGTGTGGATATGGCTAGAGAGGAGAACATCTGACCTCCCTTATCCTCTCTTTTTAGATCTAGGTTTTTAGGGATATATGATCTCCTTAAGTAAAACATCTAACATAATGCGTAGATTTTTTCAATTTTATAATTTTTACACACCAATAATCGCACAACGATTGACCATATGGGAGATTTTTTTGTTTTATGTTTTCACTGCGTATGTGATGCTTCTGGTAAAGTTTCTTAACACTGTCTAGTCTCAAAACATCTTGTTCACCATTCTCCAGTATGTAGCACATACGTTCTTAAGCCCAAAGGGTATAACTTGGTAGCAATATGTCCCTTGATCCGTGATAAAAGATGTGTGCTCCTAATCCTTTAGAGCCATGTATATCTGGTTATATCCTGAGATGTTATTTATTAGCTGATCAATCTAAGGGAGAAGATAGTTATCCTTCGGACAAGCTTTGGTCAAGTCAGTATAATCAACGCACATCTATCAATTTTTATTAGCTTTTTTAATGAGTATAACATTGGCTAACTAACCACTAAGGGTATTGCACCTCATAGATAAATCCAACACTTAACAACTTATCTACCTCAATGCAAATTGCTTGTTGACGATCGAGTGTGAATCTACATGGTTTCTGCTTGATTGGCTGACATCTAAGGAGGATGTTGTGATAGTGTTGTGTCACCTCGAGATTGATTCCCAACATGTCCCTCACTAACCATCGGAGGAAGTTGATCAACTCTTTCTGACTAGGCTCCGAGAGTGCAAACCCAATTTTCACAGTTTCGATCTGACCTAGCCCAATCCAAGGAGGCCTCCTGGATTAGCTTAATTGACTCAGAGTGAGGTGTTGGCCGAGCACCCTCCTGATGATTTATCAATAGTGGTCTAGTGCGCAACTATTTTTGGTAGGGATATCACCATTAGCTAGCACTACTGAGACTCCCTCTAGTTGCTTTTCAACTCTCTGACTCTGACCTAATAAGAAACTTCATGGACATGTGGGAGGATGACACCACTAAAAGCAGCTTATTTAATATCAATCGACCAATAATCATGTCGTATATTGAGGGAATGCCAACCACCATGAACTTGGTCAACACTATCTTGGAGTGAGGTTTCTCACCAAAGGTCACATGGAGGTTGATAATGTGGAGATGAGAGATAGTTTCACTGATGAATCCTGTAAGGGATGAGGATATAGGGGTCAAGTCATTAGTAGTGAGGCCTAATTTTTTTAAAGTATAAAAATACAAGATGTTGGCTGAGCTACCTATATTGATTATGACCCTTTTGGCTAGGGTGTTAATCATCTTGATGGAGATGACTAAGGCACCATCATGGTTTGAGTCGAGATGCTCTACCTTCTCCTCCTTGAAAGTTATCTCTGGATCACCCTCTATGTATCGGTACTTCTCTATCACAACTCGAGCATAAGCTCTTCAACCTGATGAGTTATCCCCCCAACGTAAGTCTGTTAAATATTATGTTGGTCTTCCTCTTAATGGGTCCCTCAGGATTTATGAAGGCCTCTCGTCTTCTTCGAATGAACCAACCAAGGTGACCTCATCGAATAAGCTCCTCTATCTTCTCCTTGAGGTCGAGGCAGTCCTTAATATTATGGCCATGGTTGGTGGAAGAGATAGCACTTTGACTTGTCTCTTGTCTCTAGGATAGATCTGCGGGGATAGGGATCTTAAAGCATCCCTTTCTCTCGAATCTATAGAAAGATTTCATGGTTTCAATTTGGTGTACCACTATTAAGCCACCCCCTTCAGGATCATGGGGAATGCCCGAGACATCAAGGCATCTACCATTCTATAAATTTATATACCATTGGAGTGCAGGAATCCAAGTCTATCGACTAGTCTTATAAACTCAAGAGGTCATTAACTAGGGTGGCATGACTCACTAAATTTGATGATCAAGGATCTTGAGACTCCCTTATGACCCTTATGACAAATCTAGTAGGTAAGGGCGGTCTTGATAGAAGAAGTTAAGTTATTGTTTATATGAGTCAGGGGGTGGAGGCCCCACCACCAGCATACCAATTCTCCTTAAAAATATCATTAACCAATGAGTAATTTAACAAGTATTAAACTAAAAACAAGAGTTCCTATGATTACAGGAGATAAAGTCAAAAGCTTTAATCAAGATGGGGGCATGATCAAAAGCCATATGAGGAAGATGAGTAATCTTCGAGTCACTATAGATGGGAGTTTCACTCCTCATTAGTAAAAACTCTATCTAGTAAGCCACAATTCTTGAAGAACCAAAATGATTATTATACCAAGTGAAGCGATAGTCGAAAAAACCTATATCTATCAAACTCGGACTAGATATAAAAATTTTAAAAAAATCAAAACAAAAGGTGATAACAAAAATGGTTTATCGTAAAGTTTAAGAAATCGTATTAACATCGCCTTAGAGAAGCTGAGCAATCTTGGAGGTGTTTAAATGAGAAAACTAATGCCATAAATTATTTCAAAGAGAGAGAAGAGAGAGAAGAGAGAGAGAGAGAGAGAGCACTTTGTAGCAAACATCATGGAGAGTAACCAAGGTTTGTTACCTTGTTATTCATTATTAAATTAATAGCTTGAGAATTCTTATGGACGACAGTAGCTCTATAGTGATCTAGAGTCCATGCAACTAAGATGCCCCCAACTCTTTGAATAGCAGTCGAGAAGACATTGTTTAATGAAATTTTCATTGTGCTCCTCCTGCATTTATGTGTCTGAAGAAGAATGAATAACTAGATTGATAAAAATAAAAGGAATAAACTTTGTATACGAATAAATACTAGTATGTCGTCACACACAGTGGAGTCAAATAGAAAACTAAATCAAATGAATACCAAGATTTATGTGAAAAACCCCTCCAACTCGAAAGGTAAAAACCACGGGACAAGTTAGAGAAAATCCACTATCAAAATAATGAATATACAGATTTTAAGGCTTCTTGCCCAAACCCAAGCAGCAGCTACAAGAGAATGACAAGAATACAATGGCTATATTACTATGCACAATATCTAAAATATTCTCAAATGATCATAGTAAGAATCTATTGTAAACTGATCTAACCTGAGATATAGATGATTAAGAATAATCTTTCTCTATCCTTGTCTTTTTTCCTTTCCTTGATCTCTTATTTCCTGTCTTCTATTATCAATCTGCAGTCTTCTTTCTCTCTTCCATATTTAGCTGTCACTGCCCTCTTTTTCACAACCCTAACCACCAAATCTAGGGTTTAGGTTAAGATAAATAAAGATTAAGGCTGTGAACTTCACTAAAGCCTATTATGGGCTGAATCTGGGCCATTTGCCCAACAACCTCCCCCTTTAGCCTATAAGATAGGTTGTCTCATGACTCCTCAATATGAAGCTATGTCGACCAGCTATCGTCACATCTTCTGTCTCTCTTTCGGTAAAATTTTTATCAACATGTCTACCCAATTATCATCTGTATGAATTTTTTAAAGTCGTAACTGCTTCTCTTCAAACACACTTTTGATCTAGTGATATCTGATATCTAGTGATATCTTGCCCAAATGGATGACACTCTAGTTATCATAATACACTACATAGTTTTTCTATTTCAGCCCTAATTCTTGTAAGAATCATTTCATCCATAACATTTCTTTACAAACCTCTATAGCAGTAATATATCCTGCCTTTGTGGTGGAAAGAGCAATCTACTTTTGCAATATGGACTATCATGATACAGCTCCCCCTATAAAAGTACAAAACTTGATGTGAACTTCCTTGTGTATCTCTTGTTATATCTACATCTGTGTAACCTGTCAAAACATGTGGTCCATCTCCAAAGCTTAAACAAACTTTAGAACTTCCTTTAAGATATCAAAAAATTTACTTCACTGCTGTCAAATGCTCTTTGCCTAGATTTACAAGAAATCTTCTAGCAACACCTACTACATATGCGATGTTTGACCTTGTACATACCATTGTGTATATTAAACTTCCAACTACTGAAGCATAAGGAACTTTTTACATTTTCTCATTATCCTCATCACTTGATGGACTCTACTCTGAGCACAACTTCAAGTGACCTGCAAGAGGAGAACCAACTGGCTTTACATTGCTTATACTGAACCTATATTTCTCCTATGACAACCAAATCTTCTTGTTTTTTCTATCATGAGAAATCTGCATACGCAGTATTTGCTTTGTTAACCTCATGTCCTTCATTGCAAAAGACTCACTCAGTTCTTTCTTCAACCTATCAATCATAGACATATCTTTTCCAGGGATAAGTATGTCATCAACATAAAGTAAGAGAATAATAAAATCCTTACCAAACCATTTGATATACACAATGATTTGAAGCTATTCTTTTATATCTATTTTCAACCATAAATGAATTACATTTTTTATACCACTGTCTTGGAGCTTACTTCATCCCATACAAGCTCTTTCTTAACTTGCAGACAAAATTTTTTTTACCTTTGATTTTGAAGCCTTCTGGTTGCTCCATATAAATTTTTTCTTCCAAATCACCATAAAGAAAGTTATCTTCACATCCAATTACTCAATCTCCAAGTCCAGGTTAACAGTAATACTAAGAGCAACACAGATAAAAGACATTTTAACAACATGAGAAAAAAATATTTTCAAAATCAATACCTTTCTTTTGACCAAAGCCTTTTACAACCAATCTAGCTTTATAATTTGGTTGAGAATAATATTCTTGAGTCTTCAACCTGAAAAACCACTTATTCTTCAAGGCCTTACTTTCCTCTAGTAGTTACACTGAATTATATATGTGGTTCTTCTGTATAGAATCCATCTCTTCCTGCATAGCAACAAATCACTTCTTTTTTTGCTCACTTTCAACTGCTTCCTGTTAACTCTCTAGTTCACCTGCATCAGTAAGCATCACATACTAATCTATAGAGTATCTTCTAGAAGGTTGACGTGATCTAAAAGATTTTTTTAACTGAGGTTCTGTGAGAACTTGCTCTCTTTCTTCTTTTGTCTTGCAGGTAAATCAATATCTGACTCTGTATAATCTTCCTGCATATCTCTCCCATAATATATTGGAGGAATAATTGTGTCACAATCTATAAATCCCTCTACAGAAGTCTTAGCTGGTGCCTCCTTCAAATCCTCAATGGTTTAATCCTCAAAAAGACATCTCTTCTTTTGAACACCTTTTGTTTTTTTGGATCCTAAAGCATGTAACCAAACTAATCATATGAGTAGCCAAGAAAAATATACTCTTTTGTCTGACCATCCAGCTTGGACCTCTCATTATCTGAAACATGTGCAAATGTACGATAACTAAACACTCTTAAGTGCCTATATGAGATATTTTTTCCTGACCATACATGCTTTACAATATCACCATCTAGAACTGTACATGGTGACAAGTTGATCATATCAATTGTAGTCCTCAAAACCTTATCCCAAAACCTTTTGGGTAACTTGACCTGTAAAAGCATATATTTGATTTTTGCCATGATGGTGTCGGTTCATCCTCTCTATAATTGTATTATGCTGAGGTGTACTAGGAACTGTCAACTCATACTGGATGTCATGTAGCCTGCAATAATTATTAAATAATCATATGTACTCACCATCATTATATCATCTTATACATTTTAATTGTCTTTCTATCTCCCTTTCAATTCTGGCATGAAACTTTTTAAAGATATTAATAACCTGATCTTTGGTCTTCAAAGCATAGGCCCAAACTTTCCTAGACAAGTTATATATAAAAGTGACAAAATAAAGTATACCACTGATACTATATACATTAATAGATCTACCTATAGTTTTTGTCCTCAAAGGATTACATACATCTATATAGACACGGTCCAAGATATACATTTTTCTAGATAAAGAAAGACTAACGAAGGAAACTTTATATTGTTTGTCAGCCAACCAATCAATATAAGGGTTCAAACATGTACCTCTGAGGTCTAACAATACCTCTCTCCTGGAAAGAGCTTGCAGCCCCTTCTCGCTCATATGTCTCAATCGCCTATGCCACAACTCTATGCTGAAGTCTTTCTCTGTTGTATTCAACTATTCACCATAAGCTTTAGCCTACAATCTATACAAGATGTGACATTTCTTCCCATTAGCTATAATAAGAGAACCCTCACTGAGCTTTCATTGCCCTCTATGGAATTTGACATCAAAGTCTCCATCATCCAACCTTCCAACTGAAATTAAATTCAACCTTAAGTCAATCACATGTCTCATATCCTTAAGCACCAACTTGCAACCAAGGTTAATCTTTATATGGATATCACCCATGCCAACGATGTCTGTTGTGCCATAGTTGACCATCTTGACAATACCAAATTTTCCAAACCTATAAGTAGCAAAGAATTTCCTCCATGGTGTCGCATGATAAGAACCATCTATGTTAATTATCCACTCGAGATCCTAGCATACATAAGAAAAAATATCATCAAAAGTAGACAAAATCAAATAATCACTACCTTACACTATAGCTGTGATATTCTCTTTTGAATCTGTATGCTTCACTTTTTTTCTCTTTTTCTTGTTCTTCTTAGTTGTTTGCACTGATTCTTCTAATGTCTTTTCTCACCATAATTGTAGTAAACAATATCTTTTCTTGATCTTGACTTGATTCTACTCATGTGTGAACCACTTCTATCCTTTGACTTTGACCTTCCTCTCTTCTATGAGACAAGTGCCTGTGAATTAATCTGAGAAGTTGCTAAATTCTTTCTTCTCAACTCCTCGTTCAACAAACTACTTATGACTTGACTCATTGTGACAATACCATCTGGTGCAGAATTATTGAGGGAAACTATTAGTATCTCCTAACTTTCTAGCAAAGAACTAAAAAGTAATAATGTCTGTAACTCATCATCAAGAGACACTTTCATAGAGGATAACCGGTTAGTAATACTCTGCATTTCATTCAAATGCTCAAGAATAGAAGTGCCCTTTTTATATTTCATATTCACAAGTTTTCTTATCAGAAAAACTTTGTTGCTAGTCGGTTTTCTTTCATATAGGCCTTTCAACTTTTTCCAAATAGAGTAAGCAGAACATTCAGTAGAAATATAGTGAAAGATATTATCATCTAGCCACTATCGAATAAAGTCAACTATTTTTTTGGTCTAATCTCTTTCACTCATCATATATCATAGTTATTGGTTTTATACTATCCCCTTGTAAAGGTCTATACAAGTCATTGCAATACAGGAGATATTCCGTTCTTGGTTTCCATATTATCCAATTGTTTTCGTTCAAGCTAATCATGTGAGAATCATTATTGGCCTCCATGTTCAAATACAAAAGTTAAATGCCACCAAAACCCTGCTTTGATGCTAGTTGATGAAAATAAAAAGAATAAACTTTATGTATGAATAAATACTGGCAGGTCGTCGCACACAACGAAATCAAACAAAAATCATAATCAAATGAATACTAAGATTTATGTGGAAAACCCCTCCAACTCAAAGGGTAAAAACACGGGACAAGTCAGAGAAAATCTACTATCAAAATAATGAATATACATATCTCAACGCTTCTTACCTGAACCCAAACAACAGCCATAAGAGAATGACATGAATAGAAGGACTATATTACTATACACAATATCTAAATATTACTATACACAATATCTAAAATATTTTCAAGTAATCGCAGTAAAAATTCACTACAAACTGATCTAACCTGAGATATGGATGATTGAGAATAGTTTTTCTCTGTTCTTGTCTTATTCTCTTTCTTAGATCTATTGTTTTTTTTTACTTCTACTCAATTTATAGTCTTTTTTCTGTCTCCCACGTTTTCAACCGTCGTTATCTTTTTTTTCACAATCCTAGCTATCAAATTTAATATTTAAGTTAAAATAAATTAAAATTAAAATTATGGACTTTGCTAAAATTTATTATAAACTAAATCTAAACTATTTATCCATCTGTACAACATAGATTATAAAGGTTGATGAGAGAGGTTAGAACCTCCCTACATTCCTTTTTGCGAGCATCATGACAATTCTAGTATAACAAAATGAATGAGGATATTGACACAAGGCCATATCGTAATCGACGGTGATACATAGTTGTTGTCCTATTTTTTCTCTTTTTGGTACGTTTTCTAAGAACAAAAGATGACACGACACTTTCTTCTTATGCTGTTTCGAACCCTCCATCTCAGCTTGTTGAGACCATTCGTGACCAAAATCCTCCATCAACAAGCTGACGTCACCAGTTTCGCTAGCGTGTCGAAGTCAGATTTCGGTGCCGCAGGGCGACGGGGCAAAATCGATGGGCCTCGTGCAGAAAATATTGTAAATCCATGTAAAGAAAAAAAAAATGTTGGGAAAGATCAAAGAATATGTTCCTTTTAGATTTTATATATATATATATATATATATATATATATATATATATATATAAGAAATGATCATTTTAATATTAAATATATGATATCTGTCGATATATTCGTGTCAGTTAATGTATTGTTATACGAGTGATCGGATTAAAGTTTGAATCGATGTCTAAGCGTCATATAATATCAATGCAGTGAAATTAGAATTGGTTTTTGGCAAAATAAAATACCAATCCCAGTGAAATTCTGATTCATATTCTAACTTCGATGAATCAAATGCCAGCTTAGTTTTTAGCGAGAATGATGTAATGGAGCAATCATTGTGTGTTTCGTGTACAGGTATACGTACATACTTCGTTTCAAGTACTGATCTCTTCTCAAGGAAGAAAGCTAGATGCTAGGACCGCAGTGGCCGACAAGGAGCCAAATAGAGAGAATACAAAGAGAAGATTGAAAGAAAAAGAGAGAGAGAGAAAGAGAGAGAGAGAGAGGGAGAGCAAAGCAACGCAAAGCATCGATTCTTTTTCTGCCTTTCCGCCGTGCTTTTGTATCCCACCACCTGCAGCAAGTCACAGACATCAGAGCGCTTCTTCCTCCCTACTCGTAGCAGCAGCAGAGAAGAAGAGAGATGGGTTCATCGGCGGAGCAGGATTACGACTACTCCTTCAAGATACTGTTGGCAGGGGACTCCGGCGTGGGGAAGAGCAGCCTCGTTCAGAGCTTCATATCCCACTTCGTCGACAATAACCGCCCCACCCTCGGTGCGCTTACCCACCCCCATCTTCTTCTTGGATTGCTTGCTTCCGATGACCTCGTGCCGCCATGCATGCATAGAATTCATGGTTTCTCTTGCATCTGTGTACAGGGACGGATTTCCAGATCAAATATCTCACAGTCGATGGCAAGAAGCTGAAGCTTACCATATGGGACACTGGTCTGTTTGATTTGTCAAGCATAAACATGACTTCTCACACTCCAACATTAATTGTTCCTCTTCTTTTCAGCTTATAATACTCCTGACATGCCACTCATCATGCTTCTGAAACAGTTTTCTGCAGTGATTTTTACTACTCTACTCTTTATTTTAAGCACCATGTCATTAGATTAAGAACATGCATGTCAACCCAACGTCCATGAATATTATTAGCCCTATGGTTTTGGCATTGAATCTAAGTTTTGCTATACTACCTACTTGTTGAATTCAGGAATAGGTTAAAAACAATATATTTATTATTCACTGATGTGATGGATATAAATATTTGAGATAAATATTTTCCTCAATCAACCGCTCAAATGACTCAATCACATCACCTACTCAAATTTATTGAGGATATAAGAGAATAAAAGATCCTCAATCAAATAAGTTACTTATCATAGTCTTCTATCATGCCCATCTAGCATCAATGTCAATATTGGATAGATCTAATTGAAAAATTGCCTTAAGGAGGTTTTGTGAGTCACCTCCCATCCACTTGACAAACATCCATAATCCCTAGATGTACCAATGCCATGATTATCATATCATAAAATAATATTTTTGAAGTCAAAAATACTCCATCTCACTATTAAACATCTCATTCCTCTGACACTTTGAACCTTCCTGTGTCACTCAAGCTATTAAAGATCTAAAGTGGATAGAGGCCATGTGTGAAGAGATTAATGCTCTCATAGAATGGAACTCGAAAGTTACTCCTTATGCTTCCAATCAAAATACCATCGATTGCAAATGGATTTGTTGAGTTAGGCAAAATCCTAATGGAAAGTATTGCTCATTGATGCAAAGATCTTTTGGCTCGATAATCAAACCACTGATAATTCGATTGGTTCTTTCTTGACTCTCTCAATCATGAATGGATGGATGTAAATCAATAATATTTTTCTTCATAGCTATCGTACTGAAGAAACCTATATGTCTCAACTATCAGGCTTCATTGATGCCTCACACCCGAATTATGTGTGCCACTTTCATAAGTCACTCTATGGGTTACAACAAGCATCTCGTGCCTAGTGTCATGAATCGAAGAACTTCATTCTCAACCTAGACTTTGTTAACTCCAAATTTAATACTTTACTTTTTATATATGCTGACAAGTTTGTCAGTTTATGTTATCCTTTATGTAGAAAATTTATTAATCATAAAAAAAATTCAAAGCAGTTTACTTAAGATGTCATTGCTGCTCACTGTAGGAGAATCTCAATTAAAGATTTTTTGCATCAATGGACTTAATACCTATTGATAAAGGTCTCTTTCTCTCACAACACAATTATATTCAAGATTTATTTGAGTGCTCACTCGAGGAGAATCTCTTTCTCTTTCTCTTTGGTGCTATGTAATACTTATCGCTTATGTTATCAACAAACTTGCTCAGTACGTACACCTTCTCTGATATCTCAGACATATCATCATCTCTCGTTGTCTTATTCTATGATTCTCCCAACTAACAACTCATTCTATTGCCTATTTAGACGCTTATTGGGCTAGTAATCGTGATGCTTTTATATCCATCTCGGCTTATATCATTTTAATTGGAACTAAATTAATAGCATGATGCTCTAAAAAAGTAACAAACAATTGCTCGCTAAATAATACTCTGCTACGGGTGAGGTATCTTACCTCACTAATCTTCTATCTGAGTTGGATATCTCACTTGGTCAAATTCCTCGTTTTGTTTATGATAATATTGGTATGACATACTAAGGTGCTAACCTGATGTTTCATTCTAGTATAAAGCATATAGCCCTTGGTGTTATCATTTTATTCGAGATAAGGTTGCCAATAGATTCTATTCAAGTTGGTCATGTCTCCACACATGATCAAATTGCTGACATCCTTACAAAACCCATGGCCAAATCTCGCTTCATGTGGTAACGAACCAAGATTGGTGTTTCTGATAGATAGAAGCACAATCTTAAGAAGCCATATTAAAGAAAAATCTTCAACAAATCACCCCATTGCGGAAGAATCTTTTCCAACAAATTACTCAGTAAGTTCCAATTTTAATTGGGCATTAGGAAAGGTTCGCTCAATCAGAATTAATTTTACAAATTTAAATACTTCGTTAATATAATTATATAATTCTAAATATTTAATTATTCTTTTTCTCGTCCTTATTTTTCTTGTCGCTTCGTTGACAATGATGTGTATATAAGAAAGTACAATCTTCACATTGTAATACAAGTTTTTTTTTTTTTTTTCCCAATGCTTTTGTCTTTTCCCATTATCCCTGTTGCTTGAATACTCACCACCGACTGCAAGAGTTTGACATGTAATCAGCATTACATAAAATATGTATTTTATGCTTGTTTTTGCAGCTGGGCAGGAGAGGTTCAGGACACTAACTACGTCTTACTATCGAGGTGCTCATGGAATAATTATGGGTGAGCGATTCCTCAGCAAAACTTTAATGTCATTCGTACATCTCTTTGTTAAATTTATGGCTTCTACAACCAGATTGCTTCCTCGGAAAACAGTGAACCCTAAGATGTTTCTTGTAAGTAGAATAGAGTTGAAGAAGTGGTCAACAATGATTAATCCTTTGCTTGTTAGTTTATGATGTGACGAGGCCAGAAACCTTCACCCATTTGACTGACATATGGTCCAAGGAAGTGGAGCAATACTCTACAAATGAAGACTGTATTAAGATTCTTGCCGGAAACAAAGTGGATAAGGTAAACTCTTCACGCCTTGTCATCATTGTCTCATCCTTGTGTCATCAGAACTGCAAGATCCAATTCCCAGTATCATGAAAATTAGAGAAGCATATCGTAGCTTCAGCAGTACAAATGGTATGTATGTACTCATACATCTTTCCAGCACTTGTATTCCCTCACTCGATGTTTCAGCTTCCCTTGAAGAATCATTTAGCAAATAAGGGAGTGAATGCTCATAACGTTAGTCTTCCTTTATGAGAGCCTGAGACGCTATATAGTCTATTCCGTCGAGAGCATCTGTGCCTATTGAGTCCCCAAAGAAAGAAATCTCTCGTCTGCCTTGTACCAAAGCGAAAAGATATATACTATATGAAAGATATCATAGATGTCATGCACTTATTTTATTCATCTACTTTTTCTTCTTTTCTTCGTGCATTTTCTCGGATGTAAAAAGGTTGGTAGGACTTCTATAGAAGGTTTCTTGTATCAAGTATCGATATATTTCCGTCTCTATGTGCAGTTGAGATGCACAGCACAGTTCTGCGAAATTAACCACATCGTTTTGCATAAATCAGGAGAGCGAGAGGAAGGTGACAAAGGAAGAAGCAAGTGCCTTTGCGAAAGCCAAAGGGTATTTGTTTTTGGAATGCAGTGCAAAAACACGAGAAAATGTGGAGAAATGCTTTCAGGATCTCGCAGAAAAGGTGAGCATATGAGATGCAACGATATATATATATATATATATATATATATATATATATATATATATATATATATATATATATATATATATAGAACCCTGAACAAAATTGCCAGAACTAGTTTGATAAACAACTCTACAATATTCACATGGATGCTTTAATGGATCATAGGATGGTGTACTTGGATTATCCAAAGACACTGACTGATGTCTTGAAGAATATCCAAAGACACTGACTGATGTCTTTAGCGGATCTAAATACCAAATAGAGTTCATAATTAAATGGTTGAGTTTAAGATTATTTATGACTGATGTCTTGAAGAAAAAGGAAAATAACAGATTGAGATTGTTTATTTGCTTTTATTCCAACTGTGCTTATTGTCTTTAGATACTGCAAGTTCCTAACCTGGCGGAGCAAGCTAAGAATCCATCGAAACCACAACCGAAACCGACGCAAACTGCAACACCAAAAGCCAGTGGGTGTTGTACGATTCAGTGACAGATCTTAAATAAGTGATGCTGTTGGATTGAATGCTCTGAAATGATGTAAATGCATTTGGATCAACTTCTGAAAACAGCAGAACTCTATCTAAAAATCTATGTTATCTTTCCGAAGCTTAACTCACATCTCCCTTTTGGAGAATTGTATTCTGCATAGCGAAGCAACGCAAGACTGCTCTTAGTCCTCTTTAGTGTCTGTCTTACACATATATATGAATATTCTCTTAGCATCTTTTCCTACTCGTGTGTGATTTAATGGTCTTTCTTTTATTTAGAAGGATAGATTGAACTGCCATCCAATATATTTCCTTTTTTATTTTTTGCTGTCTCATTCATCCTTTCTTTAATTATTTTAATCAGGACTGGCACACATGAAATTGATAAAATGCAATCGAGAAGCTTAACATTAGGTTTTTGAAGTTGCATTGTTGCCCAATCTTAATGAGTTTGATTCAAGCTTCTCGGCCAAGTTTGCTCTAATTTCATGCATGTTGATCTACAAGTAGGAAATAAGTTAAGCTTTATTTTTCCAAAACTATTCACATATAAATAAAAATTCTTCGTGTGGAGTTTCGTACGTCAGATGTTGCATGCGGTATCGCAACATTTGTTTTGTACATCAAACAAGTTTTGATTTTGTTAATGTTACTTTTGTACAATAATAAAACCCTCCTTTCCTCGATTATATCACAACACTAAATGTGTTGACTTTAGCTTAGCTGATAAGGATCTCATCGCAACGTCTTCTTGGGCTTAAATCTCATCTTTGACAAAATAAAAATAAAATAAAACCCTCAAGTATAACTTTAAAATATCTATAATTATTTTACTATGACTACTTTGTTTATAAAAATCGATTGTGAGACAATGCCCTTTGTGGCAGGCACACACATTAATATTTCTTTTTCAAAAAATGACAGTCAGAATATGTTACCTCATAAATCTAGTATAAGCAAAGCCCACGTTATATCGTTTGCAACTCAAAATAAGATCAAAATTAGAAGGTAGGTTGACTTTCCAATAATTATAATAGTCACATCTTCAATCAAAATTAGCTACTCTGTTCTGTTCTCCCGTCAAGTTATCCCCATTAGATTCAAAGTTAATATGAAAATTCACCAGGAAGGATGTAGTTGTTATACCAAAATCGTTTAAGTTGATCTGCTACTATGCATTGGAAATTTTAATCTCTCCGAGAGTTGGTGGTAGATCAAGAAATCATAGATCATAAAAATAAGAGAAGGATGGAATCAAGAGATCATAGATCATAAAAATAAGAGAGAGGATGGAATCAAGAGATCATAGATCATAAAAATAAGAGAATGATTCGAAAATAAAAACTCATTAATTATAATGACTTACAATCCATCAATCTCTAAAGCCAAATCTTTTTTTTTTTTTTTTTAGTCTCTTTTCCACTCCTTCATCTATCCTCTCTTCTTCTTTTTGAATCTAAATAAAGTTCGTTTGCTTTCCTACTAGCTAAACAAGCCAATTCCTTCCATCTAAACCATTAAACTATAGAGGGGTTTACCCAGGATTTTAACTTTAATTATGACAAGAGCTCCTATTTTAACTAAAACACTTAAATTAAAAATTTATCTAACCATAAATTTTAAATTTGTATTCCGACATTATATTCTCAAACCAACCAAAGGATAAAACAATATTTTGAATATTTTTTGTGACATTTTTCATCTGTTGTCTTATTTTTTGGATCCCAATATTGTGAATGAGATAATAAATTGGTAATCTAAAAAAAAAAGGAAAAAAAGAAAACTTTTGGTTTTTAACAGTTTGGGGAATGAAAACGGAATTCCCTTTTGGTTCTCCTGCAAATCAACCTTCTTTTTTTGAACCCATATATAAGGAACTCAAAATAAAAAATGAGAAAAATAAAAAAGAACTATTTTCTAGCCCTAAAAGTTTCAAAAGAAAAAACAAGATGAGTCATCAAAATAGTTCTGATTCAAAGGAAAACTAACCCATAGAGTTGAATGTTTTTGTTGGCTCTGTTCTGAAATTTGCCGATATCATTAGTAAGTTTTACTTTTAACAGGGAAAAAAATATTATCCTCAAAATAGAAACAAAGGTGCACTTTTCACATCAAATGTATTGAAGCAAAAAATTCTATATTAATAATCTAGCTCAAGACATCCTAAATGTGATGTATATTTGTCATTATGAGATATCCAAAATTGAGTTTCCACATGTCATTCATCCCTTTTCTCCAAGATGTATGATCTTTCTCAAGAATCATCTCACTACAATCACGATCATCTGATCTTTGCAATAGCACCACTTTCCAGTAAACCTGATCCCCATTTGGAAATCAATAATTTTGCTTTTAGAATCAACGGTTCTTTTTTTTTTTTTTTTAGATCACGAATCGAAACCAAATCGAATTAGATCGATTCTACGATCAGAACCAACAGTTTGATTCTTGAACCATTTTCTCATATTTTTTAATTAAATAATGTAAAATATAAAAACTCATACTATTATTTTAAATATTTAATGAGTGCAATTGCATAAAAAATTAATATAAAATTTTTAATTATTTTTGATGTCAAATGTTCTAATAATCCCTTTCATTGATATGTGAAATAAACAATAGTTATGTTCGAGGATTACTAATGCCTCACAGCTACTATTGACAATACTACTATTAATATTTTATATTATAATTTGTTAGGACCTTAGCTAAGTCGGGTCCATTCATTCATGATTAAATCGAGTCGAGTCATATTAGTTTATCTAGTCGGAGTTAGTTATGAGACGGGTGAGCCTAATTGAGTCAGTTATGAGTTAGTTTTTATTTTCGGTTAAGATAGAGTCAATTATTATTTTCAATTAGGAGTTTATCAAGTTAGTTAAGAGTCGAAGATTAACGAGTTTCTTGGCAGAGCCCTATAAATAATACAAAACCCTAGGAGGTATATCTCCTCAAAGTGATCTAGGAGATCCGACCCCCTCGAAGAGATCGTTTATCTCCCTTTTCCACCCTCTTCCCCCCACGATAGAACTCTAGGGTCCTAGCAATTGGTATCAGAGTCATCGTTTCTCGGCTCTTTCACTGCTATCATTCATCATCCTCACCACTTCCCTTTGCTACCTTATATCATCGTCGCCATCATCCTTATCATATCTTCTTTCTCATCTTCGTGATGTCACTTTATTGCAACAAACATCTTTGCAAGTAAAAAAAGAGAGAGAAAAAAAGGGAAGCCGTAGTCACCCTTGTTTTCTCCTCATCTGTGAAAAAAAAGAGAGAGAAAGGAAAAGAGATAAAAAGAGAGAAGAATAATAAGAAGGGGCCCCGCACCTTCCCCCTTCTTCCCCACCTACCTGTCGCCTGCCAAGCATAGCCAACGGTCGCTACCTTCCTCGACCGTTGCTCCACCCGTGTACCTTCCCCCTTCTTCCTCCCTTGCTCCTGTCGTTGGCTGGCACCGCCTCAGCCACTGCCCTCGTCCTTTCCTCCTTTCCTGCCACAGCAGCTGCACTCCCTCTACGCGGTCTTCCTCTCCTCCCTCATCTACCATCGGCACCTCTGTTCCTCCCCTTTCTTCCCTGTCGTCGCCTCCTTGTTGTCGTTGCCACTGCAACCCACTGTCGCAACCTCCTCCCCATCACCACCCACCGGTTCACGTCGTCGCTGCCCTCTCCCTTGGCTGCCTCTTCCTCCGTCGGCCACCTCTGTTCCTCTCCTCCTTGCTAATGTCGTCGGCCCCTACCGCAGCAACCACCCCAAAACGTCGAGGCGCCTGCTGCCTCCTCCCCACCATTGGCCATTGTTGTCTTTTGTATCTCGCCCCTTCTCCCTCTCCTCATCAACCGTTGGCCAACCCTCGATAGTAGTCACCCAACCCCTACCACCATCAACACCGGCCAGCCCTCTATCGTTGTCCCCTGCCGCACCTAAATGCCACTACTGTTTTCCTCCATCATCACCGTCGACCATCCTTGTTACCGCTCGTCACTCCCCATCGATTGGAATAGTCGCAGCCACCCCTCGCCGGACCCTGCTGCTCGCTGGACCTTACTGTTCCCGCATCCTCTTTCTCAAGTCTAGCAAGAATTTGTCTCGTAGCCCATGCACAGCAGCATTGCCATTGCTCCCCTACCAATACCATATCTGCTGCCCCCTATTCTTCAGCACTCGCTGCCATCTCTCTCCCTTCTACTGCATCTATCTTCATATTGTCATCTCCTGTCATCATATGTAAATCATATATCGCTGTCATCTTCTCTTGTTGTAGGTGTCACCTTCATCCTGTTGCTTCCACCTAGCCAAGTTCTAGTAGCCACATTCATCTTTCTCTCCTCCCGTTGTTTGTCTACACTAACAATCTTGTTGCGAAAGTCCTACCACATCCACGACACAAACTCATGCCCCTGACTCGACAAAAAAAAAAAAAGAACTGAACATCACTGATCTATAATCCTACACGATGACTACAGATGATGCACTCAATGTAAGATTTAAAGCCTGCGAGGCTCACATGGAAGACAGATTTCAAGAGCTCCTCCGTGAAATTAGAAGAAGTCGATCAGAGAGTTCCGATAAATCTCATCATACTTAAAGTTTCAATCTCAAATAGAACAGATCTAGAAAATATGATCAAGGGCAAGATAAGGAGTTTCTTAGATGGGAAAATGAAGACCCAATCGGTTGGATCTCACGTGCTGAAAATTTTTTTCATTTTTATGGGACTTCGGAGGAATCCATGGTGGAGATAGCTTCCACACAATTCGAAGGTGATGAGATCCAGTGGTATGATTTATATAAGACCTATCACGGAGTCTCTTCGTGGGGATAATTCAAGAGAGAGCTCTTGAGTCGCTTTGGATCGTCAAAGTATAAGAACATTAATGGATAGCTCGCTAAAATCTGTCAGACTTCTACAGTACAGGAGTACCATAGCAGATTTAAGCATCTATCGAACTAAACCCGAGATTGGTCCGAGATACAATTGGTGAGAAAATTTATTGAGGGACTTAATCCCGAGATTTGGTGTGAAGTTAAAGCTCGCCATCCCCGCACCATGATAGTAGCTATATCATTTACTAGTGTATATGAAAGAAAAATCATTACGGACACTCACCGAAATAGAAGCTTCAATAGATAGGACTTCAAGGTGGTTAACATAGACAATCGCAAACAAGAGCAGCTTCTGACGGTTGAGTTAATTAAGGAGGAAATAAAAATTGATAATGTGGAGCTCGAATATGAAGGCCGTGACAAATTTCTAACGATTTAACCAGCTAAGGAGGAATAAAAAATTGATAATATAGAGTCTGATCTCGAAGGTTGTACTAAATTCGAAGACAATATTGCTAATGAGCGAATCTTAATTTGTGATAACAGGTGCTCAAAGGTAACACAACTACTTATTAATTTTTTTTATGCCCCAGGAAGACTTCGAAGTGGTGATCTCCAAAAGAAGACATGATACTACCACTAGCCATCGGATGAAAAGGGTTCTCCAAAAGACTACAATGACAACTGTACAAGAAGACCAAACCATTGCTTACACCAAATGGAGATCCTACTTAATTGATCAAAGAGTCATGATGTGTGGTAAATATTGAAGTGCTCCCGAAATCTGATATTGCTCAGCCTTGAGGGCAATACTGATTTGAAGCGGACGGGTCTGTTATAATCCTAGCTAAGTCAGGTTCATCCATTCATGATTAAATCAAGTCGAGTCATATTAGTCTGTCTAGTCGGAGTTAGTTATAAGACGGGTAAGCCCAACCGAGTCAATTATGAGTTGGTTGGAGTTGATTTTTATCTTTGGTTAAGATGGAGTCAGTTATTATTTTCATCTAGGAGTTTATCAAGTTAGTTAAGAGTCGAAGATTAGCGGGTTTCTTGGCAGAGCCCTATAAATAAGGCTATAAACTCTTTCATGAAGATCAATTAATGAGAAGTATTAGTTTTAGCCAAAAGACAAAACCTTAGGAGGCAGATCCCCTCAAAGTGATCTAGGAGGTTCGACCCCCTCGAATAGATTGTTTATCTCCCTTTTTCATCCTCTTCCCTAGGGTCCTAGTATAATTATTGTCAATATCGAAAAGATTATTATATATCGTACCCGAACTAAAAACTTTGTAGTAATTCAAAATAAGCTAGATACATTTCAAGCTCTAAGTTCAAGTCTGGTAATTCCATTAGATTTTTTTTTAATCTTTGTAATAATAATTTTTCTCTCTTATATATTCTAATACTCCCACTAATTTGATCCCTACATGAAGAAATTTCGAAGTTAGCTTATCGTCTACTGTAATCTGCACTGTAATGGTCATATAAATTAATAATCAGTTTTTTATTTCTCTAATTTTTCAACCATTATCAATTTATATCTCTTAATTTTTATAATAAATACTTAAATAATCACTTAAACTATCTATTCTAGTAGGAGGATAAAAACACAAGCAACAAGAGAAATTGGTGAAATATCAAGAAAATAACTTATCTATTTTAATTTCATTACCATGATATTCATATTAAAATCATGATCATGTTGATATTCTTCTAAAGCGCCAATAATATTAATGTGAATAATTAAAATATATGATATAACCATCAAATAAAGTATAAGTAACACCATTAAAAAGTTTTAAATTTCTATATTTTTTTCACAAACATTTCAGTATTATGGATATAAACTAACTTGTCTAACATTATTTATAATAAAAGTGCATAATTAATTCTTTATACTCAAAAGATTCATTAAGCTATTCATAGATACAATTGCATTGGATAGGATTATCCCAAAGAAATCGTTTGAGACTTTTATTATTTAACTTATAAAATCTAGCCTATTTTTTCATTACTTGTGGATGATCCCACAAGAATGAAATTGCTTGTTTAATTGAAGAAAAATATGAATAATACCTAATATGAAAAAAAAAAAAAACAAAAGCCAATTGACACTTGTTATAATTCAAGAATAGAAGCAGTGTTTATTGATGCAACATTTAAACTAACTAAAAAATTTTAAAAGCAAAATAGTACTCTTTTAAAGTAGGTTTTATCATTCTATAAATGTTATCAATAGTATGTCGTTTAAAAAAAAATAAAGATAATATTTTTTTTCTTTGCGTGATCAGATCACGATCAATCCTTTGGTAAGGGATACTCATGCAGGAGTTCATTTGCTAGCGATTACTTTAAATATGAAGAAAAATAGAAACACGGCCATCGAAAGCCTAAAATAACTTTTGTAAATCTCTTTTTTTATATAAAAAAAAAATATGCATAGCATGGGTAAGAACACTTCAAGGAATATGTTAAGGCAATGGGATTCAAAGTGTTTTGACAATGATCAATAAAACTAACATTTTTTTCATCAAAAGTAAAAGATAAATACTTGAAGGAAATAAATCTAGCTAATTCTTTGTGATTTTTTTTAAACTAAAAAAACGAAAAGTGACATTAGTGGAGGGAGTACCCAAAAATTTATGTCTTGTTTTTCTGTTTTGACTTATATTTACTGTTTCTTCTCAATATACTTGCGAAAGGTTTCATATCCTCCTCCTATTTTGAATTAAAAAAATCTGATCACAGTAGTGGTAGAAAACATATAAGGAGTCATCTGTATTCGTTGTCGTATCAAATTCTTTTGGCTCCATCATGTGTTGGCTTTTTTTCGGCTGCCATAACTAAATTTTTGAAATTCTTTTCAGTGAAATGGTGGCTTCCACTTGCTATCAAAACAAAAGAAAAAGCTTAATAGAACGATTAGAGTGCCTATAAGAGCTTAATAGAGTATTATGAATGTTTAATCAAACGTAAAAAAAAAAAAAAGAAGAAGAAGAAGAAGATATTTATAGATTTTTAAAGATTTTTTTAAAATAATCCCAAAATCAGCTATTATTTTTTAGTTACTGGAAGGGGCAAACTTATCTTTTTCATATCTTTTATAATTTTAACTATGAAATGACCAAAACAATTGACCATTGGATTGTTAGGGCTCAAATAGTCCGCGCAACGATTGGTCAAGACTATTTGACCGGGCCTTTTATATTTTTCTTAAGCCGTTGAAGTAACAATTTGAACCAAAACATTGAATTATCAGTTTCGATTCCTGAACCATTGATTCTGATTTTTCAAATCCAAGAATCAGAACCGGTTGGTTCCGATTTAGTTTGGAATTTATAAATAAATGGCTGGTTTGATTCCAACTCTAGTTTGATTCAGTTAAGAAAAATAAATGGGATAGAAGAGAGATAAGAAGGATAAAATGGAAGGAGAATCAATTGTGTGAAAGTATTTATGGGTAGGGAGATCAGATCTAAATTAACTATACATAGCTTTAAAATATTTTAATCATATTTTTATCATACTTTTTGTATGTTTTATATTTTTAACGCAACATATAATTAGGAAATTATATTAAAAGTTTTTGATCCGAACCCATTCAACCAATGACTCGGTGTTGCATGATTTGACCGGGCCAATGCTGACTCACATATTTTTTTAATCACCAGAAATAATATCTATGGCTTCCACGTCACCCACAAAGTCCGTTCAAACAAAATTACAAAAAAAAAACCCTCAAAGAATAATTAAGAATATGAAAATGGCAAATCTACTTCCAGTAAATTAGTTATAGTTTCAGTACATACCATATGTTTCTGTCCAATTATCGTAATAGATTTGCTCTATACTATTTTTTCGCTATGTTATGATTCACAAAACCCTTGCCATAACTTTTCGTGCTGAAACATCCTTAAGATACGTTATATTTACCTTGAACATTTCCAGAATCATTCAGCCTCGCTTGAGGTTGATTGAATTCTGTGATCTAATCTAATCCAAGCAACATGTAGTTACCATAACGAACGATGATATAGAAGGTTAGTATAAGGTGTGGATCAATGTATACCAATGACTACGAGAGCATTATTATGCATTATTAGTATAGTAACTTGTTCTTCCCCAGACTTACTTATTCCAAATCTTCGAGATTGAGGCAGTGATTGAGCTGTGCAGGCAAATCTCTGCGGTTGCTTCCTGCCCCATTAAAGCCTAATCCTGTTAATCCTGTTCTCTCACATCCTATATATCCAAACCCCCCCCCGCCACAACCCCGCTGCAGTCTTCCATAACAATCCAGCCAGCCTACACAACCTCCATGGCCGGGACGTGGATCCTCTCCGCTGCCGTCTTCTCCGCCATCCTTTTTCCAGGTTGGTTTACGTGCTAGCTGTTTCTCTTTGTAGGTTTGGTTTCACTGTAATCTGTGATACTCTATCTCAGCTGCATCCTCTACTACGTTCACCGTGAAGAACAACTGCCCGTTCACGATCTGGCCCGCGACACTCACCGGCGGGAGATCGGCGCTGCTCCCTCAGACTGGCTTGGAGCTCGCATACGGTGAGTCGCAGTCACTGGACGCGCCCGCCGATTGGTCGGGCCGGCTCTGGGCGAGAACGCGGTGCAACACCGACTCGACCTCGGGCCGGTTCTCGTGCGCCTCCGGCGACTGCGGCAGCGGAGCCATCGAGTGCAACGGCGCGGGAGGTGCGCCGCCCACCACGCTGGTGGAGTTCACGCTGCAGGGTGACGGAGGGAAGGACTTCTACGACGTGAGCTGCGTCGACGGCTTCAACCTGCCGGTGTCGGTGACGCCGCGGAGCGCGCGGGGCTGCAGCTCGACCTCCTGTCCGGTGGACATCAACTCAGGCTGCCCGCCGGAGCTGCAGGAGAGAGCGGGGGACGGGGCGGTGGTGGGCTGCAAGAGCGCATGCCTGGCGTTCGACACGGACTGGTACTGCTGCAGAGGAGCGTACGGGACGCCGAGCGCATGCACGCCGACGAATTACTCCATGTTGTTCAAGAATGCATGCCCTCAAGCTTATAGCTACGCTTATGACGACGCCACCAGCACGTTCACCTGTGTTGGTGCTAATTACCTCATCACATTCTGCCCTTAACTGATACGGTATCGTATGTTCGTGCAGGTTTAGCATAGGTTAAGTATTTACTTAGTTTTGATACGGTAGCTATGTGCTGTCAATTGATATCTTGCGGATGATTTGTCGCAAACAATACCTAAACAATAGCGAATATTTTTACATCTAAGATTTGATTTAAAGGTTATTCTTCGAGGATTTTAGGCTGACGTGTAAGTATCGAGCACTTATTTTCTCGGTATTTGAGTGACCGAAACTTAGTACCAATACATTTAGTTTTGAAGGATACTTATCCTCCCTCGTTTAGTTTTAAAGTATTTTATGTTATTTAATTAAAAATATATTTAACAATTTCAGAGAAGCATATTACAAATTTTTTTGGGATTAACACAAATGATTAGAGTTCAAAAAAAAAAAAAAAAGAAGTCTCAGTGCGAGTTGTCTAAAACATGCTTCAATCAGCTGAAGATGAAATCGACTATTATGGTTTAATAAGATGCGATGATCAAACAGCTGTTGGGAAGACAGCAGCAGGCTATGTTTCTCCTCAATACTGCTACCAAAATTCCAACAATATCTAAATGAACAAAAAATAATAAAGAGGTAAACTGTTTTTTTTTTTTGTTTTTTGGAGAAGTAGGAGTGTTAAAATCGGTTAGTCATTGAAGATGTAACTGAATCGATTTTTTACTTCGTTTAGTTAAAAATAAAATAGGTTCAAATCGGTTCAAAATTAATTAATCAATTCAAATAATTTAATATTATTTATTTAGTTATTTCAAATGAATTGATTCTGTACAATAAACCAGTTTAGTTAAATTGAACCGAATTGAAATCTTAGTTCAATTGGATCCACACAATAAGATTTACAAAATTAGGCTCATATTTTTTTTTTGAAATTATGATATTAAAATTGAGCCAATACTTTTATTATATACTCTTGTTTGATCATCAATTTGTGGAACCCAATTGCCCCCCAAAAAAAAAAAAATTGTAAATCGGCTATTGTAGATTTGGAAAAAAGCTAGAAGAGTGTCTAAAGTGCATGGAAATTAAAAGAAGTCACACTGTTAGGATACGTAACGGCTGGCTATAAACAATATTATTGTCCATCATAAGTCTCAAAGGAATATGATATGCAAACTAAATAGGGCAATATAAAATATTTACTTATATTTTAGACATCTTGAAAGACAAGCAAGGTGTAGTAATGGTAGAAATGTGTCATAGTAATACTATTTGTTCATGAGAACTTAATTTTTCTCAAATATTAAAATATTACATAATTGGGAGGGTAAACATTCTACAAAAGTTATTGTATAATAATACCCAATTATATGCAAAATCTTCATGTCATCATATTAATAAGGATTAAAGTGAGGAAAAGTGGATAACAAAAATAAAAAATGCTACATTTATTGTTATATGTTCTCTCATTCTAACACGTCCAGTAACAAACAAAACCAAGTCAAATAAAAAAAAAATTCGCAAAATCACCGAATAAACATAAGGCACTACAAACTTTAGAGAGAAGTAACGAACCTAAAAAAACTATCGATTTCCCAACATGAGATTATTCTAACCTTCAAATAAATGTTACACAGCAACGAGTCCACTTTCTGATCCAAATTATTGATACTTACATGAAGAATTTTAAATTAAAATAAAAGATAAGTTCATATATAGTGATGATACATGTGTTGGTGCAAGAGTAATATATGTCACAAACATTTGAAAAAGCAAATACAACACCATGCGGGTTGAGATGATCTCCCTTAACCGGTAGCCTATTAACATATAGACTAGATTTTTCGTGAATGTATATGCCCATTTAATGGAAAACTAAAAGTTCATTATTATGAATAAAATAATACATAATATTTAAATCTTATGTAAAGAATTTTTTTTTTTTTTACAAATTTCCTTGCTCTAATCTTTGAAGATCCTCAAAATCTTCATATGAAAGAAAGAAAAATGGTACGCAAATAAGAGTTTTCATCATTTTAGACGTCAGGAAACAAGCACGTTCGGAAGGTACAACGATTACGGCTCATACATCTCGTGCAATAAATAGATACAAGAATCAATAATCTAATTTTGAATTCATCTTCCACAATCCAACATATCTAATCTAATATTAGGCTTGAACGACTTATAATCCTCCTTCAAATATTTTTCCAACTTTAATTTTGTGCATATTTTATTTTATAAAAATATATCTATATAATATAATTTCAGATCATCTTCATCTGCACCTAATTTATATTATATAGATATACTTTTATAAAATAAAAGATATAACGTAATTAAAATATTGATCATCTTCATATATCTTTATAAAAATATATTTATTTTATAAAAACTCTTATCTCTAAATTACTGATAAGAGTTTTATCTCTAAATTACTTAATTTGTAAATCTAAGAAAAATCTTAATTCATTTATTAGACTCATTTTAAATTCTTAGTACATATTCTTCAAAATGATTTACATAAATATAATTTAAATAATAAGAATATTATAATTAAAATATTTAATAAATAATATGGTATCGATATCTTTTAAAAAATTATTTTCATTTAAACAAAATTAAGTCTCTCATACCGAACCCTATAGGCTTATTTTTATTCGTAGAAAACCTTTCATAGTTTATAAATGTGATTTTTAAATCCGAGGGATTGCTCGATATAAACTTTTTCTGTAATAAAATGAAAAGTACTTTCGATATACATTTGAAATAGTTTAAAATTCTTTAAAAAAGCATAAGCAATAAATATTCATCATAATTTATATCTTCTTCTAGTTTTATTTCAAATCTAGTCTTATTTCGAATCACAACATCTTGTTCGTTCTGTTTAATACTCGAGAGTCTCATTTAGTATCAATTGTAAGATTATTATTAAGTCTAAGTACAAGCATTTAAACTTTATTTATTTCAAATTGATTAAACTTTTCATGTATTACTATGACCCATAAGTTATCTTTTAAGACATCATCAATATATTTTGGCTAAATTTATTATAAAAAATAGTATTTACATAAATATTTATTTTAGAATAATCAATTTAAATATCTTTTAATATTTTCTCAATAATTAGCTCATTAAGATATGTATCTACTTACATTCTTTCATTGGATAATGTTTTTCAAAAGCAAACGTATCCAAGTTTCCTTGGAGATTAAAATCATTATCCAAATTTAATTTTTCAAGTTTAAAATAATTATTATCAAAATTAATTTTCTTATTTTAAGGATATTTATTAAAAATAATATAAATAGATTATTTAATAACTAACGATCTTTCAGTAAAAGCTTTATAACTTTTAGAAATAAAAGAGTATGAAAAAAATACCTTTATCATATTTAGTATCAAATTATTCTAAGGTATCCTTATCATTCAAAATAAAATATTTCATAATAAAAAATTAAAATATAAAATGTTAGATCTTTTATTATTCTATAACTAATAAAGAATTTAAGATAAATGTGATTTTTTAAGGACCCTATTCATGACATAGCAAGCTGTGTTAATGACTCTAGCCCAAAAATTTGAAGTAAGCTATGTTCCTTGAGTATGGTCCTAGTCATTTCTTGTAAACTCTTATTTATTCTCTTAATAACATTTTTTTGTAAATTTTTAGAATAAAAAAGTTGTGATCATATGCATTTACATAATAAAATTCTTAAAAAAAATAATTTTAAATAATCACCATAATCACTATGAATAGATAATTCATTAAAAAAATTATTTTGAATTTATAAATCTTAGTAAATATTTAAAATAATCAATTTTATATGTCAATGAATATGTCCAAGTGTATCTACTATAATCATAAATAATCATAAATGGAAATTTATTATCTACTAGGATTATGGTATCAATAAGTTTAAATAAGTCTATGTAAATTAGTTTTAGTGGTTTGGATATACTTAATTTTTCGGTTTGAAGTTACTCTTTATATGTTTTACTTATATGCATTATAGATCTTATTTTTAATAAATTAACTTTATGCATTCCTCTTATAAGTTATTTAGTTTCAATTTAAAAAATTAATTTCATAAGTCTTGTATGTGAAAGTCATATATCATCAATTAAGGCTAAAAAGTAAGTTATATTATTAAAATTATCAAGATCAATAGTATAAATGTTATCGCTTCTTAAAGTAATCAAAGATCTTCTTAATTGGTATGTCAATGATGCAAGTATAAGATTCAAATTTAACTTTATATTTTTTGTTACAAAGTTGAGATATTCTTTGTTACAAAGTTGAGTGATACTTATTAAGTTATATTTCAAACAATCTATCAAAAATACATCTCGAATCAAAAGACTTGATTAGCTATTAATGTTTTTGATACTATAATTTTTTGTTTATTATTTCTCTGAAGGTAACATATCCTTCATTTCGACTAATAATCTTTAAAAACTTTGTAGTATCTCTGATCATACCCGCCATATAGATATCAGTTTTTGCTCTTAGCTCTTGTCTATAAGAAAGAAAGAGTTTATTTAGGTACTTATTTAACTTTATATCGTTCATTATTAGATTTATCTTTATTTTTTTAGTATTAATTTACTTTTAATTTTTTTAGGAACTTATAATAATTTAAGATGACTATTTTCTAAAGAGAACATGAATAAACATAATTACCAAACTTACTATAAATGTTATACTTAAATGTAAGGTGTGCATAAGTATACAATATAGGTAATCTTACAAATTTGTTAACTTATGATGTATACTACTATTGATAAAGCCAATACCTTTTTTTTCTAAATACACTACTTTGTTTAATAAGAATAACTTTAAATTTTTCTAAAGTTTGTCATATAAATATATATATTTCTTTTTAAGAGATTCTTATTATATCATTACTATCAGTTAATTTTTAAATAATATTTTAGCTGTCATTTATGATAATTAAATCCTTTTTATATTTTTCAATGCATGCAAACTTAGTGATTTTTGAAATATATTTTTATATTTAAGATTATATTATTTTAAATTTTATATTTAGTGCAAAAAGTACAAGATGTTGATGTATATTTTTCATGCATATTTTTGATATATCGAATTCATTAGTAAGGAATCCATAATTCTTTTTTAGTAAATTATATTTCTTATTAATATTTTTGAGTTTATCAAATAATTTATGTAATACTTCAAGTATTTTTTCATAAGTCAATTATCTCATTATTGAAAGCCATTAAGGCATAATTTATTATGTCTTAAATGATTTATTTTGCACCTTAGATCTATTTGATTCATCTTATATAGCTTTGAATGTCTTTCCTTTTCTACTAATGATGATTTCTTCTTTACTTATAGATATTCATTCTTAAAGTGTTCTTGTTTATTACACTCATAGCATATAATTGTATCTTTCTTGGGTTTATTTTTATTTTAACATTTTCTTCTTGCTTGATTTGTCTTTTTTTCTCATGAATTTTTAAATTTTTTAATAAGAAGTGCCATGTCATCATCATCATCATCATGTGAGCTTTCTCTTTAAGTAATTTTCTTTGGATTTGAGAGTCATATCATGTTTCTTTTTTTTTGTAGGTTTTACTTTTCTTTATCATGAGTTTTGCATATTATTTTTTAAGTTATCAAAGATCTTATGAGTGCGTCAAAAGGAAGGTAATTCAAATATTTGATTTCTTCGATCGTTGTTACCTTTAGCTATCAACTCTCGAGAAGAAATCTTTAAATCTTACTAATTTAATATTTTTTGTCAATTGCTTTCAATCCACTAAAAATATCACCAAATAAACTTATTTGATTTCATTTTAAATAACTAATAACTATGAATAAGAAGATAAATTTTATATTACTTTATTCTATTTATATGTAATTTAAGGATATGTCATATGTTAGTATAGTTGTTATAAGTAGAAGTTCCATTAAAGCTAGTATTTAAAAAAAATTCTTTTCAAAATCATTCCATTCATCTATTAGTTTAGTTGATTTTAAAAAATCAAACTTAATAGTATTCCATAAATCATAATCATAAAAACCAAGAACATTTACATTCTAGTTTTCAATAAGTGTAATACATCCTATTGAACATAGAGAATGTGTGATGGAGTAACCCGTCTTGATTGCCTAAAAAAATATTAAATCACTCTTGGGTATTAATCTAACTGAGAGAACTAGTTTTTGATATAAATTGTTAGGATCTTAATAGCATTAAGAGTAGAGGGTAGTGAATTAGTGCTATAACCAATTTTAACTATTTTTAAAATTTAATAAAAAAATATGTATCGAAAATATAATTAACGAAATATTGAGTGTGAGCAAATTTTACGAGTAAAGTGAATAATAATAAATAAGTAGTTATGAATAGAAAAGTCATAAGTAATATAAATACAAACTAATTTATAGTAGTTCAATCTTTCGATCTACATCTACTCTTGATTCCTCTTCCTATTAGGCCATCAACTTTTACTATGATAGAACCTCATAGGATTCTGTCGTGGATGAAGATGGAAAAAAGGGGATAATCCATCACTTCGAGGGGATTGAGCCTCATAGATCACTTCGAGGGGATCTGCCTCCTAGGATTTTGCCTTTGGCTAAAACTAACTCTTCTTCATTTATTGCTTGATAAAAGTGTTTACACCATTATTTATAAGGCTTTGCCAAGAGTCTCTCTAGGCTTGGACTCAGAGTTCCACTAAACTTGGGCTCTTAACTAATTGATAGAAATTAAATAAACTCATAACTGAAAATAATAACTGACTCCATCCTGACTGAAGATAATAACTAAAACCAACTAACTCATATCTGACTCGATTGAGCTCACCCGAGCTATAACTGACTCTGATTGGACAGACTAACATGACTCAAATCGAATTATTTATGAATAGATGGACCCAACTTAGCTAGGGTCCTAATAGACCCACTCACTTTAAATCAGTCTTGTCCTCAAGGCTGAGCAGTTTCATATTTCGGTAACACTTCAATATTTGTCAAGCATCACAACTCTTTGATCGGTCAAGTAGGGTCTCCACTTGGTGTAAGTAATGGTTTAGTCTTCCTGTGTAGTTGTCATTGTAGTATTCTGAAGAACCTTTTTCATCCGATGACTAGTGATAGTACTATGTCTTCTTTTGAGGATCACCATTCTAAAGTCTTCCTGGGGTATTAAAAGAAAATCCATAAGTAGTTGTTTGTCCTATATAATCAACTTTACCTTTAAACACTTGTCACCACAAGTTAGAATTCGTCCATCAGTAATCTTGTCTTCGAATTTGGCACAGCTTTTGTGATCGGACTCCACATTATCAATTTTTTATTCCTCCTTAGCTGGTTTAATTGTCAAAAATTTGTACAACCTTTATGATCGACTCCACACCATCAGTTTTTTATTCCTCTTTAGTTGGCTCGATCGTCAGAAGCTGCTCCTATTTGCAATCATCTATATTGACCACTTTAAAGTCCTCCTTTGTTGATTTTTCTTGTCTATAGAAGCTTCTATTTCAATGAGTGTCCATATTGATTTTTTCCTTCATGCATACTGGTGAATGATATGGCTACTATCATGGTGCGAGGATGGCGAGCTTTAACTTTACACCGAATATCGGGATTAGGTCCTTCAATAAATTTTCTCACCAATTGTATCTCAGACCAGTCTCGAGTTTGGTTTAATAGGTGCTCAAATATACTATAGTACTCATTTACTATGAAAGTCTGACATATTTTGGAGAGTTATCCATTATGTTCTTATATTTCGATAGGTCTGAAATGAATCAGGAGTTCTCTCTTGAACTATCCCCACGAAAAGACTCTGTGATAGGACTCATATAAATTATACCACTGAATCGCGTCACCTTTGAGTTGAGTGGAAGCTATCTCCATCATGAATTCCTTCGGAGTCTTGTAAAAATATAAAAACTTATCAGCATAAAAGATCTAACCGGTTGGGTCTCCATCTTCCTATATGAGAAACTCCTTGTATTGGTATCCTATGTCTTACCCTTGATCATATTTTTCATATTTATTCCCTTTGAGATTGAAACTTTCATCATGCTAAGATTTGTTGGGGTTCTCTGATAAAATTCTTTTAAACTCATTGAAGATTTCTTGTAGTATGTCCTCCATATGGGCTTCGAAGGCTTTAAATCTCACATGTATCAGTGTTTGCTGCTAGGATGAGGTCATTAAGGTTGCAGCAGCTAGGGCAATGACAGGATGAGGTGTTGTTGATAGTAGCAGAGGAGGATGCATGAGAGGAAATGGGTAATGACGGCAAGTGACAAGGGAGCAGCAATGCTGTTGGTGCAGGTGGAGAAGAAGGCAGTAACAACAGTGGCAACGTCTGCATGGATTGCAGGGGAAGATTGGGAAGAGCAACGACCACAATGGTGGCGTCGAGCGAGGAAAGGAGGGCAATAGTGTTGGGGCGATTAGCAGCGACGATTGCGTTAGAAGCATGACCATGACAGAGGGAAGAAGAAGGGTAGCAAAGGTGGTGTCTCAGTTGTGGCTGTAGAGCAAGAGGGGGGGGATGGCAGCGGCAATGGGAAGAGTGGCAGCTGCTACTTCAAGTGGCTATGAGAAGGAGGTTGTGGCGATAATAAAGGCGAGAGATCACTATTGGGTGGGGTTGCAGGTGGCAGATGGGGGCAGCAACAACAATGACAGAGGAGGAAGCAAGGTTCAGTTAGAGCGGTAGCAGAGGAGGAAGCAGAAGCAGGCAACCGGTGGGGAGAGGCAACAGGTGTAGCGAAGGATGGAGGATGGCACTAGTGAGACCCTACAGCGACGGTTAACAACGGACGCTGAAGAGGAAGGGAGGAACGACGACTAAGGCTGTGATTGAAGAGGAGGAAGGCAGCGGTGGCAAGTAGGGCAGTAGCAATGGTGGCGGCAGCTTGCATGGGCCGCAGGGAGAGATGGGATGGCAATAGTGGCAAGGGAGGAAGAGGGCGACGGGCTATGGTTGATAGGCAACGTGTGCTGAAGATAAAGGGGTGGGACGCTGTAGGAAGCAAAAGAGGTTGAATGGGAGGGCAGTGACTATAGTCGACGAGGGCTATGACTATAATTGTTGGAGCAGGGGAGAAGGCAGAGGAGGCAGCAGCGGAGGCAACGGGAAGCAGGTGGAGGATGGCGTGGGCTACAGTTGACAAGCAGCAGGCACTGAAGATGAAGGGGTGGGACGCCACAGGAAGCAGAGGAGACTGAAGGAGAGGGTAGCAGCTATGGTCGGCGAGGCCTACGGCTACAATTATTGGAGTAGGGGAGAAGGCAGAGGAGGATGCAACAGGGGAGATGGGGAAGAGTAGCATGGCAAAGGCAGCATGACTAGGAACGACAAGCGACAAATGGGCACTGAAGAGGAGGGAAGGAAGACAGTAGCATGGGGCCGACAGTTAGCAACGGTGGTAGGCGGTGGGATCAGCAAGGCATAAGGGGAGATGGTAGCGGCCAAAGAAGATAGCAGCGTAAGCTGTAGTAGTGGACGATGAGGCAGAGCATCATGGCAGAGGTGGCATGGCTCGGAGCGATGGGCGGTAGCAAGCAGGTGATGTGGGAGAGGGCAGTAGTGAGGAGATGGGGGCATCATCAATGCGGTTGGGCAGCAGACAGCGAGGGAAGAAGGTGATGGCTAAAGAAAGCAGATGAGGGTATCTGTGCGGGCAGCAAGGGGAGGAAGATGCAGTGACAAGGATGGAAAGGACGACTAAGCAGAGCTGGAGGGAGCAAAAACGATAGTGCTAGATCAATAGGCAAGTAGGGTCTGCGACTAATGAAGAGGAGGGCGTAAGAGGAGGCTGAGGGCACAAACGAGCAAGCACCTACCGACCATGATGGCATTGGAGGTGTTGAGGGTGTGGAGCAGTAAGGTGGCGGCGCTGCTATTGCTGCTTCACAGAGAGAGGGCCAGAGCAGGTGGCAGCGGTGATCTTCTTCTTCTTCTTCTTCTTCTTCTTCTTCTTCTTCTTCTCTTTCTCTTTCTTTTTTTATTTTTTTATATTTTGATGACTGCAGCGAAGATGGTGAGATTATAACAAGGTAGCAGCAGGAGATGAGAAGAGGTTGTGAGGAAAACAATGACAATAATGATGGCAAGGGCGGCGATGAGGATGACGAATGGTAGCAACGAAAGTACTGAGGAACGTTGTTCTAATACTAATTGATAGAATCCTATAGGTAAATATCATGGACGTTGATGGAAAAATGGGATAATCAATCATTTCGAGGGAATCAGGCCTCCTAGATTACTTTCAGGGGATCTACCTTCTAGGGTTTTACTTTTTGTTTAAAACTATATTGATTGATTGCTTAATAAAAGAATTTATACCGTTATTTATAGGACTCTACCAAGAGTCCCTCTAGGCTTAGACTCAGAATCTTACTAAATTGGACTTTTAACTAACTGATAGAAATCAAATAAACTCTTAGCTAAAAATAATAACTAACCCAACCAACTCATAACTGACTCGATTGAGCTCACCTGATCCATAACTGACTTCAATTGAATAAACTAACATGACTCAACTTGAATTAATTATAAATAGATGGACTCGGCTTAGCTAGGGTCCTAACATACTACTAATCTTGCTTTCTACGACTGAAGATCAGCAACTCTTTCCAACTTTTTTCTTTTTCAAACTTAGAAAAGAACATTTACGCTCACTCTTTTATAAGAGACATCTCACATTCTATCGCTTGGTATTATAACTAAACTCAAGATGAAAGAATAGACTCAAACAATAATCCAAGAAAGATCTATAATACTTCACAAATTCATGAATAGATATTTCATCTACAAAGTTTGAGTGATGTATTTATAACTTCTAATAGACTTTCAAAATGAAGTTAAAATTTAAATTCTCAATATTTTGAGGCATGACCATGGACTTTGAATGTATTACCATTATAATCTTTGAATAAAAGATACAATACTAGACTTGACAGTATTACCAACATAATTTTTAACATGACATTGCAAAACTTGACTTTTGTGATACTACCATTGTCACAGAAAGTGTCATTGCAGATCTAAGTAGTTTACGTCATGTGTTTGGCCTTCTAATAATCCAAATTCAACCCAACTTCAAGTTCAATAGCTTTTATAATAAGTGAGCTTTGTTTCAGCCTAATACCGACTTAGATTGGTCCAAAATTATCTTGACTAGGATCTTGACTCATCGATCACTCATATGAGATAGCTTTGAAGCTCTTGACTCATCGATCACTCATATGAGATAGCTTTGAAGCTCTTGACATGTTATCCACTTTTTCAACATGCTATAGTATTTTATCTAAACTTCTAACATATTACTCTATCCTCAGATATATCGTCCAATCCTACTGTATATTAGTTTTACCATGATATCTAATCTTTTAATATGATATCTGATCCTTTAAGCTTAATGCTAGAATCTATAAGTTAATTCATTAGCTCGATGTCTAATTCTTATATGATAATTTTCTAATATAATATGTAAATTTTTAGATTAGCATTTGGCTCTTTGATGATCAAAGTTTAAAAGTATTTTCTATGTCACTTGTGGATTCAAAAATAGAAGCCACTAAGATGACAGAGTTATGAACCTGTCAACATTGCGTTTGGACAGGGCAGCATCTGCACAAGATAGAGATGCTAAGTCACATAGAGCACTAAATGAACCTGTTTCATTTTAGAGATTATAGATTTTTTGAGACATTTAGAGTGTTTAACTAACCAATTTGGGTCACTTAAGATAATAAATTTGGTAGGATTGATTTTTTTAATTAAAATCAATATGATTCGGTCTAAACTGATGAACCCAATCGAAGAAGAGCACTCTAAATCGGATGCTTTTATAGTCTTAAAAATAAAATGATTGATTAATCAATTCAGAATGGACTAATCTTGGATCGGTTCAATTGGAAGACTAGAAGATAAAAAGGTTTTTGCTTAGCTAAAAATTAATATTATTTTATGCAGTTATAAACCATATAGCATCATTTTCTGAACTATGTCTGATATCTTGATATGATTGATTTGTTTTTATGAAAATGATTACACATAGTAATAAGACGAACACAATATATGCTAACTAAATACGAAGCCCCTCTTTGAACACTAGATGGTGTCATTTGTGATTTCTGTTCAGTCTCGTGGAAATAAAAATATTATAAGTTTTCAGCCAACTTCATTGTACATTGTCCGTTGAATCCATTTAAACAATTCCTCTAACAAGAATCTTGCAGCAAAACATCCTAATCGAGATCTCAGAAAACTTTAGATAAGTTGTCACCAAAGCATCAAACGTGTGGATACTTTTTCTTATATATCGAAAATAAAATTTCCACATGTAATTTCTCTCCTCCAAGATATATTATTTTTAACGTGTATCATATCACTGTAATCATGATGACACTATTTTCCAAATCTTTGTTGCATATGATTTTATATTGAGAGCATAGAAGACGAAACAGATAACAATTTTATAATTACCAAAATCAAACCAAAAATTTATGTTATCGAGGCGCAGTTAAAGAGAGAAGAAGGCAGAAAGGAGGGGGATGATTAAAAGACAAATTACTTTCTTTTCTCTTCTTAATTCTAATTTAAAATTGATAGTAAAACTCTTTAGAACAAATGATAAGAAAATTTGAAGGAATGATAATCTTAATTTTATTACAAAATTTGATCAATTTTATTTGACCCTGTCAATTCACGTGAGGGAAGCAAGCTTACTTAAAGAAGTATTAGAACGATGTTGGGATGCGATTGATGCGTGGAAGCCACATAAGCCGACCAGCCCAATGACACGGTCAATGCGGTCCACGTAGGGCCGAGACAAACACGTCATTTGAATGGTCACGAAGTAGCCAGCTGCTGACGGTACGTTGTGTTGCCCACACGCAAATCACTCTCTCTTGTAGTTTAACCTATCACAAATATTTTTACTGATACGAAATAGTTCCTATATAAATAAGATCCCAATTAAGGGACAAGACACTGATACGAGTTTACGAGCTTGTTCACATGCGGCCTGCAAAGTACGGGGCCAATCAATATATTGTAGCCATGCATGCATGCATGTGTCGACGGCCACTGTGAGCATTCTCCACCTAATTGAGCTGCTCCAGGACTTGTGCCTTAAACATGGGACTGTTTGGCTTGTGAGGGAATCCAATGGCCATTCCCCTTGCTGTTTCGTATGTATGTATGTCCATGTCCACCACATGAGACTCGAGTGGACCAACCGCCAGCTTGAGATTGCTCTTAAGTATCGGGCAAGCATACACCCTAAGCAAGCTCAAGCCGACCCACTTCAACTACGCAAACCATCCGTTGCTATTGTCCTGATGTGGAAGATGAATGTGGGGATTACTGGGCATGTTTTGCTCCGAGTTTAGCGAGACTTGGATCACAACTTTGACCTGATTGCATCAATACATTCCGAATCCGATCAAAGTCAAATCTGTCTGCCGAGGATGTTACGGTGTCGCATGCAGATATAGAAGAAGTAAGAATTGGAGAGGCAAAGAGGGCGAAGCGTCTGCGACAAGCATGGAAGCGTGTGATGATGGGGGAGTGTTGGGGGCGTCGCATGGGTCCAATGATCCTGCCGGGGAGAACCAAAAGGCCCAAGTCTGCCCCCCACCCCCTCATTATTACCAACTTTCTTCATCCTTTCTTCACGCCTCACCTCTTCCCCCCCCCCCCCCCCGTAACTGGTGCCGCGGCAACCGGCCCCTGCCGGTACGACATCCAACGTGTCGCCGACGCCACGCCCGTTAACGTTGTTAGCCGAGACGTCAGTTGAGAGGGCACCGTGCACGTGACAAGCCGACAACGACCCGCACGTGCCTCGCGCGGTTGAGGTCGTCGTCGGTGCCCACTTCCACCGTTAACCCAAGGTAACGCTCGTTAAGTTGGGGAATCGGGTGGAAATAGAATGGAACGTTCTATAAGATGGCGGTTCCATCGTCCGCCGTATCTGAACTACCTCCCTCCCTTTTCTTTATACATACCATCTCGATTCGCTCCCGCGATATCCCATCCCCCCCCCCCTTCCTGGCTTTAGAGCCAAGCGAGAAAAATACAGATCTGCGTGAGGAGAAGAAAGGAAGGGCTACGGAGGCGGCATTGATGGCGATGGTGATTCCCAGGTTGCCGTTTCTTTGCCTTGTGGTGATTTCATTCGTGGGAAGCGCGGACATTTGCCCCTCCAGGTACATTATCTTGAATCAACTTCTCCGAAAGCTCAACTCCTTTTCCATTATGATTTTTGTTGGATTTTGAGACAATTATGAGGATTTGTTAACCTCAGATGTACTGTGTGGAGTGTGGAGATCAGTTTGGCTTCTCCTGGCTCCTCTGTTGTAGAATTGGAATATTTAAAAGTGCTCTCGTCTAATGGGTCTGTTTAACTGGGTTTCTTTAGGGTTGGAGCCGCCGCGGCGATGGAGCAGGGGAGCTTGAGAGCGACCGCCGGCAACGAGTCGACTTCCACCATGGCACAGGGGTCAGTGTCGGACCACCAGGTTTCCTTTCAAATAGATGCGAAGCGTCGGTGACGCTTGAGGATGGATCTGGACCGCATACGTTGCCTTGGTCGTAGTGCTCACCGTCCAGATCTGATTCGTTGGATCCAAGCCGTTTAATACGTTCCATAAGAAATTTGTTTAGTAACCCTCCCACCCACACACCACCCGCCCGCCGCCCCAACCCCCACCCCCCCCCCCCCCAGAACAAGCAAACAACCTCCACGTTGCAGGGATCCTATAGTTGTAGGAGCATTTTAGAGAATGAAAAGCATCACAATTCTCTCCTCTTCGTTTATCAAATACAGATAGATCAAAGTTTGGTCGGCATCTGACTGTTGGTCCGTTAATTCATGCAGGCCCGCAGGTGACGTGGTAGTTGGCGCGGTGGACGATCCAGAATTTATAGCAACAGAGGTGGAAATGTAAGTCCACTTGCATCGCTCACCCCTCATTTTCTTCTTTTCTACTGTAAATTATTTGATAATTAAATATAAATATGCATATTTATTTGATAATTATTACGAACTTATTTAGTTGCAAACTGCATTATAATGGCCCTTTATACCCTCACGTGAACGTGGCCTAACGTATTAATGTCATGGGTTGGGCGTGTCTGCCGTGGCTGGTCGATGCTACTACTCTCCTCCCTTCACGCCCCCTGCAACCCTGCATTTCCCTCTCTGTTCCTGTGCTCTGTTCTGATGAGGTGGACAACTCACATGAAACCAAGAATAATGACTTATTTGGCTTCTTGTATTGATGGAGTTCGGTTAGTGACGCCAGTTACCAACCCCATCGCGTCATGAACGAGGTATTGCATTGATTTAGGACCAGTGACCGAGTGCCACACACACGGCTTAAGTTTTTCCCATTACATCGATTTAGGTCCCCCACCACTGTAAGTCTCTCGTCACTTCTCATGGCCCACCTGTATATTCTCCCGATGGCTCGGCTGAGAGTCTTGAGACCGATGGACCTCGCACCTTATATTATAATATGACATTGCCTACCTTTCTGGCTGTCTTCCTGATGGACAAGGATCCTTCCCAGTTGCACTTTCAATCAGAATTATTTAGTCCCCCATTACTATAAATGTCATTTCTTTATTATTAATGAGCCACACCGTTGTTTGCACAAATATGACATTGACTACCACCGTTTCATCCATGGCTGTGGGATTCTGCAATTGTTTATCTACGTATTTGAAATTTGGGACTCATTTAGTGCTCAAGAAAGTAGGGAAAACACTTTAATGGCGGGAATTGTAATTAAATCGTCATATTTTTCTTGATGGTTGCGTGTTGCAAAAGCAGGCAGATAAGCAACAGCACGGCGCGCCGGTCGCTGGGCTACCTATCAACATGCGTGACGGGCAATCCCATCGACGACTGCTGGCGCTGCGACCCCGAGTGGCACCTCCACCGCAAGCGCCTCGCCGACTGCGGCATCGGCTTCGGGCGCAGCGCCATGGGCGGCCGCAACGGGCGGTTCTACCGAGTGACCGACCCCAGCGACGACGACCCGGTGAACCCCCGGCCCGGCACCCTCCGCCACGCCGTGATCAAGGACGAGCCCCTCTGGATCGTGTTCAAGCGCGACATGGTCATCACCCTCAAGCAGGAGCTCATCATGAACAGCTTCAAGACCATCGACGGCCGCGGCGCCAACGTCCACATCGCCAACGGCGCCTGCATCACCATCCAGTTCGTCACTAACATCATCATCCACGGCCTCCACGTCCACGACTGCAAGCCCACCGGCAACGCCATGGTCCGCAGCTCCCCGTCCCACTACGGCTGGAGGACCATCGCCGACGGCGACGCCATTTCCATCTTCGGCTCCAGCCACATCTGGGTCGACCACAACTCCCTGTCCAACTGCGCCGACGGCCTCGTCGATGCCATTATGGGATCCACCGCCATCACCATCTCCAACAATTACTTCACCCACCACAATGAGGTCTCCTCTGCCTCCTTGAACACACTCATTTATTGCTTCTTTCGGATGCCAATGTCCACCCATTACTCTCTGAACTGTGCATTATAATAAAGCTACTGTTGCTGATAGTTAATATGAACTATGGAAAGACTAAGATTAAGAACTTGAACAGGTGATGCTTTTGGGGCATAGCGATTCGTACGTGCGAGACAAGGCTATGCAGGTGACCATTGCCTTCAACCACTTCGGTGAAGGACTCATTCAAAGAATGCCAAGGTAATTCGCAATGTTGCTGGACAAAGAAATCATTAGAATACCCAGCGTCACCATTGTGGCAAAATGCAGGTGCAGACACGGCTACTTCCATGTGGTGAACAATGATTACACTCACTGGGAGATGTACGCCATTGGAGGAAGCGCTAATCCGACCATAAACAGCCAAGGCAACCGATACCTTGCACCTACCAATCCCTTCGCCAAGGAGGTAAATTATCCTCCATTACCGATCTATGGCCATCGTCTACAAGAACTTGTACGAGTTGTATTGGATTCACAGGTGACGAAGAGGGTGGAGACTCCGAGTGAAGTTTGGGAGAGCTGGAATTGGAGATCAGAGGGCGACCTGCTACTGAACGGTGCCTACTTCACCCCATCGGGAGCTGGTGCATCTGCAAGCTACTCGAGGGCCTCCAGCCTTGGGGCCAAGTCCTCCTCCATGGTTGGCTCCATCACTGCAGGGGCAGGGGTCCTCCCGTGCCGCAAGGGTTCCCTGTGCTGAAGACAGAAAGATTCCACTCCGTCCTATTTGACAGTGTTTGCACATTCTTCAACCTCCCCCTGCTTCCACTGTAACTCTGCGCATGGAGCAGGTGCGAAGCGTTGCTGATTTGTTGTTCCTTGGTTTGTTTGTTGGATGACGATGAATCCCTTAATTACCGTGTCCTCATAGTTTCATCCAACTTTCCGCTCCACTTTACCTTCGTTATCGAGGATTGTCAATTCGCTGTGATAATTTCAAAAATAAGATACTCTTAAAATATTTACATTTCAATGTGGGAGTAAACTTAAATGTCATATTAATCTCGACTAACTACTAGTTCTCTTTTAACATCTCAACCCCAAAAATATATTAAGATTTATATATTTTTGAAATTAAATATATTAAAAATTTTATACAAGATTAAAAAGATAATTTCATAGGATTACAAATAAAAAAATTATTAGAGCAAATAGTCAAATACTTTTTTTATAAATATAAAAATATTAATATTATTTTAAAAAATAAAAATTGAAATGTTAAAAAATAATTAATTATAGGATAATCAATAAATATATTAGATTGATGAGGTAATTATTCTGATAGTTTTAGTTTCACTCAATCACTAAGCAAAATCCTTGAGTTGAAAATTAATAGAAATACACTCATTAATCCTTATAAGATTATCATGCGTTTTTCAATTTTTCAATATGGGACTAAGGGATGTTACACTGAATAAACTTATAAATTATAAGTTATATTTCTTAATATTAATTTTTTATATTTTTAATTAAAGATATTAGATAGTTTATTTGATAAAGATTTTGATTATGCTTAAGAATTATATAACTTTAAGAATAATAAAAAAAAAGACATTAGTGTGTATTGTGTTCCAAATATTACAAAAAAAAAAACTTCTACAAAAGAATACAACTTTGAAAAAGTAAGAAGGTACGAAGATAAATGCGTAAAGATAGATGAGGATAATGATAAAAATTAAAATTATATATCCTAACTGCTTGAGACTGAGATAAATCAACTTTCTTTTTCTTTTACATCAATTATTCTATCCACTTGATAATCTTATAATAATTACTTAAGATATAATTTAATCTTATAAGAGAGACTTTTTAATCAAATTAATAAATGAATGGCTGAAAAGGATGTGTCCTGTCCTGCCTGACAAAAGACAGCAACCCCTCATCTGCGATGATATACAACACAAGACACTTGTGGAGAGAGAGAGAGAAAAAAAAGAGAGGCGATACATTATTCAATCCTTCCGACATTAGTGGTTTAGGCCCAAACTGACCCGCCCAAGTTGCACCCAACCGAAACACATATGACTACAGTGATCACTGTTGGTGGTTGGTAGAACATAACATTACGGCCTACTTAAATTGTAAGGATAATGTTCTTGTATCTCATCGCTATCCCTATCCCATCCCATGTTTTGCTCCAACAACCTTTTCGGCTCTCCCCCCTCCTCCCGTGATTGTCTTCCTAATAGTTAAAATAGCGAGTGAGTGGATTGGATTACATGGAAATCGAAAATATTATCTTAATTCGCACATGCCTGCATGCATGGTAAGATAGCGAGCAAATGGCAAATGGAGGCACCTCATTGTTTTCTTATATTTTTGATTAATTTATAAATTGAGGATCAATCACAAATTTGAATATACGGTTACATGACGAAGATTTTTTTTGAAGTTTATATAAAAATTCATTGAATAACGTTATCTCTTTCAGAGTATATTTCTTAATTTTTTCAAAATAGCTTCTCTTACTACAAACAAGATTTTTCTTTCCTCGATGTCAAACATTAATCTCTCTTCTCCGTTGACCGTTGTTATTTGGTTTCGTCCTTTGCTCGGTGATAACAATCCCGCTGTGCTGCTCTTTTTGTCGCTAATCACATCATTGCTGACAGACTTCAATCCACTACAGACTTTCCTTATTTTCTATTGGCTCTTGTCATCGATCTTACAACAACAACATCCTCTCCTCAACGAATTGCTATGTTTCCCTCAGCATCCTCTACTATGCTTCTTCCTTCGAAAGAGCTCTGATGGAGGAGCCCATTACTCTTCCCTCTTTCTCTTTTTTAGAATAAACTTTGGGACTATGGCTTTCGCATCCTCCATTGCCAACTCCCTTCTCTTTAGGATCTCTTTCAGATTAACAAACGATTGATAGAAATCATAACCAGTAAAGTACACTTTGCCCCTTCCCCGATCAAGGAAACCTCTATTCGACTTTGAGCTCTACTACCTCGTCTCCTCGGCGGCTAGCGTATTCTCCCCCTTCACTTCGAGGTAGTCGCCCACCAACTTTTAGACAATCGGAGGCTTATCGAGCGCCCATCGCCTCCTCTTGATAGTTGCACAATAGCAGACCAAGCACTCACAACCTATTATCAACGATTGCACAGTAGTAGGTCAATCGCATGTCGCACCCTCTTGGCTTCCTTGTCCTCATGGGTGCATAGCATCACCAATTGTGGTCGCCCCTCCACTTATCATCTATTTGCCATATTCCACATAGCATCTACTTGTCATCTTCCTCATAAGCCAATAGTGAACACTAGCCATCGCCATTGCTACTTTGTTGATGAAACCCATTATGGTCGCCCCTTTACTCTATCTCATGCATATGTGTCGATCGACAAACCTCTCATCGAATCCTCGATCATGCAAGTTGAAGTAATGGAGATCGAGATAGGTAGTGAGATCCCCGCTTCTGGAACTTGATATGTCAGATTGGTTCATACTATCAGCATATCTTTCTCATTTATAACTAACACTTCAATTATTTTTTGAGTAGAAAATAATAGTTATTTTCAACATATATGACTTATATCTATCAATGTTGTGACTCTAATTCCCTTTAAATAATCTAAGGGTGGTAACTATACATCTTGGTAAGCATAACTCTCTAATCTCATCTTTGTATATGATCTATTACACTATATCGATGGCTCTTTTAGTTGTTAACTAGAAAAGATCCAAATACCAAGAGAATCTAGTCCAATAACAAATCGTGATCATAAGTGATGGGTATAAAAAGATTATCAAATTCTACAAGTAATTCAAGCCTCAATCATTGGCTTCATAGTACCACTAATATTTTATTGCAGTAGAAGTATGGTCAAAGATACAAACCACCCTCATCAATCACTCTCGTATTAGCATACAAAGTTTCTTATCTAATCTGATCAAAACAACACAAGAGAAAAATACTATTACTAATTATATGTAAAATATAAAAATTATTATATATACTTGACTTTAATAGGTCATCTCCTAAGTTATGAAGAAGTCATTTTCATACTCTCAATAGCCTAGGACATAAATGTAAGGAACTGGTGGCTATAATTCGAGCATGAGACTCATCTAAGTCATTTAAAAAACTATATAAAAAGTTGATTGATCATTAGATATATCTAAAAATAGAATAGAAGTTGATAAGACTAATTATCATAGCTCAGGTCAGTCAAAAGTTAAAAAGAAAGAACAACCAAAGTGACAAAAACTTCAACAAAGAACCGAATAAGATGCCTCAACACATGAGTAACATGTATAACTATCATCATTTTAATACTCTCGAAGAAATCATTTCATACTCTTAATAGCCTACGAGATGAATGCAAGGAATCGATGACAGCAATTCGAGCACGAGATTCACCAAAGTCATTTGAAAAACTATATAAAAAGTTAATTGATCATGAGATATATCTAAAAAGAGAAGAGAAGTTGATAGTACCAACTATCATAGCTTAGGTCAGTCAAAAATTCAAAAGAAAGAACAACCAAAGTGACAAAAACATCAACAAAGAACCGAATAAGATGCCTCCTCTACACATGAATAACATGTATAACTATCATACTCTATTACACTATAAACCCTTTACTTATGGTGGCAACATGAATTCAAATTACTCAGGAAATAACTTATACTATAATTATCAATAACTACAATAATAATCTATTAGGAAACCAAGCGGGAGCATCACATGTGTAGTGAAAGATCAAAACAAAGTTGATTTCCCATATAGATCAAATCATCGGGCAAAGATTGGTGCGCAAAAAATCTACAAAACCAAAAATAGCGATACATGAGAGATTGGTCACCTAGGGAGATCGTATATCCCTGAAAATCTAGATTCAGATAGAAAGGATAAATGAGGTCAAATGTTCTACTCTCTAGCGATATCTACACGATGGATTTTTGCAGCAATGCTCCTCCAATCACAACCCAAAAGCTCGTAACTCTTGCACAGAGAGAAAAAGGATAATAGGAGGAGGTGGCGGTGCAACCTATCACTAATGTCCTCCTATTTATAGAGAGTCACCAAGAAACCCTAGTGGATCCTGCCTTAGTGGGTATTGGATCTTCATCCAATTATCCACTAATGTTAGATTATTGGCTAGAGATCCAATAATCTCAATTAGCCTCTGATTGAGCTTCATGTAGTAATTCATCATTGTTGGGTCTCATCTAATGAGAACATAGGCTAATTGGATAACTCATATCTAATCATCTACTCGCAAAAATATTTACCATATGTGTGTGACCTTCTAGGCCTAATACCAAGCTGGCTGTGAGTCCTCCATATAAAGATTCCTTTTAACTTAGTAAATTATTATCCCATAACAATTTACTTGACTCATTGACTATGGACGTATTAGGCCATAGCGCTATAGTCCCCAAACAATACAGAGGGATCGAATCCACCAAACATGTCTGTCCATAATTACTATATATCTATAGTCCCTCATCTATTTAATATCCCAAATACCATATATCGAGCATGATACTATCAAGTCACATATGAAATCCGTCTAAGTCTCGTTCTAATTGGATTCTCTTATATAACTCTTTCTTTCTCAATCCGAATGACCATAGCTAATTTGCTAGAGTAAGAACATACAAGATATTCCCTTTATGATACTGAGAGTGGATGATCTTCTATTGACACTTAATTGCCTTTATAAGGTTAGCTACCAATCTCGATAACCGGTTATACAAGATCTAGAACATTTCAAATTTGTAAGTACAATGTCAAAGAAATGAGTACTCAAAAAGACATCCTTGTGTCTCAAGTTTAAGGACTAGATATACAATTAAGGCTACGAAATCACTGTCTGATGTTAGGTATCATTAACTATATAACATTTCGTAAGCAGATTAATTAGTGAACTCATTCTCTAATGAGCACCTATATTGTATCCTTAGTGTCTCCATACAAGTGACTATGAGACTAGTAGCCTCCCTCATATGGACGGGTATATAGTATACCAGTTTGTCCGATTATCACGATGTCCCTCTCGAGCAACCTATGATTGGGATTATTTAGGATCTGCGTTTAAAAGTGAATCGGTCTCATTATCATGATCTCATCATGATCGGATTCTTGTTACACAGAATTAAGAACATCACAATATATATTTAACATATAATATAATGTGAGAATATACTAATAATAATTATAAGTAAAAAGATCGTGCAGCGTGTCATATATTTCATCACTCACGTGATTGGCTTGTATGGTATCTATAACCAATAATCTCCCATTGGACCTAAAGTCAACCACCTATATGTCTGATCCCCATTAGACATCTATGATGCTCAAACACAGTTTGAGCCAATGACCTTGTTAGTAGATCTGTAATGTTATATTCAGATGGAACTCTTTCTATTGCTCTATCCTTTTTGGGCCATGATCATTCTAATCAGCTAAAATCTCCTCATAATAATTATGATGAGACTTAGATTCCCTTGCTAGAGTTATAGCCCTATTAGTGACACTATATATGAGAATCAACTATATGCTACTCGGTACGACTCCCAAATCCCTAATGTACTTTTTCATCCACACCTCTTTTTTTGTTTCTTCTATTATAGTAATGTACTCAACCTTTATGATCGAGTCAACAATAGTATCTTGATTGGAACTATTCTAGCTTACTGCTCCTCTATTCAAGGTGAAAACATATCTTGAGTTTGACTTGCTATCATCGATATTTAACTAGAAAGTTGAGTCTGTGTAGCCCTCAACCTGGAGGCTATATTCTTTGTATATCAGTAAAAGATCCTAAGTCTTTCTTAAGTACTTAAGGATATAATTTACTGCCTTCCAGTGTTCCAAACTTGGATCCACCTGATACTTGCTTGTGACACTTAGAGCATGTGATATATCAGACCTAGTACATAGTATATCATACATGATAGATCCTATTGCCGAAGCATAGGGTATCCTATCTATGTCTGCCCTTTCATTTGGAGTCTTTGGGGATATACTTTTAGAAATTGATATTCCATGTCTTATCGGTATGAGACCTCTCTTAAAATTATTCATGCCAAACCTTTTGACAATAGAGTCTATGTACCTAAACTGTTATAAGCCAAGCATCCTCTTAGATCTATCTCTATAGATCTGGATCCCAAAATATAGAATGCTTTTCCTAAGTCCTCCATAAAGAAGTTTCTGGATAACCAAGTCTTCACTATGGAGAGTATTTCTACATTATTCCCAATGATTAGGATTTCATCCATATACGATACCAAAAAGGTGATAGCGCTTCTACTTACTTTCTTATATACATATGGCTCATCTTCGTTCTTAACGAAGTCATAAGATCTAATCAACTCATCAAATCTTATGTTTCAACTTCGGAAAGCTTGCTTTAATTTATAAATAAATCTAAGCAACCTGCATACTTTATCTAGAATCTCTTTAGATACAGATCTCTCTAGCTATATCATATACATATCTTCCTTGAAGTTACCATTGAGGAATGCAGTTTTTATATATATTTATCAGATCTTACCATTGAAGAATTCTGATGGACTTTAGCATGACTACAAGTGAGAAGGTTTCATTATAGTCAACTCTTTTCCTTTGACAATATCCTTTAGCCACCAATCTTGTCTTATAGGTCTCCACCTTTCCATTTATTACAATCTTCTTCTTGAAATTCTATTTACAGCCAATAGATACAATACCCTCAGGTACATCTACAAGGTTCTAATCCTTGTTGGAGTACATGAAATCCATCTCAAAATTTATGGCTTCTTGCCATTTCTAGGAGTTTATACTCATAATAGCCTCCTAGTAGGTTCTTAGAGTCCTCTCTATTGATATGTCTCATGTATCTTTCAAGAGAGTGAGATACTTTGCTAGACTTATGCAAAGTTGAAACTTGTATGCTAGGTACATGAACAGACTCGAACTTTGGAATAGTGCTTGAGCTATATTCTCCAACCTCGCTCAATTCTGTCTCACTCCCACTGTTTTCATCAAGAATATATTTATTCTTAAGGAACACAGCCCTCTTGGCAATAAATATCTTCTGATCCTCAGGATGATAGAAATAATACTCCAAAGTCTTCTTAGGGGTCCCATAAACTTACATCGTTACATCCTTAATTCCAGCTTGTCAGGGTTGTATCTTTTAATGTGGGCAAGACAATCCCAAATCTTAGCCACCTTAAGATCAGACTTCTTTTATTTCTATATCTCATATGGTGTAGACACTACCGATTTTGATGAAACTTTGTTCAAAAACTATGTTATGGTCTCTAGAGCATATCCCTAGAATGAGATGGGTAGGTCGGTGAAACTCATCATATACCACATAATGTCTAATAGTACGTGATTCCTCCTTTATGATACACCATTGAGCTGAGGTGTATAAGGAGGCGTCCACTATGATAGAATCTCATAGTTCCTATGAAAATAAGTGAATTATATAATCAAGTACTATCCTACTCAATCTGATCGAAGAGCCTTAATACTCTTTTTAATCTGGTTCTCTACTTTATTCTTATATTCTCTGAATTTTGTAAAGGCTTTGAACTTGTACTTTATCAAGTACACATGTTCATACTTAGAGAAATCATCAGTGAATATAATGAAGTATGAGTAACCACATATAGTTTGAGTCGACATGGGACCACATACATCACTATGTATGAGTTCCAGTAGCTCAGTGATTCTCTCTCTAGTTATGCTAAAAGGAGAGTTGATCATTTTTCCATGAAAACAAGGTTCGTAAGTTTTATAAGACTCATAGTCAAATGGATCTAAGTATTTATCTTTCAGCAACTTTTAAATCCTTCTTTCATGGATATGACATAGTATACAATGTCATAGGTATACATTGTTTACCTCATCTCGTTTCCTCTTGGATATATTTATTTCATGATGTATGGAGAAGTATCTAATATATATAAGCCATTTATCAAGATCGTAAAATTATATAGGGAGATCGAATCTATCAGACTTGTTTATCTATAGTTACCGTGTATCTATAGTCCCTTATACATCTGCTATCCCAAAGACTATATATCAGGCATGGTACTGTCAGGCTACATACGGAATCCATCCGATTCTTGCTCTGATCAGATTTTTCTAAAGAACTCTCTTAATCTAAATAACCCTGGCAAGGGATTTGTCTAAGTAAGAACACACAAGAGAATCCTCTTGCGATATTGAGAGTGGATGATTATTTATTGATACTCAATTATCTTTATAAGGTTCACTACCAATCTTGATAACTGGTTGAACCAAATTTGAAACTTTTCAAACCTGTAAGTCCAACGTTAAAGAAAGGAGTACTCAAACAAGGCACCTTAGTGTCTCAAGTCTAAGGACCAAACACACAATTAGGGCTACAGAATCATTCTCTGACATTAAGTATCATTAACCATATAGCATTCCATAAGTGGATCAATTAGTAAACTCATTTTCTAATGAACATATATATTGTATCTTTAGTGTCTCTACATAAGTGGCTATAATACCAACTGCCTCTATCATATGGATGGCTATACAATACACTCGTCTATCCGATTATCTCGATGTCCCTCTTGAGAAACCTATAATTGAGATTATTTAGGATTTACTTTTAAAAGCGAATCAGTCTCATTATCATGATCTCATCATGATCTAATTCCTATTGCATAGAACCAAAATTATCATTATATATATATATATATATTTAACATATAATATAATGTGAGAATATACCAATACTAATCATAAATAAAAAGATCATACAATTTGTCACATAGGTCATTACTCATATGATTTGCTTGCAAAGCATTTAAACCAGCACAATCAACAAAAAGTCATCTACCATCTCTGTGATAAGATTGAACATACAACAAAAGTCTATTAACCTCAACTCAAGTCTATTATTACACCCAATTGGTTTCAAGTAAACATTATGACTACTCTGATTGCTCATCCAAATAATTGGATTGCTGACTTTGTTATTTCTCACCATATTGCTTCTAATTTATAGAACTTATTCATCCATAATGATTATGGAGCTAATGAACACATCATGATTGGTAATAGTAACATAATATATTACTCATACTAGTTTCATAGTATATAATTTAAATACTAATATTTTTACACTAGATGATGTTTTATGTGCATCTCATATTAGAAAAATTTTATTTCTATTTATAAAATTTATAAATAAAATAATATCTTTATTGAGTTATTTTCTGACTTATTTCTTATAAAGGATTTGAGCACGGGGCATCCGTAGTCTAAGATCAAAATAAAAATAACATCTACGAGTTGTCATCAATTTCACAAATCACCCAACCAATCGTTTTTCTTTAGTTATTGCTGACGTGTGGTATCGTCGTCTTAATCATCCATCACCTATACAACAATAGCTACTTCTCGTTTTCTCTTCTAACTTCTAAATCAAGTAGAATATATCTACTCAAACACAAATCTGAAGTCGCTATTACCCACTTTAGAAAGCTAGTTAATAACTTCTTCCAGCCTACTATTGAATTAGTTACTCTGATAGAGGAGGTCAATACCAAGCCTTAAAATCCTACCTCTCATCCTATAGTATATAACATTTCAAGTCATCACCACACCTCAACTAGTTGGCTCTGTCAAACAAAAAAATTGATATATAATCGAAACTAGTCTAACCCTTTTACACCAAGCATCCATGCCACTAATGTTTTGATCAATAGTCTTTCAAATTGTAGTATATCTAATTAACCGCATGCTCACCCAAGCCCTATAATATCAATCACTATTTGAAAAACTATTTTATAAAATTTCAAACCTTAAAAAACTCAAAGCATTTGACTATTTATGTTATCCCTGACTACCCTCCTACGTTTCACATAAGTTAACACTAAGATCTAAGCTCTGCATCCTGATATGGTATTCTCTTGAATATAATACTTTTCGATGTTATGATCTTCAAACTCAAAAAATCTTTATATCACGTTATATTATTTTCATCAAGTCTCTTTTTGCTTTCAAAACCATGAGCCTTTAGCAATGAGAGCTACTCCAATAACCATACATCATTGAATTCATATGAGTACACCTTAGACCCTTTCAAATACACATCTCATCATACCAACCAATAGTTATCCTTAAGACATATACTCCCTTATCACTCTAGTTTAGCAGCACCTCACCCCCTCTATAATTTCTTCACCTACTTCTTTATAAATTCATCTTACAGTGCCCGATGAAGCAACACCCTTGGCACCATAATCGATGTATTTGTCCTCTCCTTGGCCAAGTGACACCTAAGTGTATCAGCCTGATCAAGTACATGTCAATAACTCTCCACTAATTCCTATACCTCCAACACAACCCAATAATACCATCACACGTGAACATCACATGACAACACACTTCAAAAATGATATTTTCAGAGTATGTCAAATTCTTAACCTCCATGCTACCATAAACTTTCCACTTGACTCTATTGAACTGACAACCATCACTTATGCCAAAAAATCTTTATACTAGCATAAAGCTAAGTGTGAAGAATATGATGCCATACTCCATAATGTCATATAGACCATTGTATCAATTCATCACAGAAAATATCATTGTATGTAAGTGCATCTTTCAAATTACCCAGATGAATACATTACCAAAGACAAAACAATTCTAGTAGCTAAAGGATTTCACCAACCGTAGGTGTTGACTTCATAAAGATATTTAGTCTAGTTGTTAAACCAACAATAATCCAATTTATCTTGAGTTTGATTGTCACTCAAGGTTGACACATCCAATAACTGGATGTTAAATAATGCTTTCTTATAGGAGATCTTAATTAGAGATATCTTTATGTAATAATCTTCTGGCTTCATCCATCCTCAATATGCAAGCCATGTTTATAAACTACAAAAAGTATTCATGGACTTTGTCAAGCTCAAAGAGCCTAGTATATCAAACTTGACTCAGTCAATTGGCATCATCAACTCTAAGTTTGACACATTGTTATTTCTACGACAACAAAAAAGTACTCTATATCTACTGGTATATGTGGATGACATTATCATTTTAGGCAGTAATCATATAGAGATCAAGTAATTTCTCAAGCAATTGGCAAATTGATTCTCTATCAAAGATATATGAATATTAAGCTAATTTCTAGGAATGGAACCAACATTTATATCATTTGAAATTTTCCTATCTCAAAAGAAGTATATTCAAGATCTACTATCAAAGATGAATGTAGAATGCTAAATAAGTTGTCATCCCACTCTCTACTATTGAATCACTCAAATTATATGATTACAGCTCTACTATGGATCCCACACAATATCGACAATTACTTGGCTTCTTACAATACTTATCTCTTATACATCTAGACATCTCATTTACAATCAATAAATTATCATAATTTATGCATCAGCCTTCCACTATGTATTGCTTTGCAGTAAAATGAGTCCTGTAATATCAAAAAAAGATTCTTGATCATGGACTTCTTCTTCGAAAACATTAATCACTTTATCTATATGTCTTCGTCAATGCTGATTGTGTAGGCAACATTGATGATAAAAAAATATATCTTAGTCAATATTATCTTCCTTGGAGCAAATCCAACCAATTAAAGTTTAAGAAACATAAAGCAGTCGCAAGATCCACTATTGAAGCTGAATATCGAGCCATCGCTACTACCGCTGGAACTCAACTAGGTCACAAATCTACTACAAGAACTTGATATCAACTCTAAATTGACTTCTATAATATAGTGCGATAGTGTAAGTGCCACATATTTATACGCTAATCCAGTGTTCTACTAACGCATGAAACACATTATCATCAACTTTCACTTTGTCAGCGATCAAGATATCGGACATCAACTACGTGTTTTTCACGTGCATACTTTTGATCAACTAATATAATCCCTCACAAAGTGTCTCACTTGTAAAATATTTCAATTATATCGATCTAAGATTGACATCCTTGACAAAAGCTCAATCTTATAAGGGGTCTAATAGAAAACCATGATGGACATACACATGCAATAACATTCCTATTTTCTTATATCACCAATCAATCTATAATTATTTAATAATATAAAGTATATAAATAAATCTATGTATATATTAAAAAAAGCTACATAATATTTATATTAAAATAGATAATATTTCATTGACACAAGAACTATATACATGAAGCTCCTAAATCTTATCATCAAGTACATGGCGACGGGCAGCTGAATTACCACAATAAACATCCAGAAGCGTTTCGGCTTTCGTGGACCGTCTTGTTGAATTAAGCCGGCGAACCGACCCTATTTTTGGCCGCGCAGCTCATCCGCCCTCACAAACGTGCCATGGAACCCGTACGGCACCCTCGACGGCATCCTCACCGTCGCCTCCAGTTCCATTGTCGACCCGTTCACGATCACCAGCTCCGACTCGCCCCTCCGCTCGTCTCGGACGAACCCCACCACGTGGCCGTCGTCCTCCTTGGACCCACGCCGGGCGGGGATGAACGTCGGCTCCCCCCCGAACCGGCCATGTCCGTACTCGAACCGCCTCAACTCTCCCGTCTCCAGGTCCACCTTCGCCACGCCGCTGCACCTAGGCCAGGGCTCCGCCATCGCAAGGTACGCAAACCGGGTCCTCCTCCCGAGTCGGTCCCGGTTCACTTGACCCGCCTCCAGGTTCATTCCGTTCGCGATCTCCCTCCTGCTCGATTGTCCGGTCCCCAGGTCCAGCCGGATCTCCGACAGCACGCTCCGCGTCGGCGGCGAGTCCTCCTCGTCCGAGAATATTGCGTCCGGTGGCGACATGCACGACCCGATGATCACCACATTTCGTCCATCGCCGCCGCAAGAAGGCTCCTCCCACGCGTTCCACAGGTGGAAGCAGAAGCAGCCAGGCACGACGATCCATTGGATCCTTGACACGTCAGCGTCGTACCTGGGGAGCACGCCGAACCTCGGTGTCTTCCGGCCGTCGCACTGGACCGGCGAGCGGCCATGCAGCATCTGCTGTAGATCGAACACGACTTGTTGGTCGGGAATTATGGCGTAATTCTCAGTGATTGCAAAATCATGGATCATCGTAGGTTGCTTGAGGGTGACGGCCACGTCGGCAGACTTCTTCCCGGATTTGGAGTCGACGTGAAAGTACTTCAAGAAAGGTTTGCGGACGACGTCGTAGCTCAGTGCGAACAGTTCCCCTGTCAAGGGGTCGATCTTTGGGTGTGCGATCATCGTTGAGTTGAGCTGGCCGGAGAAGTCGAACCGTCCGGCTGTCTCGAGGTCGCCATCAGGGGTGAGACGTACGTGGTACGGGAGATCGTTCTCTGACATGGCCAAAAGTCGGCCGCCGAAGTAAGTGAGCCCAGCATTAGCCACGCCACTGCCCTTCGTGAGATCGACAATTCCGGCAGCAGCTCGGAGACCGAACAAAGCGAGCCGAGCAATCCCCGTGTGGCCGTGGAGCTCCCCAATGGCCTTGGGGAAGACAGCCCGGCCGATGGCCGCCTCCTGCGACAGGCGGCTCGTGCGGGTGAACCGGCAGGCGTAAGATGCCTCCGTCGGACCAGAGAGCGTGACCGCGTGAATCATGCCGTCTCCATCAAAAAGGTGATGTCCACCGGTCGGCGTGAACATCGGGTTGGCACCGTTCCGTAGATACACGCCATGAAGATCCGGCGGGATGCGGCCAACCACTTCGAGACCATGCTCGGGCGGCGACTCGGGAACTGGTGCGAAGTTCCCGGAAATCTGCACCGCGGGGTCTGCGGACCGAGGGAGAGGCCGTCTCTTTTCCAGCTCGACAATGATGCCACTTTCTACAGCGTCGAGGGTACGAGCGACAACTTTCTGTACTGGGTTAAGAGGGGAAACAGTAGAAATGGGAGACGGGTGCTCCGCAGGAGCTTTCGGCGGTCGTGGAGTAGGGGGAGGAGGAGGTGTGTGTGGATCGTCGTTCTTCCTGCTCAACTCTTTAGGAACAACAACGGAAGGAGAGAGGAAGTTCCTGCAGCCAGTGGGTGAGCGACGGAACTTGCGAGGATGGGTGGCAGAGACATGGTTGGAGAGTCGGAGACAGGACTGAGTCATGGCGGAGAGCGACAGCTTTAAGTGTTATTTGCCACCCACGACCAGGACTACCAGCGGTCGCAAGACTTTATAGTGGTGGTCGGCGAGAGAGAGAGAGAGAGTCCAGCTCGCAGAAACGCGACGGGACAACGTAAGAACGGAGGGGTAGGAGGGACGAACTCTTTACGGCGACGGTGGGGGCCACAGGAGACCACGGGGAACCACATGGGACTCCCGGCCTCCACAAGGGTTCCGCGTGGGCTCCCGCCACGCCATTGGATGGCACACCTGGAGACAACGTTGCGAGGGGTGGGTGGTGGGGGAGGCTGCACAACCAAGTGTCGCCGCCCGGTGGTGGCGGAGCTCAAGGGACAAGTCACGACGCAGACAGATGTAGCCTGTGGGCTGCTTGCTGCTTGCCCTGGGGCTTGCGTCGGTGGGGCCGTGGGAGGTGATTCTTAGGCCTCCGGCGCGGAAGCTCATGCTTGGTATCATCCGGGACGAAGGATACGCGTCGTCGTCGCATGACTTCGATGACGACTCCTTAACAAACCCGTCGCCGAGATGGTTGTTGGCCTCTCCAAGAAGACAATACATGGTGGGCGCTGCCGATGGTCCGTGGCTTCTTCATGCGTAGCATGTGAAGAGGGTAAATAGACCAACTTACTAAGGAAGCATCACCGCCAAGAACTATCACGATTCACCTGGAGTCCAGTTTCACTGACTCTGTTCACCGATCATGAGAAGATGGGAGTCGGTCGCTGTTGGCGGATGCGATACGGAAGCCACCTGAGCCACAAATGAACATCAAGTTTACAAGTCGCTGTAGCAGAGCTCAAGCATAGTTGGCAAGAAAGAGAAAACTTCCAAAATATAAAATTGATGCGTAATGCTTACACATATGATCTATTTATACATACATAAGTTCATGTATCTAAGCAGAAAATTAAGGACATTAGTGAGCAACAAAAAGATATTTTAGAAAATAAAAAAGTATTCATGGAGTGCAGTAGGAATAAATATTTACATTAAGACTCTGTTTAAGTTTCCAAAGTGCTTTAATCTCCAACATTCCCCTTTGATGCACTTAGCTCTTTGAGATAGCAAAATCTTTCTTTTGGCAACGCTTTGGTGAAGAGATCTCCGAGTTGGTCTTGAGCGGTGCAGTGTTGTAATTGAGCTTCACCATCCTTCACTGCTTCTATGATAAAATAATACTTAGATTGTTATATACTTTGTGTGATCACGAACAATTGGATTTCTTCCCATTGCAATTGCAGACTTATTGTCACAAAACGAGTAGTGTTTCCTTATTGCTTTCTCCAATATCTTCAGAAAGTACTTTCAATTATATTATTTGAGAAGTAGCTTTGGCTACTGTAATATACTCTGCTTCAGCTGAACTGAAGTTTGGGCTACAGTATTTTGCTTGAAATCCAAGAACAAACTCCAGACCTGAGAGAAAAAAAATGCTTTTCATATGATCAATGCTTCTTGCCCGATCACTGCTAGAATAACCAACCAATCTTGGATTTCTTGTTGCCCTTGTATAGAATACCATGGTCAAGTGTTTCTTAAATAAATCTCAGCACTTCTTTAGCTGCAGCAAAATGAAGTTGGCCTGGCTCCTACATAAAATTTTGAGAGTAAACTTGCAGTACACATACTGTCAGCAATTAAATACAAAAAACTTCCAATTAAGCTCTATAAACTGAAGCATCAACTTTTTTTTTTGCACTATCATCCTTCTTCAACTTTTCATTGGCTACCAAAGGAGTATCATCAGCCTTGCAATTTTCCATGTTAAATTTTGCAACATATTTTCTTGTATAATTTTTTTGGAAAATAAATATTCCTTCCTTCATTTGAGAGACTTATATTCCAAGAAAATAATGAAGCATGCTCAAAGCAGTCATCTCATTTGTTTTCATAGTAACATCTTCTAATTCTTACAACATATTGATATTGTTGTCAGCAAATAATAAATCATCTATGTAGAGATACCCAATAAGAACACAATCACCTTTCTTCTCGACATATAAAGTAGTCCCTTTTTGCTCCTTTCAAATCCACTTTGAACAAAATAATTATCAATCTCATTATTCAAACCACTATGGCTTTTTTTTAACCTATGAAGAGCTTTGCATATGTTGCTGGGTGATCCACCATATTCGAGGAATTAGCACGTCATGGTTTGGCTAGCATGTGCAGGAGTAGATCAGCCGGGTTAGGGGCTCGGGGAAGATCCAAGACACCTTCTGGTGCTTGGGAGTGTTTTGGTTGTCCAAAGGCTTTTCCTCGTTACGTGGTCGGGTACTTGCAAGGAAAGACCTTCGTCGGGGGAGGGAGGGATGGGGAGGGAGGAGGGGGCTCTAGGTCCCTCCGACGGCTAAGTTAGCCTTGTGGATGGAAGTATCTTTAGTGCCTTCTTGGCGGCAGAGCTTCTTATGTATGTATTACGAGAGTTAAGATCCACCCTTAAGAGCCCCCCAGGGGTGGCTTTTATAATTGTCCTTCGGCGGCCAGTTATATCTTACCCATGCCCCCCTGCAACGCCCTTCGCTGGGGTTCTTAATGCTACAGGCACCGCCGACGGTCGTCCATGCTACAAGCGAGCGTGTGGCATGTCGTTTCAGCCATGTTGTTGTATGATCTTTTTAGATTCTTTGAGATTTGATGATGATTGCGTGGCACCTGATAATGTTGTACATTAGGCTCATCCCCTCATTGTGACGCATCGCTCGTGTGTGTCGGAGGGTGGACTGTGCACCTAGTCAGCCGATCTTACTCCACGTGGGGTTACTCCAGGCCACATCATCCAGTTTAGGTGGGGGCCCCATTATTATCCCTATCATTCTCTCCCTCCCCTAGAGGCTTCCCTAAGCATAAGGGTCCTTCGGGTGTGGAGCTATAGTAAGGGAGTGATCTGCATGCCTGCATGGGGTTGTGCCACTTCGGCTGTCGGTCGATCGGGTGTTAGTGTGGTTATCAGGCAGCTATCGGGCTTCGCATGGGAAGCATAATGTTTGCTTGGAGATACTTGGGACCGTGAGCCCTTAGGCGAGGCTGAGAGCTCGCTTGGAAATGCTTGAGACTGAAAGCTATTGGGAGAGGCTGAGAACTTGCTTGTAGATGTTCGAGACTAAAAGCCCTTGGGCGAGGCTGAGAGCTCGCTTGTAAATGCTCGGGACTAAAAGCCATTGGGTGAGGCTACGAGCTCGCTTGTAGATGCTTAGGACTGAAAGCCCTTGGATGAGGCTGAGAGCTCACTTGTAGATGTTCGGGACTGAAAGCCCTTGGGTGAGGCTGAGAACTCACTTGTAGATGCTTGGGACTGAAAGCCCTTGGGTGAGGCTAAGAGTTCGCTTGTAGATGCTCGGGACTGAAAGCCCTTGGGTGAGGCTGAGAGCTCGCTTATAGATGTTCAGGATTGAAAGCTCTTTGGCGAGGCTGAGAGCTCGCTTGTAGATGTTCAGGACTGAAAGCCCTTGGGCAAGGTTAAGAGCTCGCTTGTAGATGTTCGAGGGTGAAAGCCCTTGGGCAAAACTGAGAGCTCACTTGTAGATACTCGGGATTGGAAGCCCTTGGGTAAGGCTGAGAGTTCGCTTATAGATGTTCAGGGTTGAAAGCCCTTGGGTGAGGCTAAGAGCTTGCTTGTAAATGCTCCAGATTGAAAGCCCTTGAGTAAAGCTGAGAGCTCGCTTGTAGATGCTCGGGACTAAAAATCCTTGGGAGAGGCTGAGAGCTTGCTTGAAGATGCTTGGGCAGTCGAGGGCGTTACACAACCCATTTTTTTTATGGGGAGATTTTCCTTAGAATTAATGCTGATTCATTTGCCCATTAAACCCCTAGGCAAGTGAGCATGTCCTGTGAAGTATCTCATCGAGTGCGGAGCACGAAGCATCATAATGAGCTGTCATGCTCTTTGGGTAAGTGAAGTGCCAACCTGTGCCAGGGCAAGGTATTAGTCCCTTCGATTTCTTTACAGTCTCTCGCTACTCTCTCTCCACGGTTGTTGCTTGTCTCCGTCATCTCTAGTGCCGGCTGCATTAACTTTTAACCCCCCTTCTTTTGCTCCCCCGATGGTTTCTCGAGCAGGTCAGATGTCCTTCGCCTCCTCTCATTCTAAGTCTTATTCGGTCGCAGTTTCGACCTATAGGCCTAGGGTTTCAGATCGTCCCTCCAGGAACTCTAGGTCAATCGCCATTGTCTTATCATCTGAGGGTGTGACTCTGGTCGACCATGGAGACACGGATGCCCTAGCAGTGATGTGGTCCTTTTTTAATGTAGATTCGGTGGTGACGACCTATCGGTTGATAGAGATGAGGAAGAACTACTTTATTCCTCTAGAGTATGAACTTCATGTGCCCCTACCTAGGGAGCATCCTTATGACACCTTTCTAAGTGGTTTCAGTCTATCGACTGATGCCCTCGAGGCAGGCCTAAGGTTCCTACTGCATCCTTTAATCGAGGCATGCTTCGAAGGGTGGCAAATTTCTTATTCCTAGATGGTTCCAAACTCATGGCGATATTTGGTGGCTTTCATTTGGGAATGCTATGGATCGGGCATAGTGGCGACCCGAGATTTGTTCATGGCTTGTTTCCACCTAAGTCGGGGACAAGCTAGGTATTATTTGACCACTCATACTAGATTCCGAGTGGGTGGTGCACTTTCCAGCAACAAGGGCTAGAAGTCACACTTTTTCTTCATTTCTTATCATCAGGGTTGGAGCTTCCCGACCGAGTGGACTTCTCAAACGATGAACAACTCGGTCCCGACGCTTTCGGTCGATAAGACTAAACTGGTCGAGATCCTCTAGGGGATCCTTTCTGCTTCCACAGGGGTGAAAGATATGAACGAGACATGGTTCGCTAAGGTGGGCCTCAGCCCGCCCCGCCGGGGTATGTTTCTCCTATTTGCTTATCATGCTATGTTTTTTCTAATTATACCTTGTCGTGTAGAAATATTCAACCTCGGGAGGATGAAGTCCGACGGTGGGGTGGGCAGCGGATCGACGATTCCATCGGCTACCAGTGTGTTCGCCTCTGTGGTAGCCATTGGCTCCATAGTTGATAAGCGTGCTAGCATCGACGAGGGGTTGAGTTTGAGGAAGCATAGTAGGAGGGGGACTTTCAAGCAGCTCGCAAATGCCTCAAGGAGTACCACCATGGTCCCCCCATTAAGAAGGGGAAGGAGCCGGTGGAAACCGAGGAGGCCCCTGAACAGGGGTATACCCTCCGTGAGCTATGTGAGGTGGAGGACCGTGCAGGGCAAAGAAGTACTTCGCCACCATCATGACACGGTTAAAGGCCACCGAGGGTGAAGATCCTCTAGTCCCAAGGTGGTCAGCCATCTCCGGATCTAGCCAAGTGTGGACCGAGGGTCCATTATCTGAGGAGTACCTATAGGGGGCTCTATACCTTGTCCTGGCGAAGCAAGTGTATAAATGCTCCTCTGAGGAGCTCATGAACAGGGTCGATAAGTCGACCGTCTGGGTAAGCAACCCTTTTCTTTCATCCCATTCGTCTTCTTTTCTCCTCAGAGCTTTGCTCCCTTTTCTTTGTAGGGGCTTCACTTTGTTAGTGCCCTCATCGATCGGGTCCATGATGTGAGTTGATTGGCTCGGAGCTAGCATAAGAGAATTCTTGTGCTTCGGGCCGCCAACAAGGAACTCAAGCATAATGCCAGCCAGGACTTGGTCACAGCCGCCGAGCCCTGTGCGAAGGAGTTGGAGGAGGATGTCAATAAGGTGCAGTCGGAGTTGGAGTCCCTCAAGAATCGATAGAGAGAGCTGAAGCAGGAGGTCGGGGTTTTGTGCTCCAGCTTAGATGGGGCTTGGAATGACCGGGCCCACCTCGAGGGGGACGTGCTATCATTAATTGAGGCGACAACACTTCTCGAGACCGAGGGATCGAGGGCGATGGCCGCCTATAAGGCATCTTGAGGGTTCGAGTCGGGCCTCGAGAATATGGGGATGGTCAGTTACGAGTTTGGGTATCGGGTGGCACTTGAACAGTTACGGGGGAAGCATCCCGGGATAGTGATCATGCAAGACCCTTCGTCGAGTGTCCCGATGATGCCAATGTGGAGATGGACCTCAACCAAGTCTTTGACAACAGCACCCCCTTAGAGAAGTAGCTGACCTTGTAATAATCTTTGTTTTGTATATTGGGCGTTGAAGTCCTATTTCCTATTTGTCGCTAGGTCAGCTTTGTAATCTTTTCCTTATTGGATAAAATTGCCTTATATTTGAATGTTCTACTTTATCTTAACTGCCTCAGACATTAAATCTTTATTCTATCATTCTAGATGTAGATTTTTTTTCAAATTTGACACATGCCAAGTCCGAGGGAGAGTCTTCCCCTCCATTATCGCCAAAGTGTAGGTCCCATCTTAAACGACTTGGATGACATGATACAGACCCTCCCATCTTCGGGCGAGTTTTTTCGCGGGAGGGCCCAGGGTCACTGACCTCGACCTTCCTGAGGACTAGGTCTCCCGTGTTGATTGGTCGGAGTTGGATCCTCCAATTGTAGAGTCGGGCGAGTGCCCTCTAGTAGTGTAGGGTTTTTAAGTGTGCCTCGGTTCTACGTTCTTCGAGCAGATCGAGGTTTTATCTAAGGCTTGTTTATGATACTTCAGGGATGAAGTTCTCGATCCTCAAGATTGAGAAGACCACTTCGAGTAACAGAACGACCTTAATGCCAAAGGCCAAACTATAGGGCGACTCCCCTGTGGGGGTCCTCGGCATTGTTCGTAGAGCCTATAAGACACTTGAGAGCTCCCCTACCCAAGCTATTAGAGCTCCACTACTTGCCTCCTTAGTCCTTCGAGTATGCTTCTATTGGTTACCTCAGCCAATCCGTTGGCTTAGGGGCGGGCCACCGAACTGAACTTTAGTTGAATCCGATAGTTTTGGTAGAAAGCCTTAAACTTAGGGTTGTTGAATTGCATCCCATTATCTATGATTATGATCATTGGTATGTCGAAACTTATTATGATGTTCCTCCATATGAAGTTCTCCATTTGCTTCTCGGTGGTCGAGGCTAAAGGCTCGGCTACAACCCATTTGGTAAAATAGTCTACCCCTACAATTAAGAACTTACGCTGCACCGTGGCCTGTTGGAACTGGCCAAGAAAGTCCATTCCCCATTGTATAAAGGGCTAAGCGCAGTGGGTTGGGGATAGTGGCAAAGCTGATTAATGCGGGCATGTTTTTGGCATTCCACATACTTATGGACATAAGTTTTTGCATCTGCCTACATGGTCGGCCAATAGTACCTGAGGCAGAGGATTTTGAAAGCTAGAGTGCGCCCTCTGATATGTTTGCCACATATCCTCTCATGGACCTCAGCGAGCACCATATCGGCCTCGGATTCTGATAAGCACCGCAGTAGGGGTTGGCTGAAAGCTCTTCTATAGAGGCACCCATTGATGATGTTGTATCATGCTTCAGTTCTTTTGACTCGACGGACAACCGCTTTGTCCATCGGGAGATTCACATCCCTCTTATAGTATATAATTTTCTCCCTCCAGTCGGGATGAGCAACCATGGTTATTATTATCATTTCGATAGCGATGACCGTCGGTTAGTGAAGGCTGGGGATGATCGGCAACACATTGACAGTGTTGGCGGAGGTTGACCTAGCCAGAGTGTCAGCCCTAGAGTTCTCAAGACGTGGGATCTTAGAGATTTTGAAGTACTTGGTCATACCTATCAGCCGACAAGCCTCAGTGAGATAGCGAGCCATGTTCGATTCTCAAGCCTCGAAACACTTGTCTACGTGGTCGATGACTAGTTGGGAGTCAGTGAACATCTCTTGGTGCTCAACTTGTAGCTCGGTTGCCAATCGCCATCCGACCAGCAATGCTTTGTATTATGCTTTGTTGTTGGTAGTTGAGAATTCTAGGCACACAACGTGGTCCCAAATTTGTCCGTCAGGATCTCTTAGGACTATCCCGATGATCCATCAACGTGGAGGGTCCAAGTAGGTCTCCTTGGGACAGGCTCAGGGGTGGTTAGCTCCAAGGAAAAGTCAGTAATAGCTTGAGCTTTAATTGCACTTCTCGAAGTGTACTCCAGATCGAACTTGTTGAGCTTTACTGACCATTTAAGCATCCATCCTATAATATCAAATTTAGAGAATATTTGATGCAGCGGTTGATCGGTGATTACTTTAATGGTGTGGACTTGGAAGTACGACCATAACTTCTTGGCCGTGAGGACCAGAGTGAGCACGAGCTTCTCTATCGGAGGGTATCACTCCTCGGCACCCTGTAGGACATGGCTGGAGTAGTAGACAAGCCATTGGTTATTCCTGTCGAGCTTAATCAGGACTGAGCTGACAACCCACTCTGAAGTGGCGAGGTATAGCTCGAGCTAGTCACCCAGGTTGACTGAGGACATTCGATGTAAGGTCACGAGGTGGGCCTTTAACTCCTGGAAGGCTTGATCACACTCGGGGCCTCAACTGAAGTTTTTATTTTATTTTAATACCTATAGAATAGGGTAACTTCAATCACCAGCCCGAGATATGAACCGCCCAATCGCTACCAACCTCCCAATGAGGCATTGAACCTCCTTGACGATCCGGGGTGGCTTCATGTTGGTGATGGCTCTTTTCTTTTTCAGGTTTATATCTATCCCTCATTGGTGAATGATAAAGCCAAGGAATTTTCCCGATGACATGCCAAACATGCATTTGGCAGGGTTGAGCATCATTCCAAACTTCCTAAGGATTTATAACTTCTTAGCAACGTCCATGTGGTGTATCTGTGCTTGTTTACTTTTAACGATCATGTCGTATATATAGACCTCAATATTTCTACCTAGCTAACCCTTGAATAATTGATTGACCATTCTCTAGTAGGTGGCTCCAGCGTTCTTTAGGCCAAACGATATCACTTTATAATAGTAGGTCTCTTGATGTGTGATAAAGTCATCTTCTCCCGATCCTGAGGGGCCATTTGGATTTGGTTGTACCCCGAGAACGCATCCATGAAAGAAAGGAGTTTGTATCCAGATGTGGAGTCTACTAGTTAATCAATCCTTGGCAGTGGGTAGCAGTCCTTCGGGCAAGCCCGATTGAGATCGGTGTAATCAACACACATACACCACTTTCCATTAGCTTTTTTCATGAGGACCACATTAGATAACCAAGTCACGTATCTAACTTCTGCTATGAACCCAGCCTCTAGTAGCTGATCAACTTCTTCTTCAATGGCCTTCTATCGGTTGGGGGGCAATCTTTCTTGGCCTCTGTTGCATTGTGTAGGCCCCTGAGGTGGTGCTCAATCGATGCTGGGTAATTTTTGGGTGTATGCCTGACATGTCACTTGGTGACTAGGAGAAGACGTTCGCATGGCGCCTAAGGAAGTCTATAAGCTGGATGCATTGGTCCTTGGGTAGAGCCAACCCAACTCAGACCGTCCTCTTTGGATGGTCCTTTTTCAAGGGTACTTCCAGTATCGATTCAATGGGTTCGGGTCAAGTGTTTGGCTTGCAAGGTTCTTAGGTGTCGGGGACCAGAATCTCCTTGCCTCTTTTGGGGATGGCTATTGCCACTAGGTAGCATCCTTGACTCCTGTGGGTCACTCCTGACCTCTCCTAGCCCTGCGTTGGTTGGGAACTTCATACTACGGTGGTATGTGGAGACGACCACCCTTAGCTTGTTGATAGTTGGGCACCTAATGATCATGTTGTACGCCGAAGGGAGCTCGACCACTATAAAGGTCTTGGTTCTTGGCTTATCGCTGAAAGTCATGGAGAGAGTTGCGACGCCCACTGGAGTTATTGTGTCCCCGATAAACCCTGTCAAAGTTGAAGTCATAGGGATGAGATCTCGGTTAGTCATGCCGAACTTTTGAAAAGCATCAATATATAGTATATTAGCGAAGCTCCCTGTATCTATGGTGATGTGCTTGACGCGAGCGTTTGTAATGCGGGCCATGATCATTAGGGTGTCCTCATGGTATGGGTATTCACTCTCGGATTCAAAGGTGTTCCCAGGATCACCCCATACTCAAGGTCTCTTCTGGACTTTTGTCGGGCATAAGCTTTTCTTGCCAAGGAGCTATCGTCACCCGCGGTTGGGCCACCTATTATGACATCTACTTATCTCTCCATGGGGTCTTTCGGGTGGAGGGATGGTTCGCATGGCTTTATGTTGGGAAACTTCAGCGGGTGCATCACATGCGCAGCAGAAATCAAAACAAAAATCGATTTCTCATGTAGATCAAATCGTCATACAAAAGATTGAGGCTGCAAGAAAAATGTAAAAATCGATAAAACCACGATGTGAGAGAGATTGATTTTACCTAGGGAGATCATATATCCCTGTATTCCAGATCCGGATGGAGAAGATGAAGGAGGTCAAGCGTCCTCCTCTCTAGCGGTATCCACACGATGGATCTCTACAGTGAAACTCCTCTAATCTAATGTCGCAACTCTTGCTCAGAGGGAGAGAGGAGAATAGGAGATGGTGGCTAAAGCTACAAACTATCAACCATAAGTCTCCCCTCCTATTTATAGAGAGCCACCAAAAACCCTAGGGCTCCTGCCTTAGTGGGTATTAGATCTCTATCCAATAACCCACTAATCTTGTATTATTTGATCTCTATCCAATAATCTCCTTATGCCTCTAATTACCTTAAGTAAGGAACCCATCAGCATAGGGTCTCATCTAATGAGAATAGGGGCTAATTGGATCTTCATCCAATCCTCTATTCGCTGAAGCATCCACCATATGTGTATGATCCTCTAGGCCCAATACTGAGCTAGCTATGAGTCACTCCCATTAGAACTCCTTCTGATATAGTGAATTATTATCCTCATAATAATTCACTCGACTCATCAACTATAGACGTACTAGGCCATTACACCATAGTCCCCAGACGGTATAGGGGGATTGAATCCATCGGACTTGTCTGTCCACAGTTACCATATATCTATAATCCCTCATCTAAATAATATCCTAGAGACTGTATATTGGATATGGTACTGTCAGATCATATACGAAATTAGTTTATCTTGCTCTATTCGAATTCTACCGGAGAACTCCTTCTCTCTCAATCTGAATGACCCTGGCCAGGGATTTGTTTGAGCAAGCATATATGAGATATTCCTCTCGTAATACCGAGAGTGGATGATCCTCTATTGATACTCAATTGCCTTCGTAAGATTGACTACTAATCCTGATAACCAATTGTACCAAAATCTAAAGCTTTCTAAACCTATAAGTCTGGCATAAAAAAAGAGAGTACTCATACAAGGCATCCTTGATGTCTCAAGTCTAAGAACCAGTATGCACAACTGGGACTATGGAATCATTGTCTGACATCAGGTATTATTAACCATACAACATTCCATAAGTGGATCAATCACCTGTACCATATCCTTAGTGTCTCCACACAAGTAGCTATGAGACCAACTGCCTCTATCATATGGACGGGTATATAGTACACCGGTCTGTCCGGTTATCTTGATATCCCTCTTAAGTAACCTATAACCGGGATTATTTAGGATCTATGTTTAAAGGTGAATCGATCTCATTATCGTGATCTTATCACGATTTGATTCCCATTGCACAAAACCAAGGACATCACAATATATATGTAATAAATAATATAATGTAAGAATATGCCAATATTAATCATAAGCAATAAGATCACATAGCGTGTTACACGTGCCATCACTCACGTGATTGGCTTGCAGGGCACCTGTAACCAACAATCTCCCACTTGACCAAAAGTTAATCATCTATGTGTCTGATCCTTATTAGACCCCTGTCGCGCTCAGATACAATCTAAGCCAACAGCTTCGTCAGTGAATTTGCAATGTTATCTTCGGATGAAAATCTTTTCATTGTTATATCTTTTTGGGTCATGATCACTATAATCAGATGGAACCTCCTCAAGAACAATTTTGTTGAGAACTGAGTTCCTTTGTTAGAGTTATTGCCCTGTCGCTATCACAATATATGGAAGTCAACACCATGCTGCTTGGTATGACTCTCAAATCCTTGATGAAAATCTTCATCCACACCACTTTGTCTTACTGCTTCTACTACAATAATGTATTACGCTTCTATGGTCGAGTCAGTAGTAGTATCTTGCTTGAAACTCTTCTAGCTTACTAGTCCTCCATTCAGGGTGAAAACATACCATAAATTTGACTTACTATCATCAATGTTGGACTGAAAACTCGAGTCCATGTAGCCCTCAACCTGAAGGCTACCTCCTCCAAATACTAGTAAAAGATACTTAGTCATTCTTAAGTACTTAAGGATACACTTTACTATCTTTCAGTGTTCTAAACCTGGATCTGCTTGATACCTGCTCATGACACTCAGAGCATATGCTATATCAGGCGTAGTACATAGCATCGCATATATGATAGACCTTATCACTGAGGTATAAGTTATCTTATCTATGTCTGCCCTTTCTTCAAGAGTCTTTGGGGACATACTCATAGAAAGTGATATTCCATGTCTTATTGGTATGAGACCTTTCTTGAAATTTTTCATGCCAAACCTTTTGACAATGGAGTCTATGTACCTAGACTGGGACAAGCCAAGCATCATTTTGGATCTATCTCTATAGATCCGAATCCCCAAAATATAGGATGCTTCCTCTAGGTCTTTCATGGAGAAGTTTCTAGATAGCCAAGCCTTTATTGTGGAGAGCATTCATACATCATTCCCAATGATTAGGATGTCATCCACATATAGCATCAAAAAGGTAATAACGCTTCCACTTACCTTCCTGTACATACAAGGCTCATCTTCATTCTTAATGAAGTCATAAGATCTGATCACCTTATCAAATCTTATGTTCCAACTTCGGGAAGTTTGCTTCAATCCATAAATGGATCTAAGCAACTTGCACACTTTATCTGGACTCTCTTTGGATACGAATTCCTATGGTTGTATCATATACACCTCTTCCTCGAGGTTGCCATTGAGGAATGTCGTTTTGACATCTATCTGCCATATCTCATAGTCATAGTGTGCTACAATGGTCAAAATAATTCTAATGGACTTAAGCATGGCTACAAGTGAAAAGGTTTCGTCATAGTCAACTTCTTATCTTTGACGATATCCTTTAGCTACCAGCCTTGCTTTATAGGTCTCTACCTTTTCATCTACTCCTATCTTCTTCTTGAAGATCCATTTGCGGCCGATGGGTACAATATCCTTAGGTACATCCACAAGGTTCTAAATCTTGTTAGAGTATATGGAATCCATCTCAGAATTTATGGCTTCTTGTCATTTCCCGGAGTCTATACTCATAATAGCCTCCTCGTAAGTCTGAGGATCAATATCCTGAGAGTCATCTCCACTGATATATCTCACATATCTTTCAGGAGGGTGAGATACTCTATTAGACCTATGTAAAGTTGGAGCTTGTGTGTTAGGTACCTGAATAGACTCGGGCTCTGGAATGGTGCTTGAGCTAGGTTCTCCAACCCCGCTCAATTCTATCTCACTCCCATTGTTTCCATCAAGAATATGTTCCTTCTCAAGGAACACAACTCTCTTGGCAACAAAGACCTTTCGATCCTCGGGATGATAGAAATAATACTCACAAGTTTCTTTCGGGTATCCCATGAATGTACACCATTCTGTCCTTGATTCCAACTTATCGGGGTTGTGTCTTCTAACGTGGGTAGGACAACCCCAAATCTTAACAATCTTAAAATCGGGTTTCTTTCCTTTTCATATCTCATATAGTGTAAACACTACCAACTTTGATGAAATTCTGTTCAAAAGGTAAGCTGTAGTCTCTAGGGCGTACCCCCAGAATGAAATAGGTAGGTCAACGAAACTCATCATAGACTACACCATGTCTAACAATGTGTGATTCCTCCTTTCTGATACACCATTGAGCTGAGATGTATAAGGAGGTGTCCACTGGGATAGAATCCTGTTGTCCCTGAGGAAATGGGTGAACTCCATACTCAAGTACTCTCCTCCTCGATCTGATTGAAGAGTCTTAATACTCTTTCCAATTTGGTTCTCTACCTCATTCTTATATTTTCTGAATTTCTCGAAGGCCTAAGATTTGTACTTCATTAAGTACACATGTCCATACCTAGAGAAATCATCAGTGAATGTAATAAAGTATGAGTAACCACCTATAGCCTGAGTCGACATGGGACCATATACATCACTATGTATGAGTTCCAATAACTCAGTGGCTCTCTCTCCAGTTCCACTAAAAGGAGAGTTGGTCATCTTCCCATGAAGGCAAGGTTCGTAAGTTGCATGTCTCATAGTCAAATGGATCTAAGTATCCATCTTTCAGCAACTTTTGAATCGTTCCCTCATGTATATGACCTAGCCTACAATGCTATAGGGATGCATTATTCACCTTATCTTCTTTTCTCTTAGACATATTTATATTTATGATATATAGAGAAGTGTCAAACACATATAAGCTATTTATAAGGGTCCCTCTAGTGATGATCTCATCATCCATAATTATTGAATAACTATTATTCTCAAAAACTAATTTATATCTACTAATTATCAAAAAGAGATAGAAATAATATTTTTGATAATAGAGGGAATAAAATAACATGTATTTAATGCAATAATAGCTACACAAGGCAGATGTAGGGTGACCTCTCCAATAGCAACTGCAGCAACTCTTGCTCCATTGCGCATCTTGAGGTCCATCTCGCCTCTAGCCAATCTCCTAGGTCTTGCCAGAACCTGCAACAAATTGTAGATATGATAAACACTCCCGATATTCCATACCCATGTGTTATCATGAAAATTTGATAAGTAGAGACTGATCATGAATATACCTAAAGCTTCTCCAAGCTTCTGTCTCGCCTTCTCTGCAAGGTAGCCCTTGTAGTTCCTCTTCCAATGTCCATCTTGGCTATAATAGAAGTATTGTCCTTTATCCTTTTTCAAGTATTTCTTGGCAACCTTTGCCTTACCTGGTCTTTCTTTGCCCTTGTCCTTCTTAAGGGTCTTGCTGGCCTTCCTTTTCTTTTTGGTCTCACCAATATAGAGAAGTGGCTTCTCCTTCTTAATGGCACTCTCAGCTTCCCTCAATATATTGAGGAGCTCAAGGAGAGTCACCTCAAACTTGCTCATGTTAAAATTCATGATGAAGTGAGAAAAGGAATCTGGTAGGGACTGAAGTATAAGATCAATGCATAGGTTATCCTCTATGACTATTCCAAGACCTGTGAGTTTCTCGATCCACTCTATCATCTTTAGGATATGGTTCTCAATCGATGTCTCTTCTGTCATCCTAGCTTGGAAGAGTTTCTTATATATCTCATATCTTTGAGTTCTTCCCTGTTTCTCAAACAACAGGCGAAGATGAAGAAGGATAGAATCTACATCCATACTCTCATGTTGCCTTTGTAACTCAGGAGAAATGGAGGCCAATGTGTAATATTTTGCCAATGTGGAATCATCTATATGCTTCACACAACGAGCGATCTCATCCTCGCTTACCCCTTCTTCTGGCATGGGCAGAATTATATCAAGGACATATGTGATTTTCTCTGCCATGAGAATAATTCTCAAATTATGGAGTCAATCTATATAATTTGGACCAGTAAGGCGGTTGGCATCAAGTATGCCATATAGGGGGTTTGTGAGCGACATGTTTCTGACAAAATAAAATATAGCAAAAATAAATAACATGCAGATTTTACAGAAAATATTAATTAAGATATGGACTTATATCTTAATGTACTCCCACTATTTTCTTAGCAAATCATGCGACACCCTCGACACGTGAGACAGAAGTCTCTGGCAGACTCCTAGTGGGGATCGGGATCCAATTAGCATTTTAGTGCAACCTCAAGGGATTCGACCAATTACACTAAGCCCAAAAGGTAGGCAACTCTTGTCAATCACAACTCCTTATGATTCCTGTCACATTTGGCCTTCGAATCATCATGATCTTGAGAGACTCGACCAATCATGATATTCAGTTAAGTCATCACCATCGTTACAAGATGAGTCTGATTTGATGATATGCCCTCGATAGACTCGACCAAGCATATCATGTCCTCAGGTCACTGGTGACATCTCTATGTCATAGGTAAGAACTCGATCACATAGATAGGTGAGTCTCGAGGGACTCGACCAACTCAACCTATGTCATGATTCAATTTCCTCATATAACGATGGAAGGCCACGTGGGTCAATCTTATTGGCATATGCTTACTGACTTAATATTATCATAGGAGGGGTTTTTATTTCATATTAGTCTCCTAATATGTTATGTTACATACATACATATTTAATATATATCTACATCACATGAATATATATATATATATATATATATATATATATATATATATATACATATATCTAGTAGGTGTATAACGCATCACATATGTAAGCCACACCAGATGATCATGAGCCATCACCTAATATGATTAAGCCCGAGCCAATGGGCCTAATCACTCACAATAGGATCTATGTGTGCATTGGTGCATCTCCATGCCCTGTGATTGTTGATCTCGTCATCATCGGTTCCGTCATATCATCGTATCACCATACGTCGTAATCTCCCGCCACGGCATCGTGGGTCCCGCTGTCACCTCCACGCTCCCGCTGTGCCTCTCCGTCTAATTACAAATAATCACAGGCACGCAGGCCCAATAATAAATAAGAAAAACGTAAGCTCGCAGGCCCCAATAATAATAATAATCATAATTATACATATCATAACACATGACTCATGATCATCCATCCACATCATACATCATATGTACATCACATATATAGGATTACTAGATATATAATAATTAATTGAACTATTTAATTAATTATTTTTCTGGAAATCAGGGTATGCTCAAAATTTCTGGAATTGTCAAGGGTATTTTTATAATTCTAGATGAGAGGATAGTCCTCGAAATTTCTAGAATTATCAAGGGTGTTTCAGGAATTCTATACACGAGGGCAATCCTCGAAATTTCCTGAATTCATAGGGGCAGGATCATTCTTTTCTTAAAAGGATGCCCTAGCCCTCTTGCCCCATCTACACCGCCACCGCTACCGCTGCCCTACGCATGTGGCGGCGCTGCTACCCTCGGGCAGGTGATGTCGCCTTGCTGAGCCGCCTGGCGGCCCGCCGCCAGCTATCCCTTGACCTGGTGGGTAGCGCCACTTGCGCTTGGCGTGGGCGCCACGTCCGCAAGCGCCGCACCTGCAGGCGCCAGCCATGCCCGCGGGCGACCGCGCCTATTGGCGGTTACCCCTGCAAGGGGCTTTGGCCATGGCCAGCCGCCCCTTTGCAGGGTGCCTTGGCCGTGGGTAGCTGGCCATACATAGGGGCTGGCCGTGGCTGGCCAGCCCTCCTCCTCGTTGCCTTCGTTGTGAAAACACAACAAGAACGCGTAGAACGATTCTACATGATTCAATCTCATCACACACAGTTTAAAACTAATCTTTCATACAAAAATCTTGGCTCCGATACCACTGTTGGGAAACCTTAATGGGTGCATCATATGCATAGTGAAAATCAAAACAAAAATCGATTTCCCACATAGATCAAATCATCATGTAAAAGATTAGGGTCACGAGAAAAATGTAAAAATCGATAAAACCGTGATGTGAGAGAGATTGATTTTACCTAGGGAGATTGTATATCCTTGTATTCCAGATCCAGATGAAGAAGATGAAGGAGGTTAAGCGTCCTCTCTAGTAGTATCTACACGATGGATCTCTGCAGTGAAACTCCTCTAATCTAATATCACAACTCTTGCTCAGAGGGAGGGAGGAGAATAGGAGATGGTGGCTAAAGCTGTAGCCTATCAACCATGAGTCTCTCCTCCTATTTATAGAGAGCCATCATAAACCCTAGGGCTCCTACCTTAGTGGGTGTTGGATCTCCATCCAATAACCCACTAACCTTGTATTATTGGATCTCTATCCAATAATCTCTTTAGGTCTCTAATTGGGTCTTAAGCAAGGAGCCCATCAATATAGGGTCTCATCTAATGAGAATAAGGGCTAATTGGATCTTCATCCAATCATCTATTCGTTGAAGCATCCACTAAATGTGTGTGACCCTATAGGCCCGTTACCGAGCCGGCCGTGAGTCACTCATATCAGAACTCCTTCTGATATAGTAAATTATTATCCTCATAATAATTCACTCGACTCATCGACTATGGACATACTAGGCCACTATGCCATAGTCCCCAAACGGTACAGGGGATCGAATCCATCGGACCTGTCTATTCATAGTTACCGTATATTGTACATGGTACTGTCAGGTCACATACGAAATCAATTTGTCTTGCTCTATTCAGATTCTACCGAAGAACTCCTCTCTCAATCCGAATGACCCTGGTTAGGGATTTATTTGAGCAAGCATATATGAGATATTCCTCTCGTAATACTGAGAGTGGATGATCCTCTATTGATACTTAATTGCTTTCGTAAGGTTGACTACTAATTCTGATAACCAGTTGTACCAGATCTGGAGCTTTCTAAACCTGTAAGTCTGGTGTTAAAGAAAAGAATACTCATACAAGGCATCCTTGATGTCTCAAGTCTAAGGACCATATACACAAGTAGGACTATGGAATCACTGTTTGACATCAGGTATCATTAACTATACAACATTCCATAAGTGGATCAATCAGTGAACTCATTCTCCAATGAGCACCTGTACTATATCCATAGTGTCTCCACACAAGTGGCTATAAGACCAATCGCCTCCATCATATGGACTGGTATATAGTACACCGGTCTGTCCAGTTATCTCGATGTCCCTCTCGAGTAACCTATAATTGGGATTATTTAGGATCTGTGTTGAAAGGTAAATCGATCTCATTATCGTGATCTCATCACAATCCGATTCCCATTGCACAGAACCAAGGACATCACAATATATATATATAACAAATAATATAATATGAGAATATGCCAATATTAATCATATGCAATAAGATCACACAGCGTGTTACACATACCATCACTCACATAATTGGCTTGCAGGGCACCTGTAACCTGCACTTTCTTATATACTTGTTGAGGTGGCCACGATGTATGAGGTCCTTAATCTAGTTCTTCAAATCGTAGCACTCCTCGGTGTCATGTCCGTAGTAGTGGTGGAAGCAATAGTAGCGTCTGCAATCCCGTTCCTCGGCTCGAGTCCTCATCAGGTTGGTAGTTTTAAGGAGTCATTTCTCCCATATTTGGAGGAAAATCTCAGTCCAGGTAGAGTTGAGTAGAATGTTAGGCAACCGAGGAACGACCTCCTCATCTCTCTCCGTACTCTTCCTTGGGAACCCAGGAGGTGGGCTGCGAGAGGGCTTAGCTCGCAGGCACTTCTGATCTTCATGCTTCTCTGCCAATAGAGCCTCGGTGGTGATATATCGGTTAGCCCTTTACAGCATTTCTGGCACGGTCGTCGAGGGTCACTCCACGAGCAACTAAAAGAGGCAGGAAGGCTTGATCCCGATTATGAAATCCTAGATAACCAATGATGGGTGCGCATTGGGAATGGCCTTGATCTCCTCTGTGAAACGGGCGAGGTACCAGCCGAGGTGCTCATCTTCCTTCTGCCTCATCCCGAGGAGGGACACGACGTTCAACTTCAGTCATGCGCTAACAAGCAGGTTGGCCTCGAACTCTCTTGTGAGCTGATCAAAATAGTGGATGGAGGTGAGCGACAACTAGCCGTACCACCCTCGAGTGATCTCGCAGAGAGTCGTCAGGAAAGCCTGACACATTATGGCATCTGACGAAAAGCCATCTACGCCGGGAACGTGGCTACGTGATCCATTGGGTCAGAGCCACCATCATATGCTTCCAGTGTCTGCAGGCGGAAGTGTTGTGGGATGGGTGTATCTTGAATTTCTTGGATAAAGGGAGAGCCACAAAGAGGGCTCTCGCCATGCTCGTCCTTCATCTTGATGGTCTTGTAGACGACATCGATTCTTTGGTTCATTAAACACAGTTACACCCTCAAGGAATTAGTAGAATCCAAAGAGAGTATATCGGGGTCCAACAAGCTACGGACTGATGCATTGGGTATAGATGTCGGGTGCCTAGCTGCATCGCTCGAAGGGGCCTGGTCAGACTCTAGGGGGAACCGAGGTATATCATTGACAGACTAGGTCGCCGGACGCTGCCCTTCTGGTAACAGCGTTGTCCCTACCTGGGATAGCGAGGCTGCCTATGCTGTGAGCTTGGCTATTAGGCGAGCTATGGATGTAGGAGATAATTGCTTGAAGCATTTTCACTATATTTTGGACCTGTTTAGTAAGCCCCTGAAAAGCTTCAGGAGTCACCATCAGGGACCCGGGATTAAGTGGGGGTGGAGTTAGTCTGAGGTCATCAAATAGGCGCTAGTACTGCCCTGAGGTGTGGGAAGGCAAGTTCCAATCTCCGAATAAGGGAGTGAAAGTGGGGGTCACAATGCTCCCCCGAGGTTCCTTGGGGATGCAGGTGTTGAGCATTCTTCTGACATCAGACCCTCCTTCTAGCGCCAAACTATTACTGGGTGATCCATCGTATCCGAGGAATCAACATGACATGGTTTGGCCCACACACCTAGGAGCAGCTCAGCCGAGCTAGGCGCTCGGGGAAGATGCAAGGTGCCTTCTAGTGCCTTGTGGATGGGAGTATCTACGGTGCCTTTTTGGTAGTGGAGCTTCTTATGTATATATTACGAGAGTGGAGATCTACCCTTGAGAACCCCCCAGGGGTGGCTTTTATACCTACCCATTAGTAGCCAGTTGTACCTTACCCATGTTCCCCTACAGCGCCCTCTACTAGGGTCTTTAATGCTGTAGGCATCAACAGTGGTCGTCCATGCTACGGGCGAGCATACAACGTGTCGTTTCAGCCTTGTTGTCGCACAATCTCTTTAGATTCTTTGAGACTTGGTGGCGATTGTGCGACGCCCGATAGTGCTATACATTGGGCTCATCTCCTCATTGTGATGCATCGCTCATGTGTGTCGAAGGGTGGACCGTGCACTTAGTCAGCTAGTCTTGGTCCACGTCGGGTCAGTCCAGGCCATGTCATCCAGTTTGGGTGGGGAGCCTATTATTATTCTTATCATTCTTAACCCCCATCCTCTCCCTCTCTCCCTCCCCCCCACCACCCCCCAGGTTTTGCGAAGGCACGGGGAAGGGTCCTTCGGGTGCAAAGCTATAATAAGGGAGTGATCTGCATGCCAGCATAGGGTTGTGCCACTTTGGCTGTCTATTGGTCGGGTGTTAGCGTGGTTATCAGGCAGCTATCAGGCTTCGCATAGGAAGCCTTCAGGAAAGCAGAAAGTCTGCTTGGAGATACTTGAGACTGTGAGCCCTTAAGCGAGATTGAGAGCTTGCTTGGAAAAGCTCGAGACTGTAAGCCCATGGGTAAGGTTGAGAGCTCGCTTATAGATGTTTAGGACTAAAAGTCCTTGGGCGAGGCTGAGAGCTCGCTTATAGATGCTCAGGACTGAAAACCCTTGAGTGAGGCTGAGAGCTCGCTTATAGATGTTTGGGACTAAAAACCCTTGAGCTTGAGAGCTCGCTTGTTGATGCTCGGGACCGAAAGCCCTTGGGCGAGGCTGAGAGCTCGCTTTTAGAAATTCAGGACTGAAGGACTGAAAGCCTTTAGGCAAGGCTAAGAGCTCACTTGTAGATGCTCGAGACTGAAAGTCCTTGGGCGAGGCTGAGAGCTCACTTGTAGATGCTCGGGACTGAAAGCCCTTGGGCGAGGCTGAGAGCTTGCTTGTAGATGTTCGGGATTGAAAGCCCTTAGGGAAGGCTGAGAGCTCGCTTGTAGATGTTCAAGATTGAAAGCCCTTGGGTGAGGCTGAGAGCTCATTTGTAGATATTCAAGACTAAAGGCCCTTGGGCAGGATGAGATTTGTTTATAATATTTTATAGTGTTTCGGTCAAAACTTTGACCTACCTCCACTCCCAATCCCTCTTCACTCGAGGTCAGTCATTGTCCACTATCGATCTTCTTTCAAGGGTAAAGATCAAACACCCCTTTACACATCTTTCTCCTTTTCACAGGCTCAAGAGAATAACTTTTACATTCTCTTTTTCTTAAGTTGAGGAGATCAATCTTTACAACTCAATCAACCATTCCCTTAAACTCACTTTCCAAAGACAAAAACAAGCTCTCAATCAATTTTCACAAAATTTGTCTAAGTATTTTTGTTTTTACCTTTTTAGCACTTTTATTACTTTTCAATACAAAAATATTTGAGATATTTATAGATCCAAATTGGCTTTAGAAATTGGAGTCAAAAAATTAAACACCACGAAATTTTGGGGTACAAGCGGTATTATCATTGGTACCATCATCGAACAAAGCTCGAGTTTCTAGCCGATAACGGTACTACTATCGACTGGTGGTACCATCACTCGACATTGATGGTACTATCATCTATTAGTGGTACCACCATCGGCAACCGATGATACCATCACCCAGAATCTTAGGAAAAGTACTTTTAGTATTTTTCATACGTTGAACTATACCTTCTTTTGACCTGACTGTACCTCCTTCTAAGTCATCGAAATGAGCTATATCATAAGCTCAAATCAAATCCAAATTGGACCCAATTGAGCCCTAATTGAGTTAGTAGAATTTCTTTAAAAGTAACTCAAATTAAAACTCAAATCAATATACTCATTATGACACTCAAGACAAATAATTGAAACACCCAATCTTTGTTGTCTAGCATGTCATTTGATCTTTCAGTGAACTCCCAGCATCCTTTCGGTGAACCGTTGATGAGCTTCTTATCTTTAGTCGGTGAACTTCCAACGAACTCCTAGCAAACTTGTGGTGAACTCCCAGTGAGCTCCCGACCACCTGTCGATGAACTCCCAACAACCTCCAGTGAATTCCCAACTAGCTCCCGACCACCTATTGGTGAACTCCCTGTAACCTCCGACGAATTCTCGATAAGCTCCCGTCGCATTGTTCGAACCCTAGCCCGATGCCCAATCTTGACTCTGGCCAAATGATAGATTTTCCTTAATTATTTATTTTATCCTTTTTCAGTTATAATTAATCAAGTCTCTATGAATAACCAAATTGTTAGTTTCAACATTATACAATCTATACCCTTTAGTATCCAAGCTATAGCCTACAAAACTACATCTTTCAATCTTGTTATCTAATTTGATCTTGATTATAAGTATAACAAATGCAACTAAGAATGTTGAGATGAGTTACAGTGTTACGAGTCATGTTATTCATCTTGATTCCACTTTAAGCTTCAATTAGAAGTCATGATAATAAATAATAATATCTGACTGTTCGTGTTTGGTAATTAGAATGAATATAATTTAAATTCCTTAAAGAGGATCCATTAATTTTAGAAGATATTCATATGGAAGAGGAAGATTGAAAAAGATGACTAAGAAAATAGTTCTATATTGTTAAATATTAAAAGACATAGATCATATATATTTGAGTCTAGCTGATAATCTAATAGCTTAAGTTTTTGGATTGAACTAGTATTGATATATGTTAACCTTGAGTATTAACTCACTCATCATCAATGGATTTCAAATATCGTCTCAGATTAAGGTTCATAAGCAAGAAATTATCGATAAAGAAAAAGAGAAAAAATGAGGATGATTTAAAAAGAAGAGAGAGAAAATTGAGGATGATTTAAATATATAGTTGAGTCTGGCTTAATATATTTGATATAACAGATAACTTAAGTTTTTGAATTGATGTATGACTTAGTATATGTAAATAATGACCAGTTTAACTCGCTCATGAATTTTTAGCGGTTATCGGTATCCAATCAACTTTTCATTTGGAGTTGACAATGATGATTAGTACCATATTATATATAGCATGTGTTGTATTAACATGGCCATGAATGTTGGGAGAGAAATTTCAGCATGGTGATCACAAGAACATACTCCTTTTGCCTGTGATATTGTGCGTATAATCCTCCCATGGAGCAACAACAATTCTCTTCTGATGATAAATGGTCTTCCATCAAAGAGGTGGCAATCTTGGGCTTGTTGCTGGAAGCTACTCGTCCAGTCCTTTTGAGGACTGTTGATGTTTTTGTCAGTAAGGTATAAATTGTATCTAGTTTCTGGTTTACTCAGATTTGTCATGTATCCGGGCGACATGTTCTAGTTTTTTTGGTATATTTTCATCATGCTACTACGCTTCAGGGATCTTTTACAGCTCAGTTGGAGCCACTCGAGTGAACATTTTGAGTTTGGATGAGTTCAGTTTATGGTAATTAAGTTGCAGATTAACTTAGTCATTTAGCAATTGTAAAGGATTAAAGAAGCTCAGAAGGTCGCATTGCTATCTTTAATAGTTGCTCTTTCTTTTCTCTGTTACGTCAAAGCTGTTATGGTGTTTCCTTCTGCAACGACACCAAGTCTGATGAATTGGAACAGTACTTCCTTCTTGAACTGTTGATACATTTATCTCATTTTGATTTTGGAACATATGACCGACTACTTGTCCGTCAACTCATAGTTCTACAGAAACTCTGTTAACAAAAGCTTCCTAATGTTTGTTCATGGTGACCCTAAAAGACATGGCTCATCATTTTCTTTCTGATGCCACCTTTACATGGGAAAAAGAAGCTGGTAAACGTGTCACCACACTGGTGTAAATCTCTAAATGCATTACTGATGGAACTGTTCTTTGTTTGTGCTTTAAATTTTCATCAAATTATCTTAAACTGTATGGTGTTCTTCATAAATTGTTCTGAGCTTGGCTTTATGCTGCCTCTGAAGTATGGCCAGCAGCTGCAGTATAGCTCTCTCTCTCTCTCTCTCTTGATGATACAGTACAGAGAATCCTTACTTGCACTGATGGCAAAAGAACCATTTGTACCATAGTTGATGCGGTGGGGATCTCTGGGTATATCCAAATGTAAGCAACTGATGTGTAAATGGAGATGACACCTTGCACATTGCTGATTTCATCTTCAGGCATTTTCTCAGCTAAAGAAACCGGATGCAGAGAAGCAAGTCAAGACTAAGGGTTCCTGGAATCAACATGCTTCATTCAACTACATACCACCAAAGCCTGGTTTTAGACTGGTTATTCAGAGATGACACAGAGTTCGATTCAGCTCATTTTGGATGACGGCGATGATGCTTCTGCACTCTCAAATTCTTTGGAACATGTGTTCCTTCACAGAGGATTTGATCCTGTACTAAAGCTCTGGCTTTTGTGATTAGACAAGTGTTGTTGCTCTTGGTACCTTTCGTATGCCTATCACACGCGGTCTCCAACCAGACCATGTGGCAGCTTGGCAACGATTCATCTCGTTTATGTTTCTGTGGTTCTAATGCAGTGAAAAGCAATCGGGTAGCCTGGATCACATGCTGCACAGAGGGGGAGGAGTCATGCCCCATCACTCATTTGTCCGTTATCTTTTGGGTGTACCGCTTCCCCTGTACCAGCTCTGGAGATTCATGCCACATGATGCAGCTACATCATTTCATACAAAAACTAAAACTGGGATCAAGATGTTCCTAAGTTAACCTTCTCATACTTTTGCCTGTCTTACGTTAGAAGAGTTTTGATAATAATCTATAGGGTTCTATCATAAAATAAAAGAGTGAAAAGATAAAAGATTGTTTCGAGGGATCATTTTATCAAAAAGATTAAAATATACTTTCTTGATAATAAAAAAATAATTACACTATCCAAAAGTCTTTTAGGACTTAGACTCCTAATTAAATAATAAATCTTAAATAGACTCATAACAATCTCTTACGACTAACAAACTCACAGAAAACATAACTTAAAAGTTCAAAAATTTAATGAGATCCTAACATTCTTTCCCCCTTCAAATCAGCTCTGTCCTCAAGGCTGAGCGACATCGAACTCTGAAAATTTCTCTTTTAACATCTTGTAAGACTCCCAAGTGGTATCTTCAAGTAATAAGTTAGCCCATTGCACCAGCACTTCGATCATAGGATATCTATGATGTATCATAACTCGTTGATCAAATATGGCTTGCAGTTGAACTTGAACCTCACCATCAGTAGAAATGTCCGACATATGATGTTGCACTATCTCATCTTCACCTAACTTCTTGTTAAGGCAGGGAATATAGAAAACTAAGTGTATCTTGGAGCTAGATGGTAGATCCAAATGGTAGGCAACATAACTGCTTTAAAAGGTATCATTTTGATAAAATAATGATAGAAAATATTATACCACCATGCTGCCTAGGGAAGCCATTTAGTCTGTTCCTTTGGCCTGTCACTGATAAAGCATCTGAGATAATTTTCTAGGCATCTATTCACCACTTTAATTTGTCTATTTGTTTATGGATGGTAAGCACTACTCATATTCAATTATGTACCCTATCCAAAATGTATACTGGTAAAGATGCTATCTCTATCACTGACAATGGAGCAAGGAATTTCATGCAATTTATCTATATTCTTGACAAAAATACAAGCAATACTTGCAGCATTATAAGGATATCTTATAGTACAAAAGTGAGCATACTTCATAACCCGATCCATGACTACAAAGGCAGTAGTTTTTCCATGTGATGGTCGGAGTTCGTCAATGAAGTCCATGGAGATGTCAATCCAAGCAACGTCAGGAATAGGGAGGGGTTGGAGCAAACCTGGGGTAGCTATTGTTTCCCCTTTATTGACGCTAACAAACATCACATTAAGCAATAAATTTCTTAATTTTTTTTCATACTCGTCCAATAGAAAAGTTGGCAGACTCATCTATAAGTGCAGAGAAATCTAGAATGACTAGCAATTAGTGACGAATGGAACTCCTTCATGATTATTTTCTGACAAGAAGAATGTGGAGCTACAACAATTCATCTCTTATATCACAAGTCCCTCAAATCCTAGCTATAATATGGGACATAACTAGGAGATTCTTCTAGTCTCCTGATAATCTCATGGATCTCAGGATCATCTGCCCATTCATTCCTAATAATTTCTAGAGTATCGCAAGTAGGAATAGAGATGACCACCAGTTCGGCTTGTTCGAGAAGATGAGAGAGGGCATATGCAACCAAATTTTCTTTCCTCTTTTTATAAATAATTTCATAATCAAATCTCAGTAGCTTGGTGACCCATTTCTATTGTTCTAAAGAAGAAATATTTTGCTTCAAAAAATATTTTAAGCTTTTATGATCATTATGTATTTGTAACTATCTACCAATTAAATAGGGTCTTTACTTTGTGACTGCATGTACAATGACTAACATCTCTTTGTCATAAATAGGTAAACTTAGATAAGAAGGAGAGAGAGTCTTACTAGTAAAAGTAATGAGCCGATCTTCCTGAATTAATACTCCAATACTTGCTCTAGAAGCATTAGAGTCAATCATAAATAGTTTGTTACAATTAGGTAAGGGAAGCACTGACATAGTCATCATTACTAGTTATAAGTACTCTATAAGTCAATCATGTGAGTGATGACATATATGGCGTGCTATAATCTTTTTACATGATTATTATTGATATTTTCTCATATTATATATATTATTTGCTGCATATATATTGTGATATCCTTGCATTTACGCAATAGAAATCAAATCGTGATGAGATCATGATAATTATACTGATTCATCTTTAAACATAGACCCAATATAATCCCGATCATAGGTTACTCGAGAGAGACATCGAGATAATCAAATAGATTGGTATATTATATACTCGTCTATGTGATGGAGGCGGCTAGTCTCATAGTCACTCGTGTGGGGATACTAAAGATATAGTATAGGTGCTCATTAGAGAATGAGTTCATTGATTGGTTAATGATACATAACATCATATATTGATTTCGTAGTCCTAGTTATGTGCCTAGTCTTTAGACTTGAGATACCAATAATATATTGTTTGAGTACTCCTTTCTTTGATGTTAGACTTATAAGTCTGGAAGTTTCAAATCTGGTACAACCAGTTATTGGGATTGGTAACCAACCTTACGAAGGCAATTGAGTGTCAATAGAGGATCATCCACTCTCAATATCATGAGAGGAATATTCTTTGTGCTCTTGCTCAAACAAATCTATTTTATGGTTAAAGTCATTCAGATTGAGAGAGAAGGAGTTCTCCGAAAGAATTTGATTAGAGCGAGACTCTGATGGATTCCGTATGAGGCTTGATGGTACCATGCCCGATATACGGTCTGAGATATTAGATGGATAAAAGACTATAAATATATAATAACTATAGAAGACAGATCTAATAGATTAGATGTACCATCTGTAAACTATGGCGTAGTACATCCATAGTCAATGAGTTGAGTAAATTATTATAAGATAATAATTTAGTAAGTCAGAAGGAGTTCTAACACGTGTAACTTACAACCAGCTCGGTATTGGGCATAGAGGGTTACACATATATGACGGATGTTATAATGAGTAGAGGTTCAAATATAATATATCTGGGAAGTCCCTATTACTAGTTACAGGTGTCCTGCAAGCCAATCACCTGAGTGATGATATATTGTTAAAACCCTGTAGGATTCTAAGCTTGGGGTTGATCAGTGTAAGGGATCGACCCTCCTAGAAGGCTATAGGGTTCCCTCCTTCAAGGGTCACCCACAAGGCTGAAAAATATGTTGATTGCTTGGAATAAGACACAAACTAATCGAGATAGGTATTGAGAATAGGAGTTAAGGGTGACAGGCTTGTTAGCGGCGGTTAGATCCCCAAGGGCAAGTTGAGGTATCGGTAGCCTATACGCTCCAGTCTCATATGCCCTTGTTTCAGCCCTAGAGTCACTAATCCAATTCTTTATTCCCAGTTGATAGATCAAAAAGAGAGTAAAAGCAAAGGTAAAGCATAGGTATTAAGGCTGTCAAGGCAGTAGTTGGACTCCGTTATTTGTTTCACTCCTGTTAGCACTGTTCGATTGCCAGTTTCTAGCTAAAGTATTATTAACGTATCGTGTCTGTATCGATGGTGAGTTAAAGTCTTATAATGCGTAGAGCAAGCCTAGTTCGGTTATTGTTGTCGGTGTTGTTGGATTTACTCTCTTACTTCACAAACTCTGAGCTCAAAGTATCATTTACTAACCCAATAATTGAAGAAAGAGAGTTGAAAGCAGTAAGGGAAGACTAAGTTCCTAGTTCTATACTAACTACTCTATTTCTTATTCCAAAACAGAATGCTTCTCTGACCACTTCATTCCGTATTGAAGTAAGAATCAAGTAAGCAGTGAAAGAGTTGAGCTACTAACTAGCAAGTAAACTATAAACTAATAAGTGAAGGAATCAACACAAGAAAGGTAATCCAACTACAGTATAGAGAATCAGGATTGCATCTATTAGTATAAGAATGAATCCACTGAGGACCATAGTGCCACTAACCAATTATAGAATGAAGAAGTTGTGGTGCTATCAATGCCACGGGTGGTGCAATAGAGTTTTTAGATGCCTAAGCAGAATTCAAGCATAGGGTTGGCTCCAGGGCGAAACAAAAGATAAAGTTTTTCTATTAGGTGTCAAAGCTCAGTAAGAGAATTAACTTATCGGTAGAAGAATCAGAATTAGCATACTAACACACAGGAGTAGTAGAATGAATCTCTTAAAGTCACCGAGCAAATAATAAGGGACCTGAAGGAGCTACAGGTGTTTATATATGACTCAAAAATTTTAACCCTAATGAAGACTCCAAATCCTACTTCAATAATCTTAACCGCCTTTCTTAAATAGTAGGGGAGGGCAGTGGCTAGATGACTCCTAACACTAGGTAACCTTTTTAATTAAGGTGGTTAGGGTTTATTACATGTCTTAGGGTTCATTGACATAATGACTTAATGAACTTAGGACCCGACCTAGCTAGGGTCCTAACAGACTCGTCCTCTTCATATTAGTCTTGTCCTTAAGGTCAAGGTTGCATGATCTCTGGGTTATAGTCTATAGCTTATCATGAGACTTTCTTACTGCATCCATGGTAGGAGTATCATGATCCCACGGTCCAGCTTTATCTTGTATCTCTTCATCGATGGTAGTGTTTGGATGGTGATGCATTGTGATCCAACGATGCTATGCAACCTCCAATTGGAACTAGGCCTCCTCATCGACTTGGGTGTTAGGTGGATGGATCTGGGCTGAGTCATCCTCTCTAAACTTCCATTTGCGATGAGATACCTAGAGAATCAGTTGTAATTTTTAATTGGCACGTAGATTCAATCTGTAGGACACAGCTCCAACATGTTCTCCAATTTTGTAGGGTATAAAATAATAGGGAGACCACTTTCTCGAGGCTCGAGTCTTCATAGATTCTTGCTGGTTAGGCTGAAGTGAAGGAAGACTCGGTCTTTAATAATAAATGTTCTCTTGCTCTGATGTTTGTCAGATGATTGATTCTTTCTTGCATGGGCAATCGTGTAATTGTTCATTAATGTTAGCGATACTTCAAATTCAATAGTGATTAGTATATCCTCATTGTAGCTTAAAAGTCTTGTGTGAAATGAAGGGGAAGCTTTGATGTAGACCACAGGTCGACCATCTTGCATGAGGGTGGCACCGGTCCTAACTCCCAATGCATCCGCTCTAATCAAGAACACCTTACCACGATATGGAAATGGTAGCATTGATGTAGATGACATCGTGGCTATGGGGGTTGATGTTTTGCTTGGTCAAAGGGGGGCATCTTTCTCCATGGTGAGAGAGGTGATGATCTCGCTATAGTGAATGTGAATGTCGAGCATAGTAGTCACCATATTTTTTTGGGCCTTGCAAATGATCCCTCTCTTACTCTTGTGGATGGTGATCTCCATCCAGTAAACTTTGGCATCATAGATTCCATGCCAATACTACTATTGGAGGAGCTCGATCTTCTTGCAATCGTCGGCAGTGGAGCGAAGGTTGTCAACAGGGAAGACTTCGGGCAGCGTGATCCTCGGAGAGGTCATAGAAGTAGCCCAAGATCTGGGATCGCTGCATCAAAAGCCATAGCTAGTTTGGTTGGAGGTGGTACTTTAGGAAGAGCTTGTCCCTGCAGACAAAGAGGTAGAGCTTTTGGAAATGAAGTATCATTGTGGGGGACAATCACAGTCGAATGATCTGTGTCTCCAGCATCTCAAGACGATCCTCTCAGCTTCAGCCTTTTGAAGATATGGACAGCAATATGGTTGAATATGGGTGGGTGGTTCCTCTTGCAAGGTCAGCATATGAAGGTCGTGTAGCCTGGTAGGAAGTAGTTGGCTCGGTTCGGCGAAGGCATCTGAAATTTCAACAAGCTTCTCCAGAGCTATGTCAAGACCATCATTACTTTGCTCCTATGTTTCCTATGTAAGATCACATATTTTCCTTTGCTATTCATAAGGTTGTTGGGGCTCTTGGTGTCGGTGAGGATGGTGACGGGCTGCTACTTAAGGGATCCTTCAATTTTTATTATATATGGGTTCGTGTAGCTAGATAAAGCATGAACAGTTCTAATGGTTGATTATAGTTTCTCCTCTATATCCTCCTCCTCAGACTCGAGATCTACATCTTCAAGTTCAGGTTCTTCAATGGGTTCAATCATCAAAAGTCTCCCTTTTTCCAATGGTGGTCGCATCTCTACAACTTGTCACAATGCCAATAGAATTCCTTTGCAAATCTATCACGTAGTTCTTCTCGTGTTAACTTCTTTGGCTAGGAGGATCGGCTGGCAATAGGGAGGGTTGAAGGCTCAGGTGCTGCTTGTTAGGTGGTGATCTTAGTCCTCCGAGCATCATGGTTCAACCACTCTTTTTGCATTCATGTGAAGGAGATAGCTGCCATCATCATGTAGGGTCGTCACGCTTTGACTTCTTATCAGATTTTTAGCTTAAACCCCTCAATGAAAGTCCCTAACAATTATTTTTTAGACCACTGTCTTGTTTGGTTAGAGAGTCTTTCAAACTTAGTTTGGTATTCTTGAACTGTGGAGGTCTGGCAGAGTTTTATGCGTTAGCTATCAATATTTTTGTACTCGGATGATCCGAAGTGGAGTAGCAGATTGCTCTTGAATTGCCTCCATGTTAGGACTCTGTGGGTGTGCTTACACCAATTATATAATTGTGTAGCTTCTCGTCCTAGATGGATGGCAGCAATGTCGATCATAAAAGCCTCCAAGGTCCCATAATAGTGGAAATATCGCTCCACGTATGAAATCTACCTAGTCAAGTCTCCATCTTCCCATCAAGGGAAGTCCACCCTAGTGTATGGGCATGATGGGTCCATTGCTTATCTTTCCTTCTTTGTTAGGTTCTCCTTGTGATCAAAACTACAGCCATGTTGTGATCTTCTTAGGCTCGTCCATCGGCCTAATTTAAACTCCACGAAGAGAGCATATAGTCTGTCCTCTATACGTATCTCAAAGGCCTCCAACTTAGCACTGATTAGATCTATCGATGCCATGGTGTAAGACTCAAGATTTGTAATGTCGTCGGTAGAGAAAGGCTGAAGGAGAGGGTGGTGGTAGTAGCGGTAAGGGTGACAATAGAAAGGGACAGAAATGGTCGGCAACTACATGGCTGCAGTGTTAGGAAACTTTAGTGGGAGCATCACATGTGTAGTGAAAATTAAAACAAAAAATCGATTTTCCACACAGATCAAATCATCATGAAAAATATTAGGGCCACGAGAAAAATGTAAAAACCAAAAAACTGCGATGTGTGAGAGATTGATTTACCTAGGGAGATCATATATCCATATATTTCAAGATCTGGATGGAGAGGATGAAGGAGGTCAAGTGTCCTCCTCTCTGAGGACCACGCAATGCATCTCTACAGCGAAACTCCTCCAATTTGATCTTGTATCTCTTGTGCAGAGGGAGGGAGGAGAATAGGAGGTGGTGGCTAAAGCTGCAGCCTATCAACCATGAGTCTCATCTCCTATTTATAGAGGGTCACTAAAAACCCTAGGGCTCCTGCCTTAGTGTGTATTAGATCTTCATCCAATTACCCACTAACTTTGCATTATTGGATCTCGATCCAATAATCTCCTTAGGTGTCTAATTGGGCCTCAACCAAGGAACTCATCTATATAGGGTCTCATATAATGAGAACAAGGGCTAATTGGATCTCCATCCAATCCTCTATTAGCTGAAGCATCCACAATATATGTGTGACCCTCTAGACCCGATACTGAGCTGGTCATGAGTCACTCCCATCAGAACTCCTTCTGATATATTGAATTATTATCTCTATAATAATTCACTCGACTCGTCGACTACGGACATACTAGGCCACTATGCCATAGTTCCAGACGGTACAGGGGGGATCAGATCTATCAAACTTGTCTATCCATAGTTACCATGTATCCATACTCCATCATCCAACTAATATCCCAGAGACCATATATTGGACATAGTACTATCAGGTCACATACGGAATCAGTTTATCTTGCTCTAATCAGATTCTACTGAAGAACTCTTTCTTTCTCAATCTAAATGACCCTGGCCAGGGATTTATCTAAGCAAGCACATATGGGATAATCCTCTCATGATACTAAGAGTGAATGATCCTCTATTGACACTTAATTGCCTTCATAAGGTTGGCTACTAATCCTGATAACCAGCTATACCAGATTTGGAACTTTCCAAAGTTGTAAGTCTAGCATCAAAGAAAGGAGTACTTATACAAGGCATCCTTAGTGTCTTAAGTCAAAAGACCAAATACACAACTAGGACTATGAAATCGCTATCTAACATTTAGTATCATCAACTATATAACATTCAATAAGCGGATCAATCAGTGAACTTATTCTCCAATGAGCACCTGTACTATATCTCTAGTGTCTCCACACAAGTGGCTATGAGGCTAGTCACCTACATCATATGGATGGGTATATAGTATACCGATCTGTCCGGTTATCTCGATGTCTCTCTCGAGTAATCTATGATCGAGATTATTTAGGATCTATGTTTAAAGGTGAATCAATCTCATTATCATGATCTTATCACGATCCGATTCATGTTGCACATAACCAAGGACATCATAATATATATGCTACATATAATATAATGTGAGAATATGCCAATATTAATCATAAGTAAAAATATTATGTAGTATGTCACACGTGCCATCACTCATGTGATTAGCTTGCACGACACCTATAACTAGCATGCAGATGGTGGCATCGACAACCAACAACAATGTGGCTGGCACAAGAAAAAGAAGGCAATGACGGTGGTCTAGCGAGCGATGGCTGTGCATGGCCGAGGGCTATGGCAGAGGATGTGGGAGTGGGCAGGGCAATTGTAGCGGCAAAAGTGACAATGGCGGAGGAGGGAGCGGCTGGCCGCATGGCTACAGGTGGTAGATGAGGCGATCTGATGCAAGAGCGACGATAGTAGTGGTTGGAGGTGGTGATGACAAGGGAAAGGTAGCAACGTTGCTATGCATGCTGAAGCAAGTTTTGCCGACATCGTTGATCTATGATGGAGCTACCATCCACGTGGCTAGGGAGCAAAGAAGAAGGCAGAGGAGGAAATGATGTCGATGTTAGGAGACAACAGTGGTCAATGACATGTCCCTTTCTTGCTCAAGTAGGATGGGCTTCTGTTTGGGTGTGATTTGTACATTGGGTGTGACTGCGGTAGGCTGCTGTTTGGGCTGTACATTATGTTGCTGTTTGGTTTGGTAAGTAGAGATTAAAAGTGGGCTATGATGGCTGTGTATTAAGGCTAAAGGGGTGCCTTAGGGTTGATGTGGGTGGCAGCAACAATCTCGATAAGGATCGGTTGTGGATGTAGCAAACAGTCCCAAGGGTATTGCAATAGAATTTTTCATCAAGAGGGGGTGCTATTAATGCTGCTATTCGGGGCTACTATGAAGGCTATAAGGGGGATTTGGTGATAGTGGTTTAAGGATAGGAAGATGGGTTAGGGTTTCTATGGGTGGCAGCAACTAGTTTGGTAGGGCCGTGGCAAGAAGTGCCAAAAGATGTTGCTACAGAATTCTTTATCGAAAATAGTAATTGTACAGTGAAATATTCCAGCAATATCTCGAGAGTTTGAGGGTGTTCTTTTCCAACAAGAAGTGTATGATAATGGTAGCTAATAAGTAGAAATATTAATGAAAATTGAGTCAGCAAAGATCGGTTGTGTATGAAGCAATAAACATCGAAAAGTTGTAGTAGAATTTTCGTCAAAGAGACAGTAGTTTCATGATAAAAATTTCCAATAATGTACCAATAATTTAGGATGGTTTCTAACAACAAGGAATGGGAGATGTTGACAGCAAGAGTCGATAGCAACTTGGCATAGATGCAACAAGAAGCACTGATAATTCTTTTGGCAACCGAATTCTCATCGAAAAAATCAGTAATTTTGTATAAAAAAAATTCAGCAGTATACCAACATTATAAAGATGATTTCAGCAAGGAACTGATGATGATGAAAGCCAAGCCAATATAAAATATATAAAAGATTTTGTCAGAAAAAGATGGCAACAAGATTGGCAAATGACAGCAAGTATGTGGCTAAAACTTTGCAATAATAAGTTTTTACTGCATGAATGACTTATGGGAATGTTTGAAGCAAGGAATAGATGGCAAAGAAGGTCGAAACAATGCAAATATTGAGAACAGTCTGATAATAAAATATGGCAATGAGTTTTGATGAGAAACATGACAATAAAATGGTAGGTGGCTTAAAAACATTGTCGGAGATCGTTATAGCGGTTTTTTGCAGAAAGATGGATGTAACTTTTTCTTGTTTTGGTTTTTTTGGATAAACAATTGCAACAACAGTAATGTTCTTATGAGAGTAGCAATACCATATCCTGTTGCAATTTCTATGGTGGCAGCAGATGATAGATCTACGATAAGGGATGTTGACGGTAGAGTCGGCGATGATCATAGCAATTATGGGAATTACTTGGGAGGTGGTGAGTGGCTGGATGGCAATGACAAAGGTGGAAGAGCAGCAAAGCGCCAAGATCGTAACTTTGATACGAAATGTTAGAACCTCGTAGAATTCTAAGCTTGGGGATCGGCCCTCTTGGAACGTTATAGGGGTTCCCTCCTCCAAGGTAATTGGCCACAAGGCTAAAAAATGTATTGATTGCTTATTAAAAAAAGGGGGCTACAAGTGCTTATATAGGGCTCAAAACCCTAACTCTAAACTCACTCTCCAAACCCCAACACCCTCCTTCCCATTTAGGGAGGCAATAAGAGGCAATAACTACTAGACGACGACTTTTTTTATTTTTTTTTTTTGGTGTTTTTTTTTTTTTTTATTTTTTATTATTTCGACTTCGAACGACTTTAACGACCTAACTAGAGTCCTCATACATGTGTGACATCTGTGCACGACCTTTTTCTTATGATTATTATGACATATTATTGACATATACATTATATATATATATATATATTATATATATATATATATATATATATATATATATATATATATATATATATATATATATATATATTGTGATGTCCTTGGTTCTGTGTAATGAGAATTGAATTGTGATAAGATCACAATAATGAGGCTGATTCACCTTGAAACACAGCTTCTAAACAATCCCGATCATAGGTCGGTATATTATATACCCGTCCATATGATAGAAGTAGCTGGTCTCATTGCCACTTATGTGAGGACACTAAGGGTATAGTATAGATGTTCATTAGATAATGAGTTCACTAATTAATCTACTTATAGAATGTTATATGGTTAATGATACCTAACATCAGATAGCGATTCTATAGTCCCAATTATGTGCTTGGTCTTTAGACTTGAGACAGCAAGAATGTCTTATTTGAGTACTCCTTTCTTTAATGTCGGACTAAAAGGTTTGGAAAGTTCTATATTTGGTATAGTCGGTTAGATTGGTAGCCAACCATACGAAGGTAATTGAGTGTTAATAGAGAATCAGCCACTCTTGATATCATGAGAGGAATATCTCATATGGTCTTGCTCAGACAAATCCCTAGCTAGGATCGTTTGGATTGAGAGAGAAGGAGCTCTTCGGGAGAATATGATTAAAGCTAGACTCAGACGAATTTTATATATGACTTGACAATATCATGCCCAATATACGATCACTAGGATATTAGATAGATGAGGGACTATAGATACATAGTAACTGAGGACTGACATGTCCAATGGATAAGATCCCCTACACCATCATGGGACTATGACGTAGTGGCCTAGTACGTCCATAGTCAATGAGTCATATAAATTGTTATGAGACAATAATTTACTAAGTCAAAAGGAGTTCTGACAAGTAGGACTCATGGTCAGCTTAGTATTGGGCCTAGAGGGTCACACATATATAGTGGATATTTCAGCGAGTAGAGTATTAGATATGAGTTATCTAATTAGCCCCTGTTCTTATTAGATGAGACCCAACATTGATGAGCTCCTTGCATAAGACTCAATTAGAGGCCAATTAAGATTATTGGATAGAGATCCAATAATCCAAGAGGAGTAGGTAATTGGATGAAGATCTAATACCTACTAAGGCAGGATCCAATAGGATTTTTTCGATGGCTCTCTATAAATAGGAGGTAGGGGTGGTACAATTGTGATAGACTGCACCTTTGATTGTCCCCTACTATTCTCCTCCCTCTCTTATCTTCTCAATCGACCAACCCTTCTCTATTGTAAGAGAGTAGTGAAGAAGATAACAGATCTTTTTTCATGAGTGCTGCGAGAAGGTACATAAGAGTTATGAGTTTTGGGCCGCGACTAGAGGAGCATCGCTGCAACGATCCATCATGTGGATACCGCTAGAGAAGAGGACATTTGACCTCCTTCATCCTCTTTATCTGGATCTATATTTTTAGGGATATATGATCTCCCTAGGCAATTAATCTCTCACATATTGTAATTTTCGATTTTATGGATTTTTCGCTCACCAATATTTACATAACGATTTGATCTACATAGAAAACTGATTTTATTTTAATCTTCTATTGTGCATGTGATGCTCCCTCTTAGTTTTCCAACGGTTGTATTGGGATTGGTAGCCAACAATATGAAGGCTATTGAGTGTCAATAGAGGATCATTCACTCTCGATATCATAAGAAAAATATCTCGTATGCTCTCACTCAGGTAAATCCCTGATCGGGTTGATCAGATTGAGAGAGAAAGTATTCTCCTAAAGAATCTGATTAGAGCGAGACTTAGATGGATTCTGTATATAGCCTGACAGTACCATGCTCGGTATATGGTCTCTGTGATATTATAAGGATGAGGGACTATAGATACATGGTAATTGAGGACAGACAAATCCAATGGATCAGATCCCTTATATTGTCTAGGGACAACGACGTGATGGCCTAATATGTTCATAGTTAATGAGTCTAGTGAATTATTATAAGATAATAATTCACTGAGTTAGAAGGAGTTTTGACAGGGAAGACTCACGGCCAGCTTGGTATTAGGCCTAGAAGATCACACACATTATGGTGGATTCTTCAGCAGAGAGAGGATTGTATAAAGATCCAATTAGCCCCTATTCTCATTAGATAAGGATTGACGTTAATGGGCTTGCTGAGGTTTCCTATCAATGGTATCAGAGTCAGGTTGTTTGTGTAAAAAATTGACTTTTAAACTTCGTATAGTGAGATTAAATTATATAGAATTGTTCTATGCGTTTGTTGCAGCGATTGGCAACAAAGGCAATGTTACATGTGGGCAAGGAGCGGCCACCTGTAGGCTAGCTGCCTACAAGGGTGCCGCCCATGGCCATGCTCCTTACAGGGGTGGCTAGGCCACCTTCAAGGGTGGCCGCAAGCAGCCAAGCCCCTTGTAGGGGCAGTAGGTTGCCTACAGGGGCGACCGGTTGTAGCTATGGCCCTTATAGGGGTGCCGCCAGTGATAGTGGCCACCTACAACCAAGGGCGGCTGCCCACAGGTAGAGGCGGCCTGAGATAACACACAAAATCATCACCTGCGCATGGGTGGTGGCAATGGCTGATGTTACCTCCACGCTCCCACCATGCCTCTCCGTATAATTATAAAATAATCATAGGTACATTTGCCCGATAATAAACGAGAAAAACGGAGTCTCGCAAGCTCTAATAATAATAATAATAATCATAATTACATATATCATGATCATTTATCCACATCATACATCACATGTACACATCATCATGCAGGATTACTAGATAATTAATAATTAATTAAACTATTTACTTAATTATTTTTCTAGAAATCGAGATATATTAGGATTTTCTAGAATTGTTAAGAGTATTATTAAAATTTTCAGAATTATTAAGTGTATTTTTAGAAATTTGGACAAGAGGACAAACCTCAAAATTTTTCAAATTTCGAAGGGCATTATCATCTTTTTGCCATCGAAAAATCCTAATAGATCCTGCCTTAGTGGATATTGGATCTCCATCCAATTACCCACTCGTGGATTATTAGATCTATATCTAATAATCTCAATTGGCCTCTAATTGGGTCTCATGCAAGGAGCTTATCAATGTTGGGTCTCATCTAATGAGAATATGGGCTAATTAGATAACTCATATATGATTTTCTACTCGTTGAAATATCGACCATATGTGTGTGACCCTTTATGCTCAATATCAAGCTGACCGTGAGTCCTACTTATCATAACTCTTTCTGACTTAGTGAATTATTATTTTATAACAATCCACTTAATTCATCGACTGTGGATGTAGTAGGCCACTACACTATAGTCCCTAAATGGTATAGGAAATCTTATCCATTAGATATGTCTGTCCTTAGTTACCATATATTTATAGTCACACATCTATCTAATATCTTAAAGACCGTATATTGGATATGGTACTATCAGGTCACATATAGAATTCACCTATCTTGCTCTAATCAGATTCTCCCGGAGAACTCTTCTCTCAATTCGAACGACCTTAGCCAGGGATTTGTTTGAGCAAGACCACATAAGATATTCCTATTATGATATCAAGAGTGGATGATCCTCTATTAATACTAAATTACCTTCGTAAGGTTGACTACTAATCCCAATAACTAGTTATACTAGATCTGGAACTTTCCAAACTCATAAGTCCGATGTCAATGAAATGAGTATTCAAATAAGGCACCCTTGGTGTCTCAAGTCTAAGGGCTAGATACACAACTAAGACTACAGAATCGTTGTCTGATGTTAGGTATCATTAACCATATAGTATTCCTTAAGCTGATCAATTAATAAACTCATTCTCTAATGAACACGTGTACTATACCCTTAGTGTCCCAACACAAGTGGCTATGAGACCAGTCACCTCCATTATATGGATAGGTACATAAGTCTATCTGGTTATCTTAATGTCCCTCTCGAGTAACCCATGATCGAGATTATTTAAGATCTGTATTTAAAAATGAATCGGTCTCATTATCGTGATCTCATCACGATTCGATTCTCATTGCACAAAACAATGACATCATAATATATATATATAATATATAATATAATATAAGAAAATATCAATAATAATCATAAGAAAAATGATCATGTAGCATGTCACACGTGTCATCACTCACGTGATTAGCTTATAGGGCACCTGTAATCAGCAATCTCCCACTTGACCTAAAGTCAATCACCTATGTGTCTGATCCCCATCTGACCTTTGTGACGCTCAAAGATAGTTTGAGCTAGAGGATTTGTCAGTGGATCCGTAATATTATCTTCCGATGAAACTCTTTCTATTGCTACATCTCTATAGGTCACGATCTCTTTAATTAGTTGGAACCTCCTCAAAATAAATTTGATGAGACCGGGGTTCTCTTGCTACAGATATTACCCTATTGCTATTGCTGTATATGGGAATTGACTTCATGCTACTCGGTATGACTCTCAAATCCCTAATCAACTTCTTCAACCACACCCCTTCCTTTGCTACTTTTGTTATAGTAATATACTCCACTTTTATGGTCGAGTCAGCAATAGTATCTTGCTTGGAACTCTTCCAGCTTACTACTCCTCTATTCAAGGTAAAAACATAACTTGAGTTCAACTTGCTATCTTCGATGTCAGATTGGAAAGTCGAGTCTGTATAGCCCTCAACCTAGAGGCTACATTCTCCATATACCAATAAAATATCATTCATCCTTCTCAAGTACTTAAGGATATATTTTACTACCTTCTAGGGTTTTAAACTTAGATCCGTCTGATACTTGCTCGTGACACTCAAAGCATGCACTATATCAGGCCTGGTACATAGCATAATGTACATGATAGATAATATCGCTGAGGTGTGAGGTATCCTATCCATGTTTACCCTTTCTCCAAGAGTATTTAAGGACATACTCGTAGAAAACGATATTCCATGTCTCATCAGTATGTGACCGCTCTTAATGGCAAACCTTTTGATAATAGAGTCTATGTATCTTGACTGAGATAAGCCAAGCATTCTCTTGGATCCATTTCTATAGATCCGGATCACCAAAATATAAGATGCTTCCCCTCAATCCTTCATGGAGAGATTTCTGGATAGCCAAGCTTTTAGTATGGAGAGCATTCTTACATCATTCCTAATGATTATGATGTTATCCATATACAATACCAAGAAGGTGATAGCACTCCTGCTTATGTTCGAACTTCGGGAAGCTTGTTTTAATTCATAAATGGATCTAAGCAACCTACACACTTTATTTGGACTTTCTCTAGATACGAATCCTTCTAGCTATATCATATACACCTCCTTATCAAGTTTGCCATTGAGGAATATGATTTTCATATCCATCTGTCAAATCTTATAATCATAGTATGTTGCAATAACCAAAAGAATTCTAATGGACTTTAGTATCACTATAGGTAAGAAGGTTTCATCATAGTCAACTCCTTGCCTTCGACGATATCCTTTAGTCACCAGCCTTGCCTTATAGGTTTCGAGCTTTCCATCTACTCTGATCTTCTTCTTGAAGATCCACTTACAATCAATGGGTACGATATCCTTAGGTGCATCTACAAGGTTCTAAACCTTATTGGAGTACTTGGAATCTATCTTATAATTTATGGCTTCTTACCACTTCTCAGAGTTTATACTCATAATAGCCTCTTCATAGATCTGATGATCAACATCCTAAGAGTCATGTCCACTGATATGTCCTACATATCTTTTAGGAGGGTAAGGTATTATGCTAGATGTATGAAATGTTAGAATATGTGTGCTAGGTACTTGAATAAACTCGGACTCTGGAATGGTGCTTGAGCTCGGTTCTCTAACCTCACTCAACTCTATCTTACTCTCATTATTTCCACTAAGAATATGTTCCTTCTCAATAAACATAGCTCTCTTGGCAACAAAGACCTTCTGATCCTCGAGATGATAAAAATATTATCCATAAGTTTCCGTGGGATATCTCATAAATTTACACTGTTCTGTCTTTGATTCCAACTTATCGGGGTTATGTCTCCTAATGTGGGTATGACAGCCTAAATCTTAACAATCTTAAGACCAAACTTCTTCTCTTTTTATATCTTATATAGTGTAGACACTACTGACCTAGATGGAACTCTGTTCAGAAGGTAAGCTGTGGTCTCCATAGTATTCTGACTAGAGAGTTCTCTTCCTTGGGGATGGATCAGAGGGCAGGAAGGTACCATCGTGTCATGAGCTTAGCTGATTTTGCCTAAGTCGCGCGACACCCTTACGTATCCGTCCACAAAGGTTAACCTCTCCGAAACCTCCAAAGGTCTCTTAAGACCTACAAAAGAGAAAACGAGTTAGAGGAAACACTTCCCATAGGATCCACAAGAAACAGTTTTAGCAAACACTTTATACAGCGAATGTAAATTAAAACTATAGACTTTATAAGTTCTGACTTATTGCACACAAAGGATAATGGTCCATTACAGACCTAAGTTCCCACAAGTGCCTAGATGACATAACTCCCATTTACAAGCCAAAACTGACCACAAAAACTAACTAAACTAGGGCTGCCAAGCCTACTACAAGCCCACTATTTGTTGTACATAGAATATACAAAAATCAAAGGCACGGACAATCATGAGCATTACGTCAAACATATGGTTTATATTTTTGTCTGTGACATTCTCTCCCACTTATTCCTTCGACGTCCTCGTCAAAGCCACTATAGGTGTTGCATCTCCTTATCTTTTACTAAATCTTCAATCTTTTGCTTTGGCTGTAACATGCCCCTTAGCTCCCAATTGCTCTCTGTTGCTATTGTTGAGTAGTCGAACTTCGATCCACCATGTTGCTTCAACTTGCCAATAACTGACTCTTGTATGGGATTGGTTGAGCTATATTGATTCTTATTGATTTCTACGGATCCTTCTGATGAAGGAAAAGACCTCTTTTGTTATGCACCAGTATCGTAATGATCTTATGTTGCTTAAACTTGGTGGATGCTTGTTGGAGCTTTAACGAGCATCACCTTATAGACTTTGAAGTTTTTGACGTCTTTCATTTACAAAATTTGCCCATGAATTCTTTTTCAACTTAGTTGTCACTTCCAAGTAGGTTGCATCACTTCCATTTTTTATTGACATTCTATTGAAAAATAAAGTGGACAATCTACTCTCAATAGCACTTATCATAATTGGTGAGGATTTGACAACTTATCTTCCATTAGATTTCTTTGAAGGGTCTTGAAAATTATACAGAGCTCCTCTGCTAGATAAATAAGAAAATCAGGGTACTAAGTTTCACCCATTCTCTTTTGAATTCAGAAGGTAAAGGTTACTTGATTTCACCCGCCTCCTCGAGATTGTACTTCATGCATCGAGCTAGTTATTAGCATTTCACTTGCTCTTTGCTCTTCGCCATCAAACTTCCAGAATACAAGAAGTTTTGTCCGAAAAGAATAAAAAAATTTACGCCAACTCAGAGTCCCCCAACTTAGAGTAAGTCTTGTTATGATCAATTGACACTAAGAGGGAGAGGGGGGGGAGGGTGAATTAGTACAAATGTAAATTTTCTTTCTAGATGAAATTTTTTCGATTAAACAAAGATAGGGAAATCGAAGCTTTTCATTCTTAGTGAAATGATTAAGTGAATTAAGAAAAATTGCTAAGATAATAATCAATCCGGAAATATAAGCAACATTTAAAGGAAAGAACTTATCATAAAAACTTTGCCGCGGTTTCTTGGCTTGCCATTAGTGGTTTATTTCCTTATTAGAGGAGTCAGTATTGAGGTCAGTCGTGCGTGGCAGCTCATACTTAGAAGAAAGGAATCCATCTACTACTGTACAGAAGTGCACTAGGGAATACAGTCGAGAAAGAGGATCAACAAAAGAAAGTACTAGATAAGAATCCGTATCATAAGCTGGGGCGCCAGGGAGAGTTGTTAAATGATTTGTTGCTAGATAGAAATTACTTAGTGATGGAGCACCTGTTATATGTTTGTTTTTTCATTTATTACTTGGCGAGTTGAGATAAATCAGAAGCTTCAATACAAGAATTATGTAATTAATGAAAGCAAATAACCACTCATAATTTTTATAGTGGTTCGGTGCCAAAGGCCTACGTTCACTCTTGAGACCTCCTTCTTGAGGCACACCGGCGTCCACTACCGATCTTTTTTGGGTGAAGACCAAACCCTTACACTTGAGTTTACAATGGAGATAAGATTTCACTCTTTGACCACTCCCTTACCCCTTTTCTTTTTTCTTATAATTCTCACATAATATTTTCTCATAATATAATCCCCTAAAAGTGTTGTTTTGAATGTAAGAAAACTTGGGGTATTTACAAGCCCCAAATTGGCTTCAAAATCAGAGCCAAAATCTAATCTTATCCGGAAAATCTGGGTACGAGCGGTTCACCCGCCGACCTGGGCGGTTTACCCGCCATCAATCACTGGCCGCTGCTTGGATTCTATGGTACGTGCGGTTTACCTGTCGAAAGCTACTGGCGTCACTCGGATTCTATGGTACAGGCAGTCTAACTACCACATACCGATGGTTTACCCACCAAATTTTTTGAAAAAGTAATTCACTCCACTTTTCTAAATCTGATTTAAACCATCAGTTGACCATACCCTTGGTCAACTAGTTGAACTCAACTTGAGCTCAACCAAACCCTATAGTGGACCCGGTTGCCTTATTGAATTGATTTGAATTCCTTCCAAATTCAACTCAATTATGACTCAAACTCTAACTACGACTCAATAATTATAATACTTAATGATAATTAAGCTTAAATAAGACCTAACTCCCGCATAATCCGGTAGCCTCCGAGATTCTTGCGACAAGTCCTCTGGTCTTCTTCCCGACGATCTCCCTTCATGTTCCCAGCGAGCTTCTCGATCCCGACGAGATCCTACCTCATCATCTGAACTCAGCCTGATGCCTAAGCTTGATCTTGACCCATTATCTGGTTGTAACTCCATTGATCTTGTTATAGTTAGTACTGTATGATGCTAATTATGACTTAATTAAATACAATCATAATTGCCAAACATCCATTACAAGATCATCCTAACTCCTGGCAAGCTTTTCGGCTACCTCCGACAATCTTCTGGCGAGTCTCAGTCTTTTTCTCGTGAACTCCCTTATGTCATCCTAGCGAACTCCCGATACCCTCGGCAGGCTCCCCACGCACTCCTAGCGAGTTCCCAATCGCATCAACTCGATGTATGGACTTGACATTGGCTAATCCTGATTGTAATAATAATTCTGTCATAATTAATCTTGCATCAATCAATTTCTAACAATCCATGTTAGATCAATAACACATCAATTGATTTCATAATCAAAATTCGAGATTCAACAAGTCTTCGATAGTTCTGGTCGCCTCTGGGATTGTACCGTCTTCTCCATCATCTTTGTCGCCTACTCATCTGAGTATAAAAAGTACAATAACAGCACTGCTTACTTTTTTTTTGATCGATCACTCCTGCATTAACCCAAAGTCCCTCACAAATCACGTTAATCGGGACCTTTTTGTAGATCCCACTCGAGGACCCGAGAGGCATCCTAGCTGAAGTTCTAACCCAATGTACCACCACGGAATGCTTCTCCAAACCCGACCAAGCTCTCCTGTCCACTCAATCCGACGCATATGGTCTTACGCCATGCAGGTCCGAACCGAGTAATGTTGATTCCTCGGCCACGGCATGAACTTCAGCAACAGTAGTATTGAACCTGAAAGTGGGTTTGGATTGCTGCATACTGCGATTTCTGATCAGTTGGTAGAATTGAAAACCTATATTTGAAGCATGGTCTCATTTCTTCCATACTCTGTGTCAACCCCTAGCTTCACCAAATATCTTCAGCTCTAATTCTTCATATCAAGCACTATATATATTTCCTGTTTTTCAAAACTGCAGTTGCTGCAACTCAATTTATTATTCCAGTTGCTATATCCGACACTGTTCGGATTGCCAGTTTTTCCATCTTACTGTCATGAAAGAAGAAAATATAAGTACAGCAGAAATTTAATGTTGATGGGGCATTTGTCAATGAAGGTATACAAAGAAAGGTTCTTGATATGACATCCGTCTATTTGATGATTTTTTCGCATGGAATTATCTTAATTCATGGAGGTGGTGAGCATCCATTCACAATTCTAAATTTCATAGCATGTTGGTGTAAGATTGCCTATTTATGCTGTATTTTATTGACGAGTGCCTTGTGATCCTAGATTCTTGTCACATAGCCTGTATTTTGAATGGAAAAAAAAGGCTGGGAGTTGTGAAACATTAAAAATTTATCAGGAAACATTCCATTGATTTTGTTATTAGCTCTTTAAAGTGCTTATGCAAATACAGTGTGTCGTGGTCGAAATGATGCACGTACAATTGAAATCTTGTTAACCATGCCTATTAATATCCAGAAATATTAAAATAATTTGATCTGTATAGAAATGACTATTAATATCCAGAAAAAATATTTGTTTGCACCATTAGATCATTCCAACAAGGCCTGTTGTATTACTCCCAAGTTGAGAGAGTTTAGTTTTTAAGTTGTATGTGCGAAGGGAAACCAGGACAGACATGGTATTTCTATTTTATGTGGGGCTTTATGTAAACATCTGAGCTTTTAGAAACTAGAACATCACTTGACAAACGTAGCAATCCATGATGCTAATTTTTTTGTCGAGGCTTGTTCTAAAGTTTTGCATGTCCTTGTTTTTTTACTTTAGCTATTGTAAGAGAAAAATAATACTAACCGACTGTTCGCATGTGACTAATTTAAGTAACATTCTCAGCCACTCACGGCACCCCTATTACTGTAATTAAGCTTCATGAGTTACTATGAAATAGCGAATAACAAAAAATTCTGTAGTTGGATAATCATCCATTTTTCTTGTAAGTTCTGTCATGTAATTGTTCTAATATTTCATGCATTTAAAAGGAGAAAGTGATGAGGCTTCTTTGGGCTTCATAAAGAGAACGATTTATGGGGAAAAGATCAAACTTAAATCAATTGCAATCAGATACCTACTTGTGTTTGAAATTGATATCAAATATTCTTAGGCAAAGGTTTTGATAGCAATATCATGATGCTTCTCCTTTTAGAAATTTCCTTTTTCTTCCAGCCATCTAATCAGAGTTTTGGTTATACGAATCTCTTGCGCATTATTTTGAGGGTAACAAATGATAGTTGCCATTCCCGTTGTTCCTACTATCCGCGTCCTGATTACCTTTGGTAAGTAATGAAGAATTCCAGCCATCACAAGTGTTCTCAACACCTCCATCCATCTAGCCCCGGAAGCAAATCTCCTGAAGCACCAAACATCAAGCTCCTGGATTCGATGGATAAAGGTACTGTATCATCACAGCTACTCCATGACTTGAGGGTCAAGTGGCCTAGTGGAAGGTGTACAAGATCCACTTGTGATTTATACTTTGGACTACTCCCGAAGCCCAAAAGACGATAAAGGAAAGCAAGAGCAAGTGCATGAAGGGGAGGTCAGAATGAGTGAATGGTTAATTATGTGAATGCAATTTGAATCAAAGGTATGTGTTGTGCTGCTGGTTGTGCCTAAAAGGCTACCCATTCGAAAATTGATGGATCCGAGGACTCGAAATGGTTGAAGACTTAGGCTGGACTTTTCATGAACCCAATATTAGAAGCTCTCATGGGTAGTCACGTACATTCTTTTGGGGTATGCTTGTAACCAACCGGATTCGATGTTGTAATATATATATATATATATATATATTATTCTTTCAGGGACAATCTTTCTTAAGATTTGCTGATTCTAACCAAGTGACAACTCGAGTTACTTGATCTTGTTGTGTCTTTCATGTAACCTTCACCTCGTTTAGGTGTGCTCTAACAAATTGAAAGGTTATGTTTTAGATGCTGACTCAGTGATCAGCCAATTGGTTGCCCCTGTGAGTTTAATGTGAGCCATGAGATTTGTTTCACAATTTATGTTTCTAAAGATACATTCTGTGATTAAAAGGATGAATCATGCTGTTAGCGTCTAGTGTGCATGTTATAAATCACATGCAATTGGTTTTTGGAACCTTATCTGAGTGCATTAGATATATCATTATGTAGATCTTTGAGAAAAGCATCCGTATATTTGATCTACAAGAACTAGATTGCGATTCTACTCTCTCTCTCTCTCTCTCTCTCTCTCTCTCTCTCTCTCTCTCTCTCTCTCTCTTCCACTCGTTGACTTGAGAACTTGCAGTTGCAAATTCAACAATTCCGGCACACACCTCGAGCCTCAACCTCGTCTAATCTCAGCCTTGCAAAGTTAGGTGAAGTCTGGGCAGTATGAGGTGGAACTATAAACAGATGTCCGCTGATGCCTTGTTTTGTGAGACACTGCTTATAATGTTCAAAGACGACCCAAATTTTACTGCTTTACAGTTAATCTTGTAATCTATATGAATCAGCAGACTCGAGTTTACTTGTTTTTGGGTTATCGAACAGCCCTTAAGAAGTGAGAGTCGTGACTCCGTAAAACTTCGACTTTTGGAAGCATTCATAGAATTGTTTGTAATCTCTGCTAATCCTCTGATTAAACAACAAAAACAACCTATAAAATGCTCTGACAATAATGCTAAAAAAACTATAGATTGTAGTATATCCATAGTTTAATTTGTTCCTTGATAATATAAATTATCTGTATTACGATAAACCTGAATCAAAAACACCAGAGCCTGAGTTAATAATGACAATTGTGTCGATGAAACAAGATGTATAAATAACAGACTAACATACTAAATTAAGCATTCAACCACAATCGTTGATATAAATAACAGACTAAGATTAAATAAAGCATTCAACCACAAAAAAGTTGATACATATTCTCATGACAAAAACAACCGGTTTGGATAGATGAAGTCTTTAAGCAAACCAAGGATCAAGCATAGAGCCAAGATTGACCAACAGAGACTAGTAGCCACCCTTGAGATCATTGACCACATCGTAAGGAATAGGAGTAACGGTCTCAAGTGTAGCACCTTCCACCATGAAACCAGGCTTCGGGCCCTCTGGCTGCCGTTTGGTGCTGATGACTTCACCCCGCGCCTTTGCCTCGGCCTTCAACTGGTCATTCTTTTTCACCCTCGCACGGAAATCTTCCTGGCACCTTGAAGGTTGCACATGCTCCACACGGACATGGATCCTTTTCTTGATGATCCGGTTACCAACCTGAAGAACAAAAACTTATTCAACCAATTACTTGGCATAATACCAAAAGTCCATCAAATTAACACTAGGAATAGGCAGCTTGCTGGAGGTCTAAAATAGATCAAACATACATTAGATATCAAATAAATGAATCTGGTTGATTGCCTCTTTTCCCCAAATTGATTGAATTTATCTAACATCACAAGATTTCCATCTAGGAATAAGGGCTCATATATTTGTTTTAATTTCATTGAACGAATAGAAAGAATCCCTAAGCATCAGGCATCTCTTCTAGTGTAAATTCATCAACCAATACCCTATATGTGGCTTCCAAAACCTACCAGACCACAATACCAGTATATTGAACATTTCACCAATTTATACTGCCTTGTACAATTGAATAAAACAATAAAAAAATAAAAAGTAAATGGGTAACAAGCTATGTATTTCAATACTAGGACTTGGTCAGACCATTAAAAACCAGTCCGTCATCGACAATTGGAGTGAGCTTGATACTAGGACTTGGTCATGTTCCTCAATGTCGCAAGATGGCATCAATTCTCCATTTTGAATTCAAAACAGCAGCACTACAAGCCTTCCGTGACCAAAAGAATACCTTTTTAGGGCCATAATGGGACTCTCCACTGCAACTGCTAACCATGACTAATAGTTTCACCTGATGTGAAGTTCCTTGATTTCGTCAAATCTGTTTTCCACACCAAAGTGTTAACTACATAGTCATCATTTCCAAAATGTTTTTCCCACACCTTGGTTATTGCATTAGGCACATAAACAAACACACACATTCCCTACATCCAACGTATCTAACGTAATTAACGAGTTATGTACAGAACTCCGAAAAATCACAGTTTTTATAGTAGCTTAATCAAACATAACGAACAAACCAACTTGTCCAAATCTGTTCCAAGATCTAGACTTACCCAAGACTGCAGATGATCAATCCACAAAAAGCCCTTTTTAACTTATTCCCATATTATTATTAAAAAGGTGCCGTTTGCTTCTCCAGAGGACAATGAAAAAGGAAATATTTTTCTCAACGAAATCAAGAAGCAGTTGAAAACTAAGAATCACAAACAGATTAGAAACAAGAGAGTAGAACTCGGACCTGCTTGTTGATCTCGACGCCGATGGCGCGCTTTGTCACGTTCCAGACCTTGCCGGTGCGGCCATGGTAGAACTTGTGGGGCATGCCCTTGTGGACAGCCCCGTTCACCTTGACATCGACATAGTCGCCGATCTTGTAGGTGCGGAGGTAGGTGGTCAGGGGGATGTAGCCCTTCTTGCGGAAGGGCCGGGAGAAGAGATCCCTCGTCCTCGACCTCAGCCCGTGCCCAGCCGGCATCTTACTCCCTCCTCTTTCGCTCCGCCGCCACCAACGCCTGCTACCACTGCGAGGAGATTGGGGAACGACAAGGGGGATAGGGTTTCCGCGTGCTCATATATATAGAGAGATACAAATGGACCTCCTGGGTGTGGTGATCCAACCCATCTTTTGGGTTTTTGGGCCAGATAAGCCGGTGTCTTGTTTATATGTTTAACTTGCTTCGGCTATATATATATATATATATATATATATATATATATATATATATATATATATATATATATATATATATATATATATATATATATATATATATATATTCAATCTCTTATAAATTTATTTTTTGTGGGTAAAATGTTCAGTTATGTAATATTGCTATCCTATTATTATAATGGTTTGTGCAATTTATCATGAAGGCTCTTAACGAAATGAAACACATATTTAAATCTCTTGTATATGTATAAAATTGTATCCGTCGTTGTCGATGCAATACAAATTGGTACAAGACTTTTCACGTTGATACTTGAGCATCTTCATATTGACAATTGTCATGACCATCACATCCCTCGACTCAATCAACGTGTTTATTTCATAATTTAATTGACAATCATTTCATGTTTGAACTCTTTTTTAATAAAAAAATTTATTTATGTGTAGATCGAATCAAATTCTCTCATAGCCATAGCCATCGCTTCTAATTTTATAAATTCCTGACTAGCTTGAATGTCAAGAGATTCGTCTTAGAGAACAATCGCATAAGAGTTTTATATCTCCGAATTTGGTTGAACTCGTCTTGGCACCACTAAGAGGGCAACTAAAAGCAATGCAAACAAAGAATAAACCTTAGCAAACGTTGTTAGCTAGAGATACAACCATCCTTGGTTCTTTATCATTCCTTATCCATTGCGTCTGAAGCTTCGGGTTGCTCCTTCAGAAACAAATCTACCATTTCTTTTAAAGTAGTAGAATGGAAGTGCAAGAGAAAGAAATTTATCTCTTGACATTCGAACTTCCAGGTATCCAATGGAAAAAAATAGTAATTGGCACGATATAAACATGTGGGTGAGGGATATAGCTTTCACCATGTTGTTGTTGATAGTATCAAACATGCAATTTAAGAAGACATGAATTACATTGTGATTGAAGCTGATAATGAAGACTTGATTAGAATATAGTAGAAAGTGGATAAGGCTCAATGGCAATTTTTACCAATGTATTTCCTGAGCTCTTTTAATTGTTTCCTAAGTCTATGGGTTTAGAAATTTCCCATATCCACAGGGAAGACAATAAATGTATTCATTGACTGACCATGCATGCTAAGGTCTTAGGATTAGATCAGCTATGGCATGTCAATTGGCCACCCGATTTGTATTCATTGTTCAGTTCAGATGAGCTTGGACTAGATTGTATTAAATTCTCTTAATTAATTTAATTTATTTAAATAAATCTAACTTCATGATTTACTTATTATTTTATCACTTATCTGGTTGACATGTGCGCCACTAAAATTATTTACGTTATCATATTTGGTGTTAAAAATATATATCTTCCTTAATTCACATAAATTAGAAAAAATTAATGGTATTTATCGCTTCCACGTATTCAGAACATCTTTTCCTAACACGTATTACCATTCGCCTGATCTTTAATGGATCAGAGTGAAAATTCATGAGCTTCTCATCAAGCTTCTGTTGTTATCATCACACATTCAAGCAGATTAAGCTGCTTAACAACTTAACGATTCCTCTTTCTTTAGCTAATATTCACATACTGCTTGCTCCATGTCAAGCAGTCATCGGAGCGTTAGGAGACGATCACATGGTGGAATTTTGCGATCCATCACCTTCTGCGCCTCCTTCTCCATCATCGTCCTCCTCTGTGTACCACAGGAACTCAGCATATGCAGCAAGAACATGGCTGCAAGGAAAATAAGCTTCAACGGTAAAGGATTACTCTGTGTATAATTGTATAGGAAAGGATTCATGGATGATTTGCCTATCATGAGGTGCAGCTTGGACTGCCTGTTGAAAGTAGCTCGAAGCTCGTTCTTCATCGTGGTGCAGCTCCCACACTAATCTGGCATATTGTGATAGACTTTCTCCATCATCAGGGTCTGCAAGTATAGCTCGAGAGTAGTACTCCTCGGCTCTTTTAACGTCTCCCTTGGCCTACATATAATGAAAGCAAATTAGATGTTTCTTGATATAAAATCAAAGAAAATATGGATAAAATGTGTCTTAATTATCAAACAACCGTCTAAGATTAAGGCCGTGAATTTTATTCTTCGCAGAGAGAGGGCAGAAACAACCGAAATATTTACCTGGTAGAGAAACTCCGCGTAGTCTCTCAGGAACAGAGCATTGCTTGGGTTCTCCTCCACCAATCGCTTGTAGTGCATCTCCACATCCGACTGCTCTCCTCCGTTCCCCATCGGAACGTCGCATATCCCAACACCACCACCGCCGCTGCTACCACCACCAGCGGTCAGTAGCCCTGACCCGATCCGGTCGATCCCGAGCCCTCTCGCGAGGAACAACGGAGGCGGCGGCGGCGGCCCGGTAGTACTCGCGGAGCCAGTTCGATTTTCGCTTGCAAAGTCGAATCCTCCATCAACGCGCTGCCCAGCGTTCTCGTCATCATCTTCTTCCTCCGCTGCCTCCTCTTCTGCCAGTGTTTTCCGGATGTACACGGGGAAGGAAAGGATGGTCTCGACAGTCGTATGTGGATGTTGAGAGGGGCACTTCGGTGATGGCGGATGGTGGTCGGAGAGAAAGGAGCGAAGACTGCCATCGGAGCGGCTTCTCGGGATGCCGAGGGACGGGCTCTGGTCACGGAAGCCGTCGGAGGCAGGGGATAAATGACAGGAGAAAGAGTGGTGGTCGGGGTTGGGAGACGAGTGGCGGTGGTGGTTGGAACACTCGGAGGAGATGTGGAGGGAGGAGGAAGAGGAGAGGAGGGAGCCAAGAACTGGGGTGGACGAGCTCCTCAACATCATCAGACACTCTTCCAAATGACTTCCCTCTCTTCTCCAAACCTATGTAAAGAAGGGTACTCGTCAACCAAACTCCCGTGAACAAGAAAGGCCGTCGGACTCTTCTAAGAGCGCGCGCTCTTTCCATCTCTCTTCACTAGGTGCAACGTGAGAGAGAAAGAGAGATAAAAAAGAACCCAAAGGAAATATCTCGGCGAGAGGGAGAGAGAGAGAGAGAGAGAGAGAGGAAGGGAGGTGGGAAGTCTGTGAACCAACGTGGTGTGTTCTTCTTATTCGCTCGCCTCCCTCATCTTTCGCCATCAACCTTCTTCGCGGTTTCCTTCTTCTGCTCTTTCTTTTCTCGTGGCACCGCACGTGGACGAGAAAGCGGAGTCGTCCACATCGAACACATGCAACTACCGGTAAACGGGCCTTTCGTGAATAAGTTTACGTGAAACGTCCCGCCTTTTTCGTGTAATGTTAACTATTTATCAACAGTAGTCATTAATGTGATTGCTTAAGTCGTGACTCTTAAGATACGGACTGCAGGGAACATGACACGTCTCGAGAAGCGAACTATTATTAGTTGTGTATACAACATTCTCCTCCTGAGGACGCGTGCCGAGTCAGCAGTCGTGTTCTAAGTCGTGACATGGTCACCATGCTCAAGTTTAATTAGATTCCGATGCAAAGGCAATATGATTGATAGAAAAATATTATATATGGGATAGAAAACAATTAAGAGATGATTAATAATAATCTTACATTTTTAGAAATTACAAGAGTAAAATATATAATTTAATTTAGGCTCTAGCTTTTTTATGATTAAAATGCTGGGCAAAGATTCTATCCTACAAGTGTGGCTGACAAGTCAACCCTTTGTAGTTTATGGAGAATGTTTGGCTAAGAGAAAAGATTTTGGAGAGGATTCATATTAAAGAATTTTGGAGAAGATTTTATTAAGTAATACATATTTATCCAGAAAAAGATATTTCTTAATTATTTGCTCAAATCATGTATTTGTACTCAAATGATTATTAGATCATAGATTAATCAAGGATTAAAGCATGTAAGGAGTATAAAATTATCATTCTATATTTATTTATATTATGATCTTCTATCAAATATTTTTAATAATAATAATAATAATAATAATAATTTTAAATAATATTTATTTCTTATCCTTAATCTCAATATGATGGAGACTGGAATGGTGATGTACATCAACCATCTAAAGAACCAATAGCTACGAGAGAAGAAAATATCGCACCAAGCAAAGATGATGACGACATGCAAGCAGCATTGCAGTTGTTCGATGTCACTGACAATAAGACGAGTTACTAGTTTTCAATTCCTCCAATCTGTCTATCTATCTTCGTGAGATGATGACAGCAACGTCTAGATCCCGTGTGCTATATCAAATTCATTCATCCTTTGTGTGTAAAGTCGTCATAAGCACCTCTGTTTGGATACTCGTGGAAATGCTTATTTGTCGTGGACATGTGGTGGCCATGGAGTAACGGGATGTGTTGAATCTTGTCCTATTGCATGCTTGGGGGGTGCACAGCACCGCATGTGTTGTTTCTTCGTATCATCTACACGTGCATATCTCTTCGTACATATTTAAAACAGTTGACTCATTAGTTTTTATAAATCAATCCGAATATTTTTCTCTCACAAATTTACGTATTAAAATTTACATATTTAATATTCATTAGAAATTTAACATACTTCATAATTAAATTTTATCTTGGTAATTTTACCCTACTGTTAACGTACATTATGTCGGGGCCAAGGTGGTTGTACGGTTTGGTCCGATCCGAATACGTAAGACCATCAATATCGCTCTAGGCCATCGAAGAGAGACTAGGAGGAACCCAATCATGGGATCTCCGTGCCGACTTACTGAGATGTGGCGAGTGATTGTCTTCTCCTCTCGGATGGTTGCCTCCTACACAAACGTCGGAGTTGGGCAGAGGGTCCACCAACTTGACCCCTATGATGTTTAAGTTAGTTGGAGTCGGAGCTCAAGAGAAAAGAATCGAGTAGTAGTATATGGTCTTTTTTTTCTTCCTGATACTGGTCATCAAGGTAGCTTTTATACCTTGTGCCCTGAGATCATTATATGCTGATGTTTAATGGCTACATGTGTCACTGTATGCAGGTGTTAATGCATGTTGGCACCTCAAGTGGCTGGCCCGTATTTGGGGCGCCGACGCTGGTTGGTTTATACAGTGCCCTTTTGTGCTTCTCGAATGACGGGGTTGACTTACGCCTTGTCCCGAGGTCATGGTTTGAGTTGGCTCAGGATGCCCTACTGGCTCAATCATAGCGAACTGAAGGACCCCATGAGGACAGGAGGTTACGACATGCCGTATCATTCTCTCCCTCCTTAAGGAGTCATTGATGGGTAGGAGGGAGTCATTTAATCCCAAGCACAGCTTCATAGTCATCGATGGATAGGAGGAAGAAATCGGCTATCACTTCTTAGTCTTGTAGGAGCAATTTTACCCGCGAGCACTATTGGTCGCAATTGAAGATTCGGTCGTTAGCGACCTTTACGTTGAACTTATTGCAACCTTTGATTTGAAGCACTAGACGTGCATAAACCTTGTTATTGAGAAAGTTATTGGTATGACCTATATCTATAAGAACGGTGATGAGTTGTTGTTTAAGGAGTCCTTTAACTTTCATCGTTTGCGGGTTAGAGTAGCCGGCTAACGCGTGCACTGTATAGTCGGCCGGTTGGGACTCTTCCTCTATGGCTTCATCTTTGGGTTCAAGGCTTTCTTCAGATGGATCACTGTCCTCATCCTCTACTGGTTTAATCAAGAGAAGCCGACCCTTTTTGCAGCGATGTTTCCGGCTCCATGGTTTATCACAATGCCAACATAACCCCTTGGCCAATCGTTCATGAAGCTTGTCTTTTATTAATTTTTTTGGTGCGGGGGCTCGGATGGCAGTAGAGGGGGCTAAGGGCTTTGGCATGGCTAGTCAGGGAGCGACCCTTGTCCTTCTTACTTTGTGGTTCAATCATTCTTCTTGGATTCTTGTGAAGGAAATCGCTGCCATAAAAGTGTACGGTTGTCGTGCCTTTACTTCTCCTCGAATCTTAAGCTTTAGACCCTCAATAAAAGTCCTTAAAAGTTACTTTTCAGACCAATCCACAGTTTGGTTAGATAAACATTCAAACCTTATTTGGTCTTTGTGTATTGTAGAGATTTATCAAATCTTCGCTAATTGTCCGTCGATGTTGTCAAAATCGATTGGTCCAAAGTGATTTAATAGTCCTTCCTTGAATTACTACCAAGAGAGACCTCCATGGGTGTGCTCAAACCAATTGAACTACTGAATAGCGTCTCCCTCGAGGTAGATAGCAGCAATCTCTACCCTTGTATCATCGATGATTCGATAGAACCGAAAATAGCGCTCCATGCATGAGATTCGGGTCTCTTTCTTCCCATCTACGTAAGTTAACCTTCATGTGTAGATTATTTGGATCAGGAATGATGTGACCATGATCTTGAGGATCATCTCATCAATCTGAAGTTTCTCCTTGTTGCGATTTCTTCGGGCTATGTGGTCGGCCCATGCTGAATTCGGTGAAAAGGGATCACATTTTCTCCTCCATGCTGCTGTCAAAGGCTTCAAACTTTATATTAATGGCCTCCTCCGATGCTATGGTATAGGCCTCTAGATCTATAATGTTAAGGTCATTTTTCTGTTGTCATGTTAGGGGCATGAGAGGTTTTGAGGAAGAGGTGGATCAGTTTAATGGAAGTAGGCTACAGTTTAGGGCTGATTTGGGTGGTTGTTCAGGATCAGTTTATGGTGTGGTTTGGAGGGGTTCTTATTGAGGATAGTAGGGCTTGCAGATGAAAGAAAAAGAGTCCAAAAATCCATAAAATACAATACTCAAATCCGATTTAATTTGACAAAGAAAGGTATTACGATATGCTATCATGCCAAACATATTTTACATCATAGAAACGATTTATTCTAGATGTAAATCTCAAAGGAAAACTTGAGAAAAATATACATAACTCCTTGGTTTAGATGTGATTAATATCAATAAAAAGTTTGACAAAATTTTGACAGAGTAATGGTAGGGAAATAGGGGAAAACACAGAGGGTAGATTCTTCATCGCAAAAATTCCAGCAATACATGATGAAGAATTAGAGCACAATAGAACCAGTTTTAGAGAGTATTCTTTTTAGATATTGATCTTAGATGAGGGCTAAGATGATCTATGAAATTATATAAAATGTTTTATGAAAATAGGGGAGCATAAAACCAGTTTCAAGAGGTAAATAAATGGCTAAAAATTTTTGTAGTGTTTCGTCTTCACAATAATGATAATGTTTACGACAATTGAAATTTACAACAATGAAAGTATGGGAAAACCTCTTTAATGTATAAGATAAAGGAATAGCAGTAGCAAATAGGCGTGGGTGATGAAAATATATCAGATCTCCAATTTCAAACGTAAGGGGCAGTAGTAGATTGATTTGATCTGTGGCTTAGGTGGACGGTGGAGGCGTGTGTCGCAGCAATTGTGGGAGTTGCTTGGGAAGAGGGGGGCGGCAGAGATGGCAGTAGGAATATTGCTATGATACCAGATGATAGAACCCCTGAAGGAGCTCTATAGATTTTGATCTTTGAAGGGGATCAACCATTGGAATACTATAGGAGTTCCTCCCTCCTAGAACTCAGCACAAGGATGAATAAAAGATTGATCTTGCTTGATAAAAAAAAGGGGACAACTATATCATTATATAGGGTTCTAAACCCTAGCCTATGAAGTGCTTACCTAAGTAAAATTACCCCTTTGCCTTCTTATAGCCGACCTAGATGAGAGAAACCCTAGCCAACTAGCCCAATAAAGGGGGCAGCGACCACTAAGCCCTAAGGCTTAGTGGCTAGGTGAATTTTTATTATAATCCCACAGGGTTTTTATTGACTATTTCTAGGGTGATTAGGACTTAATCCTGCTGGAGTCCTATCATCAGCCCCTAGGGGTATGGCTTGTTCGATTCTGGTAATTTATCGACCTTTTTATTTTTATCTTTGTAGACAGGTGCGATGTTCTGTACTTCGTAGGAATGAATCTCAAGGGGATGGCACGAGTGCTCGTAAGGCAAGCTTGTGCCCCAAGCCTTTTGTATCACAGACTGACCCTACCACTAAAGCAAGTGCCACCTGTGAGCTCGAGCTCCTTGCCAATTAGACAAAGGTGCTCATTAGCAAGGAGCAACCCCAACAACATGGAAGGGATTCCCCAGGTAGCCTCTCACAGGGAGGGGAGTAGCAGACAGAGGGATAAGGTCATGTTCTGGCCCCAATCTATACGTGATCTCTACCCCATTTGGGCTCATTCACGGAACAAGCCCTTCCTTGTCCAGGAGATGGTGGACCTCCCTGAGACCTTAGGGAAGGGACTATTGGAGGCCTGGTGGGCCATACAGATGCCCTGGAGTTGAGTGTGGGCAAACGGGGTCAAGGCCCAATTGTTCTATCGGGGGCTCCTCTACCCCCACTAGTGAAGGAGGTTTACACCACCCCTTTTGAAGTGTTGCACAACAATGTAGCCAAAAACCTGGTCACAGTGAGATGTTTCTTTCTTTCCCCCTTTTCATATTTTTTCCCTAGGGTTTGTGATGACATGTTGATTCCGTAGCACCATCATTTCTTCATGGGCCTAATCAATTAGGTGTGTGACTCCGGAAGAGTCATCGATGAGCTCTCTAAAATAATTAATGGACTTTGGGCCGAGGTCCAAAAATTTAAGGAGGAGGTAGGCCCCGTTGTAATGAATGGTCATCGCGCACCCACAACACCTTCACTCAATGAACCATTCGTCGATTTTGTATGCTTGTACAACTATTTGGCAGCCTATTTTGCCTTACTTTTATGTCATTTAACCTGAGAAATGTAAGCAAAAATAGTTTGTAATGCTGTAGTGCAATTGCTCAACGCCGAGCCAAAACAGCCCAAAATAGCTCCTTTTCATGTGCTGCAGCTTGATTTTTGTATACCATACCGCAGTATGAAATGTTTACCATCTTAGACCCTTAGAACCCCCAGGATGACACAACACCGGATGGGGCTTCGATATAATATCGGATGTTGAATATTCGTCACAAGTTGAACTTGTCTTCGCGCCCGATACCTAGTGAACGATCATTTGTAGACTTGCGACTATTTGTTCAATCTTTTAAAGTTTTTTTCGTACCTTTTTCTCTTTTCTCTCTTGCACTTATAGTGTTTGATGAATTACTTATAAAACTTTCCTTTTGTGAGATATTAAGATTGTCCGCTGCTCGCTTTTAATCTAATCAACCTTCTCTTTTGTAGGTCATTCGGGACCAACATAAAGTTGCATGTAGGCTGACCCATTATAGACGAATAACATATGGGCGTTTCATGATTTAGGCAATTCCAAATAAGTCCGAGACATTGGTGTTGAATCTTGGATTTTGATGATGAAACCAATTGATGGGTTTTATGATCTAACTTGTGTGTTAGATAAAGTGATGTAGGATTAACTATGATGGTGAAGAGGTAATACAATCTAATGTTGGATCGGAGTCATGTTCGAGGCATGGGTTTGGACGATGCAATGGGAGCTCATCGGGAATTTGCTAGAAGTTCATTGAAGGTGCTTGAGAGCTCACCGGGAGCACATCGGGAGTTCGCTAGAAGATAATCGAGAGACTCATCAGGAGTTTAGAAGATCAATTGACATGCTAGACAAGAACGATTGTAATTATGTAGTGTGCCATAGTTAGCATTGTAACCGAGTCCTAATTGAGTTAGATTTAGAGAAATCCAAATTAACTTAATTTGAGCAATCAGATCTACTTTGGGTTATATTTGAGCTCATCTCATTCACCTGAAAAGGGGTCAACAAGAGGTATCGGTAGAGTATGAAAAAGGACTAAAAGTACCTTTCTTTGAGATTCCTGGTGGTATTTAAAAATGTGATCAATATTTCTCTTTTTTTATAACAAAGGGGAGAAATTTAAACTACGATGAAAATTTATCTTCAACATTTGCTTAGAAATTTTATGCTAAATATTTCACCTTTTTATTGATAATAAAAGAGGAGAAATGATATGATATAATGTTTTATTTGAAATGTGATGAACATTTGCTTAGAAATGATATACTAAATATTTTACCTTTTTATTGATGACAAAGGGAGAGAAATGATATATTGATGACAAATGTTAAATATTAATGAGAAATATTAAAATGAGTATTTCTCCTTTTTTTATAGATGACAAACCGGAAGGATTGATGCTTTAAGGGAGAGAAATGATTTATTATTTTAAAATCTTTAAAATATTTGAAATTGATGTTATATCATGAATGTATGATTTATGCTAAATTTTTGAGCTAGAAGATTATTATTTCAAAATTTTGTCATGAATGGTATCATGCTTGAATTCAAAAGTGTTGGGTTCTTCTTAATTCAAGTTTGTTTTATCCTATGGAATTTACATAGGGGGAGTTAAGGTTAACTCCATCATCAATTGGTTGTTATCATAAAAAAGGTGAGATTATTGAATCTCAGATTTTGATGATGAAAACAATTTATGGATTTTCTTATCTAACTTGTGTTTTAGAGATGAATGATGTAGGATTAACTATGCCAGACAATAAAATCAGATGTTGGGCTAGAATCAAGTTCGGGCATCGGCCCGGGATTCGGACAATGTAGTGGGAACTCCCCGAAAGATCGTCGGAAGCTCACCGAAGGTATCGAGGGCTTGCTAGGAGTTCGTCAGAAACTCGTCGAAGGTATTGGGGGCTTGTCGGGAGTTCGCTGGGAGCTTATCGAGGTTGATCAGTGGCTTGCTAAGAGTTCGCCAGGAGCTGGTCGAAGGTGATCGGGAGTTTATCGGGAGTTCACAGTGAGCTCGTCGAAGGTGATCAGGAGCTTACCAGGAAAGCGCCGAGGGTTCGCTAGAAGATAACCGAGACTCATTAGAAGTTTGCCGGAGATTGTCAGGAAGATCGCTAGGAGTTTGGAAGGTCACTTGGCATATTGGTCAAATTGATTATATTTATATGCCTTAGTATGTCGTAGTTAGTATTAGTTTGGTTTAGAGTCCAAACTGAGTTAGATTTAGAAAGAATCCAAACTAACTCAATGTGAGGTAACCAGGTCCACTTTGGGTTGGATTTAAGCTCAGGTTGAGCTCATTTCGTTGACTTGGGAAGGAATCAACATGAGGTACAAGTCGGGTATCTAAAAGTATGGAAAAGTGGCTTTTGCAAGTTTCCCAATGGTAGTACCATGGTGGGTGGTGGTAGTACCATCTAGGCGATAGTAGTACCATCACCATCCTTGTTTTAAGGGCGCTTTCGATGGTAGTACCATTGGCACCAATAGTAGTACAACTAGTACCTAGATTTTTCGAGATTGATTGGATTTTGGCTCAATTTTTGAAGCTAATTGGGTCTATAAATACTTCAAGTTTTCTTGCTTGGAGAAGCAAGGGTGATGAATGAAGAAGTGGGATAAAATTTTGTTAAACGGTTGTAAAATTTGAGAGCTTCACTTGAGTGCTTCAAAGTGTAAAAGTGAGTTTAAGGGAAGTGAGAAACTCTTGTATAAGGTTCTCTCCTGAACTTGTGAAAAGAAGAGAGTGAGAACTAACAGTTTGATCTTCACCCAAAGAAGGTCATTAGTGAACACCGACAGGCCTCAGGGAGGACTCCCAAAAGTGGACATAGGCTAAGTTTTGGCCAAACCACTATAAATTATGAGCCTTCCTTAACTTTCCTTTTTGAATTGACTTGTTCTTGATCGAGCTTTCTTTAAGCAAGATAGTAACTTAATATTGATTGCTCACGTGTTCAATATAAATGAAATGCTTTCGATTTCTAATTTTATATCGAATAAGTATTTCTAAAACTAAGTTTTCTAGCACTCGTACTAATTCACCCCGCGCCCCCCCCGCTCCTTCTGTTAGTACAATTAATCCCAATAGGTAGCCGAAGTTGGTGTTTTCCTCATGCAAGATAGCCGACCCCTCGCCTACATTAGCAAAGCCCTCTCTTCATTCCACCTAAAGCTATCAATCTACAATGAGGAGATGCTGACCATTGTTGAATATGTGGTTTGGTGTGATATCGGTTAATGACGCAAAGGAGAGACGGTAGCAAGCCTAGAAAAATTATAACCTTTAACCACTCCGAGCTTAGATTGGACTGACATCTCAATGGATCTCATCAGAGGGCTTCCACTATCTCAGAGGAAAGTTCTGTAAATATTGAAGAACAACCACACGACAGCCCATACAAGAACGAAACAACCACTTTTCAAATGTAGGAGCGAAAAGAAGTTTGCAAGAGAGACAATAGCAAAATCTCAGCCCGACCCACTTCAGTTTAAGCTTAGACTAACGTTCCCATGGACTTCGTCGAGGGGCTACTATCATGTCAAGAAAAGATTATTGAAGGACAACCCCATGGCAACCTAAACAAAAATAAAACTATATGATGACAAACACAAGAGCCAAAGGAAGTTTGTTATTGAGAATTGAGTCTTCTTTCATCTTCAGCCCTACCAACAGAACACCACGAAGACTCTAGCCCAAGGAAGTATTCACCACGTTTCTTTGGACCCTACAAAATTGTATAGTACATCGGAGCCGTGCCCTACATATTAGATATGCACACCAACTCCAAAGTACACTTGATCCTCTATGTATCTTGTCTCAGATTAAAGCTTAGAGAGGATGAATCAGCCTAGAGCCATTTACCTAACGTCTCGGCTGATGGAGAGACCTAGGTTCAGCCGATGAACACATTAGATCATAGGATAGTGATGCGCCGCCGATGCCCTTCCACATGAGTACTGGTGCAGTGGACCCACTTGGCCACTGAGGATGATGCCTAGGAGCTCTATGACAAATTGAAGTTGAAGTTTCCAAAGTCTATGAAGGCTCAGCTTTGAGGACAAGACTGATTTGAAGAAGATAGGTCTGATAGGACCCTAGTTGTGTCGAGCCTTAATCGATTGAGTCAAGTCCATAGATTGTGCCTTATTAGCCAGTCTAGACCTGACATTGAGTCAACTAGGAGATAAGTTGAGTCAATTTGAATAAATCAGCCTAAATCCTAGTAGGATTAGGATTTATCTGAATTGAGATTTGATTAGGAATAGGAGTTGGAGCAGAGTCAAGATCCTAGTCATGATTGTAATAATCCATAATTGGCCAACCACATTGATTTGGAAAGTTGGTTAGGGTTGGGATGGGAGTGTTTCACTTAGGGTAGGAGTCTCACTATGAGTATTTTATTAGTAGGAGTCTCTTTAGGGTTAAGGTTTGAAGTCCCTATAAAAGCATGTAGTCGCCCACCTTTTTTATTAAACAATACATATTTTTTTCAGTCTTTGTGATTGACTATCAAGAAGAAAGAAACCACTATAAAGTTCCAAGGATGACCAATTCCTTACATTGGTCAACCTACTATTAAGATCCTTTGGAATTTTATCAGAACTCAAGCAAATCATCAAAGAGTATGCAATACCGATCAACTTTGGTAAGAAGCATGTTGTGATGTCAAATAAGAAGATAAAAGATTTGTGTGCTCGGGAAGTTGAAAGTTATCAAATTATAAAGTTTTATAATGAACATTAATGCAATATGCCTAGAATGAATACAGAGCATTATGAATATTCTAGCCAAATCATAGATGATCAGACTAAGGACTAAATATTAATGAATCAGGATTACACACCAAAAATGATTATTATAGATATACAGAACGTGAGATGGCACCGAATCAAGTTCGCAAAGATTTTTATCAAGTTATATATTGACTTGATTTTATTTTGAAGAGAACTTAAGCTTCATGACTATAATACAACAGTTCATCCATAGACAATATCTGAAGGAAAGTTTTAACGAGTTTTTTGGGCATTTGAAGGCTGTATTAAGAATTTTGGGATTAATGTAAAACTTGTCTTCGGTATAGATGTAACACACTTAACTAGAATGTATTCGGATACTTTACTGATGGCTACATGGGTGGATAGTGCAAATAAACTATTCACACTTGTATGTATCGTTACTCAGATTGAAAATGGAGTTTCTTGGCAATGGTTTCTTTTAGAAATTACAAAGTTGTATACGGATAGTTAAATCATTATCTATCATTAATGTTCGGAACCTAGATTTTGTTACAACTATTAAAGTGATCTTTCCTGAAGCCTATCATGGATATCATATGATACTACATATGTTGACGAATCTTGTTAGTAATGTTCCGGACTGTGAAGTAATGAGGTATTAGAAATTACAAACTTGTATCGGGGCAATGGAATCATTATCTATCATTTGAGTTCGGAACCTAGATATTCTTACAACTATTAAAGAGATCTTTCCTTAGGCCAATCATGGATATCACATAGTAAATATGTTGAAGAATCTTATTAGTAATGTTCTGAATTATGAAGTAGCGAAATCATTTTGGGTTATAGCTAGAGCTATAAACATGTACAAATTCAAGGAATATAAGCAAAGGATGAAAAAACATCACATTGATAGTTATCATTGGATTTATCGAATTGAGACAGAGAGGTGAGCTAATGGTTATTTTCCCAGATGTCGATATTCGATGATAACCACAAATGGATCAAAAAAGCTTAAGATTATTCACGGCTTACCAATATTTTCTTTAATAGAGATAATGAAACAAAAACTCGCAGAATGGTTTTATGATCGTGTATGTTGATGAGTGAGGAATTAGCAAGTGTGTCGATGAGTTATTTTGAGGAGAAAAATAAGAAATCAAAGAAAAAGGCTAGATTCTTTAGAGTTTTCCCTCAGAATTTTCCAAGTATAGACATCTTCGGAGATGATTATAGTTAACATTGACAACAGAAAATGTTCATGTGATCAATTTCAATTGTCTAAAATCTCATGCTATCATGCTATGCTATGGTGATCGTTGGGTATAAAAGTTTGAATCCATATTTGTTTTGTGAAAGTTATTTTTTGATAGAAACAAGTAAGAATACATATGTTGAAAATATATTTCTGATACAAAGCAAAGAATATTGGCTTCGAGGTGAAGATGATTGAACCGTGTTACCTCCAGTAGCTGTTGTGCAGGCTAGTCATAGGACAAAGACTATATTGGAAAGATTAAAAAAAAAAAAATGATGTTCAAGATGCAAACAATTAGACCACAATCATCGTTCTTATAGATTGTTGTAAAGGAATTATGGTGAGTTGTGGTATGTAAAGGAATTACTACACATGTCATATTATTTTATGTTTTTGAAATACATTATTTTTTTGCTTGTATCGCTTTATTTTATGGTGGTTGACATTATAAGTGTGCAAATACTGAGGTTTATTATTTTTTAACTATCCTTACAATATTTCTGTGATGTTGTTGAAGATATCTCGTTGAAGGGCTGATCAATATCCTCATCGAGATCCTCCAGGACAGTAAAAACAGTTTGAGTTCTTCAACCCATAACCTATCAAGATTTAATGTGAATGCTTTGAAACAAGATGACATCAAAACACGGTTTCTCCAGAACTATACAATGTTTCAGTGATTACATTGAAAAGACTAACGATATCATAAAACACTTCTAAAGATTGATTGTCCAAGACACGTATACAACAAAAACACCGTAACAACAGTATTGCATTTGTCCAAAACACAGTATGTACGGATATCATAACAACCAAACACCGTAATGATATATCCGAACAGAACTGTACAATTTATCGTAACATTGTATCTCGTATCTTAGAACACTGTAACATGGACAAAGAAACACTATCAGTTCCAATACAACCCAAAAACCAACATAATCATATACAACCACATAAAGAACAGTTCATCCCAACAAAATTTATATCAGTAAATATGCCCCTCCCCCATGAATAAAGTGGATAATTAATCAAAGAAATAAAATTTGCTATCATCACCTTCAATAATAGATTGTGCAATGTTCAGTCGATACCAATACATGTCTTCTTGTGGCATATCGAGAGGTTGATTATAGATTAGGGCCTTGATGAACTTCATAACAAAAACATCACAATTATTGCTACCAGACAAAATAAGAGATCATGTTAGTGATACAAAATATACAAAGTAGTTTAAATAGAAGGTTTATATTGCTTCGGACATTTTTATCTCTTTTATTTTCCTTCTGACACATGGGTGATGTGTGGCGATATATTTTTTGAGGCATCCTAGCTGATTTATGGTGATTTCTATGGTAATTTTCTTTTGTTAGCATCAAGACATTAAAGTTAAATATTAAAATATTAAAATTTATAAACAACACATGAAAACTAGACATATCGTTTTGTTAAATGTCATTCAGTACCTCTTCACAATTCAAACTAAATTATAATGCAGTTTAGGAGAGTTTAGGGTCATTTAACACTACAAGAGACGAATGAGACATTAGGGATCACGGGAGTTTAGAGGTTTAAAAGAGAAATGATAGGAAAAAGCAAACAAGACTTTTGGGTTTAGGCCGCCACTAGAGAGGAAAACCATAAGCTAAGCAAAGCAAAAACCCTAAACAATGCTTATCATGTTTCCTCTACGGAGCGAAGACTAGACCCGAAAGTGTCGTTAAAAGGGGGTTATGTAAATAATTAATATATATTATATGATTTTATTTAATTAATTAAGATATATTATCATAGACCCTCTGTTCTTGTTTATAAATAGATATGACCTTCTAGGGACACAACAAGGAAGGAGGGAACAATTACGAGGATCATAGAAACATATGACATAATTGAGATATTACAAATCTTCTCTCTATCTCCCTTTGTCACATGACATAATTGAGATATTATAGTTTCTCTCTCATATTATTGTATTTCTAAATCTATCAATCATAACGATCCTATAAAATGGTAGGAAGAAAGGAGAAGGTAAGTTTAGAATTCCTTGAAGATTGATATTATTTACAATATCCCTCATTTCTGAAATATTTTAAATATTTTATTTTAATTTATTTATAAGGACCTATTTATAAATATGAGAATTGATTAATAATTTTCTTGATTACATAATTTTATATTGATAACTTACTAGGAATCTAAATATGAAGCTTAAAAGTTTAATATGAATTATAAAAAAATTATATTAATTTATAAAAAAAAAGAAGACATGTGTCACTAGCTAGTTAAAAACTCTACTTATGCATGTTGCATAGGTGACACGTATCTTTTATATATGCTTGACACCTAGAAACTCTTGAGTTAGCTAAAACTAAATAGTAATTAGAGAAGAAAAACTTACTAATGGGAAGACACGCTACAACGTACACTTGAGAAGGGAAGAGGAATTAAAGGACTTGATCCGACCCTGTTAGGATCCTATCAAGATTCCAAAAGAGTAATTAAAAAAATATTATTATAGCATTTTCTGAAATATTTATATTTATATTAAAAATACTATAAAGATAACAACAAAATATTATAAATCCTTTACAACCGGAAGGCTTTCACTATATATACAATTTGATTTGTACATCATTTACATCAAGAATTCCAAATAAGTAATTAAAAGATATCGTTGCAGCATTTTTATCAGATTTTTATAATATTTTCTTTTGTATTTATAGAACACCATAAAGATAATATAAAAACACTATAAATGATACATTTTCTTAATTCTTTCATTCATTTCATTACATACTATATACACAATTGTACTGGGATATCATTTGCATCATGAACATCAAAAAAGTGATAAAGGACATCATTGTAATGTTTTTATGATGTCTTGGATTTTATTCATATTCTGAAAACACTGTAACATAAAGATAAAAACACTATAAAGGCTTCATTTATATAATTCTTTAATTAATTACGATATATATCATCTAACAAATTGTAATATGACATTATTTGCTTCATGGTTTCCATACATGGCTAAAAGTTGTCGTTACAATGTTTTTATAAAGACTTCACAATATTTTGATTGTTAATTAAAAACCACTATAAATCATTCATTTCTTATTCTATCATTCATTTTAGTACATACTATCCAATAAATTTAAGAGGATATCTTTTGCATCAAAGTTTCAATAAAATTGCTCGAAGATATCTTTATAGTTTTTGTTATCGATAAGATTAATATAAAAACACTGTAATGATATAATTTTCTGATTTTTTGTTTATTCTAGCTCGTACTTGCTTAAAAAGTATGAAATACATTATGCTAACTATGTTTTTATTGGAATTGTTTAGATAAAAACACTTAGGGAATGAGTAAATGACTGATTTAGCCTTTAGAGTGATTTTATGACAGCTCTACAGTGTTATTTATATTCAGAAAATACCCTAAAGTTAATATAAAAACACTGTAAATTGTAAATCATTCAACATATTCATCTTATCAAGGATCCTTAAACAAATATAACTTCATAAAATTACTGAAATATATTGATTATACTAACATCCCAAAGAATGAGGCTTTCTTAGATCAATAGAGATAAAAACTCACAACACTATAAATATAAGTGGAGAACACTTCAAAATAAGAGGAAATTATATGAAAGACCACTTAAGACAATCACAATTTCTTCGAGGGAAGATTACAATCATAGCTCGGAATAAAAGAAGGGAGGAGAGAAAGGAGAGCAAACAAAAAGTGTTTCGATAGAGGAGAGCAAAAACAATCATCCCTCAACTCTAAAGAATGTTTTCTACTTAACCATTCCCATTGGATCAAACCGACTGGTCCATCCATTTGGACCTATCCATCCTACAGGTTGATCTATAAGGTGCCTCACAAAATGAGCGATAAATTTTTTTTGATACTTTTAAAATAAGTTGTGATTGTTTAGGAATTATAAAAAGGAGTACAATTTAATAAATAAAATGTGATTGTTGATCTACCAGGTTATGTTCTTCCTTTGGCCAAAATAAACTATATAAAATCTCTTGTGATGTAATTTCTGTTGGTCTATTGTATAAATATCACTGTTCATCTAACTTTATTCATACATATAAAAACATATCTAGGATACATGTGGATTTTAATTTAGTTTCGTCTTCCGAATGTTGCTTGCAATCATTATTATACCCATATGTTTCATGTTTACCTTTGGTGTTTATTTTGGACTTAGGGAAAACTATGTCGGTGGCGCCGCTTGTGTGCCATGCGTTTGGATTGAGTACTCATGTCTAAACTCTTTGTTAATACCCACTGTTTATGGTATGACCACACCTATTTGTAACTAATCTGTGATGACATCATCTGAACATTGTTTAGTATTTATGGTTATTATTTTGACTGCTTAATCTTAACAAATGCTGGTTTGATATGGGTGTGCTTGTAATGTCTGTTAACAATAGAAGGTGATAAGTGAAGCTCTGAAAGGATATTTGAAACTACAGAGATTTACATAAGGACAATACAAAGATGAGTTGGGAGCTTTTAGAGAACAACAGATACGGAAGATGCTGATGGAGAATTGGTAAATGAGTCAATGGCGCTTTGTAACGTGAAGAAATCCAGAGTTGTAAAAACCTGCTTGGTTGGGAATTTGGGAAAAAGAAGTGGAAATTATAATTAATGTATAAAAGGATAAAAATAATTTATACAGTGTCGTATCATGAACATAAGGAATGAAAACTGTGTATGAAACATGTGATGTTCCTTGACCTGACTGATCTATTTAAAGTAAAGGGCATGTAAGCTACTGTCACTTTTAACCTACCAATCGATTAGGTTAAGAAACTTGATCGTATTCCTTATTTCCAAGTTTATAACTAAAATATATGTCAAGAATTTTCTAATTTAGTTTCTAAGCGCATTCACTTGCTCAAATGCATTTTGTGTATTGAGGTCTTTACTCTCATTTGTAAATCTTCGGTGCATATGTATTATTACTAAATTTTATTTCTAGTATTTTGTGATGCAGATTTCATATATCATCTTTTATTTTTGGGAGACCTAGAATAGGTTATGATCTATTCAAAATCTGTATATGCATTCTATCAGCGCAAAAACTAGTTTGTTGGCTAAAGCATGGCTGGTAGGATCTGTCAATGCTGGTGTGATCCATTTAATTTCTGCTGTTAAGTTTTAAGTCTTCCCAACATTTTAGAGGATCACTAGGAAATCAATGAAATCAGTTTCTTTCTGGCTTAACTCATTGGCATGACCGATTTTGGGTATTAGCCTCAAGTACTAACGATTTCGCTGAAAGAATTGTGCATGTAAAAACATAATTAAACTTTCAATAATTGGTGGATGTAAGAGTCGGAGGGATCTGAGGTTGGTGTCGGTGTTACTTTTATTTCTTACGAGTGGATCTATTTGTTTATAAATAATAAATGTAACTATATCGTTTACTTTCTGTATACAAATATGTAGCTTTCATCCGTCCGAATAATTGTGCTTCATCACCATCTACACGACAGTATATAAGACCACCCGAAAAAACTCCATAGTACATGGAAATGTCTGCAATAGCATGATAGAAATAAATATAAAAGGCCCAGTTCGATCATACATATTGCTCTGATAAATGATTACAGCCTTACTTGTGGCTTTATACAATTGAGTGAAAGATGCAACTGATCAGTCTCGTAAGTAAGCTGACCGCTTCCATGTCCTCCAGAACCAACCATTACAGGCTGCAGCTCCTACCAGCAATGCCAAGGGCTCTCACGGGCTCTTGGCTCTGTCTCCGACAGAGCTCTTCTTCCACGCCTTGTAATCTTCGCTTTCCAGCATCTTTTCCACTTCTTCAAACGGCAAACCCTTCGTCTCCGGCACGAGCAAGAAGATCAAAACGAGCGCAACAGCAGAAATCCCACAGAACAAGAGGAATGTGGGAGCCGTACCCAAAGCTTCCGTCAAGCTCAAAAAGGTTTGCGTGACGATCAAGTTGGAGACCCAATTGGCTACTGCCGCCAGTCCACCACAAAGACCTCGGTATCGCAGGGGGTAGATCTCCGAGTTGACGATCCACGGGACGGTGCCCATGCCGGGGGAGTAGGAGATGATATACGCTGCAAGAGCAATGAGAGCTAGCCATCCAAAGTTACTCGGGCAGCCACGGGTGTACCATTCGCGACCCTCTTCATGACATGCATCCCTGACCGTGGAGTCCGACGCCAAGCATGCTCCAGGAAGAAGCTGTACGCAGATTCCAGACTGAGACAGATGAAACAAATCTAAAAGCTATCAGGATTCTCACGTATACTTACTTTGTTGCCTGCATGAGCACAAAAGCCACAGTCTGAAGTGGTTTTCATGCAATCCATACACTTCCATTTGATGCCTGTGGCTGGTTTGAAGTCAGGACATGTCTGGTTGCCAAAAAATCCAGTTTCTGCTTCACTCACAGGCGGGGAGTGTGTGGCCACTCCGAAGAATACACCGCTAAGCAACGCAAGGCATGTAATTATACCAATCAAACTCAGAAGCAGCAGCTTTCTCCTCCCTGCTCTGTCCACAAAGTAGATGCTGACTAAGGAGCCAAAGGCATTGAGCCCAGAGGTTATCAGAGAAAGTGCCAATGCTGTACTGTTGGAAGCAAAGCCAGCCAACTGAACAATCGTAGGACTGTAGTACATGACGGTGTTGATACCCACAAACTGTTGAGCAACCTGGCAGAGGATGCCTGCAACAAGTCCTCGCCGGACAACCACACTGCTCAATGCCTTCCTTAGCTTACCCAGTAGACCATCTTCTCCGATGGAACCTTCCTCGACGATTTCAGCTTCAACTGATAGCCGTAGAGACTCGATCTCCTTTTCGACTTCGTTGGCCGGATATATCTTTCTCAAGATATTGATGGCTTTTTCTTTCTTACCCTATGGGAAACAAGACATTTCCAAATTGACATATGGTTAGACTGTCAGATTATATAAGATATATTATAAATCTGATACTACAGTTATCAATCAATAAAATAAAAATCCAACTTAATGCCAAAGTCTCCTTATACTTCCTATTTTATGGTTCATAGTGTTTATGTGAAAGATAGAAGGAGAGTCTAGTTTATTTTATAGGTCTGTATTGTTGTTTGCATCATGAATTCCCTCTATGAACCAAAAAAGATTTCTTAAATGATATCGAAAGTTAGTCACATCTAACTTTTTTTCTATGCTTATTAGATTTCAGTTCTTGCCAATAAGTTTTTTCACATAACAAAATCATGATTAAAGTTTTTGTACTTAAAATTGGTATCAAAGCCCATTATATTTTTGATACACTTAATTAAATTTATTTGTTTCTAGTTTATATTTATGCATATGCATATTATAGTTAAATGTGATAATAGATTGTCCTAATAAAACGAGTTGTAAAGGTCATTATTTATTATACCAATAAAGACTAGCATTATTATAGTATATAGAAGGGAATATAATGTTAATGACGTAGAATCGTTATGACTCGTAGTTGAACTTAATAAAATATTATTATATTTATTAAATTTATTGACTTGCTTTTAAAAATTCATAACCATGTATAAAATACCTTTTTTTAAAAATATAGAATCTAATTAGATAAAATTATTTTTAAATAAATTTTATTTTATTTTATTTTATCTTAATATGTCAAGTGAAATAATATTTGATTTTGTGACTATTATGTAAGATATATTATATATCGGATTTAATTCTAATTATGATTATTAATAAATCAAAAAGAAATTTATTTATGGTAAAACTACTTCGAAGATGATCGAGAGGGACTCTCATAATTATTTACCCTATACCATCTACTCTTGTCTAAAAATAGATAAGACCTCATACGAACTCTATATATGTGTGAATCTTTTCTTTATCCTCCTCTAGTTCTTATTTCATCTCATAATGATTTAGGAAAAAGAAAAAGGAGAGTCTAGTTCTTAGTAGTATATGTTGTTATTATTTGCTGATTAGATTACAAATGCTTTATGAACCTTAAAAGATTTCTTGAATGATATCAAAAGATATGCACATCTAATTTTTGATATATGGTTATCTGATTTTATTTTTTTATAATAATTTTTTTTACAATAATCAAATATCAAAAGTGAAGACAACATGAATTCTAATGTCGACCTTTCTGTAAAGCCATCTGGGTGACTCAGGAAGCGTTAACATTAGCAATAACTGAACGAATGCTGGAACACCTGCAACCCCAAGCATCCAACGCCAAGTACCAGGTGTCTACGAAAAGCCATGAATCGTTCATTTGATAAGTAAGTATTATTGTCGCCGATATAAATGAAGAACTTGTTATCTTACCCTTGTGAATGCCAGATTGATAATGTAGGACAAGAATTGTCCTCCCGTGATCATTAGACCATTAGTGCTGACGAGAGCACCCCTGATTCTTGCAGGAGAAACTTCAGAAATGTAAAGTGGAGATGTCATAGAAGCCATCCCAACTCCAAATCCCACAAAAATCCTCCCAAGTATTATGATTCCAGGGATTGGTGCAGCAGCCATTATTATAGCGCCAACAAAGAACAACACATCAGCCACTATGATGGAAGGTCTTCTTCCAAATTTATCATTCATCCATCCACCGAATCCAGCCCCAATTATGGCTCCAGCTACAGCCATGCTCACAATGGTTTCCTGTTCTTACAAGGTTAAGCCATATTTACAAGGAGGTCGGATGATGTAAACTAGTGAATGCAATGAAGTGCACCTGCAACAAGGTATTCCTTTCAACCGAGCTGAAGTCATCTCGAATGTACAGAAGTGCGCCAGAGATGACACCTAAACGAATTAACAACATCATCAGGATAATTGCAGATATGAAAGAGTATGACAGATACAGAATTAAGCCTTACAGGTACGGGCAATACTTAAAGTTCAGCAACAAGAAACTGAGCTGTATGGTTATGATGGAAACATGGAAAGATGAATCTTTTATGTATTCATCGTGATCGAATCATTCAGGTGTGCTCATAGGTAATAAATGGGAGATTGTTGATACCTGTATCATAACCAAAAAGCAGACCACCAATGCCAGCAGCAAATGCCAGGCGGAGAATATATGGCTGCTTCCATGTTAAGTGTAAGCACTCCTTGAACTCAGTATCATCCGCTTTGTGAATGCCCCCTTCCATTGCTGATCTGTACCCAGAATAGCTAGCTAGTCAGCGGCCAAAGAAACCCTAACCATCGATACACACAGCATGACTAGAAAATAATAGAAACAACAGGCACTGTAAATACCAAATCCATGGTTTATTCAAAAGTAGAAGATGAATGCAACTGGTGATTAATAAGATGAAACTTTATATTGGTAGAAATTAGTCCTGAAGTAATAGAACATAATATAACAATAGAAATATCGATCACTATCCTCGGTCAGAGTCGATTTGAAAGCTTAATCTTGCAACCTTTTATATCTCAAAAAGATTCGAAAGCTTAATCTTGCAACCTTTTATATCTCAAAAAGCTATAAAAGCTGAAGAATCAAGGCCAACACATTTCGTCTAATCAAATTGAAGCAAAAGCACCAATAGCACAAATCAAATGTGTCTATACTCACCAAGGAGCCCCAGTTTTGTCGTCTGTCTTTATCTCTTCTAGTTCCCGCGTTCGCATACGACCATTTGCTTCCCTCCTCCCACCAAAACTTGAGAGCCCCAGGGAGGAGATGCACTGAGAGATGGAAGGAGATTGAAGGAGTAATTTTTTTGTTGGTGATGTTTATAGGAGGGGGGCGGTAATTGTGAGGGAGAGATTAATGCAATGGATTGCTTAAATTAGATAAGAGGACATCGAGGAAGGCATACAGTCAACGGTAATGCAAGTTTCGTGGTCACATAAGATAAATGTGTGAACAAACATGACCAGAATTAGGACAACTAAGTACAACACTATGTCGGTTAGGTACATGAGCGGGGAGGAAGAAGCTAATACAACATAGCGTGGAACCTGTCAACGAACTAACACTGTGTATTATGATATAGTTGACACATAAACAAACTATTTTTTTTAGAAACATCACATGTTTTTCTTTCATATTTTTATTATATTTTTCAATACATAAAACCCAATCAAATGAATATTTTCTTTAATAAAAAAACTATATCTATTCAAATAAGACTAGCCAAAGGGACATTGAACCCCAATCAAGATTTTTTTTAATCATAAGCTTGCATGAGACTGACCCAAGTTAGCAAGTCTATATGTATTATCATCATAATTTCTTCTAATATAAGTAAATTGCATTGCATTGGCCTCGCTGTCCAAGCTCAAAATTTCCCTATACTAAGACAACAAATACTATGGGATAGGAACAGATTTATTTATAAAGTTTATCCACTTGTTTTAATAAAGTCGCACTCCTTGCCATCAGTCAGAAACCACCCTTTCCAAGATGCTCAAAATGGCTAGTCCATCAGCTAGGGCTAGATTGTCTCCATGACAAGTTGTGCACCCCATCGCCACCATTTGCCCCACTACATCCTTAAATGAAATGTCAGATTTTTTAGTGAAACTTGACGGTTTGCCTAAACTTGACGAGCATCAGGTGCATTGAGCACCATTAGGCAGTCATGGTGGCAGCCACCTTTATATATATATATATATATATATATATATATATATATATATATATATATATATATATATATATATATATATATATCAATCATATATAATCAATCATACGTATAATCAATCATATATCACATACGTATATCATATCGGATAATTATGAATTGTCACCTAATGTGATCAGGCTTGAGTCAGTGGGTCCAATCACTTACAATAAGATCTATGTATATATCGGTGTATCTTCATACCCTGCGATCGTCCATATCATCATTATTAGTTCCATCAGCTCCTTGGCAAATCACCATGCATCGCGATCACCCATCTTAGTATCGTGGGTCCTGCTAATACCTTCATGCTCCCATTATACCTCTTTGTGTAATTAAAACATAGTCTCAAACACGTAGGCCCAATAATAAATGTAAAAAACTGAGGCTTATAAGCCCCAATAATAATAATAATAATAATCAGATATACACACATCACTTCACATGTTTCATGATCATCCGTCTACATCACACATCATATGTACACACATAATCATGTTAGACTACTAGATAAATAATAATAGTTAATTAAATTTTTTAATTAACTATATTTTTAAAAATTTGAGGCATACAAGGAATTTTCAGATTTATTAACTCTATTTGATATGTACACATATCAAATTCGAGACATACTAGGAACAAGCTAGCAACTATCAAATCGTAGACCTCCCCTTCTTTTGCTGCTTCTGTTGCAATAATGTACTCTGCTTTTATGGTCGAATTAGTAGTAGTATCTTGCTTGGAACTCTTCTAACTTACTACTCCTCCATTTAGGGTGAAGATATACCTTAAGTTTGACTTCCTATTATCGATATTGGACTAGAAACTCGAGTTTGTGTAGCCCTCAACTAAAAGGTTATCTCCTCTATATACCAATAAAAGGTCCTTAGTCATTCTCAAGTACTTAAGTATATACTTTACTGCCTTTTAGTGTTTCAAACCTAGATGCGGTTGATACTGATAAAACCCCACAGGATTTTATCATGGATGGAGATGGATCTCTTTCATAAAACCTAGATGCGCTTGTTCCAAGTCCTTAGTCCTCTATATATTGATAAAACCAAATGATCTCTTCGAGGCAATCGGGCCTTCTTGATTACTTCGAGGGGATCTGACTCCTTGATCACTATAGGGGATCAACCCTCCTGGGTTTTACCTATTGGCTAAAACTCATAATTCTTCATTCATTGATTAATCATAAAAGAGTTTATAGCTTTATTTATAGGGCTCTATCAAGAGTCCTTCAAAGTTTGGACTCAAAGTCTCACTCTTAACTAATTGATAAACTCTTAATTGAAAATAATAACTGACTCCATCCTAACTAAAGATAAAAACCAAATCTAACCAACTAATAACTGACTCGATTAGGCTCACCCGTCCTATAATTGACTCCGACTAAGCAGATTAACATGACTCAACTTGAATTAATTACGAATAGATAGACCCGACTTAGCAAGGGTCATAACAGACCTACCCACTTCAAATCAACCTTTTCCTCAAGGATGAGTAGTATCAGATTTCAAGAGCACTTCAATATTTACCATGAATCATAACTCTTTGATCGATTAAGTAGGGTCCCCACTTGGTATTAGTAATAGTTTGGTATTCTCATTCAATTGCCATTGTAGTCTTCTGAAGAACCATTTTCATCTGATGGCTAGTGGTAGTACCATGTCTTCTTTTGAGGATCACCACTTTGAAGTCCTTCTAAAGCATAAAAAAGAAATCAATAATTAGTTATTTTACCTTTAAGCATGTGTTAACATTAATTAGGATTCGCTTATTAGCAATCTTGTCTTTGAATTTAGCAACTTTCATGATCGGACTACATATTGTCAATTTTTTATTCCTCCTTAGATGGTTCAATTGTCAGAAGTTTGTCAGAGCCTTCATGATCAGACTCCATATTATCAATTTTTTATTCCTCTTTAGTTAGCTCAATCATCATAAGCTGCTCTTATTTGCAATCATCTATGTTGATCACTTTGAAGTCCTCCTTTGTTTATTTTTCTTGTCCATAGAAGTTTCTGTTTTGATTAGTGTCTGCATTGATTTTTCCTTCATGCATGCTGGCAAATCATATGGCTACTATCATGGTGCGGGGATAGTGAGCTTTTACTTCACACTGAATCTCGGGATTAAGTCCCTCAGTAAATTTTCTCACCAATTGTATCTCGGACCAATCTTGGGTTTAGTTCAATAGATGCTTAAATCTACTATGGCCTATACTATGGAAGTCTGACGGATTTTGACGAGCCGTCCATTGATGTTCTTGTACTTCGACAGTTCAAAGTAAATCAAGAGCTCTCTCTTGAACTGTTCCCATGAAGGAACTTCGTGATAGGTCTCGTACAAATTATACCACTGGATCGCATCACCTTCGAGTTGAGTGGAAGCTATCTCCGGAGTCCTGTGAAAATAAAAAAACTTTTCAGCATGTGAGATTCAACCAATTGAGTCTCCATTTTCCCATTTGGGAAACTTCTCGCTCATGCGTGGGTATCCTGTGTCCTACCCATAATCATACTTTTTAGATCGACTTCTTCTGAATTCATAGAGGAGTCTTATAATCTATCTTCTATGTGGGCCTCAAAGGCTTTAAACCTTGCTTCTAGTGTATCATCTATGTTATTACATCAGTAACATCATATTTGGTGTGGCTACAAATGAAGTGAGCACCTGTAGGAGCGAGAGATGGCTGAAAAGGAAGACGGTGGCAATGATAAAAGCAGTTGTGAAATCGCAACAGGAAGCAACACGATGGGGAAAGAAAGGGATAGTGGCGGTCGACGACTACGTGGCTACAGGAGGCGGCATCGACAAGTGTTGGGGATAGCGAGAGCAATAACAAGGGATAGCGACGCAGCTGCATGGCAGGTGGGAAGGAAGGTGAGGAAGAGGAAGCAAGGGAGCAGCGGGGTCTAGCGAGGGGACCTCGGTGGTAGAGGGATGATAGTGGTGTTGCAACAGGGTAATGACAACAGTGGGTGGAAAAGCTGCAGGAAGCATAGGAGAGGTTTGGAGTAGGCGATTGTAGCAGTAGGGAAGGAAGAAGTGGTAGCGATCAGGCGAGCGAGGACTGCGCTCAGTAGAGGATGGGGGAGCAACGATGGGGTGGGGCTGCAGGTAGTAGATGGGGGCAATGGCAACAACGACAGAGGCATGGGTGTGCTGCAATAGCAGGAAATAAAGGTGTTGTTGCTGTGCATCAGTGGGAAGAAGAATGAGTGGGCGACAATAGTGAGGGCTAAGGCACGGGTGCGATGCGGTAATATAAAGCAGAGGTGGCGCTGTTGTGCACCCGTGGGGAAGAAGAAGGAGTGGGCGATAACAGTAAGTACCAGCGATGGCAGGTGGTGGGGAGGAGAGGCAGAAGGGATAACGGTAATAGAGGAAGGCATGACTGAGGAGGAAGCGACTTGCTGTAGGGGACAATGAGGTCTGTGACAACGAAAAGCAGCAATAGCAGGGGAGGGGATGAAGAGGGCTGTCTAGCAACAAGAGTAGGTGCGATAGAGGAGGGCTTGGTTGCGGTAGAGGGAAGAAGAGGCAAAGGAGAGCTTGGCTGTGGTAGAGGCGGTTGGGAAGAGAAGGAGGCAGTGGCCAATGGCAGCTAGCGACTGGAGCTGGCAGGTATTGTCGGCCGTTGGCTATGGCTATGAGTGGACTGCGGCAACGGGAAGCAAAGGAACTGCGGGTAACATTTCAATCTTCTTCTTTTCTCTCTTATTTCCCTTTCTTTCTTTCTTTTTTTTATTTTGATGATTGCTGCAGAAAACTGTAGTGAGGAGACTGGAAAAGGTGGTTGTAATCTAGGATTAGATGGTAGTAATGACATCAGCAGGATATGGAAGATGACAAAATGATGGTGGAGATGACTGTAGATGGCAAGCAAAGCAGGGACAGTGTGGATGATGAACTCTGATACCAATTGATAGAACCCTATAAGATTCTATCATGGATGGAGATGAAAAAGGAGATAAACAATCTCCTCGAGGGGATCGGGCCTACTTGATTACTTTGAGGGGATCTGTCTCCTTGATCTTTATAGGGGATCAACCCTCCTAGGATTTTTTCTATTAGCTAAAACTTATACTTCTTTATTCATTAATTAATTATATTAGAGTTTACAACCTTATTTATAGGGTTCTACCAAGAGTCCTTTTAAGTTTGGACTCAAAGTTTCACTAAACTTATACTATTAACTAATTGATAAACTTCTAACTAAAATTAATAACTAACTTCATCCTAATCAAAGATAAAAATTAACTTCAATTAACTCATAACTGACTCGATTGGGCTCATCCAACCTATAACTGACTCTGATTAAATAGACTAACACGAGTCAGCTCGAATTAATTATAAATAGATAGACCTGACTTGGTTAGGGTCATAACAAATACTTGCTCGTAACATTCAGAGCATGCGCTATATTAGACCTGATATATAACATAGCATATATAATAGATTTTATCGCTGAGGCATAGGGTATGTTATCCATATCTACCAGTTGGGAAAGTGATATTCCATGTCTTATCGATCTTAGACTATTGAAAAATCTCAGCAGGTGCATCACATGCACAACGAAAATTAAAACATAAATCAGTTTTCCATGCAGATTAAATCGTCTGCAAAAGATTAGAGTCGTGAGAAAAAAAATGCAAAAACCAAAAAGCCAAGTGCTTATCAATCATGAGCCTCCCCTCCTATTTATAGAGAGCCACCGAAAATCCTAGGACTCCTGCTTTAATGGGTATTGAATTTACATCAAATAACCCACTAATCTTGTATTATTGGATCTCTATCCAATAATCACCTTAGGCCTCTAATTGGGCCTCAATCCTGATAGCTTTAGTTTGGCCGAACCACTGGCCAAAATGCTTGAGCCAGAAATTAACATTAGCTCATTAACCCTTATAAGGCACTCATATATTCTCACTTTTCCAAAGTGGGACTAAGGAGTGTTACACTCTCCACGCATGTGAGGTTTAGCCTAGTGGTGGCTCCATGCTGTGTTGAGTTCAAACTCTATCCATAGGTAGCCCTTTCCTACTCGGGTCTCCTCACCATGCCCAAATACTAGGTCGGCTTTAATATTAAATGTCACGACCCGGGTTGATGAGCTAACTATCCTGATAGCTTTAGTTTGGCCCAACCACTAGCCAAAATGCTCGAGCCGGGAGTTAACAGTAGTACACTCATCAACCCTTATAAGGCATTCATATATTCTCACTTTTTTAATGTGGGACTAAGGGGTGTAATAGTATAGAGTCTCATCTAATGATAATAGGGGCTAGTAGGATCTTCATCCAACCCTCTATTTATTGAAGCATCCACTATATGTGTGTGACCCTTTAGGCCCGATACCGAGATGATTATGATTCACTCCCATCAGAACTCCTTTTGATATAGTGAATTATTATCTCCATAATAATTCATTCGACTCATTGACTATGGACGTACTAGGCCACTACGCCATAGTCCCCAGACGGTATAGAGGGATCAATTTCATCAGACCTGTCTGTCCATAGTTACCATGTATCTATAATCTCTTATCCAATAATATCCCAGAGACTATATATTGGACATGGTACTGTTAGGTCACATAGGAAATCATTTTATCTTGCTCTAATCGAATTCTATCGGAGAACTCTTTCTCTCTCAATCCGAATGACTCTGGTCAGGGATTTATCTAAGCACATATTAGATATTCCTTTCGTGATACAAAGAGTGGATGGTCCTCTATTGGCACTCAATTGCCTTTACAAGATTGACTACCAATCCCGATCATCTGGAACTTTCCAAAGTTTGACGTCAAAGAAAGAAGTACTCGTACAATGCATCGTCAGTGTCTCAAGTCTAAGGACCAGATACATAACTGGGACTATGGAATCACCATCTAATATTAGGTATCATCAACCATATAATATTCAATAAGTAGATCAATTAGTGAACTCAATCTCCAATGAGCACCTGTACTATATCCTTAGTGTCTTCACACAAGTGGCTATAAGACCAATCACCTCTATCATATAGATGGTATATAGTACATCAGTCTGTCCGGTTATCTTGATGTCCCTCTCAAGTAATCTATAATCGGGATTATTTATGATCTGTGTTTAAAGGTGAATCGATCTCATTATCATGATCTCATCACGATCTGATTCCCATTACACAAAACCAAGGACATCACAATATATATGCAACAGATAATATAATATGAGAATGTGCCAATAATAATCATAAGTAAAAAAGATCGCATAACATGTCATACGTGTCATCACTCACGTGATTAGCTTGCAAGGCACCTGTAACCAACAATCTCTCACTTGACCTAAAGTCAATCACCTATGTGTCTGATCTCCATCAGACCCCTGTGATGCTCAAATATAATCTGAGCCAATAGCTACGTTAGTGGAACTGTAATGTTATCTTCGGATGGAACTCTTTCTATTGCTATATCTTTATGGGTCATGATCGCTCTAATCAGATGGAACCTTCTCAAAACAATTCTGATGAGACCTGAATTCCCTTGCTAGAGCTATCGCCCTATCGCTATCGCAATATATGGGAGTCAACTCCACATTACTTGGTACGACTCCCATATTATGATGAACTTCTTCATCCATACCCCTTCTTTTGCTGCTTCTGCTATAGCAATGTATTTCGCCTCTGTGGTCGAGTCAGCAGTAGTATCTTACTTGGAACTCTTCTAACTTACTGCTCCTCAATTCAGGGTGAAAACATACCTTGAGTTTGACTTGCTATCATCAATGTTAGACTTGAAACTCGAGTCTGTGTAGCCCTCAGCCTAGAGGCTACCTCTTCCATATACCAATAAAGATCCTTAGTACTTCTAAAGTACTTAAGGATACACTTTACTGTCTTCCAATATTCTAAACTTGGATCTGTCTGATACATGCTCGTGAGACTCAGAGCATGTGCTATATCAGACCTAGTACATGGCATAGTATACATGATAGGCCTTATCACTGAGGCATAAGGTATCTTATCCATGTCTGCCATTTCTTCTGGAGTCTTTGGGGACATACTCCTAGAAAGTGTTATTCTATGTCTCATCGATATGAGACCTCTCTTGGAATTCTCCATGTCAAATCTTTTGACAATGGAGTCTATGTACCTGGACTAAGATAAGCCAAGCATCCTCTTGGATCTATCTCTATAGATCTGGATCCCCAAAATATAGGATGCTTCTCCTAAGTCATTCATGGAGAAGTTTCTAGATAGCCAAGTCTTTACTATGGAGAGCATTCCTGCATCATTCCCAATGTAGGATGTCATCTACATACAATATGAAGAAGGTGATAGCACTCTCACTAACTTTCCTGTACACAAAAGGTTTATCTTCATTTTTAACGAAGTCATAAGATCCAATCGTCTCATCGAATCTTATGTTCCAACTTTGGGAAGTTTGCTTTATTCCATAAATGGACTTGAGCAACCTACACACTTTATCTAGACTCTCACTGGATATGAATCTCTCTGGCTATATCATATACACCTCCTTATCGAGGTTGCCATTGAGGAATACCATTTTAACATTTATCTGTCAGACCTTATAATTATAGTGTGCTACAATAACAAAAAAAATTCTAATTGACTTAAGTATGGCTACAGGTGAAAAGGTTTCATCATAGTCAACTTCTTATCTTTGATGATATCCTTTAGCTACTAGCCTTGTCTTATAGGTCTCTAGCTTTCCATCTACTTCGATTTTCTTTTTGAAAATCTATTTATAACTGATGGGTATGATACCTTCAGGTGCATCCACAAGGTTCTTAACCTTGTTAGAGTACATAGAATCCATCTTAGAATTTATGGCTTCTTGCCACTTCCTAGAGTTTATACTCATAATAGCCTTATTGTAGGTCCGAGGTTCAATATCCTGATAGTCCTCTCCACTGATATGTTACACATATCTTTCAGGAGGGTGAGATACACTGCTAGACCTACGTAAAGTTGGAATTTGTGTGTTAGTTACCTGAATAGACTTGGGCTTTAGAATGGTGCTTGAGCTAGGTTCTCCAACCTCGCTCAATTCTATCTCACTCCCATAGTTTCTACCAAGAATGTGTTCCTTCTCAAGGAACACAACTCTCTTGGTAACAAAGACCTTTTGGCCCTTGAGATGATAAAAATAATACCCCAAAGTCTCCTTAGGGTATCACATGAACATACACTGTTTCATCCTTAATTCTAATTTGTTGGGGTTATGTCTTTTAACGTGGGCAGGATAGCCCCAAATCTTAACTATTTTAAGATCGGGCTTCTTTCTTTTTTATATCTTATATAGTGTAGACACTACCAACTTTGATGGAACTCTATTCAGAAGGTAAGCTGTAGTCTCTAGGGCATAACCCCAGAATGAGATGGGCAGGTCAGCGAAACTCATCACAGACCACACTATGTCTAACAATGTGTAATTACTCCTTTCTTATATACCATTGAGTTGAGGTGTATAAGGAGGTGTCTATTGGGATAGAATCTCATTGTCTTTGAGGAAATGGGTGAACTATGTACTCAAGTACTCTCCTTGATTTGATCGAAGAGTGTTAATACTCTTTCTAATTTGGTTCTCCACCTCATTCTTATATTCCTTAAATTTCTCAAAGGTCTTAGATTTGTACTTTATTAAGTACACGTGTCCATACCTAGAGAAATCATCAGTGAATGTAATGAAATATGAGTAACCACCTATAGCCTGAGTCGACATGAGACCATATACATCACTATATATGAGTTCTAATGACTCAGTGGCTCTCTCTCTGGTTCCACTGAAAGAAGAGTTTGTCATCTTCCCACGAAGGCAAGGTTCGCAAGTTGCATATGACTCAAAGTCAAATGGATCTAAGTATCCATCTTTCAATAACTATTGAATCCTTCCCTCATATATATGACCTAGCCCACAATGTCATAGGTATGCATTATTCACCTCATCTCTTTTCCTCTTAGACATATTTATATTCATGATGTGTGGAGAAGTGTCTAACACATATAAGCCATTTATTAGGGTCCCTTTAGTGATGATCTCATCATCCATAATTATTGAACAATTATTTTTCTCAAAAACTAATTTATATCTATTAGTTATCAAACAAGAGATGAAAATAATGTTTTTGATAATAGAGGGAACAAAATAGCATGCATCTAATGCAATAATAGCTCTACTAGGCAGATGTAGGGTGATCTCCCCAATAGTAACTATAGCAACTCTTGCTCCATTACCTATCTTGAGGTCCATCTCATCTCTAGCCAATCTTTTAGGTCTTGCCAGAAATTACAATGAATTATAGATATGATAAGCACTCCTAGTATCTAATACCCATATGTTATCATGAAAATCTGACAAGTGGAGACTGATCATAAATATATCTGAAGTTTCTTCAAGCTTTGTTTCGCCTTCTCTACAAGGTAGTCCTTACAGTTCCTCTTCTAATGCCTATCTTAGTCGTAATGGAAGTAATATCTTTTGTTATTTGCTAAGTCTTTCTTAGCAACCTTTGTTTTACCTAGTCTTTTTTTGCCCTTGCACTTCTTAAGGGTCTTGCTAGCCTTCCTTTTCTTATTGGTCTTACAAATATAGAGAACTAACTTCTCTTTCTTAATAGTGCTCTCAGCTTCCCTCAACATATTGAGGAGTTTAGGTAGAGTTACCTCAAACATATTCATATGAGCTATAAAAAGGAATATGGTAGGGACTGAAGTATAGGATCAACATACAAGTTATCCTCTAGGACAATCTATATACTTCACAAAGCGAGCGATCTCATCCTCACTTGTCCTTTCATTCGGCATGGGCACAATCATATTGAGGACATATAGGATTTTCTCCTCCATGAGAACAATTCTCAAATTGTGGAGCCTTTGGACCAATAAGGTGGTTGGCATTAAGGATATAACGAAAATTAAATAACATGTAAATTTTACAGAAAATACTAGTTAAGATATGAACTTCTATCTTAATGTACTCCCACCATTTTCCTAGCGAATCACGCGACACCCTCGACACATGAGATATAAGTCTCCGGTAGACTCCTAGTGGGGATCGGGATCCAATCAACATCTTAGTGCAACCTTGAGGGACTCGACCAACTACACTAATCCCAAAAGGTAGGCAACTGTTGTCAATCACAATTACTTCTGATTCCCATCATGTTCGGCCTCCGAATCATCATGGTCTCGATTGCTCAACCAACTATGAAGTTTAGTTAAGTCATCACCATCATTACAAGATGAGTATGATTTGATGGATATGCTCTCGACTGCTCGACCAAGTTATATCATGTCCTCAAGTCACTAGTGACATCTATATGTCATAGACAAGAATTCGATTACGTAGATAGGTGAGCCTCGAGGGACTCGACCAACTCAACATATATCATGATTCAATTTCTTCCTATAACGATGGAAGACAATATGGGTTAATCTTATTGCCTCATGCTTACCGACTTAAAATTAGCGTAGGAGCGGTTTTGTTTCGTATCGATCTCCTAATATGTCATGTCATATATATACATATTTAATATATATCTACATCACATTATATATATATATATATATATATATATATATATATATATATATATATATATATATAGTAGGTGTATAACACATCACATATGCAAGCCACATAAGATGATCATGAGCCATCACCTAATATGATTAAGCCCGAGCCAATGGGCATAATCATTCATAATAGGATCTATATGTGCATCGGCGCATCTCCATGCCTTGTGATTGTTGATCTCGTCATCATCGGTTCCATCGGATCATCACATCACCATACAGCGTGATCTCCCACCATGGCATCGTGGGTCCTGTTGTCATTACCTCTAGGCTCCTGTTGTGCCTCAACATATAATTATAAATAATTATAAGCACGCAGGCTCGACAATAAACAAGAAAAACAGAGGCTTGTAGGCCCCAATAATAGTAACAATAATTATTATTATTATCACAATTACACACATCATAACACATGGCTCATGATCATCCATCCACATCATACATCACATGTACATCACATCATATGTAGGATTACAAGATATATAATCATTAATTAAACTATTTAATTAATTATTTTTTTGAAAATCAGGACATGCTCAGAATTTTCATAATTGTCAAGGGCATTTTTATAATTCTGGATGAGAGGATAGTTCTCAGAATTTTTAAAATTATTGAGGGCATTTTTAAAATTTTATACATAGGACAAACCTTAGAATTTCTCAAATTCTTAGGGGTAGGATCATCCTTTTCTTAAAAGGATGCCCTAGCCCTTCCATCACCCTCACTGCATCATCACCACCGTTGTCCCTACAGCGATCGCCTTTCCCGCCGATAGCCGCTGTGCCAAGGGGCAACCGCCCACGACCGGCTCTGCTCTCACGGGTGGCACCTCCACGGGCGCTTGCCCCTCTGCAGACTGGCTACGAGCGGGCATTGCCCCCGCTAACGATAGGCGACAGCCCTTGCGGGCGACGCTTCTACCTGCAGGCACACCCTTGTGGGCTGCCCTTGCGAGCGGTCGCCTACAGGCCGTTGGTGTCTACCGCCCCTTGTGGGTGCCATCGGCCTCCCTTGCGGGTTGGCTGTGGGTAATTGGCCCTGTATGGGTGCTGGCCGCCCCTCCTACTCCTTGTAGCGTTTGCTGTAAAAATGCAACAAGAATGCATAGAATGATTCTATGTGATTCAATCTTGTCACACGTAGTTTAAAACCAATTTTTCGCATAAAAACCTTGGCTCTGATACCATTATTGGAAAACTTTAGCGGGTGCATCACATACGTAGCTAAAATTAAATTAAAAATTGATTTTTCATATAGATCAAATCGTCGTGCAAAAGATTAGGGTCGCAAGAAAAAAAAACCATAAAAACCAAAAAACCATAATGTGTGAGAGATTGATTTTACCTAGGGAGATCGTATATCCTTGTATTCCAGATTCAGATGAAGATAACAAAGGAACTCAAGTGTCTTCCTCTCTAGCAGTATCCACATGATGGACCTCTGCAGCAAAACTCCTCAAATCTGATCTCGTAACTATTGTGCAGAGGGAGGGAGGAGAATAGGAGAGGGAGGCCAAAGTTGTAGCCTATCAACCATGAGTCTCTCTTCCTATTTATAGAGAGCCACCAAAAATTCTAGGGCTCCTGCCTTAGTGGGTATCAGATCTCTATCCAATAACCCACTAATCTTGCATTATTGGATCTCTATTCAATAATCTCCTTAGGCCTTAATTAAGGAGCCCATAAGCATAGAGCCTCATCTAATGAGAGTAGGGGCTAATTGAATCTTCATCCAATCCTCTATTCGTTGGAGCATTCACCATATGTTATGACCCTCTAGGCCCGATACCGAGCTGGTCATGAGTCACTCCCATCAGAACTCTTTCTGATACAGCGAATTATTGTCTCAATAATAATTCACTCGACCCATCGATTATGGATATACTAGGTCGCTACACCATAGCCCTCTGATGGTACAGGGGGATCAAATCTATCAGACTTGTCTGTCCACAGTTACCATGTATCTATAATCCCTCATCTAACTAATATCCCAGAGATCGTATATTGGACATGGTACTATCAGGTCACATATGAAATCAGTTTGTCTTGCTCTAATCGGATTCTACCGGAGAACTCTTTCTCTCTCCATCCAAATGATCCTGGCTAGGTTTTTGTCTGAGCAAGCACATATGAGATATTCCTCTCATGATACCGAGAGTAGAGGATCCTCTATTGACACTCAATTACCTTTGTAAGATTGGCTACCAATCCCGGTAACCAGTTATATCAGATCTAGAACTTTTCAAACCTATAAGTCTAGCGTCAAAGAAAGAAGTACTCATACAAGGTATCCTTGGTGTCTCAAGTCTGAGGACTAGATGCACAGCTAGGACTATGGAATCGCTATCTGACATTAGGTATTATCAACCATATAATATTTCATAAGTGGATCAACCAGTGAACTCATTTTCTAATGAGCACCTATATTATATCCTTAGTGTCTCCACACAAGTGGCTATGAGACTAGCCGCCTCCATCATCTGGATGGGTATATAATACACTGGTCTATCGAGTTATCTCAATATCCTTCTCGAGTAACCTATGACCGGGATTATTCAGAATCTGTGTTTAAAGGTGAATCGATCTCATTATCGTGATCTCATCATGATCTGATTCCTATTATACAGAACCAAGGACATCATAATATATATGCAATAGATAATATAATATGATAGTATGCTAATAATAATCATAAACAAAAAGATTGCATAGCGTGTCACATGTATCATCACTCATGTGATTGGCTTGTAGGGCACCTGTAACCAGCAGAGACCTCTCTTGGAATTTTCTATACCAAACATTTTGATAATGGTGTTTATGTATTTAGACCGGGACAAGCCAACCATCCTCTTGGATCTATCTCTATAGATCCGAATCCCCAAAATATATGATGCTTCCCCTAAGTCATTCATGGAGAATGATAGAACCCGAGAAGGAGCTCTATAGATTTTGATTTTTGAGGGGGATCAACCTTTGAATGTTATTGGGGTTCCTCCCTCCTAGAAGTCGGCCACAAGACTGAATAAGTGATCTTGCTTGATTAAAAGAGGTGGATGCTACATACTTATATAGGGCTCCAAACCCTAGCCTTAGGGGGATGCTTCCTAAGTGAATTTTACCTTTTGCCCCTCCTATAGCTACCATGCATAAATAAAGGGGGCGGCAGCCTAAGTGGCTGCACAAGACACACCCCTCTGCTAGAAACCATAGCCGACCAGCCAATTAAGGGGGATGGCGGCTAGGAAGTCCTAAGGCCCCAAAATAAACCCTAGTTACACTTCTTTATATGATAAAAGTGACTATGCGAGATTTTATTACAATCTCACAGGGCTCTTATTAATTACTTCTAGGGTGATTAGGACTCAACCTTGCTGGAGTCCTATCAAGCCTGAGGGTCCTCAAGGATAAGGGTCCATGAACTCTGGGAACCGGGTCTTCAGTTTCTCATATAATTCCCATGCGATCATTAATTGAACTTTGGCCTCCTTATCAACTTGGGTGTTAGTTAGATCGATTTGGGTAGAGTCATCTTCTTTAAATTTTTATTTGAGGTGAGATACCTGAAGGATCAATTATAATCTTGATTTAGTGTACGGATCTGATCTCCAGGTTAGGGCTCCAATGTGAACCCCAAATTTGTAAGGCCCAAAGAAATAGGAAAACCACTTTCTTGAGACTTGAATTTCATGCTAGTGGAGCTGGAGATGAAGGGGAACTTGATCTTTCTCAGGAAACTTTCTTTTGCTTCGGCGTTTGTTAAGGGGAAGTTTCTTTCTTGCATGGGTTGCCACATGGTTACTATGTAATAGTAGTCATGCCTTCTTTTGGAATGAGAGCTGCCATCTAATAAAATCTCCGGTGGTGTGAGCTTGATCCGAGTCTGAGGTGGGTGGGAGTGGTGATTTTTCGGGGCCCATTTTCACTTCTTCATGCTGTTGACCATCTTGTATGAGGATGGTGCTAACCCTTGCTCTGGATGTGTCTACTCCAATAATAAATATTTGACCATAATTTGGTGTGGACGACATCGTGCTCGTGAGGCTATAGTTTCACTCGGCCAAGGTGGTGCATCTTTCTTTATAGTGAGAGGGATGACATTTATGTTTCATTAAGTTTTGCAAATGATCCTTCTAATTTTTTGATTTTACCACTAGAGGGGCTCAATTTTCTCGCGATCTTGGGCCTAGATCAGAGGTCATCATCAAGGAAGTCTTTAAGCATCATGGTCTGATCCTGGAGAAAGTCATGGAAGTCACCTGATATATAGAAGTGTTGCATCAGCAACCATGGTGAGTTCGACGGGATATATAACATTTCAGAAGCAATGTATCACTGGAGAAAAGGATATAAAGATGTGTCATAGCAAGAAATAAGCACGGTTGAATAATATGTATCTCTATCATCTCTTGGGTGACCCTCATATCTTCAATCTTCTATAGGCAGTAATCTGGCCGAGTATTAGATGGTGGTAATTTCAGCTAATTCAACATAGTAGAGTCGGGCATCTTGATAAGAGGTAATAGGTTTGGTTTGGTGGAGACTCCTAAAATTTTAGCAAGGTATGGAGGAGGGTTCTTATCTTCAATCTCTTTTGGCTTCATCTCTTGAAACTCATGAATTCGAATTGAGAAGCCACTAAACTCTTCTTTTGGTACTCTCTCCAGATGTTATGTTGTGTTTGTAGTCGCTTGGCTCCCTCGTAGCACCACCTGGTTTCATTTGCTAAAAAATTTTATAGTTAGCTTTGAAAAATTTTAGAAAATAACTCATAGTGTGGATAACCAATCAATTCTGGGCACTATATCAAGACCATCGAGAGTGAGGAGAAAAAAATTAGCAACTACATCTAGCTCTTGTAGGATCAGCTTTACCCATGGGAACTTCTGGTTGCATTTCAGAATTTGGCCGTTAGCTACCTTGACTTTGAATCCATTATAATCTTCTTTTTTGAGCATCAAATGAGCAACGATCTTACTGCTTATAAAGTTATGTATGCTCCCAGCATCGATGAGGACGATGACTATTGCTCGAGAAACTCTTCGATCTTTAATTTTTAGAGGTTTGTATAGCCGTCTAAGGTGGGGACCGTGCAAGTGGCCGGTTGTAGTGTATCCTTCTCCTTGGGCTCGGTCAAATTTGGGTTCTTCAGTGGGCACAATCATCAATGATATCTCCTTTTTATATTGCTGTTCTTGGCTCCACAATTTATCAAAATGCCAACATAGGCCTTTTGTCGATCTGTCATGAAGCTCTTCTCTTGTTAACTTTTTCGATTGAGGTGGCCGGCTAGTGGTAGATGAGCTGAGGGTCTCTATGCTACTGGTCATGCGATGGCTTTGGTCCTCTGAGCATCTTGGTTCAGCCTGTCTTTATGTAGTTGTGTGAAGGAGATGGTTGCCTTAAGTGTGTACTGTTGTCACGCTTTAACTTCTTCTCGAATCTCCAGTTTCAAGCCCTCAATAAAAGTCCTTAATATCTGCTTTTCAAACCAATCGTAATTTTGATTAGATAATCTTTTAAACCTAGTTTGGTACTCATGGATAGTGGAGGTTTGACGGATTAATGCTGGTTCTTCACCAAGGTCCTTATACTTGATTGGTGCTGAAGGTTTATATGTTTTTGGTTGGGATGTGGCTCTCATGTTCTGAGCATCTTGATTGAGGTGCCCTTCTTGAAGTTGTACAAAGGAGATCCATGTCGTTGAGGTGTAAGGCTACTATGTCTTATCCTCGCTTCATATCTCTGATAGGTTCTTTTTACAATCAGAAATTGCTCTATGTTGTGATATTTTGGGCTTAGTGATCGGCCTAATCTAAACTCCTCGAAGAGAGCGCATAATTTAGCATCCATATGCATCTCGAAGGCCTCCAATTTGGTTTTGAATAAGCCCACTGATATCATGATGTAAGGATCTCCAACCTGTCAAATAAATCGACCAAAGAGTATAGCTGTAATTTTTAGGTTAAAAGGTAGCGAATGACAACAATGTTAGGACTGTAGTGGTAAAGTCTCCAAGTGGAGGATGGTAGACAAGGGTAGCAGCAACGGTGGAGGAAGAAATGACAGTAGCAACATCGGCTACGTGTCTACGGTGATGCTACAATATCGATGTTGCGATGTCATTGAGGCTGTAATTCTTTAGGTGCCTAATATTTTATCGGAAGATGACAGCCGAGAGATTTGAGTTGGAAGGTAGCAGTGATGATAGAGGAAGAAGAGGGCAGCAAGAACATTAGCTGTGGCTGCGCTGCAACTTCATGGCTATAGGTGGCATTAGTTACAACAAGGGTGTGGCTATAATAGGAGGAAGACGGGACAACGATATACATGACTATTGCAGAGGAGGGCAGAGATGGTATGGAGTGAGAGATCGCTGTTGTCATGTTCAATTTGTTACTGGCTACGATCAAGATAGTTGGCAATGAACGATTGTTATGGGCTGCGATGTAAATAGATTACAATAAAAGATCGTTGCTAGTAGCTTTTGCCACAAGGATCGCTATTGGCTGTGATCAAGGAGGATGGTAGTGAGAGGTTGTTGTTGGCAATGAAGGGATAAGGGAGATTGGGTGGCTAAAAGGTGGGTGGACCGAAGGTGGAAGGATGTAGTCTTTGGGTGTGATTTATGATTATTTTGGGTGCAGTTTGGGGCTAAGGTTTTATAGAGTTTTAGCTACAAATTGGTATGGTTTTAGGGCTATGATAGCAGTAGATGAAGGTTATGAAAAAGAGTTTTGGATCTAATATAGATGGCAATAAAGGTTTATTAGGGATCGCTAAGGGTATGCTACAATAAGTGCTGGTTATAGAAGACTACAAATTTAGGTTGTTTTATGGCTGATTTGTGTATGGTTTTGGTTGTAGTTTGGCAGGGTTTTGGGGCTGTGATGGTAGAGGGTGAAGATTAGGAAAGATGGTTTCAGATCTGAAAGAGATGGCAGCGAATGATAGAATTTAACGAAGTTTGCTGTAACGTATGCTTCCTTGCGAAGCAGAATTATCATTGAAGAAACAACAGTTTCTCAACAAATATTGCAGCTAAAAATTATGAAATTTTGGGCTGTGGTATCAAAGGATGAAGACGAGGAAAAGAGAGTTTCAAATCTAGAAAAATAGTAGTGAAAACCTGATAGGATTTGACGAAAGATCACTGCAAATGTGCAGTTCTGCCGACAGAATTTACATCGAAGAAGTAGTGAGTTCTCGATATAATTTCTAGTAGAAAACCTAAGGAAATTATGCAAAATTTCAATGACAAAACCTCAGTTTAGATGAGAGTAAGGGAGTCTAAAAAATAGAAAAAAGATAGTGCTCAAATCCGATGTAATTCGACAAAGAAAGATGCTGCGATGTGCTGTCCTACCAAACATATTTTACATTAGAGAAATGATAAATTCTGAACATAAATTCCAAAGAAAACTTGAGAAAAATATGCAAAAATTCTTGGTTTAAATATGATTAATATCAGCAAAAAGTTTGACAAAAGTTTGGCAAAGTAACAGTAGGAAAATATTGTAAAAGACGAAAGGAAAATCCTTCATCGTAAAATTCTAGCACTACAATGATGATGAATAAAGGCATAATAAAACCGATTCCAGAAGGAATTTTTTCCAAAGATCAATCTCAGACGAAAGCTAAGTTGATCAGAAATTGTGTAAAAATTTTGACTAAAAAAGAGAAGCAATAAACCACTTTCAAAAGGCAAATAAGCGACTAAAATTTTTATAGTGTTTCACCTTCACAATAATGATAATGTTTGTGACGGTCAAAATTTGTGGATAAAATATGGAAAAATTCTTCAATGACAGCAACAGGTGGAAAAGCTGTAGGAAGTAGAGGAGAGGTTTAGAGCAGGCGACTGCTGTGGTAGGGAAGGAAGAAGCGGTAGTAGTCAGGCGAGTAAGGATTGCACTCGGTAGAGGATGGGGGAGCGACGACCGAGGGTGGGGCTGTAGGCAACAGATGGGGGTGGCGACAACAATGACAGAGGCATGGGTGCGCTGTGGTAGTAGGAAATAGAGGTGGTGCTATTGTGCGTTGGTGGGGAAGAAGGAGTGGGTGACGACGGTGAGGGCTAAGGCACGGGTGCGATGTAGTAGTACGAGCCAAGGCGGTGCTGCTATGCACCGGTGGGGAAGAAGGAGTGGGTGACAACAGTGAGTAGCAGCAGTGGCAAGCGGTGGGGAGGAGAGGAAGAAGGGGCAACAGTGAGGAGGCACGACTGAGGAGGAAGCGATGCCGGTAGGAGACAGCGAGGTCTGCGATAACAGAAAGCAGTAATGGTAGGGGAGGGGATGAAGAGGGCTAGTCGGCAACAGGAGCAGGTGCGATAGAGGAGGGCTCGGCTGTGGTAGAGGGAAGAAGAGGCAGAGGAAGGGCTTGGTTGTGGTAGAGGCGACTGGGAAGAGAAGGAGCTAGCGGCCAACGATAGTTGGTGACCGGAGCTGGCTGGTATTGCTAACGATTGGCTGTGGCTGCGAGTGGACTGCGGCAACAGGAAGCAGAGGAACTGCGGGCGATGTTTCGATATTCTTCTTTTCTCTCTTCTTTTCTTTTTTTGTTTTTTGATGATTGTTGTAGAAAACTGTAGCAAGGTGATTGGAGAAGGTGGCTGTAATCTAGGATTAGATGGCAGCGATGACAGCAGTAGGATATGGAGGACGATGAAACGATGGTGGCGATGACTGCATATGGTAAGGGAAGCAGCGATGGTGTGGATGATGAAAAACCCCACAAGATTCTATCATAGATGGAGATGAAAAGGGGGATAAACTATCTCTTCGAGGGGATCAGGCCTACTTGATCACTTTGAGGGGATCTACCTCCTTGATCTCTATAGGGGTTCGGCCCTCCTGGGATTTTACCTATTGACTAAAACTCATACTTGTTCATTCATTGATTAATTATAAAAGGGTTTATAGCCTTATTTATAAGGCTCTACCAAGAGTCCTTCTAAGTTTGGACTCAAAGTCTCACTAAACTTAGACTCTTAACTAATTAATAAACTCCTAACTGAAAATAATAACTGACTCCATCCTAATCGAAGATAAAAACCAACTCCAACTAACTTATAATTGACTTGATTGGGCTCACCCTATCCATAACTGACTCTGATTGAACAGACTAATATGAATCAGCTCGAATTAATTACGAATAGATGGACCTGACTTGGTTAGGGTCCTAACAGATACCTGCTCATAATATTCAGAGCATATGCTATTTTAGACCTGGTACATAACATAGCATACATGATAGATCCTATTGCTGAAGCATAGGATATGTTATTCATATCTACCTTTTTTGTAACAGTTTTTCAAGATATACTCTTAGAAAATGATATTCCATGTCTCATCAATCTGAGACCTCTTTTGGAATTTTTCATGCCAAACCTTTTGATGATGGTATCTATGTGCTTGGACTGGGACAAGCCAACCATCCTCTTGGATCTATCTTTGTAGATCTGGATCCCCAAAATATATGATGCTTCCTCTAAGTCCTTCATGGAGAAGTTTCTGGATATCCAAGCCTTTACTATGGAGAGCATTCTTATATCATTTCCAATTATTATGATATTATCCACATATAGCATCAAGAAGGTGACAACACTCCCTCTTACCTTTTTGTACACACAAGACTCATCTACGTTCTTTACGAAGTCATAAGATCTGGTAGCCTCATCAAATCTTATGTTCCAACTTTAGGAAGTTTGTTTCAGTTAATACATGGACTTGAGCAACCTGCACACCCTATTTGGACTCTCTCTGGATACAAGTCCCTTTGGTTGTATCATATACACCTACTCCTCGAGGTTGCTATTGAGGAATGCAATTTTCATATCCATATGCTAGATCTCATAGTCATATTGTGCTGCAATGGTCAAAAGAATTTCAATGGATTTTAGCATGGATATAGGGGATAAAATCTCATCATTGTCAACTCTTTGCATTTAACGATGTCCTTTGACCACCTGCCTTGCCTTATAGGTCTTCTAAACCTTTCCAGCTACTCTGATCTTTTTCAGTTACTGCTTGTGAAAAATTTATATTAATTTAAATATTTGCTCAATTAAAATCATATAAAAAATATGTTTAAGCATAGAGATATTTGTAAGAGTGCAAACAAAGGTAGTAGATAGTTAAATAAGAAAGTAATAAAGATAAAGAGCAAAGAAGAGGAAGCAAACTGATTTTATAGTTGTTCTGTCTCATGACCTATGTCCACTCTCGATTCCTCCTCCGTTGATGTCATTGGCTTCAACTATTGATCTTCCTTTCATGGGTGAAGACCAACTATCCTCTTACAACTCTATTCTCCTTTTATAGTTTAGGAGATAACCTTTATAAGCTTCTAAGCTCTTTTTTAAATAAAAAACTACACAAGACGAAATAAGGAGAAGCTCTCAAAGAATTCCAACAGCATTTTCATAAGGTTTTTGCTCTTAATGTTTGCATGCCTCAAGCAAGGATCGGGGGGGTGGGTAAGGATATTTATGGGCCTCAAATGGCTTCAATATTGGAGCCAAAATTTAAATTTTAAGAGTTCTGGAGGTGTTGGTCTCGAAAACTGTGTTCTAGTGGTTGTATCGCTAGTCTGGGTGGTACGACCGCCTGCTAGTCTGGGAGACTGTGTCTGGGTGGTTTAACCGTCTGACACACCTTTGAAGACTGTGTTATCTTAGCGACCATGTCTTTGAAAAATGTGTCCTTTCTAATGGTAGGTTACTGAAATAACTTTTATAATAAGTCTAAATTAGCCCCAATTAAGGCCTAATGATCTCTTAATTGAGTTAGTAAAACTAATTCTTATTATGATGCTAACTACAATACTTAACACATAATCTTCGTTGTCTAATCATTAATTGATCTCTCAGCAAACTCTTAGTAAACTCCCGACATCCTTCCGATGAACCTCCGGTGAGCCCCCAATTTCCTTCGACGAACTCTCAGCATTCTTCCAGCGAACTCCCGGCAAGCTCCCGACCACTTGTTGGTGAACTCCTGATAAACTTCTCAGCAACCTTCCGATGAACCTCCGGTGAGCTCCCAATTTCCTTTGGCGAACTCCCAATGAATTCCCAGCATTCTTCCGGTGAACTCCCAGTGAGCTCTCGACCACTTGTCGATGAACTCTTGATGAACTTCCTAGCAAACCTCTAGTGAGCTCTCAGCGAGCTCCCGACAACATCGTCCGAACCTCGGTCGGCCTCCAGCAAACTCTCGGCAAGCTTCCATTGTATCGTCCGAACCTTGGCTCAATGCTCGAATTTGACTCTAGCCCAACATCTAATTGTAATGCCCTTTTACTCTCGCAGTTAATCCTATATCACTTTCTTTAATACATAAGTTAGATCATAAAACCCAATAATTGATTTCACTATCAAAATCTAAGATTCAATAATCTTCCCACTTTTTGATGATAATAAATAATTTATGACGGGAGTTAACCGAAACTCCCTCTATGTATATGCTATAGGATAAATAAAACAAACTTGAATTCAAAAGCACCATCACTTTTGAATTCAAGCATTTTGACAATTGTTCTTCATTTAACCATACATGATACCTTACATGGCAAAATTTTCAAACATTCATTTTCTTGGTATCATATAAAAATTTCAATCATATGTTCAAAAAATAACAATATCATTAATCATGATACAAGATAACAAGATAACTATATCATCAATTATGATACAACATTTATTTCAATCATTTCAAAGATCTCAAAACAAAAAGTAGAAATGCTTAACTTATATTTGAAGATTCTTAAACATTTATCACATAAATAAATTGCTTTCTCCCCCTTTGTAAATAAAATATAAGAAGAAGGGGTTGTGGTGGGGTGTTAAAGATCCAAAAATTTAGTATCCTAAAAATTAAATATTAAATAGGGGGATACTTAAAAATATTCATCAAGTATATATATATAATAAATCAAATTATTTTTGAGAGAGGATATAAATTAATCTTATCTCAAAAAGAGCTTTGAATCAAATTTTTCCTCTTGTAAATGTCAATTTCAAATAGAATCATTTCGAAAGAGAGCTCAAAAAGTCGAGAAGTCCAAGAAGACTATAAGAGCTACTCACATATTCAAAATCATCTCATGTAAATTTCAAGCAAAAGCTTAAGAAATTTAAAAAATAGCAAATCATGTGTTTGGATGGTTTAACATTCCCAACTCTCTTCTAATAAAGTTAAATTATTCTTCATTTAATGGCTTGGTGAAGATATCAGCCAATTGATACTTAGTATCAATAAATTCGAAGGATATATCTTGATTATTTATATAATCTCTTATAAAATTATGCCTAATATCAATATATTTAGTTCTTGAGTGTTGAATGAGATTTTTAGTTAAACATATTGCACTAGTATTATCGTATTTGATAGAAATATTTTTCAAGTGAATTTCATAATCTTCTAAGGTGTTTTTCATCAAAATGACTTGTGCACAACATGCACCTATTGCTATGTACTCAGCTTCGGCTGTAGATAATGTAACCAAATTTTGTTTCTAAGAAGACCAAGAAACAAGAGCATGTCTTAAGAATTAGTATATCCCAGTTATACTCTTTTTAAATGTTTGACAACCTCTAAATTCGACATCCACATAAGCAAGCAAATCAAAGTTTTTAGACTTAGGATACCATAATCCTAAATTAGAAGTTCCTTTTAAATATCTAAATATTTATTTAACTGCCTTAAAATGAGAATATTTAGGATTAGATTGAAACCTTACACACAATCCAATACTAAACATTATGACCAATCTAGTAGTAGTTAAATACAATAAACTACCTATCATTCCTCTATATATTTTTTGATAAAAAATTTCACCTTTCTTATCGAAGTCTAACTTTGCAGAAGTGCTTATGGGTGTGTTTATGGCCTTAGTATTGTCCATACTAAAACGTTTTAATAAATCTAAGGTATACTTAGTTTGACTTATAAATATACCATGATGTAATTATTTTATTTGTAATCCTAAGAAAAAGGTTAATTCACCCATTAGGCTCATTTCAAATTCTTGGTTCATACTCTTGGCAAAAGATTCACATAAGGATTCATTTGTTGAACTAAAAATAATATCATCAACATAAATTTGAGTAATTAAAAAGTTATTTTTAAAATAATTTAAAAATAATATGGTATCAACCTTGCCTTTCAAAAAATTATTTGAAATAAGGAAAGAGCTAAGTCTTTTATACCAAACCCTAAGTGCTTATTTCAATCCATAAAGAGCCTTAGATAATTTAAAAATATGATTCAGAAAAAGATAATCATCTTTTTCAAAACCAGGGGGTTGTTCAATATAAACTTATTCTAAAATGAAACCATTAAGAAAAGCACTTTTGACATCCATTTGAAATAACTTAAAATTATTAAAAGAGACAAAGGTAAGGAGCATTATTATGGCTTCAAGTTTAGCCAGAGGAGCGAAGGTCTCTTCATAATTGATTCCTTCTTCTTGGTTGAAACCCTTGGCCACTAATCCAGCCTAGTTTTTAACCATGATACCATTTTCATCTTGTTTGTTTCTAAAGACCCATTTAGTACTAATTACTAAATGGTCACTAGGTCTAGGAACAAAATCTCATACCTCATTTCTCTCAAATTGGTTTAACTCTTCATACATTGAAATAACCCAAAGAATCATCTTTTAGGGCTTCCTCAATGGATTTTGGTTCAATTTGAGATAAAAATATGACATTAGTACAAAACTTCTTAAATGATGAATGAGTTTGAACACTTTTGATGTATCTCATATTATTAACTCTTTAGGAGGAGCATCTACATATTTTCATTCATTGGGTACGCATTCCTTGGAAGTAGATGCATCCAAGTTGTTTTGGAGAGGAGGTTTATCATTCAAATTTAAAGTATCAAAATTAAAATCATTATCAAAATAAATTTTCTTTAATTTGGAACCTCATTAAAAATAATATGAATGGATTCCTTAATTACTAGAGTTCTTTTATTAAAGATATGATAAGCTTTTGAAATTAAGAAATATGCCTTCCGTTTAACGGCTTCGGCCCAAAAATATTTGTGTAGGCTATGTCCTTGTAACATGGTTCTAGCTATTTCTTGTAAGCTCTTATTTTTTCGTTCTACTACTCCATTTTGTTATAGATTTTTAAGAGTAGAGAAATTATAATTACACACACTTGACTCATAAAAATTTTAAAAATCATGATTTTGAAATTCACCACCATGATAACTACGTATAGATGAAACCATAAAACTCTTTTCGTTTTGAATAAGTTTATAAAATTTTGAGAAATATTTAAAAGAATTACTTTTGTATACCAAGAAATAGGTCCAAGTATATCTACTATAATTGTCTACAATAACAAATGTATATTTGCTACCTTCTAAGCTTATAGTATCAATTAGTCCAAATAAATCTATATGGCTCAATTATAGTGGCCTAGAGGTGCTTATTTGATTTGTTAATTTGAATCTACTTTTTATTTGTTTTCCTAGTTGTCATGCATCACAAACTTTATCTTTACAAACTTAATGCTAGGCATTCCTCTTATTAGATTTTTAGTTAAGATTTGATTTAATAATTTCATGCTAGCATGTCCTTTATTAATAAGGACTATTTTAAGAATTTATTATATATTTTAAAATTTTCTAATGTTTCTTGTAATTAAATATTTTCTTTCTTAAGTATATCTAATTCTTCACACTTAGTGCAAGGAGCTATCCTATGTTCATCATACTCCCTTTTACAATTTTCAAATTCACTAGCAAGTGAAGCATGATCTTTCTTTAACAATTTATACTTTTTGCTAACTAATTTAAAATCATCAAACAAGTTATTAAATATATTAAATAATTCATTATAAGATAAAGAAGACTTGTTTTAGATTACTTACCTCATTGTCAAATGCCATTAAAGCATAATTTGTAACTTCTTTCTTATTGGTTGGCTCCTCATCTTCGGATGAACTTGAGTCACCCCAAGTTACTTTGAGCACCTTCTTCTTCTTTGGTTATTTCTTCTTCACTCAGGGACATTCATTTTTGAAGTGTCCTAACTTTTTACGTTCGTAACATATTATTGAGTCCTTTTTTAGTTCACTTTTGTTCTTAGCATATTGTTTTGTTTTGATCATTTTTAAGAATTTCTTAAATTTTCTTGTAAGAAGTACGAAATCCTCATCATCATCATCGTCACTTGAGTTTTTCTCCCAAGTGGTCTTCCTTGGTTCTAAGGCTATGTCTTTCCTATTCTTTGGAAGGTTGTTCTCGAGTTCATCATGTGCTATACATGCCATTTCGTAAGTCATTAAAGACCCAATTAGTTCTTCAAGCAAAAAATTATTTATGTCCTTTGTTTTCTGTATTGTCGTTACTTTGGAATCCCAATATTTTGGAAGGGATCTTAATATTTTGTTAACAAGTTCAAAATTAGAAAAACTTTTACCAAGCACTTTTGAACTATTGACAATATTCGTAAAACAGGTGTACATATCTCCTATAGTCTCACTTAGTTTCATACAAAACAATTTATAGCTACGCATCAAAAGATTAATTTTTGACTCTTTGACTCGACTAGTTCCTTTGAGTGTGACTTCGAGTGTGTGCCAAATCTTATGTGCAGTTTTGCATATAGAAACTCGATTAAATTTATTTTTATCAAGAGCACAAAATAAAACATTCATCACTTTAGCATTCAAAGAGAAAGTCATCTTTTCTGAATCATTTAATTCGTTCATCAGTTTGGAAGACTTTGAAAAACCACTTTCAACAATATGCCATAATTCAAAATCTATAAAAAGTAAAAAAATTCTCATTTGAGTATACGTATAATCTGTCTCATTGAACATGGGAGGACGAGTGATAGAAAGTCCCTCTTGATTACCAACAAAAGTCATCTCTCTTGGATTTTAAGCCAAATAAAGAGAAACTTGGCTCTAAGACCAAGGGGGGGGTTTGTGGGGGGGGTTTTAGTTAGTACTTATGAAAAATTTATATCGATTTAAATATTCATATTTAAGCATAGAGATATTTCTAAGAGTGCAAGCAAAAAGTAGTAGATAGTTAAATAAGAAAACAATAAAGATAAAGAGCAAAGAAGAGGAAGCAAACCGATTTTATAGTAGTTCGGTCTCGTGACTTATGTCCACTCCTGATTCCTCCTCCATTGAAGTCACCGGCTTCAATTATTGATATTTCTCAATGGGTAAAAATCAACTACCCTCTTACAACTCTTCTCCTTTTAGAGGTTTAGGAGATAACATTTACAAGTCTCTAAGCTCTCCAAAAAAAAAAAAAAACTACACAAGACAAAATGAGGAGAAGCTCTCAAAGAATTACAACAGTGTTTTCAAAAGATTTTTGCTCTTAATGCTTGTATACCTCAAGTAAGGATTAGGGGGGGTGGGGGCGGGGGGGTTTGTATATTTATAGGCCCCTAATGGCTTCAATATTGGAGCTAAAGTTTAAATTTTAAGAGTTCTCGAGGTACTAGTCTCGAAGACTATGAGGCTGTTATACTACCAGTCTGGGTAGTACGATAGCCTTATAGTCTAGGAGACTGTGTCTAGGTGGTTCAACCGCCTAATTTGGGCGGTTTAATAGCTTGACACACCTTCAAAGACTATGTCATCTTGGAGACCGTGTCTTCAAAGATCATGTCTTTTTTAATGCTAGGTTACTAAATGAATTTTATAATAATTTCCAAATCAACCCTAATTAAGGCCTAATGTTCTCTTAATTGATTTAGTAAAACTAACTCTCATTATGATGCTAACTATGACACTTAACACACAATCTTCATTGTTCGATCGTCAATTAATCTCTCGACAAACTCCTGGTGAACCCCCGGCATCCTTCCGATGAACCTCCGACGAGCTCCCGATTTCCTTCGACGAACTCCCAGGATTCTTCTGGCGAACTCCCGACAAGCTCCTATCCACTTTTTGGTGAACTCCCAATGAACTTCCTGGCAACCTTCCAATGAACTTTCTGATTTCCTTTAGCAAACTCCCGATGAACTTCCAGCATTCTTCCAGCGAACTCCCGATGAGCTCTCGATCGCTTATCGATGAACTCCCGATGAACTTCCTGGCAAACCTCTGTTGAGCTCTCGGCGAGCTCTCGACAACATCTTCTGAACCTCGGTTGGCCTCCACCGAACTCTCGGCAAGCTCCCATTGCATCATCTGAACCTCGGCTCGATGCTCGAACTTGACTCTAGCCCAACATCTGATTATACTGCCCTTTTACTGTCACACTTAATCCTCCATTACTTTTTTTAACACATAAGTTAGATCATAAAACCCATTAATTGATTTCATCATCAAAATTTGAGATTCAACACTTCTTAAAGATCTATTTATAGCCGATGGGTATGATACCTTTAGATGCATCCATGAGATTCCAAACCTTGTTTGAGTACATAGAATCCATCTCAGAATTCATGGCTTCTTCCCACTTATCAAAATCTATACTCATAATAACCTCCTCATAGGTCTGAGGATCATCATCCTGAGTATTCTCTCCACTAATATATCTCATATATCTTTCAAGAGGGTGAGATACTCTGCTAGATATGCGCAAAGTTGGAACTTATATGCTAGGTACCTGAACGGACTTAGGCTCTAGAATGATGCTTGAGCTAGGTTCTCTAACCTTGCTCAACTATATCTCACTCCCACTATTTCCACCAAGAATGTATTCTTTTTCAAGGATCACAGCCCTCTTAGTAATAAAGACCTTTTGGTCCTCAGGATGATATAAATAATACCCATAAGTTTCCTTGGGGTATCCCACAAACTTATATCATTTTATCCTTGATTCCAACTTACCGATGTTGTGTCTTCTAACATAAGTAGGGCAGCCTCAAATCTTAACAACCTTAAAATCAGGATTCTCCCCTTTTCATATCTCGTATAATATAGACACTATTGACTTAGATAAAACTTTGTTTAGAAGGCAAGCTACAGACCCTAGTGTATATCTCAGAATATGATTGATAGATCGGCGAAACTCATCATGGATCGCACTATGTCTAACAATATGTGATTTCTCCTTTTTGATAAACCATTGAGATGAGGTGTATAAGGATGTATCCATTAGGACAAAATCTCATTGTCCCTGAGGAAATGGGTGAACTCTGTACTCAAATACTCTCCTCCTCGATCTAATTGAAGAGTCCTAGTACTCTTTCTAATTTGATTCTCTACTTCATTCTTATATTCTCTGAATTTCTCAAAGGCCTCGGACTTGTGCTTCAACAAGTATACATGTCCATGCCTAGAGAAATCGTTAGTGAATGTAATGAAGTATGAGTAACCACATATAGCTTGAGTCGACATAGGAATATATACATCGCGATCTATGAATTCCAATAACTCAGTGGCTCTCTCTCTAGTTCTACTAAAAGGAGAGTTGGTTAACTTTTCATGAAGGCATGTTTCTCAAGTTGCATACGACTCATAGTCGAATAGATCTAAGTATCCATCTTTCAGCAACTTTTGATTCTTTCCATTATGGATATGACCTAGCCTACAATGCCATAGGTATGCTTCATTTACCTCATCTCGTTTCCTCTTGGACATACTTACATTAATGATATATGGAGAAATGTCTAATACATATAAGCCATTAATCAACGTCTCTCTAATGAAATCCAAGATTAATGAATAACTATTGTGCTCAAAAACTAATTTATATCCACTAATTGTCAAACAAGAAATAAAAATAATATTTTTAATAATAGAGGGAATATAATAACATGCATCTAATGCAATGGTAGCTCCACTAGGTAGATGTAGGGCAACCTCGCCAATGGTAACTACAATAACTCTTGCTTCATTCCCTATCTTGAGGTCCATCTCGCCTCTTACTAGTCTCCTAGGCTTTACCAGAATTTATAATGAATTACAGATATGATAAGCACTGTCGGTATCTAATACCTATGTGTTATCATGAAATTCTAACAAATCAATACTGATCATGAATGGACCTGAAGCTTCCCCAAGCTTCTGTTTTGACTTCTCTGTAAGGTAATCCTTGCAATTCCTCTAGTGCTCATTTTTACCATAGTGGAAGCACTAGCATTTAACCTTGGTTGGGTCTTTTTGGACAACCTTTATCTAGCCTGATCTGCCCCGGCCCTTACCCTTCTTAAGGGATTTATCAGTCTTCCTTTTCTTCTTGGTCTCACCAATATAGAGAACTAACTTCTCTTTCTTGGGCAAAGTTGTGTCAAGGATATACACGATTTTCTCTGCTATGAGAATAATTCTTAAATTACGGAGCCAATCCATGTAGTTTGGATCAGTGAAGCGGTTAACGTCAAGTATACCACGTAGGGGGGTTTGCAAGTGGCATGTTTCTAACAAACAAGATGTAGCATAAATGAATAACATGTAGATTTTACATCAAATTAATTAAAATATGGACTTATATCTTAATCTACTCTCACTATTTTTCTAACGAATCAAGCAGCACCCTCGGCCAAGGTCAAGTCCACGCATCGGGTCGATGCAGTTGGGAACTCGCCAGGAGCGCGTCGAGAGCTCACCGAGGGTATCGGGAGTTTTCTATAATGGCACAAGGGAGTTCGCCAGAAGAAGACCGAGAGTCATCGGAAGATTGTCGGGGGTAGCCGAAAACTTATCGGGAGTAAGGATTATCTTGTAATGGATGTTTAGCAATTATGATTATATTTAATTAAGTCATAATTAGCATCATGCAGGTCTAACTATGATAGGAGCAATAAAGTTATAATTAGATAATGGGCCAAGATCAAGCTTAGGTATCGGGCCAGGTTTGGACAATGTAGTGGGACATCGCCAAAAGTTTACTAGGAGATTCGTCGAAGGGATCGGGAAGCTCTCTAGGAACACACCGAGAGATCACTGGAAGAAGACCGGATGACATGCCGCAAGAATGCTGGAGGTTACCGGATTAGCAGAAGTTGGGTGTTAGTTTAAGCTTGTGGTCTTTAAGTATTGTAATCATTGAGTCATAGTTAGAAGTGAGTCTTAATTGAGTTGGATTTGGATGAAATCTAAATCAACTCAATAAGGTAATCGGGTCCATTATTGGGGTTTGATTGAGCTGAGGTTGAGCTTAATTAGTTGACTAGTGAGTTGGTCAACATCAGGTTCAAGCTAGAATTCAAAAAGTGGAGGGAACCATTTTTACGGAAATTTCAGTGGGTAAACCGCCGGTGAGCAGCGGGTGTACCGCCACCGTCCAGGCTTTCGGGGGACTGACGGCGACTGACCCACCCAGGCTAGGTGGTTAAACCACCCGTACCCAAGAATCTAGGTACTTTCGGTGGTTGACCCGCCGGGACCGACGGGTGAACCACCCATACCCAGATTTTCCAGATACGCTTGGATTTTGGCTCCATTTTGAAGTCAATTTGGGGCCTATAAATACTCCAAGTTTTCTTATATTCTAAACAATAATTTTGGGATTATATTATAAGAAAATATCGTGTAAGAATTGTAAGAAAAAGAAAAGGGGTAAGGGAGTAATCAGAGAGTATAATCTTGTCTCCCTTGTAAGCAAAATGTAAGGGTTAGGTCTTCACCCAAAGAAGATCGGTAGTGGACGCCGGTGTGCCTTAAGAAGGAGGACTCGGGAGTGGACGTAGGCTATTGGTGCTTTACCATTATAAAAATTATGAGTTCATCTTTTGATTTCCTTATTAACGCTTCCGATCTTATTTACTCTTTAAAAGCAAGCTTTCCTTGCTTTTAAAGTAATTAGTAGGCAAGTAACTTAGCAATCTTCTTATCATTCACTTGCTTTATTTGAACAACAAGCTTTGGATTTTCTTATTATACTTAAACTGAAATATTTTTGTTTAGAATGAAAAATTTACACTTGCACTAATTAACCAGCCCCCCTCTTAGTGCCAATTGATCCTAACAACATGAAATGAAAGTCTCCGGTAGACTTCTAGTAGGGATCGGGATCCAATCGACGTCTTAGTGTAACCTCGAGGGACTCGACCAATTACACTAAGCCCAAAAAGGTAGGCAACTCTTGCTAATCACAATTCCTTATGATTTGCATCCTGTTCGACCTCCGAACCATCATGGTCTCGAGGGACTCGATCAACCATTATGTTCAGTTAAGTCATCAACATCGTTACTAGATGAGTCGAATTTGATGATATGCCCTCCAGGGACTCCACCAAACATACCATATCCTTATGTCAACGATGATATCGTTATGTTATAGGCAAGATCTCGAACCATGTAGATAGGTGAGCTTCGAGGGACTCGACTAACTAAACCTATATTGTGATTCAATTTCTTTCTATAACCATGGAAGTCCACATGGGTCAATCTTATTGCCTCATGCTCATTGACTTAATATTATCATAGGATGGGTTTATGTTTTATTTTGATCTCCTAATATGTTGTATCACACACATACATATTTAATATATATCTATATCATATATATATATATATATATATATATATATATATATATATATATATATATATATATATATATATATATTGCATGTGTGTGTTGTGTGTGTATGTGCGTGTCATCACATATCATATATGCATACCACACCGAATGATCATGAACCATCACATAATATGATTAAACCTGAGCCAATGGGCCCAATTACTCATAATAGGATCCATGTGTGTATCGACACATCTTCATGCTATGTGATTATCTATCTTATCATCATTGGTTCCATCGGATCCTCGGTGCATCACTATGCACCACGATCGCTCGTCATGGGATCGTAAGTCTCATTGATAACTTTATGCTCTCACTGTGTCTCTCTGTGTAATTACAACATAATCACAAGCACACATGCCCGACAATAAACAAGAAAAATAGAGGCTCGCAAGCCTTAATAATAATAATAATCATATATACACACATCACATCACATGGTCTATGATCATCCATCCATATTATACATCACATGTACACACATCATCATGTTGGACTACTAGATAAATAATAATAATTTAACTATTTAATTAATTATTTTTTTATAATTCTAGACATGTCAGGAATTTTCAGAATGGTTAAGGGTATTTTTAATATTCTAAAAAATAGGACAGACCTCGGTATTTCTCAAATTTTGAGGTGCATAATCATCCTTTTACAGAAAGAAACCCTAAATCCCTTTTTGCCCTATTATTACGGTCGCCACCATAGCCCTTATAGGCGGGCGCCACTACCATCGGGTGATCGCCCCTATGGTTGAGTGCTGCCCTAGCGGGGCCGCCTAGGGGGCCTATAGGGGCTCCCCTGGCGACGATCGCAGCTCGCTCTTGTAAGTGGTTTAGCCAGCCTGCAAAGGGCATTGCCTGAGGCAACCGCCTATTTAGACAGCCTAGCTGCCCTTGTAGGGGGCTTGGCTATGAGAAGCCACCCTTGTAAGCGGCCTGCTCACAGATGGCCGCCCCCTTCTAGCGGGTAATTTACTCGCAACATTTCAAGAATGCGTAGAACAATTATATGTGATTTAATATCTTCACAGAGTTTTAAAGCCAATATTTTACACAAGCAACCTAGCTCTGATACCACTATTGAGAAACCCGGTGGGAGTATCATATGTACAGCGGAAGAAAGAAAATAAAATAAGTTTTCCATGTATATCAAGTCATCATATAAATATTGGTGCATGAAAAACCCATAAAACTGAAAACTGCGATATATAAGAGATTGATTATCTAGGGAGATCATATATCTCTTATATTCTAAATCCAGATGGAGAGGATGAAGAAGGTCAAACATCTTCCTCTTTAGAGATATGCGCATGATGGATCATTGTAGTGATGCTCCTCTAATCGCAGTCCAAAGCTCGTAATTCTTGCGTACCTTCTTGCAGTGCTCGTGGAAGAAAATCACATATCTTCTTCACTGCCCTCTTATAACAGGGAAGGGTTGGTCACTAGAGAAGATAAGGGAGGGACGAGAATAGAAGGGGGTGGCCAAAGGTGCAGCATATCATTGTTTACCGCCCCTGCCTCCTATTTATATAGAGCCACCTCAAAACCGTAATGGATCCTGCCTTTGTAGGTATTAGATCTCCATCCAGTTACCCACTAATATTAGATTATTATATCTCTATTCCATAATCTCAATTGGCCTCTAACTCGGTCTAATACAAGAAGCCTATCAATGTTAGGTCTCATCCATTGAGAACAGGGGCTAATTTGATAACTAATATCCAATTTTCTACTCGTTGAAATATTCATCATATGTGTGTGACCCGCTAAGCACAATACCGAGTTGGCTGTGCATCTTACCTATCATAACTCCCTCTGAATTAGTAAATTATTATCTTATAATAATTCACTCGACTCATCGACTATGGATATACTAGGCCATTGCGCCATAGTCCCTAGATGGTACATGAGATCTTATCTATTGGGCCTATTTATCCTTAGTTACTATGTATCTTTAGTTCCTCATCCATCTAATATCCTACAGACTATACATTATGCATGGTACTATCAGATCTCTTATGGAATCTATTTGAGTCTCGCTTTAATCAGATTCTCCCGAAGAACCCCTTTCCTAGTTCGAACGATTCCGATTGAGGATTTGTTTGAGCGATGACACATGAGATATTCATCTAAGTTGCAGTCTTTATTGCTTCTCCCTAGAGTGACTCTAGTAAAGTAGATTAAGAAATCATACTTCTTACCATATCATTAAGTGTGTGACTTTATGTTTTAGCTACACCGTTCATAGTAGGTGAGCCTGACATTGTATACTGAGGGACAATTCCATACTCCTCTAGGTATAAAGCAAATGGTCTTAGACAATGTTCACCTAAGGCATCATTTCTATTATAATATTTCCCTCCATGGTCAGATTAAATGCTTCTTATCCTTTTATTGAGTTGATTTTTAACTTTAGCTTTAAATGATTTGAACACACCCAAGGATTGTGACTTTTCATACATTAGATATAAGTATCCATATCTAGAGTAATTATCTATAATGATATTAAATATTGTTGACTATTCCACAAAGCTGTAGGAAATGACCCACAAATATATGTATATATCAATTCTAAGATGTACGTAGCTCTATATGTACCTGATCTCTTAGGTTTGGTTTGTTTACCTTTAATGCATTAAACATAAATATCTAAACTTTATAAATCAATAGAATTAAGAATCCCTTTAGACATAAGTCTTTCAACTCTATTTTAGAGATGTGTCCCAAACGTTTGTGTCATAATACGCCTGAATTTTTAATTTTATATTTAGTACCTCACAATTTTACATTCAGGGATTCATGATAAGATGCTATAATATCAAGTAAATATAGATTGTCATAAGCCAAAAGTGAACTAGTTCCAACCACATTTGACTTTAAAGACAAAGTAAACTAATTATTTCTAAATAAATAAAAATAGTAAGATTTGTCCAAATAAGAAACATAAATTAAATTCCATCTAAATGATGGTACGAGAAAAGTGTCTTTCAAATCCAAATAGTATCTAGTATGCAATAACAATCTAAATGTGCCTATAGCTTCCACATCTATTGATGTTTCGTCCCTCACATAAATGCATCTTTTAGCATCATTGGGCCTTTGGTAGCTTAGGCAACCTTGCATTGAAACACTGATGTTAGTAGTTGTACCGGAGTCTAACCACAAAGTGTTTCTAGGTACTAAAGTAAAATTAACTTAAGAACAAACAAAAGTAAAGAATGTACCCTTTTTAGAACCCCAAGCATTATATTTGGTAGAGTCCTTCAAATGCCCATGTTTCTTACAGAAGAAATAAATATTAGCCTTATTTTGTTTCTTCTGTATTGGATCTTTATCAACCTCATTCTTTTCAGATTTGTATTTTCTTTTCTTACCCTTATCCTTAGATGTGCTAGCGAAGTTGGCACTTTCAGCCTTTTCTTGCTTCAACCTTTCCTCTTCTTGCAAACAAAATGAAATGAGCTCATTGAGAGACTATTTATCTATTTGGCAATTATAACTGACTTTAAATTGACTAAATTATGCATAAAGAGATATCATAACTAAATGGACAAGTAAGTCCTCTAATAAGTAAAGTTTTAATGTTTTAGGCTTTGAAGCAAGATTAGATATCTCCATGATATACTCCCTTATATTTCTTTGCCGAGATATCTTATGAAAATTAAGTTCTAAAGCAGAATGCTTGTTTTCGCCTTGTCATTTTTAAGAAAATATTTGTCTATTTCGGTAAGAAAATCTCACCACTAAAGATCTCTGGAATACCATGCTTAATGATTATAAGACTTATGCGATTAGACCTGTCCCACTTCTCAAATAGTCTCTTTTTATCAGGAGTGTTAGATTCTGTGAGAGAAGTGGGTTGGTCTTCACTTAATGCAAGGTCCAAATCCATGCAGTCTAAAATGATCAGAATGTTTTCCTTCCAATCTTTAAAGTTAGTTTTATTTAGAATCAATACTGAATTGAGATTAGCATATATAATAGCAACAGAACCTAAATAAGAGAATAATTGATAACTATAAATTATGCTCATATTTATAATACCATACACTTAAAGAAAATTCAAATGATACAACTCATATCAAGATACCAAGTGCAAGATTAATATCTTGCCTTATTGTAATGATCAAACTGTGACAATAAGACATGTCAAATAATAAACTCATCTTTGAATTGATTTATCATTCACATGTAAAACTTTATATTTGTCACACGTTTACCATCATAGGTGTGTATATAATCCTGCCAGTCATTAACCTTCCTTTGGGCTAGGTAATTACCGCATGGATGTAAATACACACTACATTTAATATTTTCATAAGAAGTCTCGTACTTTGGCAACTTCATGCATCAAATTACTCAAATCTAATATTAAATAACTTTATAATGACTAATTGAATTTTAACTATATTAGTTAAATTGCTTTGACATTAATTTGTTGATTTAAACATTTAACATATGTAAACTATTTAATTTATATTAACAAGTAACTTTATAGATCCAGTATTGTTTTTAAACCAATTAGACAAAATCTAAAGGCATTGTAGCGAATACTTATACTGCTTAAGAATCATTTTTAACAAAATAAATATTAGAGAATATGCTACAGCGAGGAGATCTAAATTGTTCATTAAAAAAAAATGACGATTCATAAAAAAACGATTGTCCATAAAAAATTGTTATCTTCTCCAACTATGATATAATTAAATCATATTAAAATACTATCAAAATACTATTAAAATATATATATAACATGCCTTGATGTTTAGTAATCATTGTAGAATGGCTCTGATACTATTGTCGGGAATTTAACATAACAAATATGGAACATACCTTATAGATCCAAAACATTTTGAGAATCTTTTCATCAGCATTATTAAATTCTCAATAATATACATAAAGTCCTACAACGATTATGAAACACATTAACATAAATACATACCTAATGAATCCATTGAAGTATTTTGGATTCATTGGTATATTGGTCTTCCAATTACGGAGTTTCCTTTCGGAATCCTTTGATTTCTCTTTGATGGGTGAAGAGAAACTTCATTCCTTATTCTACAATCGGGGACTATAACATCTTTTTATTTTCATAAGTTATAACTGTAAGTTATGGCTCATGATATTTCATATTTCTAACTTATCATGTCACCAGTTAGAAATATAATTAATGGTATTCATACAATTATTTTTATGATAAATGTGCCCCTTAGCCAAGTAACTTCACCTTAATTAGATCACTTTAATTTGGCTAACCAAATAATCACACACATTTAATTATACATATGTAACCCTTAAAAATATAATGGTGTGACCCTTAAAGTTCTAACATTTGATCGATGGATTTATTGTTTGTTGTCAATTTTATTGAGGGTGACGATCTCTGTTGATCGCCTATTCCATTATCCGCAATGGGCAATAACTGTGCAACATCGCTAGGTACGACGGCTGTAGATTACTATTGCTTGCAGCTGCTACGGCGGCACTGTTGCATAATAGCAGTGGTTATGGCAACACTTCTATAGAGCGACGGTCACGCGCAAGCAATAGGCTATGGCTAGGCGGAAGCAGCCGCCTGCAGGCCACACTTAGGCAACGTCCATGCGCTGGTAGCAGTCATGCATAGGCGGCGATCTTGCACTCGCCTGCTAGCAAAGGCGATGGCTGTCGCACGCATAGGTGGCGCCCACCTGCCCGCAATGGTGGTGGTTATCGCACGCACAAGCGACGGCTATAGGTAGAGGTGGCAACACCCGCAAGGCAGTGGCCTCCCTTGATCATAGCAATGGTGGCCGCCTGCGTCAGAGGTGATCGCCACGTGCGCAAGGGTGGCGACGACCGAAATGTGAGAGATTAGGGTTTGTATTTAGGACATTTTGCCCTTGTGAAATACAAGAATTCAAGATTATGTTCTTTTATTTTCTTTTCGTTAATGCCCTTCAAAAATTGGATAATTTCCTATATATCCTTTTGATAGTTCTACCCTTTATCCTTATGAAATTAATAAAATTATGATCTTATCCTTATAAAATCAAGAAATTCTAATCAATATCCTTGATTATAAAATTGATTAATATGATTTATTTTTATTTAAATTTGATCACTGTGACTACTGATTAGATTTAGTTTTTATAGAAAAGACTAAATTTTGATCTAAGTTTGATTTTAATCAATTTTTATTGACTGACTTAACTGGGTTGATGCTTAACCCAACTTTAGGCTTACCCAATTAAATAAGATTAATAGGTATAATGGTTCTTTAATGGTTTTCTCATATGATTCATTTATTGCATGTGGTAAATAATATCTAATTATTATTCTTTGATATCTAATTTGATTATTGACATGCATATGTTTAAAATTATAAAATAATGTTTATGATTTATTTATTCATATAAAGTCCTTTTATGATTTATGTATCATCATGATTACAATTATTATATAAGTTTTCTATATGCTAATCAATGTTTAATAATTATTATTATTGTTATTCTATTATTAAACTATTTCAGTATAAATTAGATAAAGAAACTTGATGAATATTATTTATAATTCATCTCCCTAAGTTTTATTTTATCGATAGCTGCCAAAGTAACATGGGATGGTAAACTTATGTGATATGAATTAGAATAAAGGTTTTATCATTTATAGGAAATTTTGGACTATATTTTATATTCTTGTATTGATCCTGTAGCCACCAAATTGACTTGAACCAATAATTTATATAATACATTACGGAATTGGTCTTAAATGACATAAAAAAAATAATATTCATAATGGCACACATAATTATAAGATTTAGATAATCTTAAAAGAAAATATATTTCGAATAATTATGTGATAGAGTAGGATGATATTATTTTGGATATCCTTGCAGTTAGGATTATATACTCAAAGGTAACAATATTATTCTACAAGAATGGTATCAGTTCTCAATAAATAATTTTATGTGAACACTAGATATGTTAATATTTCATTGAAAGGTGAAATATAGATGATATTAATAGTTCAATATTTATTAAAAAAACTCAAAGCATTACATTATTATAGTGATACTTTCTTTATTATATTCTTGTAATGTCCTTATATTATCTTAAATAAATGGCTTAAGTATATGCAATTTACATTGAGTGAGTTAGACCTTGATCAGATTAATTAAAAAAAGAAGACATACTTAATTATTTAAATATCTATAGAATAAATAATGAGATAATTGATTGGGAAAGGTCTAAAATAATCAATATAATAATAATTGCTAATAATATTTAGACTTCAGTATAGTTTACAACTAGTATATAAGAATATTTGTAAACTAATTTAAATTTATTGATAAGTCATTAACTAACACCTTAATGGAAGAACTAACTAAAAATGATAGTATTTAAGGAATTTAAGATTATGTCCTCATTATAACTAACAAAGCTATAAAGCTTAAGAACATTTAGCATGATGGTAATTCAGTCATTTCTCATAATTTATTATTTTTTTAGTTTCACTTAATCAAAAATTTTAATTAAGGAAAATAAAACTTAAATGAGTCGACTAGTATATGTGAATAGAAAGAATTGAAATAAAAATAGAAAAGACTCATAATATTTTGGATACTACTCAAGGAGTGGGTCATAATAAAAGAAAGTTGAAGTGCAAGTCACCTGAGTTTATAAATACTATATAAACTCATAAAAGAAAATTCTTCACAAGTGCTACTTTTGTAATAAGGAAAGTTATGTGAATAAGAAATATAAGATCTGGTTTGAGAGGAAAAAGGTATAAGTCTGACCTTTGTATGGTTCAAATTAAATATTATAGAAATTATTGTCTAATACTTGGTAGATTAATTTTGATGCCTCAACATATATTACCAATAATAAATATTTATTTTAATATAAAAAACTAATAGAGAATGAAATATTCATCGTTATAGAGAATTATCTTAAAGCAAAAGTGATAATGATTTGTATTTATAACCTACACTTAGAGATGATTCATTTGATGGATCTTGAGGATACATGTTATATTCTTATAATTCTGGGAATTTGGGTTCTTTCCTCAGAATTGTTAGAATATTATTTCTCTTTTGGTGATTGTAAACTTAGAACGATTCAATAAAAATTAATTTTTTGAATTTTTATGTGATAGTTTATACTGAATTAATATGAGTCTTGAGTTTACAATAATCCTATAATTAAATATTAAAATAAAATATAGTTTCATAAACTCCTTAAGATTATGCTTATATGTTTTCATCTTATTAAAGAGAGATATTTTATTATATTATAGAAAGCTTGTCTAGATATTGATTATATATATCTAATTCATGTAAGGTCTTAGACCATTAATACTTTTGAAGTATACATAAATGAGACTAAGAGACAATTAAATAAAAAAGTCAAGATTATCATATATGGTAGTGAAGATGAATTTTATTGTATTTATGATGAACATAATTATAATTCTTTTTCTAGATTCTTTAAAAAGTAGGGTATATATATTCAATATGATTTACTAGATGTATCACACTAAAATAGGATTGTTGAAAGATACTCGTACTCTTATAGATATGATTAGGAGCATGATTATTTATTCTTTGTACCTCAATCAATGTGAGAATAAACTCTAAGGATAACTTTGCATATATTAAATAGGGTTCCTAGTAGGTAAATCTGTTAACTTCTTTTGAGTTATGGATTGATAGGAAACCTAACTTAAGATATTTACATATTTGAGATTATCCTGTAGTGATAAGGATCTTCAATTCACATAAAATGAAATTAAATTTAATAATTATTTTAGATATTTTATGGTTTATCCAAAAAGATGAAAGGGGTATATTTCTTATTGCTCTAATCATAGCATGAGGATAGTTAAATATGGTAATATAAGATTCCTATAAAACAACAAATCAGTAGGAGTGAAAATCTCAAAATTTAATTTTAAGATAAAGGAAATACAATTTAATATACTTTTATTATTCGAGAAATTATTGTTATTCAAATCATCAAATATTTGATAAAGGTGAACAACAAAATAACATTACTACACTCTCACATAATATTGATATCGCTGTTAATAGTCTTATAGAACAACCACAATTGATAGTTTAGAGAATATCTCAAAGGGAAAGAAATTCTATCATTTATGATTATTTTATAGTATATCTACAAGAATCAATTATAATATAGGAATAAAAAAGGATCCTTATTATTTTTACAAATCATGAAAGATAACAATTGAAAGAAGAGTTAAATTCAATAACCAGGATGGTGTCTGATAAATTCATCAAATTATCCAATAATTATAAAAGAGTGTTACATAAATATAACTTAAGGATAATGTCGAATGATATAATGGTCATACTTATGGTTAAAGGTTTTACTCATAAAGAATGCATTGACCATAATGAGACATTTAGTTTTTGAATAAACTAATTAAGAATTGTCATGACATTGGTGACTTATTATGAGTTTAAGTTACACTATAAGAATATGAAAATAAGTTTTCTAATTAAAGATCTAACTTTATATAGATTACTGTGAATGATTCACAGAGAAAATAAAAGAAATATAAATTTTGGTATGCAAATTCAAGAATCCATTTATGACCTTAAACAAGCTTATAACAATTGTTAGGATCAACTGGCACTAACAGGGGATGAGGGTGAATTAGTGCAAGAGAAATAGTGCTCCTTTAAAAATCTTGCTTTCGTAAAATAGAGAGTGAACAACGGAAGCTTTTCTTTATATTTTGACAAAATCGATTTAAAGCTGATTTGAAAGGTAGAGAGATTGAGGCTCCTATCTAAATAGAGAGTAATTAAGAGCAATCAAATATAATAAGTAAAGCAATTAAAGCACACTTACTTTCATAATAAGGAAAGTTATGTGAAGAAGAACTATAATATTTGGTTTGAGAGAAAAAAGGTGTAAGTATGACCTTTTGTATGGTTGAAATCAAATATTATAGAAATCGTTGTCTAATACTTGGTGGATTAATTTTAATGAGTAATATTTCTCTTACACTAATTCAAACCCCCCCCCCCCCCCACACACACACACACTCCCTCTTAGTGTCAATTTATCATAATAATTGGTATTAGAGTCAAGTTATTTATTGGATTAACACTCACTTGAGTAAATGACTTATTTTGGTATGAATGAGGGATATTCCATTTTATATCCTCCCATGTTCAATAGGACGGATTACATGTATTGGAAGACAAGGATACATATTTTTCTCATTTCTTTGGACATTGATTTATGCAATATTGTAGAGGTTTTTACAATAATCATAAACCACTTATCTTTCATGATTTGTGAAAATAATAAGGGATCCTTTTTTAGTACTATATTATAATTGATTCATTTAGATATATCACAAAATAATCATAAATGACATAATTCCTTTCCCTTTGAGATATTCTCAAAATTATCAATTGTGGTTGTTCTACAAGACTATTGATAGCAATATCAATATTATGTGAGAGTGTAGTAATATTATTTTGTTATCCATCTTTATCAAATATTTGATGATTTGAATAACAATAATTTCTCAAATAATAAAGACGTATTAAATTGTATCTCCTTTATCTCAAAATTAAATTTCACGATTTTCATTCCCACTGATTCGTTGTTTTATAAGAATCTTATATTACCAGATTTAACTATCCTCATACTATGATTAGAGCAATAAGAAATACACCCATTTCAACTTTTTGGATAAACCATAAAATACTAAAAATAATTATTAAATTTAATTTTCTTTTATGTGAATTGAAGATCCTTATCACTACAAAACAATCCCAAATATGTAGATATCTTAAGTTAGGTTTCCTATCAATCCATAACTCAAAAAAAAGTTGATGAAATTTACTTACTAGGAACCCTATTTAATATATGTATTACTGTCCTTAGAGTTTATTCTCACTTTAATTCGGGTACAAAGAATAATCAATCATGCTCATAATCATATCTATAAGAGTCAAGTATCTTTCAACAATAAACTAATTAAGAATTATCATGACATTGGTGACTTATTATGAGTTTAAGTTACACTATAAGAATATGAAAATAAGTTTTCTAATTAAAGATCTAACTTTATATAGATTACTGTGAATGATTCACAGAGAAAATAAAAGAAATATAAATTTTGGTATGCAAATTCAAGAATCCATTTATGACCTTAAACAAGCTTATAACAATTGTTAGGATCAACTGGCACTAACAGGGGAGGAGGGTGAATTAGTGCAAGAGAAATAGTGCTCCTTTAAAAATCTTACTTTCGTAAAATAGAGAGTGAACAACGGAAGTTTTTCTTTATATTTTGACAAAATCGATTTAAAGCTGATTTGAAAGGTACAGAGATTGAGGCTCCTATCTAAATAGAGAGTAATTAAGAGCAATCAAATATAATAAGTAAAGCAATTAAAGCACACTTACTTTCATAATAAGGAAAGTTATGTGAAGAAGAACTATAATATTTGGTTTGAGAGAAAAAAGGTGTAAGTATAACCTTTTGTATGGTTGAAATCAAATATTATAGAAATCGTTGTCTAATACTTGGTGGATTAATTTTAATGAGTAATATTTCTCTTACACTAATTCAAACCCCCACACACACACTCCCTCTTAGTGTCAATTTATCATAATAATTGGTATTAGAGTCAAGTTATTTATTGGATTAACACTCACTTGAGTAAATGACTTATTTTGGTATGAATGAGGGATATTCCATTTTATATCCTCCCATGTTCAATAGGACGGATTACATGTATTGGAAGACAAGGATACATATTTTTCTCATTTCTTTGGACATTGATTTATGCAATATTGTAGAGGTTTTTACAATAATCATAAATCACTTATCTTTCATGATTTGTGAAAATAATAAGGGATCCTTTTTTAGTACTATATTATATTTGATTCATTTAGATATATCACAAAATAATCATAAATGACATAATTCCTTTCCCTTTGAGATATTCTCAAAATTATCAATTGTGGTTGTTCTACAAGACTATTGATAGCAATATCAATATTATGTGAGAGTGTAGTAATATTATTTTGTTATCCATCTTTATCAAATATTTGATGATTTGAATAACAATAATTTCTCAAATAATAAAGACGTATTAAATTGTATCTCCTTTATCTCAAAATTAAATTTCATGATTTTCATTCCCACTGATTCGTTGTTTTATAAGAATCTTATATTACCAGATTTAACTATCCTCATACTATGATTAGAGCAATAAGAAATACACCCATTTCAACTTTTTGGATAAACCATAAAATACTAAAAATAATTATTAAATTTAATTTTCTTTTATGTGAATTGAAGATCCTTATCACTACAAGACAATCCCAAATATGTAAATATCTTAAGTTAGGTTTCCTATCAATCCATAACTCAAAAAGAAGTTGATGAAATTTACTTACTAGGAACCCTATTTAATATATGTATTACTGTCCTTAGAGTTTATTCTTACTTTAATTCGGGTACAAAGAATAATCAATCATGCTCATAATCATATCTATAAGATTAAAGTATCTTTCAACAATCCTATTCTAGTATGGTACATATGGTAAATCATGCTTAATATAGATATCCTAATTTTCAAAGAATCTAGCAAAAGAATTATAATTATGTTCATCATAAATATAATAAAATTTATCTTCTCTGCCAGATATGATAATTTTGACTTTTCTACTTAATTGTCTCTCGACCTCGTTTATATATACTTCAAAAGTGTCAATGGTCTAAGACCTTACTTAAATTAGATATATATAATCAATATCTCAACAAGCTTTCTATAATATGATAAAATGTCTCTCTTTAATAGGATAGAAACATATAAGCATAATCTTAATGAGTTTATGAAATTATATTTTATTTTAATATTTAATTATAGGATCATTGTAAACTCAAGATTCATATTAATTGTATATAAACTATCACACAAAATTCAAAAATTAACTTTTACTGAATCATTTTAAGTTTACCAAAAGAGAAATAATAGTCTAACAATTCTAAGTAAAGAACCCAAATTCCAAGAATTATAAAAATATAACATGTATCCTCAGGATCCATCAAATAAATCATCTCTAAGTGTAGGCGATAAATACAAACATTATTGTTTTTGCTTTAAGATGATTCCCTATAACGGTGAATATTTCATTCTTTATTATTTTTTTATATTAAAATAAATATCTGTTATTGGTAATATATGTTCAGGCATCAAAATTAATCCACCAAGTATTAGATAATGATATCTATAATATTTTATTTAAACCATACAAAGGTTAGACTTACACCTTTTTCCTCTCAAACCAGATCTTATAGTTCTTCTTCACATAACTTTCCTTATTGTGAAAGTAGCACTTTATTATGAAGAATTTTATTTAATGAGTTTATATAGTATTTATAAACTTAGGTGACTTGTACTTCAACTTTCCTTTATTATTGCCCACTCCTTGAGTAGTACCCAAAATATTATGTGTCTCTTCTATTTTAATTTTAATTCTTTCTATTCACATATACTAGTCGAGTCATTTAAGTTTCATTATCTTTAATTAAAATTTTTGAATAAGTCAAACTAAGAAGAAAATAATAGATTATGAGAAATGACTCAATTACAATCATGCTTAATTTTTTGAGCTTTAGAGTTTTGTCAGTTATATTGAGGATATAATCTTAAATTTCTTAAATACTATCATTTTTAGTTAGTTCTTCCATTAAGGTGTCAGTTAATGACTTATCAATAAATTTTATTTAGTTTATAAATATTCTTATACGCTAGTTATAAACTGTACTTAAGTTTAAATATTATTAGCAATTATCATTATATTGATTCTTTTAGACTTTTCCCAATCAATTATCTCATTATTTATTCCACGGATATTTAAATAATTATGTGTTCCTTCTTCAATTAATCTGATCAAGGTTTAACTCACTCAATATAAATTACATATGCTCAAGCCATTTATTTAAGATAATATAAAGACATTACAAGAATATAATAAAGGAAGTACCACTATAATAATATAATGCTTTGAGTTTCTTTAATAAATATTAAACTATTAATATCATCCCTATTTCACCTTTCAATGAAATATTAATATATCTAGTATCACATAAAATTATTTATGTAGGACTGATATCATCCTTGTGGAATAATATTGCTACCTTTGAGTATACAATCCTAAACTACAAGGATATCGAAAATAAATAGATTTTCTTTTAGGATTATCTAAATCTTCTAACTATCTGTGTCATTATGAATATTATTTTCTTTATATCATTTAGGACCAATTCCATAATATATTTTATAAATTATTGGTGCAGGTTAATTTGGTGGCTATAAGATCAATACAATGATATAAAATATAGTCCAAAATTCTCTATAAATGATAAGATCTTTATTCTAATTCACATCCCGTTTACCATCCCAGACTATTTTGGCAACTACCGATCAGGAAAAACTTATAGAGATGAATTATAAATAATATTCATCAAGTTTCTTTATCTAATTTATACTAAAATAGTTCAATAATAGAATAACAATAATAATAATTATTGAACATTAATCAGCATAAAGAAAACTTATATAATAATTGTAATCATGATGATACATAAATCATGAAAGGACTTTATATAAATAAACAAATCATAAACATTATTTTATAATTTTAAACATATTCATGTTAATAATCAAGTTAAATATCCAAGAATAATAATTAGATTTTATTTACCACATGCAATAAATAAATCATATGACAAAACCATCAAAGAACCATTATACCTATCAACTTTATTTAATTGGTTAAACCTAAAATTGGGCTAAGCATCAACCCAGTTAAGTCAGTCAATAAAAATTAATTAAAATCAAACTTAGATCAAAATTTAACCTTTTCTATCAAAAATAAATCTAATCAGTAGTCATAATGATCAAATTTAATTAAAAATAAACCATATTGATCAATTTTATAATTAAAAATATTGATTAGAATTTCTCAATTTCATAAGGATAAAACCATAATTTTGTTAATAGGAAATAAACTAAAATTATGAGATTCATAAAGGGTAGAACTATCAAAAGGATATATAGGAAATTATCTAATTTATGAAGGGCATTAATGAAAAGAAAATAAAAGAACATATCTTAAATTTTTGTATTTCACAAGGGTAAAAATGTCCTAAATATAACCCTAATCTCTCACATTTCGATTGTCATCGCCCTTGTGCACGCGACGATCACCTCTGATGCAGGCGGCCACCGCTGCTACGACCATAGGAGGCCATCGCCTTGCGGGCGTTGCCACCTCTACCCGCAGCCACCGCTTGTGTACGCCATAGCCACCACCATTGCGGCGGGCGGGTTCCGCCTTTGCGATGCCATCGCTTTGGCGGCGCGATGCATGACTATTGCCTATGCACGATTGCTACCTGCACATGGACATTGCCTAAGTGCGACCTCTGCCTATAGGCGATCACTTCCGCCTAGCCGTGTACATCATTGTCTCGTCTTCCTCCTATTGCAGCTGCACCCTTGCTGCAACCAATGCCACTTGCAACCACGAAGTCATAGAGCAGTTGTAACCAACATTGCTATTGCCCTCTTCTTCCTCCATCATCACAGTTGTTTTTCGACTCAGATCACTTGACTACCATCTTCTGACATATATCAGCCACCTAAAAAATCATAGCCTCGACGACATTGCAGCATCAACATTACATAATCATCGAAGGACCACAACCAACATTGTTGTTGCCATCTTCTTCCTCAACCATCGCTGCTACCCTTGGCTGCCATCCTCCACTTGGAGACTTCACCTCCGCAGTCCCGACATTACTGTCATTCACTGCCTTCAACCTGAAAATTGCAACTACACTCTTCAGTCGGTTTGTTTGACAGGTTGGAGATCCTTATATCATGACATCGCTGGGCTTATTTGAAGCCAAATTAGAGGCTGTCGAGATGCATATGAATGCTAAATTATGCATCTATTCGAGGAGTTTAGATTGGGCCGATCACTAAGCCCAAAAAGATTACAACATGGAGCAAATTCTGATTGCAAAACGAACCCATTAGAGATAAGAAGTGAGAATAAGACATGACACCCCTACACCTCGACGATGTTGGTCTCCTTAGTACAACTTCAAGAAGGGCACCTCAATCAAGATGCTCAGAGCATGAGAGTCATATCCCAACCAAAAGCATATAAACCTTCAGCACCAATCAATTACAAGAACCTTGATGAAGAACTAATGAAATAGATCTGTCAAACCTCGACCATCCAAGAGTACCAGATCAGATTTGAAAGGTTAACTAATCAAACTCATGATTGGTCTGAAAAATAGATATTGAGGACTTTCATTGAGAGCTTGAAGTCGGAGATTCAAGAAGAAATTAAAGCGCGACAACCGTATACACTTAAGGCAGTCATTTCCTTCGCACGACTACACGAAGACAGGTTGAACCAAGATGCTCGGAGGACCAAAGCCGCTACACGACTAGCAGCACAGAGACTCTTGACCCCATCTACCACCAGCCGGTCGCCTCAACCGAAAAAATTAACAAGAGAAGGGCTTCGTGATAGATTGACAAAGGGCTTATGTTGGCATTTTAATAAACTGTGGAGCTGAGACTACCATTGTAAAAAAGAGAGACCTCTATTGATTGAGCCCACTGAAGAACCCAAATTCAAGAAGGATATGAAGGAAAAACCATAATCGATCGCTCACCTTTCATGCTCCACCATAAATATCAAGCATCAGCCCATCACCATCCTCGCCGACACCAGGAGCTCCAACGACCTTATGAATGACAAAAGAAACTAGGTGACCTTATGTGGGAAAGGATAGAACAAAGAAAAGATGATCTCGACATAGTTCTTAGAGAAGCTCGCTGAAATCTCAGGCACGTCCGCTGAATCGAGCTAACTCCTTCCTACCAGATTGCACAAACCCCGTATATTGGTTTTATAAGGGGAACCACCAGCACATATTCGGTCATATTGCTATCCATATTTTCGGAGGACCGAAGCTAAAAAGATCATCCAGGAGACATGGGAGATACGGATTATTCGACCATAACCTTCCCTTACAATGACATTTTATCTCCAAAAACTTTGCCTCTTTGTTTACAGGGATATAACTCTTCCTGAAGTGCCATATTCAGCTGAACCAGCTATGGTTTCTGATGCAATGCTCCCTCATCTTGGGCTACTTCTATGGCTTCACTGAGGAGCGAACCATGATGCTAAAAGTCTTCCTTAATGATGACCTCGGATCCATGGCCCACAATCGCAAGAAGGAACAGGAAAAAGACATCCACATGACCCCCACAGCCATGATGTCATCTATATCGATGCTAGCATTACCTTAATATGGTAATATGTTCATACTTGGATCAGACACATCCAAAGTTAGGATCGACGTCACCCTTATACAAGATGGTCGACTCCTAATTCACATCGAGGCTTCCCCCATACTTCACACAAGATTTTTAAAGGGGATACTCATTACTACCAAATTTAAAATTTGGTTAGATATAGGTCCATGGCACCAAAAGAGGAGTAAGCCTAAAAGAATTACAATCCATGCTCATGCTAGCACTTGCAAAGAAGAAATAGCCTCCCGACAAACTTCAGAATGGATGAAAAATTGAAGATCGAGTTTTCTTAAACCTCTAACCTAATCAGCAAGAAACTCGAGCCTTAAGGAAGTGGTCTCCCTATTTTCTTAGGCCTTGTAAAATTGGGGACCACATTGGGGCCCTAACATGGAGATTAGATCCGTGCACCAGATCAAAATTACAGTTAATCCTCTAGGTATCTCACCTCAAATAAAAATTTAAAGATGATAACTTAGCTTAAATTCTTCTAATTGACACCAAAGCTGATAAGGAGCTGAAGACCCAGTTCCTAGAGTTCATGGACCCTCAGCCTTGAGGACAAGGTTGATTTTAAGAGGGCAGGTTTAATAGGACTACAACAGGGTTGAGTCATAATCTCCCTAGAAGCAGTTAATAAAACCCTGTAAGATTATAATAAAACCTCACCTAGCCACTTCCATCCTATAAAAAAGTGTGGTTAGGGTTTAGATTGGGGCCTTAGGGTTTAGTAGCCGCCATTCCCTTTACTCGGCTAGTCAGCCAGGGTTTCCCCCTGCTTAGGTTGACTATAGAGCCAACCTAGTTGCCATCTATTCCCTCTAAGACAGGTAGGCTATAGAAGAGGTAAAAGGATAATTTTAGTTAGGTAAGCACCCCCTAGGGCTAGGGTTTGGAACCCTATATAAGCATGTAACCTCCACATCTTTTTATCAAGTAATCATCTATTTTATTTCAGCCTTGTGCCGGGTCTATAAGGGAGGAACCCCTATAGCGTTCTAAGGATTGATCCCCCTCAAGGGTCAAAATCTATAGAGCTCCTTTTAAGGTTCTATCAATCGCCTAGACATGATCTCCTAAACTGTTAGGTGACTGAACCGCATAGAATGCAGTCTTCGAGACTAGCACCTCGGGAACACTTAAAAATTAAGTTTTGGCTCGACTTTTGAAGCCATTTGGGGCCTATAAATACTCCACCCTTTCTTGCTGGTGAATGAGCAAGAATCAAGAGTGAAAAACTTGTGAAAATATTGTTGTAATCCCTTGAGAGCTCCCCTAACTTCTTCTTGTGTAGTTTTTGTTTAGGGGAAAGCAAAGAGAATTATAAAAGTTACCTCTTGAACTTGTAAAAGGAGAATAGATTTGTAAGAGGGGTGTTTGATCTTTGCCCATTGAAAAAGATCAGGAGTGGAAACTGGTGGTCTCAAGTGAAGAAGAATCGGGAGTGGATGTAGGTCAAGGGGACCAAACCACTATAAAATTGGTTTGCTTCCTCTTCTTTACTCTTTATATTTATTGCTTAATTGTCTACTACCTTTGCTTGCACTCTTACAAATATCTCTATGCTTAAATGTATCTCTATACTTAAATGCATCTCTACACTTGAATGCATCTTTACATTTAAATGCATTTCTAATACAGTTTTTATTGAGTGAGTATTTAAATTGAAGTAAATTTTTTATAAGCACTAATTCACCCCCCCCCCCCCCCCCCCCAATACCCTCGTAGTGTCGCTTTAATCCTAATAATTAGTATCAAAGCCACGTTTCTCTCTAATTGGCTTAAAATCCAAAAGAGATGGCTTTTGTTGGCAATCAAGAGGGACTTTCTTTCACATGTCCTCCTTTGTTCAATGGGACTGACTACACATCTTGAAAATTTTGAATGCGCATATTTTTTATTTCGATAGATTTTGATTTGTGGTGTATTATTGAAAAAAATTTTCAAAAGTCATCTAATCCAATAAATGATTGGAATATTTATGAAAAACAAATATGATAGGACTCCAGTAGGGTTGAGTCCTAATCACCTTAGAAGTGATCAATAAGAACCATGTGAGATTATAATAAAACCATACCTAGTCACATTTATCTTATAAAAAAGTGTGGCTAGGGTTTATTTTGGTACCTTAGGGCTTCCTAGCCATCACCCTATTTGCTGGGTTGGTTGGTTAGGATTTCTAGTAGAGGGGCATGGCTTCTACAGCCACTTAGGCCGCCACTCCCTTTATTTATGCATGGTAGCTATATGAGGGGTAAAAGGGAGAATTTACTTAGGAAGCACCCCGTAGGGCTAACGTTTAGAGCCTTATATAAGTATATAGCCTCCACCTCTTTTCATTAAGCAAGATGAATCTACAATTAAGCCATATCTACTAGGAGGGAGGAACCCCTATAGCGTTCCAAGGGTTAATCCCCCTCAAAGATCAAAATCTATAAAGCTCCATCTAGTGTTATATCATCTGGTATCAGAGCAATGATCTTGCTACCCCTGTAGCCATCTCAGCTATCTCCAGCTTCCCAAGAAATTCTCATAATTGCTGTGACACGCGCCTCCACCTTCCACCCTAGCCGTAGATCAAATCAATCCGCCACTGCCTCCTGCGTTTGATATGGAGATCTGATATATTTTTATCACCCATGCCTCTTCAATACTACAAAATCCTTTATCTTACATGTTGAAGAGTTTTTCCATACTTCCATTGCTGCAAATTTTGACCATTGTAAGTGTTATCGTTATTGCGAAGGCGAAACACTGCAGAAATTTTCAGTTGCCTATTTGCCTCTTGAAACTGGTTTATTGCTACTCCTTTTTAGCCAAATTTTTTATAAAATTTCATAGATCATCTTGGCTTTCATCTAAGATTGATCTTTGGAAAAAATTTCTTCTGAAACTAGAATTATAATACTGTAATTCTTTATCATGTAGTGCAGAAATTTTACGATAAAGATTTTGCCTTCCACTTGTTGGCCTCTTGAAACCAAACTTTTGTTCATCATTTTTGACCAAAACTTTTATACAATTTTATAAATCATCTTAGCTTTCATCTAAGATTGATCTCTAGAAAAAATTCTTTCTGAAAATGGAATTATAGTGGTGCAATCCTTAATCGTGCGGTGCTGGAATTTTACGATGAAGAAACTACCTTCCACCTTTTTCCCTATTTTCCTACCATTACTCTGTCAAAATTTTATCAACCTTTTGTTGATATCAACCAATCTGAACCAAGGATTTCTGCATATTTTTCTTGACTTTTTCTCTAGAATTTAACTCATCGTTTCTCTGACGCAAATTTTATTCGGCAGAACTGCATATATGCAGCGAACTTTCATTGAATCCTATCAGATTTTTACTGCTATTTTTCCATATTTGAAACTCCTTTTTCCTCATCTTCCCCCCTTGACACCACAGCCCCAAATTTCACAATTTTTGGCTTGAATTTTCATTGAGAAACTGCTATTTCTTTGACGATAATTCTGCTTCTACAACGCAGCATACATTGCAGCTAAAACCACAGCCCCATAGTCGTGCCTCTGACGCAACTACCTCTACTGTAGTCGTGCCCTCCTCTATAGTAGTTGCGCCCTCCTCAACCGCTTCTCGTTGTCCCTGCAGCCTTTACCGTCGCTGCCCCTCCCTTACTGTCACTTCTTCCTCGATGATTTCATCTCCCCTACATCCTCCTTTGTTGCCGTCGATAGCGCACCATCAGAGATCAGCGACATCACTAGAACCCGCTTTAACCGTACATAGCAGTGTCGCTGCCCCTCCCTTATCGTCATCGCCTTGTTCCTCCGTTGCCATCGCTCCTACTTTTGAATCTTATATTTTGATGATGAAATCAATTGATTAGTGTTTAATCTAACATATATGTTAGAGAAAGTATTACACATCTAACTACGATAGAGAAATGGAGTTACAACCAGATATTGGGCCAGGATCAAGCCTGATCATCGAGCCAAAGTTCGGACGATGCAGTGGGACCTCGTTGGGAGTTTCCTAGGAGTTCGCTGAAGTGATCGGGAAGCTCGCTGGGAACATGCCAGGAGATTGCCAGAAGAAGACCATAAAACTCACTACAAAAATACCGAAGGCTGCCAGATTAGCAGAAGTTAAGTCTTTGTTTAGCTTGATAATCATTATGGTTGTAATCATTGAGTTCTAATTAGTGATTGAGTCATAATTAAGTTTGATTTAGAAGAAACCTAAATCAACTCAATGAGACAACCGGGTCTACTAAACGGGTTTGATTAAGCTCAAGTTTAGTTCAATTAGTTGACCAGAGAATTGGTCAACATAAGGTACAAGTCAGAATTTGAAAAGTGGATGGAACCAATTTTTCAAAAATTTCGATAGCTAAACTACCCGCTTAAGATTTTGGGCGGCAGAACCACCCAAGTCGATGTCTGAACCCCCTCGTACCCTATTTTCAGGGTGCTTTCAGTGGTTTAACTATCGACGTTGATAGATGAACCACTTGTACCTAGATTTTTTGGATACATCTGAATTTTGGCTTCAAATTCTGAAGTCATTTGAGGCCTATAAATACCCCAAGTTTTCTTGCCTTCAATACAATAATTTTGGGATAAAAATTATGTAAAAAGCTTGTATGAATTGTAATAAAAAAAAGGGGGAAGAGATTGAGTGAAGAGTCGTAAAGTTATTATCTCCCTTGTAAGCTAAAGTTGTAAGAGTTGGGTCTTCACCCAAAGGAGATCGACAGTGGATGCTAGTGTGCCTCAAGGAGGAGGACTCGAGGAGTGGACGTAAGTCGGTTGAGGTCGAACCACTATAAATATAAGTGTGCTTTAATTACTTTACTTATTATATTTGATTGCTCTTAATTACTCTCTATTTAGATATGAGCCTCAATCTCTCTACTTTTTTTAAATCAACTTTAAATCAGTTTTGTCAAAATATAAAGAAAAACTTCTATTGTTCACTCTCTAATATACGAAAATAAGTTTTTTAAAATGAGCACTATTTCTCTTTCACTAATTCACCCCCCCTCCCTCTTAGTACCAACTGATCTGAACAATTGGTATCAGAGCCAAGTTACTCATTGGATTAACACCTACTTGAGTAAATGATTTGTTTTGGCATGAATGAATATTTATTGCATATCCTCCCATATTTAATGGGACAGATTATACATATTGGAAGATAAGGATGTACATTTTTCTTATTTTTTTGGACCTTAATTTATGGAACATTGTAGAGAATGGATTCAAAAAATCTACCAATCCAATGAATGAGTGTAATTATTTGGAAAGGAAAATTTTTCTTTGAATGCAAAGGCTATGAATGACTTATTTTATGCTCTTGACAAGAATGAGTTTATTGAGTTTTCATTTGTAAATCGACTTTTGATATTTGACACACACTAGAAATCACATACGAGGGGACTAGTAGAGTAAAAAAATCTAAGATCAACATTTTAGTTCATAATTATGAGTTATTTCAAATGAAACTAAATGAGTCCATTAAATACATATACACCCGTTTCATGGATGTCGTCAATGGCCTTAAAGTCTTAAACAATATTTTTTGAATTTTGAATTTATGAGTAAAATTTTATGATCTCTACCTAAAAATTGGGATCCTAAAGTAACCACTATTCAAAAGGCTAAAAATTTTAATAACTTACCTCTTGAAAAACTTATTGGCTCACTCATGGCATATGAATTAAACTATAAAGCTTATGATGAGCTTGATGAAGCCCTTCCAAAGAATAATAAGGATGTAGCACTTCAAACGACAAATGACTCCTCGAGTGAAATCTCGAGTGATGAGGACCATGATATTGCACTATTATCAAAAAAGTTTAAAAAATTTATAAAAAAATAAAAACTATAAAAACAAACAAGTACTAAAGAAGGATAATATCATATGCTATGAATGCCAAAGATCGGGATATTTAAAAAATAAATGTCCTTAATTGAAGAAGAAGCCAACACACAAGAAGAAAGCACTTTCGGCTACTTGGGATGATTCAAGCTCTTCGGATGAAGAAGACCATTCCAAAGAAGAAGTTACTAACTATGCTATAATTATGATTCAAGATGAGGTTAGTGATTCATTAAGCATTTCTTTTTGGAGTTATTAAATATGTTCCATGATTTGTTCGATGAGTTTAAAAAAATTAGCAAACCTTTTAAATTGCTTAAAAATGATCATGATTTGTTAGTTAGTAGACTTAACAAAATACATGATTCATTAGTATTGTATAACCCATGTTATAAATGTGAGATGCTAGATAGTGTTAAAGAAGAAAATATCATGCTTAAGACAATATTAGAAAATTTTGAAATTGGGAACAAATCCTTAAATATGATCCTTGCCAATAAGGGTTATATTAATAGAAAAAAATGGTATATGCTTTGTTGGTAACATTCAACAAAAGCCAACCATGTATGTTAAAGAACATACCTTAAATGTGTCACCAAAAATCAAATGTAATTTTTATGAAAAATTAAGACATAAGGCAGACAAATGTCTACTTAGAAAATGTAGTCCATACCAATTAGTTTAGGTTCCTAAGGGAACTTCATACAATAAAAAATAATTAAAAAAAAGATAAATTTTTTTATGAATGACCCAATGTAAAATGATAAATTAAAATATCTTCTTGTAGGTTTGTCTCCAAACTAAAGCTAGAAGCACCAAGTGGTACCTTGATAGTGGATGCTCAAGGTACATGACGAGAGGATGCTCAAGGCACATGACCAGATATCCAACTTATTTTTCTAAGCTCACTAGCTTAAGTGAAGGAGTTGTCACTTTCGGAGACAACAACAAGAGTAAAATTATTGGAAAAGGAAATATATGTAACATATCAAATCTCTTAATTGAAGATGTGTTGTTAGATGATAGCTTGAAACATAATTTACTTAGTATTAGCCAATTATATGATAAAAGATATATGATTAAATTTCAACCTAATGCTTGCATAATTGAATTACCATATAAAAATAAATCTTTGATTATCTTAAGAGCCAACAAAGTGTACACTATAGATATTGAAAAATTTTGTGATGGAACTTATTTTTAGGCTTTGAATGATAATGCTTGGATTTGGCATAAGAGACTAGGTCATGCTAGCATGAAACTTTTATACCAAATTTCTACCAAGGATCTAGTAAGAGGCTTACCTAATCTTAAGTTTATCAAAGGCAAAGTATGTAATACTTGTCAATTAGAAAAATAAATAAAGAGTAATTTTAAGTTGAAAAATTAAATAAGCACCTCTAGACCACTTCAATTAATCCATATGGATATATTTGGATTAATTGACATTACAAGTTTAGGTGGTAGCAAATATGCATTTGTTTTAGTGGATGATTTTAGTAGATACGCATGGAGCTATTTCTTAGCATATAAAAGTGATACATTTAAATAATTTATAAGTTTTATAAAATTATTCAAAATGAAAAAATGATGTATGATTTCTTCAATATATAGTGATTATGGTGGAGAACTCTAAAAAATGATTTTCAAAATTTTTATGAATCAAATGTGTATATTTATAATTTTTCTACTTCACGAAATCCATAACAAAATGGAGTAGTGAAATAAAAAAATAAGAGTTTACAAGAAATGGCTAGAACAATGTTGAACGAACATAGTCTATACAAATATTTTTGGGTCGAAGCCGTTAAAATGACATGCTATGTTTTAAACAGGGTTCTTATAAGACAATTACTTACTAAAACTCCTTATGAATTATGGAATGATAAAAAATCTAATATTTATTATTTTAAAATATTTAGTTGCAAATGTTTTATTTTAAATGAGAAGGATGCTTTAGGAAAATTTGATACAAAATCCGATGAAAGCATTTTTCGAGGTTATTCTTATATTCCAAAAGCTTATCATGTTTTTAATAAAGGAACATTAGCTATAGAAGAATCAATTCATGGTGTTTTTAATGAGTTTTTCAAATTTAAGAAGATTGATTTTGATAATGAAATTGATCTTATTACTTTGAATTTAATAATACTCCTAAAAGTAACTTGGATGAATCTACTTCCAAACCCTTATCCAAGGAATAAAAGTATGTGAATGATCATACTAAAGAGCTTATAATAGGAGAAACATCAAAAGGAGTTCATACTCGATCTTCTTTTAGAAATGTTAGTATAAATATCATATTTCTTTCTCAAATCGAGTCAAAGTGCATTGATGAGGCCATAAGAGATGATTCTTGGGTTAATATAATGCATGAAGAGCTTAATCAATTTAAGAGAAATGAGGTATGGGAGCTTGTTTCTAAACCTAATGAACGTTTAGTGATTGGTACTAAATGGGTCTTTAGAAACAAGCAAGATGAATATGATATCATGGTTAAAAATAAGGCTAGATTAGTGGCCAAAGGTTTCAACCAAGAAGAAGGAATCGATTATGATGAAATATTGGCTCCCATGGATAGACTTGAAGCCATAAGGATGCTCCTTATCTTTACTTCTTTTAAAAATTTTAAGTTATTAAAATGGATGTTAAAAGTATTTTTCTAAATGGTTTCATGATATAATCCCATAAAGAGCTCTATAGGTTTTTGATCTTTGAGGGAGATCAACCCATGGAACGTTATAGGGGTTCCTCCCTCCTAGTAGTTAGCCATATGACTGAATTGTAGATTGATATTGCTTAATGAAAAGTGGTGGATGTTACAAGCTTATATATGGCTCAAAACCCTAGCCCTCAAGGGGTGCTTCTTAAGTGAATTCCCTCTTTTGCCTCTCCCATAGCTGCCATGCCTAAATAAAACTACACAAGCCACGCCCCTCTGCTAAAACCCTAGCCAACCAGCTCGTAAGGGGGGTGGTGGCTAGTAAGGCCTAACGCCCCAAAATAGACCCTAGCAATACTTCTTTATAGAATAGAAGTGACTAGGTGGGGTTTTATTACAATCTCACAGGGTTCTTATTAATTACTTCTAGGGTGATTAGGATTCTACCCTATTGGAGTCCTATCAAGCTCGCCCTCTTTGAATCAACCTTGTCCTCAAGGCCGAGGATCCATAAACTCAAGGAATTATGTCTTCAGCTCCTCATATGATTCTCATGCTATTATCAGTTGAACTTTGGCCCCCCCATCAGCTTGGGTGTTAGTTAAAAGGATTTGAGCTGAGTTATCTTCTTAAATTTCTATTTGAGATGGGATACTTGGAGGATCAACTGTAATCTTGATCTGGTGTGCGGATCTAATCTCCAAGTTAGGGCCCCAATGTGATCCCCAATTTTATATGGCCCAAAGAAATAGGGGGACCATTTCCTTAAGGCTTGAGTTTCCTACTGATCATGCTAGAGGTGTAGAAAAACTTGATCTTTAATTTTTCATTCATTCTATAGTTTGTCGGGAGGGCATTTCTTCTTTGCATGTGCTGCCATGTGGTTAGTCTTTAGTAATAGCCAATCTTTCTTCTAGAATGGTGGCTGCCCTCTGATGTGGTTCAGGATGATGAGACCCAATCTAGTGTGAGCATGGATTACAATTCTTCTGAGCTTACTCCTCTTTCGTGTCATGGACCTGTATCCAGCCAAATTTTAAATTTAATAGTAATGAGTATCCCCTTTAAAAATCTCATATGGAGTATGGGGGAAGTCTAAGTGTGAATTAGGAGCTGACCATCTTACATAAGGGTGATGCCGATCCCAACTCTGGATGTGTCTGCTCCAATCATAAACATCTGGCCATAGCTTGGTGGGGACAAGATCGTGGTCGTGAGGGCTATAGTTCAACTTAGCCAAGGTGGTGCATCTTTCTTTAAAGTGAGAGGGATGATGTTTTGAGATCTGCGAGTAATCCTGGGGAATGTCATGGAAGTCACCTAAGATCTAGAAGTACTGATGGGATATAACACTTCAGAAGTAACTTATCCCTGGGGAAAAGGATATAGGGATGTGTCGTAGTGGGAAATAAGCATGGCTGAACAATCTGTGCCTCTATCATCTCTTGGGCAACCCTCTTACATTTGATCTTCTATAGGTTTGTGTAGTCGACTAAGGTAAGGATCGTATAGGTGGCTGGTTGTGGTGTATGGCTGTCACGCTTTAACTTCTTCTTGAATCTCCAGCTTCCAGCCCTCAATGAAAGTCCTCAATGTCTATTTTTCAGACCAATCGTAGGTTTGATTAGATAACATTTCAAACCTGGTTTAGTACTCTTGGATGGTGGAAGTTTGATGGATCATCGCTAGTTTTTCGTCAAGGTTCGTGTAATTGATTGGTGCTGAAGGTTTATATGCTTTTGGTTGGGATGTAATTGATTGGTACAGACTACGATGTAGATAGATTACAGCGAAAGATCACTACTAGTAGCTTTTTGCCGCAAAGGATCGCTGCTGGCTGTGATCAAGGAGGATGGCAGCGAGTGGTCTCTATTGGTAGTGTTGTGTAGTGAGGGATCATTGTTGGACATGATCAAGTTACTACTGGTTGCAATCAAGGTAGATGGCAGTGAGAGATTGCTGCGGCTGCAATGAAAATAGATTGTAGCGAAAGATCACTACTGGTAGCATTTATGCTACCATGGATCATTGCTAGCTACGATCAAGGAGGATGGCAGTGAGAGATCGCTACTAGCAACGTTGTACAATGAGAGATGCATGTTGCGGTTAAAGGGATAAGGGAGATTGGGTGGCTGAAAGGTTGGTGGACTGAAGGTGGAAGGCTTTGGTTTTTGGGGCTTGTTTTATGACTGTTTTGGGTGTGGTTTGGGGCTACAGTTTTGGGGAGTTTTGACTACAATTTGGTGTGGTTTTATGGCTATGATAGCAATGGATAAAAGTTAGGAAAAGAGATTTTGGATCTAGGATAGATGGTAGTAAAGGTTTGATAGGGATCGGTGGGGGAAAGATGGTTTCAGATCTGGAAGAGATGGCAGTGAAGGTTTAATAGAATTCGACGAAGGTCGCTATAGTATATGTTGCCTTGTAGAAGCAGAATTATCATCGAAGAAATAATAGTTTCTTAACAAAAATTATAGAGAAAAATTATGAAATTTGGGGATGTGGTGGTTGGGGATGAAGATAAGGAAAAGAGAGTTCCAAATCTGGAAAAACAACAGCGAGATAGGATTCGATGAAAGATTGCTACATATGTGCTATTTTACCAAACAGAGTTTACGTCGAAGAAGTAATGAATTCTCAATGTAAATTCTAGAGGAAAATCCAAGAAAAATATACAAAAATTTGTCAACAAATCCTTGGTTCAGATGTGATCAATATCAGTGAATAAGTTTGATAAAATTTTGGCAGCGTAATGATAGGAAAATAGGTGAAAAGAAGGAAGGTAGATTCTTCATCGTAAAATTCCAGTAATGCGCAACAAGGAATTGCAGCACTGTAAGTCCGATTTCAAAAAGAGTTTTTTCCAAAGATCAATCTTAGATGAAAGCTAAGATGATATATGAATTTATGTAAAAGTTACAATAGTCTGGTTTCAAGAAGCAATAGTTGACTAAAATTTTTCTACAGCGTTTTGATAGAACCCCAGAAGGAGCTCTATAGATTTTGACCCTTGAGGGGGTTCAACCCTTGGAACACTATAGGGATTCTTCCCTCCTAGATTCGGCACAAGGCTGAATAAAATTGATTATTGCTTGATTTAAGAGGGGGAGCAGCTACATCTTTAAATAGCGATCAAAACCCTAGCCTAAGAGGATGCTTGCCTAAGTAGAATTATCCCTTTGCCCCTCTTATACCCAACCTGCCTTAATAAGAATAAGAGACGGCTAAGTGGCTCTATAGCCGACCTAAGCAGGGGGAAACCCTAGCCGACCAACCCAATAAGAGGTGTGGCGGCTATAACCCCTAAGGGCTAATCTAGACCCTAACCATACTCGTTTATAAGATAAAAGTAGCTTTATTACAATCTAACAGGGTTTATATTGACTAGTACTAAGATGATTATGACTCAATCCTATTGGAGTCCTATCAAGTCTACCCTCTTCAGATCAGCCTTGTCCTCAAGGTTGAGGGTCCATAAACTCTGAAAACTGGATCTTCAACTCCTCATATGACTCCCATGCTATCATTAACTGAATTTGGCCTCCTCATCAGCTAGGGTATTAGTTGAAAAGATTTGGGCTGAGTCGTCTTCTTTAAATTTTCATTTGAGGTGGGATACCTGGCGGATCAACTATAATCTTGATCTGGTGCGCGAATTTGATCTCTAGGTTAGGGCCCCAATGTGATCCTTAATTTTGTTACGCTCAAAGAAATAAGAAGACCACTTTATTAAGGCTCGAGTTTCCTATTGATTAGGCTGGAGGTGTAGAAAAACTTAATCTTCAATTTTTCATCCATTCTAAAGTTTATCGGGAGGTCGTTTCTTCCTTGCATGTGCTGCCATATGGTTAGTCTTTGGTAATAGCCAATCTTTCTTTTGGAATAGTGATTGCCCTCTAGTATGGTTCAGGATGATGAGAGCCCAATCTGGCATGAGCATGGATTGTAATTCTTCTAGTTTTACTCCTCATTCGTACCATGGACCTATATCCAACCAAATTTTAAATTTGATAATAATTAGTATCTCCTATAAAAACCTCATATGGAGTGTGGGGGAAGCCTCGGTGTAAATTAGGAGTCGACCATCTTACATATTCCAACTCCTGTTACATCAGCCTCAATGACAAAAGTGCAACCAAAATCGGGCAGTGCTAGGACCGACGTCATCGTCATGACTGTCTTGAGTCATTCGAAGGCTATGGAGGCTTTGTCTGACCACAAGAAGGAGTCTTTCTTTAGTAAGAATGTGAGCAGGGTATTAATCTTCCCATAATCTTTCACAAAATTTGGTAGTAGCCCATGAGTCCAAGGAAATCACGTAGTGATTGTACGTTTGTAGGTCTCGGCCATCCTTACATCGCCTCAATCTTTGTCATGTCCACCGCCTGGTCCACCGCCACTCCATCCTCTGATATAATATGCCCAATATACTCCACTTTGACTATTTAGCATAAAGAGTATTCTCCCAAAGAATCATTAGAACAGTTCATAAGTGCTGAAAATATATATCAAGCGTAGGACTATAAATGAGAATATCATCAAAGAATACCAATACGGACTTACATAGAAAATCCTGGAAGATGTCAATCATCAGGCTTTGGAAAGTAGAAGGAGCATTCGTAAGTTCGAAAGGCATTGCCAGAAACTTGTAGTGGCCATTATGCGTGTGGAATGCAGTTTTCAGAATATCTTCAATGCATACCTGAATCTGATGGTATCCGGATCGGAGATCCAATTTAGTGAAGACTCAGGCTCCTTTTAATTCATCCAAGAGTTTATCTACTAATGGGATAGGATATTTATCCTTGATAGTGATGGTGTTTAGAGCCCGATAGTCAACGCACATTTGTCACGTACCATCTTTCTTGTGTATTAGCAACACCGGTGAGGAGTATGGGCTGCAGCTCAGTCAAATCACCCCAGTGTCAAGCATCTCTTTAACAATATTCTCGATCTCCTCCTTCTGTAAGTGAGGATAGTGGTAGTATGGTCACAAATTTATTAGAGGTTTGCTTAGAAAAATAGGAATGTGGTGGTTATGCGGCCAATTAGGAGTCAGCCCGCACGACTCCAAAAAAACATCCGTAAATTCATTCAGGCAAAGGGCAAGCTTAAGATCTAAGTTTTGTACCCCGTAGATGGCCACTGAATATGCATCAAAAATCTACTATGTACTTTATGTAAAACTTTCTCCATTTGTTGTGACGAAATAGTGAAAATTTGGCTCCCGCGCTTGCCTCGTAACGTGACCTATCTCCCTTTGCAATAAAATTTTATGATTAATTTAGAAAAATTCCAGGAGAGATCACCTAGTATTGTGAGCCATTTGATCCTGAGTATGGCTTCATAATCATCATTGGGTAGGAGGAACAAATCAGCTACCACTTTTTGGTCTTAGAGGAGTAGTTTCACCCGCGGGCACCATTAGTCGCAATTAAAGGTTCGATCGTCGGTGACCTTTACGTCAAACTTGAAGTGCCAAATATGCAGCAACCTTACTATTGAGGAAATTATTGGTGTCACCCGTGTCGATGAGAATGGTGATGGGTTGCTGTTTTAGAAGTCCTCCAACTTTCATCATTTGCTGGTTGGAATAGCGGGCCAATGCATGCACTGCGTAATCAGTCGGTTGAGACTCTTCCTCCATGGCTTCTTTTTTAGGTTCAAGGGCTTCTTCAAATGTTTCATTGTCCTCACCCTCTGCTGGTTTAATCATAAGGAGTCGGCCCTTTTTTGAGTGATGTTCATGGCTCCATGGTTTGTCGCAATGTCAACATAACCCCTTGGCTAATCATTCGCGAAGCTCGTCTCTTGTCAACTTTTTTGGTGCAGGGGCTTGGATGGTAGTAGAGAGAGGGGGCAGTAGGCCTCAGTATGGCTGGTTGGGGAGTGACTCTTATCCTTTATACCTCGTGGTTCAATTGTTCTTCCTGGATACACAAGAAGGAAAACGCTGTCATAAGAGTGTATGGTTGTCACGCCTTTACTTCTCCTTGGATCTCTGACTTTAGAATCACGATAAAAGTACCTAAAAGTTGTTTCTCAAACCAATTCTCAATTTGGTTAGATAAACACTCAAACCTTGTTTGATATTCTTGTATTGTAGAGGTTTGATGAATCTTTGCCAATTGTCCGTCGATATTGTTGAAATTGGTTGGTCCGAAGCAGTTTAGTAGTCCTTCCTTAAATCACTGCCAAGAGAGTCCTCCATAGGTGTGCTTAAACCAATTAAACCACTAAATAGCATCTCCCTCGAGGTGGATGGCATCAATCTCCACCTGTGTGACGTCGGTGGTTCGATAGAACTGAAAATAGCGCTTCGTGCGCGAGATCCACCTGATCCGGTCTCCTTCTTCCCATCTAGGAAGTTAACCTTCATGCATGGATTATTGAGATCAGAGGTGATATGGCCATCTTGAGGATCATCTCTCCGATCTGAAGTTTCTCCGTATTGTAATTTTCTCAGGTTCGACGGTCGGCCAACGTTGAATTTGGCGAAAAGGGATCGCATCTTCTCTTCCATGCGATTTTCAAATGCTTCAAGCTTTGCATCGATAGCCTCCTCTGATACTATAGTATATGCCTATAGATTTATAATATTAATATCTTTTTTCTGTTGTTGGGTTAGTGGCATGGAAATTTTGGAGAAGGGGGTGGCCGGTTGGCAGGTGAATTGGTTTAGATAGGAATAGGCTTATTTGGGTGACTGATTTGGCGCTGTGGTTTTATAGAGTTTAGGCTACGAATTGATATGATTTTAGGGCTATGATAGTAGTATATGAAGGTTAGAAAAATAGATTTGAGATCTGAGATAGATGGCAGCAAAGGTAGGTGTCTCGGTAAGGAAAGTTGGCTAAAAAGGTAAGTGGATCGAGAAGGAAGTAGGGTAATTTGGGTGGCTGATTTGGAGGGCTGTTTAGATTCAGTTTAGGGTAATATTTGGAAGGGTTTTTGGTAAGAATGGTAGGGTTTAGAGATGAGGAAAAGAGAGTATCAAATCCCACAAAAAATAGCACTCAAATCTGATAGAATTCAATAAAAAGAAGTACTGCAATGTGTTGTCCTACTGAACTAGTTTTACATCGGAGAAACGATGACTTCTCAATATAAATTCCAGACAAAAATTTTAGGAAATTATATAGAAACCCTTAATTCAGATGTTGTTAATACCAATAAAAAGTTTGATGAAATTTTGGCAGCATAATAGTAGGGAAATAGGGCAAAAGATGCAAGGCATATTCCTTCACTATAAAATTCTAGAATTAAGTGATGGTAAAATATCATACAAGAAAACCAATTCTAGAAGGAGTTTTTTCATGAAATCAAATCTATATGAAAGTCAGCTTGATCTTGAGAAATGTGTAAAAATTTTAGCTAGAAAGGATAAACAAAAGTTTGGTTTCAAGTAGCAATAATCAGCTACAAATTTCTACAACATTTTACCTTCGCAACGATGATAACGTTTGCGACAGTAAAAAATTACAACAAAGAAATTTTAGAAAACTTCTCCTATATATAATATGAAGGATTTTGTAATTTTGAAGAGGCGTGAGTTATAAAAATATACCAAAATTCCAGATCAAACACAGGGGGCAGTGGCAGACTAATTTGATCTACTGTTGGGGTAGAAGGTGGAGGTGTGTGTCGTAGCAATTGTGGGAATTACTTAGGAAGATGGAGGCATGGATGATAGCTATAAGAGTAGTAAGATCGCTGCTTTGATACCAGATGATAGAACCCCAGAAGGAAATCTATAGATTTTGACCCTTGGAACACTATAAGGGTTCCTCCCTCCTAAATTCAGCACAAGGTTGAAATAAAATTAATAATTACTTGATTTAAGAGGGGGGGCAGCTACATCTTTAAATAAGGATTAAAATCCTAGCCTAAGGGGGTGCTTGCCTAACTAGAATTATCCCTTTGTCCCTCCTATAGCCAACCTGCCTTAATAGGAATAGGAGGCGTCTAAATGGCTCTATAGCCGACCTAAGCAGGGGGAAACCCTAGCCGACCAACCCAGTAAGAGGTGTGGTGGCTACTAAGCCCTAAGGGCTAATCTAGACCCTAGTCATACTCCTTTATAAGATAGAAGTAGCTTTATTATAATCTAACATGGTTTTTATTGACTAGTACTAAGATGATTGGGACTCAAACCTGTTGGAGTCCTATCACGTTTCTCCTTCGCAACGATGATCACATCTGTGACGGTAGGAGTTTGCAGTGAGAAAAATATGGGAAAACTTCTTCAACATGTAAGGTAAAGGATTTGTAGTAGTAAATAGGCATGGGTGATGAACATATACCATATCTCCAGTTTAACCGCAGGGGCAGCAGCAGATTAATTTTATCTACAGCTTGGGGTGAAAGATAGAGGTGTGTGTTGCAGCAATTATGGGAATTGCTTGAAAGGGTGAAGGCAGTAGAGATGGCACCAAGGGCAGCTAGAACACGGCTTTGATACCATATGATAGAACCCTAGAAGGAGCTCTATAGATTTTAATCTTTGAGGGAGATCAACCCATGGAATGCTATAGGGGTTCCTCCCTCCTAGTAGTTAGCCATATGGCTGAATTGTAGATTAATCTTGCTTAAGGAAAAGAGATAGAGGCTACAAGATTATATAGGGCTCAAAACCTATATAATCTACCAAAAATTCTATCAATCACAATTAGGTGAGCTTCCTTGGACTCACGGGCTTCGAACTTGGTGTTGATGGCATCCTCTGATGTTATGGTGTAGGCCTCTAGATCTATAATGTTAAGGTCATTTTTCCATTGTTAGATAAATTTTTCTTGCCCTCACAGGCTACTACTAAAAATTTGTGAAAGATTATGGTAAAATTAGTGCCCCGCTCATGTCCCTACTGAAGATAGACTCTTTCTTATGCTCGGATAAAGCTTTCATAGCCTTTGAATGACTCAAGGCAGCCATGAATATGACCCTGGGCCTAGTGCTGCCCGATTTCAGCCGCACCTTCATGATTGAGGCCGACGCGTCTGGAGTTGGAATTGAGGCTGTTTTAATGCAAGATGGCTGACCTCTTGCTTACACTAGCAAGGTTTTATCTCTCTTCCATCTTAAAATATCTATGTATGATAAAGAAATACTTGCCATTGTACACGTCATCATGAATTGGAGACCCTACTTGATCGATCGATGCTTCCAGAATAAGACTGACAACCAAAGCCTCAAGTATTTTTTAGAGTAGAAAATATCTTTTCCGGAGCAACAACGATGGGTAACTAAACTTCTTGGCTTTGATTATGAAATTATTTATCAAAAGGAGAAAGAGAATATTGTTGCAGATGCTCTATCTCAACTACCGAAATAAGCCGAAATTTCAGCCATCTCCCTTCCCTCCACCAACTTCCTCAAAGATATTAGAGAGGAATGGAAGAACGACCCAAAAACCCGAGGCATTATAGAAAAATTGGAGAAGAATCTGGGTTCCATGGGTCACTATACTTGGGATTCGAAGGACTTCGCTACAAAGATCAAATTATGATTGTTCCTTCTTCTCCTTGCATCAAAATTATTTTACATGAGATGCACTCTTCAGCTTTAGCAGGGCACTCTAGATTTTTGAGAACATATAAGAGGGTGATGCAAAACTTCTTTTGGAGAGGCATGAAAAGATCGTTTTATAATTATGTATCTAAATGTGATATATGCCAGCAACAAAAAGGTGAAACAATGGCAAATCCAAGAAAACTACAACCACTACTTATACTGGACTTAGCATGGACTTACATCTCCATGGACTTTATCGAAGGGCTACCACTATCTGAAGGTAAAAACATAATCTTTGTGGTGGTAGATCGTTTAACCAAATATGCTCATTTCTATACTTTGAGACATCCTTATATCATTGCTAGTATTGCTAAACTTTTGGTAAAAAATATTATAAAACTACATGAGATGCTAAGGTCAATTATGAGCGACCGTGACAGGGTGTTTATAAGTAAATTTTGGATCGAGCTCTTACAACTATAAGGCACCCAATTAAAGATAAACACAACCTATCATTCATAGACGGACGACCAAACATAAATGGTGAACAGATGCCTCGAGACTTATTTACGCGTGCTTCACCAGTGATCAGCCCAAAGAGTGGATAAGGTGGCTTCCTTGGGCCGAATGGTGGTACAATATAACTTATCATTCATCAACTAAATATATCCCCTATAAGGCATTGTATGACCGATTGCCACTTGTAATACCTAAATATGTAATTAGTGCGACCAAAGTGGATTAGGTTGATCAAAACTTAATTGACAGGGACAAGCTTCTGTAGCTACTAAAAGATAACCTAATTGTCGCCCAAGCCCATATGAAGCAATAAGCAGACACTTATTGGAGTGAGCAAGAATTTTCGATAGGAGATTGGGTCTACCTTCGCCTACAACCATATTAGCAGTTGTCAATCAAAACTAGAGTGTCGATGAAGCTATCTCCATGATTCTTTGGACCCTATCAGATTTTGAAGCATATGGGGGCATGGAATACAGATTAAAGCTTCCAGATGACGCTAAGATCCATCTCATCTTCCACGTATCCTTGCTAAAGTTGAAATTGGGAGAACGTGAGTTGGCTCAGACTCAGTTGTCGAGTACTACTAATGATGGCAAGATTCAAGCTCAATCTGAAGCTATACTTGATCGGAGGTTTGTGATGTGTCATCGATGCCCTTTTGTTAAATCTCAAATTTTGACAATGAGATCAATTGATGAGTGTTTATCTAACATGTGTTAGAGAAAGATTTACAGGTCTAACTATGATAGGGGCAATGAAGTTACAACTAGATAATGGGCCAAGATCAAGCTTAGGCATTGGGCCGAGTTTGGACGATGCAGTGGGACCTCACCGAGAGTTTGCTAGAAGATTCGCTGAAGGGATCGGAAAGCTCGCTAGGAGCACGCCAGGAGATCATCGGAAGAAGACTGGATAAGTTGTCATAAGAATGTCGGAGGTTACCATATTGGTAAAAGTTGGGTCTTAGTTTAAGTTTATAGTCTTTGATCATTGTAATGATTGAGTCATAGTTAGAAGTGAGTCATAATTGAGTTGGATTTGGATAAAATCTAAATCAACTTAATAAGGCAACCAGGTTCACCATTAGGATTTGAGCTCAGGTTGACCTCAATTGGTTAACTAGAGGGTTGGTTAACATCAAGTTCAAGTCATCATTCAAAAAGTGGAGGGAACCGCTTTTGTAAAAATTCGGGCGAATAAACCACCGGTGAGTAGCGAGTGTACTGTCGGCACCCAGGCTTTCAGGCGACTGACCTGCCCAGGTTGGGTGGTTGAACCACCCGTACCAAAAAATCTAGGTACTTTCGGCAGTTGACCCGCCTAGGGCCAGTGGGTAAACCACCCGTACCCTAGTGTTCGGGCGGTTGAGCCACCCAAGTCGATGGGTAAACTGCTCATACTTGGTTTTTCTGGGTATATTTGATGTTTAGCTCTAATTTCTGAAGCCACTTGAGGTCTATAAGTACCCTAAGTATTCTTGCATTCACAATAACTCTTTTTAGGCAATTAAACTCTGTGAAAAAGAAATTGGGTCTGATTTGTAAGAAAAAGAAAAGAGAAGGGAGAGAGCTTAGAGTTATAAATTTTCTCAAAATCTTCCTTGTAAGCAAAGTATAAGGGTTCGGTCTTCACCCAAAGAAGATCAGTAGTGGATGCCGATATGCCTTAAGAAGGATGACTCGGGACTGGACGTAGGCCATTGGTGCCAAACCACTAAAAAAAATGTGAGTTCATTTTTTGCTTCCTTATTAACGCTTTCGATCTTATTTACTTTTTAAAAGTAAATATTTTACTTACGATGTTTCTTATCTTTCGGACTTCCTTGCTCTTTCTTAAGTAATTAGTAAGCAAGTAACTTAGCAATTTTATTATCATTTACTTGCTTTATTTGAAAAATAAGCTTTGGATCTTCATATCATGATTAAACCAAAATATTTTTGTTCAAAACGAAAAATTTACACTTATACTAATTGGTATCAGAACAAGGTACTTACTCTTTGGATTAACACCCACCTTGAGTAAATGGCTTGTTTTGACATGAATGAGGGACATTTCATCTCATATCCTCTCATATTCAATGGGACAGATTACAAGTATTGGAAGACAAAAATGTGTATTTTTCTTATCTCTTTGGACCTTGATCTATGGAGCATTGTTGAGAATGGATTTGAAAAATCTTCCAAGCCAATAAATGAACTAAACGATTTAGAAAGGAAAAATTTTTCTTTAAATGCCAAGGCTATGAATGCCTTATTTTGTGCTCTTGATAAGAATGAGTTTAATCGTGTTTCCATTTACGAATCGGCCTTTAATATTTGGCACACTCTAGAAATCACACATGAGGGGACCAATAGAGTAAAAGAATCCAAGATAAATATTTTAGTTCATAACTATGAGTTATTTCGAATGAAACCAAGTGAGTCCATTGGAGACATGTGCATCCATTTCATAGATGTTGTCAATAGCCTAAAAGCACTTAGAAAATATTTTTTGAATTTTGAATTAGTTAGTAAGATTTTGAGATCTTTACCTAAAAATTGGGATCCTAAAGTAACTGTTATTCAAGAGGCCAAAGACTTCAATAACTTGTCTCTTGAAGAATTTATTGACTCTCTTATGATATATTAACTAAATTGTAAAGCTCATGATGAGCTTGATGGACCCCTTCCAAAGAACAAGAAGGATGTGGCACTTCGGATAACAAATGACTCCTCGAGTGAAATATCGAGTGATGAGGACCATGATTTTACTTTGTTATCAAGAAAATTTAAAAAATTTATAAAAAAGAAGAAGAACTATAAAAACAAAAAAGAACTGAAGAAGGACAATGTCATTTGCTATGAATGTAAAAAATTGAAACATTTTAAGAATAAATGTCCTTATTTAAAGAATAAGTCAACACTAAAAAAGAAATCAATTTCGCTACTTGAGATGAATCGATCTCTTCGGATCAGGAAGACAACTCCAAACAAAAGGTGGCTAACTATGCCTTAATGGTGATCAAAGATGAGGTTAGTGAGCCTTTAAATATTTTTTCAGAATTATTAAATATGTTTCATGATTTATTCAATGAGTTTAGAAAACTTAGCAAGTATTTTAAATTATTATTTAAAAGACTTGACGAAATGTATGATTTATTAGTTTCACATAAACCATATTCTAAATGTGATTTGCTAGATAATGTTAAAGAAGAGAATATCATGCTTAAAACTACACTAGAAAATTTTGAAATATGAAACAAATCCCTAAATATGATCCTTATAAATAATAGTCATATTAATAGAAAAAATGGCATAGGCTTTGTTGGTAATGTCCAACGATGTTTGTAAGAGGCCCTACATTAAACATACCACCAAGAATTATGTGTAATTTTTGTGGTAAATTAAGATATAAAATAAACAAATGCCTATTTAGAAAAGATAATCCACATCAACTAGTATAGGTTCCAAAGAAAGCCTTACACAATAAAAATCAATTAGAAAAGAAAGAAAGAGTTTTTTTATGGAGGACCTAATGTAAATTGGGTGCCTAAATCAAATATATCATTCTTATAGGTTTGTCTCCAAACTAAAGCTAAGAGCACCAAATGGTATCTTGATAGTGGATGCTCAAGGCATATGACTGAAGATCTATTTTATTTTTTTAAGCTCACTAGCTTAAGTAAATGAATTGTTACATTAAGAGATAACAACAAGGGTAAAATCATTGGAAAAGGAACAATAGGTAACACATCAAACCCCTTCATTGAAGATATGTTGTTAGTTGATGGCTTAGAAACATAACTTGCCTAGCATTAGTCAATTATGTGATAAATGATATATAATTAAATTTTAACCTAATGCTTGCATAATTGAATTACCACACAAAAACAAATCATTGATTGCCTTGAGGAACAACAATGTATATACAATAGATATTAAAATTTTTTTTGATGAAACTTATTTTTTGGCTTTAAATGATGGTGCTTGGATTTGGCATAAAAGATTAGGTCATGCTAGCATGAAACTTTTAAACCAAATCTCTACCAAGGAACTAGTAAGAGGTTTAGCTAATCTTAAGTTTATCAAATACAAAGTATGTGACACTTGTCAATTAGGAAAACAAATAAAGAGTAGCTTTAAGTTAAAAAATCAAATTAGCATCTCTAGACCACTTCAATTCATCCATATAGATCTATTTGGATCAGTTGACATTACAAGTTTAGGTGGTAGCACATATACTTTTGTTTTAGTGGATGACTTTAGTAGATATACTTGGACCTATTTCTTAACACATAAAAGTGTTACATTTAAATATTTTACAAAATTTTGTAAAGTTGTTCAAAATGAAAAAGGATGCATGATTTCTTCAATACGAAGTGATCATGGTGGAGAATTTTAAAATAATAATTTTTAGAATTTTTGTGATTCAAATAGATATATCCATAACCTTTACTTCACAAAATCCACAACAAAATAGAGTAATATAAAGAAAAAATAGGAACTTACAAGAAATGGCTAGAACAATGTTGAATGAATATAGTCTTCCTAAATATTTTTGGGCCGAAGCCGTTAATATAGCATGCTATGTTTTAAATAGGGTTCTAGTAAGACTATTACTCACTAAAACTCTTTATGAATTATAAAATGATAAAAGACCCAATATTTCTTATTTTAATATATTTAGTTACAAATATTTTATTTTGAATGAAAATGATGTTTTAGGTAAATTTGATGTAAAATCCGATTAATACATTTTTCTAGGTTATTCTTCTATTTCAAAAGCTTATCATGTTTTTAGTAAAAGAACATTAGGAATAGAAGAATCCATTTTGTTGTTTTCAATGAGCTTTTCGAATTTAAGAAGATTGATTTTGATGATGAAATTGATTTTGATACTTTGAACTTAAAAGATAACACTCCTAAAAGTAATTTAGATGTATCTACTTTCAATACCTTACCCAAGGAATGAAAGTATGTGAATGATCATCATAAGGAGCTTGTAATAGGAGAAACATCAAAAGGAATTAAAACTCGATCTTCTTATAGAAATTTTTATGCAAATGCCACGTTTCTTTCTCAAATGGAACCAAAGTGTCTTGATGAGGTGCTAAGAGATGATTCTTGGGTTAATGTAATGCATGAAGAGCTTAATCAATTTGAGAGAAATGAGGTATTGATGCTTGTTCCTAGACCTAATAATCATTTAGTGATTAGTATTAAATGAGCATTTAGAAACAAGCAAGATGAAAATGGTATCGTGGTTAGAAACAAGGTTAGATTAGTGGCCAAAGATTTTAACTAAGAAGAATGAATCGATTATGATGAAACCTTCGCTCTTGTGGCTAGACTTGAAACCATAAGGATGATCCTTGCCTTTGCTTCTTTTAAAAATTTTAAGTTATTTCAAATGAATGTTAAAAGTGCATTTCTAAATGGTTTTATTTCCGAAGAAGTGTATGTTTAACACCCCCCAGTTTTGAAAATAATCTTCTTCTTAATCATATTTTTAAACTTACAAAAGCTCTTTATGGATTAAAACAAGCCCTCCTCTGCCTCTTCTTCCCATTGTCGTAGCCAATCCCTCCTTTGTCACACCTTCTTCTATTGCCGGCCAGCCCTCTTCATCCCCTCCCCTGCCATTGTTGCTTTCCGCTGTCGCAGACCTCGTTGTCCCATACTGCCAATCGCTTCCTCCTCGGTCGTGCCCTCCTCTATCACCGTTGCCCATTCTTCCTCTCCTCCCCACCACCTACCATCGCTGCTACTCGTCATTGTCGCCCACTCCTTCCCCACTGGTGTACAACAGCACCGCCTCTGCTTCGTACTATCTCATCACACCCGTGCCTTAGCCCTCATTGCTGTCACCCACTCCTTCTTCTCCACTGATGCACAGTAGCATCGCCTCTGAGCACACCCGTACCTCTGTCGTTGCTATCACCGCCCCCATCTACCACCTGCAGCCCCACCCCCGACCGTTGCTCCCCCATTCTCTACTAAGCGCAGTCCTCACTCGCATGACCACTACTGCTTCTTCCTTCCCTATCGCAGCATTTACCTACTCCAAACCTCTCCTCTACTTCCTGCGGCTTTTCCACCCGCTGTTATCGTTGCCCTCTTGCAATGCCACTATCATCCCTCTACCATCGAGGTCCCCTCGCTCGACCCCGCTACTCCCTTGCTTCCTCTTCCTCACCTTCCTTCCCATTTGCCACACAGCCACGTCGCTGTCCACTATTGCAACTCTCACTATCCCCAACACTTGTTGATGCTTCCTCGTGTAGCCACATAATCATTGACTGCCACTGTCCCTTTCTTTCCCCGTTGTGCTGCTTCCTATTGCGATTCCATAGTCGCTTTTGTCGTTGCCACCGTCTTCCTTTTCAGCCATCCCTCACTCCCACAGGCACCCACTTCCTTTGCAGCCACACCAAATACGACGTTACTGATGCAATAGTTATGGTTGATGCACTAGAAGCAAGGTTTAAAACCTTTAAGGCCCATATAGAAGACAGATTACAAGAGTCCTCTATGAATTCAAAAGAAGTCGATATGAAAAGTATGATTATAGGTAGGACATAGGATACTCACGCATGAGGGAGAAGTTTCCCAAATGGGAAGATGAAGACCATGTCGATTGGATCTCATGTGCTGAAAAGTTTTTGCATTTTCACAGGACTCTGAAGGAATCCATGGTGGAGATAGCTTCCACTCAACTCGAAGGTGATGCAATATAGTGGTATGATTTGTACGAGACCTATCATCGAGTTCCTTCATGGAGACAGTTCAAGAGAGAGCTCCTGATTCACTTTGTACTATCGGAGTACAAGAACATTAATGGACAGCTCATCAAAATCCATCAGACTTCCACAGTACAGGAGTACCAGAGTAGATTTAAGCATCTATTGAACCAAACCCAAGATTGGTCCGAGATATAATTGGTGAGAAAATTTATTGAGGGACTTAATCCTGAGATTCGGTACAAAGTTAAAGCTTATCATCCCCACACCATGATAGTAGTTATATCATTCGCCAGCATGCATGAAGGAAAAATCAATATGGACACTCATTGAAACAAAAGCTTCTATGGACAAAAAAAATAAACAAAGGAGGACTTCAAAGTGATCAACATAGATAATTACAAACAAGAGTAGCTTCTGATGATTAAGCTAACTAAAGAGGAATAAAAAACTGATTGTATGGAGTCCGATCATGAAGGCTATGATAAACTTCTGACAATTGAACCAGCTAAGGAGGAATAAAAAATTGACAATATGGAGTCCGATCACGAAGGCTGTGCTAAATTCAAAGACAAGATTGTTAATAGGCGAATCCTAATTTATGTTAACTAGTGCTCAAAGGTAAAATAACTACTTGTTGATTTCTTTTTGATGCCCCAAGAAGACTTCAAAGCGACGATCCTCAAAAGAAGACATGGTACTACCACTAGCCATCAGGTGAAAAGGGTTATTCAAAAGACTACAATGGCAATTGCACGAGAAGACTAAACTATTGCTAACACCAAGTGGAGACCCTACTTAATTGATCAAAGAGTTGTGATGTGTGGCAAATATTAAAGTGCTCCTGAAATCTGATACTGCTCATCCTTGAGGACAAGGCTGATTTGAAGTGGTTGGGTCTGTTAGGACCCTAGCCAATTCAGGTCCATCCATTCGTAATTAATTCGAGCTAAGTCATGTTAGTCTGCTCAATAAGAGTCAATTATGGGTCGGGTGAGCATAATTAAGTCAGTTATTAGCTGGTCAGAGTTGATTTTTATCTTCAATTAGGATGGAGTCAGTTATTATTTTCAGTTAGGAGTTTATCAATTAGTTAAGAGTCTAAGTTTAGTGAGACTTTGAGTCCAAACTTAGAATGACTCTTGGCAAAGCCCTATAAATAAGACTATAAACTCTTTTATGATTAATCAATGAATGAAGAAGTATGAGTTTTAGCCAATAGGCAAAACCCCAAGAGGGTTGATCCCCTATAGTGATCAAGAAGGCAGATCCCCTCGAAGTAATCAAGGAGGCCCGATCGCCTCGAAGAGATCATTTAGTTTTATCAATATATAGAGGACTAAGGACTTAGAATAAGCGCATCTAGGTTTTATCGAAGAGATCCACCTCCATCCATGATAGAATCCTATGGGGTTTTATCAGTATCAAGCACATCCAGGTTTGGAACACTGAAAAATAGTCAAGTATATCCTTAAGCACTTGAGAAGGACTAAGGACCTTTTATTGGTATATAAAGGAGGTAGCCTCTTGGTTGAGAGTTATATAGACTCGAGTTTTTAGTCTAATATCGATGATAGCAAGTTAAACTCATGGTATATCTTCACCATGAATGGAGGAGTAGTAAGTTGGAAGAGTTTTAAGCAAGATACTATTGCTAACTCAACCACAAAGGTGGAGTACATTATTGCAGTAGAAGCAGCAAAGGAAGGGGAGGTCTATGATTTGATAATTGTTGGCTTGTTCCTAGTATGTCTCGAATTTGATATATGTACATATCAAATAGAGTTAACAAATCTAAAAATTCCTGGTATACCTCGAATTTTCAAAAATATAGTCAATTAAAAAGTTTAATTAATTATTACTATTTATCTAGTAGTCTGACATGATTATGTGTGTACATGTGATGTATGATATGGACGGATGATCATGAAACATGTGAAGTGATGTGTGTATATCTGATTATTATTATTATTATTATTATTATTGGGGTTTATGAGCCTCAGTTTTTCTCGTTTATTATTGGGCCTACGTACCTGAGATTATGTTCTAATTACACAAAGAGGCATAATGGAAGCGTGAAGGTGTTAGTTGGACCCACGATGCCAAGACGGGCGATCGTGATGCATGGTGATGCGCGAAGGAGCTAATGGAACTGATGATGATGATATGGATGATCACAGGATATTAAGATGCTTCGATATACATATAGATCTTATTGTAAGTGATTAGACCCACTAACTCGAGCCTAATCACATTATGTAACAATTTGTGATTATCTGATGTGATATACATATGCGATATATGATTCATTATACATCTACTATATATATATATATATATATATATATATATATATATATATATATATATATATATATATATATATATATATATATATATATATATATATATATCATTAGGAAGGTGGTTGCCACCATGACTGCATAATCGTGCTCAACGCACCTGATGCCGGTCAAGTTTCACTAAAAAATCTGACATTTCATTTAAGGATGCAGTGGGGCAAATGGTGGCAATGGGGTGCACAACTTGTTACGGAGACAATCTAGCCCTAGCTGATAGACTAGCCATTTTGAACGCCTTGGAAAGGGTGGTTTCTGACTGATGGCAAGGAGTGCGACTCTATTAAAATTAGTGGATAAACTTTATATATAAATATGTTCCTATCCCATAGTATTTGTTGTCTTTGTATAGGGAAATTTTGAGCTTGGACAGGGAGGCCAATGCAATGCAATTTACTTATATTAGAAGAAATTATGATGATAATACATATAGACTTGCTAACTTGGGTCGGTCTCATGCAAGCTTATGATTAAAAAAAATCTTGATTAGGGTTCAATATCCCTCTAGCTAATCTCATTTGAATAGATATAGTTTCTTTTTATTAAAGAAAATATTAATTTGGTTGGGTTTTATGTATTGAAAAAGATATAATGAAAACAGGAAAGAAAGACATGTGATGTTTCTAAAAAAAATAGTCTGTTTATGTGTCAATTACATCACAATACACAGTGTTAGCTCGTTGACAGGTTCCACGCCATGTTGTATCAGCTTCTTCCTCCCTTCTCATGTACCTAACCCACATGGTGTCATACTTAGCTGTCCTAATTATGGTCATGTTTGTTCACACATTTATCCTATGTGACCACGAAACCTGCATTACCGTTGACTGCGTCCCTTTCTCGATGTCCTCTTATCCAATTTAAGCAATCCATTGCATTAATCTCTCCCTCGCATTTATTGCCCCCCCTCCTATAAACATCACTAACAAAAAAATTGCTCCTTCAATCTCCTTCCATCTCTCAGGGTATCTCCTCCCTGGGGCTCTCGAGTTTTGGTGGGAGGAGAGAAGCAAATGATCGTGCACTAACGCAGGAACTAGAAGAGATAAAGACAGACGACAAAATTGGGGCTTCTTAGTGAGTATAGACACATTTGATTTGTGCTGTTGGTGCTTTTGCTTCAATTTGATTAGACGAAATGTGTTGGTCTTGATTCTTCAGCTTTCATGATTTTTTGAGATAGAAAAGATTATAAGATTAAGCTTTCGAATGACTCTGAATGGGGATAGTGATCGATATTTTTACTGTTATATTATGTTCTATTACTTTAGGACATGTTTCTACCAATATAAAGTTTCATCTTTGAACATATTAATCATCAGTTGCATTCATCTTCTACTTTTGAATAAACCATGGATTTAGTATTTACAGTGCCTGTTGTTTCTATTATTTTCTAGTCATGCTGTGTGTATCAATGGTTAGGGTTTCTTTGGCCGCTGACTAGCTAGCTAGCTATTCTGGGTACAGATCAGCAATGGAAGGGGGCATTCATAAAGCGGATGATACTGAGTTCAAGGAGTGCTTACACTTAACATGGAAGCAACCATATATTCTTCGCCTGGCATTTGCTGCTGGCATCGGTGGTCTGCTTTTTGGTTATGATACAGGTATCAACAATCTCCCATTTATTACCTATGAGCACACCTAAATGATTGGATCACGATGAATACATAAAAGATTCATCTTTCCATGTTTCCGTCATAACCATACAGCTCAGTTGCTTGTTGGTGAACTTTAAGTATTGCCCGTACATGTAAGGCTTAACTCTGTATCTGTCATAATCTTTCATATCTGCAATTATACTGATGAAGTTGTTAATTCGTTTAGGTGTCATCTCTGGAGCACTTCTGTACATTCGAGATGACTTCAGCTCGGTTGAAAGGAATACCTTGTTGCAGGTGCACTTCATTGCATTCACTAGTTTACATCATCCGACCTCCTTGTAAATATGGCTTAACCTTGTAAGAACAGGAAACCATTGTGAGCATGGCTGTAGCTGGAGCCATAATTGGGGCTGGATTCGGTGGATGGATGAATGATAAATTTGGAAGAAGACCTTCCATCATAGTGGCTGATGTGTTGTTCTTTGTTGGCGCTATAATAATGGCTGCTGCACCAATCCCTGGAATCATAATACTTGGGAGGATTTTTGTGGGATTTGGAGTTGGGATGGCTTCTATGACATCTCCACTTTACATTTCTGAAGTTTCTCCTGCAAGAATCAGGGGTGCTCTCGTCAGCACTAATGGTCTAATGATCACGGGAGGACAATTCTTGTCCTACATTATCAATCTGGCATTCACAAGGGTAAGATAACAAGTTCTTCATTTATATCGGCGACAATAATACTTACTTATCAAATGAACGATTCATGGCTTTTCGTAGACACCTGGTACTTGGCGTTGGATGCTTGGGGTTGCAGGTGTTCCAGCATTCGTTCAGTTATTGCTAATGTTAACGCTTCCTGAGTCACCCAGATGGCTTTACAGAAAGGTCGACATTAGAATTCATGTTGTCTTCACTTTTGATATTTGATTATTGTAAAAAAAATTATTATAAAAAAATAAAATCAGATAACCATATATCAAAAATTAGATGTGCATATCTTTTGATATCATTCAAGAAATCTTTTAAGGTTCATAAAGCATTTGTAATCTAATCAGCAAATAATAACAACATATACTACTAAGAACTAGACTCTCCTTTTTCTTTTTCCTAAATCATTATGAGATGAAATAAGAACTAGAGGAGGATAAAGAAAAGATTCACACATATATAGAGTTCGTATGAGGTCTTATCTATTTTTAGACAAGAGTAGATGGTATAGGGTAAATAATTATGAGAGTCCCTCTCGATCATCTTCGAAGTAGTTTTACCATAAATAAATTTCTTTTTGATTTATTAATAATCATAATTAGAATTAAATCCGATATATAATATATCTTACATAATAGTCACAAAATCAAATATTATTTCACTTGACATATTAAGATAAAATAAAATAAAATAAAATTTATTTAAAAATAATTTTATCTAATTAGATTCTATATTTTTAAAAAAAGGTATTTTATACATGGTTATGAATTTTTAAAAGCAAGTCAATAAATTTAATAAATATAATAATACTTTATTAAGTTCAACTACGAGTCATAACGATTCTACGTCATTAACATTATATTCCCTTCTATATACTATAATAATGCTAGTCTTTATTGGTATAATAAATAATGACCTTTACAACTCGTTTTATTAGGACAATCTATTATCACATTTAACTATAATATGCATATGCATAAATATAAACTAGAAACAAATAAATTTAATTAAGTGTATCAAAAATATAATGGGCTTTGATACCAATTTTAAGTACAAAAACTTTAATCATGATTTTGTTATGTGAAAAAACTTATTGGCAAGAACTGAAATCTAATAAGCATAGAAAAAAAGTTAGATGTGACTAACTTTCGATATCATTTAAGAAATCTTTTTTGGTTCATAGAGGGAATTCATGATGCAAACAACAATACAGACCTATAAAATAAACTAGACTCTCCTTCTATCTTTCACATAAACACTATGAACCATAAAATAGGAAGTAAGGAGACTTTGGCATTAAGTTGGATTTTTATTTTATTGATTGATAACTGTAGTATCAGATTTATAATATATCTTATATAATCTGACAGTCTAACCATATGTCAATTTGGAAATGTCTTGTTTCCCATAGGGTAAGAAAGAAAAAGCCATCAATATCTTGAGAAAGATATATCCGGCCAACGAAGTCGAAAAGGAGATCGAGTCTCTACGGCTATCAGTTGAAGCTGAAATCGTCGAGGAAGGTTCCATCGGAGAAGATGGTCTACTGGGTAAGCTAAGGAAGGCATTGAGCAGTGTGGTTGTCCGGCGAGGACTTGTTGCAGGCATCCTCTGCCAGGTTGCTCAACAGTTTGTGGGTATCAACACCGTCATGTACTACAGTCCTACGATTGTTCAGTTGGCTGGCTTTGCTTCCAACAGTACAGCATTGGCACTTTCTCTGATAACCTCTGGGCTCAATGCCTTTGGCTCCTTAGTCAGCATCTACTTTGTGGACAGAGCAGGGAGGAGAAAGCTGCTGCTTCTGAGTTTGATTGGTATAATTACATGCCTTGCGTTGCTTAGCGGTGTATTCTTCGGAGTGGCCACACTCCCCGCCTGTGAGTGAAGCAGAAACTGGATTTTTTGGCAACCAGACATGTCCTGACTTCAAACCAGCCACAGGCATCAAATGGAAGTGTATGGATTGCATGAAAACCACTTCAGACTGTGGCTTTTGTGCTCATGCAGGCAACAAAGTAAGTATACGTGAGAATCCTGATAGCTTTTAGATTTGTTTCATCTGTCTCAGTCTGGAATCTGCGTACAGCTTCTTCCTGGAGCATGCTTGGCGTCGGACTCCACGGTCAGGGATGCATGTCATGAAGAGGGTCGCGAATGGTACACCCGTGGCTGCCCGAGTAACTTTGGATGGCTAGCTCTCATTGCTCTTGCAGCGTATATCATCTCCTACTCCCCCGGCATGGGCACCGTCCCGTGGATCGTCAACTCGGAGATCTACCCCCTGCGATACCGAGGTCTTTGTGGTGGACTGGCGGCAGTAGCCAATTGGGTCTCCAACTTGATCGTCACGCAAACCTTTTTGAGCTTGACGGAAGCTTTGGGTACGGCTCCCACATTCCTCTTGTTCTGTGGGATTTCTGCTGTTGCGCTCGTTTTGATCTTCTTGCTCGTGCCGGAGACGAAGGGTTTGCCGTTTGAAGAAGTGGAAAAGATGCTGGAAAGCGAAGATTACAAGGCGTGGAAGAAGAGCTCTGTCGGAGACAGAGCCAAGAGCCCGTGAGAGCCCTTGGCATTGCTGGTAGGAGCTGCAGCCTGTAATGGTTGGTTCTGGAGGACATGGAAGCGGTCAGCTTACTTACGAGACTGATCAGTTGCATCTTTCACTCAATTGTATAAAGCCACAAGTAAGGCTGTAATCATTTATCAGAGCAATATGTATGATCGAACTGGGCCTTTTATATTTATTTCTATCATGCTATTGCAGACATTTCCATGTACTATGGAGTTTTTTCGGGTGGTCTTATATACTGTCGTGTAGATGGTGATGAAGCACAATTATTCGGACGGATGAAAGCTACATATTTGTATACAGAAAGTAAACGATATAGTTACATTTATTATTTATAAACAAATAGATCCACTCGTAAGAAATAAAAGTAACACCGACACCAACCTCAGATCCCTCCGACTCTTACATCCACCAATTATTGAAAGTTTAATTATGTTTTTACATGCACAATTCTTTCAGCGAAATCGTTAGTACTTGAGGCTAATACCCAAAATCGGTCATGCCAATGAGTTAAGCCAGAAAGAAACTGATTTCATTGATTTCCTAGTGATCCTCTAAAATGTTGGGAAGACTTAAAACTTAACAGCAGAAATTAAATGGATCACACCAGCATTGACAGATCCTACCAGCCATGCTTTAGCCAACAAACTAGTTTTTGCGCTGATAGAATGCATATACAGATTTTGAATAGATCATAACCTATTCTAGGTCTCCCAAAAATAAAAGATGATATATGAAATCTGCATCACAAAATACTAGAAATAAAATTTAGTAATAATACATATGCACCGAAGATTTACAAATGAGAGTAAAGACCTCAATACACAAAATGCATTTGAGCAAGTGAATGCGCTTAGAAACTAAATTAGAAAATTCTTGACATATATTTTAGTTATAAACTTGGAAATAAGGAATACGATCAAGTTTCTTAACCTAATCGATTGGTAGGTTAAAAGTGACAGTAGCTTACATGCCCTTTACTTTAAATAGATCAGTCAGGTCAAGGAACATCACATGTTTCATACACAGTTTTCATTCCTTATGTTCATGATACGACACTGTATAAATTATTTTTATCCTTTTATACATTAATTATAATTTCCACTTCTTTTTCCCAAATTCCCAACCAAGCAGGTTTTTACAACTCTGGATTTCTTCACGTTACAAAGCGCCATTGACTCATTTACCAATTCTCCATCAGCATCTTCCGTATCTGTTGTTCTCTAAAAGCTCCCAACTCATCTTTGTATTGTCCTTATGTAAATCTCTGTAGTTTCAAATATCCTTTCAGAGCTTCACTTATCACCTTCTATTGTTAACAGACATTACAAGCACACCCATATCAAACCAGCATTTGTTAAGATTAAGCAGTCAAAATAATAACCATAAATACTAAACAATGTTCAGATGATGTCATCACAGATTAGTTACAAATAGGTGTGGTCATACCATAAACAGTGGGTATTAACAAAGAGTTTAGACATGAGTACTCAATCCAAACGCATGGCACACAAGCGGCGCCACCGACATAGTTTTCCCTAAGTCCAAAATAAACACCAAAGGTAAACATGAAACATATGGGTATAATAATGATTGCAAGCAACATTCGGAAGACGAAACTAAATTAAAATCCACATGTATCCTAGATATGTTTTTATATGTATGAATAAAGTTAGATGAACAGTGATATTTATACAATAGACCAACAGAAATTACATCACAAGAGATTTTATATAGTTTATTTTGGCCAAAGGAAGAACATAACCTGGTAGATCAACAATCACATTTTATTTATTAAATTGTACTCCTTTTTATAATTCCTAAACAATCACAACTTATTTTAAAAGTATCAAAAAAAATTTATCGCTCATTTTGTGAGGCACCTTATAGATCAACCTGTAGGATGGATAGGTCCAAATGGATGGACCAGTCGGTTTGATCCAATGGGAATGGTTAAGTAGAAAATATTCTTTAGAGTTGAGGGATGATTGTTTTTGCTCTCCTCTATCGAAACACTTTTTGTTATAAATTGTTCAAATTAAAAAGAAAAAAGATGTTTTCTTTTATTTTGGTAGTTATTTTTTAAAGGTCGTGTCTTTTGAGAAAATAGTTAATTTTCAAAGGTTGTGTCTTTTGAGAAAATATCTATAAATAGATATTTGAGGGTAAATTACAGAATAAGTAAAAAAACTTTTTCATGCTCTTTTTCTTTACTCTCCAAGTGATTTAGTTAGACATTCTCTAATTCCTCTCTGAAGATTCTTTATTGTTTGCTCAATATAGATCTTCTAAAGGCTTGTCATATCCACTAAAACTATTTGCATCAAACCCATAGCAATCTTGTTGAGAAGAGGGTGCAAATATCATTTTTAGGAAAGTGTTTATACATGTTTCAAGCCTAAATATCTTTCCTAAAGTATTCTTGATCTTGTGTTTGTTTTTTATTTCCATAGTGTTTTTTATCCTCTTCTTTTGTCGTATCTTTTCCCAACAATCTAAAAATGGTGTTTTGTGAGTTTATACAAATTCACTATGGAGGCTACAAATACCAATTCCTGATCCAACCGACGATGACACCAATGAAGTCAAGGCTGAACAAAAGAAAAGAAATGAAGATGAAGTCATGTGTAGAGGACACATTCTCAATGCTCTTTCGGACCGGTTTTATGATCTTTATACAGTGGAACCATCTGCAAAAACAATTTGGAATGCTTTGGAATTCAAATATCATGCCGAGGAAGAAGGTACAAAGAAATTTTTAATTTCTAAATATTTTGATTACAAATTTGTGTTAAATCAAAGATGACGAAGAAACCTTTCAAAAGTGTTGAAAGATATACTACTTTGTTAGATTTAATACATTCTGATATATGTGAATTAAATAACATATTAACGAGAGGAGGTAATAGATATTTTATTACTTTTATAGATGATATGTCTAGATTCACATATGTGTACTTATTGAAACATAAAAATGATGTTTTTAATGCTTTTAAAGGCATATAAAGCAGAAGTTGAAAATTAATTGGGGAAGAAAATTAAAGCTTTAAGAAGTGATAGAGGAGGTGAATAATTTCCTAATGAATTTAACTTGTTTTGTGAACAACATGGCATAATTCATGAATGTTCAGCACCTAGAACACCTGAGCAAAATGGATTAGCAGAAAGAAAAAATAGAACTTATCTAGAGATGATTAATGCTATGTTGCTGCATGCTAAATTATCTTATAATTTGTGGGGAGAAGCTTTATTGGCTGCATGTCATATCTTAAATAGAATTCCCTCTAAAAAGAATAAGATCTCTCCATATGAGTTATGGAAAGGAAGACAACCTAACATTGGTTATTTTTAAAGTGTGGGGGTGTCTTGCATATTGTAAGAATAATGATCCTCAAAGGACAAAATTGGGACCTAGAGGAATCAAATGTGCATTTATAGGCTATGCCTCAAATAACAAAGCATATAGACTTCTTAATTTGGAGTCTAATATCATAATAGAATCTCGAGATGTGGAGTTCTTTGAACATTTATTGACTTCTAGTAATAATGTTCATCCTCCAACTAGTGAAGAGTCACTAATGGAGAAATCTCAAAAGGTTGGTGAGCAACCTAAAATTCCTTTGATTGGACATCAATCAAGTTCACAAGAGGTTGGAGAGCAATCTTATGAATTAAGAAGAAGCACTCGTGTACGAAAAGCAAAAACATTAAGATCGGATGAGATTGATTCTCAAAGTATTTCTTTTTACCTTGTAGAAGGAACTAATGATAGAGTATTAAAAACAATTCCTCTTGTTTTACAAGTGGAAGATGATCCTAAAACATTTAAAGAAGCTATGGCTTCTCGTGATGCTGCTTTTTGGAAAGATGCTATTAATGATGAGATGGATTCTATTATGTCAAACCAAACTTGGGAACTTGTCGATTTACCTTTTGCCTCAAAACCTATTAGTTGTAGATAGATATTTAGTAGGAAGTATCATACAAATGGTACTCTCCAAACATTCAAAGCAAGGTTAGTTGCTAAAGGATTTCGACAAAAGGAAGAAATAGATTATTTTGACACATATGCTCCTGTGGCTAGGATCACATCTATTAGAATTATTTTTGCTTTAGCATCAATTTTTGATCTTTATGTTCATCAAATGGATGTCAAAACGGTATTTCTAAACGGAGACCTCGATGAGGAGGTATATATGGAACAACCCGAAGGTTTTGTTCTACCGGGAAATGAACATAAAGTGTGTAAACTTATTAAGTCATTGTATGGTTTAAAGCAGGCTCCAAAACAATGGCATGAGAAATTTGATGCAATAATTCTTTCTAACGGATTTGTTCATAATATTGCAGATAAATGTGTTTATCTCAAAACTTGTGATGGCTATATGGTGATAGTTTGCCTTTATGTTGATGATATGCTAATAGTGAGCAACAACATGAAAGGTATTGTAGAAACAAAGAGGTTTCTATCTTCAACATTTAAGATGAAAGATCTTGGGCAAGTTGATACTATACTAGGTATCAAGGTAAAAAGAAATAGTGGGGGATATGTTTTGAGTCAAACTCATTACATAGAGAAAGTACTGGAGAAATTCAGTCACTTAAAAATCAAAGAAGCAAATACCCCATTTGACCCAAGTATCAAATTAGTCAAGAATGTTGGAAGAACAGTGGCTCAATTAGAATATTCAAGTGCTATAGGAAGTCTTATGTATGCAACGCAGTGCACAAGACCTGATATAGCATTTGCAGTTAGTAAATTGAGTAGATTTACTAGCAATCCAAATGTAGAGCATTGGAAGGCTATTGAAAGAGTTCTTGGGTACCTTAAACGAACCAAAGATTATGGCCTACAATACTCAAAATTTTCTGCTATTTTAGAAGGATATACTGACGCAAGTTGGATATCGAGTTTTGGAGATAACAAATCCACTACTGGTTGAGTGTTCACCTTAGGAGGTGGCGCTGTTTCTTGAAAGAGCAAGAAACAAACGTGTATAACTCACTCAACTATGGAATCAGAATTTATTGCTCTAGCAGATGCAGGAAAGGAGGCTGAATGGTTGAGGGACTTTCTATTAGAAATTCCATTGACTTCTAAGAGTATGAATTCAATTTCTATACTTTGTGATAGTCAAGCCACTTTAGCTCGTGCGTATAGTGAAATATATAATGGAAAGTCAAGACATATAAGTCTTAGACATGATTATGTGAGGAAATTAATCAAGAGTGGGATTATTTCACTCACATTTGTGAAAACAAGTGAGAATTTGGATGATCCATTCACCAAACCTCTTACAAGAGAAGTTGTAAGATCAACATCAAAATGGATGGGACTAAAACTCCTTGAATAAAAGATCCACCAATGATAGCAACCCTACTCAACATTATGAAATGAGTAATGAAGAGTTCAAAGGGTAAGAACAAGTCATTGACATGTGGAGTGGTTTAGCACTTTGAAATATTTTACGAGTCCCATCTAAAGATGTTAAAGTGCTGGTTGTCACCGAATGATGGTTGAGTTAATTATACTCTTAATGAAGTTCAGTCAAGTTAGGACAAGTATCTCAAAGAGTGACAAAGATACTATAAGAACTTCACCTATATGAACTTAGAAGTGGTGCCGCTTCGATTGAGAGTTGGAGTTTCTCTCATAAAAGTTCATGAACTTGGATGAGCCCAAGGCCATATTAGGGCTAAACGAGATTTTATGAGGAATACAAGAATGTTGTATTTATGTGTGTGGTATCACTGGTGTTGTCATGAGGAATAACAAATTCAAAGCTTTTATGCTATTTGGGATTTCGACTTCACTTTGTGATGCTTACACTAAGGTAATATTCAAATCGAAAGATATATTACTTTATTCATAAATACTATTTAATCACTTGGAGAAAATTTTAAATTTGAACAAGTGGGGGATTGTTATAAATTGTTCAAATTAAAAAGAAAAAAGGTGTTTTCTTTTATTTTGGTAGTTATTTTTTAAAAGTTGTGTCTTTTGAGAAAATAGTTAATTTTCAAAGGTTGTGTCTTTTGAGAAAATATCTATAAATAGATATTTGAGGGTAAATTACAGAATAAGTAAAAGAACTCTTTCATGCTCGTTTTCTTTACTCTTCAAGTGATTTAGTTAGACATTCTCTAATTCCTCTCTGAAGATTCTTTATTGTTTGCTCAATACAGATCTTCTAAAGGCTTGTCATATCCACTAAAACTATTTGCATCAAACCCATAGCAATCTTGTTGAGAAGAGGGTGCAAATATCATTTTTAGGAAAGTGTTTATACATGTTTCAAGCCTAAATATCTTTCCTAAAGTATTCTTGATCTTGTGTTTGTTTTTTATTTCCATAGTGTTTTTTATCCTCTTCTTTTGTCGTATCTTTTCCCAACACTTTTTGTTTGCTCTCCTTTCTCTCCTCCCTTCTTTTATTCCGAGCTATGATTGTACTCTTTCCTTGAAGAAATTGTGATTGTATTAAGTGGTCTTTCATATAATTTCCTCTTATTTTGAAGTGTTCTCCACTTATATTTATAGTGTTGTGAGTTTTTATCTCTATTGATCTAAGAAAGCCTCATTCTTTGGGATGTTAGTATAATCAATATATTTCAGTAATTTTATGAAGTTATATTTGTTTAAGGATCCTTGATAAGATGAATATGTTGAATGATTTCCAATTTACAGTGTTTTTATATTAACTTTAGGGTATTTTCTGAATATAAATAACACTATAGAGTTGTCATAAAATCACTCTAAAGGCTAAATCAGTCATTTAATCATTCCCTAAGTGTTTTTATCTAAACAATTCCAATAGAAACATAGTTAGCATAATGTATTTCATACTTTTTAAGAAAGTACGAGCTAGAATAAAGAAAAAATCAGAAAATTATATCATTACAGTGTTTTTATATTAATCTTACCGATAACAAAAACTATAAAGATATCTTCGAGCAATTTTATTGAAACTTTGATGCAAAAGATATCCTCTTAAATTTATTGGATAGTATGTACTAAAATGAATGATAGAATAAGAAATGAATGATTTATAGTGGTTTTTAATTAACAATCAAAATATTGTGAAGTCTTTATAAAAACATTGTAACGACAACTTTTAGCCATGTATGGAAACCATGATGCAAATAATGTCTTATTACAATTTGTTAGATGATATATATCGTAATTAATTAAAGAATTATATAAATGAAGCCTTTATAATGTTTTTATCTTTATGTTACAGTGTTTTCAGAATATGAATAAAATCCAAGACATCATAAAAACATTACCATGATGTCCTTTATCACTTTTTTCAAGTTCATGATGCAAATGATATCCCAGTACAAGTGTGTATATAGTATGTAATGAAATGAATGAAAGAATTAAGAAAATGTATCATTTATAGTGTTTTTATATTATCTTTATTGTGTTCTATAAATAAAAAAGAAAATATTATAAAAATCTGATAAAAATTCTGCAACGATATCTTTTAATTACTTATTTGGAATTCTTGATGTAAATGATGTACAAATCAAATTGTATATATAGTGAAAGCCTTTCGGTTTTAAAGGACTTATAATATTTTAATGTTATCTTTATAGTATTTTTAATATAAATATAAATATTTCAGAAAACACTATAATAATATTTTTTTAATTACTCTTTTGGAATCTTGATAGGATCCTAATAGGGTCGGATCCTATTCAACCTAGCTATAGACACCGCCCACCCCATCATGGAAGTTGGTTAGAACCGTAAGAGGTGGCGGCTAGGTAGGGAGTAAGTTGTTGGAGTCTTTAGGAATTTGGGTTTTAAATGACTATATAAGCACCCTACTTTTAAATCAAGCAAGATAACTTTTTTTCAAGCCATTGTGCTGATTTTTAAGGAGAGAAAAATCTCTTTAGAGTTTCAAGGAGGTTGATCCCCTACAGAGATCATTCTATAGATAGAATCCTACGTGATTCAAATATTTGATATCAGAGTCGTGATCTTAGTGCTCCGCTACTCTTCCACATTTGATGCTGCCATCCAGTTGCGCACTACTTGCCAAGCAATTACGATAGTTACTGTGATTGTCATCGACTCCACAGTCATCACCCTTTGCCGCAGATCCATTATTTACTACTGATACACTAATTGTAATAGGATCTGGTATTGCTCTTCTCTCTAGAACCTCATTGCTGCTATAATTTTATCCAAAAACAAAAAAAAAGTTACATCTATTCTTTGCTGCAAACTCCTTATAAGCCATTCACATATTGCAAAAACTTAGTATCGTAAAGCTACTATCTTTACGATGGAAGTTATGGTACAAAGTTTCAGCTACATACTTGCTGCCATTTGCCGATCTTACTGCCTTCAACAGCAAGCATCATCAGTTAACGCCATGAGCTCTCGCCATCCGCCTTGGTTGTAGCCGAGTGATCTCTCGCACAATGTTGTCGGTAACGATCTCTTGCTCCCTTAACCCCCCTACCGTGTACCCTCTTCGTCGCCTATCGCCTACTGTTGCCATCTTAACTGCCCTCTTCTTCCTCCCCTGTTATAGCCCTTGCTATTGCTGCTTACTACTGTTGTCGTCCTCAATCTATAAAGACCCGCTCCTCTACCACTGCCACGCAGCCACGTCGTTGTCTCAATCACTACCTCATCTTCTTCCTCTTCTTTCCTTTACCGTAGTCGTGCTTCTGCTGTAACCGTTGATGCCGATTGCCCCAATCGTTGCCCTCATCTTCTTCCCTCTATCGTAGCTGTGCCTCTTCTTCCTCTTCATCCCTCTACCATAGTCGTGTCTCTGACGCAACTACCTCTACTGTAGTCGTGCCCTCCTCAACCTCTTCTCGTTGTCCCTGCAGCCTTTACCGTCGCTGCCCCTCCCTTACTATCACTTCTTCCTCGATGATTTCATCTCCCCTACATCCTCCTTTGTTGCCATCGATAGCGCACCATCAGAGATCAGCGATGTCACTAGAACCCGCTTCAACCATGCATAGCAGCATCGCTGCCCCTCCCTTGCCATCACCACCTCCTACCTCTGTTGCTGTCACTTCTGCTGTTGAATCTCAGATTTTGATGATGAAATTAATTGATTAGTATTTAATCTAATATGTTTGTTAGAGGAAGTATTACAGGTCTAACTACGATACAGAAATTAAGTTACAACTAGATGTTGGGCTACGATCAAGCCTGAGCATCGAGCCAAGGTTCGGACGATGCAGTGGGACCTCATTGGGAGTTTGCTAAAGGGATCGGGAAGCTCGTTGGGAACATGCCAGTAGATTGTCGGAAGAAGATCGTAAGACTCACTACAAAAATACTGAAGGCTGCCAGATTAGCGGGAGTTAAGTCTTTGTTTAGCTTGATGGTCATTATGGTTATAATCATTAAGCCGTAGTTAGTGATTGAGTCCTAATTGAGTTTGATTTAGAAGAAATCTAAATCAACTCAATGAGGCAACCGGGTCCACTAAACGGGTTTGATTAAGCTCAAGTTGAGTTCAATTAGCTGACCAGAGAATTGGTCAACATAAGGTTCAAGTCAGAATTCAAAAAGTGGATGGAACCACTGTTTCAAAAATTTTGATGGCTAAACTGCCCGCTCAAGATTTTGGGCGGCTGAACCACCCAAGTCGACGTCTGAACCCCCCCGTACCCTATTTTCAGGGTGCTTTCGGTGGTTTAACTGCCGACACCGACAGATGAACCACTTGTACCTAGATTTTTCGGATACATCTGAATTTTGGCTCCAAATTCTAAAGTCATTTGGGGCCTATAAATATCCCAAGTTTTCTTATATTCAATACAATAATTTTGGGATAAAAATTCTGTGAAAAGGCTATATGAATTGTAAGAGAAAGAAAAGGGGAGTGAAGAGTTGTAAAGTTCTTATCTCCCTTGTAAGCTAAAGTTGTAAGGGTTGGGTCTTCACCCAAAGGAGATCGATAATGGATTCTAGTGTGCCTCAAGGAGGAGGACTCGGGGAGTGGACGTAAGTCGGTTAAGGTCGAACCACTATAAATGTAAGTGTGCTTTAATTACTTTACTTATTACATTTGATTGCTCTTAATTACTCTCTATTTAGATACGAGCCTCAATCTCTCTACTTTTTCAAATCGACTTTAAATCAGTTTTGTCGAAATATAAAGAAAAACTTCTATTATTCACTCTCTAATATAAAGAAAGCAAGATTTTTAAAATTAACACTATTTCTCTTATACTAATTCACCCCCCACAACCTGCACCACCAACCCCCCCCCCCCAACCCCCCTCTCTCTCTTAGTGCCAATTGATCTGAACAATTGGTATTAGAGCCAAGTTACTTATTGGATTAACACCTACTTGAGTAAATGATTTGTTTTGGCATGAATGAATATTCCATTGCATGTCCTCCCATATTTAATGAGACAAATTATATATATTGGAAGACAAAGATATGTATTTTTCTCATTTTTTGGACCTTAATTTATAGAACATTGTAGAGAATGAATTCAAAAAATCTACCAATCCAATGAATGAGTGTAATTATTTAGAAAGGAAGAATTTTTTTTTGAATACAAAGGCTATAAATGATTTGTTTTATACTCTTGACAACAATGAGTTTAATTGGGTTTTCGTTTGTAAATCGACTTTTGATATTTGACACATACTAGAAATCACATACGAGGGGACTAGTAGAGTAAAAAAATCTAAGATTAGCATTTTAGTTCATAATTATGAGTTGTTTCAAATGAAACCAAATGAGTCCATTAGAGACATGTACACCTATTTCATGGATGTCACCAATGGCCTTAAAGTACTTGAAAATATTTTTTAAATTTTGAATTTGTGAGTAAAATTTTATGATCTCTACTTAAAAATTGGGATCCTAAAGTAACCACTATTCAAAAGGCTAAAAATTCAAATAACTTACCTCTTTAAAAACTTATTAGCTCACTCATGACATATGAATTAAACTGTAAAGTTTATGATGAGCTTGATGAACCTCTTCCAAAGAATAGGAAGGATGTAGCACTTCAAACGACAAATGACTCCTCGAGTGAAACCTCGAGTGATGAGGACCATGATATTACACTATTATCAAGAAAATTTAAAAACTTTATGAAAAAGAATAAAAACTATAAAAATAAAAAAGAACTGAAGAAGGATAATATCATATGCTATGAATGCCAAAGATCGGGATATTTAAAAAATAAATATCCTTAATTGAAGAATAAGCTGATATACAAGAAGAAAGTACTTTCAGCCACTTGGGATGATTCAAACTTTTCGGATGAAGAAGACCACTACAAAGAAGTTACTAACTATGCTATAATGATGATCCAAGATGAGGTTAGTGATTCATTAAGTATTTCTTTTTAGAGTTATTAAATATGTTCCATGATTTGTTCAATGAGTTTAAAAAAATTAGCAAACCTTTTAAATTACTTAAGAATGATCATGATTTGTTAGTTAGTAGATTTAACAAAATACATGATTTATTAGTATCATATAACCTATGTTATAAATGTGAGATGCTAGATAGTGTTAAAGAATAAAATATCATTCTTAAGACAACATTAGAAAAATTTTAAATTGGGAACAAATCCTTAAATATGATCCTTGCCAATAAGGGTTATATTAATAGAAAAAAATGGTATATACTTTATTGGTAACATTCAACAAAAGCTAACAATGTTTGTTAAAGAACATACCTTAAATGTGTCATCAAAAATCAAATGTAATTTTTGTGAAAATTTAGGACATAAGACAAACAAATGTATACTTAGAAAATATAGTCCACACTAATTAGTTTGGGTTCCCAAGGGAACTTAATACAATAAAAAATGATTAAAAAAGAAAGATAAAGTTCTTTATGAATGACCCAATGTAAAATGGGTACCTAAATTAAAATATCTTCTTGTAGGTTTGTCTCCAAACTAAAGCTAGGAGCACCAAGTGGTACCTTGATAGTAGATACTCAAGGCACATGACCAGAGGATGCTCAAGGCACATGACCAGAGATCCAACTTATTTTTCTAAGCTCACTAGCTTAAGTGAAGGAGTTGTCACTTTCGAAGACAACAACAAGAGTAAAATTATTGGAAAAGGAAATATATGTAACATATCAAACCCCTTGATTGAAGATGTGTTGTTAGTTGATGGCTTGAAACATAATTTGCTTAGTATTAGCCAATTATATGATAAAGGATACGTGATTAAATTTCAACCTAATGCTTGTATAATTGAATTACCACATAAAAATAAATCTTTGATTGTCTTAAGAGCCAACAAATTGTACACTATAGATATTGAAAAATTTTGTGATGTAACTTATTTTTCAGCTTCGAATGATGATGCTTGGATTTAACATAAGAGACTATGTCATGTTAGTATGAAACTTTTATACCAAATTTCTACTAAGGATCTAGTAAGAGGCTGACATAATCTTAAGTTTATCAAAGACAAAGTATGTGATATTTATCAATTAGAAAAATAAATAAAGAGTAATTTTAAGTTGAAAAATCAAATAAAGACCTCTAGACTACTTCAATTAATCCATATGGATCTATTTGGATTAATTGACATTACAAGTTTAGGTGGTAGCAAATATGTATTTGTTTTAGTGGATGATTTTAGTATATACACATGGACCTATTTCTTAGCATATAAAAGTGATATATTTAAATATTTTATAAATTTTGTAAGATTATTTAAAATGAGAAAAGGATGTATGATTTCTTCAATAAGTAGTGATTATGGTGGAGACCTCTAAAACAATGATTTTCAAAATTTTTATGAATCAAATATGTATATTCATAATTTTTCTACTTCATGAAATCCATAACAAAATGGATTAGTGAAAGAAAAAAATAGGAGTTTATAAGAAATGGCTAGCTAATGTTCCTTTATTAAAAACATGATAAACTTTTGAAATAGAAGAATAACCTCGAAAAATGCCTTCATCAGATTTTTATATCAAATTTTCCTAAAGCATCCTTCTTATAAGACCATTACTTACTAAAACTCCTTATGAATTGAGGAATGATAAAAAAACCTAATATTCTTATTTTAAAATATTTAGTTGTAAATATTTTATTTTAAATGAGAAGGATGCTTTAGGAAAATTTGATACAAAATCCGATGAAGGCTTTTTTTTAGGTTATTCTTCTATTTCAAAAGCTTATCATGTTTTTAACAAAGGAACATTAGTAGTAGAATCAATTCATGTTATTTTTAATGAGTTTTTCAAATTTAAAAAGATTGATTTTGATAATGAAATTGATCTTGGTACTTTGAATTTAATAATACTCCTAAAAGTAACTTGGATGAATCTACTTCCAAATCCTTATACAAGGAATGGAAGTATATGAATGATCATCCTAAAGAGTTTATAATATGAGAAATATCAAAAGGAGTTCAAACTCGATCTTCATTTAGAAATTTTAGTACAAATGTTATATTTCTTTCTCAAATCGAGCCAAAGTACATTGATGAGGCCATAAGAGATGATTCTTGGGATAATATAATGCATGAAGAGCTTAATCAATTTGAGAGAAATGAGGTATGAGAGCTTGTTCCTAGACCTAATGATCGTTTAGTGATTGATACTAAATGAGTCTTTAGAAACAAGCAAGATGAATATGATATCGTGGTTAAAAATAAGGCTAGATTAGTGGCCAAAGGTTTTAGCCAAGAAGAAGGAATCGATTATGATAAAACATTGGCTCCCATGGATAGACTTGAAGCCATACGGATGCTCCTTGCCTTTGCATCTTTTAAAAATTTTAAGTTATTTCAAATAGATGTTAAAAGTATTTTTCTAAATAGTTTCATGATAGAACCCCATAAAGAGCTCTATAGGTTTTGATCTTTGAGGGAGATCAACCCATTGAACTTTATAGGGGTTCCTCCTTCCTATTAGTCGACCATATGATTGAATTGTAGATTAATATTGCTTAATGAAAAGAGGTGGATGCTACAAGCTTATATACGACTCAAAACCCTAGCCCTCAAGGGGTGCTTCTTAAGTGAATTCCCCCTTTTGCCTCTTCCATAGCTGCCATGCCTAAATAAAGGGGGCGACGACTTAAGTGGCTACACAAGCCATGCCCCTCTACTAGAAACCCTAGCCAACCAGCTAGTAAGGGGGGTCGCGGCTAGTAAGCCCTAAGGCCCCAAAATAAACCCTAGTGACACTTCTTTATAGGATAAAAGTGACTAGGTGTGGTTTTATTATAATCTCACAGGGTTCTTATTAATTACTTCTAGGGTGATTAGGACTCAACCTTATTGGAGTCCTATCAAGCTCACCCTCTTTTAATCAGCCTTGTCCTCAAGGCCGAAGATCCATAAACTTAAGGAATCGGGTATTCAACTCCTCATATGATTCTCATGCTATCATCAGTTGAACTTTGGCCTCCTCATCAACTTGGGTGTCAGTTAAAAAGATTTGGGCTGAGTCATCTTCTTAAATTTCTATTTGAGATGGGACACTTGGAGGATCAACTGTAATCTTGATCTGGTGTGCGGATCTAATCTCCAAGTTAGGGCCCCAATGTGATCCCCAATTTTGTAAGGCCAAAGAAATAGGGAGACCATTTCCTTAAGGCTCAAGTTTCCTATTAATCATGCTAGAGGTGTAGGAAAACTTGATCTTCAATTTTTCGTCCATTTTATAGTTTATTAGGAGGCCATTTTTTCTTTGCATATGCTGCCATGTGGTTAGTCTTTAATAATAGCCAATCTTTCTTCTAGAATGGTGACTGCCCTTTAGTATGGTTCAGGATGATGAGAGTCCAATCTAGCGTGAGCATGAATTGTAATTCTTCTGGGCTTACTCCTCTCTATGTACCTGTATCCAGCCAAATTTTAAATTTGGTAGTAATGAGTATCCCCTTTAAAAACCTCATATGGAGTACGGGGAAAGCCTTAGTGTGAATTAGGATCTGACCATCGTGTATAAGGGTGATGCCGATCCCAACTCTGGATGTGTCTGCTCCAATCATAAATATCTGGCCATAACTTGGTAGGGATAATATCGTGGTCGTGAGGGCTATAGTTCAACTTAGCTAAGGTGGTGCATCTTTCTTCATAGTGAGAGGGATAATGTTTTGAGATCTGCGAATGATCCTTCTCTTATTCTGATTTTGCCACTGGAGGGGCTCAATTTTCTTGCGATCATGGGCTGTAGATCAGAAGTCATCATCAAGGAGGTCTTTGAGCATTATGATCCAATCCTGGGGAAAGTTGTGGAAGTTACCTAAGATCTAGAAGTGTTGCATTAGCAACCATAGTGAATTCGACGGGATATAATGCTTCAGAAGTAACTTATCATTGGGGAAAAGGATATAGGGATATGTCGTCGCGGGAAATAAGCATGGCTGAACAATCTGTGTCTCTATCATCTCTTGGGCGACCCTCTTATATTTGATCTTCTATGGGTTTGTGTAGTCGGCTAAGGTAAGGACCGTGTGGGTGGCTGGTTGTGGTGTATCCTTCTCCTTAGGCTTGAGAGTCATATCTTCAAGTTTGGGTTCTTCAGTGAGTATGATCATCAGAGGTCTCTCCTTTTTACAATGGTATTGTAGGCTCTATAGTTTATTACAACGCCCATATAGGCCCTTTGCTGATCCGTCATGAGAGTCTTCTCTTATTAATTTCTTTGGCTGAGGTGGTTGGCTGACAGTAGAAGGAGGTGAAAGTTTTGATGCCACTGGTCGAGGAGCAACCCTAGTCCTGTGGGCTTCATAATTCAATCGCTCCTCTTGATGTCGTATGAAGAAGATGGCTGCATTAAGTGTGTATGGCTGTCACACTTTAACTTCTTCCCGAATTTCTAGATTCAAGTCCTCAATAAAAGTCCTCAATATCTATTTTTCAAACCAATCGTAGGTTTGATTAGATAACATTTTAAACCTGGTTTAGTACTCTTGGATGGTGAAAGTTTGACGGATCATCGCTAGTTTTTCGTCAAGGCTCGTGTAATTGATTGGTGCTAAAGGTTCATATGCTTTTGGTTGGGATGTAGCTCTCATGCTCTGAGCATCTTGATTGAGGTGCCCTTCTTGAAGTTATGCATAGGAGATCAATGTCGTCGATGTGTAGGGTTATTGTGTCTTATCCTTGCTTCTTATCTCCAATGGGTTCTTTTTACAATCTGAATTTACACCATGTTGTGATCTTATTGGGCTCAGTGATCGATCCAATCCAAACTCCTTGAAGAGAGCACATAATTTACCATCCATACACGTCTCGAAAGCCTCTAATTTAGCTTCGAATAAGCTCAACAGTATCATGCCGTAAGGATCTCCAACCTGTCAAATAAACCAATTGAAGAGTGTAGCTACAATCTTCAAGTTGAAGGTAGCAATGGTAGCAAAAGGATGAGAAAATGCTGCTGTGATGTTGCTGCAAAATTATTCGAGCTGCGGTGGTGAAGTCTCCAAGTAGTTGCTGCATTGATAGAAGATGGCAGCCAAGGGTAGTAGCAACGATAGAAGAAGAAGACAACAATAGTAACATCAGCTGTGGTTCTGTGGTGGTGATGTTGCAAAGTCATTGATGCTGTAATTTTTCAAGTGGTTGATATATGTTTGAAGATGGCAACCAGGAGGTTTGAGTCGGAAGGCAACAGTGGCAGTGGAAGAAGAAGAGGGCAGCAGTGATGTTGGCTACGGTTATGATGCTCGTGGCTACAGGTGGCGTTGGTTGCAGCATGGGTGCGACTGTAATAGGAGGAAGACGGGGCAGCAGAGTGCATGATTGCCGTGGAGGAGGGCAACAATGGTATGGAGTGAGAGACCGCTATTGGTTATATTTAATTTGTTGCTGGCCACGATCAAGGTAGTTGGCAGTGAAAGATTACTACAGGCTGCAATGTAGATAGATTGTAGCGAAAGATTACTACAGGTTGCTGGTTGCGATCAAGGAGGATGGTAGCGAGTGGTCGCTATTCGTAGTGTTGTGCAGTGAGGGATCGCTATTGGACATGATCAAGTTACTACTGGTTGCGATCAAGGTAGATGGCAGTAAGAGATTGCTGCAGCTGCAATGAAAATAGATGGCAGCGAAAGATCGCTGCTAGTAGCATTTGTGCTGCTATGGATCATTGCTGGTTGCGATCAAGGAGGATGATAGTGAGAGATCGCTACTAGCAATGTTGTGCAATGAGAGATGCATGCTTCATTTAAAGGGATACGGGAGATTGGGTGGCTGAAAGGTTGGTGGACTGAAGGTGGAAGGCTTTAGTTTTTGGGGCTTGTTTTGTGACTGTTTTGGGTGTGGTTTAGGGTTACACTTTTAGGGAGTTCTGACTGCAATTTGGTGTGGTTTTATAGCTATGATAGTAGTAGATGAAGGTTAGGAAAAGAGATTTTGGATCTAGGATAGATGGTAGTAAAGGTTTGATAGGGATCGGTGGGGGAAAGATGGTTTCAGATCTGGAAGAGATGGCAGTGAAGGTTTAATAGAATTCGACGAAGGTCGCTATAGTATATGTTGCCTTGTCGAAGCCGAATTATGATCGAAGAAATAATAGTTTCTTAACAAAAATTATAGAGAAAAATTATGAAATTTGGGGATATGGTGGTTGGGGATGAAGATAAGGAAAATAGAGTTTCAAATCTGGAAAAACAACAACAGAAATCTGATAGGATTCAATGAAAGATTGCTACATATGTTCTATTTTGCCAAACAGAGTTTGTGTCGAAGAAGTAATGAATTCTCAACGTAAATTCTAGAGGAAAATCCAAGAAAAATATGCAAAAATTTGTCAACAAATCCTTGGTTCAGATGTGATCAATATCAGTAAATAAGTTTGATAAAATTTTGGCAGCGTAATGATAGGAAAATAGGTGAAAAGAAGGAAGGCAAATTATTCATTGTAAAATTCCAGTAATGTGCAACAAGGAATTGAAGCGTTGTAAGTCCGATTTCAAAAAGAGTTTTTTCCAAAGATCAATCTTAGATGAAAGCTAAGATGATATATGAATTTATGTAAAAGTTAATGCCAAAAAGTCGAGCAATAGTTTGGTTTCAAGAAGCAATTGTTGGCTGAAATTTTTCTATAGCGTTTTGATAAAACCCCAGAATGAGCTCTATAGATTTTGACCCTTGAGGGGGATCAACCCTTGGAACACTATAGGGGTTCCACCCTCCTAGATTCGACACAAGGGTGAAATAAAATTGATTATTGCTTGATTTAAGAGGGGGGCGGCTACATCTTTAAACAGGGATCAAAACCCTAGCCTAAGAGGGTGCTTACCTAAGTAGAATTACCCCTTTGCCCCTCTTTTAGCCAACCTGCCTTAATAAGAACAGGAGGCGGCTAAGTGGCTCTATAGTCGACCTAAGCAGGGGGAAACCCTAGCTGACCAACCCAGTAAGAGGTGTGGCGGCTATAACCCCTAAGGGCTAATCTAGACACTAACCATACTCCTTTATAAGATAGGAGTGACTTTATTACAATCTAACATGATTTTTATTGACTAGTACTAAGATGATTATGACTCAACCCTGTTGGAGTCCTATCAAGTCCGCTCTCTTCAGATCAACATTGTCCTTAAGGCTGAGAGTTCACAAACTCTGAAAACTAGATCTTCAGCTCCTCATGTGACTCCCATGCTATCATTAACTAAACTTTGGCTTCCTCATCAGCTGGGGTGTTAGTTGGAAGGATTTGAGCTGAGTCGTCTTCTTTAAATTTCTATTTGAGGTGGGATACCTAGTGGATCAACTGTAATCTTGATCGGGTGCACGAATTTGATCTCCAGGTTAGGGCACCAATGTGATCCTCAATTTTATAAGGCCCAAAGAAATAAGGAGACCACTTCATTAAGGCTCGAGTTTCCTATTGATTAGGGTAGAGGTGTAGAAAAACTCGATCTTCAATTTTTCATCCATTCTGAAGTTTGTCGGGAGGTCGTTTCTCCTTGCATATGCTGTCATATGGTTAGTCTTTAGCAATAGCCAATCTTTCTTATGGAATAGTGATTTTCCTCTGGTATAATTCAGGATGATGAGAGCCAAATCTGGCATGAGCATGGATTGTAATTCTTCTAGTTTTGCTTCTCATTCATGCCATGGACCTGCATCCAACCATATTTTAAATTTGGTAGTAATTAGTATCTCTTATAAAAACCTTGTATGGAGTGTGGAGGAAGCCTCGGTGTAAATTAGGAGTCGACCATCTTGCATATTCCAACTCCTGATGCATCGACCTTAATAACAAAAGTGAGACCAAAATCGGGCAGCACTAGGACCGACGTCATCGTCATAGCTGTCTTGAGTCGTTCGAAGGCTGTGGAGGCTTTGTTCGACCACAAGAAGGAGTCTTTCTCGAGTAAGAATGTGAGCAGAGCATTGATCTTGCCATAATCTTTCCCAAAATTTTGGTAGTAGCCCGTGAGTCCAAGGAAATCGCATAGTAATTATACGTTTGTAGGTCTCGGCCATCCTTGCATTGCCTCGATCTTTGTCGGGTCTACCGCCACTCTATCCTTTGATATAATATGCCCAAGATACTCCACTTTATATTGTAAGAAGCCGCACTTTGACTATTTAGTATAAAGAGTATTCTCCCGAAGAATCATTAGAAGAGTTCGTAAGTGCTGAAAATTTAGATCAAGCGTAGGGCTATAAATGAGAATATCATCAAAGAATACCAATATGGACTTACATAGAAAACCCTAGAAAATGTCAATCATCAAGCTTTGGAAAGTAGAAGGAGCATTCATAAGTCCGAAAGGCATTATCAAAAACACGTAGTGGTCGTTATGCATGTAGAATGCAGTTTTCGGAATATCTTCAGTGTATACCCGAATATGATGGAATCCAGATCAGAGATCCAATTTAGTGAAGACTCGGGCTCCTTTCAATTCATCCAAGAGTTTATCTACAAATGGGATAGGATATTTATCCTTGACAGTGATGGCATTTAGAGCCTGATAGTCAATGCACATCTGCTATGTACCATCTTTCTTGTACACTAGTAACACCGGTGAGAAGTAAGGGCTGCATGTCACGAACGGTCGTCGCTCAACCGTAATGCCTTTGCTCCTTGAACCGTTCGTCACTTTTTCTTGCTTGTACATATGTTTGGCAGCTTGTTTTGCCTTGAGTTTACATGTTTTTACCTAAGAAATATGAGCGAAAGTAGTGTAGAAGGCTGAGCGATCGCCTCCTGAGCCAAAAGACCCCATTTTGGGTCTTTTTCATGTGCCGCGGCAACCTTTCTGAGCGGTGCGAAATGTCAGCCATTTCAGCACCTTGGAACCCCCCGGGTGGCACCGGGCTGGATGGGGTTCCGGGTATATGTCGGGCGTAGGCATTCATCAACAATTGAACTTGTCTTGCGTCCGATACCTTGGGAACCGTCGTTTGTGGACTTGCGACCGTTCCTACAACCCTCCAAAGTCCTGTTTCGCTCTCTTTCTCTCTTTTCTTTGCTGCACTCAAGGTATTCGATAAATTGCTTGTACAGCTTTCCGCTTTGCGAGACGTCGGGATGTGTCCGTCGCTCGCTTCTGAATTTATCAACTTCTTCTTTGTAGGTCCTACGGGGCCTTAAGAGGTTGTAAGAGGGCTGACCCTTTGCGGACAGGAAACACATTGGGCGTTGTATGACTTAGGCAATCCCAGCTAAGTCCGGAATAGTGAGCAAGGTTGCTCTACGACTTAGGCAATTTCAGCTAAGTCTTCGGGAGTGCCGGTGCCGCATTAGGCAAACTTTAGCTAAGCCCGTGATGTGGTATCGAGCGGGCAAGCAATTCATACGAGCAAGAAGATTCGCAATCTCGCCATGGTGAAACATCGTGGTGAATCGAGCAAGATGGGGCAAGCTGGACCCTTGCTCCAAGCAGTCGCAGGTGGACTGCAAGTGCAAACTCGCTCGCAAACTATGGGAGTCACTCATGAGGAGCTCTATAGTGAACAAGACGAGCGTGAAGTTGGGTATTCTCCACGAGGGGAGGAGGCGCCATCTGCAGCGCCAACCGGGAAAAAGGGTCAGAAGGAGAGAATTATAGCGGCGGAGACCCGCCTTGATGTTCTTGAAGCGAGCGTGGAGGAACTCTACCAAGGCCAGCGAGGGCTACTTAGGGTAGAGAGCTCGCTAGAAGAAGCTGAATCTCGGATCGAGAAAGTTGAATCTATGATGGATCAACTGACAGAGGACACCAAAGATTCCGTACGACACCTACATGAAGTTGTGGCGGAACTCACGGCGAAGGTGATGGTGTTAACAAGGACTCTTGATGCGGGAGGGAGCAACACCCGCGCTGCGCCACCACAAAACTTCAGGGCACCAGAGCCGCAGTGCTACGGAGGTGCTAGAGATGCCAAAGAGCTCAAAAACTTCTTGTTCGACATGGAACAGTATTTCCGTGCTACAAGGCTTGATTCTGAAGAAACCAAAGTTGCTATAGCAACAATGTATCTGAATGGGGATGCAAAACTTTGGTGGCGAACCCGTTGGGAAGAGATCCAACAAGGCCGATGTCAAGTGGATACATGGGGAGACTTGAGCGAGTTGAGAACTCGTTCTTACCGGAGAACACGAGTTTGTCGCAAGAAGGAAACGAGACAACTCCGTACAACAATCCGAGACTATGTGAAACAATTTTCAGCACTGATGCTGGATATACGGGATATGTCCGAGAAAGACAAACTATTCAGCTTCCTCGATGGCTTGAAGCCATGGGCACAACAAGAACTACATCGAAGGAATGTCACCGATGTAGTCGGGCAATTGCGCGGAAAGGCTAACGACTTTGTTTCTTGGAGGATTTGAGAAAGAAGAAACAATCTTGGAAATCGCCCATCTAAATACTCTCGGCGAAGGAGTCTGGGGCGAGCAAAGAAGAAGAATTTCCACAAGGGACCGGGCTCAAGAGGTAGAGTCCCAAAACCTCTGGATGCTTCTTGTGTGGAGGACCGCACATGGTGAGGGAGTGCCCACAAAACAGGCACTCAATGCGTTGACGGCATCGATTCTACCCGTAAGTCGAGGGCAAAGCAATCGCCCTTAGTTCGAGTAGTTCGACTCCGTGAGCGGTGGCGTCGCAAGGACCCGGGATGGGAGCAATGCGGTTGTTGAATGCATTGCGGGTCAAGTGGGGAGAATACAAAGGTGAAGCCACCGGCGAGGAAGCGAGTTGATGTATGTGGACATCAAGCTTAATGGCCGTGCAATGGTGGACACGGGCGCGACCCACAATTTTATTGCCGATCGCGAAGCTAAGCGACTGGGACTAATATTGGAGAAGAGCCCAAGTCGTATGAAGGCGGTGAACTCGGAGGCCAAGCGGATCTCCGGACAAGCAAAGGGGGTCCCCATCAAGATCGGGACATGGAACGGGAGCACAGACTTGATGGCGGTGCCATTGGACGACTTCCAAGTGATTCTCGGAATGGAGTTTATGCACGCAGCAAAGTTGGTGCCAATACCGTTCCTGAACTTCTTGTGTCTAATGGGAGGCGATGATCCCTGCATGGTTCCAGTTTCTCGAGTAGGGACCAAGGACCTACAACAAATATCGGCTTTACAATTGAAGAAAGGGGTGCGAAAAGGTGAATTAACCTTTTTAGCTGCTATGAAGCTAGAGACACTTGACGGGGAGGCCATTCAGGAACCTGCCATTGTGGCGAACATCCTGAAGGAGTTCTCGGATGTGATGCCAAAAGAGTTGCCGAGAACTCTACCACCACGCAGAGGCGTGGATCATCAGATTGAGCTGGAGGAGTTAAGCCTCCAGCGAGACCACCATACCGCATGGCCCCTCCAGAGTTGGCAGAATTGAGGAAGCAGTTAGATGAACTGCTAAGCGGTGGTCTCATCCGCAGTTCCAAAGCACCTTTCGGAGCTCCAGTCCTTTTTCAGAAGAAACAAGATGGGAGCCTCCGATTATGCATTGATTATCGAGCCCTCAATAAGATGACGGTGAAGAACAAGTACCCTATCCCACTCATCGCGGACTTGTTCGATCAATTGGGCAAGGCAAAGTACTTCTCCAAACTCGACCTTGGGTGGTATTGGCATCGCGGTGATGAGGCGAAGACTACTGTGACCGGTATGGAGCATTCGAGTTCTTGGTGATGCCTTTCGCAACCAACGCCTCCACATTTTGCACTCTCATGAATCAGCTGTTCAAAGAATATCTGGATAAGTTTGTGGTCGTCTACTTAGACGACATCGTCGTCTATAGCCAAACACTTGAGGAGCATGTTAGACACCTCCGAACAATTTTCAAAGTTCTCGGGAGAACACCTTATTCGTGAAGAGGGAAAAGTGCTACGCCCAAGAGATTTTATTCTTGGGGCATCGAATTGGGAATGGGTCCATTCGAATGGACAAGGCTAAGGTGCAAGCTGTGGTGGACTGGCGAACACCAAAGAAAGTGCCAGAGTTGAGATCCTTCCTTGGGTTTGTCAACTATTATCGGCGCTTCATAGCTGGATATTCGGCCTTGCGACGGAGTTGCTAAAAAGGAGCGATCCACGGAGATGGTCGGACAAATGTGAGGCGGCATTTCAAGACCTGAAGACTGTTGTGTTAGAAGAACCTGTACTCAGATTGTCGGACTATGGAAAGTCTTTTGAAGTCCATACCGATGCTTCTGACTTTGCTATTGGAGGAGTTCTTATGCAGGAGGGTCATCCAGTGGCCTACGAGAGTCGCAAGCTCAACGAGACCGAGCGGCGATATCCTGTACATGAGAAGGAGATGACGGTAGTCCACGTCTAGTGTGGCGACACTACCTTCTGGGAGCACCATTTGTGCTAAGGACCGACAATGTCGCATTGAGTTACTTTCAAACTCAAAAGAAACTCTCCCCAAAGCAAGCACGATGGCAGGACTTCTTGGCTGAGTTCGACATGGTGATGGAGTACAAACCCGGAAAAGCAAATGTCGTGGCCGATGCATTGAGTCGGAAAGTGGAGCTAGTGAATGCTATACAGTTGGAGGGCGGAGGCCAAGCAAGTCAATTGCGCTCCAACTTTCTTTCCAGGATCAGGGTTGGACTGTACCGAGATCCTCAAGCAGTGGCTCTGATTCAACTCATTAAAGAGGGCAAGGCACGACGATTTTGGGTCCAAGAGGGACTCATCTACACCAAGGGGCGAGTTTATGTCCCACGGCGGATAACTTGAGGCGTGAACTCTTGAAAGAGTGTCACGATTCCCTTTGGACATCCGGTATCCACCGAACAATGGCTCTCGTGGAGAGGGCCTTCTATTGGCCAAAGATGGGGACAGATGTGGAGGAATATGTTCGAACATGCCTTACTTGTCAGCAGGACAAGATAGAGCGTGCTGGGACTTTTGGAACCGCCTGCAGAAAGGCCATGGGAGAGCATTTCTTTGGACTTCATATCAAGCTTGCCCGTGAGGGGACTTGGATCGGTACTCGTGGTAGTTGACCGATTTTAATCGCAACATTCATTCTGCACCTACATTGCTCAGCGGAGGAGGCGGCTAAGTTGATGATGAAGAATGTGGTTAAGTATTGGGGAGTCCCACACAACATCATTAGTGATCGGGATTCTCGGTTCTTGGGACGATTCTGGACTGAGTTGTTCAAGTTGTTGGGGTCTAAATTATACTTCTCCACAAGCCTCCACCCTCAAACGGACCAAACAGAGAATTAACTCGCTCTTGGAGCAATATCTTCGGCACTACGTGAGTGCCAACCAACGGGATTGGGTGAAGCTGTTGGACATCGCCCAGTTCTCCTATAACTTGCAGCGGAGCTCTGCATCCAACAAAAGCCCATTTGAGATTATTACGGGACAACAGCCATCAACTCCTCATACCCTGGTTATTGGTTATACAGGGAGTAGCCCATCAGCCTATCACTTCGTAAGGGAATGGCATCGTAATGCAGATATTGCGCGGGCTTACTTGGAGAAGGCGGCCAAAAAGATGAAGAAATGGGCAGACTTGGGAAGGCGACCACAAGAATTTAAAGTTGGTGACATGGTGTTGGTGAAGCTCCAACCAGCATCACTCCAATTCTTTAGACACAAAGTGCATAAAGGATTGGTACGCAAGTATGAAGGGCCTTTCCCAATCATCAGCAGGGTAGGCAATGTCTCATACAAGTTGCAAGCCCGATGGTTCGAATTCACAATGTCTTCCATGCGAGCAACTTGAAAGCCTACCACTCGGATCCGCGAGATGATTCCCGAAATGTTCCAACTCGACTACCCCACACAAGAGCCTCTTACGAGAAACGAGTTGAAACCATTCTAGCGGATCGTATAATAAAGCTACCCAATGGAGCGCAACATATAGAGTACTTGGTGAAGTGGCAAAAGCTTCCTCAAACAGAAGCTAGTTGGGAGCCAGAAGATGCCCTACGACATGAAGAAGCTCGCATCAAAGCCTACCAACAAGCGTCGACGAGGGCGTCGACAGTTTAAGTGGGGGAGAATGTCACGAACGGTCGTCGCTCAACCGTAATGCCTTTGCTCCTTGAACCGTTCGTCACTTTTTCTTGCTTGTACATATGTTTGGCAGCTTGTTTTGCCTTGAGTTTACATGTTTTTACCTAAGAAATATGAGCGAAAGTAGTGTAGAAGGCTGCGAGCGATCGCTCGCTGAGCCAAAACAAAAACCCCCATTTTGGGTCTTTTCATGTGCCACGACAACCTTTTGAGCGGTGCGAAATGTCAGCCATTTCAGCACCTTGGAACCCCGGTGGCACCGGCTGGATGGGGTTCGGGTATATGTCGGTAGGCATTCATCGAATTGAACTTGTCTTGCGTCCGATACCTTGGGAACCGTCGTTTGTGGACTTGCGACCGTTCCTACAACCCTCCAAAGTCCTGTTTCGCTCTCTTTCTCTCTTTTCTTTGCTGCACTCAAGGTATTCGATAAATTGCTTGTACAGCTTTCCGCTTTGCGAGACGTCGGGATGTGTCCGTCGCTCGCTTCTGAATTTATCAACTTCTTCTTTGTAGGTCCTACGGGGCCTTAAGAGGTTGTAAGAGGGCTGACCCTTTGCGGACAGGAAATGCATTGGGCGTTGTATGACTTAGGCAATCCCAGCTAAGTCCGGAATAGTGAGCAAGGTTGCTCTACGACTTAGGCAATTTCAGCTAAGTCTTCGGGAGTGCCGCGAGGGTGCCGCACGGCTTAGGCAAACTTTAGCTAAGCCCGTGACATGCAGCTCGGTCAAATCACCCTGATGTCAAGCATCTCTTTAACAATATTCTCGATCTCATCCTTCTAAGTGAGGATAGTGGTACAGTCACAAATTTGCAAGAGGTTTGCTTGGAAAAATAGGAATGCGGTGGTCATGCGATCGGTTAGGGGTCAGCCCGCACGGCTCCAAGAAAACATCCATCAATTCGTCCAAGCAAGGGGCAAGCTTAGGGTCTAAGTTTTGTCTATTCTCTCCCATAAATGGCCACTGAATATGCGTCAAGAATACACCATGTGCTTTGTGTAAAACTTTCTCTATTTGTTGTGACGAAATGGTGAAAATTTAGCTCCCGTGCTTGCCTCGTAACGTGACCTGTTTCCCTTTGCAATAAAATTTCATGATTAATTTAGAAAAAATCTAGGAGATATCACCTAGTGTTATGAGCCATTTGATCCCAAGTATGGCTTCATAATCATCGATGGGTGAGAGGAAGAAATCATCTACCACTTCTTGGTCTTAGAGGAGTAGTTTCACTCGCGGGCACCATTGGTCGCAATTAAAGATTCGATTGTCGGTGACTTTACATCAAACTTAAAGTGCCAAATATGCAGCAACCTTACTGTTGATGAAGTTATTGGTGTTGCCCATGTTGATGAGAATGGTGATGGGTTGCTATTTTAGAAGTCCTCCAACTTTCATCATTTGCGGGTTGGAATAGCCAGCCAATGCATGCACTGTGTAATCTGCCGATTGGGACTCTTTCTCCATGGCTTCTTTTTTAGGTTCAAGGGCTTCTTTAGGTGTTCATTGTCCTCACCCTCTGCTGGTTTAATCATGAGGAGTCGGCCCTTTTTGGAGTGATGTTCGTGGCTCCGTGGTTTGTCACAATGCCAATACAACACCTTAGCCGATCGTTCGCGAAGCTCATTTCTTGTCAACTTTTTTGGTGTGAGGGCTTAGATGGCAGTAGATAGAGGGGGCAGTAGGCCTTAGCATGGCTGGTCGGGGAGAGACCCTTGTCCTTCATACCTCGTGGTTCAATTGTTCTTTCTGGATACATACAAAGGAAAATGCCGCCATAAGAGTATACGGTTGCCATGCCTTTACTTCTCCTCGGATCTCAGACTTTAGGCTCTTGGTAAAAGTACATAAAAGTTGTTTCTCAAACCAATTCTCAATTTGGATAGATAAACACTCAAACCTTATTTGGTATTCTTGTATTGTAGAGGTTTGATGAATCTTTGCCAATTGTCCGTCGATGTTGTTGAAATTGGTTGGTTCGAAGCGGTTTAGTAGTCCTTCCTTGAATCACTGCCAAGAGAGTCCTCCATGGGTGTGCTTAAACTAGTTAAACCACTGAATAGCATCTCCCTCGAGGTGGATGGCAGCAATCTCCACCCATATGACGTCAGTGGTTCGATAGAACCAAAAATAGCACTCCACGCACGAGATCCACCCGATCGGGTCTCCTTCTTCCCATCTAGGGAAGTTAACCTTCATGCATGGATTATTGAGATCAGAGGTGATATGGCTATCTTAAGGATCATCTCTCCGATCTAAAGTCTCTCCGTGTCTTATCTTATAAAAGAGCATGACTAGGGTCTAGATTAGCCCTTAGGGATTAGTAGCCGCCACACCCCTTACTAGGTTGGTCGGCTAGGGTTTCCCCCTGCTTAGCTCGGTTATAGAGCCACTTAGCCGCCTCATGTTCCTATTAAGGCAGGTTGGCTATAAGAGGGGCAAAGGGATAATTCTATTTAGGCAAGCACCCCCTTAGGCTAGGGTTTTGATCCCTATTTAAAAATGTAGCCACCCCCCCTCTTGAATCAAGCAATTATTAATTTTATTTCAGCGTTATGTCAAATCTAGGAGGGAGGAACCCCTACAGTGTTCCAAGAGTTGATCCCACTTAAGGATCAAAATCTATAGTGCTCCTTTTGGGATTCTATCATAAACCCTATTCCATTGAGTGTTGAGCTTGAATCTTGCCATCATTAGTAGTGCTCGGCAGTTGAGTCTGAACTAACTCACGTTCTCCCAATTTCGACTTTAACAAGGATACATGGAAGACGGGATGGATGTTAGCATCATCTGAGAGCTTTAATCTGTATATCATGGCTCCAATACGCTCCAAAATCTGATATAGTCCATAGAATCATGGAGATAGCTTTATCGATGCTCTAGTGTTTACTAATAGCTGCTTATATGATTGTAGATGAAGGTAGACCCAATCTCCTACTGAAAGTTCTCGCTCACTCTAATCAGTGTCTGCTTGTTGCTTCATGTGGGCCTGGGCGATAATTAGGTTGTCTTTCAGCAACTATAGAAGCTTCTCCCTATCAATTAAGTTTTGATCGACCTGATCCACTTTGGTCATACTAATTATATATTTAGGTATTGCAGGGGGTGGTCGGTCATATAATGCCTTATAGGGGGTATATTTAGTTGATGAATGATAAGTTGTGTTGTACCACCATTTGGCCCAAGGATGTTACCATGTCCACTATTTAGGCCAGTCACTAGTGAAGCACTGTAACTACATATTGAGGCATCTATTCACCACTTCTATTTGGTCGTATATCTATGGATGATAGGCTGTGCTTATCTTTAATTGGATGCCTTGTAGTTAGAAAAGCTCGGTCAAAAATTTACTTATAAATACCTTGTCACGATCACTCACAATCGATCTTGGCATCCCATGCAGTTTTACAATATTTTTCACAAAATATAGAGCAATACTAGTAGTGGTATAAGGATGTCTTATAGCACAGAAATGAGCATATTTAGTTAAATGATTTACCACCACAAAGATCGTGCTTTTATCTTGAGATGGTGGCAGCCCTTCGATGAAATCTATGGAGATGTTGGTCCATGCTAAGTCCGGTATAGGTAGTGATTGTAGTTTTCCTAGATTTACCACTATTTCACCTTTTTGCTGCTAACATATATCACATTTAAATATATAATCATAAATTGATCTTTTCATGTCTTTCCAAAAGAAGTGTTGCTTCACCTTCTTATATGTTCTTAGAAAGCTAGAGTGTCCTGCTGAAGATGAAGAGTGAATCTCATGCAAAATAATTTTGATGCAAGGGGAAGAAGAAACAATCATAATTTGGTCTTTGTAGCGCAGGTCATTCGAATCCCAAGTGTAGTGGCCCATGGAACCCGGATTCTTCTTCAACTTTTCTATGATGTCTCGGGTCTTTGGATCACTCTTCTATTCCTCCCTAATGTCTTTGAGGAAGTCGGTGGAGGGAAGGGAGATGGCTGAAATTTTGGCTTGTCCCGGTAGTCATGATAGAGCATCTTCAATAATATTCTCTTTCTCCTTTCGATAAATAATTTCATAATCAAAACCAAGAAGTTTTAGTTACCCATCATTGTTGCTCCAAGGAAGATATTTTCTACTCCAAAAAATATTTAAGACTTCGGTGGTCGATCTTAATCTGAAAGTGATGACCGATCAAGTAGGATCTCGACTTCATGACGGCGTGTACGATGGCAAGAATTTCTTTATCATACATAGATATTTTAAGATGGGAGGGAGACAAAGTCATGTTGGTGTAAGCAAGAGGTTGGTTATCTTGCATTAGAACAGCCCCAATTCTAATTTCGGATGCGTCAACCTCAATTTAAAATCAGGTAGCGCTAGGACTGGGATCGTCGTTATGGCTGCCTTGAGTCGTTCAAAGACTGTGGAAGCTTTATCTGATCATAAGGAGTATTTCTTTAGTAGGGACATGAGTGGGGCACTGATCTTGCCATAATCTTTTAAGAATTTCTTACAGTAACCCGTGAGTCCAAGGAAGCCACGTAGCAATTTTATGTTCGTAGGTCTCGGCCATTCTTGCATTGCTTCGATCTTCGTCGAGTCTACCGCCACTCCATCCTCTGATATAATGTGCCCTAGATACTCCACTTTATACTGTAAAAAGCTACACTTAGATTATTTAACATAAAAGGTATTCTCCCGAAGAATATTTAGAACAATTTGTAAGTGCTGAAAATGCATATCAAGTGTAGGGCTGTAAATGAGGATATCTTCAAAAAATACTAATAAGAACTTGCGTAGAAACCTCTGGAAAATGTTGTTCATCAAGCTTTGAAAAACAGAAGGAGTATTCGTAAGTCTGAAGGGTATTACTAAAAACTCATAGTGGCTATTATGTGTGCGAAATGCAGTTCTCAGAACATCTTCAGTGCATACCCAAATCTGATAGTAACCGGAATGAAGATCTAATTTAATGAAGACTCGGGCTCCTTTTAGTTCATCCAAGAGCTCATCTACTACTGGTGTAGGGTATTTGTCTCTGACGGTGATGGCGTTCAAAGCCCGATAATCAATGTACATCCACCACGTACCATCCTTCTTGCGCACTAGCAACACCGACGAGGAGTAAGGGCTGCAGCTTGGTCGAATTACTCCGGTGTCAAGCATCTCCTTAACGATATTCTTATCTCATCATTCTATAAGTGAGGATAGTGATACAATCTTAAATTTGCTAGAGGTTTGCCCTGCAAAATAGGAATGCGGTGGTCATGCGACCAATTAAGGGGAAGCCCATGCGGCTCCGTGAAAACATCCGTGAAAACATCCGTGAATTCATCCAGCAATAGGGCAAGCTTAGGATCTGAATTTTGCATTTTTTTTCTCCTTTTATGGCTACTAGATATGCATCAAAAATCTACTATTTATTTTTTGTAGCACCTTCTCCATTCGCTTTTGCATCGATAAGGTGGAAATATGACTCCTACGCTTGCATCGCAATGTGACTTGTCTCCCTTTACAATAAAACTTCATGATTAGTTTAGAAAAATTCCAAGAGATGTCACCTAATGATGTGAGCCATTCAATCCCAAGCACAGCTTCATAGTTATTGATGGGTAGAAGGAAGAAATAGGATTCCACTTCTTGGTCTTGTAGGAGTAATTTTACCCGCGGGCACCGTTGGTCGCAATTGAGGATTCGGCCGTCAACGATCTTTACGCCGAACTTGTTGCAATCTTCGATTTGAAGCACTATATGTGTAGCAACCTTGCTATTGAGGAAATCATTTGTGCTGCTTGTATCAATAAGAACAGTGATGGGTTGCTATTTAAGAAGTCCTCTAACATTCATCGTCTGCGAGTTGAAGTAGTCGGCCAGCGCGGGCACTATATAGTCGGTAGGTTGGGGCTCTTCCTCCATAGCTTCATCTTTGGGTTTAAGGCTTTCTTCAAATGGTTTGCTACCCTCATCCTCTATAGGTTCAATCATGATGAGTCAGTCCTTTTTGCAGCGATATTCTCGGCTCCATGGTTCATCACAGTGCCAACACAACCCCTTGGCCAATCGTTCATGAAGCTTATCTCTTGTTAATTTTTTTGGTGCGGGGGCTTAGATGGGCAGTAAAGGGGGCTGAAGGCTTCGGCATGGTTAGTCGGGGAGTGACTCTTGTCCTTCGTACTTCATGGTTCAATCGTTATTCTTGAATTCTTGTAAAGGAAATCGCCGCTATAAGAGTGTACGGTTGTCATGCCTTTACTTTTCCTCGAATCTCCGGCGTTAGGCCCTTGAGAAAAATCCCTAAAAGCTACTTTTCAAACCAATCCATAGTTTGGTTAGATAAACATTCAAACTTTATTTGGTATTCATGTATTGTAGAGGTTTGCCAAATCTTCGCCAATTGTTCATCGATATTGTTGAAATTGATTGGTCTGAAGCGGTTTAGTAGTCCTTCCTTGAATCACTTCCAAGAGAGACCTCCATGGGTGTGCTCATACCAATTAAACCACTAAATAGCATCTCCCTTGAGGAGGATGGCAATAATATCCACCCTTGTAGCATCGACGGTTCGGTAGACCCAAAAATAGCGCTCCGCGCACGAGATCCATCTGATCGGGTCTCCTTCTTTCCATCTAGGGAAGGCATCCTTCATGCATAGATTGTTTGGATCAGGGATGATGTGGCTATGCTCTTGAGGATTATCTCACTAATCTGAAGTTTCTCCTTGTTGCGATTTCTTCGAGCTAGGTGGTCAACCCATATTGAATTTGACAAAAAAGGATCACATCTTCTCCTCCATGTGGCTTTCAAAAGCTTCAAACTTGGCGTTGATGGCCTCCTCTGTCTTAGGATCAATTGACACTAAGAGGGTGGGGGTGAATTTGACAAAAAAGGATCACATCTTCTCCTCCATGTGGCTTTCAAAAGCTTCAAACTTGGCGTTGATGGCCTCCTCTGTCTTAGGATCAATTGACACTAAGAGGGTGGGGGTGAATTAGAGCAAATGTAAATTTTAGATTTAGATGAAAACTTTTTTTATTAAACCGAGATAGGAAATCTGAAGCTTTTCATTATTAGTGAAACGAGTGAGTAATTAAAAGAAAGTTGCTAAGTTAATGAGCAAACCGGAAAGATAAGCAACATTTGAAGGAAAGAACTTATCGTGAATCCAAAGAAGAAGAAGCACTCATAATTTTTATAGTGGTTCGGCGTCAAAGGCCTACATTTACTCCCGAGTCCTTGAGGCACACCAACGTCCACTATCAATTTTCTTTGGGTGAAGATCAAACCCTTACACTTTGCTTACAAGGGAGACTTAAGAAAATTTGTAACTCTAAGATCACTCCATTTCCTTTCCTTTTCTTACAAATCATACATAATTTTTTTCATAGAATTTAATTGCACAAAAAGAGTTGTTGTAAATACAAGAATACTTGGGATATTTATAGACCCCAAGTGGCTTCAGAAATTAGAGCCAAAAATCAAACATATCCAAGAAAACCGGGTACGAGCGGTTTACCCACCGACTTAGGTGGCTCAGCCACCCAAACACCTAGGTACAGGCGGCTTACCTACTAGCCCTAAGGGGGTCAATCACCCAAAGTACCCAGATTCTTGGGTTCGAGCAGTTCAACTTACAAGCCTGGGCGGGTCAGTAGCCATCGGTCGCCCGAAAACCTGGCCGGCAGTGGTACACCCATCACTCACCGGTGGTTTACTCATCAAAATTTCTGCAAAAGTGGTTCCCTCCACTTTTCGAATTCTTCAATAATGGACCCGATTGTCTTATTGAGTTGATTTGGATTCCTTCCAAATCCAATTCAGTCTGGACTCAAACCTTAACTATAACTCAATGGTTATAACACTTAATGACCAATTAAGATAATTAAGACCTAACTCTCGCCACTCCGGCAGCCTTCAGCATTCTTGCGGTGAGTCTTCTGATCTTCTTCCAGCAATCTCCCAGCATGTTCCTAGTGAGCTTCCCGATCCCTTCGGTGAATATCCTAGCAAATGTCCGCGAGATCCTACTACATCGTCCGAACCCGGCCCGATGCCTAAGCTTGATCTTGGCCCATCATATGGTTGTAACTTTATTGCTCCTGTCATAGTTAGTCCTACATGATGCTAATTATGACTTAATTAAATACAATCATAATTGTCAAACATCTATTACAAGACCATCCTAACTCCCAGCAAGCTTTTCGGCTACCCCCGATAATCTTCCAACGAGTCTCAGTCTTCTTCTGGCGAACTTCCTTGTGCCATCCTAGCAAACTCCTGATACCCTCAGTTATCTCCTGACGCACTCTTGGCAAGTTCCCAACCGTATCGACCTAATGCATGGACTTGACCTTAGCCAATCTTGATTCTAAAAATCATTCTATCGTAATTAATCATGCATCAATCAATTCTAATAATCATGTTAAATCAACAACTCATCAATTGATTTCATCATCAAAATCTGCTATTCAACAATCTCTCTCCTTTTAATGATGATAATCAATTGATGACAGGAGTTAATTCTAACTCTTCATAAATCCATGCCACTTAAATTTAAGAGAAACACACACCCTTAAATTCAAGCAATCAATATTCTATGCAAATTTCAACATAAATTTATATCGAGTTATCAACTCATTAATCAAGTCATCAAATCATAAGTAAAAAGGAATTAAGCATCTATATCCAAAATGTCCAATTCATATCCTTATCCAAGATATTCATGTATTTCAATAAGATCATATGTCATCAATGTATTCATCATGTGTCATCAATATATATTTCTCCCCATTTGTCATCAATAAAAATGTAAAATATAGCTAATAATTTCAAAGCACACGATGACATTACTCCCCCTTAGTATATGCATTATAACATTTTCTTCCCCTTTAATAAAGAGAGAAATAAGGGAGGTGTTGTTGAATCATTTCATCATAAAGAAGAGCTCTTAGTAAATTTTAAAAGTAATATTAAGAGAAGCTTAAAAGTTCAAGAGATTTAAAGATTACTTATGTATTTCAAATGTAGCAAAAGTCATCTCTTGATATCAAAAATTATCTCTTATAAATTTCAAATATGACACATCTTCAAGCAATTTTATTTTTATGAAAACATTAAGATAAAATCATGTAAAAAGTTTTCAAAAAAAAGTTATCATAAAAAGGCTTCATTTCATGAAATTTATATTAGCAATTTATATATTTTCATGATTTAACATTTCTAGATCTCAACCTCAATCTTGTATATATAAAATTTCGAATATTAGCTCAATAAATTTTTCTCATATAAATTTCAAAAAATATAGCAAATAAATCCGAACAATAACAAATCATTATCTTTATGTAGATTTATCATTATATGCATGATCATCATACATAATTTTATATCATTATACATTCTCCCTCTTTGTCATCAATGAAAGGAGAAGTGCAATTAGCAAGTTTTTGATATATATGAAAGCTTAGCAATTTAATAAATTTTTCATTACTTTAAAACATGCAAGCTAGTGAATTCATTCTTCTCTTTTGAGAAGTACAAGCTAGCAAATATTTGCTTCCTTTGAATTGTTTAAGTTAGCAATTTTATAAGCTAACAAGTTTTGCTCCCCCTTTGTCATTGTCAAAAAGAAGGGATGGTTAGAATAGTGCAAAACTTTTCCCATTACATCATTTTTCAAAAAATAAATCAAAAAATATATCAATCATCATATGAAATATATCAAGAAAAATTAACATGGTGATGAGATATTCAATTTATGAAAATAAATTATGAATATCAAGAGACAGATCATGCGAGAAACAAATAAAATCTCTTGATTTATCCATAATAAACCTTAAGTTGTCAAGTTCATGATTTGTATAAAAATCTCCTTTTAAATAATACGAAAACATATAACAAAAGATTTTGATTCATAAAAGATTTCAAGTTATAATTCCAAGAAATCAAAACCACGATATAGATAAATTACTCATTCAATTTCAAATTATTAAAATCACTTTCAAGATATTCAACATATAATTAATAGACTTATTGGTCTCTTGAAATGCCAGTGATTTCCTTTCTCTACATGTGTAAGCAAGAAGGTAAAATCAAGATAAAGAAATGAAAAATATTATATCACAAAAATATTCATTTTTAAAGATGTAAATTTTATAGATATGAATTTCAAAATGAAGCTCAAAACTTCAAGATATTCAAGGAGATTCAAAAGTTTAAAAGCTACTCATGCATTTAAAATCATCTCATGTAATTTCAAGTATAGCAAAAAATCATCTATTGTAAATTTTGATAAAAAGCATCAAAAATTTCATAAGAATGCATGATAGTAGATTAAGCTCAAATTGTAAATCAAGTATTTTGTATGTATTTAAAAAATTATAAATTTTCTTCCAAGCAAATTATTTCTCATTCAAGGTTATCGTATCCTTCTAATCATATTAATAATTTTATCTCTCCCTTTTTGTTATTGTCAAGAAAGAAATATGATGGCATAATTTTTTTTTTAGCATTCATATTCAAATTACATCAAAAAGTACAAGGAGATCATGTCATTAAAAATAAAATCAAATTTTTGAATATTAAAAGACATGATTTTGTTTAATAAGTTTCTTTCTCCTTTTTTTATAAATAATAAAATGAGTCTTAGGAGATAATCTCAATTCATCCAAGATAAATTTTTTTAATAAAGAAGAATGATCTTGATAAAAATTTTAATTAATATTGTTAAGATCATAAATCACATTTTTATTTAAAAGAGAAAATTATAGAGATCAATAATGTGATTTTCATAATATATAAGTTAAATCAAGAAATTAATGGAATATTCATGGTAATATAAATCTCTTTCAATTTTTAACTTATCACAAATTTAAGAAATACTAATTTTAATGATAAGTTATGTCATTCATGAGTTTTAAAATAAATCATATCAAGATAAATACTAATATAAAAAAAAATATTGATAAATGTTAAAGACATATTTAATTTAAGAAATCTCTTCTTAAATGATAAAATAGAAGATTTTCAAGTTTTATTTTCTAAACTTGCCAAAATCATGATAATAATTTATTCAATTTGAAATCTTCAAATTGTCAAAATCACTTTCATAGTTCAAGAGAGTAATAAAAATAATATAATTGATTCATTAGTCTCTTTTTAAAATAAAATCATTTGAAAATTTATCCAAAATCATCATCAAAATTCACTTTTCGAAAAATTCAATGAAAGCATCATAGATTATTTTTCAATAGCTAAGATTCTCTAATCCATTTTTATAGTTTAAGAGATTCAACAATAATAGTATTATTTTGTCTCTTGTTGAAGGATTAATAGAATAAAAATTATTTCAAGGTTAATTGTCCTTCTTTTGAAATTTATTTCAAGAATGCAATGTCATTTAAATTCAAAAACACAATTTCATCAACATTATTACAATAAAAGTTTTCAAATGAAAACGTTGGTTTATTTCAATTCTAATGATTTTTGGACTTAGTGTAGTGAGTTATCATGCTCATTTCATTCTCAATAAATATATTTTTAATTTATAAAAATACTAGACAATGAAGCATGATTTTTCTCACCCTTTTCTATATTGTTCTATGCTAAAATTATATCATTCAACATAATCATTCAAGCATAGTATTACAATCATTTAAATCAATCATTCTATAGACTTTGTCAATATTTGAACCATTTAACAATAACCTTTACATTTAAACATCCCAATGATTTTAGCATTCACTCAAAATATGTTCTTCAATAATTAAGGTTCTTTGGTTCTAATTCATTTTTATACTTATATACTCTAGCTATGCATCATCAATATTAATTATATAATAATAAACCATTAAAAGATATATTATTAATAATTTTAATTTTAATAATTTTCTTATTACTACTTAGGCTAGTAAGCTTGAACAAGTGTTAGATCTCAAGTAATATGACTTGAGCATTTATTTTCAAAATATTTTCATTGCTCCTAGCCTTGTTAGGAAAGAACTTTATATTATGGAAGGTTTTGATTTAGGTACCCATTTAACATTGGGTCCTTCATGACATGTTCTTCTCATTTTCTCTAATGGCTTAAGATTGTTTATGGTTCCTTTAGGAACCCAAATTAATTTGTAAGGGCTATAATTTTTAAATCGATATTTGTAAGCCATATGTCCTAATCTTCTACAAAAATTATACTTGATTTTTTATACCATATTTAATGTAGGTCCTTTTGTAAAGATTATTGGCTTTTGTTGAACATTACCAACAAAACCTATATCATTTCTACTATTAATATGACCCTTATTGGAAAGGATCATATTTAGGGATTTGTTCCCTATTTGAAATTTTCTAATTTTGATTTAAGCATGATATCTTCTTCTTTAACACTATCTAGTATCTTATATTTAGAGCATTTGTTGTTGTGTGATACTAGTGAGTCATGCATTTCGTCAAGTCTACTAACTAGTCATTCATGATCATTCTTAAGTAGTTTAAATGATTTACTAAGTTTTCTGAACTCATCAAATAGATCATGAAATATGCTTAACAATTTAGAAAAGAAAATATTTAAAGACCCACTAACCTCATCTTCGATTATCATTAAGGCATAGTTAGCCACCTCTTCTTTAGAGTTGTCTTTCTCATCCAAAGAGCTCGAATCATCCCAGGTGGCTGAGAGTGCTTTCCTTTTAAGCGTCGACTTCTTCAGTTGGGGATATTCATTTTTTAAATGTCCTGGTTTTTTGCATTCATAGCATATGATGTTGTACTTCTTCGGTTCCTTTTTATTTTAATAGTTTTTGTTCCTTTTTATAAATTTTTTAAATTTTATTAATAAAATTACAATATCATAGTCCTTATCACTTGAGGTTTCACTCGAAGAGTCATTTGTTGTTCGAATTGCTACATCCTTCCTGTTCTTTGGAGGGGGTTCATCAAGCTCATCATGAGGCTTTACAGTTTAGTTCATATGTCATAAGAGAGCTCATCAGTTTTTCAAGAGGCAGCTTATTTAAATATTTGGCCTCTTGAATAGCGATTACTTTAGAATCCTAATTTTTAGGCAAAGATCGTAAAATCTTACTCATAAGTTCAAAATTCAAAAAATATTTTTCAAGTGATTTAAGTACATTGATGACATCCGTGAAACAGGTGTACATATCTCTAATAGACTCACTTGGTTTTATTCGAAACAACTCATAATTATGAATTAGAATATTTATCTTTGATTCTTTTACTCTACTAGTCCCCTCGTGTGTGATTTCTAATGTGTGCCAAATATCGAAAGCTGATTCACAAACGAAAATATATTTAAACTCATTCTTATCAAGTGCACAAAACAAATCATTCATAGCCTTTGCATTTAAAGAAAAAAAATTTTCTTTTTAAATCATTTAACTCATTCACTGGTTTGGAAGATTTTTTAAATTCATTCTCAACTATACTTTATAAATCAAAGTCTAATGAGATGAGAAAAATATGTATCCGTGTTTTCCAATATGTGTAACCCGTCCCATTGAACATAGGTGGACATGAAATGGAATGTCCCTCATGCATGCCAAAATAAGCCATTTACTCAAGTGGGTGTTAATCCAAAGAGTAAGAACCTTACTCTGATACCAATTGTTGGGATCAACTGACACTAAAAAGGGGGGGTGAATTAGTGCAAATGTAAATTTTAGATTTAGATGAAAACTTTCTAATTAAACCAAGATAGAAAATCTGAAGCTTTTCGTTCTTAGTAAAATGAGTGAGTGATTAAAAGAAAATTGCTAAGTTAATGAGTAAACCAGAAAGATAAGCAATGTTTGAAGGAAAGAACTTATTATGGAAACTTTGATTTTAAGGAGTTGAGTTAAATCGGAAGCATTAATACAAGAATATATAAGCAATTGAAATCAAAGAAGCACTCACAATTTTTATGGTGATTTGGCATCAAAAGCCTACATCCACTCCCGAGTCCTCCTTCTTGAGGCACACCAACATCCACTACCAATCTTCTTTGGGTCAAGAAGACTTGAGAAAATTTCTAACTCTAAGCTCACTTCCTTTCATTTTCTTTTTCTTACAAATCACACATAATTTCCTTTTCACAAAATTTAATTGTCCAAAAAGAGTTGTTGTATCTATAAGAATACTTGGGGTATTTATAGACCTCAATTTCCTGAAAACATAAGCGGTGGCAGTACACCCGTCACTCACCAGTGGTTTATGTGTCAAAATTTTTGTAAAAGTGGTTCCCTCTACTTTTCAAATTTTGGCTTGAACCTGATGTTGACCAACACTCTGGTCAACCAATTGAGCTCAACCTGATCTCAATCAAACCCCAATAGTAGACCTGATTACCTTATTGAGTTGATTTAGATTCTTTCCAAATCTAACTCAATTTGGACTCAAACCCTAACTATGACTCAATGATTACAACACTTAATGACCAATCAAGATAATCAAGACCTAACCCCTATCAATTCGACAGCCTCCGACATTCTTGCGGTGAATCTTCTGGTCTTCTTCCGATGATCTCCCGGCGTGTTCCCAACGAGCTTCCCGTTCCCTTCGGCGAATCTCCTAGAGAATGTCGGTGAGATCCCACTACATCGTTCGAACTCGGCCTGATGCCCAAGCTTGATCTTAGTCCATCACCTGATTGTAACTTCATTGCTCTTATCATAGTTAGTCTCGTATAATGTTAATTATGACTTAATTAAATATAATTATAAGTACCAAATATCCATTACAAGACCATCATAACTCTTTGTAAGCTTTTTGGCTACCCCCGATAATCTTCCGACGAGTCTCGGTCTTCTTCTGGCGAACTCCCTTACGCCATCCTAGCAAACTCTCAATACCCTCAGCTAGCTCCTGACGCACTCTTGGTAAGTTTCTAACCGCATCGATCTGATGTATGGACTTGACCTTGGTCAATCCTTATTGTAATAATCATTCTATCATAATTAATCCTACATCAATCAATTCTAATAATCATATTATATCAATAACCCATCAATTGATTTATCATCAAAATCTGAGATTCAACACTCTAATGTCATAGTGTAGGCCTCTAGATCTATAATATTGAGATCATTTTTCTATTATTGAGTTAGTGGCATGAGAGTTTTTTGGAGAAGAGGTGGCCGGTTGGATGGGTGGATTGGGTAGATGAAATTAGGCTACGGTTTAGGGCTACTTTGGGTGACTATTTGGGATCAGTTTAGGGTATAGTTTAGAGGGTTTCATAGTGAGGATGGTACAATTTACAGATAAGAGAAAGAGAGTCCAAAAACCTGCAAAAGATAGCACTCAAATCCGTTGGAATTCAACAAAGAAAGGTGCTATAATGTGTTGTCCTGCCGAACAGATTTTACGTCAAAGAAATAATAAATTATTGATATAAATCCCAAAGGAAAATTTAAGAAAAATATGCAAAAATCCTCGGTTTAGATGTGTCAATATCAACAAAAATTTTGACAAAATTTTGGTAGAATAATGATAAGAAAATAGGAAAAAAAGTCGAAAGGCAGTTTTCTTTATCGTAAAATTTTAGCATTACGTGATGAAGAATTGAGGCATAATAAAACCAGTTTCAGAAGGAGTTTCTTCTAAATATCAATCTTAGATGAAAGCTAAGATAATCTATGAAATTGTATAAAATTTCGGCCAGAAAAGGAGAAGCAATAACCCAGTTCCAAGTGGAAAATAAGTAACTAAAAATTTCTGCAATGTTTCACCTTCGCAACAACGATAATGTTTGCGACAGTCAAAATTTGCAACGGCTAAAATATGAAAAAACTCTTCAATATGTAAAGTAAAGGATTTTGTAGTATTGAAGAGGCGTGGGTAATGAAAATATACCACATCTCTAGTTTAAATATGGGGGCAGCAACAAATTGATTTGATCTGCGGCTTGGGTGGAAGGTGGAGTCGCTTGTTGTAGCAATTGTGAGAATTACTTAGGAATGTGGGGGCGGTAGAGATGGCAGCATGGGTAATAAGAACACTGCTCTAATATCATATGATAGAACCCTAGAAGGAGCTCTATAGATTTTGATCTCTGAGGGGGATCAACCCTTGGAATGCTATAGGGGTTCCTCCCTCCTAGAACACGGCACAAGGCTGAATAAAAGATTGATCTTGCTTAATAAAAGAGAGGAGACGACCAATCATTATATAGGATTCTAAACCCTAGCCCAGGGGGTGCTTGTCTAAGTAAAATTACTCTTTTACCCTCCTATAGCCGACCTAACTAAGGGAAACTCTCGCCGACCAGCCCAGTAAAGGGGGCGGCAGCCACTAAGCCCTAAGGCCTCAATCTAAACCCTAGTCACACTTCTTTATATGATATAAGTGGGTAGGTAGGATTTTATTATAATTTCATAAGGTTTTTATTGATTACTTCTATGGTGAATAGGACTCAACCCTGTTGGAGTCCTATTAAGGAACTACAAACAACCAAAAATCATTAGAAAAGAAAGATAAAATTCTGCATATATGACCCAATTAAAATAGGTACCTAAATTGAAATTATCTTTCTTGTAGATTTATCTATAAACCAAAGCTAGGAGCACTAAATGGTACTTTGATAGTGGATGCTCAAGACACATGACCAAAGATCCAACTTATTTTTCTAAGCTCACTAGCCTATATGAAGGAGTTGTCACCTTCAGAGACAATAATAAGGGTAAAATCATTTAGAAATGAACGATAAGTAACATATCAAATCTCTTGATTGAAGATGTGTTGTTAGTTGATGGCTTGAAATATAATTTACTTAGCATTAGCCAATTATGTGATAAAGGATATATTATCAAATTTTAACCTAATGCTTGTATAATTGGATTGTTATATAAAAATAAATATTTGATTGCCTTAAGGAATAATAATGTGTATACCATAGATATTGAAAGGTTTTGTAATAAAACATGCTTTTTGGCCTTGAATGATGATGTTTGGATTTGGTATAGAAGACTAGGTAATGCTAGCATGAAACTACTAAACCAAATTTCAACTAAATATTTAGTAAAATGATTACCTAGCCTTAAATTCATTAAAGATAAAGTATGTGATACTTATCAATTAGGAAAATAAATAAAAAGTAGCTCTAAGTTAAAAATCAAATAATCACATCTAGGACACTACAATTAATCCATATGGATTTATTTGGACCTACTACAAGTGTAGGAGGTAGCAAATATGCATTTATCTTAGTAGATGATTATAGTAGATATACTTGGACTTATTTCTTAGCACATAAAAGTGATTCATTTAAATATTTTTTAAAATTTTGTAAAATTATTCAAAATAAAAAAGGTGTTATGATTTCATCAGTACGAAGTGATCATGATAGTGAATTTTAAATAATAAATTTTTAAAATTTTTATAAGTCAAATGGGTATATTCATAACTTTTCTACTCCAAGAAATTCATAACAAAATTGAGTAGTAGAAAGAAAAAATATGAGCTTACAAGAAATAGCTAAAACCATGTTAAATGAACATAGCTTACCCAAATATTTATGGGCCGAAATCGTTAACACGGCATGCTATATTTTAAATAGGGTTCTTGTAAGACCATTGCTTTCCAATTTTTTTTTTTAATTATGAAATGGCAAAAAACTCAATATTTTGTATTTCAAAGTTTTTGGTTGCAAATGTTTTATTTTGAATGAAAAGGATGCCTTAGGAAAATTTGATGTAAAATCCGATAAAGATATTTTTCTTGGCTATTCCTCTATTTCAAAAGCTTATCGTATATTCAACAAAAAAATTAGTAATTGAATAATATATTCATGTTATTTTTAATATGATTTATGAATTTAAGAAAATTGATTTAATGATGAATTTGATCTCAGTTCTATGAATTTAAATAATAATCCTCCTAAAGGCAACTTTGATTAATGTACTTCTAAATCCTTATCCAATAAATGGAAATATATAATTTCTCATCCTAAAGAACTTATAATAGGAGATACATCAAAAGTTGTTTAAACTTGATCTTCTTTTAAGAATTTTTGTGCTAATATGCTGTATTTTTCTCTCAAATTGAACCAAATTGCATTGACGAGACCCTAAGAGATGATTATTGGGTTAATTCAATGCATGAATAGTTTAATCAATTTGAGAGAAATGAAAGTAATCGTTTAGTAATTAGTACTAAATGGGTTTTTAGAAACAAACAAGATAAAAATGATATTGTGGTTAGGAACAATGCTAGATTAGTAGCCAAAGGTTTCAACCAAGAAGAAGGAATCAATTATAAAAAAGACCTTCACTCCCATGGCTAGACTTGAAGTTATAAGGATGCTCATTTCTTTTGCATCTTTCAAAGATTTAAATTATTCCAAATGGATGTTAAAAATGCTTTTCTTAATGGCTTTATTTTCGAATAAGTGCATGTTGAACAACCTTCCGGTTTTGAAAATAATCTCTTTCAACACCATGTTTTCAAACTTTCTAAAGTTCTTTATAGATTAAAACAAGCCCCTCAGGCTTGGTATGAAGGACTTAGTTCTTTTCTTACTTCAAATAATTTTTTAAAAGTTATGATTGATACTATATTATTTTTTAATTGTTTTGGAAATAATTTTCTTATTATTCAAATTTATATTGATGGTATCATTTTTGCTTCAACAAATGAATCCTTATGTAAATCTTTTACTAAAAGTATTAGCCAAGAATTTGACATGAGTCTAATAGGTGACTTAACATATTTCTTAGAACTACAAATAAAATAATTAAATGATGGCATATTTATTAGTCAAACTAAATACACCTTAGACTTATTAAAACATTTTAGTATGAAAAATGCTAAGGTTATAAATACTCCCATGAGCACAACTACAAAGTTAGACTTAGACAATGAAGGAGAATATTTTGACCAAAAATATTATAGAGGAATGATAGGTAGTTTGTTATATTTAACTGCTACTAGATCGAATATCATATTTAGTGTTGGATTGTGTATAAGATTTTAATCTAAACCTAAGCTTTCTTACCTAAAAGCAGTTAAAATAATATTTAAATTTTAAAAGAAACTTCTAACTTAGGATTATGGTATCCAAAATATAAAATTTTTTATTTACTTACTTATGCAGATGTCAATTTTGGAAGATGTAGGTTAGATAGAAAAAGTACTAGTGGGACATATCAATTTTTAGGGTATGCACTTATTTCTTGGTCTTCCAAGAAAAAAAATTTAGCTGCTTTATCTACTGTTAAAGCCGAATATATTGCAGCTAGTGTATGTTGTACCTAAGTCATTTGGATGAAAAACACATTCGATGGTTACATACTTCAATTGAAAAATATTCCTATAAAATATGACAATACAAGTGTCATGTTTAACTAAAAATCTCATTCAACACTCAAGAAATAAGCATATTGATATTAGACATCGCTTTATTAGGGATCATGTAAATAATCAAAATATTTTCTTAAAATTTATTGAACAAGCATCAATTAGCGGATATTTTTATAAATCCATTAAATGAAGAATCCATTAAATGAAGAATAATATGATTTTATTAGAAGAGAACTAGGAATGCTAAAACATGAGAATACATAAATTGCATCATTTACTATTATTATTTATATAAAATTACATGAATATTTTCCTACTTTGAAATTTACTAGATTAAGATTTATTTTTGTGATGATGGTTTTCAGATCTCCTTCCTTGTTTCTACTTTCTTATTTACAAAAAGAGAAGAAAACTTTATTTTATTAAGGAGGAGAAATAAAGTACCTAAGCATTTAATCATGTTTACTTATGATGACCTTATGTATCATGAAATTACTTGCTTGCTATTTCATCTTTCTTTTAATGATGATAAAGGGGGAAAAATAGTAAATTGATGACACAAAAATGATACAAACATGTCAAAAGAAAGAAATAGCATTCTCTTAAAGGAAAATTTTGCTTGAAATAAATTGATGACACAAAAATGATACATATATATATATATATATATATATATATCAAAAGCAAGAAATAACATTTTCTTAAAGGAAAATTTTGCTTGAAAATTTTAGAGTGTACATAAAATTCTTCGAATGTGCTTGAAAATTTAATGATTTGCTAGTTGAAATTAATATTATATCATGATGATCTTTTAAACAAGGAAAGTTTGTATTTCCTACAATATCCTTGAAAAGTTAATCATTGGAATAAATATCATGATGATTTGATATTCATGCTACATCATCTTTTAAAATTTGATAAGTGAAAGTTGTGATACTTGGATTGGTTCTCTTAAATTTAAGTTATCATTATTTGTATTATGACATAAATTTAGAGGGAGTAAGGTTTAAATCTTGTCATCAATTGATTATCATCATCAAAATGGGGAGATTGTTGAATATCAGATTTTGATGATAAAATCAATTGATAGGTTATTGATCTAACATGTGTATTAGAGATGATTGATGTAGGATTAACTAAAATAGAGAGAAAATTATAATCAGAGGTTTAGCCAAAGTCAAGTTCAGACATCAGGTCAAAATTAAGATGATGCTATTGGGAACTGGGCTGGAGTGCGTCGGAAGCTCACCGAGGATATCAAAAATAAATTTTTTTATTTTTTATTTTATCTAATTCTAAATATTTAAATTAATCTAGATTCATACCCTCTATAACAATAACAAAATAGACCGGTTTCAGAATAATATTTATTTATTATCCTAGTCTCAATATCATTGAGAAGAGAATGGTGATGTACGCCAACAATCTAAAGAACCAGTGGCCCGGAGAGAAGAAACTATCTCACCAAGCAAAGATGATGGACCCCGTGCAGCATCGACGAAGCCTAAAACGGCAGATGTTCGATATCACTGACAGTAACGCGAGTTAGTAGTTTTCTTCCTCCAATCTATATTTATACCTTCGGGAGATGATGACAATCATGTCTGAGACCCGTGTGCTTTAGTTCTTTAGTTCTTTCTAAGTTCTCATAAGCAACTTGGATACTCGTGGAAATGCTTATTTGTCGTGGACATGTGGTGGCCATGGAGTAATGGAATGGGTTGAGTCTTGTCCTGTTGCATGCTAGGGGTCCACAGCACCTGCATGTGTTGTTTATTCGTATCATCTACACGTTCATGTCTCTTCGTAAATATTTAAAACAGTAGACTCATTAGTTTTTATACATTAATTCAAATATTTCCTCACATAAATTCACGCATTGAATTTTATCATTTAAACACTTGATATTTTCATAAAAAATAATATAATCCAAAATTAAACCGTAACATAAAATTCAGCTCAATGACGACGTCATGTCATGCTGTGTCTTTTGACATCATCACTCCTCCTCCGTTAACGCTCACCACATGAAATATTAGATAATTATGATATTGCCTGCCAACTGCCTTATTTATCATGAAATCACTAAAATGTATAACCCAAATTAACGATATATACATCCCTTAATTATGTATTAAAACGTGCACTCCGATCCTCTATGGATTGGATCGTAATAAATAATATCAGAATCGTCTTATGTGAGATTAAATAATACATCATTTTGAAAATTTGATGGATGTAACATTGATAATTTCGATTTAAAAATTTAGGTCAATTGAGACTCGTAAAAAATATATAATATATAAGTTATCCATCAAGATCGTGATATTGTATTTGAAATGCATGTCACTTTCGGAATGCATGCTGTTTCCTGTGATCGTATGGCCCAGTGTAGGCAACCAACCGGGAAATACGTGGACATGAGGATGCACGCCCCTCTCATCTTGATGCAGACCTCATTGACTGACGCCCAGAATAATGAGAGAGACAAGTACTTAAAAGGGCACCCCACACAAAAAAATAAAAATAAAATAATGATTGCAAAGGACTTGTAAACTACACCTCATGCAACTCCGGAGAGAAATGATTCCGTACACGAGTAATTCAAGCCACAAGATTTGTACGAGTGGCTTATTCATATGATGTCACATTCTGACGAAAACGTGTGGGAGTGGATACACTACATTCTTCCATCAATCAAAATGGAAAGTAGATATAAAGTGAGTGGACGTATATTATTTAATGCCTTAAATTGCATTTTATTTAACTTTACTTTAACAGGATAACAGTACAAGCAGGCAAACTTGATTAGCAAGCTAAAATGAAAGATGCAAGCACTTGCTGAGTTACAAAGAACAAACATTACTGTTGTTGATCATCACCACCTCTCCTCTTGATCCTCACCTTCAGGCCATTTTGCAGGTGAAGGATGATGGAAAGCTTTGGCTGGACCACATGACCTTGAAGCACTTGAACTTGGAAGTTGTAGACCATGGCAGCCACCACTGCTTTCATCTGAGTGAAGGCCACTTCCTTCCCCAGGCAGGTCCTGGGGCCCGAATTGAACGACATGAACTTGTAAGATGGCTCGTGCCGCACCCGCCCCTTCTCCGAGATCCATCTCTCGGGCCGGAACTCCAAGCAGTCCTTTCCCCAGATCCCTTCCATCCTTCCCATCGAGTACAGGGAGACCAAGATCTTTGTGCCTGCTTCGACTCTGTGTCCACTCGGGAGGATTTCGTGTCGCAGAGCTGCTTTGTGCTCGAAGGGAACGGGAGGGAACAGCCTGAGCGACTCGCAGAGAGCTGCATGCAGATAGACCAACTTGCTGAGCTCCTCCGTGTCGAATATGGTCAGATCATTGGAACTCGATCTCTGTTTTTGCAGGGGTGTCGAACTCAATTCCTGGAGGATCTTGGACTCCACCACGGGATTATTGCAGAGCAGCCAGAAGAACCATGTGAGCGCTGCACCAGTCGTGTCCCTCCCGGCGAGCATGAAGTTTATGGCCGTGTCACGGACGAACTTGTCGAACTCGGTCGATCCTTGTCGATGGCTGTCTTGCTGCTCTTCATCGTCGTGGTCGTTGATGTAAGAGGATAGTAGATCGGCTATTGCTTCGCCTCCGTCGTCTTTTTTATTCTTGAGGCTTCTTAGTTTCTTCTTCTCTGCGATGCTTTCCGATATATAACGGTCTATTACCTTCCATGCCATCGTCAACTTCTTCTCGTCCCCGATCCTCAGCCATCTCGCCAACTTCCACCAGGCCGGCGGCACCGTATGCCGGAGTAACAAGGCGCCCATGGCTTCGTCCATGGCCCTCGCGAACGGGACTGTTGGCAACTCGATGGAGAGGCAACATGGATCGACGCCGAAAACCAAGTATGAAGTGGCGTCAAAGGTCAACCTCATGAACACATCTTGCAAATCCACCACCGCCCCTCGTCGCGCGACATCGTCCACGAGAGGGATCAGTCCCTTCTCCACCTTATTTCGAATAGAACTGGCAACGAAGGACCGGAACCTGCGGCCGTTAATGAGGCCGTGGGCCTTCATCCTCTGCTCCTTCCACGACTCGCCGTCAGAGTTGAAGATGCCATCCCCGAGGATATCGAAGATCTCCGAAAACTCGCCGCCCTTGGGGTAATTCGAGAAGTTCGTACTGAAGATGTGTTGCAGGTTGGCGGGGTCGCAAGTGAACAGGTAATCCATACCCAAGAACCACGGGCCGCGGAAGAAAAAGTTGCACCCGACCACCCTAAGGAGGCCGGTGCACCAATCATGGAGGTGGTCGAGGTTGAGCAGAAGCCCCGGCAGCATCCCGGCGATCGGCCAGTCCACCGGGACCCTCGACCTCCTAAAGACCCGGCCGAAGTAGCAGAAGACGACGAAGCAGAAGATAGAGAGGAGGACCTCTGGGTACGATGGCAAGAAGGCCTTGGCAGCGGCTAAGCAACTGCCGGCCATGGCTGCAGTCGGAGAAAAAACGCTATCTGTTTACAGAAGGATTGCAGCGAGAGAAACTTGGACTGAAGCGAGAGAGGAAATGCCGTATCTCGACAGGATTGTATGGCGATCGGTGCTGCTGCCACATCAACCATCCTAAATAGTAGAAACCTGCAAAGTCGATGAGTTGGGAAGGGATGGCGAGGGTAAACGACTTACCGACAGACACGTAAGTCTACCAGCGGCGCCGCGGTCTTTCCGACGCTGACTGCAACCACTCCACTGCTACTCGTTCCGGATGGTGCAAGCTGGTTACACTCAACTCACGACCCAAATCCACGCCAACAGGAGGCACAGGGTCAGCCACGTCGTGCGTTAGCAAGAGACGCCTATAATTCTATTATGAGATGAGCTCACAGGAAATACCATGCCCACCATGCATTCATTGTCATGTGCAGGTCGACAAAGGATCGCAACGCATCTATCAATCAGCCAACTGTCTTGTTCAAGATGATGTATGTAGATTTTGGTTGCATCTACTGATGCTGAGAAGATTCTTTGCATCAAACCAGGAATAGTGAAACGAAGACACGCGGGAGTCGTGCCGTAGAGTTTAATTTGAGTGTGATTGCTACGCACACCCAAGCGATATTGTGATCATTTCGTGACTTCGAATGCTATAATTAAATCTTAATGCCCACCCTACTAGCTAGTTGGGTGATTATCTTTACTCCAAATCGACGGTAGCTAATGCAGAATGCTGACTGAGTGCAGCATAATAGCCTCATCTGTCGGATTACTAGTGATGATGGGAGGAGAGGACCACTTAATTATTCGTGATATGTGATTAAATTCTAAACATGATAATTAGGTAAGAGACAATAATGCGTGTTTTTGTCTCTTCCTAACACCATGTAAATTCCAAAGGGCGTGAGTCCTGCAAAGCTTGTTGACTATCACCCTGTGCTTTTATTATCTTATGGGCCTTACTCCACCGACATACTTCCATCTGAATCATTTTTATCAGCCACCGGAATCACAACCCATGATTCTATGATAAGCTTAGTTGTCCGCCTTTTGTCATCTTCTCACCTTCATAAATGCTTCGATCCAAATCGTGAAGGAAACGTCTTGTTTGCTTTCAGTGTTTGATGACCTTGCGATGTTTTGAAATGTCGAATCTACCTCCCAAAAGTCGCAGATATGCATCTGTACCTTGTGAACTTTTTGGGTACTCTTTCACTTATACATATCACTTAGTACTGTGATAATGATCATAAAATTTACTTGTTATTTGTATAATAAAAGAACACATCACGCATACCATCCACTAATGAGTTTCATTTAGTTCATTTTCGAAGATGTATGTTTATCCTAATATCTCATTCTGATTAACATGACACTTGATATGATAACACGGCATAAGAAGTTCTGCTAAAGGTTGCCTATTAGTAGAGAGCTAGTCTGGGATTAGGGTGGGCAAGTAAGTAGATTGAGATCTTCTTGTCTATGAGGTCCCATCCCGACTGTTGGGACATCCTCCAGTAACAAGCTAGCCTCCAGGGAGTTGGCAATCCTGCACGATAGATCGACACTGGCATTGTCCAACACGACCCTCTAATGCTTAAGAAAGTAAAGGGGGAAAGTGTTAAGATTGAATTCGCAGTGTTAAAAGGAAAACGTGCTTCGAATAATTTCAATAAAATAAAAATCAAAATTAATTTTGGTTAGAATTCGTTAAGAGCAAATTAGAAAACGATTTAAAATTGAGTCTAAAAGCTCGAGCTTTTCTTATAACTAGTTATAAGTTACTAAAATCAAGAGCAAATAGAAAGAAAGATAAGAAAGAAATGCTCATCGTATTTTATAGTTGTTCGATCAAAACTTTGACCTATGCCCACTCTCTATCTCTCTTCACTCGAGGCCAATCGATATCCACTATCAAACTTCTTTCACTACTGAAGATTAAAACACCCCTTTAGACACCTTTCTCTTTTTCACAAGCTTATTAGAACAACCTTTATACTCTCATTTTTCTCAAGCTCAGGAGATCAACTTTTACAACTCAATCAACCTTTTCCTTAAAATCACTTTCTTTTTGAAAAATAAAAGGAAGCTCTCAATCAATTTTCACATAATTTACCTAATTATTATTTTTACTTTCTTGCTATCCCAATTAAGAATACTTTGGGTATTTATAGACCCCAATTAGCTTCAGAAATTGGAGCTAGAAAATCAAACACCCCAAAATTTCGGGATATAGGCGGTACCACAACCAGCCACGACGGTACCACCATCGAACAAAGCCCAGGATTCTGAGTGGCGATGGTACTATCGATCGGGAAAGGTGATACTACCTAGAGATACTATCATCGACATGTCACAAACTTAACTGGTTTTGCCTAAATCATGCAACCCTCTTGCGTGTTCGTCCGCAAAGGTCAACCTCCCAGAAACCTCCTGTAGTCTCTTAGGACCTACAAAAGAGAAAATGAGTTAGAAAAAATATTTTACACAGGATCCATAAGCAACCATGTCAGCAAACACTATATATAACCAATACAAATTACAACCATGGACTTTACAAGCTCTGAATGGTTGCACACAAAGGAACAATGTTCATTATAGGCTAAAGTCCCCACAAATATCCACATGATACAACTCTCATTTACAAGTCGAAACCGACCATGAAAGCTACTTAAACTAGCGCTGTCAAGCCTATTGCAAGCTCACTACTTACTGTACAAAGCATGTACAAAAATTGAAAGATATAGACATACATGAGCATTACATCGAGTACCCTCTTTATATTTTTGTCTATGACATTCTCCCCCACTTATTCCTTCGACGTCCTTGTCGAAGTCACTACAAACGCTACATCTTCTTGCATTTTGCTGAATCTTCAATCATCTACTCTGGTTGCAATATACCTCTTGGCTCCCACTTGCTCTCTACCACTGTTGTTGAGTAGTGAAACTCTGATCTATCATTCTACTTCAACTCACTAGTGACTGACTCTGGTGTGGGGTCGGTTGAGTTGTGATGATCCTTGTTGATTCCTATTGATCCTCCTAATAAGTAAAAATACCTTCCTTATTTTATATAAATATCTAAAACATCTAATGCCACTTAAATTGGGTAGATGCTTATTGGAGCTTTAACGAGCATCATCTCACAAACTTTGAAGTTTTGAGGTCCTTCATTTATAAAATTTGCCTATCGATTCTTCTTCAATGAAGTTGTTACTTCCAAGTAGGGTCACATCACTTCCGCTTCGATTAACATTCTATTGAAAAATGAAGCGAATAATCTACTCTCAGTAGCATTGATCACCAACGGTAACGACTTGACAACTATTATCTTCCATTAGGTTCTTCGTAGGGTCTTCGAATTTGTGCAGAGCTCTTCTGCAAGATACATAAGAGAATTAGGGTACTCGGTTTCATCCATTCTCTTAAGACTTCAGAAGGCAAAGTTACTTGACTTCGCCCACCTTCTCGAGGTTGTACTTTATGTATCGAGTTGGTTACTAGTCTTCGCCCACTCTTTACTCATACTTTTGAAGTACCCGAAGTGTTTGCACTCTTTGTATTGAGTTAGCTATTGTGATTCATCTTCTCACTGCCATTGAACTTCTAGAATGCAAGAAGTTATGCCCAAAAAAAGTAAAATTTCATCCCAACTTGGAGTAAATCTTTGATAGTTTTGGTCGCCTTTGAGATTGTACCATCTTCTCCATCATCTTTGTTGCCTACTCCTCTAAGTAGAAAAGGTACAACACCATGTATTGCCTACTTCATTTTTTAGTTAAGTACTCTTGCATCAACCCGAAGTCCCTCACTTTCGACTATCTTGATGAGAAGCCCATTGACACCAGTCTTATAAAGTTCTTTGGCCTTTGCCCTTCAGCCTTGTCATGGTACTTGGAGTTTGCTTCTACATTCTCTACCTCCTCGGCCCTTTCATGACCAACACTCTCCCTCCATGAAAGCAAGGGATCGATGACTGTACGAAAATCCCACTTCTGTGATACCATGGCATTGCCAAGCCTATGACCCTACTATCTATTGTCTTGCATCTGCATTCCTTTCTTCATGATCTGTAGATCCGCCTCTGTGGCATTGTGGCACTCCTCCAAGTCCACCTCTTTTCCGACTGAAGCTTTGCTTTTGGGTAGCCGAGCTCCTTTGGACTCGTCATCACTTTCTCATCCCTTTCGACTGCCTACTTCAACACCCCTGTGTTCTCTAAGCAGTTTTCCTTGGTCAATGGAAAGACAGACTACAACTATGATGCATGGCCTTCGCCATCTTGTTATAGGGCTCGTGTCGATTTTGTTCTCCTTAACTTGGTGGCAACGTTCGCTTACTCGGCCTTGTCCTCTGACTTGCTAGGCTCCCTTAAGTGAATGTGAGTACTGAAGCAGTCCAACTCTCTAGTTACTCCGATCATACCTCTATATGATCAAGTCCCTCCATAGGACTCACTCATACTTGTACTCAAAATTCTCATTCGATGGTATATAGCCCCCCATATGCTGATGACCAAGGCTTTCATCTGATGCAAGATTTGATGCGCACACATGGAAGACCCGCCACTATGATACCATGATATTCACTCCTTGAATTTATAACCCTTCTTATTATAATGTTCACTGAAGTAGAGCTTACAATAGCTCCTGATCACACCCCCGCATAATCATGTCCTTCACAGGACTTCTCCTGCATGTATTGTATCACCTCGAACTGTTTCACCACGATCCACTGTACCATGTCGCCTCCTTGTGACATCTTTATTACATTTAAATTCTTGTATGATGAACTTGATCTATGATTTCTCCATATGTGGCCTCTGCTAGCATATCATAGGGCCTCTGCCACTTTCGATTGTGTTTGCTTCTTTGGCAATTCACTTTCGTCAACCCATTCTCGGGTCACATCCGGACAAAGCATCACTCTAGGACAGTTCATTGCCTAGTAGCTCTGAAGTCCCTAAACTTCGCTAAAATTTGTGCACCACTGTCTGGATCCTTGGCCTCTATCCGCCACAAGCACAATCTCTGCTATGCACCACTTTTTTAATGACAACTCAAATGGTAGCATTGTACCATATTCTTCAAGAGTACCCACCTCTACGTCCTCTTGCCCCATACTAAGGCCTTTTGATCCCAACTTCGCCTTTGCAAGTTGAATCACTTTAGTTCCTCCATCATATGCATCTCCAAAGTAAAGTATATGTGCCTCGAAGCTTAATATGTACGGTCTGTTGCACATGATTCTCCCTTTGGAGAACTAGAACTTGTTGAATCTCGAATTTTGATGATAAAATCAATTGATGAGTTTTATGATCTAATTTATGTGCTAAAAAAAAATACAGGATTAACTGTGATAGTAAAGGGCAATAGAATCAGATGTTGAGCCGGAATCAAGTTCAAGTATCGGGCCGAGGTTCGGACGACGTAATGGGAGCTCGCCGATAGTTCACCGGAGGTCAGCCGAGGTTCAGACGATATTATCGGGAGCTCACTTAGAACTCACTAGAAGTTTATCGAGAAGTTCATCGAGAGTTCACCGACAGGTTGTCGGGAGCTCACCGGGTGTTCCCCAAAATAATGCTGGAAGTTCATTGGGAGTTCGCCAAAGGAAATCGGGAGCTCACCGGGAGTTTATTGGAAAGATGTTGGGAGTTCGTCAAAGAGATGATCAGATAATGAATATTGTACGTTGCGTGTCGTAGTTAGCATCATAATGAGAGTTCGTTTAACTAACTTAATTAAGAGGTCATTAGGGCTTAACTAGAACTTATTTGGACTCATTATAAAAGTTATTTCAATAACCCAAGGTCAGAGAAGGCACGATCTTTGAAGACACGGTCTCTAAGATAACATAGTCTTCGAAAGTGTGTCAGGTAGTTGAACCACCTAGACTAGGCAGTTGAATCGCCCAGACACAGTCTCCCAGACTGTTAGGCAGCTGAACCGCCCATAACACAGTCTCCCAGATAGTGTTAGGTGGCTGAACCATCCAGAATGCAGTCTTCGAGACTAGCACTTCGGGATCACTTAAAATTTAATTTTTGGCTCCACTTTTGAAGCCATTTGGGGCCTATAAATACCCCACCCTTTCTTGCCTGAGTAATGCAAAAATCAAGAGTGAAAAACTTGTGAAAATGATGTTGTAATCCCTTGAGAGCTCCCCTAATTTCTTCTTATGTAGTTTTTATTTAAGGAAGAGCTGAGAGAATTATAAATGTTATCTCCTAAACCTGTAAAAGGAGAATAGAGCTATAAGAGGGGTGTCTGATCTTTGTCCATTGAAAAAGATAAGGAGTGGAAGCTAGTGGCCTCAAGTAAAGAAGAATCGAGAGCAGACATTGGTCAAGGGGACCAAACCATTATAAAATCAGTTTGCTTCCTCTTCTTTGCTCTTTATATTCATTGCTTAATTGTCTACTACCTTTGCTTGCACTCTTACAAATAGTTCTACGCTTAAACGTATTTCTATGCTTAAATGCATCTTTATGCTTAAACATATTTTCGATATGATTTTTATTGAGTGAGTATTTAAATCGAAGCGAAATTTTTATAAGCACTAATTCACCCCCACCCTCTCCACGTTTCTCTCTATTTGGCTTAAAATCGAAGAGAGATGTCTTTTGTTGGTAATCAAGAGGGACTTTTTATCACTCATCTTCCCATGTTTAATGGGACGGATTACAAGTATTAGAAAACTCGAATGAGAATTTTCTTACTTCCTATGGATTTTGAATTATGGTAAATTATTGAAAGTGGTTTTGAAAAGTCTTCCAACTCGATAAACGAATGGAATGATTCGGAAAAGAAGACTTTCTCTTTAAATGCTAAAGTGATGAATGCTTTATTTTGTACTCTTGATAAAAATGAATTTAATTGGGTTTCTATATGCGAAACTGAGCATGAAATTTGGCACACACTCGAAGTTACACAGGAAGGCACTAGTTGAGTTCAAGAGTCAAAAATTAATCTTTTGGTGCATAACTATGAGTTGTTTCGCATAAAACCAAGTGAGACTATAGGAGACATGTGCACCCATTTTATGGATGTCGCCAATGGTCTAAAAGTGCTCGGTAAAAGTTTTCCTAATTTTAAACTTATTAACAAAATTTTAAGATCTCTTTCTAAAAATTGGGATCTTAAAGTAACGACAATACAATACAAGAAGCAAAGGACCTAAATAATATTTCACTTGAAGAACTAATTGGATCTTTGATGATTTATGAAATGACATGTATAGCACATGATGAACTTGAGAACAACCTTACAAAGAACATGAAGGACATAACACTTAGAATCAAGGAAGACCACTTAGTAGAAAACGAAAGTGACAATGATGATAATAAGGACTTCATACTTCTTGCAAGAAAATTTAAAAAATTCTTAAAAATTGACTAAAACAAGACAAGATGCAAAGAACAAAAGTAAACTAAAAAAAGACTCAATAATATGTTACGAATATAAGAAGCCGAAACACTTCAAATATGAATGTCCCCAAGTGAAGAAGAAGCAACCAAAGAAGAATAAGATGCTCAAAGCTACTTGGGATGACTCAAGTTCATCCAAAGATGAGGAGCCAACCAACAAGGAAGAAGTTACAAATTACGCTCTAATGGCATTTGGCAATGAGGTAAGTAATCTAAACGAGCCTTCTTTATCTTACATTTAATGACTTGTTTGATGATCTTAAATTAGTTAGTAATAAGTATAAATTGTTAAAGAAAGATCATGCTTCACTTGCTAGTAAGTTTGAAAATTAAAAAAAGGAGTATAATGAACATAGGATAGTTCCTTGCACTAAGTGTGAAGAATTAGATATATTTAAAAAAAATATTTCATTACAAGAAACATTAGAAAATTTTAAAATAGATAACAAATCCTTAAACATGATCCTTGCTAATAAGGGTCATATTCATAAAAAGTAAAGAATTGGCTTTGTGAGTAACACTCAACAAAAGTCAACTATCTTCGTTAAAGGACCTACATTATATGTTTCACCTAGAAATAAATGTAATTTTTATAGAAGAATTGGACATTATGCTTATAAATATTCATTTAAAAGGCATAGTCCACAAAAATTAATTTGGGTTCCTAAAGGAACCATAGACAACTCAATGCCATTAGTAAAATTAGATAGAATTTTTTATGAGGAACCCAAAGGCAAATGTGTACCTAAATTAAAACACTCTTTCTTATAGGTATGTCTTCAAACAAAGGCTAGAAGCACTAAATGATACCTTGATAGTGGATATTCAAGGCATATGATCGGAGATCCAACTCATTTCTTGAAGCTTGCTAGCCTATATAAAGGATTTGTTACATTCGAAGACAACAACAAGAGAAAAATCATTGGGAAATGAATCATATGTAACAAATCAAACCTTTTGATAGAAGATGTATTATTAGTTGATGGTTTGAAACATAATCTACTAAGCATTAGCCAATTGTGTGATAAAGGATATATTATCAAATTTGAATCTAATAATTGTATAATTAAAATACCACACAAAAATAGTTCTATGATTGCATTAAGAAGCAATAATGTATATACTATTGACATTAATAATTTTTGTAATGAAATGTGTTTTTCGGCCTTAAATGATGATGCATGGATTTGGCATAGGAGACTAGACATGCTAGTATGAAACTATTAAACCAAATTTCAACTAAAAATCTAGTAAGAGGAATGCATAGCATCAAGTTCGTAAAAGATAAAGTTTGTAATGCATGTCAACTAGGAAAATAAATAAAAAGTAGTTTCAAATCAAAAAAATCAAATAAGCACCTTTAGGCCACTATAATTGATCCATATAGATTTATTTAGACCAATTGATACTACAAGTTTAGGCGGTAGCAAATATGCATTTGTTATTGTAGATGATTATAGTATATATACTTGGACCTATTTCTTGACATACAAAAGTGATTCCTTTAAATGTTTTTCAAAATATTATAAACTTGTTCAAAACCAAAAGGGTTTTATGATTTCATCTATACGTAATGACCATGGTGGTGAGTTTGAAAATCATGATTTTCAAAATTTTTGTGACTCAAATGAGTATAATCATAATTTCTCTACTCTTAGAAATCCATAACAAAATAGAGTAGTAGAAAGAAAAAATAGGAGCTTAGAAGAAATAACTAGAACAATGTTAAACGAACATAGCCTACCTAAGTATTTTTGGGCCAAAGATGTTAACACGGCATGCTATGTTATGCAGAGAGTCCTCGTAAGACCATTACTCTCCAAAACTACTTATGAATTATGGAATAATAAAAAACTTAATATTTTATATTTTAAAGTATTTATTTGTAAATATTTTATTTTGAATGAAAAGATGCCTTAGGAAAGTTCAATGCTAAATACGATGAAGGCATCTTTCTTGGTTATTTTTTAATTTCAAAAGCTTATCATGTCTTTAATAAAAGAACTCTAGTAATCGAGGAATCCATCCATATTATTTTTAATGAGATTTTCAAATTAAAAAAAATTGATTTTATGGTTGATTTTAATTTTGATACTTTAAATTTAAATGATAAAACTCCTCTCCAAAATAACTTGGATGCATCTACTTCCAAGGAATCCTTACCTAAGGAATGGAAGTATGTAGATACTCATTCTAAGGAGTTAATAATAGGAGATACATCAAAAGATATTCAAACTCATTTATCATTTAAGAATTTTTATGCTAATGCCGTATTTTTATCTCAAATTGAACCAAAATGCATTGAGGAAGCCATAAAAGATAATTTTTGGGTTATTTCAATGCATGAAGAGTTAAACCATTTTGAGAGAAACGATGTGTAGGAGTTTGTTCCTAGACCTAATGAACATTTAGTGATTGGTACTAAATGGGTCTTTAGAAATAAGCAAGATGAAAATGATATCATGGTTAAAAATAAAGGTAGATTAATGACCAAGGGTTTTAACCAAGAAGAAGGAATCAATTATGAAGAGACCTTCGCTCCTTTGGCTGGACTTGAAGCCATAAGGATGCTCCTTGCCTTTGACTCTTTTAAGAATTTTAAGTTATTTCAAATAGATGTCAAAAGTGCTTTTCTGAACGGTTTCATTTCCGAAGAAGTTTATGTTGAACAACCCCCCGGTTTTGAAAATAATCTTTTTTCAAATCATATTTTTAAACTATTTAAGGCTCTTTATGGATTGAAACAAGCCCCTAGGGCTTGGTATGAAAGACTTATATCTTTCCTTATTTCAAATAATTTTTTCAAAGGCAAGGTTGATACCACATTATTTTTTAAGTATTTTAAAAATAATTTTCTAGTTATTCAAATTTATATTGATGATATTATTTTTGGTTCAACAAATGAATCATTATGTAAAACTTTTGCCAAGAGTATAAGCCAATAATTTGAAATGAGCCTAATGGATGAATTAATATTTTTTTTAGGATTACAAATAAAATAATTAAATGATAGTATCTTTATAAGTCAAACTGAGCGTATCTTAGATTTATTAAAATAGTTTAGTATGGATAATGCTAAGGTCATAAACACACTCATGAGCACTTCTATAAAATTAGACTTAGATAATGAAGGTGAAAACTTTGATAAAAAAATATATAGAGGAATGATAGGTAGTTTATTGTATTTTACTACTTTACTATACATAATGTTTAGTGTTGGATTATGTGCACGATTTCAATCCAATCTTAAATATTCTCACTTTAAGATAGTTAAGCGAATATTTAGATATTTAAAAGGAACTTCTAATTTAGGTTTATGATATCCAAAGTCTAAAAATTGCCTATGCGGATGTCGATTTTAGAGGTTGTAGAATAGATAGAAAAAGTATAATCAGAACATGCCAATTCTTAGGATATGCTCTTGTTTCTTGATCTTCTAAGAAATAAAATTCAGTTATATTATTTACAGTCGAAATTGAGTACATAGCAGTTGGTGCATGTTGTGCACAAGTTATTTGGATGAAAAACACTTTAGAAGATTATGGAATTCATTTAAAAAATATTCCTATCAAATGCAATAATGTGCAATAATACTAGTGCAATATGTTTAACTAATCATATTCAACACTTAAGAACTAATTATATTGATATTAGGCATTACTTTATTAGAGATCATGTAAATAATCATAATATATCTTTGGAATTTATTGATACTAACTATTAATTAACTGATATATTCACCAAGCCATTAAATAAAGAATAATTTGGCTTTATTAGAAGAGAGTTAGGAATGTTAAACTATCCAAATGCATGATTTACTATTTTTTAGATTTCTTGAGCTTTTGCTTGAAAGTTACATAAAATAATTTTGAATACATGAGTAACTCTTATAGTCTTCTTGGACTTCTCGATTTTTTTTTATCTCCTTCAAAATAATTCTTGAATTCATGAATATGTATCCCCCCTCTTAATAATTTATTTTATTTTGGGATACTTGATTTTTGGATCTTTGACACCCCACCCCCTCTTATTCTTCTATTTTAATTACAAGGGGAAAGAAATCAATTTGATACGAAATGGATTAAACTATATTCTAATTTTTCTTCTTATTTTACTAAGGAGGAGAAATGGACTAGATTTATTTCTTTGTGTAATAAATATTTATTATAAATGTGTTGACATATGTATTGAATACTCAGTATTCAAATATGCAATGAATATTTCTTCTTTTTGATAAATATTTAAAAATAATAAACATTTAAATGATGTATATTTATGATAAATGCTTATATAAAAATTAAATATTTCTCTTTTCTATTGATGACAAAGGGAGAGAAATGACATAATTGATGACGTAGGAGAAATGTGTATTTTGAAATCTTTAAAATGTTCATATAATACCAAGAAGATAATTACTCTGAAAATTTTATCATGTATGGTATCATGATTTTTGACATAAAGTGAATATTTAAAATATTTATTATGTAAAATATATCAATTGAAATTATTTATCATGTGATATCAAGAAGATGAATGTATGAAAATTTTGTCATGTTTACTATCATAAATGGTTAAATTATGAAAATACTGTACTTGAATTCAAAAGTGAAGGGTTCTTTTAGATTCAAGTTTGTTGTATTTATCCTATGACATATAGGGGGAGTTAAGGTTAACTTCATCATCAATTGATTGTCATCATAAAAAAAGGGGAGATTGTTGAATCTCAGATTTTGATGATGAAATCAATTGATGGGTTTTATGATCTAACTTACGTACTAAAGAAAATGATGCAGGATTAACTATGACAGTAAAGGACAGTACAATCAGATGTTGGGCCGAAGTTAAGTTTGAGCATTCGGCCGAAGTTCCAACGACGAAATGGGAGCTCGCCGAGAGTTCATCGGAGGTCGGCCGAGGTTCATACGATGTTGTTGGGAGCTCGCCGAGAACTCACCAAAAGTTTGCCATGAAGTTCATCGAGAGTTCACCGACAGGTTATCGGGAGCTCGTCGGGTGTTTGCTGTAAGAATGCTAGAAGTTCGTTGGGAGTTTGTCGAAGGAAATCGGGAGCTCGCCGGGAGTTCATCGGAAAGATGCCGGGAGTTCACCGAAGAGACGATCGGACAATGGACATTTTACATTGAGTGTCGTAGTTAGCATCATAATGAGAGTTAGTTTTACTAACTCAATTAAGAGGCCATTAGGCCTGAATTGGGACTGATTTAGACTCATTATAAAAGTCATTTCAGTAACCCAAGATCAGATAAAGCACGATCTTCGAAGACACGATCTCCGTGATAACATAATCGTCGAAGGTATATCAAGAGGTTGAACCACCCAAACACAATCTCCCAGACTGTCAGGTGGTTGAACCACCCAGAATATAGTCTCCCAAACTGTATCAGGTGGCTGAACCGCTCAAAACATAGTCTTCAAGACTAGCACCTCGGGATCACTTAAAATTTGATTTTTGGCTCTACTTTTGAAGTCATTTAGGGCCTATAAATATATCACCCTTTCTTGCTTAAGGTATGAAAGAATTAAGAGTGAAAAACTTGTGAAAACAATGTTGTAATCCCTTCAGAGCTCCCCACATTTCTTCTTGTGTAGTTTTTATTTAAGGGAGAGCTAAGAGAATTATAAAGATTATCTCCTAAACCTATAAAAGGGGAATAGAGTTGTAAGAAGGGTGTTTGATCTTTGCCCATTGAAAAAGATCATGAAGGAAGTCAGTGGCCTCAAGTGAAGAGAAATCGGGAGTGGACGTAAGTCAAGGGAACCGAACCACTATAAAATTGGTTTTCTCTTCTTTGCTCTTTATGTTCATTGCTTAATTGTCTACTACCTTTGCTTGCACTCTTACAAATATCTTTATGCTTAAATGTATCTCTATGCTTAAAATCATCTCTATGCTTAAATACATCTTTATGCTTAAACGTATTTCTGATATGATTTTTATTGAGTGAGTATTTAAATCGAAGTGAAATTTTTATAAGCACTAATTCACCCCCTACCCCCCACCCACCCTCTTCTTAATGCCGCTTTGATCCTAAAGGGACTTATCCCTTTTGGATATATATTCTATTAGGGCAACTTTCATCTTCGCATCCTTCACTCTAGAAGTTTCGGAGACCACCATCCCCATGGGCTACTCCGTCTTGCTAAATAACCTATGCATTATTTTGCCCCCGCAAATACGCTTGCTATTGAATCTTGGATTTTGATGATAAAATCAATTGATGGTTTATTAATCTAACATGTGTGTTAGAGAAAGTAATGCAAGATTAACTACGATAAAGAAAATGAGTTACAACTAGAAGTTGGACCAGAATCAAGTTCGAGCATTGGGCCAAGGTTCAGACGATGCAATCAGAACTCGGTGAGAGTTTACTAGGAATTCATCGAAAGAATCAGGAAACTCGCTAAGAACACACTGGGATATCATCGGAAGAAGACCATAAGGCTTGTTGGAAGATTGCCGGAGGTTGCTGGATTGTCGGGGGTTAGGTCGATTATTGAACTTGATGGTCGTGTACGGTTATAATCAATGAGTCATAGTTGAGTCCTAATTGAATTAAGTTTAGAAGGAATCTAAAGAAGAAATCCAAATTAACTCAAGTGAGGCAAATCAGATCTACTTTTGGGTTTGGATTGAGCTCATGTTGAGCTCATTTGGCTAGCCCAGGAAGGGGTCAATTGAAGGTACAAATCGAAAATAGAAAAGTGTAGAAAACACCTTTCTAGGATTCTGATGGTAGTACCATAGGTGGGCGACAATTGTACTACCTAGTTCGATGGTCTACTGCTCAGGTCAGTGGTTGTATCCTTACAGACCTTGTTTAAGGGGGTGCTTTCGGTGATAGTACCATCGGCACTGATGGTAGTACCATTAGTATCTAGATTTTCTAAGATTGGTTGGATTTTGGCTCAATTTTTGAAGCCAATTAGGGTTTATAAATACTCCAACTTTTCTTACTTGGAGAAGCAAGGGTGATGAACAAAAAAGAAAGAAAATTCTTATGAAAAGTATTATAAAATTTAAGAGCTTCTATTGAGTGCTTTAAAGTACAAAAGTGAGTCTAAGGGAAGTGAGAAACTCTTGTAAAAGGTTCTTCTCCTGAACATGTGAAAACGAGAGAAGTGTAAGGGTTTGATCTTCACCCGAAAAAGGTCATTAGTAGGGCCTCAAGGAGGAGGACTCCGAAAAGTGGACATAGGCTAAGTTTTGGCGAACCACTATAACCTATGAGCCTTCTTTAACTTTCCTTTTTGAATTTACTTATTCTTGCTCGAGCCTTCTTTAAGCAAGATAGTCATTTAGCATTATTCATAGATTAATTGCTCACGTATTTAACTTAAACGAAATGCTTTCAATTTTTAGTTTTATTTCAAGCAAGTATTTCTAAGACTAAGGTTTTCAACACACACTAATTCCCCCCCCCCCAAGTGCCAATTGATCATAACAAAATAGTTAGTATAAAAGCTATATTCTACTCATTAGATTAACACCAAGTAAATAGATGGCTTATTATGGCATTAACGACAGTCGATACATCATAAGTCCTCCTATGTTCAATGGGATGGACTATACCTCTTGAAAAATTCAAATGCATATTTTTTTTATTTTGTTAGATTTTGATTTATGGTGTATTGTCAAAAATGATTTTCAGAAATCATTCAATCAAATAAATGATTGGAATGATAATGAAAAACATATGTTCTTCTTAAATGCCAAAGCTATGAATGCTTTGTTTTATGCTTTAAATAAAGATGAGTTTGATCAGGTTTCTACATGTGATTCGACTTTTAAGATTTGGCATAAATTACAAATAATATAAAAGTATGATTAAACTAAATGAATCATTAAATGAAAAGACTTGTAAAAATGAATTTAAAGAAGACCTTCCAAAGAACAAAAAGGATATTGAACTGAGAATATAAGAACATGACCTTCTAAATGTCATGAAGGAATTTGAACTGAGAATGACATATGACTCCTTGAGTGAAATCTCGAGTGATGAGAACTATAAACTTGAACTCTTGATAAAGAAACTGAAAACTTTAATGAATATGAACAAAAAACATAAAAATAAACTTAATTTGGAGAAAACCTCTTGCTATAAATGCTAGAAGCCAAGATACTTCAAAAATAAGGAGAATAACCAAGAAGTAGAAAATCTCATACTTATGGCCATCCACGATGAGGTAAGTAACCCACTTGAAAGTTCTTTTATTTTTAATGAGTTATTAATTTTTTTCATGAGCTTTATGATGATTTTAGAAAGATTAGCAAATCCTATAACCTACTTAAAGAGGAGCATGCATTACTAGTTAGTAAACTTGAATAAATGCATGAAGTAGCACCATCACATAATTTATGCACCAAATATGAAAGTTTAAAGGAACTTAGAAAGGAAAATATTATATTGCAAAAATGATAGAAAAATTTTAAATAGGAAATAAATCCCTAAACATGATCCTTACAAATAAGGATCAAATTCATAGGAATGGTATTGGCTTTGTGAGTAACACTCAACAAAAGTCAACTACAAGACCCACATTATATTTTTCACCAAAAAAAAGGTATAATTTTTATGGTAGATGTGGACATTTTACTTATAAGTGTTCATTTAGGAAATATAGTCCACATAAATTAATTTAGGTTCTTAAAGGAACCATAAATGACCTAAAGCCATTAGAGAAAATGGAAAGAATGTTTCATGAGGGACCCAAACTCAAATTGGTACCTAAAATAAAAATCTTCATATTATAAAGTTACTTCCTAAAAAGGCTAAGAGTACTGAATAATGTTTTAAAAGTGGATGCTCAAGGCACATGACCTGAGATCTGATACTTTTTCAAGCTCATTAGCCTAAGTGATAACAAGAAAAATTATTGAAAATAAAATTATTGACAATGAATCTTTGGATGACTTATTGTTATAATTAATCTTAATTGCTTTAACTTTAGTATGCTAGTATAAAAATAAATTAGAATAATAATATAAAAAGGGAGAGACTTTAGCTATTTTTAATGGAAAATATATATATTTAAATTTATAAAAGATATATTTTAATGATGATTATGCTTGTGTGCTTTGTGTGCTTATCTTGACTTGGTTAAATGAGTGTACATTGTCTTGAGATAGAATTGAATGTAATGATTAAATGTTAAATTTGAACTTCAAAATTATATATGTGAAATCATGCTTTATTTTCTAATGTGGTTGAAAAATTATTACTTTTTTAAATGAGAAGGAAAACACTTTTTAAAAAATTATCCTTATCCTTAATAAAAATTCTCTTAATAGTTCATGGTTATAAAGTTAATCTTGATTGCTTTCAATAGTGCACGGCTTTTGCATAGCTAAAGCATGCTAAAATTAGAACAAAGAAACTTTAGTTATTTTAATATAAAATTATTAAGTTGAAATTCATAGAAAAAGGGATTTTGATGATAGGTTAAAAATTATTGGTGTGAGTGATTAAAATATTGGATGGGTAATATGTTAACCTAAAGTATGTTGTATAATTGAATGATAGATTAATTTTGAATTTGAACTGAGAATAAATAAAATTTGAAAATGAGCATGACAACTCTTTGCACTGTGTAAAGAATTAGACCCACTTAAATGTTAGATTAAAGAAAATCAGTTTTTAAAAATATTTTATTCTTTTAATATATTGTATTAATGATCTTGTTGATTTCTTTTGAAATGATACTTGATTTTTGGTTTTAAATGATAATGCATTGATTTGGAAAAAATGACATGAAATAACTAACAGTGAGAAAAACTCTTTTTTAAACTATCTATATCCTATCAAGCCTTCAAAAGATAAAGTGATACTATTTGAATCTCTTAAACTACAAATATGATTTTTATGATTAAAATTTGAATGAAAATTTTCTTAACTAAATCTTGAACCTTCCATGATTTATTGACTTGAGAAATCTTTTATGCGAATCAAAATGCTAACTTCTATGATCTTTCTTATTATTTACTATTTAGGAGATTTAAGATCATATAACTAGAAAGTCTTATTATGAACTATATTATTAAAGTTTCCTATACACGAATCAAGATCTTTTATATTTTCTCCTTTACAACTTACTCATAATCTTAATTTTTATAACTTGATAAATGAATACCCTTCTTATTATTTGATATCCTAAAATTACTTTTTGTTATCTAAGAGGAGATTTATCAAAATTAAATCATATCTTTTGGCATTCATCATTTGAAATTATAGTCTTTCTGACATGATCATTTATGACTTCCTTCTTAGTAGAACTTATCACTAAATTAATATTTTTTAAATTTATGATAAGTTAAAAATTAAATAATATTTTCTTTATCATGACCATTCCCTTGACTTGTCATATCCTTAATAGAAATCAAATTGCTAACCTCTATAATTTCTTCTTTTTTGCTAAAAATGATATTAATGATTTTGACAATTATAATTTAAGATTTCTTAATCAAGATTGTTTAGATCTCATAAGATTTCTTGTTAAGAGAGTTATTAAATTAAATCATATCTTTTAGCACTTATGATTTGATACTTCATCTTTAATAATATGATTCCTTTGTACTCATGGTTATAATTGGAACATGAATGTAAAAGAAAACCATTATATTTCTTTTTGACAATAATAAAGGGAGAGACAATTGTTAATTTGGTTAAAAGAAATTTGGATATTAAAAATCTTCTAACATTAGATGATGAATAATTTAATTTAAAATAATTATATCTTCCAAATGCATGATTTGCTACCATATTATTAGAATTTCTTGTTTTTTCATCTTAAGAATTTTACATAAGATGAATGCGTGGATCTTGGATTTTTTAGATTTTTTAGCTCATCTTCGAAATAATCTTTTTAAAATTTATGTTCATAAAATTGAGATTAAAAGCTTTCACCCCTTGAGTACTTCAAAGTGAAAAAGTGAGTCTAAGGGAAGTGAGAAACTCTTGTAAAATGTTCTTCTCCTGAACCTATAAAAAGGAGAGAAGTGTAAGGGTTTGATCTTTACCCGAAGAAGGTCATTAGTGGACACCAATAGGCCTCAAGGAGGAGGACTCCGAAAAGTGGACGTAGGCTAAGTTTTGGCCAAACCACTCTAAACTATGACCCTTCCTTAACTTTCATTTTTGAACTTAACTATTCTTGCTCGAGCTTTCTTTAAGTAAGATAGTAACTTAGCATTGTTCATAGTTTAATTACTCATGTATTCAACTTAAACAAAACACTTTTGATTTTTAGCTTTATTTCGAGCAAGTATTTCTAAAACTAAGATTTTCAACACACACTAATTCAAACCCACCCCCCACCCCCGTCTTAGTGCCAATTGATTCTAACACTTGCTAGATTGTAACTCTTCACCAATACAACTCTTCTGCACCCTTCAAGGACTAGCAATGTGTTGAACTTGTTGTACACTTCAGCCTCCTATGGATGTATCATTTTTATGTCGAAGAAAAAGTCCCAATGCTCCATGGCATCGAGTTTTGATCTCCTTAGGATGGCCACGAACACTCCATCATCCATATACAAGCCCTTGCATGAGTACCGAATTCTTCGAGTTAGCAATTTTCCTCACCTTTGTGAGCTTTACACAACTCTTTTGATCGTTACGTAACACATCCCACTTTGCATAGTCTCATCTCTTATCAAGTGTCCCGCTTGCCTTGAGTACCTTTAAGTTTGGTTGCCAACATCAAGCTGTAACTCGAACTCAGTAATCCCAACCTTTGTTAACTATATATTCTTTCTAGCTTGCTTGTCCTTGTGGTGCCTCTCGCGCGAAGGGTTGGCCATTCCTTTGATGCCAATTATGGATGCCCGCTCCTCTAAGCGACTCTTTTCCTTACATCTCCATGTTCGTTTCTACTAAACAATCGCGCGTGTTGGCTGCCCTCTATGTAGCCCAGCTAGGTCCCCTACGTTTGTATGACAAGTGTTTCTATATGTCCTCATCCCACTCTGATACCATTTATCAAGAACTTAGCTAGTTTTGCTTAAGTTGTACGACACCCTTGCATATCTATCTACAAAGATCAACCTCTCTGAAACCTCCTATGGTCTCTTAGGACCTACAAACAAGAAAACGATTAGAGAAAATATTTTATATAGGATATACAAGCAACCATGTCAGCAAACACTAATGTCTGATCCTTTACAATCTCATCCGACGCTTCGTCCGACCCTTCGACGTATTGTCCTCTCTTATAGCGTATTGTCTAATTGGCATATTGACCTTTGCAACATTCGATCTCCTTGACGCAATGTCTAATCCTTCTAGCCCGATGCCTGAACTTATGGCACGAAGCCTTCTGCTGACACGTCGACCAATCTTTTAACATGTTCCACTCTAGCCCAATAATTTGATTCTTCTTGCTTTAATTAATTTATCTCTTCTTGATCAAAGTTAGTCCTGTGTCAAGTAAATGCACATTAGATCATAACTTTATAAATTGGTTTCATCATCAAAATTTGAGCTTCAACAATCTCCCTCTTTTTGATGATGACAACCAATTGATGATGGAGTTTAACTAAATTCTCCCTATCAATATGCCATATTGATATAAACTTTGAATTCAAAAAATCATGAGAATTGTATTATTGCATGTATTATAAAATCATGTGTATTGTATGCATAATTTTAAATCATTTCCAAATATCGAAGTACGTCATACTATGTATGATTCAAATTTCAAGTTATCATCATAACTTTTCTCCCTTAAAATATATCATATCATGCATGATTAAATTATCATCGTAACTTCTCCCCCTTTGTCATCAACAGAAAGGAGAAAAGTACAACTAGCAAATTTTTATCACATGCATATCATAATTTCATACATTGTGCATTATCATAGTTTCAATTTATCAAAGTATAGCATGCACAATTTTAAAATATTTCAACTCAACATCACTTCATGCATGATACCAAGAACAAATCAACATCACTTTGGGCATAGCATACATGATACTAAAACATTAAAATTTTTAAACATTCATCACCATGATACCAAGATTAACATTATTTTGGGCATACATAGCATAATGATAAAAATTTCAAACCAAACATTCATCCTTTGTCATCAATATATCATTTGTCCCACTATGTCATCAACAAAAAGGAAAAATGTTCAACACATTTGAACTATATAAGCTAGCAAGTTTCTTTATCCTCTTTATAGAAAAGAAGGAAATGAAAGGAGAAATTCATTTATCACATAAAAAAAAAGTATCCTCAAGAGTCCAAGAATCAAATTTCTTCTGTTGTAAATTTTAAGAGGAAAGAATGATGTAAAATCATCTTGAAATATTAAAGATCACATTTCTACTTGTAAGTTTCAAGAGGAAAGAATCATCTCGTGCATTCGTAAGATTTATGTAAATTTCATGAAGAAACTTATTTTGCAAGAACAAAAAATCTGAAAAATCAATTCTTGCATTTGAAAGATTTAAAAACATCCCAAGTAAATTTCAAGAAGAAGCTCAACTTGCAAAAATAAGAAATACAAAAAATGTGATAGCTACTCATTCATTTGGAAGATTTAACATTCCTAATTTTAAGAAGAAGCTCATTTTACAAAAATGAAAATTCTATAAAATATGAGAGCAACTCATGCATTTAGAAGATTCAACATTCCTAATTTCTTTCTAATCAAATTATTCTTTATTTAATGATTTTATTGTAAAATAACAAATTTCTCTCCCTTATTGTCAAAAAGAAGGGTACAAAATCTTTTCTTTTGAATCAATATTCTAATTACATCCATAAGGTATAAAAGGATTATATGATAAAAATCATATCATTAAAGAGATAATATGAAAGATCAATTCGTAAGTACCAAAAGACATGATTTATTTTAATAAATCTCTCATTTTTAGTAAATAACAAAATAGAGTCTTAGGAGATCAAATAGTAAATAATCTTGATTCATACAAGAGAGATCTAAAACAAATATATGATTCATTTAGATAATTTTTTAATAAAACAAAAGAATCATAGTGAATGATCTTGATTTATATAAAAATTTCAAGTTATACTTTTAAGCTTATAAATCTCTTTTTTAGTAAATGGTAAAAGGAAGAAATCATAGAGGTTGAAAATTTTATTCCCATAAGAGATACCTCAAGTCAAGAAATCAAGGGAAAGTTCATGATTCGATTAGAAAAAAAATCTCATACAAATTTCAAACCATAAAAATCACTTTTGTAGTTTAAGAGATTCAACAATAATGGTATACATAGATTCATCACTTTATATCTTATTGAAAAATTGATTGATAAATTTTCAAAGGAAAAGCTTTCCTCTTTTTGGTTATTTTAATCCATGTGACTTATTTATTACAAAAATATCCTTATCTTTTATGCCAAATCTATGCATTGTCATTTAAAACAAAAACCAAGTTTCATTTGAAATTAAATCATTAAGATCATTAATATAATATATTTAAAATAATAAAATATCTTCAAACAAAAGATTCGATTTAACGATAATACACTTTCCTTCTTATATGATTCTAACTCTCTACACTTAATGGATGGAGTTAATATGCAATTGTCATTCTCATTTAAAAAATAATAATTTTCTAAAAACACTAGGAAGAGAAGCATGATTTGTTTTATTTTATTTCAAACCTCAATTTAAGAATAATTAAACATTCAATCATACCGCCCATATAATTTTTAAATCAATCATTCAATAACAATCTATATAACGTACAACCTATTTCAAGTCAATCTGTCAACATAACATTCAAATTAATCATTCAATATACAAGTCAGTAATTTTCAACCTAACATTCAAGCTATCAATCATATCTAAACTCATCACTTTTAATGAAAGTGCAAACTTCACTTATCTTTTAAGATGAGCAAGTCAATAATTTTTTTCTTTATACATTAATAATTTAATCATCTCTTAAAAAAAATCATTTGAAAACATATCCAAAATAATCATCAAAATAGCTTTTCGAGAAATTTCAATGAAGGTGACATAGATAGTTTTCCATTAAAAATAAAGGTTCTCTAATTCATTTTTGTACTAGCATAGTTATGCATCATCGAAAAACAATCAAGATTAATTATATAACCATGAATTATTTTTAATAAAAAGATTTTTTATAATCAAAACAAAGATCATTAAGTTTCAATTATCTTGATTCAAATAATTTTTCCTTATTTTTGTTGCTTTGGATAGTGAGCTTGAAATATGTGTTAGATCTCAAGTCATGTGCCTTAGCATCCACTATCAAGATACCATTTTGTGCTCCTAGCCTTTATTCGAAGATAAAATTACAATGAAGAGAATTTTGATTTAGGTACCCATTTGATTTTGGGTTCCTCATAAAAAGTTTTATCCATTTTTACTAATGGCTTTGAGTTGATTATGGGTTCCTCATAAAAGTTTGCACTAATTCACCCACCCACCCACCCCCCTCCTTAGTGATCTTCTTTCATAGTGTCCACTATTAATCTTCTTTTACAGGTGAAGATCAAACACCCCTTTATATATCTTTATCCTTTTCTCAGGTTCTGGAGATTAACCTTTAAAACTCTACTCTTAAACTCACTTTCTACTTGAAAGACAAATCAATCAATTTTCACATAATTTACCCAAGTATTTTTCTTCACTTTCTTGCTATCCCAATAAAGAATGCTTGGGGTATTTATATACCCCAATTGGCTTTAAAAATTAGAACTAGAAAATTAAACACCCTAAAATTTCAGGGTATGGGCAGTACCACCATCGACACTAGCGGTACCACTACCAAACAAAGCTCAAGATTTTGGGCGATGATGGTACTACCATTTGATAAGGTGGTACTATCACCGACTGGTGGTACTACCATCGATAGGTGGCAGTACCACCATCGAAAAGTCAAGAAAAACACAAACGATGCTTTCTAGCACTCTAGGCGGTACCACCGCCTGGACCTAGTGGTACCACCACCCATATCTCTTCCAGAACATCGATTTGGCCTTTCATCAAGCCCAACTCAACCTTTGTTCATGCCCAATTAGCATGGTTTCAGCCCATACTAACTTAATTCGACTATAAACTATTTCAACGAAGATAAATTATTACAAAGTATGAATCACATATTGTCCGACATGTCATTGGTTCATCCAATCATCCGATCCTTCCATGCATCGTCCTCTCTTATGGCATATTGCCCTATTGGTATATTGACCTTCGCATTATCCGATCTCCTTAGTGCAATATCCAATCATTTTGGCCCGATGCCCAAACTAATAGCACGAAGCCTTCTACTAACATATGAATTACTTGTAGTGGTCTACAGGTGCTTACTTAATATTTAGATTTAAAATTACTATTTATTTTTTTACCTAGTTGGCATGCGTCATAAATTTTGTCTTTAACAAACTTAATTCTAGGCATACCTTTTATAAGTTCTTTAGTTGTAATTTGTGAAATTAGTTTCATGTTTGCATGACCTAATCTTCTATGCCAAAGTCATACATCATCAATTAAAGTTAAAAAATAAGTTCCATCAAAAAAGTCATCATGATCAATAGTGCAAATATTATTAGTTCTTAAGGCAATCATTAATATATTTCTGTGAGGTATCTTTATAATGTAAGCATTAGATTCAAATTTGATGCTATAACCGTTATCATATAATTGACTAAGCTTAGTATGTTGTGTTTTAAACCATCTATAAATATCTTAAATCAAAAAGTTTGACTTGTTACCTATATTTCCTTTGTTAATAATTTTTCCTTTGTTGTTATCTCTAAAGGTGATATACCCTCCCCTCTGTCTTGCTGGTTATAGGTGACATGCAAGCAAATCACGTGAGTGATGACACGTGCGATATACTGCATAGTCTTTTTGCATTACTATTATTGGTATATTCTCACTATATTCTCTGTTGAATATATATATTGTAATGTCTTTAGTTCTGTGTAATAAGAATCATATCATGATAAGATCATGATAATGAGACTGATTCACCTTTAAATATAGATTCTAAATAATCCCAATCATTGTGTTGGGACACTAAGGGTACAGTATAAATGCTCATTGGAGAATGAGTTTACTAATTGATCTGCTTATAAAATATTGGATAGTTAATGATACCTATCATTAGACAGCGATTTTATAGTCCTAGTTGTGTGTCTGGTCCTTAGACTTGAGACATCAAGGATGCCTTGTTTGAGTACTCCTTTCATTGACGCCAGACTTATAGATCAAAAAAGTTCTAGATCTGGTATAACCAATTATCAGGATTAGTAGCCAATCTTACGAAGGTAATTATTTATCAATAGAGGATCATCCACTCTCAGTATCATAAGAGGAATATTCCATGTATTATCACTTAAATAAATCCTCGGCCGGGGTTGTTTGGATTGAGAGAAAAGTTTTATGGGAAAATCCGATTATAGTGAAACTCAAACAGATTTTGTATAAGGTCTGTCGGTACTATACCCAATATACGTCTTTGGGATATTGGATAGATGATGACTATAGATATATGATAACTAACAGATATGTCCAATAAATAAGATCATTTGTATTATCTGGGGACTATGGTGCAGTGACCTAATACATCCATAGTCGATGAGTTGAGTGAATTATTATGAGATAATAATTCATTAAGTCAGAAGGAGTTCTGATGGGTGTGACTCATGACTAGCTCGGTATTGGGCCTAGAGGGTCACATATATATAATAAATGTTTCAATGAGTAGAGGATTAAATGTCAGTTATCCAATTAGCCCTTGTTTTTATTGGATAAGACCCAACATTGATAGACTCCTTGCATAAGGTCCAACCAGAGGCCAATTGAGATTATTGTATAGAGATCTAATTATCTAAGATTAGTGAATAATTGGGTGGAGATCTAATATCCACTAAAATAGGATCCATTAGGGTTTTTGGATGGCTTTTTATAAATAGGAGGATGGGGTGGCATATTAGTGATAGGTTACACCTTTGGTTGCCCCATCCTATTCTCCTCTCCCCCTCTATGAAAGAGTTGTGAGCTTTTGGGCTACGATTAGAGGACCATTGTCGTAATGATCCATCATGTGGATACTGCTAGAGAGGACATTTGACCTTCATCCTCTCCAACTGCCAACGGTGCGTAGCACTATCGCTTGCGTGTGTGTGTAAATGTGATTATTATTATTATTATTATTGGGGCCTATGAGCCTCCATTTTTTTAATTTATTATCAGACCTGCATGTTGATAGAACCCCAGAAGGAGCTATATTGGATTTGATCTTTGAGGGGGATTAACTCTTGGAACACTATAGGGGTTCCTCCCTCCTAGGATCGGCCAACAAGGCTGAAATAGAATTGATCTTGCTTGATAAAAGAGAGGGGGCGGCTGCATCATTATATAGGGTTCTAAATCCTATCCCATTGGGGTGCTTACCTAAGTAAAATTACCCCTTTGCCCCTCCTATTGCCGACCTAGCTGAAGGATGTTAAATCTTGGATTTTGATGATGAGATCAATTGATGTGTGTTTATCTAACATGTGTGGTAGAGAAAAAATTGTAGGTCTAACTATAGCAGGATCAATAGAGTTACAACCAAAGAATGGGCCAAGATCAAGCTTGAGTATCGGGCCGGGGTTCGGACGATGCGGTGGGTTTCACAAGGAGTTTGCTATGAGATTCGCCGAAGGGATCGGGAAGCTCATTGGGAATACGTCGGGAAATCATCAGGGAGAAGACCAGAAGACTTGCCGCAAGTATATCGGAAGTTACCGGATTGGCAAAAGTTAGGTCGTAATTAAGCTTATAGTCATTAAGAGTTGTAATCATTGAGTCATAGTTAGAAAGTGAGTCCAATTTGAGTTGGATTTGGAAGGAATCCAAATCAACTCAATAAGACAACCAAATCCACTACTGGGTTTGGTTGAGCTAAGGTTAAGCTCAATCAGTTAACTAAGGAGCTGTCAACATTAAGTCAAAGCCAGAGTTCCAAAAGTGGAGGGAACCACTTTTGTAGAAATTTCGATGGGTAAACCGCCAGTAAGCGACGGTTGGACCGCTCATACCACAGAATCCGAGCGGCGACCAGTAACTTTTGATGGGTCAACTACCCGGGTGGCGATTAAACCGCCCGTACCATAGAATGCAGTGGTGGCCAACAGATGACGGCGGGTGAACCGCCCAAGTCGGTAGGTAAACCGCTCGTACTCAATTTTTCTAGGTATGTTTGGATTTTTGCTCCAATTTTGAAGCCACTTGGGGTTGATAAATACCCCAAGTATTCTTGCATTATTAGCATAACTGAGAAATACTTTTGGGCAATTAAATTCTGGCAAAAGGAATTGTAAGTGATTTGTAAAGAAAAAGAAAAAGAGGGAGAGAAAGCTTAGAGATAGAAAGTTTGTCTTAAGTCTCCCTTGTAAGCAAGTGTAATGGTTTAATCTTTAGCCAAAAAAGATTGGTAGTAGAAGCCAAAATGCCTCAAGGAGGACTCGGAAGTGGACGTAGGTCGTTGGTGCCGAACCACTATAAAATTGGAAGTGTTTCATACTTGCATTGCATGAATGTTGTTGTATTGATGCTTCCAATTTAACTAAACTCCTTAAAAGCAAGATGATAAGTTCTTTTCCTCAAACATGATTATCTTTTCAGTTTTCTTAGCAACTTACTTTTAATCATTCACTTATTTTATTAAAAATGAAAAGCTTCGGATTTCCTATTTTATCTTATTTGAAAAGCTTTTGCTTTAAAATTTTTTTTTAAGTTTTCACTAATTCACCCCACCCCACACCCTCCCTCCCCCCTCCTCCTCCTCCTCCTCTTAGTGCCAATTGATCATAACAATTGGTATCAGAGCAAGATTCTTACTCTTTGGATTAATACCCACTAGAGTAAATGACTTGTTTTGGCATAAATGAGAGACATTCTATCTCACATCCTCTCATGTTCAATGGGACGGATTACACATATTGGAAGACAAAAATGCGTATTTTTCTTATTTCTTTGGACCTTGATCTTTAGAATATAGTTGAAAATGGTTTTGAAAATTCTTCCAAACCAATGAATGAGCTAAATGATTTGGAAATAAAGATTTTTTCTCTAAATGCAAAGGCTATGAATGTCTTGTTTTGTGCACTTGATAAAAATGTGTTTAATAGTGTTTCCATTTACAAATCGGCTTTTGATATTTGGCACACACTAGAAATCACACACGAGGGGACTAGTAGAGTAAAAGAATCTAAAATATATATTCTAGTTCAATTATGAGTTATTTCGAATGAAACCAAGTGAGTCTATTGGAGATATGTATACCCGATTCATGGATGTCATCAATGGACTTAAAGCACTTGAAAAATATTTTTAAAATTTTGAACTTGTGAGTAAGGTTTTACGATCTTTGGCTAAAAATTGTGATCCTAAAGTAACCGCTATTCAAGAGGCCAAATATTTGAATGACTTGCCTCTTGAAGAACTGATTGACTCTCTTATGACTTATGAGCTAAACTATAAAACTCATGATGAGCTTAATAAACCCCTTCCAAAGAATAGGAAGGATGTAGCACTTCGAACTATGAATGACTCCTCGAGTGAAACCTCGAGTGATGAGGACCATGACATTATACTTCTATCAAAAAAATTAAAATATTTATAAAAATAAACAAAAACTATAAAAATAAAAAGAAACCAAAGAAAGATAATATCATTTGCTATGAATGTAAAAAACTGGGACACTTCAAAAGTGAATGTCCCCAACTAAAGAAGAAATCAGCGCTTAAAAAGAAAGCACTCTTAGCCACTTAAGATGATTCAAGTTCCTCGGAGGAAGAAGACCAATCCAAAGAAGAGGTGGCTAACTATGCCTTAATGGCATTTGAAGATGAGGTTAGTGAATCTTTAGATATTTTATTTTTTGAATTATTAAGCATGTTTCATAATTTATTCAATGAGTTTAGGAAACTTGGTAAATCTTTTAAGATACTTAAAGTTGATCATGATTTGTTAGTTAAAAGATTTGATGAAATGCATGATTCCTTAGCATCACATAAACCATGCTTGAAATGTGAAATGGTAGATAAAGTTAAAGAAGAAAATTGCATGCTTAGAACTACACTTGAGAAATTTGAGATAGGGAATAAATCTCTAAATATGATCCTTGCCAATAAAGGTCATATTAACAATTAAATATGGCATAGGCTTTGTTGAAAGTATTCAACAAAATTCAACCATCTTTGTAAGAGGACCTACATTAAACATGCCACTAAGAAATAAGTGTAACTTTTGTGGTAAATTAGGACATAAGGCAAACAAATGCCTCTTTAGAAAATATACTCCTCATCATCTTGTATGGGTTCCAAAGAGAACATTATACAATGAAAATCGGTTAGAAAAGAAAGATAAAAATCTTTATGAATGACTCAATGTAAAATGGGTATCTAAACCAAATATATCTTTCATATAGGTTTGCTTCAAAATTAAAGCTAGGAGCTCTGAATAATGATTTAGATGTCAAGATATATAACTTGAGATCTAATACTCTTTCAAGCTTACTAGCTTAAATATCATCAAAATTGTTAAAAAAATATAAATGTATTTTCATTATGTTTGATCTTGATGACATAACCCTTGCATACTTTAATTAAAACAAAGAAAGGTTAGTAAATGTCATATGTATGAAAGGAAGATTTTGATGATTGTAGTGACTTATGTGATTGTATTGACTTGTGTTGATAAGTTGTGTTGTTTTTACTAAAAATCAATATGAAATCATCTTTCTTTAAAAGAAAATTTCTTAATATTATGATGGAATCGTTCAACATAAAAAAAACTATTGGTTTTTGTTTGAAAATTATATTATTGTGATGACTTCATGTGAAAAGGAGTTTCTCATTATCTTAATTATTGGTGCATTAGTGAACCCTATGACAAATCACTAAAATTTTAGAGGAATCTTGATGATTAAAGTCAAGTTAAATGCATTGATCTGAGCTACTACACATATATATTATTTTGGTTAAAAAATCAAAACAAAAAAAATGAAAACCATGAACCAGCAGTTGAACCGCCGATTCAGCGGTTGAACCGCTAGACCACTCATGGCTAAACCACTCAGTCTGCGGTTCAATCTACCGAAAGCCACAATGGTAAAGGCCACTTAGGGCTGGCGGTGAAACCAACCCTAAGCATCCTCAGCCCTCTCTAAAACTTCTTCCACTCCTTCCTTCTCTAAAACATCAAGAAAGGCTTCCGACTCTTCAAAACTAAGGATCTTTGCCTATCTAACTAAAGGTAACTCTCTAAAACTTATTCAAGTTGTTAAGATTTGTTTTTTCTTATCATTCTTCTTGTATAATCTATGTAGAATGGCTCCTAGAAGATCCTCAAGGGACAAGGGAAAGAGGAGATTAGAAGAAACTTATGACACCAATATTTTTTATTCTTATGACCATGCTATGAAATTTCCAAACCTTGAATTTAAAGTGTCCATAAGGAAAATTATATTGATCTAGATGACCTAGGAAACATATAACAAATCCAATGGTTTGCAAATCTAGGAGCCCTTCCCATTCTCAAAATTAATGAACCAATCTATCCAAGATTAGTAAGATTATTTTATAACAATATATATGTAGATGAAAATGAAATAGCTTCTACATATCTTTTGGGATATGACATTGATATTACCAATAATCTAATTTGCAACCTAATAGGCATCCCTGAAAAAAGAAGTGGTTATTATATTAGAGAATAATGGGATATGGACACTATAGGTATAACATACTCTGAAGCTTTAGGAACTGTTTTTGGAAATCCAAATCTAGCTATTGTACCGAAAAGTTGTGAACATCTACTACCCTTTAATGCAAAGGTGCTTCATCATATAGTAATAAACATCTTACTTTCAAAATAATTCCATCATAATGAACTGAATCAAATGGAACTAGAAACCATATATCGGATAATAAAGTAATAAAATAATTGATTTGGGTATCTCATAAGGCAAAACATGGCTAATCTTGCAAACAAAAACTTGATGCTACCTTATGGTGGATTAATCACTAGACTATTGCATGCTCATGACATAGTCATTATTAAAATAGATAGGTACAATGTAATCAATAGAAATCTATTAAGAAAAATTTAGGTGTGTTGAAAGACATGGTATATGGATTATATTGCCTAGAAGGACCGAGTCTCCCCCACCTGAACGTGAACCTAAACCTGAACCTGAGACACCTATCCTTAGGAGAAGCTCATCTTCTCCTACCAATCCTCTTGAGGCACCACACATAATATAGCCAGAACATTCTTTTCCTATCGAGACTATTATGAAATGGATGGAATGAATTGAGCAATGCCAAGATGAGTTAATGACTAAGGTGGAGCAGATCCAAAGACCACTCTATGCTTTATCTAGCCATTTTAGATTACCATCATCTAAGTGATTGTATTTAGTAGAACTTGATATTTTATACTAATCACACACTCATGATGCACTCCTTTTTTATTTGCACCTTCCTGTGACATGAACCTACTTGTTAATAAACTTTTGCTACTTACAAGCAGCTTCTAATAGTTTATGTTGTAAACTTATTCATGTTAGAAAATTATTGATACTAAGCATCAATTAGTGGATATATTTACAAAACCCTTAAATAAAGAACAATTTGATTTTATTAGAAGAGAACATGGAATGCTAAATCATGAAAATATTTGAATTCATGAAATTGAGCTATTTATCTTTGTGATGATGTTTACTTGTAAAAATTACATGAGAAATCCTTAATGCATGAGTTTTTTTCTTTATCTCTTAGATTTTTGAGATGATTATCTTATTAAGAGCTATAATTCAATGATGTTTTACAACTCCTCCATTTTCTTTCCTTATAAGAAAAAAAATTCATGATGACTCTTGTTGTATTTTATAAAGGGGAGAGTAAAAACTCTTTTGCTTTAAAAGGAAAATTCATGATGACTCTTTTATAACCCTACGCTTCACCTTTTTGTTGATGACAAAGGGGGAGAAGACTCTTTTATAACCCTACCCTTCACCTTTTTGTTGATGACAAAGGGGGAGAAAAGTATGGTTGATGACTAGAGATTATTTTTTTAAATGTTTCAAATTTATGAGATTTATTGAGAAAAGTATGGTTGATGACTTGAAAATTTTCAATGCTTGATGACTTGAGGGAAAATTGTTAAATACTTCAACTTCATGATAATCCTTGAAATTTTTTGAAAAGTTGAATGCTTGAAAGGTTATTTGCTTGAAACTCTTATTGCGTTGATTTACTTGAATTCAAGAGGATGTGACTCTCTTGAAATTAAATCTTCTATATGATGGCATAAATTTAGGGGGAGTTAAGAATAACTCCTGTCATTAATTGATTGTCATCATCAAAAGGGGGGAGATTGTTAAGTCTCAAATTTTGATGATGAGATCAATTGATGTGTGTTTATCTAACATGTGTGTTAGAGAAAAAATTACAGGTCTAATTATGACATGATCAATGGAGTTACAACCAGATAATGGGCTAAGATCAAGCTTGAGCATCAGGCCGGGGTTCGAACAATACGGTGGGTTTCGTCAGGAGTTCGCTAAGAGATTCGCCGAAGGGATCGAGAAGCTCACTGGGAATACGCTGGGAGATTACCAAGGAGAAGACCAGAAGACTTACCGTAAGTATACTGGAGGTTATCAGATTGGTAGAAGTTAGGTCGTAGTTAAGCTTGTGGTCATTAAGAGTTGTAATTATTGAGTCGTAGTTAGAAAGTGAGTCCAATTTGAGTTGGATTTAGAAAGAATCTAAATCAACTCAATAAGACAACCGGATCCACTACTGGGTTTGGTTGAGCTCAGGTTGAGCTCAATCAGTTGACCAAGGAGTTGGTCAACATTAAGTCAAAGCTGGAGTTCCAAAAGTGGAGGGAACCACTTTTGCAAAAATTTCAGCGGGTAAACCATCGATGAGCGGCTTGACCGTACCACGTAATCGGGCGGTGGCTTCGATGGGTCAATCACCCAGGTGGCGGTTAAACTGCCTGTACACAGCATGCAACGGCGGCTAGCGGCTGACGATGGGTGAACCGCCCAAGTTGGCGGGTAAATCACCCGTACCCATTTTTTCTGGGTATATTTGATTTTTGGCTCTAATTTCTAAAGCCACTTGGGGTCTATAAATACCCCAAGTATTCTTGCATTCTTAACATAACTGAGAAATACTTTTGGGCAATTAAATTATGGCAAAAGAAATTATGAGTGATTTGTAAAGAAAAAGAAAAGGGAGGAGAGAAAGCTTAGAGATAGAAAGTTTGTCTTAAGTCTCCCTTGTAAGCAAGTGTAAGGGTTTAATCTTCACCCAAAGAAGATTGGTAGTGGAAGCTGGAGTGCCTCAAGAAGGAGGACTCAAAAGTGGACGTAGGTCGTTGGCGTCGAACCACTATAAAATTATAAGTGTTTCATACTTGTATTGCTTGAATGTTGTTATATTGATGCTTCCAATTTAACTAAACTCCTTAAAAGCAAGATGATAAGTTCTTTTCCTCAAACGTGATTATCTTTCCAATTTTCTTAGCAACTTACTTTTAATCATTCACTTATTTTATTAAAAATGAAAAGCTTTAGATTTTCTATTCTATCTTATTCGAAAAGATTTTGCTTTAGAAAGAAAATTTTAAGCTTGCACTAATTCACCCACCACCCCCCACCACCTTTTAGTGCCAATTGATCCTAATAAAGGAAACCCTAGCCAAGCAGCCCAGTAAAGGGGGAGGCGTCCACTATACCCTAAGGTCACAATCTAAACCCTAGCCATACTACTCTATAGGACAGAAGTGGCGAGGTGGGTTTTGTTACAATCCTATAGGGTTTTTATTGACTACTTCTAGATTGATTAGGACTTAACCCTACTGGAGTCCTATCAAGCCCGCCCTCTTTAAATTAACCTTGTCCTCAAGACTGAGGGTCCATAAACTCTAGGAATCGGGTCTTCAGCTCGTCATAAGACTCCCACATTGCTTCTTCGGATGGTAAATTATTCCACTTTACGAGTGCTTCAGTTGAAGGACGTCAACGATGCATCATAATCCTCTGATCAAGTATAGCTTCAGGTTGAGTTTGAATCTCACCATCATTTGTAGTGCTAGGCAATTGAACCTGTGCCAACTCACGTTCCCCTAATTTAAACTTTAGCAAGGATACGTAGAAGATGGGATGGATCTTAGCATCATTTGGGAGCTTTAATTTGATATGGTCCATAGAATCATAGAGAGCTTCATCGACGCTCTGGTATTGATTGACAGCTGCTTGTATGGTTGTAGGCGAAGGTAGACCCAATCTTCTACCAAAAATTCTTGCTCGCTCCGGTGAGTGTCTGCTTGTTGCTTCATGTGAGCTTGGATGGCAGTTAGGTTATCTTTCAGCAACTGTAGAAGCTTGTCCCTATCAATTAAGTTTTGGTCGACCTAATCCACTTTGGTCGCACCAATTATATATTTAGGTATTATAAGGGGCGATCAGCCATACAATGCCTTATAGGGGGTACATTTAGTTGATGAATGATAAGTTATGTTATACCACCATTTGGTCCAAGGAAGCCACCTTGTCCACTCTTTGGACCAGTCACTGGTGAAGTACCATAAGTAAGTCTCGAGGCTTATGTTTGCCCGTTCGTTTGTGGATGATATGTTGTGCTCATCTTCAATTGGGTGCCTTATAGTTGGAAGAGCTCGATCTAACATTTACTTGTAAACATACTGTCACGGTCGCTCCTAATCGACCTTAGCATCCAATGAAATTTTATAGTATTTTCCACAAAAAGTCGGGCAATACTTGTAGCAGTATAAGGATGTCTCACATCACAGAAATGAGCATATTTGGTTAGATGATCTACCACCACAAATATCATGCTTTTATCTTAAGATAGTGGTAGCCCTTCAATGAAGTCCATGGAGATGTCAGTACATGCTGAGTCCGGTATAAGTAGTGGTTATAGTTTTTCCGGACTTGCTACCGATTCACCTTTTTGTTGCTGGCATACCTCACATTTAGATACATAATTATAAATCGATATTTTCATGCCTCTCCAAAAGAAGTTTTGCTTCACCCTCTTATATATTCTTAGAAATTTGAAGTGCCCTGCTAAAGGTGAAGAGTGTGTCTCATGCAAAATAATTTTAATGTAAGGGGAAGAAGGAACAATCATAATTTAGTCTTTGTAGCGTAGATCCTTCGAATCCTAACTGTAGTGACCCATGAAACCCAGATCTTCTCCAATTTTTCTATGATGCCTTGGGTTTCTGGGTTGCTCTTCCATTCCTCCCTAATGTCTTTAAGGAAGTCGGTGGAGGGAAGGGAGATGACTGAAATTTTGGCTTGTCCTGGTAGCCGAGATAGAGCATCTACAGCAATATTCTCTTTCCCCTTACGGTAAATAATTTCATAATTAAGGCCAAGAAGTTTAGTTACCTATTGTTGTTGCTCCGAGGAAGATATTTTCTGCTCCAAAAAATACTTAAGGCTTCGATGGTCGGTCTTAATCTAGAAGCGTCGGCCGATCAAGTAGGCTCTCTACTTTATGATGGCATGTATGATGGCAAGTATTTCCTTATTATACATGAATATTTTAAGATGGGAGGGAGACAAAAACTTGCTGGTGTAAGCAAGAGGTCGGCCATCTTGCATTAGAACAGCCCAAATTCTAACTTTAGATACGTCAGCCTCAATCATTAAGGAGCAGGTGAAATTGGGCAACGCTAAGACCTACGTCATCGTCATAGCTGCCTTGAGTCGTTCAAAGGCTGTGGAAGATTTATCTGACCAAAAGATGGAGTCTTTCTTCAATAGGGATGTGAGTAGGGTACTGATCTTGCCATAATCTTTCATGAATTTTTGGTAGGTGCCCGTGAGTCCAAGGAAGTCGTGTAGTGATTTTATGTTCGTACGTTTCAGCCATCCTTGCATTGTTTCGATCTTTGTCGGGTCTACCGCCACTCCATCCTTTGATATAATGTACCATAGATACTCCACTTTACACTGTAAAAGGCTACACTTTGATTATTTAACATAGAGGGTATTCTCCCGAAGGATTGTTAGAACAATTCACAAGTGTTGAAGATGTATATCAAGTGTAGGGCTTTAAATGAGGATACCATCAAAAAATTCTAACACGAACTTGCATAAAAACCTCCATAAAATATCATTCATCAACCTTTGAAAAGTAGAAAGAGTATTCATAAGTCCAAAGTGCATTACCAAAAACTCATAGTGGCCGTTATGTGTGCGGAATGCAGTTTTTGGAATATCTTCAGTACATACCCAAATCTAATGATATCTAGAATATAGATTCAATTTAGTGAAGATTCGGGCTCCTTTTAGTTCATCAACGCACATCCGTCACGTACCATCCTTCTTGTGCACTAACAACACTGGTGAGGAGTAAGGGCTGCAGCTTAGTCGAATTACTCTAGTGTCGAGCATCTCCTTAACGATGTTCTCAATCTCGTCCTTCTGCAAGTGTGGATAGTGGTATGGCCTCAAGTTTGCTAGAGGTTTGCCCGACAATATTGGGATGTGGTGGTCATGCGGCCAGTTAGGGGGAAGCCCATGCGGCTCCATGAAAACATCCACGAATTCATCAGGATCTGAATTTTGTACATTCTCCTCCATTGATGGCTATTGGATATCCATAAAAAATCCACCATACATCTTGTGTATCACTTTCTCTATCCACTGCATCGAAATGGTGGAGATGTGGTTCTCACGCTTGCCTCGCAAGGTGACCTGTTTCCCTTTATAATAAAACTTCATGATTAATTTAGAGAAACTCTAGGAGATGTCCCCTAATGTTGTGAGCAATTCAATCCCAAGCATGGCTTTGTAGTCATCGATGGGTAGGAGGAAGAAATCAGCTATCACTTCTTGGCCTTATAGGAGCAATTTTACCCGCGGGCACTATTGGTCGCAATTGAGAATTCGGCCAACGGTGACCTTTACGTCGAACTTGTTGCAACCTTCAATTTAAAGTGTAGCAACCCTGCTATTAAAAAAGTTATTGGTGTTGCTCGTATATATAAGAACGGTGATGGGTTGCTGTTTAAGGAGTCCTCTAACTTTCATTGTATGCTGGTTGGAGTAACCGGCCAGCTCGTGCACTATATAGTTGGCCGGTTGGAGCTCTTCCTCTGTGGCTTCATCTTCGAGTTTGAGGTCTTCTTCAGATGGTATGATGTCTTTATCCTCTACTGGTTTGATGATGAGGAGCTGCCCCTTTTTACAATGATGTTCTCGGCTCCATGGTTCATCCCAATGCCAACACAACCCCTTGGCCGATCGTTTACGAAGCTCGTCTCTTATTAATCTTTTTGGTGTAGGGGGCTCGGATGGCAATAGAGGGGGCTGAAGGCTTTGGCATGGCTAGTCTGGGAGCAACCCTTGTCCTTTGTACTTCATGGTTCAATCATTCTTCTTGGATTCTTGCGAAAGAAATCGTTGCCATAAGAGTGTACGATTGTCATGCCTTTACTTCTCCTCGAATCTCTGACTTTAGACCCTCAATAAAAGTTCCTAAAAGTTGCTTTTCAGACCAATCCACGGGTTAGTTCGATAAATGTTCAAGCCTTGTTTAGTATTCTTGTATTATAGAGGTTTGATAAATCTTCGCCAATTGTTTGTTGATGTTGTCAAGATCAAATGGTCCGAAGCGATTTAGTAGTCCTTCCTTAAATTATTGCCAAGAGAGACCTCCATAGGTGTGCTCAAACCAATCGAACCACTGAATAGTATCTCCCTCAAGATGGATGCTAGCAATCTCCACTCGTGTAGCGTCAACGATTCGATAGAACCGAAAATTATGCTACGCGCACGATCTCGTTCTCCTTCTTCCCATCTAGGGATATCAACCTTTATGCATGGATTGTTTAGATAAGGAATGATGTGACCACATTCTTGAGGATTGTCTCATTGATCTGATGTTTCTCCTTGCTGTGATTTCCTAAGGCTCGATGGTCAGCCCATGCTGAATTCGGCGAAAAGGGAACAGATCTTCTCCTCCATGCGGCTTTCAAAGGCTTCCAACTTGGCGTTGATGGCCTCCTCTGATGTCATAGTGTAGGCCTCTAGATCTGTAATATTACGGTCCTTTTCCTATTGTTGAGTTAGTGGCATGAGAATTTTTGGAGAAGAGGTGACCGGTTGAATGGGTGGATCTTGTAGATGGAAGTAGGCTACGGTTAGGGCTAATTTGGGAGGCTATTTGGGATCGGCTTAGGGTGCAGTTTAGAAGGGTTCTTAGTGAGAATGGTAGTGTTTGAGGATGAGAGAAAGAGAGTCCAAAAACCTACAAAAGACAGCACTTAAATCTGATGGAATTCAACGAAGAAAGGGCTGTGTACATGCTATCCTACCAAACAGAATTTGTGTCAGAGAAACACTGAATTCTTGATGTAATTTTTGGAGGAAAACCCAAGTAAAATATGCAGAAATTTGTCACAAAACCTCATATATGTGGGTAATATCAGTAAATAAGTTTGACAAATTTTGGCAACGTAACGGTAGGAAAGTGGATGAAAAGACGGAAGGCAGATTCTTCGTCGTAAAATTCTAGCAATGAGCGATGAGGAATTGTAGCACTATAAGTCTGATTTCATAAAGATTTTTTTCTAGAGATCCATCTTAGATGAAAGCTAAGATGATCTATTAATTTGTGTAAAAGTTTCAGCCAAAAAGGATGAGCAAAAGTTTAGTTTCAAGAAGCAACAATCGGCTAAAATTTTTCTGCAACATTTCCCCTTCGCAACGATGATAACGTTTGCGACGGTAGAATTTTGCAGTAAGGAAATTATGAAAAAACTTCTCCAACATGTAAGAAAAAGGAATAGTAGTAGCAAATAGGCATGGGTGATGAAAATATACAAGATCTCCAATTTCAAACACAAGGGGTAGCAACAAATTGATTTGATCTGCGGCTTGGAGATGACGGTGGAGGAGCGTGTTGCAGTAATTGTGAGAATTGCTTGGAAGGGTGGGGGAGGCAGAGATGGCAGTAAGGGTAGCAGGAACGCTATTCTGATACCAGATAATAGAACCCCAGAAGAAGCTCTATAGGATCTGATCTTTGAAGGGGGTCAACCCTTGGAACACTATAGGGGTTCCTCCCTCCTAGGGTCGGCCAACAAGGCTGAAATAGAATTGATCTTGCTTGATTAAAGAGAGGGTTCTAAACCTATCCCATGGGGTGCTTACCTAAGTAAAATTACCCCTTTGCCCCTCCTATAGCCGACCTAGCTAAAGAAAACCCTGGCCAACCAGCACAGTAAAAGAGGTGGTGGCTACTAAGCCCCAAGTCCCTAATCTAAACCCTAGACACACTTCTTTATAGGATAGAAGTGGCTAGGTGGGATTTTATTATAATCCCACTGGATTTTATTGACTACTTCTAGGTTGATTAGGACTCAACCCTGCTGGAGTCCTATCACATGCTTGTGATTATGTTGTAATTACAGAAAGAGGCACGACGGGAGCGTCGAGGTGTTAGCGGGACCCTCGATGTCATGACGGGTGATCGCAACGCATGGAGATGCGTCGAGGATCTGACAGAACTGACAATGAGGAGAAAGACGATCATAGGGCATGAAGATTCGTCGATACACACACAGATCCTATTGTGAGTGATTAAGCCTACTGGCTCGTGCCTAATCACATTAGTTGATGGTTCACGATCATCCGATGTGGCATGCATATATTATATATGATTATACACCTACTATATATATATATATATATATATATATATATATATATATATATATATATATATTTGTGTGACACGACATATTAGGAGACTAATACAAAACAACAAAACCCCTCCTACGATAATATTAAGTTAATCAGCATAAGGCAATAAAATTGATCCATATGGCCTTCCATCATTATAGGAATAAATTGAATCACGACATAAGTTGAGTTGATCGAGTCCCTCGAGGCTCACCTATCTACATGATTGAGATCTTACCTAGAGATGTCATCGGTGACCTAAGGACATGGTATGTTTAGTCGAGTCCCTCGATGACATATCATTAAATTAGACACATCTAGTAACAATAGTGATAACTTAACTGAACATCATAGTTGGTCAAGTCCCTCGAGACCATGGTGGTTCGGAGGCTGAATATGATGAAAATCACAACGAGTTATGATTGGCAAGACTTGCCTACCTTTTTGGCCTAGTGTGATTGGTTGAGTCCCTCGAGGTTACACTAAAACGTCGATTGGATCCCAATCCCCACTAAAAGTTTGTTGGAGACTTACATTTCACGTGTTGACGGTGTCACATGATTTGCTAGGAAAATAGTGGGAGTACATTGAGATAGAAGTCTATATCTTAATTAATTTTCTACGAAATATGTATCTTATTAATTTATGCTACATCTTGTTTGATAGAAAATGTCGCTTACAAACCCCCTATAACATACTTGATGCTAATCGCCTAATTAGTCCGAACTATATAGATTGGCTCTGTAATTTATGAATTGTTCTCACAGTAGAGAAAATCATATACGTCCTTACTATGATATACCCACGCTGGAAGAAGGGGCAGGCAAGGATGAAATTGCTCGCTATGTGAAGTATATAGACTATTCTATCTTAGCAAAATGCTATATGTTGGCCTCCATGACTCCCGAGTTACAGAGGCAGCATAAGAGTAAGGATGTTAATTTCATCCTTCTTCATCTTCACTAATTATTTAAGGAATAGAGAAGAACTTAAAGATATGAGATATCCAAGAGTCTCTTCCGAGCTAAGATAATAGAAGGGGCATCAGTTTAGAACCATGTCCTAAAGATAATAGAGTGGATCGAGAAACTCACAAGTGTAAGAATAGTCCTAGAGGATAACCTGTGTTTATCTTATACTTCAGTCCTTATCAAATTCCTTTTCAATGTTCATCATGAATTTAATATGAGAAAGTTTGGGGTGACTTTACCGAAGCTCCTCAATATATTGAGAGAAACTGAGGGCACTATCAAGAAAGAGAAACCAGTTCTCTATGTTAGTGAGACTAATAAGAAAAGGAAGGCTAATAAGACCCTTAAGAAGGGCATGGGCAAGGGCAAACAGGGTAAAGCAAAGGATGCCAAGAAAGATCCGGCCAAGAACAAAGGCTAGTGCTTCCACTATGATAAAGACAGGCACTGGAAGAGGAATTGCAAGGATTACATTACGAAAAAGGTGAAACAAAAGCTTAGAGAAGATTTAGGTATATTTATGATCAATCTCTATTTGTTATATTTTTATGATAGCACATGGGTTAGATACCGGGAGTGCTTATCATATCTGTAATTTTTTGCAGGTTCTGGTAAGAGCTAAGAGACTGGCCAAATGTGAGATGAATCTCAAGACGAGCAATGGAGCAAGAGTTGTTGTAGTTGCCATTGGAGAGGTTACCCCACACCTGCCTAGTGGAGCTACTATTTGCATTGGATGTATGCTATTATGTTCCTTCAATTATCAGAAATATTCTTCTTATTTCCTATTTAATAGTTAGTGGATATAAATTAGTTTTTGAGAACAATAGTTACTCAATAATTTTGGATGATGAGATCATCACAAGAGGGACCTTGATTAATGGATTACATGTGTTAGACACTTCTCTATATATCAAGAATATAAATACGTCCAAGAGTAAATGAGACAAGGTGAACGAGACATACCTATGACATTGTAGGCTAGGTCACATCAATGAGGGAAGGATTCAAAAGTTACAAAAAGATGGATACTGGGATCCATTCGACTATGAGTCATATGTAACTTGCGAACCTTGCCTTTGTGAAAAGTTGACAAACTCTCCTTTTAGTGTTACTGTAGAGAGAGCCACTAAGTTATTAGAACTCATACATAGTAAAGTATTTGATCCCATGTTGACTCGGGCTATAGGTAGTTACTCCTATTTCATTATATTTACTTATGATTTCTCTAGATATGGACACATGTACTTGATTAAGTATAAGTTCGAGGCTTTCGAGAAATTCAAAGAATATAAGAATAAAATAGAAAATCAAATTAGAAAGAGTATTAAGATTCTTTGATCAGATCGAGGAGGAGAGTACTTGAGTAGAGAGTTCACATATTTCGTCAGGGACCATGGATTTATGTCCCAATGAACACATCCTTATATACCTTAGCTCAATGGTGTATCAAAAAAGAGGAATCACACACTATTAGACATCGTGCAATCCATGATGAGTTTCGTTGGCCTACCCATCTCATTCTGGGGATGTGCCCTAGAGACTGTAGCTTACCTTATTAATAAGGTTTCATCTAGGTTAGTAGTGTTTACACTATATGAGATATAGAAAGGGAAGAAATATGATATTAATGTTATTAAGATTTAGGGCTACTCTGCCCACGTTAGGAGACACAGCCCCGACAAGTTGGAATCAAGGACAGAACGATGCAAGTTCATGGGATACCCTAAGGAGGTATTATTTCTATCATCTCGAGGACCAAAAGGTCTTTATTACCAAGATAGCTATGTTCCTTAAGAAGGATCACATTCTTGGTGGAAATAGTGAGAGTGAGATAGAGTTAAGCAAGGTTAGAGAATTGATAGAACCCTAGAAGGAGCTCTATAGATTTTGACTCTTGAGGGGGATCAACCCTTGAAACGCTGTAGGGGTTCCTCCCTCCTAGACTCAGCACAAGGCTAAAATAAAATTGATAATTGCTTGCTTCAAGAGGGGGGGTGGCTATATCTTTAAATAGGGATCAAAACCCTAGCCTAAGGGGGTGCTTGCCTAAGTAAAATTATCTCTTTGCCCCTCCTATAGCCGACCTGTCTTAATAGGAATAGGGGGTGGCTAGGTTGGCTCTGTAGCCAACCTAAGCAGGGGAAACCCTTACTAACTAGCCCAGTAAGGGGGGCGGTGACCACTAAGCCCTAAGAGCTAATCTAAATCCTAGCTATACTCTTTTATAAGATAGGAGTGACTTTATTACAATCTAGTAAAGTTTTTTATTGACTATTACTAAGATGATTATGACTTAACCCTATTGGAGCCCTATCAAGTCTGCTCTCTTCAAATCAGTCTTGTCCTCAAGGCTGAGGATCCATAAACTCTGGAAACTAGATCTTTAACTCCTCATGTGACTCTCATATTGCATCTTCGGATGGTAAGTTAGTCCACTTTACAAGTATTTCAGTTGAAGGGTGTCGTCAGCGCATCACAATCCTCTGATCAAGTATAGCTTTAGGTTGGACTTTGATTTCACCATCATTGGTAGTGCTCGGCAGTTGAGTTTGGGCCTTCTCATGTTCTCCCAACTTTAGCTTCAATAAGGATACGTGGAAGATGGGATGTATCTTAGCATCATTTGGAAGTTTTAATTTGTATGCCACGGCCCCAACGCACTGTAAGATCTGGTATGTTTCATAAAATCGTAGAGACAGCTTCATTGATGCTCTTGTATTGATTGATAGCTGCTTGTATGGCTAGAGCTGAAGATAGACCCAAACTCCCATTGTGAATTCTCGCTCACTCTGATGGTTGTCTGCTTGTTGCTTCATGCGGCCTTGAGCAGCATTCAAGTTATCTTTCAGTAGTTGCAGCAGTTTATCCTTGATAATCAAATTTTGGTTGACCTGATCTACTTTGGCCAAACCAAGCACATATCTGGGTATTACAGGGGCCGATCGGTTATATAATTCCTCATAAGGGGTACATTTAGTTGATGAATGAAATGTCATGTTGTACCACCATTGTGCCCAAGGAAGCCACCTTGTCCACTCTTTGGACTGATCACTATTGAAGCACCATCGGTATGTCTCGAGGCATCTGTTTACCACTTTTGTTTGGCCATTTGTCTGGGGATGATAGGCTATGCTCATCTTCAACTGGGTGCCCTGTAGATAAAAGAGCTTTATCCAAAATTTACTTGTGAATACCCTGTCAAGGTCATTCACAATCGACCTTGGCATCCCATGTAATTTTACTATATGTTACACAAAAGTTAAGCAATACGGGCAGTAGTATAGGGATGTTTCATAGTGCAAAAGTGAGCATACTTGGTTAAGCGATCTACCAACACAATGATCATGCTTTTACCCTAGGATAATGGCAGCCCCTCAATGAAATCCATAGAAATGTCAGTCCATACTGAGTCCGGTATGGGTAGTGGCTGTAGTTTCCCTGGACTTACCACTGTTTCGTCTTTCTGCTATTGACATACATTACATTTGGGTACATAATCATAAATTGATTTTTTCATTGTCCTTCTAAAAGAAGTTTTGCTTCACCCTTTTGTAAGTCCTCAAAAATCTGGAGTGCCCTGCTAAGGGTGAAGAATACATCTCATGCAAAATAATTTGAATGCAAGGGGAAGAAAGAATAATAACAATTCAATCTTTGTAGCACAGGTCCTTCAAATCCCACGAATAGTGACCCATGGACCCCGGGTCCTTTTCCAACTTTTCTATGATGGCTCAGGCTTCTGGATCATTCTTCCATTCCTCCCTAATATTGTCGAGAAAGTCAATGGAAGGAAGGGAGATGGCTGAAATTTCGATTTGTCCCGGTAGTCAAGATATAGCATCTGCAACAACATTCTCTTTTCCTTTTCGGTAAGTAATTTCATAATTAAAGCCAAGGAGTTTAGTTACCCATCGTTGCTACTTCGGGAAGGATATTTTTTGCTCCAAAAAATATTTAAGGCTTTGGTGGTCAGTTTTAATCTGGAAGCGCCGGCCGATCAGGTAGAGTCTCCACTTTGTGATTATGTATACGATGGTAAGCATTTCTTTGTCATACATGGATATTTTAAGATATGAAAGAGATAAAGCTTTGCTTGTGTAGGCAAGGGTTTGGCCCTCTTATATTAGAACAGCCCCAATTCCAACTCCAGATGCGTCAGCCTCAATCACAAAAGTTCGGCTGAAATCAGGTAGCGTTAGGACCAGCGTCATTGTCATGGCTGCCTTAAATCTTTCAAAGGTTGCGGAGGCTTGATCCAACCATGAAAAGATGTCCTTCTTGAGTAAGGACATGAGTGGGGCACTGATCTTGCCATAATCTCTCACGAACTTCCAATAATAGCCCGTGAGTCTAAGGAAGCCGCATAGTGATTTTACGTTTATAGGTCTTGGCCATCCTTACATTGCCTCAATCTTTGTCGGGTCTACCGCCACTCCATCCTCTGATATAATGTGTCATAGATACTCCACTTTATGCTATAAGAAGTTGCACTTCAACTATTTAATATAAAGAGTATTCTCTCGAAGAATGATTAGAATAGTTCATAAGTATTCAAAATGTATATCAGGTGTAGGGCTATAAATGAGAATATCATCAAAGAATACCAATACAAACTTGTGTAGAAACCTTTGCAAGATGTCATTCATCAAGCTTTGAAAAGTAGAAAGAGCATTTATAAGTCCAAAAGGCATTGCCAAAAACTCATAGTGGCCATTATACGTGCAGAATGCAGTTTTCGGAATATCTTTAGTGCATACCCGAATCTAATGGTATCCGGATCGAAGATCTAATTTAGTGAAGACTTGGGCTCATTTTAATTCATCCAAGAGTTCATCTACAACTAGAATAGGATATTCATCCTTGACGGTGATAGCGTTTAGAGCCCAGTAGTCAAAGCACATCCACCGCATACCATCCTTCTTGCGCACTAGCAACACCGGTGAGGAGTAAGTGCTGCAACTTGGTCGAATCACCCCGATGTCAAGCATCTCCTCAATGATATTCTTAATCTCATCCTTCTCTAAGTAAGGATATTGGTATGGTTATAAATTTACTGGAGGTTTACCTGACAAAATAGGAATGCGGTGGTCATGCGATCGGTTATGGGTCAACCCGCGTGACTCCTTAAAAACATCCGTAAATTTATCCAGCAAGAGGGCAAGCTTAGGATCTGAGTTTTGTATATTCTCCCTCTTAGATGGTTGCTGGATATGCATCAAGAATCCATAATATGCTTTGTGAAAAACTTTCTCCATTCGTTGCGACAAAACAGTGAAAATATGGCTCCTCACTTGCCTTGTAACGTGACCTATCTCCCTTTGCAATAAAATTTTATGATTAATTTTAAAAAATTCTAAGAGATATCATCTAGAGTTGTGCGCCATTCAATCTCGAGTACAGCTTCATAATCATCGATGGGTAGGAGGAAGAAATCAGCTACCACTTCATGGTCTTGGAGGAGTAGTTTCACCTACAGGCACCATTGGTTGCAATTGAAGATTCGATCGTCGGTGACCTTTACGTCGAACTTGTTGCAACCTTCAATTTGAAGAGCCAAACATGCAGTAGCCTTACTGTTGAGGAAGTTATTTGTACTGCCCGTGTCGATGAGAACGGTGATGGGTTGCTATTTTAGAAGTCCTCTAACTTTCATCGTCTACGAGTTGGAGTAGCCGGCCAATACATGCACTACGTAGTCGGTCGATTGGGACTCTTCCTCTATTGCTTCTTCTTTAGGTTCAAGGGCTTCTTCAGATGGTTCATTGTCCTCATCCTCCACTGGTTCAATCACAAGGAGCCGGCCCTTTTTGCAGTGATGTTCTCGGCTCCACGGTTCATCATAGTGCCAATATAATCCTTGAGCCGATCGTTCACGAAGCTCATCCCTCATCATTTTTTTGGTGCTAGGGCTTAGATGGCAGTAGAGGGGGTTATAGGCCTTGGCATGGTTGGGGAGCGACCCTTGTCCTTTGTGCCTCTTGGTTCAATCATTTTCTTGAATATGCGCAAAGTAAATCATCGCCATAAGAGTGTACAATTGTCGCACCTTTACTTCTTCCCGAATCTCTGGCTTTAGGCCCTCGATGAAAGTCCCTAAAAGTTGTTTTTCATACCAATCCATAGTTTGATTAGATAAACATTCAAACCTTGTTTGGCATTCTTATATTGTGGAGGTTTGACAAATTTTTGCCAATTGTCCATTGATGTTATCGAAATTGATTGGTTCAATGCGGTTCAGTAGTCCTTCCTTGAATCACTACCAAGAGAGTCCTCCATGGGTATGCTCAAACCAATTAAACCACTGAATAGTATCTTCCTTGAGGTGGATGGCAGCAATCTCCACTCGTGTGGCATCAGCAGTTTGGTAGAACCGAAAATAGCGCTCTCCGCGCGAGATCCATCTGATCGGGTCTCCTTCCCATCGAGGGACTTCATGCATAGATTATAGGGATTAGAGATGATATGGCCACGTTCTTGAGGATCATCTTATTGATCTGAAGTTTCTCCTTGCTGTGATTTCCTCGGGCTCGATGGTCGACTAATGCTGAGTTCGGCAAAAAGGGATTGTATCTTCTCTTCCGCACGATTTTCAAAGGCTTCAAACTTTGCATTGGTAACTTCATTTGATGTCATAGTATATGCTTCTAGATCTATAATATTTAGGTCTTTTTTTTGTTGTTAGGTTAGTGGCATGAGAATTTTGGAGAAGGGGGTGGTCGGTTGGAAGGCGAATCGGTTTGAATGGGAGTAGGCTGCGGTTTAGGATTAATTTGGGTGGCTATTTGGGTTTAGTTTAGGGTAAGGTTTGGAACAATTTTTAGTGAGGATGGTGGGATTTGGAGATGAGAAAAAGAGAGTCCAAAATTCCATAAAAAATAGCACTCAAATCTGATAGAATTCGGTGAAAAAAAGGTGTTGCGATATGCTGTCATGCCGAATAGATTCCACGTCAGAGAAACAATGACTTATCAACATAAATCTCAAAGGAAAGTTCAAGAAAATTATACAGAAACCCTTGGTTCCAATAAAAAGTTTAACGAAATTTTGGCAGTGTAACAGTAGGGAAATAGGGCAAAAGACGAAAGGTAAATTCTTTATCGTAAAATTCCACTACTGCGTGATGGTGAAAGATTACACAAGGAAACTGGTTCTAGAAGGAGTTTTTTCTAGAAATCAATCTCAGATGAAAGCCAAGTTGATATTTAGAATTGTGTAAAAAATTCGGCCAGAAAGGAGAAGAAATAAACTAGTTTCAAGAAGCAAATATGCAGTTGAAATTTTTTGTAGCATTTCACCTTCACAACAATGATAATGTTTGCGACGAACAAAATTTGCAGTAGATAAAATTTGAAAAAAATCTTTAACGTGTAAAGTAAAGAATCTTATAGTATTGAAGAGGCATGAATGATAAAAATATATCAGATTTCTAGATCATGTAGGGGGCAACAATAGATAGACAGATCTGTGGCTTAGTGGGCGACGATGGATGGAGGCAACGTTGAAAGCAATTATGGGAATTGCTTGGAATATAGAGACATGGATGACAGCTACAGGGCAACAGGAATACGACTCTAATACCAGATGATAGAACCCTAGAATGAGCTCTATAGTTTGACCCTTGAGGGGGATCAACCCTTGGAACGCTGTAGGGGTTCCTCCCTCCTAGACTCGGCACAATGTTGAAACAAAATCAATAATTGCTTGCTTCAAGAGGGGGGGTGGATACATCTTTAAATAGGGATTAAAACTCTAGCCTAAGGGGGTTTTATCTAAGTAAAATTACCTCTTTACCCCTCCTATAGCCAACCTGCCTTAATAGGAATAAGGGGTAGCTAGGTTGGCTTTATAGCCGACCTAAGCAGAGAGAAACCTTGGTCGACCAGCCCAGTAAGGGGGGCGGCGGCTACTAAGCCCTAAGGGCTAATCTAAACCTTAGCTATACTCCTTTATAAGATAGGAGTAGCTTTATTACAATCTAGCAAGGTCTTTTATTGACTAGTACTGAGATGATTAGGACTCAACCCTACTGGAGTCCTATCGAGAACCTAGCTTAAGCACCATTCCAAAGTTTGAGTCTGTTCAGAAACTTAGCACATAAGTTCTAACTTTATATAAGTCTAGCAGAGTATCTCACCCTCCTAATAGATATGTGAGATATATCAATAGAGAGAACACTCAGAATATTGATCATCGGACCTACGAGGAAGTTATTATGAGTATAGACTCTAGGAAATGACAAAAAGCCATGAATTCTGAGATGGATTTCATGTACTCCAACATGGTTCAAAACCTTGTGGATGCACTTGAGGGTATCGTACCTTACAAGTGAATCTTCAAGAAGAAAATTAGAATAGATGGAAAGGTGGAGACCTATAAGGTAAGGCTGGTGGCCAAATGATATCGTCAAAGGTAGAGAGTTGACTATGACGATACCTTCTCACCTATAGCCATACCAAAATCCATTAGAATTCTTTTGCTCATTGCAACACACTATGACTATGAGATCTGATAGATAGATGTGAATACTGCATTCTTCAATGGCAACCTCGAGGAGGTGTATATGATATAGCTAGAGAGAATCGTATCCAGAGAGAGTCTAAATAAGATATGTAGGTTTCTCAGGTCTATCTATGGACTGAAACAAGCATCCCGAAGTTGGAATATAAGATTTGATGAAACGATCAGATCTTATGACTTTGTTAAGAATGAAGATGAGCCTTGTGTGTACAGGAAGGTAAGTGGGAGTGCTATCACCTTTTGGGTGTTGTATGTGGATGACATCCCAATTATTGCGAATAATATAAGAATGCTCTCCAGTAAAGGCTTGCTATTTAGAAACTTCTCCATGAATGACCTAGGGGAAGAATGCTATATTTTGGGATTCAGATCTACAGAGATAGATCCAAGAGGATGTTTGATTTATACATAAACTCTATTATCAAAAGATTTGGCATGAAAAATTTCAAGAGATGTCACATACCGATGAGATATAGAATATCACTTTCTAGGAGTATATTCCCAAAAACTCTTGAAGAAAGGGTAGATATGAATAGGATACCCCTATACCTCAATGATAGGGTCTATGTTCCTAAGGACTCTTGAAAAATTTCAAGAGATGTCTCATACTGATGAGACATAGAATATCACTTTCTAAGAGTATGTTCTCATGTGTTATTGCTTAGACAAATCCTCAATCGGGGTCATTTGAATTGAGACTCAAACGAATTACGTATGAAGCCTCATACTACTATACCCAATATATGATCTCTAGGATATTAGATGGATGAGGGACTATAGATATATGATAATTTAGACATATAGGTCTAATGGATAAGATCTCCTATACCATTTGGGGACTATGACATAGTGGCTCAGTGTGTCTATAGTTGATGAGTCGAGTGAATTATCATGAGATAATAATTCACTGAGTTAGAAGGAGTTCTAATAAATAGAACTCATGACCAACTCGGTATTGGGTCTAGAGGATCACACACATATGGTGGATGTTTCAACGAGTAGAGGATTGGATATGAGTTATCAAATTAGCTCATGTTCTTATTGGATGAGACCCAATATTGATGGGCTTCTTCTATGAGGCCCAGTTAGAAGCCAATTGAGATTATTGGATAGAGATACAATAATCCAAAATTAGTGAGTAGTGGGTTGGAGAAATAATATCCACTAAGGCAAGATCTATTAGGGTTTTTGGGTGACTCTCTTTAAATATGAGGTAGAGACGACACATTAGTGATAGGCTACACCGTTGGCCGTCCTCTCATATTCTCCTCTCTCCCTCTGCGTAAGAGTTTCAAGTTTTTGTGCTGCGATTAGAGGAGCATTGCTGTAACAATCCATCATATAGATACCACTAGAGAGGATGACGCTTGACCTTCTTCAGCCTCTCCATCTAGATCTGGATTTTCAGGGATATATGATCTCCTTAGGTAATCAATCTCTCACGTATCGTAATTTTTGTTTTTGCGGGTTTTTTATGCACTAGTGTTTACAAGATGAGTTGATATACATAGGAAACCTATTTTGTATTCTTCCGTTGCTCATATGATGATCTCCTACTGGGTTTCCCAACTGATGAGTCAAATTAATTATTATAAAATAATAATTCACTAAGTCAGTAGAAGTTCTGACAGGTAGGACTCACCACCAGCTTGATATTGAGCCTAGAGGGTTACACACATACGGTGGATGTTTCAACGAGTAGAGAATTAGATATAAGTTATCCTTATATAAGATAATAGTATCCTAAATCCAAAAAAATTGATTTACTTACATGTGCGGATGATGATTTTAGAGATTGTAAAAAAGATATGAAGAGTACAACTTAAATATGCCAATTTTTAAGATATGCTCTTGTTTCTTAGTCTTCCAGAAAACAAAATTTGGTTGCATTATCTATAATTGAAACTGAGTATATAACAGCTGGTATATATGCATAAGTCATTTGAATAAAAATACCTTAGAAGATTATAGAATTCACTTGAAAAATATTCCTATTAAATGCGATAACATTAGTACAATATGTTTAACTAAGAATCTCATTCAACACTTAAGAACTAATATATTTATATTATACATCACTTTATTATATATCATATGAATAATCATAACATATCTTTGAAATTGATTAATAATAAATATTAATTAGCAGATATATTTACTAAGCCATTAAATAAAGAACAATTTAACTTTATTAGAAGAGAGTCAGAAATGTTAGACCACCCACATACATGATTTACTATTTTTTAGATTTTTTGATTTGCTATTTTTGTTTAAAATTTACATAAGATGAATTTAAATGTATTAGTAGCTCTTAATTCTTCTTGGATTTTTTTGGTTTTTGAGCTCTCTTGCGAAATTATTTTCTTTGAAATTAACATTTATAAGAATGAAATTCAAAGTTCATTTTGTGATGAGATATTTTTGTCCCTTATCAAAGGTTATTTCAACTCATGGATCTTGATAAATATTTTTAAATATATCTCCGCTACTCAATATTCAATATATATATACATATATATATATGCTAAATTTTTGGATCTTTGATATCACCTCATCGCTTCTTCTTCTATTTTATATACAAAGGGGGAGAAATCAATCTTTTTATGTGATTAATGGTTAACAATATTAAAATATAAGTTGGATATTCTTTTTACTATTAATGAGAAGGGGGAGAAATGACATATTTGATTACATAATGGAGAGAAATGTTTTGAGATCTTTAGAATGTTTGAAATTGATATTGTATCATGATGAATATAAATTTTTGAGATAAAAGTTGTATGCCTTGAAAATTTTGAGTTGTATGCCTTAAAAATTTTGAGTTGTATGCTTTAAAGTTGTATGCCTTAAAAATTTTGAGTTGTATGCTTTAAAAATTATGTCATTGTAACAAATTCAATATTGACAAAATAATTGAAGTAAAAAATGATGAGTTCTTTTAAATTTAGGTGTGTTTTTATTTATTCTATAACGTATACATAGAGGGAGTTAATGTTAACTTTCGTTACCAATTGGTTATCATTATAAAAAAGGAGGAGATTGTTGAATGTCGGATTTTGATGATGAAATCAAATAATGGATTTTATTATCTAACATATATGTTAAAAAAATGATGCAGGATTAACAACAAATAATAAAAATAAATTATAATCAGATGATAAGTCGGAGCCAAGTTCAGGCATCGGGCCTAGGTTCGGACGATATAGTAGGAGCTCACTTAGTGTTCACTAGGGGTTCGTCAAAGGTGATCGAGAAGTCGCTAAGAGCATGTCAAGAGTTCATCGGAAGATGACCAAGAGACTCATTGGAAGTTCGTCGAAGGATGCTGGGAAGATCACCGAGAGTTAGGAAGGTCATTTGATATGTCAGTCATAAATGGTTATAATTATGAAGTGAGTCATACTTAGCATCCTAAATTGAGTCTTAATTTAGTTAGATTTGGAGAAATCTAAATAAACTCAATGTGAGGCAACTGAGTCCACTTTGGGTTAGACTTGAGCTCAAGATTGAGTTCATTTCATTGACCTAGAAAGGAGTTAATAGAGTTACACGTTGGGTACCCGGCCTTATTTTTGAGCTAGTAGTACTGGTAGTGCTGGCGATAGTACTTTTCGTACCCCGATTTTACGAAAATAGTTTGAAGTTTGGCTCCAATTATTGAAGTCAATTGGGGTCTATAAATACCCTAAATTTTCTTACATTGGAGAACAAGAAAGTGTATGAAAAAGATGTAAAATTTATATTAAATGATTGTAAAATTTTAGAGCTTCCCTTCAATACTTCGAAGTATAAAATGAGTCTAAGAGAAGAGAGAAAATTTTATAAAGGTTACTCTCTTGCACTTATGAAAAGGAGAAAGTGTAAGGGGTTTGGTCTTCACCCGTGAAAGAAAATCTTTAGGTGGACTCCGGTGGGCCTCGACGAAGGAGAAAGTGTAAGTGGTCGTAGGTCAAGTTTTGACCGAACTATTATAAATTGTGAGTCTTCTCTCCTTATTTTATTTCAGCATGTATTAGCTAAATAGAAAATTTTCGATCTTAAGTTTGAATCGCTCACATATTCGAATTCCAAGAGAAACGTTTCTGATTTCACTTTTTTTTCTTAAGCAAAGTTTTTAAATCGAGATTTCAGTACTTATACTAATTCACCCCCAACCCCAACCCCCCTCCCACCCCTCCCTCCTCTTAGTGCCAACTTGATCCAAACAATTGTAGGATCATTAAGTCTAATTTTTTTTTATCATCAAGTGTACCTTTTTTATATGATTATGAGAATAGTTTAGCAAATATACTATCGTATCCACAACCTGTCCAAAACTCTTTCGGTATTGTGCTTTAATTGTCCACCTGGTTGTCTTGACCATAACATGGTTCTTGTGCTTTACTACTTTATTTTGTTGGAAGGTGTAGCTCGCATTCAATTCCCTATAGATACTTATATTTTTTGTAAAATCTAAAGAAATTTAAAAGTGTATTCACCCACTTTATGGGTTCATAAAATTTTAATAAAACAATCATTTTATTTTTCAATATAACCCTTGAAATTTTTAAAATCATTTCAGTTTTTATTTCAAAAAGTACACCTGTACCATTCTTCCACAATCACATGTAAATAATAAAATATATTTAGTTTCATTATATGAGATAATTTGTATAGACCCATAATATCTACATACACAAGTTTAAACCGTTCCTTAGCTCTCCAATAATGATCTATTCGATAAAAAATTTTGTGTTATTTTTCAAATACACATATTCACAATAATATCTTTTTATTCTAAATTTTAGGAAATCAACTATCAAACTCTTCTAGCTTAACAGTTTTGGTCCATCATAATTTAGATGATCATATCTTCTGTGTCATAATATCGATTCATCAATAATAATAGTAGTAACTGAATATAAGAAAAAAAATCAAAGAACAATAAAGAAAATATTTTTTTGTAATCCTTATAATTGCTATCAATTTTTTTTGTTTTCTTATCAAAATTTTAATATTTTTCATCATAGAAAATAGCATAATGATGTTTTCTCAATAGTTGTCCTATTAATAAGGTTTTTCTTTAATCCAAAAAATAAATATCATATCATTAATAAACTTTTTGTTAGATTTGATATTCACAAAAAATGTTACTTTTTCTTTTATCCGAATTTCACTATCATTTTCCATATGTACTGTAGATATGATCGGGCCATCAAATCTTTAAAACTAATTTCTATCACTTGTAATATGATTATTACATTTACTATCAATAACAAATTCATATAAAACAAAAATATTCTTCATTAGATGCCTAAGAATGTTTTTTATCTTTTTCTCACTATTATTTTTATGATAATTTGATTGATTTTTTTATCTTTTTCAAGATGATAATATTTTTTGCAATGAGAGAAAAGAAGAGCATTTGGATTTTTGTTATTGTATCAGTAATCATTTTTAGTATATCTAATTTTTTTACAATAAAAGCATTGATGGTTTATTATCTATATTAAAGTTTCTTTAATTCTCATTTGGTCAACCTCATCCCTTGCCTCCAATGCCACTTGTTTGTATTTCTAAACATATCTTTTAATACTTTTTAGATTTTTGTTGATGTCAACATGATTCGAGAAAACAAGGACTCATCTGTTAGAAATCTGTTAATTTTTTGATTTTTTGAATCATATTTCTTTGAGTCAATAAGAGTCGGATATAAGTTTATTTAAAATTTATTATTTTAATATATAAATTTAATTTAAAATTTATTATTTTAATAAATTTATTATTTTAATTAGGAATCTAAGTCATGAATGAATGTAGGGTGAAACTCTATAACTATGAATGTATTTAATTCTTTTAGTTATCAAGGAAATAATATTTCAAGCTTTCACAAACCCTAGAAGGTTGATCTCTTGGAAGTCATCGAGAAGATCGATCAACTCGAAATGATATTTAACCCTTTCTTCCTCTCTTATATCATAAAACACTAGAGTTCTAATCACCTTCTTCTTTCTTCACTTCTATATCTACTAGTCTTCTTTTTTAATCAACATACTTTTATTGGTCTTGCTTCAAACCAACTCTAATTTCAGGGAGAAAAGGGAGAAAAAATAAAAAGAATGAGTAGTAATCCAAATTTATAGTACTTATTTATAATAGTCAAGAAAATAAAATATATTTTTAAAAAAATAAAAAAAAATCACCAACATAGCCTAAAAACCCAACACATCTACTTGTAGCCTAACAAACCTCCTCATCCTCATCCTCATCGATACACCAACAATTACTCATCCATTTATATTAACCTAAATTTTATATTTTGTTGCATATAATTATAATTATTTAAATTAATTTTATCAATGCCTCACTCTCCTCCACCTCCTCTCTTTTACACACTCCACCACCTCCTCCTCTCTATTTTGTTGCATATTAATATTTTTTCTTCTCCTCCTTCCCCTCTACCAACTCCTCTATAAATACTTCTAAAATTAAAAAAATAATGCATCTATATCCTTCAAAAATAAAAAATGTTATAATCATATGTGGCATAGATATATAAATTTAAAGTGTTCTATATAAAGTTCACTGAACTATACTCGATTATATAATCTTCTGTTACAATGGTTTTGTAAACGAATGTATTTCGGTTCATTTTTGAATGTAATGAGTCAACTCTCACCAAACATGATAGATTCCTAAACTTTTATAATTTTATTAGATGTATCTAAAAAGGATTTTAATAAGATCTTAGAATAATTAATCATTAAGTTTGATACTTTTAGAAAATATAAATAAGTGTAATTTCGTTCATTTTCACATGTAACAGGTAACCTTGACCAAACAATCTCAAACTCTTACAAACCTGACTATTAGGATTTTTAGATTGAGGAGGTGAAGGAAAAAAGGAAGACAGAAAAGAAACAGAGTGAAAGGAGAGTAGGGAAAAGGAAGAGTGAGGAGGTGAAGGAAAAAATGTTAATAAAAAGCAAGGAGATAAATGAGGATAGAGAAAAGTGAAGTTACAAAAAGGAGAAGACTCAGAGGGTTCAAGAAAATTGAAATGTATGCATTCGCCCAAACCGATTTAAAGGATCAGTGAGTTAAATTTTGATGTTTATGAGAAGACCCTTTGAAAACAATTACAAGGTAAAAAAAATTATGAAAGACTATTTGATAAATTACACTTATTTCAAAACCTATTACAAATTGCCATATCTGAAAACAGTCTTCAGCAAGTTCGTCAATTAAGGTGTTCCGCATGCAAAGTTCCCAGCGGAAATCTTTTCACATACGCTCTATCTAAATGAAATGGCTAAGTAAACACAACAAAACATTAGACAGAACAACAAGACAGAAGACAAGAATTAGACCATAAACAATGAAAATGGATCAAATGATAAAGAAGGCTATTGAAAGAACTGACAGAATATGAATTGATTGGACAAAACGTCAGACAGACTAAAACATTACAAAGCAGAAGATCAATAGATGGATGTCTCATTCAAAATTGCAATTACTAAAATATCATCTTCCAAGCAAGCATGTTAAAAATTGCATAAGCTTTCTCTTCAACAATAATGTTCGAAGAGAAGAATCACAAACAAAGAGTAGCTGATAAACAAGACTTCATGATGATCTAACAGAAAAGACATTGTGTCTATCCTTTTAAACTTCAGTAGACACAGCCTTCTTCCTTGAAGTTGCTTGGGTCCCTGGAAAAACAGATCCAATCATAAGGACTGTTAACAAGTGTGGTAGAATTACAAATCAGGAAGACCAGTTTGACAGTTATCTTGTCAAACTAGTCTATCATATTACATGCAAATGAACATACTACAATTCCATCTTCAATAGTAGACTTATTATGTCACTTCAGTTGCAATGACAGCTAACAATTAACAACATTGATTTTCCAACTACCTCAGGCTGGCTATGATTCCAAAATGTAATCATCATGCTTATTTTCAAGTCCCCAGTTGTTTTTTATGTTTTTTTTTCATTTCATTTCAAGGGTCACACAAGATTCAACAGCAATCCACAAGGCACAGAATGTAAAACTGGCACCTGCCTGTCTGGCACAGCCAGGAAACAATTAGGCCAAAACTTGAACACTGGTTGATACTAATCAACCAACCAATCAAGTAGAATGAAAATCAATAATAAAATACCTTCTCTGAAGTTACTCTTGAACCTTCGAGGCACATGACGCAGATATCTCATCCTTCCTGTACCTGTTGTCTTTCTCCTTATTGCTTTCACACTCCAGTTATCTATTGCAAAAAAAGTATTTTCAGCAAAAAAAGATGAATGATAAGTACAGACAACTGATACCAAAAACACTCAGAAAATGAGATCAAACATAAGAAGGTAATTATCATTTGATATGGAGGATCCATGACCATGCATTCAACAAACAAATCCACAAGAAAGAAGGTGAACAGATATGGACAGCGTTTGGGAATACGTTTGCATTTTTAATGTATAGTTGGAGAAAGAGGTTTGAATGAATTTGGTGTTGTGGTATGCTTCGAGGTTTTTGATAAGCAATAAAATGAAACATTATTTTAAATGTGTATTGACATAAGTATTGTTTGGTATAATTGCATTTCAAAAGTCCATTAAATATTTTGTGATAATTTACCCTTCTAATATTTTTAATCTTTATTCAAAGAGTGAATACATATTTTCATTTAAATAAATAAATAAAATAAAAATATGTAATCTTATAAAAATTTCATATGGTCCAAATATATAATAAATAAAAATATAATTAAATATAAAATAATCTTTAAAAATAAATAAATAAAATTTCACCTTATATAAAATATAAATCATGTTGGTTTATCACTAAATCATTTTGATAATCTTGAAATTTTAGATAAAATCATAAGGATATTTTTAAATTTAAGAAACTAAATTAGCATCTCGCAAATGCTGAAATGCTAATGCTACCATGAAATAGCATCAGCATTTGAACATTTCCAATGCAGCATCCAGATGCAATTTAAAAATTATATAATAAATAAATAATATAATCATATAAATAAATATAAAATAATCTTTAACAATAAATAAATAATATTTCACGTTTTAGATAATCTAAATCATGTTGGTTTACCACCAAATCATTTTGATAATCTTAAAATTTTAGATAAAGTCATAAGAATACTTTGGGAATTTAAAAAATTAAACTAGCATCTTGCAAATGCTGAAATGCTAATGTTCAGCATTTGAGCATTTCCAGTGCAACATCCAAACCAGATTATCAAACACTAATTAACATTTGAAATGTACATCGGGTCCTTAATGCATATTTCAAATGTCTGCCCAAATGCACCCATAGTATCTATTACACATAGAACCCATCAACTGATGGTAAATAACAGCAACAAAACATTATAGAGTTAGGCACATACTGAGCCAAGACTTCAAATATTTTCCCTTACCCATCAAAAACAAGCATAGAACACTTGAACCCAACACTAAACCTAGAAAAATCTATTTAACTAAAGCAATACATAACTAAGAACAAATTAGAGGCCACCAATAACAAACCCAGTTTAAACATCATACTCTCATTTACAAAGCAATCATTAAAAAAAGACCAAACTGCTCACTATCTTACCTTAACATTCGATCTTCACAAAGAAAAAGCTCTTTTAACATATAGAGGAAACTATTCTTAAGCCAAGAAAATGGCTTAAAATTTAAGAAAGCATCAATCCCAAAAAGAAAATATCTCAAGGTGCAAATAGCAGCACAAGTTTAGTGAGCTTTCTATCAGAGATCATCATTCATCATGCAAAGAAAGGAATTTAAAAAGTACTAAATGATCTAAATATCTAGAAAAACTACAAACACAATAAAAATCCTGATATATTAAATACTCTCGACCAATCAAATTCGACACATGATCTTACTAAAGCAAGTCCGACCAAAATAAACCAACGGCATTTGCCACATCAGTGTCAAACCCTAATTGAAAATATCCTCCAAATTAAATCTGCTGGAGAATATTCGCTCGCGGGGTCTTTGTAAATACAGTGCCAACTCTCTCTCCCACATTTAATACTAAGCTTCCACACCCTAGCATTCAGGGACCTAACCAGGTACACTCCAGCACTAGATTTGCAGGAACCTTAAACCAACTTAGGTTGCTTCTACAGACAAAAGTCGAGGATTCTGTGGCGACTATTCTGGTCGGATTGAGTGAGCTACAAGACGTAGGACCCGATGGCCGTCATTGACATCAACAAAACCAAACTTGAGGAACAATAGATGAACAGTGTAAATAGAACGCAAGCATCGAGTGCCAAAAATGCCCTTCAATCAACAGTTAGCCAAACTCTTCGTATTCCAGGCTCGTCGCATACGCGTGTGTGTATATATATATATATAGCAATAATCTAAATGGAAAAATGTCAAAGATGATACGGAGGTCACTTCTTACACTTGCGGATCCGAGCGGCAGGGTAGCCGCAGGAGCCGCACCGGCTCTTCTGGAGGTGGAAGCTCCTCCGCCCACACCTCACGCACAGAGTGTGAGTCTTGTTCCTTCGCTTCCCGAAGCTCCCCGTTCCCTTACCCTGCCGCCAACAGAAGACACACAGTCAATCGATGCGAGTGTCTTCCAAGAGAAATCAGAGGAAGCGAAACGGAACCAGAGTGGGGACTCGACAGGGATTCAAGAGGACTACTCACCATCGCGCGTCCGTGTTCTCCTCGATCAGCCCTTCTTCAGGATTGGCGGCGGTCGAGATCAAGAGAGGGAGAAGAGAGAAGGGCGAACTGAAAACCCTAGAAATTCGGTTCGGATCTTTCTTTTATACGCGGCGCGGAGCAATCGGAGCCCTCAAGCTGACGGACGCGATTCGGACTCGGCGAGGAGACACATCCTAGCCGTTGAAGCTTACGTCGATGCATCAAAACGGAGGCAGGCTTCCAAACAAAAATGAAATAAAGAAGAAAAATTAGAAAAAGGAAAAATCTCGCTTATGCCTTGCGAAATAATGTTGATGGAGATCCAATTTTTTAGGATTTTTCTCAATCGTGGTTGATTCCATTATCACAGATAGGAAAAAGACAAACTCATGATTTAATCGCACTGTCCAATTCTCGATTCAAACTGAGGTAGGATAAAAAAGCGTATATAAGATCGATCGGAATCTCGATCCGATCCGTCATATCAGCGAGCCAAATTATCGGCATTTACCTGACAAGATTGTGAATAGACAGAGTCAAGTCAGATCAGCGATTAAATAATTTTTATCGGGTCCAATGATGCAAGTGTGAACCTTACTATCAACTAGCTAAAGCAGCTTTTTTCATAAAAATTGATACGAAATTGATCGTAATCTGTTTCGTTATTTGAAATCTCTGGAACTTCAGGAATTGGAGTTTGCAAATTAATTTTTGAGATGCATATGTTCTCGAGCTAATTTTTCGAAATTGATTTCTGATAACTTGAGATCACCTATAAGATAATTGCCAAAAACATACTAATGTCGAAGGTAACAATTTTAAAAAATATCTCGAATTTAAAAACATAGCTAAATTAGATTTTCATAATTAAGTCAGTTGGACACTAAATTGATCATCAATTTGATCCGATCAGCTTCATGAATTGAGCTTCTAAAATGAATTTCGAAATCTATCATGCCTTTTATGATTCAAGCATCTCTTGTAATACTAGTATCTGACATGTTTAGTGTGATGCTCACGTCAGAGATAAAAACTTTGCAAAGTGTTTCAAATTCAAAATCACAAAAAAGAACTGATTAACTAAAAGAATATTTTCTATATGGAGGATATTTTTTGACACAAATATGACCAGTAAGATTGATTGGTCAAATATCGAGTCCTCATTGAACGAAAGTAAATATTGATTCCAACATGAGTATCAAAATCTCATCTATTGGAATTATTACTTTTTACACCGTCATTCTTTGCCCCTTTTTATTAAGTTTTGGTATCATGGAGAAGATCTCTGTCGGTCATACTACTCCTAAATTAGATCACGATATATCCGGTGCTCGGCATATCTCCCATGCTCCCATCCACCATCCTAAACTTTTCATCATGCATGCACGGTCCTCAGCCCCTCGCGCTACATGGTAAGCCACAAATAAGCCGATGAAGGCCGAGTAATTAATTAATTCCCCCAGGGATCTCGTGTCTTTTCGGAGCAACAGGACTATGTCTGGAATTCAATTCCTAAGGAGGCCTGACAATATGCTTGGGTGGCTGCTGGTTAATGATGGTGAGCTTGGCATGGCCTAAGTGGTGAAGGAACCCAGCATTCACAAGGGAACAACCATGTCCCGGAGCTCAGCAGCAAACCAACCATGCAAGTGGAGGTGCTGCAAGCACATGCCCATGGATGTTTGTGTTGTGAGAAGGAAGGGCATGAGATTCCAGTGGAGTACTAAAGGGGTGGCAGAAACCACTGAAGAAGATATCTGTGTTGATCCTCTCATTTGCTTTCTCTTCTCTTTTCTTCTCTCATCTGCTTTGGAGGGCCGGTCACCCCTCCTAGCCAACAGGGAATTAGTCTTAATGGGATATGGATTCTCAGGTCACTCACTAGCTGTGGCCTTAAAAAAAGCTTCGAGACAGTGGAAAGGCCTTTCAAGGGACTGATGGGAATTAGTTCCATATATACTGGTGTGAGAACAGCCTCAGCTGTGAGAGAGTGAGAGCTGCACATATCTGCTACTTTGGAGGACTATTTGGCTCTGAGACAAGCAAAAGCTCACTAGATTTTATTCTGAACACTTGTGTTTCTTGTGGTGTTCTGCTCAAGCTTTGCTGCAGACAAACTCAGACAGTCTCATGGCTTTTCCAGCATCTGAAGTTGCAGTGCTTGGGTTTGTGCTTACCGTGGCCTTCTCACTTGGTGCTCAGTAAACAACTTGAATTACTGTAAAGCTGCAATTCTTGTTTTGGATTACTGTATTATTTCCTGGCTACTTAATTCAATGCTGAGGTTTTCCACTTCAAGATATCTGATCAATCTTTGTTGTTTTCTTCAGCAACAAAACCACTTGTTTTCACCCCTGATACCAACATATGTATTGCAACCGATGTTATTCTGAATGCCAAGTCTAATATCATTGACTGCTATAACTGTTCACAAATCATTATGCCAGTAATACAATTAGAGCAAATTTGTTAAAAGAGACACGAATCTTTACCATTTATCTAGACTTCTCAGTTTTGACTTCATCTCATATAAGAATTATAATTAAATCACGAAACTCCAGGATCTAAGAAGGGGGTCAAATATATGCCTTTCTCTCTCGCATGCGAAAAGATTGTTTCCTTTATTCAGATTTGAATTGAGATTAGCTATTATTAATGCAACAAGAAGACAAAAATCGGCCATAATAGGAACGCCCAATTAGTAAACCGTATCAAACATAGAAATATGGTTTGACTCGATTAAAATTGCATGTAAATCAATTGATATATAGGATTATATAATAATTATTCAGTTCATCATCAAGAAACTGTTCATTCGTCGTCAACTATATAGGTGAAATTTGGTGTTTTTTGGGATTTTGACCTAAATTTTCGTTGTTTTGGGTGCCACTTCAGAACCAAAAACAGGAAAAATACGGAGATTGACTGCGAGTCACAAGAATGCTGACGCGGCAAACGGAGATTTGCTCTCTCTCGGTCACCCGTCAACCTCGGAGCCTAATCTTTGACGCCGTCACCTCGGACAGGAGACGGACCGTTATTTGCCGTCGCTCCCTCTAGCTTCTCTCTCCAGCATTCTTTTGGTCTTTTCTCGTCGTCCCATTTTTAGCTTGTCATTATAATAAGCCAACAACCTTCCTGCTTTCTCTCACCTCGCTCTCTCTCTCTCTCTCTCTCTCTCTCTATATATATATATATATACACACACACAATGTCTAACTTCTCTAGCTAGGAAGAACAAGACGATGTTAGGTTCTGCATAGAAGCTAAAAAGCTAGAAGAGAGAGGACAAATATATACTTCTTTCAGTGATTTAGGTTTTCTTCTTCACCATTTTATCATTTCTTTTTTCTCATAGATCCAGAGGTGGTGAAAGAGGCATGTTGGAGGACATGATCGAACCGTCTTCGGAGGAATTCTTCATCGTAAGCCTTCTGATCTCCTCCTTCCAGTTTTTCTAGTCGTCAGAATGATCATCTTTTGTCTCTCTAAATTTTTCGTTGACTGTACTTTAGATGGTGTTTCTCTTAAGAAGTTATCTTGATCTCAAAAAGGAAAACTGCACACATCATTAGAAAAGCTGCGTCTTTTCTCTTAGCGATTTCTTGTTGTTGCTGGAAGAAGCTCCTTCAACAATGATGGAGCTTCATCAAATCTCTTCAGATCTCACACATCGCCTTCCACTGCTGCCTTACTCGTGATGTTTTGCCTTCAATAGCAACCTTTTGTCACCAAAATGTCATTTTTCTTCATTCGCAGACCTCTCAAATTATCTACCAGAGTGCTTCGTATATAAAACTCATGTTCAAGCATGACCTCCCTCTCTGTTTTGTATGTATCTCAATTTCGAAAACGTTATCCACAGGAGGATTATTGGAACGCTCAACTTAGTTGTATGAGCAAGAGAGAGAGAGATACTGGTGGTCAAGCACATATACTTATCTGCCGGTCTCTTCTAAACTTTGCCTTCCTCACATGATGCCCATTAGAATCCAAGTTCCTTGCAGTACGCTAAAGCGCCCCGACCTATATCATTTGGACAAGACCTTAACTATTTTGATGTTGGAGAATCTTGCAGTTTGGCTTCGTTGCATGTAATAAGCCAAAGGTGTTTTGTCTGACATTTTATCTTCGAAGTCCTTATTACACCCGAAATGCCTCAGATCAACTTTCTCGTCTTTACTGCTGGTTTGTATAACACACGTAGTATCAAATACACAAACATATACTTATAAACCTTCCTATAGAAGTGAATTACATGCATACATGATATATTCACATGCATATGACCACGTGAAACGCAACGTTGGTGGCCGACGGCTGGCGTGTCTTCTCTCTCTGAAGTGGCCACGGAGGAGTAAGTCAATAGGCGGACTTGTCAGCGTTATATAGCGTGAAGAACACATTATCATCTCGCCAGGACCGAACGTTCTCCTCTCTCTCCTTGGACACCACCACATAGCCAGCCACCGGCAGTGGTCAACTGCCCGTTGACTTCTCCTTTGCCCAAACCAAAATGGACATCACACGCGACGAGAGAGAGAGAGAGTTTCTATGATGCTATGAACACACTCAAATCCCACAACACGATGTGTTCTTTGAAAGCAACAACTGTACAGAAAGCATGAAGTAGGCTTTTGAGACTCTGGCCAGAAGCGTGCCCTCATGCGAAGCTTCTTGGTGCCAAAAGTTCCTTAACAATGCTATCTCAAACTAATAAGAAGTACTATGTCCTAAATGCCAGTTTGAAAGTTAGGAGTATATATCGGATCTTTTTCGTTGTGGTTTTTATGATAAGAAGAACTCCGTCGTCTTTTTTTGTTTATTAATTTATTTTTATTTGCGCATTCGCGTTTTGTGGCTGGTTATAAGTAGTTCGCTTTTTGAACGCAGGAGGGCATCTCGAGCCCCATCGCTGCGCAGCTGTTCGACTTCTGCGACGACGACGACGGCGGAGCCGCCGGTGAGCTTTTCGCCCGCTCCGTTCACCACCAGAACCAATCCCTCCTCCCTCCCTGCGAGGACGTCTCCTCATCCTCGTCCTCATCCGCAGCCAGAACCTCCACCGCGGCCAATACATCGCTCTGCTGCTACCCCGGCGGCGCCGCCCCATTCTCCCCCTTTCCCTCCCTCTACGCCCTACTTGATGCACCTCCACCGCCCCCCGATCCCGAGCCCGACCTCGCCCAATGTCGTTCCTCGTCCTCGTCATCTAACCCCCCTCCTCCTCCTCCTCCTCCCCCCCCGGCACTGTTCCCGGTCACGCCCACGCCGCCGTACGTCGGGGACCCGTTCGACCACATCCTGCTGACGGAGGCCATCCCAGCTGGGTACTCGCTCGACCGCGGCACAGTGGTCCCGGTGCCGGCAGCTGGGGGGCCACCAAGCCGGCAGCAGCACCCGCAGACGGCGTACGAGGAGCAGCGCTACGCAGCGGCGGTGGCGATGCAGCAACCGCCGGAGCTGGCGGGGCTGGAGGCGCCACCGTGCGGGTTTCTCGAAGGCGTTGGCATGGGCGCGGCGCTGTATGGTGGTGGCAGAGACGAGACGCCGGGGTTCTACGGGATGGCGGCGGTGGGACCGGACGCGGGGCTTGCGGGCCTGAACGACGTGGCAGAGGGCGGAGGCCTATGCTCGTTCGGGCAGGACGCTTTGCCTCGCTTGTACGGCTCCGGCGACTCGCAGGTATTTGCGAAACAAGATCATACACAACGCAGCGATCATGTCTAATAGTATCATCGGCAGATGCTGCGTCATGTTCATTTCGGATCTTGTTCAATCACTCTGAAGATACAATCTCTGCTTCTTTCTCTCATAAAGGTAATTGGCGGAGGCAACCAGCATCTAGTGGTTGGATGCAGCGGCAATGCGTTGCCGCTGCCGGCATCCGACATGTCACCCTTGGACGAATCCACCTACAAGGTCGGCCGCTTGTCAGTGGAGGAGAGGAAGGAGAAGATTCACAGGTACATGAAGAAGCGGAACGAAAGAAACTTCAGCAAGAAGATCAAGGTAAGAAGCAACTGTTTCATGTAACAGAAGTGATTACCTTCTTATGTTTGATTTGTGATCACGATTCAAACTGACGAAAGGTTCTTGCAGTATGCCTGTAGAAAAACTTTAGCAGACAGCCGACCTCGAGTCCGGGGAAGGTTCGCAAAGAACGATGAAATTGGAGAGGTGGGACGGCTGAGATCCAGCAGCCATGAATTCGACGATGAGGAAGAAGTAAGATCTACATTTATCTTACGTTCTTTTTAAAATGCATAACACTTTTCAAGTCCTCCAACCTCAATAGATATTACCTTGTAAAGAGCACCACAGCCAAGACAGTCAAATCTCCTTAAGACAATGGACAAGCTCAATAGATACACCGCAAGATCATTAATACTTAGGATTAATGACCTTGCAAAGAGTAAACAACTTAGGATTAAGTTAGCCCTCATCCAAAATTAGCCACTGCTGCAAGTAACCAAAGGTGACAAGATCCAGAAAAAGAAGTTCGGTACCTAAGATTGCTTTACAGACAGCGTGTGTTTTCATATTTCAGATTTTTAAAGTGAGATGCATTATCATTTACATGATGCTCATCTCTCACCCTGATAAACAACTATTGCTGCTTTTAATTGCAGATGGTCATTAAAGAAGAAGATATCTTTGACTCCACTGACATCCTGGCACACATCAGTGGAGTAAACTCATTTAAGTACAACTACACTCTAGAATCCTGGATATGACTCATGTGGCCTAGACGAAGAAAGTCTTTGTTGCAGACCTTTTTTGGCCCCTTCAGCAGCACCCCTTCAGCAGCAGCAGCAGCAGCAGCAGATCTTTACCATTATCCATTCAATAAACTCAGTCGCGTGGAGACTTTTGTAACCATTGGGGTTTCCCTCAGATTTTCCTTGTATCCACGTTCAAGCTCCAAAGAAGTATATTACTGCATTCAGATGTAGTCATGGAGATAAGCAGATTGAGAAATCAGAGTAAAATCTGTATGCTTCCAAAGTCTTCAGTGACTGAATGACACAAAGTCCAGTTTTGTCTTACTTCATAAATGTGTTATCTGTTTCAGATTTCATGATACATAGTGGTAATCTGGCAGTTTTACATACATTAGCTATCAGATCAAAACAGCCAATTTGCTAGTTTAACCTAATTGTCCAAGTATAATTAAATTTAACTTGATAGGAACCATAAATTTTTATCGAAGAAGGATAAACGATCATTTCAATGGGATCGAACCTCCTTATAGAGATCGATCATTCTTGATCTCTATAGGGGATCGATCATTCTTGATCTCTATAGAGAATCAGCCAATAAACTAAAATAATAGTTTCTTCATTGATTGACAAAAACGAAATAGTTATACTCTTATTTATAGAGTTCTATCGAGAGTCCTACTAATCTTGAATTCAGAATTTTACTAAATTTGAACTTTTAATTAGTTAATAGAAAATCAAATAAACTCTTAACTAAAAAATAATAACTGACTCCATCCTAATTTATAATTGACTCGATTAGACTATTTTAATTGACTTCAATTGAATAGATGATCAAACTTGAATTAAATATTAACCTATGTACCCGATCTCATCAGGATTATGTAAAAACTTATTTACCACCGCAAAGAACCCTTACTACAAATCAAATCATAGAGTTCATGAAAATTTTTATTTGAGCAGAAAAAAACAATTAGTTGGAAAGATGTTTTGAACTCAAATACAGGACAGATATTTCATGTCAACATTAAGTGTAGTCATACGGTTCAAGGATAGATAAGTAATCAGAGATGGAAAATCAGTCATTACAGGGTAAGAAAACCTCTTCTGTACCGACATGAAAAATAGCTAAGTAATCAGACTTTTCATGTCAACTCCAATACTCACTTTGTTCCAAGAAAAATAGCTCCTACAATCACTCTGCACTGATTGGGCTGTTCTTTCAACGACACAGAAAATTTGACCAAATACACAAGAAAAGAAAAATCATTTTGCATTGTGTTACTTAACAGCTATATAGACCTACAAGAAATCGTATTCTTCAGCTCAAAAGTCAGTATAGTTTTAGCAGTCATGGAACTAATTCTTTTCTTGTTTCTTTTTTTCATGCTCATCATCACTAAGGCTCACTAATCCTAAAAGCTCAACAAACCAGTTTAGGAGTTCTGATGATACAAGTCTAAAGAGGGATAGCTAGTTTTTGAGGAATTTACAGGATTAACCAAGATAATCGTCAAGCAACCATTGACTTCTGGAAATGACTTCCCAGTGGGTAGGAAACCACACTTGTGAATGTTGCTGTGTGACACATTAGAATAATAAATCTTTCACGACATGTCTCCAACGTTGCATTCATAGATACAACCAGATAAAAGAATCTGCTACACGTTGTTCATTCCCCCACCCATCGTGACCGCGAAAGCATTTTGCAATTTTAGCCACTGTCTTGGTGAGCAAACAAAATTTGCAAGATAAGACACACATATACAAATAAAATAAAATATTTGATTTTTATTAACCATGATGAGGATACACAAAGCATCTTTTATGGCAACGATGTAATTATGTAACACCATACCTAACCAATATCAAGGCTGTTATATGTCATTTAAATAAATGCTTTGACACGAAAAGAAAACATTTTGAAATGTGAAGAATGAATCAGGCCAAGCCCAAACACTAGTTGCGTGTTCTAATCGGTGGCCACTGCCAGGGGTTGTAAGCAAGACCACCGAAGCAGTTGTGGTGATCTACCAAAAGCTGACCCTAGGACGACCCTAAGCCAAATATGATCTTCTGACATAGTTGAGATTGTTAGTGATAAGTCTGTCGACCAATTCTGTAATTTAACGAGATAATTTCGTTTATGAGGAAAAATTTTTCTGTAATTTAACGAGATAATCCCGTTTATGAGGAAAATTTTTTCTCAATCTTGTATAAATAGATGATACATCTATCAATAATAAATATCTTTTATTCTTTCATTTCCATTTCTAAGATGGTATCAGAGTAATAAGAGAAACTTTTCTCTCTATCTTTCCTAAAATTTCTGCTCGACGTAGCATCTACCCTTCTTTTCCAGCGGTTGACATTTCCTCATAAGGAGTCAAGATTTACGTTTAAGACACGTAGCGAGGTCGACCACTTGGAGGATGGCTACTGGTGGCACAAGTATGAGCAGAAGGCCATCAAGAACATCCTCCTCCCCAGGAGCTATTCGATCACATGCAATAGCTACAGCCACTACCTGAGTACCGGCGACTATGGTTGCTACGTCTGCCCAATCTCCTCTTCTTTATTCTAGACCTCTTACTCTTGTGCCTACCACCAAGGGTCCAGAACTGAGAACTCGCTACACTTATTAAAGGGTTTGGAGCTGACCACCGTCAACATCAAGCCTCATCACCCCAGCGGCAACTCCACTCTCTGGCGCGGACACCTCAGTCGAGTCTCCGAGTCGTCCGCCTCTCTGTCATCGATGCCCTCCCCCACCTCTCTGTTTTCTGCATTGATAAAGTACTTTGTTACCCCTGCTCCTCCGATAACCTCGTGTTGCCAGGTGTTGACATCTATTTCTCTCCTTTGCTGGTTCACTGCTGTAAAATGAAGAAGGGCACCATTGCCTCCTCTACTGCTGCCTCCCTACCAAGGCAGTGCTTGTTGGGTCTTCTAGATCTACTACCACTGACAATTGCCCCAGTCGAACCATAGCGATCTCTAGATCCACGCAGGAGTGTTTTCCTCGTGTGTAAAAGCTGCTACTATCATCCTCTGCTTTTATTGTCTCTCTCTCCCAGCAGCAAGCTAATAGGATTCCCATCTGTAACTGCACCTGTGCCTGTTGGACTACTGCTGGATCTTCCCTTCAGCCACTCACTCCCTCTCCCGAATCTACCAGGTGTTCTCTAAACTATTTTGTTCTGTTCAGTTCTGATGACCCATATGTTAGCCAAGTGTTAGCTACCTCCTCGATCTGTTTTGCTACATAGATCTATATTTCTACAGCCATCAATCGCTTCTCTGGAGGCATTTAACCTCTCTCGGTGATCGAAAGTCATTTTTGTTGTTTTTCTTCAAGGCCTGGTTCCGGCAACTAGACTTGTTGCACCTGGCCTTCTAAATCCAGGAATCGGAAACTGTAGCTTCTCACCAGCTTGATTAACTAAAATCACTCGTCTGCAACTACCAAAGGTAACCCTATGCTTTGCAATTTCTCTTTACCAATCTCATCACTTTGTTTTCCTTGCTACCTATTTCTTGGTTGCCAGTTGTGTTTCTGTGATCGTTTCCTATTCTGTGCTTTGTCTTCATTTCTTGACTAATGTCTTTGGTGATTTCCTAGTGTCTTCCTTATCTACCTTTGATGTTTCTACTCTTTTTCCTACTAATAATTCCTCTCCATCTTCCGGACTTATTTCCATTAACGCTGCATCTCTAATCCCTTTTAAGTTATCTAAAAGCAGCAACTATGCTTCTTGGTATGCTCAATTCTCTAACCTTTTATTTGGTTATGATTTATTGGGTTATATTGATGGTTCTCTTAGTCGTCCACCAGCTATGATTCATGTCCCAAGAGACCCTAGCCCGGTACCCAATTTTACATACAAGTTGTGGCTACGGCAAGATCAACTAATTCTCTAGGCAATTCAGACCTCTATTGCTGGATCCGTTGCTCCACTTGTGACCTCCTATGCTACTACTATGGAAGCCTGAAACAAGTTACAGACTACCTTAGCGAACTGCTCTTAGACTCGCATGCTTAGACTACTCTCCAGCCTTATGAATCTTAAGCAAGAGGGTAGTAATGTTGCTGATTACTTACAAAATATCAAAATGATTATCAATGATCTAGCTTTGATAGGTCATCTACTTACTGATTAAGAGATACTAGTCCACACGCTCAATGGACTAAGTCCTGAGTACAAAGAACTTACTGTAGCATTTCGAGCGCATGACTCTCCTATTCTCTTTAAAGAACTTTATGACAAGCTGATGAATTATGAAGCTTACCTGAAGCGTGATACCAAGCTGTCAGGACCTTTGCCAAGACCTCCCATCACAGCCTAGTTCACCCAAAAACTCAAAAAGGCCAACCGCAAATACCACAAAAATGCTTCAAAAGGTGTAGTCAGCTTTCCTCCCACTACTATGATTTTTCATCCATCACTTCCTCCTCCATATCCTTTGTTCATCAACCCTCGTCCAAATGCTTCTTTTTTACTACACCACCCCCCGCTTATGTCTCCACAACCAGTTGTCTGCCAATAGTGTGACAAAATTGGTCACATGCTAAAGTTTGTCGATCTCATCTTCCAGCACCATCCACCTGGCCACAAGCAAATATCCTGACTACTTCTTCTAAAAATCTGTCTAATTGGATTGTGGATTCTGACGCTTCCCACTATATCACTTCTGACCTCCAGAATTTATCGCTCCATAATGGCTATGACGGCCATGAAGACGTTATCGTTGGTGATGGTAAACGAATCCCTATTACTCATATTGGTTCTCAGATGTTACATTCTAACACCACTTCTTTCACACTTGATAATGTTTTGTGTACACCTCACATCAAGAGAAATCTTATTTCTATCTCTCAATTTTATCAACAAAATCATACTTCTATTAAATTCTTTCTTGATTATTTTCTTGTCAAGGACTTGAGCATGGGGGTATCCCTAGTTTGCGGCTCGAATAAAGACAACATCTACGAATGACCGTCTACCCTGTTTCTCACCCAGCCTACTGCAAATACTTCCACTACTGCTCCAGTCGATATATGGCATCATCATCTTGGTCATCCCTCAAACTTTATTCAACAAAAATTACTTTCTCGTTATAATATTCCTATTTTAAAATCCAGTAATGTTCTTATTCACTGTAATGCCTGTCTTAGTAATAAGAGTCATCAATTGTCTTTTAGTACATCCTCTCTTTCTTGCTCTAAACCGTTTGAGTTTATTTATACTAATGTTTGGGGTTCTGCATCAGTTGTTTTCTTTGATAAGTTTAGATTCTATGTTATCTTTGTAGACTATTTTAGAAAGTACATATGGTTATATCCTCTTCGTCAAAAATCTGATGTCACTATTATCTTTTCTAACTTTAAGAACTTAGTTGAGAACTATTTTTAGACTACTATTAAAACCATATACTTTGATGGTGGAGGTGAATATCAAACTCTTGCACCTTTTTTATCTGCTTATGGTATTCAACATCTTAAGTCACCTCCATATACTCCTCAACTGGTTGGTTCTGTTGAATGTAAACATCGTCATATTATTGAAACTAGTCTAACACTACTTCATCAGGCTTCTATGCCTTTTGATTTTTGGTCTGTAGCTTTTCAAACTGCGATATACCTCATTAATCGCATGCCCACTCTTATTCTTCAATATCAGTCACCATTTAAAAAGCTATTTCAAAAATACCCTAACCTACAAACATTAAAAGACTTTGGTTGTTTGTGTTATCTATGGTTACGTCCCTACACTTCTCATAAACTATAGCCTTGATCTCATCCTTGTATTTTTATCATATATTCTTTTGAATATAATACTTTTCGGTGTTATGACCCTTAATCTGCTAAGGTCTTTGTCTTTAGACATGTTACTTTTGTGGAGTTTGTCTTTTCCTTTCGAGATCAAGGCCAATATGTCATCCCATTGAGTTCCTCTAACACATCTTCCTCCTCCCTCGTGCCTGTACCAGATTCACACTCTCTTGTTATTTCGATTCTGCATATTCTTTCTTCATCTTCTCCTCCGGCTTCTTCTCCTCCAGAACCATAGCCTTTGTCCTCACCTTGTCCTGGTGCCTCTACCATTCCTACGTCTGACTCCACTAGTGATCACCCACAGCCCTTACCCTCTAATACTGCTATCGTCTCTCAACATCCAATACAAACCTGCTCCAGAAGTGGTGTCTTTAAACCCCATCAAGTTCTTAACTTGCATGTTAGCACCAATCCTTCCCTGGACTACACTGAATTGACATCTTTTACTCAAGCCCAAAAATTCTCACACTGGCGTAAAGCCATGTGTGACAAGTATGATGCTCTTCTTCATAATGGTACATGGATCATCACTCCCTCTCACTCCATGCAAAACATTATAGGATGCAAGTGGGTCTATCGCATTAAGTGGAACCCCGATGGCTTAATTACTCGCTATAAAGCTCAATTTGTGGCTAAAGGTTTTCATCAATGTCCTAGTATTGACTATACTAAGACATTTAGTCCTATCGTCAAATCTACTACCATTCGACTTATCCTAAGTTTGACAGTATCCAAAGATCGGTGCTTACGCCAATTAGATGTTAACAATGCCTTTTGGTAAGGGACTCTTATTAAATATGTTTTCATAGAATAGCCTCCAGGCTTTATACATCCTTAGTATCCAGGCATATTTATAAACTATGAAAAGCCATTTATGGACTTTGTCAGGCTCCACGAGCCTGGTATATTGAACTTGGTCTCCACTTGTCTTCAGTTGGCTTCATTAACTCTAAATCTGATGTCTCTCTATTTCTACGCCACCATCATAGGTTTACTATCTATCTTCTGGTCTATGTGGATGATATTATTATTACCAGTGATAACTCTATGGCAATTCAAGCGTTTATTCAGTAATTGGCCGACTGATTCTCTCTTAAAGACCTTGGTTGCCTGAATTATTTTCTCAGTGTTGAGGCTACGTCTACGTCTTTCAGTCTCTTTCTGTCACAGAGAAAGTATATTCTTGATTTGTTGTTGAAGATGACTATATAGAATGCAAAAGAAGTTGCCACTCCTTTATTCTCTAGTGAATCACTGAAGTTGTGTGATGGTAGTTCTGCTACAGACCCTACTCAGTATCGATAGGTAGTTAGTTCCTTACAATATCTTGCCCTTACTCGTCTAGATGTTTCCTTTACAGTCAATAAATTGTCTCAGTTTATGCATCAGCTGTCTACTTTACACTAGACTGTTGTTAAATACGTTTTGCATTATCTTAAGGGGACTATTGATCATGGTATTTTTGTTCGTAAACATTCTCCCTCTTAGCTTCATGCCTTTGCCGATGCTGATTGTACTAGTAATGTTGATGATAGAACCTCCACATCAGGCTACATTATTTTTCTTGGTGCTAATTCGATCAGTTGGAGTTCTAAGAAACAGAAGACAATTGTCAGGTCTACTACTGAAGTTGAATATCGAGCTATAGCCATTGTTGTTGCTGAACTTATTTGGATCTCTAACTTACTTAAAGAGCTTCACATTTACTCTACTTCTCCGCCTATTATTTATTGTGATAACTTCGATGCTACTTACCTCTGTGCAAATCCAGTTTTTCACTCTCGCATGAAGCACGTGGCTATCGACTTGTCCACCAGCAACTCCGTGTCTCTCATGTTCACACGGCTGATTAATGTGCTGACTCCCTCACAAAGTCTTTAGCCCGCAAGCTCTTTTCCGTACATCGGTCCAAGATTGACGTCCTTGACAAGAGCTCAATCTTGCGGGGGCATGTTAGCTGACCAAGTCTGCTGACTAATTCTGTAACTGAATGAGACAATCTCGTTCATCAGTTGAGGAAAATCTTTCCTCAACCTTATATAAATAGATGATACATCTACTAATAATAAACATCTATTCTTCCATTTCCATTTCTAATAGAGATTTCTCTAATAGCGATGACAGAAACAGAAGCTATTCGAAGAAAATGTCGACTGGATGACAAAAATTACTGGAGAACCCTCCAATTAGGTTTTCTAAAGTGTCCATATCAGTGGATAAGTTGATAATTTATCCAACATTTTTAAGATTCACAATAAGTATGTTATAGGGCAAATTATGGTAATACCCCCATGACGTTACAGCAACAACCACATCGACACTGACGTGGCATATTGGATGCCATCCGTACGAGATGAAGCTAAGGTATTAGTTGTACGCAAGCCGCCTGGGATCATAGGGCATGGCATCGCATGATGTGACTGCCCGAGAGTCCACAAGACGACGTCGGATACGGGTTCTTGCCGTTTGGCCATGCCACGCATGGCCCGACCGGTCGAAACATCGATGGTCATTAATATGACTACGTGCAACTCAGCCCCGATGATAGAGATAAAAGCCAACCTTGGATAGTGAACAGGGGTGGGTCTTCTTCACTCAACATTACCATCTACTTCACATACTTATTCATCAGAGGGCATGGTCGGGCATAGCTCCCCCCAACCTAGGCCTTTGTGTAGGAACAAGCCCGAGGAACCATGGGAGATCACCGTGAAGTAGCTGCCAAGCCAGACCAGATGTTGACCGCTCCCTGACTATCCATGCGGATGACCTTGTGCACTCTGGCCGAACCAAGCCATGTTGACACCTTGGTCACGACATGAGGATCACTAATATTTTGGCACTAGAAAGAGGGTTGATGTTATAAGAATACATGTAACCAAACAACTTCAATGAGTATCTCGGGAAAGAGATCCCAACCGCCCATCCTCCCCTCAAGCTCGATAAGCAACTCTCCTTTCCCCCTCCCGGAGAAGAGAATTCCTCGATCCAAACTCTGAGTTGCTATTGGAGATTATTCAATGATCTCAGATTATCACCTCCCAGCCTCGGCATCGGGCAGTTAGCCATTTCTATTGAAGCTTTCCTCGATCTCACCCACTATGTCCAGGCTTTGACCGGGATGATGTAGACCATCATTCCACATATTCCCTAATTAGTATAGCTGATAGAGCCTCCTCGAGGGCCCAACTAAGTCTCTTCACTACACCAGAAATGCCCTCACTCATACAATAGCTCGGGACCGAGGTCCCCTACCCCTAGGTTAGGGAACGTTTGGGTACTCCAGGGCTGAAAATGGACCACCACGCCCCTGGTTCCTAAATGATTACCCCGAGCCTACTCGAGGCAGACACCTTATCCTTAGACTCAGTCGACTCCCTCAGGGCACAACTGTGCCAAGTTACCCGATGCCTTGATGAGGTTCAAAAGGATTCCGCTAAGTCAAAATAAGAGCTCAGAGAAGGCACCTCAGTAGGATCCCCCTTCGTACAAGAAATCCAATGCAAACCCATCCCCCTCAATTTTTACCTCTCGATGTTGGAGGCTTATGATGGTAGCTCGGACCTAGCCGAACATGTCATAGCATTCGAAGGACAGATGGCTCTTTGCGACATATCTAATGCCCTGATGTGTTGGGCGTTCCTTACCACCCTTCAGGGTCTGGCCTAGATGTGGTATAGCCGACTGAGGCCATCCTCGGTGTCGTCTTTTGATCAGCTCGTTAAAGAGTTCGAGCTGAACTTTTTGGCTAGTGCTCAACCCAAGTTGTCTGTGGCCTTGCTCCTTGGATTGAGTCAGAAGGATGACGTACCCCTCTCCCAGTTCATTACATGTATTGCAGCCAAAATCTGAGGAGTGCCCGATGCGCACTCCTCGTTAGTCATGCAAGCATTTCTAATGGGCTTGCAACCATCCAGGTTCTTTTAATCGATGATAGAAAGGCCAACGACAATGGTCCCCAAGATGCTCTAGTAGGCCAATCAGTATGTATCCATCGAAGCATTAGTGATAGGAAAGCAGGAAGACTACAAGTAGCCCTATGAAGCAACCCTGAAGGTCATCCTCAGGACTACTAAGGAGAAAGATGGATCAGCCCGAACCGCCCCTACTAAGGCCTTCTCAAGCACCACTGAATTTATCCTGAATGGAAATCTTCCTCTAGATCAGGGAGAAGAGACTCCTCAGGGCCCCTAACCTGATAAAGACTCCATGAAACAATGGGACTAGTTGAAGTATTATCGATTCCATCGAGATTATAGACATGACACCAAGGAATTACATGGCCTAAAAAATCAAATTGAAAATCTCATCCGTAGGGGGCACCTCAGGCATTATATTAGAAAATTATGCGAGTCTTCCCCTTGCTTGCAAGACCTAGTGGAGAAACAAATCAACGTTATTATTGGGGGTCCAACTTTTGAAGGAGACAGCTTGTCAGGACAAAAAGCCTATGCCCAGATCATAATAGAAAAGCGCTCGAGGCACACAAACGAGCCCAAGATCACTTTTCGATCGGAGGAAGTGGAGTATCCTGACCACAATGATGCCTTAGTGATCTTGACCAGAGTGGCCAATGCCCGGATAAAGAGGATAATGATGGATACCAGAAGCTCAGCTAACATCCTATATTTTGATGCCTTCTAGAAGCTTGGGCTGGTAGAAAAGAATCTCATCCCCAATGGCCTTAACTTTCATTGGATTCACCGCAGACTCCATCTCCCCTCTCGATACCACCACCCTACTAGTCATCGTCAGAGAGGAGCTGAAGTCCAATACCATGATGGTCACATTCATGGTTGTCGGCCTACCCTAAGCATATAACATCATCCTCGCTCGTTCGACCCTTAATAAACTAAGGGCGGTCATCTCCACCTACTATCGAGCAATGAAGTTTTCGACCCGGGTGATAGCAACCAACCTGCCCAAGACATTAAAGCTCGAGTCACTCATAACCAACCCCCTGATAGACAACCAAAGCTTTACTCTGTCTCGAGCTAACCAAGCAGATACTGGAAGTTCCTCTAGGTAAAGTCCACCCAGACAAAGTTGTAAGGATTAGTTCTGCACTACTAGAGAGTGAACAATTCTAGCTCATCAAATTCCTGAGGCAGAATATAGATATCTTCACTTGGTCCCCTAGAGATATGCTGGGGATTGATCTCGGGGTTGCACAACATCACCTAAACATCTCACATAAGGCACATCTAGTAAAGCAAAAGCCTAGAAATTTACACCTTATCGGCAAAAGGTAGTTGACAATGATATAAGCTGACTAACTGAGGTAGGTTCCATAGACGAAGCCAAGTATCCCCGATGGTTGTCCAATGTAGTGTTAGTTAAAAAGACTAATGGAAGTTGGAGAGTGTGTGTTGACTACACCAAACTTGCTCGAAGGATTATTACCCCGTCTTGAGGATCGATCAATTGGTAGATGCAACCTTGGGATGTGGGTTACTCACATTTATGGTTGCTTTCTCAAGCTATAATCAGATTCGAATGGCCCTCAAAGACCAAGAGCATACCTCCTTCATCACCCACCGAGGAATCCACTATTATTGAGTAATGCCTTTCGGCCTGAAAAATGCTAGTGCAATATATCAGATAATGGTTAACTAGATGTTCATGCACCAGATCAGGAGGAATATGGAAATATACATCAACAACATGATTGTTAAAAGTAAACTCAACAGCACTCACCTAGTAGACTTAACTGAGACATTCTGGATGCTAAGAAAGTTCCAAATATGACTTAACCCTGCCAAATGTGTCTTCCTAGTCAATTCAAGCAAGTTCGTTGGTTTTATTATACATCAACAAGGAATCGATGCAAATCCCGAGAAGGTTCGCACCATAACCGAAATGCAATCACCTCGATCAATAAAAGAGGTTCAGTGCCTCACAGGAAGGCTTGCAGCTTTGAGCCGATTCATATCCTGGTCGGGAGACAAATGTCTTCCCTTCTTTTGAGCCTTAAAGTGCACTAAAGACTTCAAATGGATGCTATAATATAAAGGAGCCTTTGAGAAGCTGAAGGCACACCTCGCCTACTAGCTCCAACTCACCTCGGTCATCCAGGGTGAACCACTCGGGCTATACCTCTTGGCCTTCAAGCACGTGGTCAACTTAGTCTTAGTCAAAGAGGAAGAATGGTGATAACGACCTATTTATTACTCTAGCCACATCCTAAATGAACCTGAGGAGCACTACCTACCAATCGAGAAGCTAGCACTAGCTTTGACACAGGTAGCAAGGATGCTATTATTGGGAAACCTCAGCAGGAGCATCACATGCGCAGTGAAATCAAAACAAAACTGATTTCCCATGCAGATCAAATCGTTGTGTAAAATATTGGGTTACGAGAAAGCCACAAAAACTAAAAAAATTACATCGTGTGATAGATTGATTTCCTAAGGAGATCGTAAATCCCTATATTCCAAATCCGGATGGAGAGGATGAAGGAAGTCAAGTGTCTTCCACTCTAGCAGTAGCCACACGATGATCTCTATAGTGAAACTTCTCCAATCTAATCTCGTAACTCTTATGCAGACGGAGGGAGGAGAATATAAAGGGGTGGCCAAAGCTGCAGCCTATCAGCCATGAACCTCCCTTCCATTTATAGAGAGCCACAAAAAACCCTAGGGTTCCTGCCTTAGTGGGTATTGGATCTTCATCCGATAACCCACTAACCTTGCATTATTGAATCTCTATCCAATAATCTCTTTAGGTCTTTAATTGAGCCTCAAGCAAGAAGCCCATCGGTATAAGGTCTCATCTAATGGGAATAGGGGCTAATTGGATCTCCATCCAATCCTCTATTTACTGAAGCATCCACCATATATGTGTGACTCTCTAGGCCTGATATCGAGCTGGCTGTGAGTCACTCCCTTTAAACTCCTTCTGATGAATTATTATCTCCATAATAATTCATTCGACTCATCGACTATAGACGTACTAAGCTACTATGCCATAGCCCCCAAACGATACAAGGGGATCAAATTTATCAAATCTATTTGTCCTCAATTACCGTGTATCTATAATCCCTTATCCAACTAATATCTCAGAGATTATATATTGGACATGGTATTGTCAGGTTACATACGGAATCCATTTGAGTCATGCTCTAATCAGATTCTCCCATAGAACTCCTTCTCTCTCAATCCGAATGACCCTAGCTAGGGATTTGTCCAAGCAAGCATATATGAGATATTCCTCTCATGATAGAGAGTGGATGATCCTCTATTGACACTCAATTGCCTTCATAAGGTTGGTTACTAATCTCGATAATAATTTGTGCCAGATCTAAAACTTTCCAAACCTGTAAGTCTGGCATCAAAGAAAGGAGTACTCATACAAGACATCCTTGGTATTTCAAGTTTAAGGACCAAATACATAACTAGGACTATGGAATCGCTATCTAACACTAGGTATCTTAACTATATAATATTTCATAAGCGAATCAATCAGTGAACTTATTCTTTAATAAACACCTGTACTATATCCTTAGTGTCTCCACACAAGTGGCTTTGAGACCAACTGCCTCCATCATATGAAGGGGTATATAGTACACAATCTATTCGGTTATCTTAATGTCCCTCTCGAGTAACCTGTGACTGGGATTATTTAGGATATATATTTAAAGGTGAATCGATCTCATTATCGTGATCTCATCACGATTTTATTCCAATTACACAAAACCAAGGACATCACAATATATATGCAATAGATAATATAACGTGAGAATATGCCAATATTAATTATAAGCAAAAAGATCACGCAATGTGTCACATGCCATCACTCACGTGATTGGCTTGTAGGGCACCTACAATTAGCAATCTCCCACTTGACTTAAAGCCAATTTACCTATGTGTTTGATCCATATTAGACCCTTGTGATGCTCAAATATAATATGAGCAAGCGGCTTCGTCACTGGATCTGTAATGTTATCTTCATATGAAACTCTTTCCCCTGCTGTATCTTTATGTGTCATAATCACTATAATCTGTTAGAATCTCCTTAGAATAATTCTAATGAGGCCTAGGTTCCCGTGCTAGAGCTATCGCTCTGTCACTGTCATAGTATATAGGAATTAACTCCATACTACTTGGTACGACTCCCAAATCCCTGATGAACTTATTCATTCACACCCCTTCTTTTGCTGCTTCTGCTACAGCAATGTATTCTACCTCTGTGGTCAAGTCAGTAGTAGTATCTTGCTTGGAACTCTTCCAGCTTACTACTCCTTAATTCAGGGTGAAAATAAACCCTGAGTTCGACTTGATATAATCAATGTCAGACTGAAAACTCGAGTCCGTGTAACCCTCAACCTAGAGGCTACCTCATCCATATACCGGTAAAAGATCCTTAGTCCTTCTTAAGTACTTAATGATACACTTTACTACCTTCTAGTGTTCCAAACCTGGATCCGCCTGATACCTACTCGTGACACTCAGAGCATGCATTATATTAGGCATGATATATAGTATAGCATACATGATGGATCATATCACTAAGGCATAGGATATCCTATCCATGTATATCCTTTCTTCAGGATTCTTTAGAGACATATTCATAGAAAGTGATATTATATGTCTCATCGGTATGAAACATCTCTTGGAATTCTCTATGCCAAACATTTTGATAATGGAGTCTATGTACCTAGACTGGGACAAGTCAAGCATCCTCTTGGATCTATCTCTATAGATCTGGATCTATAAAATATAGGATGCTTCCCCTAAATCTTTCATGAAAAAGATTCTGGATAGCCAAGCATTTACTATAGAGAGCATTTCCTACATCATTCCCAATGATTAGGATGTCATCTACATATAGTACCAAGAAGGTGATAGTGCTCCCACTTACTTTTCTGTATACACAAGGTTCATCTTCATTCTTAACGAAGTTATAAGATCTGATCGCTTCATCAAATATTATGTTCCAACTTTAGAAATAATATTTTAATCCATAAATAGATCTAAGCAACCTACATACTTTATCTAGACTTACTTTGGATACGAATCTCTCTGGCTATATCATATATACCTCCTCCTCGAGGTTGCTATTAAGGAATGTCTTTTCACATCTATCTGCTAGATCTCATAGTTATAGTGTGTTGCAATGGCCAAAAGAATTCTAATGGATTTAAGCATGGCTACAGATGAAAATGTTTCATCATAGTCAACTCATTATTTTTGACGATATCATTTAGCTACCAGCCTTGCCTTTTAGGTTTCCACCTTTCCATCTACTCCGATCTTCTTCTTGAAGATCCACTTGCATCCGATTGGTACAATACCCTCAGGTGTATCCATAAGGTTCCAAACCTTGTTAGAGTACATGGAATCCATCTCAGAATTCATGACTTCTTGCCACTTCTCGGAGTTTGTACTCATAATAGACTCCTTATAGGTCTGAGGATCAATATCCTAGGAGTCCTCTCTACTAATATGTCCCACATATCTTTCAGGAGGATAAGATACTCTGCTAGACCTATGCAAAGTTGGAACTTGTATGTTAGGTACCTAAATAGACTCGGACTTTGGAATGGTGCTTAAGCTAGGTTCTCAAACCTCGCTCAATTCTATCTCACTCGCACTATTTCCACCAAGAATGTGTTCCTTCTCAAGGAACACAACTCTCTTAGTAACAAAAGACCTTTCGGTCCTCGGGATAATAGAAATAATACTCACAAGTTTCCTTAGGGTATTCCATAAACTTGCACCATTCTGTCATTGATTTTAACTTATCTGGGTTATGTCTTCTAACGTTGATAGGATAGTCTCAAATCTTAACCACTTTAAGATCGAGCTTATTTCCTTTTCCATCTCATATAGTGTAGACACTACTGACTTTGATGGAACTCTATTCAAAAGGTAAGCTGTAGTCTTTAGGGCATATCCCTAGAATGAGATGGGTAGGTTAGCGAAACTCATCATAGACCGCACCATGTCTAATAGTGTGTGATTCCTCCTTTCGGATACACAATTTAGCTGAAGTGTATAAGGAGGTATCCACAGGGATAAAATCTCATTGTTCTTGATGTTAGGATCAATTGGCACTGAGAGAGAGGTGGAGGGTGGGTGGGGTTGGGGAGGAATGAATTAGTGCAAGTGTAAATTTTTGATTTAAATGAAATCTTTTTTGATTAAAATAAGATAGAGAAATCTAAGCTTTTCGTTGTTATCAAAATGATTGAGTGAACAAGGAAAAGTTACTAAATTAATAATCAAACCTAAAAGATAAATAATGTTCGAAGTAAATAACTTATCATGAAAATTTCATTTTTTAAAAGTTGAGTTGAATCAAAAGTTTTTAATACAAGAAATATGTAATCAATGAAAGCAAAGAAATACTCATAATTTTTATAATGGTTCGGCACCAAAAGCCTACGTCCACTTCCGAGTCCTCCTTCTTGAGGTACACCAGCGTCCATTGCCAATCTTCTTTTGGTGAAGATCAAACCCTTATACTTGCTTATAAGGGAGACTTAAAAATTTTTTTTATCTTTAAGCTCTCTTCCTTCCCTTATCTTTTTCTTACAAATCACACATACTTTCTTTTTATATAATTTAATTACCCAAAAGAGTTGTTAGTGATTGTAAGAATACTTGGGATATTTATAGACCCCAAGTGGCTTCAAATTTTTGGAGCCAAAAATCAAACGTACTTGAAAAAACTGGGGCAGTTTACCCGCCATCCCTAGTGGTTTACCCGTTGTCAGCCATTGGCCACCGCCCCAGATTCTATGGTATAGGCGATTTACCTACCGAAAGGTGCTACCCGTCGCCTGAATTTTGTGGTACGGGCGGTCCAACCGTCGCTCACCGACAGTTTATCCACCGGAATTTCTGCAAAAGTGGTTCCCTCCACTTTTTGAATTCCGGCTTGAACCATCAGTTGACACTCCCTTGGTCAACTAATTGAGCTCCACCAAACCCTATAGTGGACCCAGTTGCCTTATTGAGTTGATTTGAATTTCTTCCAAATCGAACTCAATTAAGACTCTAACCCTAATTACAACTCAATGATTATAATACTTAATGACCAATTAAGCCTAATTAAGACCTAACTCCAACATAATCTGGCAGCCTCCAGTATTTTTGCGGCAAGTCCTCTGGTTTCCTAGCGATCTCCCTTCATGTTCCCAGTGAGCTTCCCGATCCCTTCGACGAATCTCCTAGCGAACTTCCGGTGAGATCCCATTGTATCGTCCGAGCTTGGCTCGATGCCTAGGCTTTATCTTGGCCCATCATCTGGTTGTAACTCCATTGATCCTGTCATAGTTATACCTACAATTTTTCTTCTAACACATATGTTAGATCAATACACATCAATTAATCTTATCATCAAAATCTGAGATTCAACAATCTCCCCCTTTTTTATGATGACAATCAATTAATGACGAGAGTTAATCCCAGCTCCACCTAAATTTATGCTATCAAATAGAAGACTTTAAATTCAAGAGAGATACCAATTGTTATCAAATAAGGACTTTAAATTCAAAAGAGTTACATCCTCTTGAATTCAAGTAAATCAAGCCAATAAGTATTTCAAGCAAATAACTTTTCAAGTATATCAAAAATTTACTTTTGTTTTAAAAAAAACTTTTCAAATCTACAACTCATCAATAATCAAGAATTGTCATGAAGTTGAAATATTTGAAAATTTTTCCTCAAGTCATCAAGCATAGAAAATCTTCAAGTCATTAAGCATAGAAAATTTTTAAGTCATTAAACATAGAAAATTTTTAAGTCATTAAGCATAGAAAATTTTCAAGCCATTAAGTATATAAAATTTTCAAGTCATCAACCATACCTTTCTTAATAAATTTTATATATTTAAAATATTTGAAAATTAATCTCTAGTCATCAACCATACCTTTCTCCCCCTTTGTCATCAACAAAAAGGTGAAGGGTGGGGTTAATTTTTAAAGCAAATAAGTTTTTACTCTCCCCTTTATAAAATACAACAAGAGTCATAATGAATTTTCTTTCTCTTGTAACTTAAGAAGGAAAGAAAATAGAGGAGGAGTTTTAAAACATCGTCAAATGTAGCTCACAATGTAAATAAGATAATTATCTCATGGAATTTTTCAAGGTTTAAAAATCCGAAAGATATACAATATTAGGAGCTACTCATGCATTTTAGAAATATCTAATGTAATTTTTGCAAGTAAACATCACTTGAATTAATCACAAAGACAAATAACTCAATTTCATGAATTCATATATTATCATGATTTAGCATTCCAAGTTCTCTTATAAGAAAATCAAATTGCTCTTCATTTAAGGGTTTTGTAAAAATATCCGCTAATTGATGCTTAGAGTCAATAAATTCCAATAAGATATCTTGATAATTTTACATGATCCCTTATAAATGATGTCTAATATCAATGCATTTTGTTCTTGAATGTTGAATAGGATTTTTAGTTAGACATATAGCACTTGTATTATCATACTTTATAGGAATATTTTTCAATTTTAATCCATAGTCTTCTAGTGTGTTTTTCATCCAAGTGACTTAGGCACAACATGCACTAGCTGCAATATATTATGGCTCCACAGTAGATAAAACTACTGAATTTTATTTCGTGAAAGTCCAAGAAACAAGTGCATGCCCCAAAAATTGACATGTTCTAGCAGTACTTTTTCTATCTATTCTACATCCACCAAAATCAGCATCAGAATAAGCAATCAAGTCAAAGTTCTTGGATTTTGGATACCATAATCCTAATTTAGATATTCCTTTCAAGTATTTAAAGATTCGTTTGACTACTTTCAAATGAGAGAGTTTCGGGTTAGATTGATACCTTACACATAATCCAATACTAAACATGAAATCCGATCTAGTTGCAGTTAAGTATAATAAACTTCCTATCATGTCTCTATAAGTTTTTTGATCAAAATTTTCTCCTTCATTATCTAAGTCCAACTTTGTAGAAGAGCTCATGCGAGTGTTTAATGTCTTAGCATTTTCCATCCCAAATCGTTTTATCAAGTTTAAGGTGTATTTAGTTTGACAAATAAAAATATAATTATCCAGTTATTTTATTTGTAATCCTAAGAAGAATATTAACTCACCCATTAGACTCATTTCAAACTCTTGGCTCATTTCTTTAGCAAATGACTCACATAAAGATTCATTTGTAGATCTAAAAATGATATCATCAACATCAATTTGAATAATAAGAAGATCATTTTTAAAATACTTAAAAAATAATGTGGTATCAACCTTGCCTTTAAAAAAATTATTTAAAACAAGAAAAGAACTAAGTCTTTCATACCAAGCCCAAGGGGCTTGTTTCAATCCATAAAGAGTTTTTGCAAGTTTGTAAACATAATTAAGAAGATTATTTTCAAACCGGAGGGTTGTTCAACATATACTTCTTCGGAAATAATATCATTTAGAAAATCACTTTTAACATTAATTTGAAATAACTTAAAACTTTTAAAAGAAGCAAAGGCAAGGAGCATCCTTATGGCTTCAAGTCTAGCCACGAGAGCGAATGTTTCATCATAATCGATTCCTTCTGTTTGGTTAAAACTTTTGGCCACTAATCTAGCCTTATTGCTAACTATGATACCATTTTTATTTTGCTTATTTCTAAATACCCATTTAGTACTAATCACTAAATGGTTATTAGGTCTAGGAACAAGCTCCTATACCTCATTTCTATCAAATTGATTAAGCTTTTTATGCATTGTATTAACCCAATAATCATCTCTTAGGACTTCATCAATGTATTTCAGCTCGATTTGAGAAAAAAATATAACATTCGCATAAAAATCTCTAAAAGAAGACTGAGTTTGAATTCCTTTATTGTTTCTCCTATTATAAGCTCCTTAGGATGATCATTCATATACTTTCATTCCTTAGGTAAGGTATTGGAGGTAGATGCATCTAAGTTGCTTTTAGGAGTGTTATCATTTAAATTCAAAATATAGAGATCAATATCATCATTAAAATTATTCTTTTTAAGTTTTAAAAACTCATTAAAAATAATATGAATGGATTCTTCTCTCACTAATGTTCTTTTATTAAAGACACGATAAGCTTTTGAAATAAACGAGTAACTAAGAAAAATACCTTCATCAGATTTTACATCAAATTTTTCTAAAGCATCATTTTCATTCAAAATGAAACATTTGCATCCAAATATTTTAAAATAATAAATATTGGGCTTTTTACCATTCCACAATTCATAAGGAGTTTTAGTGATTAATGGTCTTACAATAACCCTATTTAGAACATAACATGCCGTATTAACGGCTTCGGCCCAAAAAATATTTGGGTAGTCTATGTCCATTCAACATTGTTCTAGCTATTTTTTATAAGCTCCTATTTTTTCTTTCTATAACTATATTTTGTTGTGGATTTCGTTGAGTAGAGGAATTATGGATATACCCATTTGAATTATAAAAATTTTAAAAATCTTTATTTTGAAATTCTCCACCATGATCACTTCGTATTGAAGAGATCATGCATTCTTTTTCATTTTAAATAGTTTTACAAAACTTTATAAAACATTTAAATATATCACTTTTATGTGCTAAGATATAGGTCCAAGTATATCTACTAAAGTTATTCACTAAAACAAATACATATTTGCTACCTCCTAAATTTGTAATATCAATTAGTCCAAATAGATCCATATGGATTAATTAGAGTGGTCTAGAGGTGCTAATTTGATTTTTCAACTTAAAGCTACTCTTTATTTGTTTTCCTAATTGACAAGTGTCACATACTTTGTCTTTAATAAACATAAGATTAGGTAAACCTCTCACTAGTTCCTTAGTAGAAATTTTATTTAATAGTTTCATGCTAGCATGACCTAGTCTTTTATGCCAAATCCAAGCATCATCATTCAAAGCCAAAAAATAAGTTTCATCACAAAATTTCTCAACATCTATAGTGTATAAATTGTTGTTTCTTAAAGCAATCAAAGATTTATTTTTGTGTGGCAATTCAATTATGCAAGCATTTGGTTGAAATTTAATCACATATCCTTTATCAAATAATTGACTAATGCTAAGCAAGTTATGTTTCAAGCCATCAACTAACAACACATCTTTAATCAAAAAGTTTAATGTGTTACCTATTGTTCCTTTTTCAATGATTTTATCCTTTTTGTTATCTCCGAAGGTGAGAACTCCTTCACTTAAGCTAGAGAGCTTGAAAAAGTGAGATGGATCTTCGATTATATGTCTTGAGCATCCACTATCAAGATACTACTTAGTGCTCCTAGCTTTAGTTTAGAGACAAACCTACAATAAAGATATTTTCGGTTTAGGTTCTCATTTTATATTGGGTCCTTTATAAAGATTTTTATCTTTCTTTTCTAATTGATTTTCACTGTATAGAGTTTTATTTGGAACCCATAGAAGATGATGTGGAGTACATTTTCTAAAAAGGCATTTGTTTGCCTTATGTCTTAATTTTCCACAAAAGTTACACTTAACTCTTGATGACACATTTAATGTAGGTACTCTTATAAAGATGGTTGGCTTTTGTTGAATATTTTCAATAAAGCCTATGTCATGTCTATTATTAATATGACCATTGTTGGCAAAGATCATATTTAGGGATTTATTCCCTATCTCAAATTTCTCTAGTATTATTTTAAGCATGCAACTCTCTTTTTTAACATTATCTAGCATAATCACATTTTAAATAAGGTTTATATAATGCTTGCTAATGAGTCATGCATTTTATCAAGTCTTTTAACTAACAAATCATGATCAACTTTAAGCAGTTTAAAAGACTTGTTCAGTTTTATAAACTCATTGAATAAATCATAAAACATGCTTGATAATTCTGAAAATGAAATATCTAAAGATTCACTAACCTCATCTTCAAATGCCATTAGGGCATAATTAGCCACCTCTTCTTTGGATTGGTGTTCATCCTCCGAGGAATTTAAATCATCCCAAGTGGCCAAGAGTGATTTCTTTTTTAGTGCTAGTTCTTCTTCAGTTGAGGACATTCACTTTTGAAATGTCCCAGGTTTTTGCATTCATAGCAAAAACCTGGGACATTTCTTTGGTTCCTTTTTGTTTTTATTATTTTTGTTTCTCTTTATAAATTTTTTAAATTTTTTAGACAGAAGTGCAATGTCATGGTCCTCATCACTCGAGATTTCACTCGAGGAGTCATTTATTGTTCGAAGTGCTATATCCTTCTTGTTCTTTAGAAGAGGTTCATCAAGCTCATCATGAGCTTTACAGTTCAGTTCATAAGTCATAAGAGAGCCCATCAGTTCTTCACGAGGCAAGTTATTCAAATCTTTAGCCTCTTGAATAGCGGTTATTTTAGAATCCCAATTTTTAGGTAAAGATCGTAAAATCTTACTCACAAGTTCAAAATTCGAAAATATTTTTCAAGTGCTTTAAGTCTATTGACGACATCCGTGAAACGGGTGCACATATTTCCAATAGACTCATTTGGTTTCATTCGAAACAACTCATAATTATGAACTATAATATTTATCTTTGATTCTTTCTCTACTAGTCCCCTCGTGTGTGATTTCTAGTGTATGCCAAATATCGAAAGCCGATTCGCAAACAGAAACACGATTAAACTTATTTTTATCAAGTGCACAAAACAAGGCATTCATAGCCTTTGTATTTAGAGAAAAATTCTTTCTTTTGAAATCATTTAACTCATTCATTGATTTGGAAGATTTTTCAAATCCACTCTAAACTATATTCCATAAATCAAAGTCCAAAGAGATAAGAAAAATATACATTCGTGTTTTCCAATATGTGTAATTCGTCCTATTGAACATGGGTGGACGTGAAATAGAATATCTTTCATTCATGCCAAAATAAGTCATTTACTCAAGTGAGTGTTAATCCAAAGAGTAAGAACCTTACTCTGATACTAATTATTAGGATCAATTGGTACTAGGGGGGCGAGGGGTAAATTAGTGCAAGTATAAATTTTCAATTTAAATGAAATCCTTTTTTATTAAAACAAGATAGGGAAACCTAAGCTTTTTGTTCTTAGCAAAATGATTGAGTGAATAAGGAAAAGTTGCTAAATTGATAATCAAACCTAAAAGATAAACAATGTTCGAAGTAAATAACTTATTATGAAAACTTTACTTTCTAATAGTTGAGTCGAATCGGAAGCTTTTAATACAAGAAATATGTAATCAATGAAAGCAAAGAAACACTCACAATTCTTATAGTGGTTCGGCACCAAAGGCCTACGTCTCTTTTCCTCTTAGATGTATTTATATTCATGATGTATGGAGATGTAAATATAAGTCATTTATTAGTGTCACTCTAGTGATGATCTCATCATCCATAATTATTAAATAACTATTATTCTTAAAAACTATTTTATATCCATTAATTATCAAACAAGGGATGAAAATAATATTTTTGATAATAGAGGAAACAAAATAGCATGCATTCAATGCAATAATAGCTCCATTAGGTAAATATAAGGTGACCTCCCCAATAGCAACTACAACAACTCTTGCTCCATTGCCCATCTAGAGGTCCATCTCGCCTCTAGCCAATCTCTTAGGTCTTGTTAGAAATTACAGATATGATAAGTACTCTCGGTATCTTATACTCATGTGTTCTCATGAAAATCTGATAAGTGGAGACTGATCATGAATATACCTAAAGCTTCTCCAAGCTTCTGTTTCACCTTATCGGTAAGGTAGTCCTTACAGGTCCTCTTCCAATGCCCGTCTTGACATAGTAGAAGCACTATCCTTTGTCCTTTCCCAAGTATTTCTTGGCAACCTTTGCCTTGCCTAGTCTTTTTTTGCCCTTGACCTTCTTAAGGGTTTTACTAGCCTTCCTTTTCATATTGGTCTCACTAATATAGAGAACTGACTTCTCTTTCTTAATGGTACTCTCAACTTCTTTCAACATATTAAGGAGTTCAGGTAGAGTAATCTGAAACTTGTTCATATTAAAGTTAATAATAAACTGTGAAAAGGAATCTGGTAGAGATGAAGTATAAGATCAATATACAGGTTATCCTTTAGGATTATCTTTATACTTCACAAAGCGAGCGATCTCATCCTTGCTTATTCTTTCCTCTCGCGTGGGCACAATCATGTTAAAGACATATACAATTTTCTCTCTCGTGAGAACAATTCTCAAATTATGGAGCCTTTGGACCAATGAGGCGGTTGGTATCAAGTATACCACATAGGGGTTTTGCAAGCAACAAATAAGATATAGTGTAAATAAATAATATGCATAAGAAAATACTAATTAAGATATAGAATTTTATCTTAATATACTCCCACTATTTTCCTAATGAATCATGTGACACTCTCGATATATGAGATAAAAGTCTCCGGTAGGCTCCTAGTGGGGATCGGGATCCAATCGACATCGTAGTATAACCTCGAGAGACTCGATCAATTACACTAAGCCCAAGAGGTAGGCAACTCTTCCTGATCACAACTCCTTATGATTCCCGTCATGTTCGACCTCTGAATCATCATGGTCTTGAGGAACTCAACCAACCATGACATTCAGTTAAGTTATCACCATCATTACAAGATGAGTCTGATTCGATGATATATCATCGAGGGACTCGACCTAGCATACCATGTCCTCAGGTCACTAGTGAAATCTCTATGTCATATGTAAGATCTCGATCACGTAGATAGGTGAACCTCGAGGGACTCGACCAACTCAACCTGTGTCATGATTCAATTTCTTCTTATAACGATGGAAGGCCACTTAGGTCAATTTTATTGCCTCACACTTACCGACTTATTATTATCATAGAAGGGGTTTTTGTTTTGTATCGGTCTCCTAATATATAGTGTCACACATATATATATTTAATATATATCTACATCGCATGTATATATATATATATATATATATATATATTTAGTAGATGTATGACACATCACATATGCAAGCCACACAGGATGATCAAGAGCCGTCACCTAATATGATTAAACCCGAGCCAATAGGCCTAATAACTCATAATAGGATCGTTGTGTGCATCGACACATCTCCAGGCCCTGTGACAGTTGATTTCATCATCATCAGTTCTGTTGAATTATTGTCACATCACTATGCATTGATCTCACGTTACGACATTATGGGTCTCGCTGTCACCTCCACGCTCCCGCCGCACCTCTTCATGTAATTATAGATAATCATAGGTATGTAAGCCCAATAATCAACAAGAAAAATGAAGGCTCACAGGCCCCAATAATAATAATAATAATAATAATAATAATAACAATAATAATAATAATAATAATAATAATAATAATAATAATCACAATTATACACATCACAACACGTGGCTCATGATCATCTATCCATATCATACATCATATATGCATCACATCACATGTAGGATTACTATCTATATAATAATTAATTAAATTATTTAATTAATTATTTTTTAGAAATCAAGATATGCTTGGAATTTTTAGAATTATCAAGGGTATTTTCATAATTCTAGATGTGATGATAGTCTTCAATAATTTTAAAATTATTGAGGGTGTTTTCAGTATTTTGAGCATAGGACAACCTTTGAAATTTCTCAAATTCCAAAGGGTAGTATCATCCTTTTCATAAAAGGATGCCCTAGATCTATTCTCTCACCCTCACTATGTAGTCACCGTAGCTGCCCCTACACAAGCCACGATTGCCCTTACTTGCCGGAGCACCGCCGATCTGCCCCCTGGTGGCCCCTATGCCCTTGAGCTTCGCCTTGCAGCCGATCACCCTTGCCAGCTGGTCGCCCCCTCTGCAGTGGGCCTTGGCTACAGCCGCTGCCCCTTTGTAGGGGGCCTTGGCCATAGTCGCTGCCCCTTTGCAGGGGGCCTTGGCCACGACCTGTTGCCCCTTTGTAGGTGGCCAGGCCATGGCCAGCCACCCTTGCAGATGGCTTGGCCATGGCCGGCTACCCCATTTCCTTACTGCGTTTGCTGCAAAACAACAACAAGAATGTGTAGAATGATTCCATGATTCAATCTCATCACATGCAGTTTAAAATCAATCTTTCACACGAAAATCTTGGCTCTGATACCACTGTTGGGAAACTTCAACGGGAGCATCACATGGGTAGCGAAAATAAAAAAAAAACTGGTTTCCCACGCAGATCAAATCGTCGTGCAAAAGATTGGGTCATAAGAAAATCATAAAAATTAAAAAAAACTATATCGTATAATAGATTAATTACATAGAGAGATTGTATATCCCCGTATTCTAGATCCGGATGGAGAGGATAAAGAAAATCAAATATCTTCCTCTTTAGTTATATCCACATGATGGATCTCTATAGTGAAACTTCTCCAATCTGGTCTCGCAACTCTTACGCAGAGGAAGGGATGAGAATAAAAGGGGGTGGCCATACTTGCAGCCTATTAACCATAAATCTCCCTCCTTTTACAGAGAGCCACAAAAAACCCTATGGTTGTTGCCTTAGTGAGTATTGGATCTCTATCCAATAACCCACTAACCTTATATTATTGGATCTCTATCCAATAATCTCCTTAGGCCTCTAATTGAGCCTCAAGCAAGGAGCCCATCAACTTAAGGTCTCATCTAATGAGAATAGGGGCTAATTGGATCTCCATCCAATCATCTATTCACTGGAGCATCCACCATATGTATGTGATCCTCTAGGCCCGATAGAGCTAGCCTTGAGTCGCTCCCATCAAAACTCCTTTTGATATACTGAATTATTATCTCCATAATAATTCATTCGACTTATCGATTATGGACGTATTAAGCCACTATGCCATGATCCCCAAACGGTACAGGGGGATCGAATCCATCAAACCTATATATCCTCAGTTACCATGTATCTATAATCCCTCATCCAACTAATATCCCAGAGATCATATATTGGACATGGTACTGTTATGTCACAAATGGAATCTATCTGAGTCCTGCTCTAATCAAATTCTCCTAAAGAACTCATTCTCTCTCAATCCGAATGATCCTGGCTAAGGATTTGTCCGAGCAAGCACATATGACATATTCTGTTAGGACTATAGCTAGGAGAGTCCTAATTTAGTTTTATTAAAGAGGGCAATCATGTAAAATCTAAGGTCATTCATATAAATCCTATCTAGTCGACCTCTATTAAGGAAAGTAAGGAGGCTGGCTAGGATAGGATTTGTTAAGGAAGATATTTGAAGAGGAAGTAAGATGCATGTTACCTTAATTAACCACCCCTTATCCTAGTTAAAGAGGGGGTTGGTTGAGAAGGGGATTAAGTTAGAATAGGATTAGGAAAACAATAAGCAACGGGCCATCCCTAGTTGGGCTGATTGGAAGCTAGAATTAGAGGTGCATTAGGAGTTACTTAAAGGTAGGAGTCTTGAAGTATGAGTCCTCTTAAGAATTAGGGTTAAAAGGTCTATAAATGATCTTGTAATCCTTCACTTTTTATCATCAATAGAAGAGTATTTTCTGTAGCCTTTGAGCAGTAAGTTGGAGGAGGGAACTCCTATAAAGTTCCAATGACGCTGATCCCCTATAGTGATCAACCCCGAGCTTAGATCCATTAGGATTCTAACACTTGGTACCAGAGCAGCAATTTTGGCATCTCGTTGCCCTTTCACATTCATTCATTAGCCCCTCATAGTCGTCCAAAGCAATTCTCACAATTGCTAAAAGATCATAAAAAAACTCTGTCGTCATCTTCACTATTGCAGATCATCCTTTGATCTCCCTATGAATTACCACAGGTTCTAGTTTTCTATCTTACTGCTACTGCAATTCAGTTATCCTTAATAAACAAAACCATAAAAATTATTCCCATATTGCTGCATAAACTTTTTGTTGTAAAGTTTCCATCTTTACAATGAAAGTTATATCGTAAAATTCCAACCGCACACCCCTTACTATTTGATTTACTACTATGTTTTTACTAATCAAATTTCTACAAAATTTCTACCACAACTTTATAACTTCCTATCCTCAGATCTTGCTTTAGTTTCATCAAAAAATCATCAAGATAACCTGCTCATCTTTTACATCCAAGCTACTGTAGTTTAGACGTAAAAATCTACTACCATACTTCTTCGTGATCTTTGATTTTGCCGAATCTATTGCTGTTATTTCTTTCTAGAAAATTTTTATTAGAATTAATTCTTATTACCAGTAGATCCCCCTTGAGTTTTGCTTGAATTTTTATTAGGAATTTCTAGAAAAAATTACATCTTCACTGCTGGACTTTTTTTTGACAAAAAATCTGCTGCTGCACCTTTGTCTTTCTTTCTATCGATAATCCACCAGAACCCAACCATCTTGCTGCCACCAACCAAGATACCTTTAGGGAATCCCTCTAGCCTTAAAATGCAACCATCGTAACCTATTTTCATAACCCTAACACCCCCAAAAACCGTAGCCTAAAACAGAAATCTATTGCAGCCGAACCCTTCTATTACTAATCAAATGTCCAAATCTTCCACCACCCATTGACCCATCAATAAAAAAAAGACAAGGACATATTTGATCTATAGGCATATGCCATGGCTTCCCAAGATCCAATTGATGTCAAGTTTGAAGCATTGGAATCTCGGCTTGCATCACGACTCGATTCGCGCTTAGAGGACAAACTGTGTGCTTTATTCGCAGAGTTAAAAATTGGACAACCATCAAATCCAACCAAATCTCATCATGGAGAGGGTTCAGAGAAGCCTCTAAAGAGGGAGGGATAGCCTTCGAACATATGTTAACCACACATGAGAGTGGACTTTTTATGATGGGAAAGAGGAGACCCAGCGGGGTGGATTTCACGCGTTGAACGTTACTTCCACTACTACCAAATGTCAAACGATGCTATGGTGGAAATAACTATCATTCACCTTGAAGAAGATGCTACTCAATGGTACAATTGGCTAGATATAATCATGGGGCTCTAACGTGGAATCAATTTAAGAATGCACTACTGAAATGCTTCAGACCTATGGAGTACAAAAATATCGATGACCAACTCACAAAAATCTGGCAAACCTCTACAATTTAAGAGTACCAAACCAAGTTTGAGAAGCTATCCTACCTTGCTCATGATTGGACTGACCGACAATTGCTAGGTACCTTCATTGAGGGACTCAAACTAGAGATAAAAGGGGAGGTTAAGGCGTAGCAACCTCGTACCGTTGCTGCTGCAATTTCTTTCGCCCAGATGCAAGAAGAGCCACTCAACCAAGATGCCTGGAAGATAAGAACCACTCCTAGACCCACAACATATAATCTTCCTTCTATTCCTAGCCATTCTTCGCTGCCAAAAAAATTAACAAGAGAAGAACTACATGACTGATCAGCAAAGGGGCTTTGTTAGCATTGCGACGAACCATGGAGTCGCGATCATCACTGCAACAAGGGCCACCTCCTATTGATCCTCTTAAAGATGTGAAGGAGGAGGTCCAAGAGTATGAGGTAGAGGTCATGGATAAAGAAGAGCAGTCGGTTGATATTACAATACATGCTATTGCTGACTATGCGAACCCGCAAACGATGAAAATAGGAGGATTTCTAAAGCAACAGCTGATTACTATTCTCATTGACACCGAGTGCACTAATAATTTCATAAACAACATGGTTGCTATTCGGATGGCCTTACCTATTGAAGATTGTAGCAAGTTTAATGTTAAAGTCGTTGACGGATGAATTCTAAAGTGTGATCGTTGGTGCCCGTAGGTGAAGCTTTTACTACGGGATCAAGAAATAATCGTAGATTTTTTCTTCCTTCTTGATGATTATGAAGCCATGCTTGACATCAAATGACTGATGACATTATGTGATGTTTCCTAAAATTTTTTGAAATTAATCATGAAGTTTTGTAGCCAGGGAAAACAGGTGGTACTATACAACAAATGGAGGAGTGACATATCAATGAATTGCACGCAATGAATTGAGAAAGTATTGCAAAAATCATGCAGTGGCTTCTTAGTACAACTTGAGCAACAATCCAAGGGGAGACAACTGAAGTTGAAGACCCAAATCTACTTCCCTTACTTGCTGAATTTTTGGATGTATTTGACGAGCCACGCTGCCTACCCCCTAGCCGCCAGCATAATCATCAGATATCGATTCTTCAGGGCAAGCCTCCAACAAATAGTCGGCCATATCGGTACCCTCATCTACAGAAGGATGAAATAGAAAAGATTGTGAAAGAGATGCTCAAAACAAGAGTTATTCGACCAAGTTACAACCCCTACTCTTCACTAGTGCTCTTTGTATAAAAGAGTGGATAAAGTGGCTCCCTTGGGTCGAGTGGTGGTATAATACAACTTATTATTCATCCATAAAAATGTTAGAACCATTGTGGATTCGAAGCTTGGGGTGATCTCTATAGGGGATCGACCTCCTTGGAACTCTATAGGGGTTTCTCCCTTCTTGGTACTCAAGCTATTGACTAAAGAATTTATTTATTCACGATAAAAAGTGGATGATTACAAGGCTATTTATAGGCCTTCAATCCCTAATTCCTAAGAGGACTCCTACTTCAAGACTCCTACCCTCAACCAACTCCTAAAGCAACTTTAATTCCAACCACCAACTGATCCATCTAGGGGTCGTCGATTGCTTTATTGTTTCCTAATTCTATTCTAATTTAACCCCTCCTCTGCCAATCCCTTTTTAACTAGGATAAGGGGTGGTTAATTAAGGTAATATGCATCTTACTCTCCCCTCAAATATCTTTCTCAACTAATCCTAATCTAGCTAGCCTCCTTACTTCCTTAATATGGGTTAGCTAGATAGGATTTACATGAATAACCTTTAGATTTTATATGATTGCCCTCTTCCATGAAATTAAATTAGGACTTCCCTAGCTAAAGTCCTAACAGACCCGACCTCTTCAAATTAGCTTTGTCCTCAAGACTGAGGCTCCATGAACTTTGGGTCTCGATCTGCAATTCTCTTTGAAGCTTCCTTGTGGTATCTAAAATAGGGGCATTATGATCCGACGATCCAACATTATCTTGTATCTCTCTATCAGGGGTAGTAGTATTTGGACAGTGGTGCATCATAATCCTACGATCCCATATGATTATCAACTGAATTTGAACCTCCTCATCAGTTGGGATGTTAGGTGGATGGATTTGGGTTGAGTCATCCTTTCTAAACTTCTATTTACGATAAGATACTTGAAGGATCAATTGTATTTTTAAATTGATGTACTGATCTAATTCATAAGTCACGTCTCTATTGTGATCTCTAATTTTGCACAGGCCAAAGTAGTAGGGGGACCACTTCTTTGAGGCTCGAATTTTCTGTTGATAGGGCTGGAGATAAAGGGAAGCTTGATATTCAACATCAAACTTTCTTCTGCTCCGGTATTTATCGGGTGGCTGTTTCTTTCTTGCATGGGCTGCTACTTGGTTGTTCTTTAATAGTAACTGAGCCTTCTTTTGAAATAATTGCTACCCTTTGATAAGGTTCCTATTGGTGTGATTCCATTCTGAGTCCGAGGAGGGTAGGAATTATAATTTTACCGAGCATATTTTTATCTCTCCATTGTACTGCTGACCTGTATCATACTAGCTTTCAAATTTAGTAGTAACTAGTATCCCTTTATATATTAAAAGCATTGTGTGAAATGTAGGGAGAGCCTTAGTGTGGATTAGGTGTTGGCTAGCTTGCAAGAGGGTGGTGCTGATCTAAACTCCTATTTTGTCTGCTCCAATTTCAAACACTTTATTTTAATCTAGTAATGCTGATAGAACCCCAGAAGGAGCTTTATAGATTTTGATCATTGAGGGGGATCGACCTTTGGAACGCTGTAGGGGTTCCTCCCTCCTAGACTCAGCACAATGTTGAAATAAAATTGATAATTGCTTGATTCAAGAGAGGGGGCGGCTATATCATTATATGGGGATCAAAACCCTAGCATAAGGAGGTGCTTGCCTAAGTAAAATTACTTTTTTATCCCTCCTATAGCCAACCTACCTTAATAGGAACATGGGGCGACTAGGTTGGCTCTATAGCCGACTTAAGCAGGGGGAAACCCTAGCCAACCAACCCAGTAAGGGGGTGACGACCACTAAGCCCTAGCTATACTCCTTTATAAGATAGGAGTGGCTTTATTACAATCTAGTTGGGTTTTATTGACTACTTCTATGGAGATTAGAACTCAACCCTGCTGGAATCCTATCAAACCCGCCCTCTTAAAATCAACTTTGTCCTCAAGGCTGAAGTTCCATGAATTTAGGGAACTGGGTCTTCAGCTCCTCATCAACTTGGGTGTCAGTTGGAAGAACTTGAGCTGAGTCATCATCTTTAAATTTCCATTTGAGGTGAGATACTTGGAGGATCAACTGTAATTTTAATCTGGTGCATAGATCTGATCTCCAGGTTAGGGCCCTAATATGATCTCCAATTTTGCAAGGCCCAAAGAAATAGGAAGACTACTTTCTTGAGGCTTAAATTTCATGCTAGTGGAGCTGGAGATAAAGGGGGACTTGATCTTTCTCATAAAACTTTCTTCTGCTTCGGTATTTGTTAGGAGGAAGTTTCTTCCTTGCATGGGCTGCCACGTGGTTGCTCTGTAATAGTATTTGTGCCTGCTTTTGGAGTGAGGGTTGTCCTCTGATAAAATCTTTAGTGGTCTGAGCCCGATCTAAGTCTAAGGTGGGTAGGAGTGGTGATTTTTTGGGGCCCATTTTCACTTCTTCATATTGTTGACCATCTTACATGAGGATGGTGCTGACCCCCACTCTGGGTGTGTTTACTCCAATAATAAACATCTGACCATGATTTAGTGTGGATGACATCATGGCCGTGAGGGCTATAGTTCTACTCGGCCAAGGTGGTGCATCTTTCTTTATAATGAGAGGGATGATGTTCATACTTCATTGAGTCCTACAAATGATCCTTCCCCTTTTCTGATTTCACCACTAGACGGGCTCAATTTTCTCGCGATCTTGGGCCGTAGATCAGAGGTCATCATCAAGGAAGTCTTGGTCTTTAAGCATCATGGTCCGATCTTGGGAAAAGTCATGGAAATCACCTGAGATTTGGAAGTGTTGCATCAGCAATCATGGTGAGTTTAATAGTATGTAACACTTTATAAGTAGCTTATCTCCGGGGAAAAGGATGTAGGGACGTGTCATAGCGGGAAATAAGCATGGCCAAATAATCTGTGTCTCTGTCATCTCTTGGATGACCCTTTTATCTTCGACCTTCTGAGGTTGTATGAAGCAATCTGATCGAGCAACAACTAGGGGAAGTTTCGACATGTTCATCATAGGGCGGTCAGCCAACTTCAGAGGAGGTAGTTGGCTCAGTTGGGTGGAGACACCAAAAAATTCAGCAAGCTGTGGGAGGGGTTTTTTATCTTCAATCTTATGAAACTCTTAAATTTGAATTGGGAAACCACTAGATTCTTCTTTTGGTACCCCCTCCAAGTGTGGTGTTGTGGTTGTAGTCGCTGGGCTTCCTCGTAGAATTACCTTCTTTCCTTTTCTGAAAAATTTTATGGTTAGCTTTGAAAAATTTCAGAAAACATATCCAATCATGGACAACCAATCAATGCTAAGTACTATATCAAAACCATTAAGAGGGAGGAGGAAAAAATTAGCAACTACGTCTTGCTCCTGTAGGATCAGTTTTACCCGCGGGCACTTCTGGTTGCACTTTAGAATTTGGTCGTTAGCTACCTTAACTTCGAACCCCTTGTAATCTTCTTTTTCAAGCATTAAGTGAGCAGCAACCTTACTGCTCATGAAGTTGTGTGTGCTCCTGGCGTTGATAATGATGATGATGGACTGCTGCCCGAGAAACTCTTCGATCTTTAATTTTTACAGGTTGGTATAACTGGCTAAGGTAGGGACCGTACAGGTGGCTGGTTTTGGTGTATCCTTCTCCTTGGGCTTGAGAGTCATATCTTCAAGTTTGGGTTCTTCAGTGGGTGCAATTATCAGTAGTGTCTCCTTTTTACATTTGTGTTCTAGGCTCCATAGTTTATCATAACACCCACATAGGCCCTTTGTCAATCTGTCATAAAGGTCTTCTTTTATTATTTTCTATGGCTGAGGGGGTCGGCTGATAGTAGGAGGAGGTGAAAGCTTTAGTACCGCTGGTCAGGGAGTAAATTTAATCTTCCAAACTTCATAGTTCAATCGCTCCTCTTGATGTCACGCAAAAGAGATGGCTGTCTTAAGTGTGTATGGCTGTCGCGCTTTTACTTCTCCTCGGATCTCTGGGTTTAGGTCCTCGATAAAAGTATCTAAAAGTTATTTCTCAAACTAATTCTTAGTTTAGTTAGATAAACGCTCAAATTTTATTTGGTATTCTTATATTATAGAGGTTTGATAAATCTTTGCCAATTGTCCATCGATGTTGTTGAAATCAGTTGATCCGAAGCGGTTTAGTAGTCCTTCCTTGAATCGCTACCAAGAGAGTCCTCCATAAGTGTGCTTAAACCAATTAAACCACTGAATAGCATATCCCTCAGGATGGATGACACCAATCTCCACCCATGTGACATCGGTGGTTCGGTATAATCGAAAATAGCGCTCTACACACGAGATCCACCCGATTGGGTCTCCTTCTTCCCATCTAAGAAAGTTAACCTTCACGCATGGATTATTGAGATCAGAGGTGATGTGGCTATCTTGAGGATCGTCTCGCCGATATGAAGTTTCTCCATGTTGTAATTCCCTCGTGTTCGACGATCGGGCCAATGCCGAATTCGGCAAAAAGGGATCACATCTTCTCTTCCATGCGGTTTTTAAAGGCTTCAAGCTTTGCATCGATAGCCTTCTCTGATGTCATAGTATACACCTCTATTTATAATATTGAGATCTTTTTTCTGTTGTCGGGTTAGTGGCATGGAAATTTTGGAGAAGGGGGTGGCCAATTGGAAGGTGAATTGGTTTGGATAGGAATAGGCTGATTTGGGGCTATGATGTTGTGGCGTTTAGGCTACGAATTGGTATGGTTTTAGGGCTGTAATAGTAGTAGATGAAGGTTAAGAAAATATATTTTAGATCAGGGATAGATGATAGCAAATGTAGGTGTCTTGGTAAGGAAAGTTGGCTAAAAAAGTAAGTGGATCGATAAGGAAGTAGGCTAATTTGGGTGACTGATTTGGAGGGCTATTTAGATTCAGTTTAGGATAATATTTAGAAGGATTTTTAGTGAGGATGGTAGAATTTGGAGATAAGAAAAAGAAAGTCTAAAATCCCACAAAAAATAGAACTCAAGTCTGATATAATTTGGTGAAGAGAAGTGTTGTGATGTGTTCTCCTGCTGAACTAGTTTTTGCATCGGAGAAATGATGACTTCTCAACATAAATTCTAGAGGAAAGTTTAAGAAAATTATGTAGAAACACTTGATTTAGATGTTGTCAATACTAGTTGAAATTTTGATAAAATTTTGGCAGCATAACCCTGGAGAAATAGGGCAAAAGATGCAAGGCAGATTCATTCATCATAAAATTCCATAAATGCATGATGGTCAAAGATCATACAAGAAAACTAGTTCTAGAAGGAGTTTTTTTTATGAAATCAAATCCAAATGAAAGCCAACTTGATCTTAAGAATTGTGTAAAAATTTTGGCCAGAAAGGATGAACAAAAGTTTGGTTTCAAATAGCAATGATCGGTTGAAAATTTCTACAGTGTTTTACCTTCGTAATGATGATAATGTTTTACGATGGTAGAAATTTATAGCAAGAAAACTTTAGAAAACTTCTCCCATGTATAATATGAAGGTTATTGTAGTATTGAAGAGACGTAGGTTATAAAAAATACTAGAATTCTAGATCAAACATAGGGGGCAGTGGCAAACTGATTTGATCTGCTGGTGGGGTGGAAGGTGGAGGCGTGTGTCATAGCAATTATGGGAATTGCTTGTGAAGGTGAGGGTGTGGATGTAAGCTACAAGGGCCACAAGATCACTGCTCTGATACTAGATGATAGAACCCTAGAAGGAGCTCTATGGATTTTGATCCTTGAGGGGGATTAACCCTTGGAACGCTGTAGGGGTTTCTCCCTCCTAGACTCGGCACAATGCTGAAATAAAATTAATAATTGCTTGATTCAAGAGAGGAGGCAGCTACATCATTATATAGGGATCAAAACCCTAGCCTAAGGGGGTTCTTGCCTAAGTAAAATTATCCCTTTGCCCCTCCTATAGCCAATATGCCTTAATAGAAATAGGGGCGACTAGGTTGGCTCTATAGTCGACCTAAGCAGGGGGAAACCCTAGCCAACCAACCCAGTAAGGGGGCGACAGCCACTAAGCTCTAAGGGCTAATTTAAATCCTAGCCATATTCCTTTATAAGATATGAGTGACTTTATTACAATCTAGAAGAGTTTTATTGATTACTTCTAGGGAGGTTAGGACTCAACCCTGCTAGAGTCCTATCAAATGTTAAGACTAATATTGATGGCATCGTGGCTATGAAGACCCCGTAGATGGTGGATGTGTGGATGCCTTCCTTGTTTCTTTAGAATTTTGATCTTCATCCCTTCCATGCTGGTACCATTGCTGGGGGGACCTGATCTTCTTATGATTGTCAATAGGGAAGACTTCGAACAACATAGTCCATTCTTGGGAGAGGTAGTGGAAGTAGATCGAGATCTAGGAGTGCTACATTAAAAGCCATAGCTGGTTCAACTGGATGTGGTACTTCAGGAAAACCTTATCCCTGCAGACAAAGAGGCAAAACTTTTGGAGATAAAGTGTCGTTGCAAGGGAAAGTCATGGCCGAATGATTTGTGTCTCCTGCGTATCCTAAATAATCCTTTTAGTTTCAGCCCTCTGAGGATGTGGACAACAATAGAGCTGAATATGTGTTGGTGGTTCCTCCTGTAAGATCAGCATATAGAGGTCGTGCAGTCTAGTAGGATGAAATTGGCTTGGTTCGACGGAGGTAGCAAACTTCTCCAAGCGTTGTGTCTTTTCTTCACTCCCACATTTCCCGTGTAAGGTCACCTGCTTTGCTTTACTATTCATAAGGTCATTGGGGCTCCTGGTCTTGATAAGGATGGTGACCGACTATTGCTTAAGAGATTCTTCATCTTTTATTACTTGCGGGTTTACATGGCCAGCTAGAGTGTGAGTCATGCAATCGGCTGACTACGAATCCTCCTTCATGTTCTCCTTCTCAGGTTCAATGTCATCTTCTTCAGATTCTTCTATAGGTTCTATCATGGAATGCTTCCCTTTTTTGCAGTGATGGTTGCAGCTCCAAAGTTCATTACAATGCCAACAAAGGCCCTTTACCGATCTATCATGAAGTTCTTCTCTCATCAATTTCTTTAGCAGTGAAGCACGACTGGGAGCAAGGGTGTTGAAGGTCTATATGTTACTGGTCCAGGAGTAGTTCTCATCCTTCAGCATCTTGGTTCAACCGTTCCTCTTGGATTCAGGCAAAAGAGATTGTAACCTTCACGGTGGGGGGCTATCGCGCTTTAAACTCTCCTTTAATTTTGTCTTGGGTCCTTTGATGAACATCCCTAATAATTATCTGTCAGACCAATCATGAGCAAAGTAAGATAATTCCTCAAACCTAGTTTGGTATTCATGGATCGTGGAGGTTTGTCATATTTTGGCAAGTTGTTTGTTGATATTCTTGTTTTTGGTCAGTCCAAAGTGGTTCAATAATGCGTACTTGAATTATATCTATGTCAGAGTCCCATAGTTGTATTCAAGCTAATTATACCATCATATAGCATCTCCTTCAAGGTGGATGACAATGGTGTCCACCATGGAATCCTTTGGTGTTTGGTGATAATAGGAGTAACATTCGGCGCATGAAACCCATCCCATCGGGTCTACTTCTTCCCATCGAAGGAAGTCCTCCCTCATACGTAGCTGCCTCATATCAATGGCTCTTTCTTTCTTTCTTTCTGAGAGGCCTCTCTGAACTTGTATTTTTTTGGAACTTTGTTGGGCTTGAAGATCAGCCTAATCAAAATTTGGCGAATAAGGCATGTAATCTATCCACCACGCGTGATTCAAACACCTCCAACTTGGCATCGATTGAACCTTGAGATGCCATTGTGTGTGCTTCCAGATTTGAGATGTCAATATCCTTCTCCTATTGTTGGGTCAGTGATATGAAAATGTTGGGTGGATTGATGGCCGAAAGAGGTGGTGGATCAAGGGTAGATCACTATGGTTTGGGGCTGAAAATTTACTATTTTTGGTTGCTACTGGGGCTATGATTTAGGGTTGCTGTAGGGGTCATATAGGGGGTATAATGGCTGAGGTTTAAGGTTAAAAGAATGGGTTAGGGTTGCTATTGATGACAGCAACAGATTTGGTAGGAATTGGGTGTGGATGCAACAAGTAGTACCGAAGGTAGTACAGCAAAATTTTTTGGCAAAGAGGGTGCTGTTGATGCTACTATTTGGGGCTATTGTAGAGGCTGTAAGGGAGGTTCAATAACTAAGGTTTAGGGTTAGAAGGGTGGCTTAGGGTTGCTACTGATGGCAGCAACCGGTTTGGTGGCCAAAAGGGTGACAGATCAAGGTTACGGTTGAGGGTTGATAGCTTGCGGTTTAGGTTATTATTGGTGCTATGGTTTGAGGGTGCTGTGGAGGCTGCAAAGGGTTTTTGTGGTAGTGGTTTGAGGTTAGAAAGAAAGGTTTAGGGTTGCTATTGAGCAGCAACTGATTTGGCAAGGTTCGCTAGTTGTGGAAGATAAGAATCGGTGGAAGGTTCGATGGCTGTGGAAGACCATTGTTTGGGCTACGGTTTGGGTTGGCAATGGAAATAAAAAAAAGGCTATGATGACTGCATCTTAAGGCTATTGGGGTACCCTAAAGATGACATGGGTGGCAGCAACAATTTTGGTAAGGATCAGATATGTGTGTAGCAAAAAACATGAAAAGGTAGTGCTGCAGAATTCTGTGTCGATAGGTTGTGATAGTCACTATTTTGGGCTACAGTTTTGGGTGCTATTAGGGTAAGGAAAATAGGTTATGAGGGTTGTATTCTAAGGCTAATGGGATGCCCTAAAGATGTCTTGGGCAATGGCAACAAGTTAGTTGGGTTTCGGTAGGTTAAGGAGAAGAAGACAAAGGCGTAGCAGATTTTTCATCAAAAAATTCCAATAGTGAAGACGTAATTTTTTCTAGAAATTCTCAATGAAAATTCATGTAAAACTCAAAGGCAATCTACTGGCAAGGAAGAGCTAATTTTGTCAAAAATTCATGGAAGGAAATCATAGCAAAAGGTTCGATAGAATTAAAGATCACAAAAAGGTATTGCAGTAGATTTTTACGTCTAAACTACAACAGCTTGGACATAAAAGATGAGCAGGTTGTCTTGATGATTTTTTAATGAAACCAAAGGGAGATCCGAGGATAGGAAGTTATAAAGCTGTGATAGAAATTTTGTAGAAATTTGATCAATAAAAACGCAGCAGCAAATCAAATAGTAGGGGGTGTGTGGCTGGAATTCTACAGTGTAACTTTCGTTGTAAAGATGGAAACTTTATGAAAAAATATTTATGCAGCAATATGGGAATAATTTTTTTGGGTTTTTTAGATTAAGGATAACTAAATTACAGCAGCAGTAAGGTAGAAAACCATAACCTGTTGCAATTCAGGGGGAGATCAAAGGATGATCTGCGATGGTAGAGATGAGTAGACGGTTGTGGGGGGCTGATGGATGGCTATAGAAGGGCTAAGAGATGCCAAGAATGCTACTCTAATACCAAGTGTTAACCCTTGTGGATTCTAAGCTTGGGGTGATCACTATAGGGGATCGACCTCCTTGGAATTCTATAGGGGTTCCTCCCTCCTTGGTACTCAAGCCATTGGCTAAAGAAATATTGATCTATTCATGATAAAAAGAAGATGATTACAAGGCTATTTATAGGCCTTCAATCCCTAATTTCTAGGAGGACTCCTACTTCAAGACTCCTACCCTCAACCAACTCCTAAAGCAACTTCCAATGCAACTCTAAGTCCAACCACCAACTAGTCCATCTAAGGGTGGCTGGTTGCTTTATTGTTTCCTAATTCTATTCTAATTTAACCCCTCCTCAACCAATCCCTCTTTAACTAGGATAAGGGGTGGTTAATTAAGGTAACATACATCTTATTCTCCCCTCAAATATCTTCCTCAACTAATCCTAACCTAGCCGACCTCTATACTTTCCATAATAGGGGTCAGCTAGATAGGATTTACATGAATACCCTTTAAATTTTACATGATTGTCCTCTTCTATGAAACTAAATTAGGACTCCCCTAGCTAGAGTCATAATAGAAAATTACACCCTATCAGGCTATGTATGGCTGGCCTCCTCCTGTAATCCCAAAATATGTATTAGGCACCTCTAAAGTAGAATAAGTAGACAGGGAACTACAAGACAAAGATAAAATGCTAAAGATATTAAAAGACAACCTCACTACAGCTCAAGCAAGGATGAAGCGATAATATGATCAACACAAAGGCGAAAGAGAATTTTCAGTAGAAGATTGGGTATTTCTACGACTCCAGCCATGCAGGAAAACATCGATCCAGACCAGAGCATCCATGAAGCTTTCACCTTGGTTCTATGGATCTTACCAGATCGTGGAGCACATTGGGGTAGCAACATAAAGATTGGACCTATCCAATCCATCTTTCATGTGTCATGCTTGAGGCCCAAGTTAGAGAACATGATAGTTCAAAGACATCTACCTAATATAATATGAAGGAGAGGAGCTCCTCCCAACCAAAGTGCCATTATATTGATTGAAGATTTACACACGACGACCTACTATTGAAGTGCTAATATGGTAGGCGAACCTTAAGAAGAGGCCACTTAGGAAAACTATGACGATTTAAAAATTAAATTATCGAATTCATAGAGCATCATCTAGGAGGATAAGGCTGATTTGAAGAGGGGTCTTTATAACTCTAGCTAGGGAGTCCTAATTTAGTTTCATTAAGAGAGAGAATATAAAAAAATCTAAGGCATTCATATATATCTCCTCTCTCGACCTTTATTAAAGAAAGTAAGGAGGAGGACTTGGGATAGATTAGTTGTGATAAGAGAAGAGAGAAGAAGAAAGATGCATGTTTTTTTTTTTAACACCACCCCCCCTAGTTTAAAGGGGGGTTTTGAGGGACTAAGTTAGAATAAGAAGATTAAAAAAAAAAACAATGGCCACTCCTAGTTGGGCCGGTTGGAAGTTAGAATTAGAGGTGCATTAGGAGTTGCTTAAAGGTAGGAGTCTTGAAGTAGAAGTCCTCTTAGGAATTAGGGTTAGAAGGTCTATAAATAATCTTGTAATCCTCCACTTTTTATTATCAATAGAAGAGTATTTTTTGTAGCCTTTGTGCAGCAAGTTGGAGGAGAGAACCCTTATAGAGTTCCAAGGAGGCCGATTCCCTATAGTGATCATCCCCGAGCTTAGAATCCGCTAGATGTCTAATATATTCGTCTCATGATACCGAGAGTGGATGATCCTCTATTAACACTCAATTACCTTCGTAAGGTTAGGTACCAATCCTGATAATCAGCTATACTAGATCTGGAACTTTCCAAATCTATAAGTCTAGCATCAAAGAAAGGAGTACTCATATAAGACATCCGTAGTGTCTCAAGTCTAAAGACCATATACATAACTGGAATTATGGAATTGCTATTTGGTATTAGGTATCATTAACTATACAATATTTCAAAAGCGGATCAATCAGTGAACTCATTCTCCAATGAGCACCTGTACTATATCCTTAGTGTCTCCACACAAGTGGCTATGAGACCAACCGCCTCCATTATAAGGATAGGTATATAGGACACCGATCTGTCCAATTATCTTGATGTCCCTCTCGAGTATCCTATGACCAGGATTATTTAGGATTTATGTTTAAAGGTGAATCGATCTCATTATTGTGATCTCATCATGATCCGATTCCCATTGCACAAAACTAAGGACATCATAATGTATATGCAACAGATAATATAATGTGAGAAGATGTCAATATTAATCATAAGCAAAAAGATCACGCAGTATGTCACACATGCCATCACTCATGTGATTGGCTTGCAGGGCACCTATAATCAGCAGCTACATCCTTACTTCCAAGCCCATATGACAAAGGTGATGACCGACTACTTGCTTTGTTACATCCTATCCAAATTCGACATGTCGAGATGAATGCTCAAATGATCAGTCAAGCTCGGGGAGTTTGATGTTCAATATGTCCTGAGCCATCAAGTGTAATTGGTTACTTCATCTCCCCCTTAGAAGATAACAGGCAACAACGAACCAAGCAAACTTGGACCTTACATGTCGATGGGTCAGCCAACATGGAAAGAGGAGCAGACCTCATCGTAAAAGGACCAGCTGATCAACTATACAAGCATGCACTACACCTCGAGTACAAGGCCACCAACAATGAAGTTGAATATGAGGCATTGCTATTAAGGCTTCGGTTGGCCTCAGAATTGTAGGTGAAGGAGATTGATGTCTTCACCGACTTACGACTTGTCACAGGATAAATCAATGGAGACTGTGAAGCCCGAGAAGTAACCATGACCAAGTATTTGATAGAGGCCCAATGAGTCATTAGCCACTTCCAATACTTCTCGATCATGAAGGTACCTCGGGCAAAGAATGCACAAGCAGATGCATTGGCCAAGCTTCCTCAATGCGTAGGTTAGGAGAATGTCTGGCTATAGTCGAAAGGCTTCCATACTCGACCATGGCAATCCTAGATGTGGCCACGATGGATGTCACATCGACTTGGATGGAAGAAATCCTTTGTTACAAAAGGACAGGACATTATCGATCGATCAAGTTACTACCCGATGGCTTAGGCAAATTCAGGCTTGATACTATAAGATCAATGGATGGCTTTGCTGAAGGTCGTTCAGTCAACCCCTCCTGCGCTGCTTGATGATAGTGGAAGTCAAGATGGTCCTAACCGAGATCCATGAAGGTACTTGCAAAGAACACATCAGAGGCCAAACTTTGGCCTTCAAAATCCTAAAGCAAAGCTACTATTGGCCGACCATGTGATGAGATGCTAAGAGTTATGTGCACCATTGCCCACAATTCCAGAAGCATGCTTGGATACAACACCAGCCTATAGTTCTCTTAACACCGATCGACTGCGCATGGCCCTTTGCACAATGGGGAATGGACATTCTTGGGCCCTTTCCTCCCTGCCTTGGGGCAATGAAGACTCTTGATAATCGGAGTAGACTACTTCACCAAATGGGTAGAGGCTGAGCCCTTAGCATCTATCACTTAGAAATAAGTCGAAGGGTTTATTTAGAAGAACATTATCACCATATTCGACATCCTGCAGGCCATCGCCACCGACAATAAGACTTAATTCAACAATCCAAAGTTCAAGGCATTATATCAAAGCTATGAAATTCAACTAAGTTTAGTTCAGTGGTGCACCATTAAACCAATGGCTTATCCGAGGTGACAAACTGAGCAATACTTGAAGGCCTCAATAAAAGGGTTATCAGAGCTCTCGACACATGGGTTGAGGAACTTCCGAGCATCCTATGGGCATCCCGAATGACATAAAAAACTGCTATAGGAGAATCACCCTTCAGCCTAGCATTTGGAGTAATACACCTCCCGAAGTGGTCTTTTCGATGCTTCAGACTGAAAACTTCAAGGTGCAAGCATCTGAAGAAGGAATACAAGCAAACCTCTACCTCCTCGAAGAGCAAAGAGCTGAGGCACACCTTCGGTCCTTGGCATACAAAAGGGTGATAGCAAAGCTCTATAACAAGGGGGTGCATCCTCGATAAGTTAAGCTCGGTGACTTAGTCTGACATAAGGCCAAGGATATAGAACATATCAAACCTAAAGAAATTCTATCCTTGGAAGTCATCCCGTGTCAATAGCCTAACCTAGGGTTGATAGATAAACGTGCAAAAAAGATTGCCGAGAGGAGTTAAAGACAAGACCCCAGCTCAGGTTGGAGCTCTGGGAGGTCATAAGCAAACAACAAAGATATAGGTTGCTCAAAAAAGAGTTCATTGATTAAAGGAAAGTTAACACTATATGACTAGAAAAGAGACAAAATACAACCCAAGGTACTTAAGCTTTTGGAGGCACCAGGGCTATCATCAAAATGGACTTCCACCTCCATAGGGACATCATCATCCTTAGGCAAGTTAATGAATAGGTTTTCCTCAACCTCTAGGTCCGGATACTTGGCACAAAAATAGGCGAAGGCGGCCCGGTATCTGTATTTATAAGTCATTTGTCCCGACCTCTGGAGCCCAAGTTTAAAGCTGGAAGACTCATTGTAATCATCGATCGCCTTTCAAACCTTTTTAGCTTCCCGAGCCTTAGCTCCCAACATGTAGTGCTTCTTTGGCCTTCCGCGCCTTAGCCCGAGCTGCCTCTAGATCTCAAGAAATCTTCAGTAGATCATCTTCCATGATCCAAATCTTTACCCGGATCCCTTTTAGCTGGCATCGGGAGTCCCTGAGGTGATGGTGGAGCTCATCCACCTCTTGCTGAAGCTCCCCAAGTTGTCATTCAATTTTCCTGAGATCAACCTTCAGCTGATTAACTTTAGATTGCAGGTCGATTGCTTGCTACTTGGCTGCTAAAATAGCCTTTGGGCCAGGACCAGCCTTCAACTCTCGAATTTTATCATAGAGGATGGTGATCTTGTCACCCATGCAACCGATCACCCGACTAGCACTGTGCACATGGTTAATTAGGGCCATGGCATAGTGTTGACTCTGGCCAAAGGAACAAAATGAGTTGTAAGTTGAGAGGAAGTCATAAAAGAAAAAAAAAGAAGTTGAAGGCATAGTATAATCCTTACCTAAACTAGTGACTTCGTCGCTTGGTCGACCAGAACCTCGGATAGAACCCCATAAAGCTACTTTGCCAAGGCCAAGTTGAGTACCCCTTGGTTGAACTCTACGGCGGCTACCCCATCCAACCAAAATTGACTCTCATTTGCCAGTGAAAGCCAGTGCGCTTGGAGTGGGGCACTCGATTCGCCCTCTCGCAGATCAGTTATATGCAACGCCTGGAATGACTTAACTTCTCTTCGGGGTTGTGTTTGGCATAAGTCCTTCATCGCCCAAGGACAAGGGGGTTCTCCCTGCAGCAGGCTCAGCCTCGGCCACCTTAGCTAGCTCCTTGCTCCATGGATTCCAAGTCCCTGGCCTGCCTTCCCCAAGACCTTCCTTGGTGCCCTGGGCTTCTTACACGATGACCTCCCAAGCAATGGAGCTCTTAGCGGCAGCCTCCCAAGAAGTGGAGCTCTTAGCAGTGGCTACTCGAGCAGCGGAGCTCTTAGATACCTTGTGAACCACCTGCTTCGATTTCTTCCTAAGGCTGACATCTTCGCCTTTATGAAGGTGCACCTTGGGAACATTCATCGGTTCTTCCCGAGTTGGCAGCAAAGCAACCCGAGTCAACAGCTTTGTAGCTCGGTGGTGCCGATAGTAGGCACATGAGGCATTCCCTTGAGATTTTTGAGGTCCATCATGTCTGCACCACAACAACAAACAATTAGCCACAAACCAACGAAATACATCAAGAAAGGCAGGAGCTATCTGTACCCCCTCGAGCTAGGCTGAACCTTGCTTCCACCAACCATGCCTTGGTCATATCCCTAATAGCCCAAGACACAGATAGAATATTCCTTAACCTTCTGACTTGCTCTGACTCCTCGTTGGACAAAAACGAGGAACATTGTTGATAGTGTGGGCTAACTATTCAAGGTTGAATCCCCATCTTGGATCATGAATGATAAAGAAATGATGGGCCCTCAAGACCTTGTTATTCTAGGGGCGTTGTTGACTCTAAAGCTACTTTGAGCGATGAGGTAATAACCTCCCTACCCCTTGCAAAGGTGAAAACATATTGAAAATAGTGTTCGAGAGGGAATGATGCTAGCTTCTTGATACTCCCTGAGAAATGCCACCATATAGCACAGCTTGGGCGCCATTTGTGATGGTGAGATGCATCCATTTGAGGCAAGCCTCAATCACAGGATGAAGCGAAAATTGAAGTTCCACCACAAGCGCATCTATTGATAGCCCGAACCTATTCGGGAATGGGTCAAAGGGGCGTTACCGGAGCTGTGGAGCATGTAGCACATAATCGTTTGAGGTACTATAGCACCCCTAAACTAACCTTGAAAGCTCCTTGGTCATGATCAAATTAGAGCTATGACAGGACCTCATAACCTCTAAGGCACGAAAGGCCTTCACGTCCCCCAGGGACATTCCCCCAGAGGATGAACTCACCTCCCCCACCTCGGGACTATCCAAGGACATACCTCTAGGAGATGAACCCAGTGCCTCCACCTCATCACTGACTGAGGATAACCCTATGACTTGAGGAGATAAAAAGCTCAAGTGAGAGGAAGAAGACATCTCGGTATGAGGGCAAGGTCTGAGAAAGAGAAAAGTCTAAAGGAGAAGAAGAGGCTAGCAAATGAGCAATGTAGAGCCTCTCCAAGGGAATGGAAGACTTATAAGGAGCTCTGCGTGACCCTTTATCTCCCCAAAGCAGGACAACAACTAAGCGCATGCCATCATGGTTTCCTGGAAAAGAAGCGATCACATTCAAGGCATGACTCGCTCTAACTGTCGAGATCCCAAAGGTTGACAAGATCTCCAGTAGTAGCCTTGGCACATGTTGCATAGACTAGAAATGCCACACAGCTCAATGTGGCAGACAAGTCCTGTCAGGGGATCTATCGATTGGTTCTGCAGCCAATCGCAGTGTCGATCCTCGCTAGATGAAGACAAATTGCGAGGCTCAAATGACATGTCAATAAAGTCAAGACAAGCAACAAAAAGGATGTCAAAAAAGCACGAAGCCCCTCTTGGGCAATTATTTGCCCGAGTCATATGGCTCTGCCAGTCATTTGCTTGAGTCATAGAGCTCGGCTAGTTATTTACCTGAGTCACGTAGCTTGGCCAATCATTTGCCCAAGTCATGCAACTTGATCATTTACCTGAGTTATATAGCTTGGCCAATCATTTTCCTGAGTCACGTAACTCAGCCAATTATTTGCCTGAATCATGTACCTTGGCTAGTCATTTGCCCAAGTCATGTAGCTCGGCCAGTCATTTGCCCGAGTCATGTAGCTCGGCCAGTCATTTACCTAATTCACGTATCTCGGCCAGTCATTTGCCTGAGTCACGTAGCTCAGCCAGTCATAGAGTCATGTAGCTAGGCCAGTTATTTGCCCAAGTCACATAGCTTAGCCGGTCATTTGCCTAGGTCATGTAGCTCAACTAGTCATTTTTCTAAGTCACATAGCTCGACCAATCATTTGCCCAAGTCACATAGCTTGGCCAATCATTGCATGAGTTGTGTGGGCGAGTCATGCAACTCGACTAGTCATTTACCCGAGTCATGCAGCTCGGCCAATCATTTGCCTAAGTCATATAGCTCGAGAAGATCCCCATACTTGAAGAAAATATGAACCCGACTAAAAGGAGCATCACAACCCTACCTTGGGTTCCTCTATGATGAGCTCAGGTCAAGCTTAATTAGTTGACGGGGATTGGATGGTTCAAATCAGGATTGAAAAAGTGAAGGGAATCACTTTTCTGGGATTCCCGGTGGATGAACCGCCTGTGAGCAACGGTTTAACCAGTGCCGCCCAAGTTTTTGGGTGGTTGAACCACCCAAGACAAGTAGGTAAACTACTCGTACCAGGATTTTGAGCGACTGCCAATGGCTGAGCCAGCGTGAACTACCTATACCGGATTTTGGGATCTGGTTGACTGCAAGCTCTGAACCACTCGTACCCAGATTTTCTAGATATGTTTGAATTTTGGCTCCAATTTCTGTAGCTATTTGGGGCCTATAAATATCAAGTTTTCTTGCATTGGGGATTATATTCTATGAAAAAATTATGTGAATTGTAAGAAAAAGAAAAGGGGAAGGGAGAGAGCTTATAGTTAGAAAAATTCTTGAAGTCTCCCTCTTGTAAGCTCAAGTGTAAAGGTTTGCTCTTCACATAAAGAAGATTGATAGTGGACACTGGTATACCTCAAGGAGGAGGACTCGGAAGTGGATGTAGGTTGGTTAGTACCGAACCACTATAAAATTGTGAGTTCTTTATTTTGCTTTCCTTGCTTGCTACTTTTGTATTGACGCTTCCAATTTTATTTATATTTTGAAAGTAAGGTTTTGAAATCAAGCACCTCATTTACGACATTTCCTATCTCCTTATTTGGATTTGCTTGTTCTTTTTTAGTCGTCTTCAAACAAGAATCTTAGCATTTCTCTATAAGATTAAATTACTTTACTTGAACTAAAAGCTTTTGATTTTCCTTTTTGGCTTCAAGCGAAAAGTTTTAAGTTAAAATGAGAATTTACTCTTGCACTAATTCACCCCCCCTCTTAGTGCCAATTGATTCTAACAAATCTAATGAGTAAAATCTTGCTTTGATACCAATTGTTAGGATCAATTGGCACTGACAGTGGTTCGATCGTAATCTTGGCTTATGTCCACTTCCCGATTTCACTTCGTTGAGGCCCACCGGTGTCCACTACCAATTGTCTTTGGGTGAAGACTAAACCCTACAAGCTTTTCAATCTCAACTTACAAGGGATACATCTTACAAGAAATACAACACTTGACTCACTCTCTTGCCCATTTTCTTTTTCTTATATACTTTTAGCATATTTTTTCATAATTTTTTTGCTCAATGGCTTGTGTGAATGCTTGTGCTAAATATAAGAAAACTTAGAATATTTATAGACCCTAATTGGCTTTAGAAGAATGGAGCCAAAATTCAAACGTACCCAAAAAAATCGAGTACAGATGGTACAACTACTGACACCGATGATGCAACCATTGAAAGGTGCATGGAATGGTAGGCGATAGTGGTACAACCACCAACCTGGGCGGTACAGCCGTCGACTTGGGTGGTACCACCACCGCTTATCGAAGGTACAATCGACAGGATTTTCGAAAAAGTGATTCCCTTCACTTTTCCAATCCCGACTTGTACCTCCTGTTGACAAATTTTCAGGTCAACCAATTGAGCCCAACTCACCTTAATCTATCCCCTTAGTGTACTCAATTGCTTTACATTTAGTTGATTCAGATTCTTTTAAAATCAAACTGAATTAGGACTCAGATCTAACTACGACTCATTGATTGCAACTATACAGGACCATCGAGTTTAATAAATAACCTAACCCCCGTGAATTCAGTAATTTTTGGTATTCTTGCAATGAGTCTTATGTTCTCCCTCCGGCGATCTCCCGATGTGTTCCCAGCGAGCTTCCCGATTCTTTCGGTGAACTCCTAGCGAACTCCCGGGGAGCTCCCACTACATTATTCAAACCTTAGCCCGATGCCTAAACTTGATCCTGACCCAATATCTGGTTATAACTCATTTTCTCCATCATAGTTAAACCTGCATTACTTCTTCTAACACATATGTTAGATTAAATACTCATCAATTGATTTCATCATCAAAATCTGAGATTCAACAAAGAGTTCACGACATGGTGCCGAGTACGAGACATTATCGTTCAGCCATGCCGTGCATGGCCCAGCCAGCCAAGACACTGATGGCCATTAGTATGACCACGTGCTACTCAACCTCGGAGATAGGTATAAAAGCCGACCCTCAGATAGTGAATGAGGGTGGGTCTTCTTCACTCAACATTACTATCTACTCCAAATACTTATTCATCGGAGGGGCCGGTCGGGCATGACTCCCTCCCAACTTGAACCTTTGTGCAAGAACAAGCGTGAGGAGCCATGGGAGATCACCATGAAGTAGCCACCAAGCCAAAATAGGTGCTGATCGCTCCCCGACTATCCATGCGAATGACTTTGCGTGCCGGGTTGAACCAAGCTATGCTGACACCTCAACAATGGCGTAAGGATCACTAATAGTATGAAAAAGATCTAATTTTTACAACCAAATCATACCTTGACCCTCTACCGGTGCCCACCATTCAATCGTGGAATCTAAAACCAATCATCACCAAGAACCCTTGTCAAATCCTCTCCAAAGTGGATGCTTGCGATGAGGATTTAATAGACGCTTTGGTTCCTCGCAATAGGAATTGATGAGTAGAGGTTTGACTGTCTCTATCTCAATTTATTACTTATTTTATTGAGGTCAGTAATTTCCATCCAAAATCAAGAGAATTATGGGAGTTCAAGATTTAAAAATAATTTTTGGTGAATAATAATGAAATGTAATAGTTTATCATCATAACTATTACAACTACTTTTATTGCTTCCTATCGAGAAATATTATTGCATATTATAAAATTTAATTATTGTTTATAATCAAACTTGAGATTTATTAGTATGACTAAGAGAAGTATATATATATATATATATATATCACAATTGTTTTGAAAATATCTTCTTTTTAGGTATTTATCAGATGGTATCCCTTTTTATTATTCTCAAAAAGCCACTCCTAAAACTTATGATATTTAAATTACCCTCAAGAATAATGTCAAGCTCCTTTCTCCCTATTGTGTTAAACTTCAAAGGCACCTATGGATCGATCCAACTCCACTGATTGATGTTAGATCAATTGGTAGTTTGTTTTCTCTCCTTTATAAATGAATCCAACTGTCTCTCTTTCTCTCTCTTGTGCTCCTCCAGTCTCTTGGCTATCCAACTCCCTCTCATATCTCCGTTCTCCTCATAATGACTTGCACCTCAATCATTGAAGAAACCCAGTTGTCTGACTATTAACGCTTAGACCTGCAAAGCATTCGACGGAACCCCTAAAGCGCCTCTTGCCTCTTTGGTTTCCTTTCAGACTTTTGTTATTGTTATTATAGTCATAAATATAACTCCTTTCCACACCTTAGTTTGTTAGCATAAAATCTATAATATGCTATCTGAAAAATTTTTAATCTATAATATAAAATCAAATAACAATGGATCTAAAATAATATTATTATGATGCATACCTTTTGATGCTGCAATTCAGAAAAACCTTCATCTGTTCTATAAGTGCACCATCGTCGGATCCAAGATTTACAATAATGTCATGCTCCCCGAATTATCGTATTCGAGAGGTGTGAAACTTATCATAAATCAATAATAATGTAATTTATCAACAATCCGAACCCAGGATCCAAATTAACATTTAAAGATACTGATAAAACATTCAAATATCAATCACAACCTATAAAACATATACAGTTTATGATCATATACCATATCACTCAATAATCCACATGTATGAGAATCTATATAATTACAAAACCAATATTATCGCTAGTTCATATCATTATACAAATTAAACTTAGCATCCCAAAATCCTAAACATGCGAGGTCCTTTAAACTTTATAAAACACATAAGTTTAGATTTACCATCAACATTTCATTCGATGCAAAGAATACTATACAACAAAACATATCAACCAATAAAGAGTCATCCAAAATCTTTTAGCTTTCGTATGCCTTAACCCAATTCTAACTTTTTTCATGAGTGACAAGCTAACTTGAAAATTTTATATAGCAATAAAGTGAGCATATAAAGCTCAGCAAGTAACTAACATATCCAAGAAAAAGAAGGATAGTTTTCAAAATAAACTTGATTGCAAATAGCAAGAAAATGGTATAAAAATTTATAGATAGCATCTCATTAGATACATAATCACAAATCATTTTATTCAAAACATACTTTGATAATAGTAGAGAAAGAGTAGTTGGAGTGTATCATTAATGTGAAATATCTCGGAATATATCAATGTCGTATGAAACAACTCGAAGCATATCAATGGGATGTGAAATATTTTGGAGTATGTTAATGTCATATGAAATATTTCGAAGCATATCAAAAGAGTAAACATGTTTCAGAGTATATCAATGATATATGAAATAATTCAGAGCGTATCAAAGGAGTAAAAATGTTTCAGAGCATAACAAAGGTATATAAAATATTTCAGAATATATCAATGATAATAAAAAATATTTCAAAATATATCAATGACATATAAAATATTTTGGAGCATATCAAAGATGTATGAAATATTTCGAAATATACCAATGGAATATGAAATATTTCAGAGAATATCAAAGATGTATGAAATGTTTTAGACATATCAATGATATATAAAATATTTCAGAGCATATCAAAAATATATGAAATGTTTCAGAATATATCAATGACATATAAAATATTTCAGAATATATCAACGATATATGAAATATTTCAGAGCATCTGAAAAATATAAACATATTTCAAAGCATATCAATAGTGTATGAATTATCTCAAATCTTATCAAATGAATAAAAAAATATGAAATAGAAGCCCAAATGTCATATTTGATGTCACATTCATTTCATTTTTATCCAAAGTGTATAAACAAACTCATTAGCAATGCTTTAGATATCATATAAAAAAAAACATAGATGGTGAATTGGGATTAGACAGAATATGATCCATCAATTTCTTGGTGACTATCAAACAGAAGTCTCTCACGTTTGGGAGCTCCATCCACCCACGTCTGGGTGAAGTCATAGGGGGCCAGGAGAGCATCGCAGGCTCTAAGCATAACACCTTTTTTTATTTATGGTAAAGGTCCATAATATCCCACAAACACTAGAGTATAAAAGGGCATGTAAACAACGAAGTTGGTACATATATTGGAAGCACATATAGAACAACAAAATATACATGTGCCATTATGAAACAACATGATGTAATATAAACTTTTCACAATAGATTCAGGTATGAAATTAATTTAATGATAAGAGCATATAAGGATTTAAAATAATAATATAGGCTTAAATAAAGAAAGAAATTTAGTGGATCACAAATAGAATATAATTCGATATCATATAAAAAACATAGATGGTGAAGTGGGATCACAGACAAAATATGGTTGTTAAGACCCTAGTTGAGTCGGGTCCTAGTCGATTAAGTCGAGTCCTTAGATTAGGCCTTATTGGCCAACCTAGACATGACATTAGGTCAGCTATGAGAAGATTTGAGTTTATTGTAATAAATCAGCCTAAATCCTAGTAGGGTTAGGATTCGGCTGATCTGGAGTTGGGTTAAGAGTTGGAGATGGATACGGGTTAAAGTTACTTGCGTTATGAATATAATAAACCCTAATCTAGCCACCATCCCATAGTAAAGAAGTAGTTGGCTAGGGTTAGGGAAGAGTCCCTATAGGATGGGAGTCTCTTAGCCCCTCCTCCTCTTAAGAGAGGCCGACTAGGGGTTGCTTCTTAGAGAAGGGATTAGAGTTGTTGAAAGTAGGAGTTTCTTCTTAGAATTAGAATTGGAGTTGTTAGAAGTAGGAGTTACTTCTTAGATTTGGAGTTGCTAGAAGTAGGAGTTGCTTCTTAGAGTTGGAGTTGGAGTTGTTAGGAGTAGGAGTCTTGAGTAGGAATCCTATTAGGAGTTAGGGTTTAGAAGTCCTATAAATAGCCTTATAATCAACCACTTTTCATCACCAATAGATTAATATTTTTTCAGTCTTTGTGTAGAAAATCAGAAAACTAAGGAGGGAGGAACCCCTATAGAGTTCCAAGGAGGTCGATCCCCTATAGAGATCACCACAAACTTAGAATCTGCAAGGGTTCTAACACTTGGTATTAAAGCAGCATTCTTGGTGTCTAGCTGCCTTTTCATAGCCTTCCATCATCCCTCTATAGCTGCCCAAGCAATTCCCACAATTGCTTAAAGATCATCGCCGAATTCCATCATCATCTCCACTACCATAGATTATCCTTTGATCTCCCTGTGAATTGCAACATGTTCTGGTTTCCTACCTTATTACTACTATAATTTAGTTATCCTTATTCCAAAAACCCAAAAAAATTATTTCTATCTTGCTACAAAACTTTTCATTGCAAAGTTTCCATCTCTACGATAAAAATTACACTACAGAATTTAAGCCGCATAGTACTACCTATTTGATCTTGCTGTTATGATTTTTCTATCCAATCTTCCACGAGTTTATTACAATAGCTTTGACACTCTTTCATAGCATATTTTATTTTGGTTTCGTCAAAAAATTCTTAAACCTTCCTTCCCAATCTTAAACCACTTCCATAAAAATACTTTGCAACCTCCAGAGCACTCTCAAATTGTAGCACCGACAGTAACCTAAACTGTAAGCTATAAACCCTAAACCGTAACCTTGATCCATCATCCTTTTGCCCACCAATCCCTGTAAACTGATTGTTGCCATTAACAACAATCCTAAGCCACCCTTCTAACCCTAAACCTCTATCATCGAGCCTCCCTTATAACCTCTACAATAACCCCAAATAGCAGCATTAACAACACCCTCTTTGATGAAAAAATTTGCTGCACTACCTTCGGTACTACTTGTTGCATCCACACCCGATCCCCACCAAAATCCATTGTTGTCATCAATAGCAACCAAAAGGATTCCTCTAACCTTAAACATTAGCAACCTTTTAGCCCCAAACTACAACCATCTACCTTTGATCCACTACCCCTTTCGATCATCAATCCACCTAACCAGTTCATACCACTGACCCAATAGCAGTAGAAGGATATTGACATCTCAGATTTGGAGGCACAAGCAATAGCATCTTAAGGTTCAATTGATGCCAAGTTTAAGATGTTTGAATCATGCTTGGAGGATTTATTGCATGCCTTATTCACCAAATTCAGATTGGGTCGATCTCTGAGCCCAACAAAATTTCAACAAAGTACAAGTTTAGAGAGGCCTCCCAAAAAGGAAGTATGAGCCACTAATATGATACAACCATGTATAAGGGTGGACTTCCCTCGATGAAAAAAAGGAGACCTGACAGGATGGAGTTTGCGCACTGAACATTACTTTCGCTATTACTGAACACCGAAGGATTCCATGGTGGACACCATTGTCATGCACCTCGAAGGAGATGCAATTTAATCGTACAATCAGCTTGAATACTCCTATGGGGCTCCGACTTGGATACAATTCAAGAAAGCACTATTGAATCACTTTTGCGCTGACTAAATATGAAAATATCAATGAATAACTTGCCAAGATATGATAAACCTCCATGATCCAAGAATACCAGACCAAGTTTGAGGAATTATCTTACCTTGCTTATGATTGGTCTGACAAATAATTATTAGGGACGTTCATCGAAGTACTCAAGCTGAAAATTAAAGGAGAGGTTAAAGCGTGACAGCCCCGGCCGTGAAGATTGCAATCTCTTTCTCTCGAATCCAAGAGGAACCTCTGAACCAAGATGCTAGGAGGATGAGAACCACTCCTAGACCAATAGCATATAAATGTTCTTCCTCTGCTCCTAGCCATTCTTCACTGTCAAAAAAATTGACGAGAGAAGAGCTATACAATAAATCGGCGAAGGGCCTTTATTGTCATTGCAACGAACTTTGGAGCTGCAACCATCACCACAAAAAGGGGGAGCTTTCCATGATAAAATCTATTAAAGAATTTGAAGAAGAGATCCAAGAACCTGAGGAGGGGAACATGAAGGAAGACCCACAACTGGCCGATTACACGACTCATGCTTTAGCTGGCCATGCAAACTCACAAGTAGCAAAAGTTGAAGAATCTCTTAAGCGACATCTTGTCATCATCCTCATCGAGACTAGGAGCACCAACAACTTTATGAACAATAAGGTTGCTACTTAATTGATGCTCCAAAATAAAGATTATAGTAGGTTTGATGTTGAGGTCACCGATGACCGAATTTTGAAGTGTCACCAAAGATGCCTGCAGGTAAAATTATTGCGACAAAACCAAGAGATACTTATTGATTTCTTCCTCCTTCATGTTAATAATTATGAGACTGTGCTCGACATTAAATGGCTTACTACGCTAGGTGATGTTCTTTGAAATTTTTCTAAATTTATCGTGAAATTTTTCAGCCATGAGAAACAAGAGATCCTACGTAGGAAATATGGGAGCGACCTAATGATGATTTACTCATAGCAAATGGAGAAAGTTCAAAGTGAATATCAGCTTCTTGATGTAACTTCAGCAGCATTCTATAGGGGAGCCAATAAAAATTGAAGACCCAAATCTTCTCCAATCGCTTGCTGAATTTTCAGATATTTTTGTCAAACCGTGTATTCTACTTTCTACCCATCGGCTTGACCGCCAAATTCTGATTCTCCTGGAAAAACCAATAGCAAACACTTGGCCATGTCATTATCCTCACCTCCAAAAAGTTGAAATAGAGAGGATTGAAGAAGAGATGCTTGAAACATGAGTCATTCGGCCAAGTTGCAGCCCCAACTCTTTGCTAGTGCTAGCTTTAGCTAACTTCGACAAAGTGTTTGTGATTGATGTATTGGGAGCTAGAATTCGAGTTATCCACATATAAGATTGAGTCTTCCTTCATCTTCATCCCTACCAGCAGGAGTTTATGAATACTCAAGTCTCACAGAAGTGATCTCCCAATTTCTTTGGACCCTACAAAATTGGAGATCACATTGGAACCATAATTTGTGGATCAGATTGACACACTAATTCAAAATTACAATTGATCCTCTGGGAATCTCACTGTAAATAGAAGTTTAAAGAGGATGACTCAGCCCAGATCTATCAACCCAACACCCAAGTTGATGAGGAGGCCCAGGTTCAACTGATGATTGTATAAGATCGTAGGATCACGACACATCATTGTCCAATCACTACTACTTATGCTGGACCGCAGGAGCAGGATGCGCCTACTATAGGGTCTATAAGAGAGCCTCGTAAGGAGTTGTAGATCAGGACCAGGAGATTTGGAGCTCAACCTTGAGGACAAAACTGATTTCAAGAGGGCGGGTCTGTTAGGACCCTAACTGAGTTAGGTCCTAGTCGATTGAGTAGATCCTTAGATTAGGCCTTGTTGGCCAACCTAGACCTAGTATTAGGTCAGATAGGAGAAGATTTGAGTTCATTATAATAAATAAGCTCAAATCCTAGTAGGGTTAGGATTCGTTTGATCTGGAGTCGAGTTAGGAGTTGGAGATGGATACGGGTAAAAGTTAACTACATCATGAATATAATAAACCCTAATCTATCCATCACCCCCAAATAAAGAAGTGGTTGGCTAGAGGTAAGGAGGAGTCCTTATGGGATGAGAGTCTCCTAGCCCCTCCTCTTAAGAGAGGCCAACTAGGGGTTTTTTTTTAGAGAAGGGATTGAAGTTGTTTCTTAGAGTTGGAGTTGGAGTTGTTAGAAGTAGGAGTTGCTTCTTAGAGTTGAAGTTCGAGTTGTTGGAAGTAGGAGTTGCTTCTTAGAGTTAGAGTTGGAGTTGTTAGGACTAGGAGTCTTGAGTAGGAATCCTATTATGAGTTAGGGTTTAGAAGCCCTATAAATAGCCTTATAATCATCCACTTTTCATCATCAATAGATCAATATTTTTTTAGCCTTTGTACAGAAAACCAAAAAACCAAGGAGGGAGGAACCCTATAGAGTTCCAAAGAGGCCAATCCCCTATAGAGATCACCCCAAGCTTAGAATCTGCAAGGGTTCTAACAATGGTCCAACCATTTTTGAATGACTACCGAATATGGTAGAGCATCACGGGCTTTAAGCATAACTCCCTTTACTATTTCTAGCAAAGGTTCACACTATTCTACAAACACCAAAGTATAAAAAGGATATTGTGAATAATAACATGACATATATCAGAAGCATATGTGGAACAGTAAAATGTTCATATGCCGATATGAAACAATACGATGCAACATAAACTTTTCATAATAAATTTAGGTATACAAATAATTAAAGGATAAAGGCATACAAGAATTCAAAGTAATAATATAAAGCTCAATTAAAAAAATGACTTTAGCTGAAATCAATTTCTAAAAGGAGGAAACAAGAGTAGGTAAAATCGTTAAAAGCTCAATTATGGTAGAATTTGAGATGCACATTTTATGAATTATTTGGACAACCAGTTATACTCCAAATTACTCAAGAAAGGTGTCATTGAAAGCTAAATAATCTACTTTCATATAAAATAATTTTCATCTAAATTGAAGTTTCTAACAAAGAGTTACAAATAATTTAGTAATCAAAGGTCTAGAAACAAAATCTCTATTTTGTAGAATTTATAAGATTGAATTCAATAGGAGATTGGGTAAGTATTTAAATTCTAAATCTTTTAATCTAGGTATTCAAAGAAAGATCTAGGTGTATAGTTTCCAACAAAATACTTTTTGTATAAATCAAAATCCCAACAGGAAGTTATAAGTAGTTTAGTATCAAAATGTCAAAAATTATGGTCCCTGTTTTGTACAATCCATAGGGTCAAACTAAATAGAAATCTAGATATTCATTTGGACTCCAAATCTTTCAATTTAGGTATCAACTTATAAATTTATTTTCTAACAAAATAGGTTTTGCTATAATTGGATTTTTCAACATAGAGTTACAAGAAATTTAGTATTAAGAGGTTGGAGATTATAAAATCAAAATCAGTTTTACAAATTCTTCAGGGTCAATTGAAATAAGAGTTTAGATAGGCATATCAACTCTGAAGTTTTCAATTTTAGTATCAAAATAAAAGATTTATGAGTCTATTTTTAGATGAAATAGGTTTTTTCTAAATCAAAGTTCAGTGTAGAAAGTTATGATAAGAATAAAGTAAAAAGGTCAGAATCTCAAAATTTTCAAATTCATAGATTTACAGCTGAATAAGAGAGATATCATGTTCTAAGCCACAAATCTTTCAAAATTATATCAAACTAAGATGAAATCAAAGAATTAAGACTTCGATAGGATGTGGTTAGAATACTTGCCTTAGAAAAATTGATTTCCAAGAGTAGAGGAATTGATCCAAAACCTCAAAAAAATGTAAAACTCCATCTTCAATTCTTCTTCCCTTCTCAAGTGTATGTTGCAGCATGCCTTTTCTGTCTTTTGGTATGTTTCTTTCTTTAATTACTGGTTAGTTTTGGCTAACTCAAGATTTCGAGGTGGCAAGCATATACGAAAGATGCTTATGTGTCACCTATGTAATATGCATAAGTGACACCATATTTAAACTAGCGAATGACACATGTCTTCCTTTATTCTCTCCTTTTTTTTATAACTCAATGTGAAACTTTCACAATTCATATCAAACCTTCAAGTTTCACATTTAGGTCCTTAGCAATAAGCTTTTAATATAAGATTCTTTAATAAAAAGTTACTAATCAATTCTTATATTTATAAATAGGTCCTTATAAACAAATTTAAAATGAATCATTTAAAATATATGAGAAATGAGGAATATTACACTCTCCCTCCTTAAAAGAAAATTTTATCATCTAAATTTATTATACATCAATCGATGAAAAGATGAGGATAATCTTTATTTCCTCCTCTTACTTCCAAATTGTTTTAACCAGAGGAATGATCCTACTCCTTAGGATCTTTATTTTCTTATCAATAATCTGAGTGGGCTCTTCTATATAAGGCAAATCCTTATCGATCATAATTGACTCACAGATTCTTGTAATCTTCTCCATAATCTAAAAAGAGATCGGGAGTCTCTTTCAAAGATGATCTCCTAAAAGTCATAAAGAAAGATGAAAAAAAATTACTAAGCCTCAATATACTTCGCACATCAAATATATCAAATATCTCAGTAATCCTCAAACCATGCTTTGATTCCATCTCTGTCATGCCCCTCGAATTATCACATTTGAAAGGCGTGAAATCTATTATAAATCAATAATATTGTAATTCATCAACAACACGAACCCAGGATCTAAACTAACATTTGAGGATACTGATAAAACATTCAAACATTAATCATAGCCTATAAAACCTGTGTAGTTTATAATCATATACCATATCACTTGATAATCGATAGGTGTGGGAATATATATAATTACAAAATCAATATTACCATAAGTTCATATTATTATATAAATTAAACTTAACATCTTAAAATCCTAAACATGAGAGGTCCTTTAAACTTTACAACACACATAAGTTCAGATTTACTATCAATATTTCATTAGACGCAAAGTGTACTATACAACAAAATATATCAACTAATAAAGATTCACCCAAAATCTTTTAGCTTTCCTATACCTTAGCCCAATTCTAACTTTTTCTTTGAGTGACAAGCTAACCCAAAAAATTTATATAGCAACTGAGTGAGCATATAAAAACTCAAGAAACGACTAATATATTTAAGACAAAAAATTATAGTTTTCAAAACAAACTTGATTTCAAATAGCAATGCAAGAGTTTAAGAAATCATAGATAGCATATCATTAGATATATAATCACAAATCATTTCATTCAAAACATACTTTGATTATAACAATAGAAGAAGGGTAGTTGGAGCATATCATTAGTGCGAAATATCTCGAAACATGTCAATATCATATAAAATAACTCGAAGCATATCAAAGGAATGTAAAATATTTCGGAGCATGTCAATGACATATGAAATATTTCAAACCATATCAAAAGTATAAATATGTTTCAGAGTATATCACTGATATATGAAATAATTCAGAGTATATCAAAAGCATAAACATATTTTGAAAAATAATAAAGGTATATGAAATATTTTATATATCAATGATATAAGGAATGTTTCGGAACATATCAATAGTATATGAAACATTTTAAAGCATATCAAAGATGTATAAAATGTTTCAGAATATATTAATGGTATATGAAACATTTCAGAGCATATCAAAGAAGTATGAAATATTTTTGAACATATCAATAACATATAAAACATTTCAGCATATCAAAGACATATGAAATATTTCAGAACATATCAATGGCATATAAAATATTTCAAAGCATATTAAAGATATCAACATATTTCGAAGCATATCAATAGTGTATGAATTATCTCAGAGCTTATCAATGAATAAATAAATAAGAAACAAAAGCTCAAATATTATATATGATGTCACATTCATTTCATTCTTATCCAAAGTGCACAGACAAACTCATGAGCAATGCTTTGGATATCAGATCAAAGAAAATATAGATGGTGAAGTAGGACCCCTATAGAGATCGTTCTATAGATAGAATCCTGTGGGGTTCAAACATTTGGTATTAGAGTCACGATCTTAGTGCTCCGCTGCTCTTCCACCTTTGCTACTGCCATCTGGCTGCCCACCACCTACCAAGCAATTCCAACAGTTACTGTGATTGTCATCGACTCTATAGTCATCACCCTCTGTCGCAGGTCCATTATTTGTTGCCGCTACCCTAATTGTAATAGAATTTGGTATTGCTCTTCTCACATGAACCTTATTGCTGCTGCAATTTTATCTAAAAACAAAAAAAAGTTACATCTATTCCTTGCTGCAAACTCTTTATAAGCCATTTATACACTACAAAAACTTATCGTCGTAAAGCTGCTATCTTTACGAAGAAAGTTATGCTACAAAGTTTCAGTTGCATACTTGCTGCCATTTGCCAATCTTACTACCCTATTTTGTTGACCAAATCGTCTTTGTATTTTATATCAATTTGGCTTTCATTGTCATCAGTTCCTTGCTGAAATAATCTCTATATCATTTGGCATACTGTTGAAATTCCTTGTCGTAAACTATTAATTTTGTCGAGGAGAATTATGTTGGCAAAAATTGTTGGTGCTTCTTGCTACATCTTCTTCCTCTTCTTTCTTCCTTGCTGCCACCATCTCCCTTTTCCCCTTCAACCGCAGTAAGCATCACTCTTGAACAACGTTGCCAAGCGATCTCTCGCCATCTGCCTTGGTCATAGCCAGTAGTGATCTATTGCTGCACAATGCTGCCAGCAGCGATCTCTTGCTCCCTTAACCCCTACCTCATACCCTCTTCACCGCCTGTCGCCTACCGTTGCCACTTAGCCACGTCGCTGCTCCCTTGTTGCTGCTATCTCTACTGCCCCCTTCTTCCTCCCCTGCCGTAGCCCTCGTTGTTGCTGCATGCTACTGTTGCCGCCCTCAATCTATAAAGACTCGCTCCTCTACCACTGCTATGTAGCCACGTCGTCATCCCAATCACTACCCTTATTTTCTTCCTCTTCTTCCCTTTGCTGCAGCTGTGCTTCTGTTGCAACTGCCGATGCCGACTGCCCCAACCGTTGCCCACATCTTCTTCTTCTTCTTCCCTTTGATGTAGTTATGCCTCTTCTTCCTCTTATTCCCTCTGCCACAGTTGTGCCTCTACCGTAACCGCCTCTGCTGTAGCCACGCCCTCCTCTGCAATAGTCACACCCTCCTCAACCTCTTCTCGTCGCTCCTGCTTATCACGGACAACAATGTAAATAAGGTGTTCGATGAAATATTCATATTTGTCCATGTCCTTCGGTTTGTGTACATACCTTATACAGCAAGTAGTGGGCTTGTAGTAGGCTTAGTAGCCCTATTTTGGTTTGCTTTGTTGTCGATTTTGGCTTGTAAATATGAGTGTATTTTGTAAGCACTTGTGGGGACTTTGGTCTGTAATGGACCATTTTTCTTTGTATACAACCTCTCTGAGTTTGTAATGTCTATGGGTGTAATTTTTATCTGGATTTATAAAGTGTTTGCTTGAGCAAGTTGCTTGTGGATCCCGTTGGAATTGCTTCCTCTGGCCCATTTTCTCTTTTATAAGTCTAAGGGACTCTAGGAGATCTTGAGGAAGGTTGACCTTTGCAGATCGATATGCATGGGTGCCGCACGGCTTAGGCAAAATCAGCTAAGCCCATGACAATGTGGTATCAGAGCGGGATAAGCATACGTAAAAACACTCGCCATACAAACGTGGGGGACCTAGCTGGGCTGTATGGAGGATAGCCAGCACGCGCAACTGTTTGAGAGAAATGGACATTGAGATGTAGGGAAAGGAGTCGCTCAGAGGAGTAGGCATCCAGGTTTGTCATTTAGAGGAATGACCAACCCCTTTGTGCGAGAGGCACCACGAGGACAAGCAAGTGAAGAAGAATGCATAGCGCACAAAGATTGGGATGGTTGAGTTCGAGCTATAGCTCGACGTTGGCAACCAAACTTGATGGTGCTCAAGGCTAGCGGGGTGCTTAGTGAGAGATGAGGCCATGCAAAGTGGGAGGTGTTGCATAACAGCTGAAAGAATTATGCAAAACTCATAGAGGTGAGGGGAATTGCTAACTTGAAGGATTCAGTACTCATGCAAGGGCTTGTACACAAATGACGGAGTGTCCATCCAAGGCGTGATCAGAACTTGGCGCTATGGAGCCTCAGAACTTTTTCTTCGACATAGAAAGGATACATCCGTACGCGGCTGAAATGTGTAATAAGTTCAGCACATTGCTAGACCTTGAAGGGTGCAGTGGAGACTATATTGGCGAAGGGTCACAATTTAGTAAGCGCATTTATGGGTGTAGAACAAGGCATAAGTTGTTCAACAAGACGGAGTAGTCCAAAGGGGATGGTAGTCTCCGAAACTTCCAGTGGGAAGTATGTAAAGAGAAAAGTTGCTCCAACAGGACAAATATCTAGGAGGGATAAGTCATAGTTCTCCAGAGGGAGAATCATGTGCAACAGACCGCATATATTGAGGAAGAGTTCTTCAAGGCAACATCTCCATAAAGCTCAATGGACCAAGTGAGTGATGAGGAGTCATCGCATGATCTTGAATGAGGTAACGCATTAGTGGATGCATTTCGAGATCAAGTGGGGGAGCAATCCAAGACAACATCATACGAAGGCACACTTAGAGTCGATGCAGAAATCGAACTCAACGAAGGCTGACCCGTGGAATGGTGGATGTGAGGGCCACTATCAACTCAATGCAAATCGAGGAGTGGAGCAACTTGGGTGGAACTCAGTAAAGTATCCAAGCCACATGAAGGGAGTCGATATAGAAGATGGAACATAGTGTCACAGGCTTAGCTGATTTTGCCTAAGCCGTGCGGCACCCATGCGTGTCCGTCCGCAAAGGTCAGCCCTCCCCGAGATCTCCTAAAATCCCACAGACTTACAAAAAGAGAAAACGGGCCAGAAGAAGCAACTCCCACGGGATCCACAAGCAACTGCTCAAGAAAAATACTTTATAAAGCCAAAATACAAATTACACCCATGGACATTACAAACTCAGAGAGGTTGCACACAAAGGATAATGGTCCACTACAGACCGAAGCCCCCACAAGTGCTTATAAGACACACTTGTATTTACAAGCCAAACTTGGCCAAAAAGTAAATCAAACTAGGGCTTCCAAGCCTCGCAAGCCCGCTTCTTATTGTACAAGATATGTACATAAACCGAAGGACACGGACTAACACAAGCATTTCATCGAACACCTTGTTTACATTGTTGTCCGTGACATTCTCCCCACTTATTCCTTCGACGTCCTCGCCGAAGCCACCAAACGCATCTCCTTGCATTCTGAATCTTTAATCTTCGCTTTGGGTGCAACACGCCTTTGGCTCCTAGCCGCTCTCCGTGTTGTTGAGTAGTCGAACTCTAATCCGCCATGCCGCTTCAACTCACCAATGACTGAATCGTGTGGGGTTATCGAGTTGTCTTGATCCTTGTTGGTTCTCGCGATCCCTCGATGAAGGAAAAGACCGCCTTATTATGTGCCGATCGCATACTCATATTGCTTGAACTGGATAGATGCTTGTTGGAGCTTTAACGAGCATCGCCTCAGACTTTAAAGTTTTTAAGGTCCTTTCTCCATAATATTTGCCCATTGAACCTTCTTCCGCTGTTGTCACTTCCAAGTATGTTCGCATCACTCCCTCTTAGTCAATTGGGAAATGAAGTGGAAAAACTACTCTCAATAGTACGGATCACCAACGGTGAGCATTTGACAACCATTGTCTTCCTTAAGCTTTCTTTGAAGGGTCATCGAACTTGTGCGAGCTCCTCCTTGGATAAGTAAGAGAACTGGGATACTTGACTTCACCCATTCTCTTCATAGTTGAGAAGGTAAGGTTACTTGGCTTCGCTCACCTCCTCGAGTTAAGAGAATTGGGGTACTCGGTTTCGCCCATTCTCTCGAGTTGAGAAGACAAAGGTTACTCAATTTCGCCTGGCAAAGGTTACTTGATTTTGCCTGCCTCCTCGAGTTTGTACTTCATGCATTGAGCTGGTTACTAACATTCGCCTGCTCTTTGCTCACACTTCTGAAGCACTTGAAGTGGTTGCACTCCTTGCGTTGGGTTAGCTACTGTGATTCACCTTCCCACTGCCATTGAACTTTTGGAATGCAAGAAGTTTTGCCCGAAAAGAGCAAAAGTTTACCCCAACTTGGAGTCCCCCAACTTGGATTAAGTCTTTGATAGGTCTAGTAGCCTTTGGGATTGTACCGTCTTCTCCATCACCTTTGCCGCCTACTCCTCTTGAGTAGAAAGGCAGACCATGTCGCCTACTTCCTCGGTCGAGCACTCCTGCATCAACCCAAGTCCCTTAATTTCGGCTATCTGGATGAGAAGCCTATCGACATCGGTCTTATGAAGTTTCTTGGCCTCTTCGCCTCGTCTTGGTACTTGGAGTTTACCTCTGTATTCTCCACCTCCTTGGCCCCTTTTACGACCAATGCTGTCCCTTCATGAGAGCAAGGGATCGATGACTTCACGGAAGTCCCGCATCTGCGGTACCATGGCGTTGCCAAGCCCATAGCACTACTATCCGTTACCTTGCATCTTCATCCCTTCCTTCGCGATCGGTAGATCTGCCTCTATGGCACTGTGGAGCTCCTCCGAGTCCACCTCCTCTCTAACCGACGCTTTTCTTTTGGGTAGCTGAGCCCCGTTGGACTCGTCGTCGCTTCCTCGCCCCTTTCGACCACCTACTTCGACACCACTATGTCCTCCTAGCAGTTCTCCTTGGTCGATGGAGAGACAGACTACAACTCTCATGCATGGCCTCCGCCATCTTGTTGCAGGGCTCGTGCCGATTCTATTCTCCTTAGCTTCCTTGGTAGCAACATTCGCTTACTCGGCTTTGTCCTCTGACTTGCCAGGCTCCCTTAAGCGAATGTGAGCACTGAAGCAGTCCAACTCTCCAACTGCTCCAGTTAATCAAGTCCCCTCCATGGGACTCACTGGTACTTGCAATCTGACTACTCTCTCGGTGGTACACAGCCCCCATATGCTGACGACCAAGGCTTTCGGCTGATGCAAGCTTCGATGCATACACACGGAAGACCCGCCTCTGCGATCGTGGCATTCACTCCTTGAATCCACAACCCTTCTTGCCGTTGCATTGTTTATCGAAGTGGAGCTCCCAACAGCTCCTGATCATTCACATGATCATGTCCCCTTCCATGGGACTCACTGGTACGTGCACTTGGACTTCTTCCTCGGTGGTATACAACTCCCATATGCTGATGACTAAGGCCTTCATCCAATGCAAGCTTTGATGCACACACGAAGACCCGCTTCTGCGGTACTATGGCATTCACTCCTTGAATCCATAGCCCTTCTTCTTGTTGTGTCGTACACCAAAGTGGAGCTCCCAGTAACTCCTGATCATACCTCCGCATGATTTTGTCCCTCACGGGACAAGATTATTTGTATTGCATTGCCACGAACTGGTACTTGCAATCTGACTACTCCCTCGGTGGTACACAGCCCCCATATGCTGACGACCAAGGCTTTCATCTGATGCAAGCTTCGATGCATACACACGGAAGACCCGCCTCTGCGGTACTGTGGCATTCACTCCTTGAATCCACAGCCCTTCTTGTCGTTGTATGGTTCACCGAAGTGGAGCTCCCAGCAGCTCCTGATCATTCACATGATCATGTCCCCCTCCATGGGACTCACTGGTACGTGCACTTGAACTTCTTCCTCGGTGGTATACAGCTCCCATATGCTGATGACTAAGGCTTTCATCTAATGTAAGCTTTGATGCACACACGAAGATCCGCCTCTGCGGTACTACGACATTCACTCCTTGAATCCATAGCCCTTCTTCTTGTTGTGTCGTACACCAAAGTGGAGCTCCCAGTAACTCCTGATCATACCTCCGCATGATTTTGTCCCTCACGGGACAAGATTGCCTGTATTGCATTGCCACGAACTATTCCACCACGATCCGCTGCACCATGTCGCCTCCTGGTGACATCTCCATTGCATACAGATTCTCGTGTGATGAACTCGGACTACGACTTCTCCACGTGTGGCCTCTGCCAACACATCATAGGGCCTCCGCCATCTCCGATTTTTTTAGTTCGCTCCCTTGGGAATTCCCCTTCGTCCCCCCCCACTCCTGGGTTATACCTGGACGAAGCATAGCTCTAGGATAGTCCGTCGCCTAGTAGCTCCTGAAGTCCTCTGACTTCGCTAGAGTTGGTGCACCATTGTCTGGATCTTGGGCCTCTATCCCCTACAAGTACAATCTTGCTATGCACCTCTTGTTCCTGACAACTCGAATGGCAACACTGTGGCATATTCTTCAAGAGTACCCGCCTCTGTGTCCTCTTGCCCCGTACTAAGGTCTCATGATCCTAACTTTGCCTCTGCAAGTTGAATCACCTTAGTTACTCCATCAAATGCATCTCTGAGGTGGCTTGCATGTGCCTTGATGCGCCCTTCATCTTTGGCACCATGCAAAATAAGTCTGTCCCATCAGAATGAAGAACCCATGGAACGACATGATCCCACTCTTGCCTCTACAAGAGTTCATGCCCTTGACCTTTGTCTAAGGAAAGCTCCGTGCCTCCGCTCCATGTTCCATCTTCTATGTCGACTCCCTTCATGCGGCTTGGATACTTCACCGAGTTGCACCCAAGTCGCTCTGCTCCTCGATTTGCACTGAGTTGATAGTGGCCCTCACGTCCACCATTCCACGGGTCAGCCCTCTGTTGAGTTCGATTTATGCCTCGACTCTAAGTGTGCCTTCATATGATGTTGCCTTGGATTGCTCCCCCACTTGATCTCGAAATGCATCCACCAATGTATTACCTCCTTCGAGATCATGCGACAACTCTTCGTCGCTCACTCGGTCCGTGGAGCTTTATGGAGATATAACCCTGAGAAACTCTTCCTCAATATGTGCAGTCCGTTGCACATGATTCTCCCACTAGAGAACTAGGACTTATCCCTCCTGGATATCTATCCTGCTGGAGCAACTTTTCTCTTTATATACTTCCCACTGGAAGTTTTAGAGACCATCATCCCCTTTGGACTACTCCGTCTTACTGAACTTGTGCTTTGTTCTGCCCCCACAAATGTACTTGCTAGATTGCGACCCTTCTCCAATACAGTCTCCACTGCACCCTTCAAGGTCTAGCAACATGCTGAATTTGTTGCACATTTCAGCCACCTACGGACATATCCTTTCCATGTTGAAGAGAAAGTTCTAATGCTCCATGGCGCCGAGTTCTAATCGCGCCTTGGGATGGCCACGAACACTCTGTCATCCGTGTACAAGCCCATGCATGAGTTCCAAATCCTTCGAGTTAGCAATCCCCTCACCTCTGTGAGCTTTGCACAACTCTTTTGGTCATTACACAACACCTCCCACCTTGCACAGTCTCATCTTTCACCAAGCGCCCTGCTTTGCCTTAAGCACCGTCAAGTTTGGTTGCCAACGTCGAGCTATAGCTCAAACTCAACCATCCCAATCTTTGTATGCTACACATTCTTCTTCGCTTGCTTGTCCACGTGGTGCCTCTCGCGCAAAGGGGTTGGCTATTCCTTGAATGCCAAACCAGGATGCTCGCTCCTCTGAGTGACTCCTTTCCCTACATCTCAATGTCCGTTTCCCCCAAACGGTTGCGCGTGCTGGCTGTCCTCCACACAGCCTAGCTAGGTCCCCCATATTTGTATGGCAAGTGTTTTACGTGTGCTTGTCCCGCTCTGATACCACATTGTCACGGGCTTAGCTGATTTTGCCTAAGCCGTGCGGCACCCATGCGTGTCCGTCCGCAAAGGTCAGCCCTCCCTGAGATCTCCTAAAATCCCACAGACTTACAAAAAAGAGAAAACGGGCCAGAAGAAGCAACTCCCACGGGATCCACAAGCAACTGCTCAAGAAAAACACTTTATAAAGCCAAAATACAAATTACACCCATGGACATTACAAACTCAGAGAGGTTGCACACAAAGGATAATGGTCCACTACAGACCGAAGCCCCCACAAGTGCTTATAAGACACACTTGTATTTACAAGCCAAACTTGGCCAAAAAGCAAATCAAACTAGGGCTTCCAAGCCTACCAAGCCCGCTTCTTATTGTACAAGATATGTACCTAAACCGAAGGACATGGACTAACACAAGCATTTCATCGAATACCTTGTTTACATTGTTGTCCGTGAAACTCAGTAAAGTATCCAAGCCACATGAAGGGAGTCGATATAGAAGATGAAACATAGAGCGGAGGCATATAGCTTTCCTGGGACAGAGGTCAAGGGCATGAACTCTTGTAAAGGCAAGAGTGAGATCATGTCATTCCATGGGTTCTTCATTATGATGGAGCGGACTTATCTTGCATAGTGCCAAAGATGAAGGGAGCTTCAAGGCACATGCACCTTACCTTTGAGATGCATTTGATGAAGTAACTAAGGTGATTCAACTTGTAGAGGTAAAGTTGGGATCAAGAGATCTTAGCACGGGGCAAGAGGGCACAGAGGCAGGTACTCTTAAAGAATATACCACAATGTTGCCATTCGAGTTGTCAGGAATAAGTGGTGCATAGTGGAGATTGTGATGGTGGGGATAGAGGCCCAGGATCCAAACAATGGTGCACCAATTCTAGCAAAGTCAGGAGGACTTCATGAGCTACTAGGTGACGGACTGTCCTAGAGTTATGCTTCATCCAGGTGTGACCTAAAAGTGGGTGGACGAAGGCGAATTGCCAAGGGAGCGAACTAAATATCAGAGATGGCAGAGGCTCTACGAGGTGTTGGCAAAGACCACATATGGAGAAGTTGTAGTCTGAATTCATCACCCGAGAATCTGTTTGTAATGGAGATGTCACCAGGAGGCGACATGGTGGAGCGGATCATGGTGGAATCGTTCGTGGCAACACAACACATACGATCGTGTCCCATGAGGGACAATATCATGCGGAGGTATGATCAGGAGTTACTGGGAGCTCTACTTTGGTGTATAACACAACAAGAAGAAGGGCTATGGATTCAAGGAGTGAATATCATGGTACCGTAGAGGTGGGTCTTTGTGTGTGCATCGAAGCTTGCATTAAATGAAAGCCTTAGTCATTAGCATATGGAGGCTATATACCACTGAGGAAGAAGTCTAAGTGCAAGTACTAGTGAGTCCCATGTAGGGGGACATGATCATGTGAATGATCAGGAGCTGTTGGGAGCTCCACTTCGGTGAATAATGCAAAGACAAGAAGGGCTATGGATTCAAGGAGTGAATGTCATGGTACCGCAGAGGCGGGTCTTCCATTTATGCACATCAAAGCTTACATCAGATGAAAGTCTTGGTCATCAGCATATGGGGGCTGTGTACCATCGAGGGAGAAATCAGATTGCAAGTACCAATGAGTCCCATAGAGGGGACTTGATTATACAAAGGTATGATCAGAGCGATTGGAGAGTTGGACTACTTCAGTGCTCACATTGGCTTAAGGGAGCCAGCAAGTCAGAGAACAAAGCCGAGTAAGCAAATGTTGCTACCAAGGAAGCTAAGGAGAACAAAATCGACGCGAGCCCTGTAACAAGATGGTGGAGGCCATGCATAAGAGTTACACTCTGTCTTTCCATCGACTAAGGAGAACTGCTAGGAGGACATAGTGATGTTAAAGCAGGTGGTCGAAAGGGGTGAGAAAGCAACAATGAGTCCAGTGGGGCTCAGTTACCCAAAAGTAAAGCATCGATTAGAAAGGAGGTGGACTCGGAGGAGCACCATAGTATCACAGAGGCGGATCTACCGATTGCGAAGGAATGGATGCAGATGCAAGACAAGAGATAGTAGGGCTATGGGCTTAGCAGCACCATGGTACTACAGAGGCGGGACTTTCGCGGAGTTATCGATTCCTTGCTCTCATGGAGAGAGAGCATTGGTCGTAAAAGGGGTTAAGGAGGTGGAGAATGCAAAGGCAAACTCCAAGTACCAAGACAGGGTAGAAGGGCAGAGGCTAAGGAACTTCATAAGACCGGTGTCGATGGACTTCTCATCAAGATAGCCAAAAGCAGGGGACTTCGGGTTGATGCAGGAGTGCTCGACTAAGGAACGAAGTAGGCAGTACACAATACTATACCTTTCTACTCAGAGGAGTAAGCAACAAAGGTGATGGAGAAGATGGTATAATCCCAGAGGCGACTAGATCTATCAAAGACTTACTCCAAGTTGGGGGACTCTAAGTTGGGGTAAATTTTTTTACTCTTTTCGGGTAAAACTTTTTACATTCCAGAAGTTCAATGGTAGTGGGAAGGCGAATCACAGTAGCTAACTCAATGCAAGGAGTGCAAACACTTCAAGTGCTTCAGAAGTGTGAGCAAAGAGCGGGTGAATGTTAGTAACCAGCTCAATGCATGAAGTACAAACTCGAGGAGGCAGGTGAAATCGAGTAATCTTTGCCTTCTCAACTTAAGAGAATGGGCGAAACTGAGTACCCCAATTCTCTTAACTCAAGGAGGTGAGCGAAGCCAAATAACCTTGCCTTCTTAACTACTAAGAGAATGGGTGAAGTCGAGTATCCTAGTTCTCTTACTTATCCAGTAGAGAAGCTCTGCACAGGTTCAATGAGCCTTCAAAGAAAGCTTATGGAAGACAATAGTTGTCAAATCTTCACAATTGATGATCAATACTATTGAGAATAGATTGTTCGCTTTATTTTCCAATTGAATACCAAGCGAAAGCGGGAGCGATACGAACCTACTTGGAAGTGACAATTAAACATAGAGGAAGGATCAATAGGCAAACATTATGAAGGAAAGACCTTAAAAACCTTAAAGTCTGCGAGGCAATGCTCATCAAAGTTCCAACAAGCATCCACCTAGTTTAAGCAATATGAGTATATTGCGATACTGGTACATAATAAGGCATGTCTTTTCCTTTATCAGAAAGATCCACGAGAACCAACAAGGATCAACACAACTCAGCCAACCCCATACCAGATTCAGTCATTGGTGAGTTGAAGCAGCATGGCAGATCAGAGTTCAACTACTCAACAACAATGGCGAAGAGCGGTTGGAAGTCAAAGGGGTGTGTTGCAACTAAAGCAGAAGATTGAAGATTCAGTAGAATGTGAGGAGATGTAGCGTCTATAGTGGCTTCGATAAAATACTCATGTTTGTGTACATACCTTGTACAGCAAGTAGTGGGCTTGCAGTAGGCTTAGCAGCCCTATTTTGGTTTGCTTTGTGGTCGATTTTGGCTTATAAATATGAGTGTATTTTATAAGCACTTATGGAGACTTCGGTCTGTAATGGACCATTTTCCTTTGTATGCAACCTCTCTGAGTTTGTAATGTCCATGGGTGTAATTTGTATCTGGCTTTATAAAGTGTTTGCTTAAGCAAATTGCTTATGGATCTCGTTGGAATTGCTTCCTCTAGCCCATTTTCTCTTTTGTAAGTCTAAGGGACTCTAGGAGATCTTGGGGAAGGCTGACCTTTGCGAATGGATATACATGGGTGCTGCACGGCTTAGGCAAAATCAGATAAGCCCGTGACATGCTGCCTTTACCATCGCTGCCCCTCCCTTACTGTTGCTTCTTCCTTAATGATTTCATCTCCCCTACATCCTCCTCTATTACTATCGATAGCGCCCCATCAGAGATCAGCGATGCTACTAGAACCTGCTTCAGTCGTGCATAGCAACGTCACTGCCTCTCCCTTGTCATCGCCACCTCCTACCTCCATTATCATTGCTCATGCTGTTGAATCCAGATTTTGATGATGAAATCAATTGAATAATTTTAATCTAATATGTGTGTTAGAGGAAGTATTACAGGTCTAACTACGATGGAGGAATTGAGTTACACCTAGATGTTGGGCTAGGATCAAGCCTGGACATCGAGCCAAGGTTCGGACAATGTAGTGGCACCTCATCGGGAGTTTGCTATGAGTTCGCAGAAGGGATTGGGAATCTCGACTCACTACAAAAATACCGAAGGCTACCGGATTGGTGGGAGTTAAGTCTTTATTTAGCTTGATGGTCATTATGGTTGTAATCATTGAGTCATAGTTAGTGATTGAGTCCTAACTGAGTTCGATATGGAAGAAGTCTAAATCAACTCAAGGAGGCAATCGGGTCCACTAAATGGGTTTGATTGAGATTAGGTTGAGTTCAATTAGTTGACTAGAGAATTGGACAACATAAGGTTCAAGTCAGAATTCAAAAAGTGGATAGAACCACTTTTCTAAAAATTTTGATGGCTAAACCACCCGCCCAAGATTTCGGGCGGTTGAACTGCCCAAGTCGGTGTCTGAACCCCCTCGTACCCTATTTTTAGGGTGCTTTTGGTGGTTTAATGTTCGGTGCTTGTAGATGAACCACTTGTACCAAGATTTTTTGGATACGTTTTAATTTTGGCTCTAAATTCTGAAGCCATTTGGGGCTTATAAATATCCCAAGTTTTCTTACATTTAATATAATAATTTTGGGATAAAAATTCTGTGAAAAACTTGTATGAATTGTAAGAAAAAGAAAAGGGGAATGGAGTGAGCTAAGAGTTATAAAGTTTTTATCTCCCTTGTAAGCTAAAGTTGTAAGGGTTTGGTCTTCACCCAAAGGAGATCGATAGTGAATGTTGGTGAGCCTCAAGGAGGACTCAGGGAGTGGATGTAGGTCGGTTGAGGCCGAGCCACTATAAATGTAAGTGTGCTTTAATTACTTTACTTATTATATTTTATTACTTTTAATTACTCTCTATTTAGATACAAGCCTCAATCTCTCTACTTCTTTTAAATCAACTTTAAATCGATTTTGTTAAAATATAAAGAAAAGCTTCAATTGTTCACTCTCTAATTTACAAAAGTAAGTTTTTAAAAACAAGTTATCTTGCACTAATTTACATCCCCCCTCTCTTAGTGCCAATTAATCCGAATAATTAGTATAAGAGCCAAGTTACTTATTCATTGGATTAAGACCTACTTGAGCAAATAGCTTATTTTGCCATGAATGAACATTCCATTTCACGTCCTTCCATGTTCAATGGGACGGATTACACGTATTGGAAGACAAGGATGCATATTTTTCTCATTTTTTTAGACCTTGATTTATGAAACATTATAGAGAATGGATTTAAAAAATCTACCAATCCAATGAATGAGTGTAATGATTGAAAAGAAAGAATTTTTTTTTTTAATGCAAAGGCTATGAATACCTTGTTTTATGCTCTTGACAAAAATGAGTTTAATCGAATTTTCATTTGTAAATCGGCTTTTGATATTTGGCATATACTAGAAATCACATACGAGGGGACTAGTAGAGTAAAAGAATCTAAGATCAATATTTTAGTTCATAATTATGAGTTATTTTAAATGAAACCAAATGAGTCCATTGGAGACATATACACCCATTTCACAGATGTCGTCAATGGCCTTAAATCACTTAGAAAATATTTTTTAAAATTTAAATTTATGAGTAAAATTTTATGATCTCTACCTAAAAATTGGGATCCTAAAATAACCACTATTCAAAAGGCCAAAAATTTAAATAACTTACCTCTTGAAGAACTTATTGGCTCACTCATGATATATGAACTGAACTGTAAAACTCATGATAAGCTTGATGAACCCCTTCTAAAGAATAGGAAAGATGTAGCAGTTTAAATGGCAATGACTCCTTGAGTAAAATCTCGATTGATGAGGACCATGATATTGCACTATTATCAAGAAAGTTTAAAAAATTTATAAAAAAGAATAAAAACTATAAAAATAAAAAAGAACCGAAGAAGGATAATGTCATATGCTATGAATGCAAAAAATAGGGACATTTAAAAAATGAATGTCCTTAATTGAAGAAGAAGCTAACACACAAGAAGAAATCACTCTCGATCACTTGGGATGATTCAAGTGTCTTCGGATGAAGAAGATCACTCCATAGAAGAAGTTGCTAACTAAGCTATAATGATGATCCAAGATGAGATTAGTGATTGATTAAGCATCTCTTTTCGGAGTTATTAAATATGTTCCATGATTTGTTCGATGAGTTTAGAAAAATAGAAAACCTTTTAAGTTGCTTAAGAATGATCATGATTTGTTAATTAGTAGACTTGATAAAATCCATGATTCATTAGTATCATGTAACCCATGTTATAAATGTGAGATGCTAGATAGTGTTAAAGAAAAAAATATCATGCTTAAGATAATATTAGGAAATTTAGAATTGGGAATAGATCCCTAAATATGATCCTTGCCAATAAGGGTCATATTAATAAAAGAAATGTTATAGGCTTTGTTGGTAACATTCAACAAAAGCCAATCATGCTTGTTAAAGAATATACCTTAAATATGCCACTAAAAATCAAATATAATTTTTATGAAAAATTAGGATATAAGGCAGACAAATGTCTATTTAGAAAATGTAGTCTACACCAATTAGTTTGGGTTCCCAAGGGAACTTCATACAATAAAAAATGATTAAAAAAGAAAGATAAAGTTCTTTATGAATGACCCAATGTAAAATAGGTACTTAAATCAAAATATATTTATTGTAGGTTTGTCTTCAGACTCAAGCTAGGAGCACCAAGTGGTACCTTGATAGTGGATGCTCACATGACGAGAGATCCAACTTAAATGAAGGAGTTACCACTCTTGGAGACAACAACAAGAGTAAAATTATTGGAAAAGGAGCTATAGGTAATACATCAAACTTCTTGATTGAAAATGTGTTGTTAGTTGATGGCTTGAAACACAATTTACTTAGTATTAGCCAATTATGTGATAAAAAATATGTGGTTAAATTTGAATCTAATGATTGCATAATTGAATTGCTACACAAAAATAAATCTTTGATTGTATTAAGAGCCAACAATATGTACACTATAGATATTGAAAATTTTATGATGAAACTTATTTTTCGGCTTTGAATGATGATGCTTGGATTTGTCATAAGAGACTAGGTCATGCTAGTATAAAAACTTTATACCAAATTTCTACCAAGGATCTAGTAAGAGGCTTACCTAATCTTAAGTTTATCAAAGATAAAGTATGCAATACTTGTCAATTAGAAAAATAAATAAAGAGTAGCTTTAAGTTGACAAATCAAATAAGCACCTCTAGACCACTTCAATTAATCCATATGGATCTATTTGGATTAATTGACATTACAAGTTTATATGGTAACAAATATGTATTTGTTTTAGTGGATAATTTTAGTAGATATACTTGGACATATTTCTTAGCACATAAAAGTGATAAATTTAAATATTTTATAAATTTTATAAAATTATTCAAAATAAAAAAAAATATGATTTCTTCAATATGTAGTGATTATGGTGGAGAATTCTAAAACAATGATTTTCAAAATTTTTGTGAATCAAATGGGTATATTCATAATTTTTCTACTCCACGAAATCCATAATAAAATGGAGTAGTAGAAAAAGAAAAATAGGAGTTTATAAGAAATGGCTAGAAAAATGTTGAACGAACATAGTCTATCTAAATATTTTTGGGTCGAAGGTGTTAATATGGTATGCTATATTTTAAATAGAGTTTTTATAAGACCGTTACTCACTAAAACTCCTTATGGATTGTGGAATGATAAAAAACCTAATATTTCTTATTTTAAAATATTTAGTTACAAATGTTTTATTTTAAATGAGAAGGATGCTTAGGAAAATTTGATACAAAATCTGATAAAGGCATTTTTCTAAGTTATTCTTCTATTTCAAAAGCTTATTATGTTTTTAATAAAAGAATATTGGTAATAAAAGAATCCATTCATGTTGTTTTTAATGAGTTTTTCCAATTTAAGAAGATTGATTTTGATGATAAAATTGATCTTGGTACTTTGAATTTAAATGATAATACTCCTAAAAGTAACTTGGTGATAGGACTCTAGTAGGGTTGAGTCCTAATCACCTTAGAAGTAGTCAAATAAAACCTTGTGAGATTGTAATAAAATCCCACCTAGCCACTTCTATCTTATAAAGAAGTATGATTAGGGTTTAGATTAAGGCCTTAGGGTTTAATAATCGTCTCCCTCTTTACTGGGCTAGTCGGTCAGGGTTTCCCCCTACTTAGGTTGGCTACAGAGCTAACATAGTCGCCACCTGTTCCTCTTAGGCAGGTCGGCTATAAAAGGGGGCAAAGGGGTAATTTTACTTAGACAAGCACCCCATGGGCTAGGTCTAGAGTCCTATATAAAAATGTAGTTGATCCCTCTCTTTAATCAAGCAATTATCAATTTTATTTCAGCCTTGTGCCGAATCTAAGAGGGAGGAACCCCTACAGCATTTTAAGGGTTGATCCCCCTCAAGCGTCAAAATCTATAGAGCTGGTATTAGAGCAGCGATCTAATATTAGAGCAGCGATCTTGCCTGTTGTCACGGACTTAGCTGAATTTGCCTAAGCCATGCGGCACCCTCGCGGTACTCCCAAAGACTTAGCTGAAATTGCCTAAGTCGTAGAGCAACCTTGCCCACTATTCCGGACTTAGCTGGGATTGCCTAAGTCATGAAATACCCAACACGTTATCTGTCCGCAAAGGGTCAACCCTCTTACAACCTCTTAAGGTCCCGTAGGACCTGCAAATAAGAAGTTGATTAACTTAAAAGCGAGGACGGACACGTCCCATCGTCTCACAAAGCGGAAAGCTATACAAGCAATTTGTCGAACACCTTGAGTGCAGCAAGAAAAGAGAGAAAGAGAGAGAAATAGGACTTTGGAGGGTTGTAGGAACGGTCGCAAGTTCACAAATGACGGTTCCAAGGTATCGGACGCAAGACAAGTCCAATTGCTGATGAACGCCTACGCCTGACGTATACCCGGAACCCCATCTAGCCCGGTGCCACCTGGGGGGTTCCAAGGTGTTGAAATGACTGACATTTCACACTGCTCAGAAAGGTTACCGTAGCACACGAAAGAGACCCAAAAACAGGGCTATTTTGGCTCTGTGCAGCGAGCGATCGTTCTGTAGCCTTCTACACTACTTTCGCTCACATGTCTTAGGTAAAAACACATAAACTCAAAGAAAAACAAGCTGCCAAACATATGTATAATCAAGAAAAAGTGACGAACGGTTCAAGGAGCAAAGGCATTACGGTTGAGCGATGACCGTTCATGACATTCTCTCCCACTTAAACTATCGACGCCCCCGTCGACGCTTGTTGGTAGGCTTTGATGCAAGCTTTTTCATGTCACAGGGCGTCTTTTGGCTCCCAACTGGCTTTTGTTTGAGGAAGCTTTTGCCACTTCACCAAGTACTCTATTTGCTACGCTCCATTAGGTAGCTTTATCTTCCGATCCGCTAGAATAGTTTCAACTCGCTTCTCGTAAGAGGCTCTGGTGGGGGGTAGTCGAGTTGGAACATTTCAAAAATCATCTCGCGGATCTGAGTGGTAGGCTTTCAAGTTGCTCGCATGGAAGACGTTTTGAATTCTAAATCATGCTGGCAGTTGCAACTTGTATGAGACATTGCCTACTCTGCTGATGATTGGGAAAGGCCCTTCATACTTGCGTACCAATCCTTTGTGCACTTTGTGTCTAAAGAACTAGAGTGATGCTGGTTGGAGCTTCACCAACACCATGTCACCAACTTTAAACTCTTGTGGTTGCCTTCCTAAGTCTGTCCACTTCTTCATCTTTTTGGCCGCCTTCTCCAAGTAAGCCCACGCAATATCTGCATTGCGATGCCATTCCTTTGCGAAGTGATAGGCTGATGGGCTACTCCCTGTATAACCAATAACCAGGGTGTGAGGAGTTGATGGTTGTTGTCCCGTAATAATCTCAAATGGGCTCTTGTTGGATGCAGAGCTCCGCTGCAAGTTATAGGAGAATTGGGCTATGTCCAACAGCTTCACCCAATCTCGTTGGTTGGCACTCACGTAGTGCCGAAGATATTGCTCCAAGAGCGAGTTAATTCTTTCTGTTTGGCCATCCGTTTGAGGGTGGAGGCTTGTGGAGAAGTATAATTTAGACCCCAACAACTTGAACAACTCGGTCCAGAATCGTCCCAAGAACCGAGAATCTCGATCACTAATGATGTTGTGTGGGACTCCCCAATACTTAACTACATTCTTCATGATCAACTTAGCCGCCGCCTCCGCTGAGCAATGTAGGGGTGCAACAATGAATGTTGCATACTTCAAAAATCGATCAACTACCATGAGTATCGATCCAAGTCCCCCTACTGCGGGCAAGCTTGATATGAAGTCCAAAGAAATGCTCTCCCATGGCCTTTCTGGTATGGGCAGCGGCTCCAAAAGTCCCACTGGCTTCTGCTGCTCTATCTTGTCCTATTGATAAGTAAGGCATGTTCGAACATATTCCTCCACATCTATCCCTATCTTCGGCCAATAAAGGCCCTCTCCATGAGAGCCATTGTTCGGTGGATACCCGGATGTCAAGCCTAAAGGGAATCGTGACACTCTTTCAAGAGTTCATGCCTCAAGTTATCCGCTCGTGGGACATAAACTCTATTCCCCTTGGTGTAGATGAGTCCCTCCTGGACCCAAAATCGTCGTGCCTTGCCCTCTTTGATGAGTTGAATCAGAGTCACTGCCTAAGGATCTCGGTACAGTCCATCCCTGATCCTGGAAAGAAAATTGGAGCGCAATTGACTTGCTTGGCCTCCGCCCTCCAACTGTATAGTATTCACTAGCTCCACTTTCTGACTCAATGCATCGGCCATGACATTTGCCTTTCCGGGCTTATACTCCATCACCATGTCGAACTCAGCCAAGAAGTCCTGCCATCGTGCTTGCTTTGGGGAGAGTTTCTTTTGAGTTTGGAAGTAACTCAATGTGACATTGTTTGTCCTTAGCACAAATGGTGCTCCCAGAAGGTAGTGTCGCTACACTCGTAGATAGTGGACCACCGTTGTCATCTCCTTCTCATGCACAGGATATCATCGCTCGGTCTCGTTGAGCTTGCGACTCTCGTAGGCCACTGGATGACCCTCCTGCATAAGAACTCCTTCAATGGCAAAGTCAGAAGCATCGGTATGGACTTCAAAAGACTTTCCATAGTTCGACAATCTGAGTACATGTTCTTCTAACATAGCAGTCTTCAGGTCTTGAAATGCCACCTCACATTTGTCCGACCATCTCCAAGACTGCTCCTTTTTTAGCAACTCCATCAATGGAGTTGCGCACTTCAAATATTCAGCTATGAAGCGCCGATAATAGTTGACGAACCCAAGGAAGGATCTCAACTCTGGCACCTTCTTTGGTGTTCGCCAGTCCACCACAGCTTGCACCTTAGCCTTGTCCATTTGAATGGACCCATTCCCAATTCGATGCCCCAAGAATAAAATCTTCGTTTGGGCGAAGTAGCACTTTTCCTTCTTCACGAATAAGGTGTTCTCCCTGAGAACTTTGAAAATTGTTCGGAGGTGTCTAACATGCTCCTCAAGTGTTTGGCTATAGACGATGATATCGTCTAAGTAGACGACCATAAACTTGTCTAGATACTCCTTGAACAGCTGGTTCATGAGAGTGCAGAATGTGGCTGGAGCATTGGTTAAGCCGAAAGGCATTACCAAGAACTAGAATGCTCCATACCTGGTCACACAAGTAGTCTTCGCCTCATCACCTTCTGCAATGCGCATCTACCAATACCCTGACCGAAGGTCGAGTTTGGAGAAGTACTTTGCCTTGCCCAATTGATTGAACAAGTCCACGATGAGCGGGATAGGGTACTTGTTCTTTACTGTCATCTTGTTGAGGGCTCGATAATCAATGCATAATCGGAGGCTCCTATCTTATTTCTTCTGAAAGAGGACTGGAGCTCCGAAAGGTGCTTTGGAACTGCGGATGAGACCACCGCTTAGCAGTTCATCTAACTACTTTCTCAGTTCTGCCTAACTCCCGGCTCCAGCTCAATCCGATGATCCATGCCTCTGCGTGGTGGTAGAGTTCTCGGCAACTCTGTTGGCATCATATATGAGAACTCCTTCAGGATGTTCACCACAACAACAGGTTCCTAAATGGCCTCCCTATCAAGTGTCTCTGGCTTTATAGCAACTACAAAGGTTAATTCACCTTTTCGGACCCCTTTCTTCAATTGTAAAGCCGATATTTGTTGTAGGTCCTTGGTTCCTCCTCGAGAAACTGGAACCATACAGGGATCATCGCCTCCTATTAGACACAAGAAGTTCAGGAACGATACTGGCACCAACTTTGCTGCGTGTATAAACTCCATTCCGAGAATCACTTGGAAGTCGTCCAATGGCACCGCCATCAAGTCTGTGCTCCCACTCCATGTCCCGATCTTAATAGGGACCCCCTTTGCTTGTCTGGAGATCCACTTGGCCTCCGAGTTCACCGCCTTCATACGACTTGGGCTCTTCTCCAAGATTAGTCCTAGTCGCTTAGCTTCATGATCGATAATAAAATTGTGGGTCGTGCCAGTGTCCACCATTGCAAGGGTTGTTCGGCCATTAAGCTTGATGTCCACATACATCAACTCGCTGCTTCCTGCCTTCGGTAGCTTTGCCTTTATATTCTCCCCCACTTGACCTCGTAACACATTCAACAAATGCATTGCTCCCATCCTGGGTCCTTGTGACGCCTCGCTGTCGCTACTGGAGTCATAACTGCTTGAACTAAGGGCGATAGCTTTGCCCTTGTCTGACTTATGGGGTAGACTCGATGCCATCAAAGCATTGAGTGCCTATTTTTATGGGCACTCCCTCACTAAGTGCGGTCCTCCATACAAGAAGCATCCAGTAGGCTTTGGGACTCTACCTCTTGAGCCCAGTCCCTTGTGGAAATTCTTTTTCTTTTGCTCGCCCCCGGACTCCTTCGCTCGAGAGTATTTAGATGGGCGATTTCCCGAAGAATGTTTCTTCTTTCTCAAATCCTCCGAAGAAACAAAGTCAGTTAGCCTTTCCACGGCTGCAATTGCCCCGACTACATCGGTGACATTCCTCCGATGTAGTTCTTGTTGTGCCCATGGCTTCAAGCCATCGAGGAAGCTGAATAACTTGTCTTTCTCAAACATGTCCCGTATATCCAGCATCAGTGCTGAAAATTATTTCACATAGTCTCGGATTGTTGTACTTTGGTAGAGTTGTCTTAGTTTCGTTCTTGCGATAAACTCTGTGTTCTCGGGTAAGAACTGAGTTCTCAACTTTCGCTTTAAGTCTCCCCATGTATCCACTTGACATCGGCCTTGCTGGATCTCTTCCCAACAGGTTCACCACCAAAGTTTTGCATCCCCATTCAGATACGTTGTTGCTATAGCAACTTTGGTTTCTTCAGAATCGAGCCTTGTAGTACGAAAATATTATTCCATATCGAACAAGAAATTTTCAAGCTCTTTGGCATCCCTAGCACCTCTGTAGCACTGCGGCTCTGGTGCCCTGAAGTTTTGTGGTGGCGCAGCGCGGGTGTTATTCCCTCCCGCATCAAGAGTCCTTGTTAACACCATCACCTAGGCTGTGAGTTCCGCCACAACTTCATGTAGATGTCGTACGAAATCTTTGGTGTCCTCTATCAGTTGATCAATTAGGGATTCAACTTTCTCGATCCGAGATTCAATTTCTTCTAGCGAGCTTTCTACCCTATGTAGCCTTCGCTGGCCTAGGTAGAGTTCCTCCATGCTCGCTTCAAGAACATCAAGGCGGGTCTCCGCCGTTATAATTCTCTCCTTGTGGCTCTTTTTCCTGGTTGACACTCCAGATGGCGCCTCCTCCCCTCGTGGAGAATACCCAACTTGACGCTCGTCTTGTTCACTGTAGAGCTCCTCATGAGTGGCTCCCATAGTTTGCGAGCGAGTTTACATTTACAGCCCACCTACGACTGCTTGGAGCAAGGGTCTGACTTGTCTCATCTTGCTCGATTCACCATGATATTTTACCATGGCGAGATTACAAATCTTCTTCGTTGTTCATTTAAATTGCTTGCCTGCTCTGATACTACATTATCACGGACTTAGCTGAATTTGCCTAAGCCGTGCGGCACCCTCGCGGCACTCCCGAAGACTTAGCTGAAATTGCCTAAGTCATGGAGCAACCTTGCCCACTATTCCGGACTTAGCTGAGATTGCCTAAGCCATGAAATGCCCAACACGTTATCTGTCCGCAAAGGGTCAGCCCTCTTACAACCTCTTAAGGTCCCGTAGGACCTGCAAAGAAGAAGTTGATTAGCTTAGAAGCGAGCGACGGACACGTCCCGGCGTCTCGCAAAGCGGAAAGCTATACAAGCAATTTGTCGAACACCTTGAGTGCAGCAAAGAAAAGAGAGAAAGAGAGCGAAATAGGACTTTGGAGGGTTGTAGGAACGGTCGCAAGTCCACAAATGACGGTTCCTAAGGTATCGGACGCAAGACAAGTTCAATTGTTGAACGCCACGACATATACCCGAACCCCATCTAGCCGGACCACCCGGGGTTCCAAGGTGCTGAAATGGTTGACATTTCGCACTGCTCAGAAAGGTTGCTGTAGCATACGAAAAGACCCAAAAATAGGGCTGTTTTGGCTCCGCGCAGCGAGCGATCATTCTGCAGCCTTCGACACTACTTTTGCTCACATTTTTTAGGTAAAAACACATAAACTCAAGGCAAAACAAGCTGCCAAATATATGTACAAGCAAGAAAAAGTGACGAACGGTTCAAGGAGCAAAGGCATTGCGGTTGAGCGATGACCATTCGTGACACTGTAGCAATCATCCATGCCTTCATCTTCCAAGCAATTCTCAAAATTGCTTTTGATATCACCTCCATCCATCGTCGCCTACCAAGTCATAGATCCATCAATCTACTACCGTCTTTTGCGTCAACATCATAGATCTGGTAAAAACTTTAAAACCCACACCTCTTGCTATTGCTATTCCTTTATCTTATATGTGGGAGAAGTTTTTCTTGAGTTTCTTTGCTGCAAAATTCTTTCATTACAAATATTATCATCATCGCGAAAGGGAAAAGATACAGAAAAATTTTAGCTGATTGTTGCTTCTTGAACCTGAACTTTTGATCATCCTTTTTAGTTAAAACTTTTACACAAATTCATAGATTGTCTTAGATTTCATCGAAGACTAATCTCTGGAAAAAACTCTTTCTGAATCCAGACTTATAGTACTGCAATTCTTCATCATGTAGTGCTAAAATTTTACGATGAAGAATCTGCCTTTTGCATTTTGGCCTCTTGAAACCGAACTTTTGTTCATCCTTTCTTGCCAAAAGTTTTACACAATTTCATATATCAACTTAGATTTCATTGATTTCTAGAAAAAATTCCTTCTAGAACTTGTTTTATTGTGCCTTCTTTCGTTATCACGTAGTGCTGAAATTTTATGACAAAGGATTTGCCTTCCGTCGTTTACCCTATTTTTCTACTATTATGTTGCCGAAATTTTCTTAATACAAATTACTACTATATCACCATCTGAACCAAGATTTTGATCTTAAAATTCTCTATAAATTTCTCAGATTTTTTCTGAAATTAATCTCAATAAACTGCTACTTCTTTGACAGGAATTTTGTTCGGTAGTACAACGTATACCACATCGATCTTTTGTCGAAATTTTATCGGATCTCGCTGCCATATTTTCCAAATTTAAGACTCCTTCTCATCTTCAATCTCTAATATTACCCCTAAAAAAAATCCTAACTAAACTGATTCCAATCACCCCCCGAAATCAGCCCTAACTGCAGCCTACTTCCTTATCGATCCATTTACCTTCTCAGCCAACTTTCCTTACCGATACACCTACCTTTGCTGCCATCTATCCTAGATCTAAAATCTATTTTCATAACTTTCATCTACTTCTATCACAGCCCTAAAACCACACCAATTTATAACCTAAACTCTATAAAACTGTAGCCCTAAATCGCACCCAAAACAGCCACAAATCGTACCCAAAATCCGGAGCCTTCGGTCCACCAACCTTTTAGCCTCCCAATCTCCCTTATCCCTTCAAACGTAGCATGTATCTTTCACTACGCAATGCTATCAATAGTGACCTCTTGCTACCATCCTCCTTCACTGTAGCTAGTAGCGATCCTTACAACAAAAAGCTACCAACAACGATCTTTCGCTATAATCTATTTACATCGTAACCCGCAATAATCGTTCGTTGCCAACTATCTTGATCATGGCCAGCAATAAATTGAACATGACATCAGCCATCTCTAGCTCCATACTATTGCTACCCCCCTCTATAATAGCCATGCACACTGCTGCCCATCTTCCTCCTATTGCAACCGCACCCTTGCTGCAACCGACACCACTTGCAGCCACAAAGTCACAGTGCAGCCACAGCCGGCATTGTTGCTACCTTCTTCTTCCTCCATTATCATTGCTACCTTTCGATTCAGATCTCTTGGCTGTAATCTTCTGATAGATATCAGCCAACTAAAAAATTGTAGCCTTGACGACATTGCAGCATTAATATTGCAGAATCATCAAAGTATCATAGCTAACATTGCTACTGCCATCTTCTTCCTCCACTGTCGCTGCTACCCTTGGCTGCCATCCTCCACTTGGAGATTTCACCACCACAGCCCTGACATTACTGCCATTCGCTGCCTTTAACCTAAAAATTATAGCTACACTTTCAGTCAGTTTATTTGACAGGTTGGAGATCCTTACATCATGACATCGGTGGCCTTATTCGAAGCCAAATTGGTGGCTTTCGAGATACTTATGGATGCTAAATTATAAGCTCTCTTCGAGCAGTTTAGGTTGGGCCGATCGTTGAGCCCAAGAAGGTCATAACGTGATGCAAATTCAGATTACAAAAGAAACCCATCGGAGATAAGAAATGAAGTTAAGACATTGCAGCCCTACACCTCGACGACCTCAACCTCTTTTGCACAACTTCAAAAAGGGCACCTCAATCAAGATGCTCAGAGTATGAGAGCCACATCTCAACCAACAATATATAAACTTTCAGCACTAATTGATTGCAAGAACCATGATGAAGAACTAATGAAGATCCATCAAACCTCTACCATCCAAGAGTACCAAACCATATTAGAAAGGTTATCTAATCAAACTTATAATTGGTCTAAAAATCAGATATTAAGGACTTTTATTGAGGGCTTGAAGCTAAAGATTCGTAAAGAAGTTAAAGCGCGACAACCATACACATTTAAGGCAGTCATCTCCTTCACATGACATCAAGAGGAGCAGTTGAACTATGAAGCCCAAAGGACTAGGGTTACTCCTCGACCAACGACACCAAAGCTTTCACCTCCCACTACTATCAGCCGATCCCCTTAGTCAAAGAAACTAATAAGAGAATACTTTCATGATGGATCGGCAAAGAAACCCAAACCAGAAGTGCTCACAGGTTAAATTGAACCTATAGGAGCAAGACATAGTTGCTGATTTTTTTTCTCCTCCCTCTCGATGATTTTGATATAGTGCTCGACATTGATTGGTTATCCACGATTAAAGATATTTTTTAGAATTTTTTGAGACTAACCATTAAATTTTTCAATAAAGAAAAATAGGTGGTCCTACGAGGGAGCCCAACGACTACAATCACAATACCACACTTGGAGTGGGTACCAAAAGCAGAATCCAGTGGTTTTCCAATTCAAATTGAAGAGTTTTATGAGATTGAAGATAAGAAACCCCTCCAACAGCTTGCTAAATTTTTGGGCGTCTCCACCCAACCGAGCCGACTACCTTCTCTGAAGCTGGCCAACCCCCTATATTGAAGTGGCCAAAACTTGTACCAGCTAATGCTCGGCTAGATTGCTTCCTACAACCTCAAAAGATCAAAGATGAAAGGGTCATCCAAGAGATGACAAAGACATGGATTATTCGATCATGCTTATTTCCCGCTACAATATATCCCTACATCCTTTTCCCTAGAGACAAGCTACTTCTAAAGTGTTACATTCCGTCGAACTCACCATGGTTGCTGATGCAGCACTTCCAGATCTCAAGTGACTTCCATGACTTTCCCCAGGATCATATCATGATGCTCGAAGACTTTCTTAATGATGTCCTCTGATCTATAGCCCAAGACTACGAGAAAATTGAGCCCCTCCAGTGGCGAAATCAGAAAAGGGGAAGGATTATTCGCAGGAATCAACAAAGTATGAACATCATCCCTCTCATTATAAAAAAAGATGCACCACCTTGGCCGAGTGGAACTATAGCCCTCATGACCACAATGTCGTCCACACCTAATCATGGCCAGATGTTTATTACTAGAGCAGACACATCCAGAGTGAGGGTTAGCACCATTCTCATGCAAGAAAGTCAACAACATGAAGAAGTGAAAATGGGCTCCAAAAAATTATCACTCCTACCCACCTCAGACTCAGATCAGGCTTACAGCATTAGAGATTTTATCAGAGGACAACCCTCACTCCAAAAGAAGGCACGACTATTATTACAGAGCAACCACGTGGCAGCCCATACAAAGAAGAAACTTCCCCTTGACAAATGTCGGAGCAGAAGAAAGTTTCCTAAGAAAGATCAAGTCCCACTTTATCTCCAACTCCACTAGCATGAAATTCAAGCCTCAAGAAAGTGGTCTCCCTATTTCTTTGGGCCTTGCAAAATTGGAGATCATATTAGGGCCCTAACCTGAAGATCAAATCTATGCACCAGATCAAGATTACAGTTGATCTTCCAGGTATCCCACCTCAAATAGAAATTTAAAGACGATGACTCAGCCCAAATTCTTTGAATTGACACCCAACCTGATGAGGAGCTGAAGACCTGGTTCCCTGAGTTCATGGAACCTCAGCCTTCAGGACATGATAGATTTTAAGAGGGCAGGTTTGATAGGACTCCAGCAGGGTTGAGTCCTAATCACCCTAGAAGTAGTCAAATAAAACCCTATGATATTATAATAAAACCCCACCTAGCCACTTCTATCCTATAAAGAAGTGTGGTTATGGTTTAGATTGGGGTCTTAGGGTTTAGTAGCGGCTGCCCCCTTTACTGGGCTGGTCGATTAGGGTTTTCCCCTGCTTAGGTTGACTATAGAGCTAACCTAGCCGCCACCTGTTCCCTCTTAGGTAGGTCAGCTATAGGAGGCAAAGGAGTAATTTTCCTTAGGCAAGCACCCCATGGGCTAGGGTTTAGAGTCCTATATAAAGATGTAGTTGCCCCCTCTCTTTAATCAAGTAATTATCAATTTTATATCAGCCTTGTGTCAAATCTAGGAGGGAGAAACCCCTACAGCATTCCAAGGGTTGACCCCCCTCAAGGGTCAAAATCTATAAAGCTCCTTCTGGGGTTTTATCACTTGGATAAATCTACTTCCAAATCCTTATCCAAGGAATGAAAGTATATGAATGATCATCCTAAAGAGCTTATAATAGGAGAAACATCAAAAGGAGTTCAAACTCAATCTTCTTTTAGAAATTTTAGTGTAAATGTCGTATTTCTTTCTTAAATCGAGCCAAAGTGCATTGATGAGGCCATAAGAGATGATTTTTGGGTTAATGCAACGCATGAAAAGCTTAATCAATTTGAGAAATGAGGTATAAGAGCTTGTTCCTAGACCTAATGACCATTGAGTGATTGGTACTAAATGGGTCTTTAGAAATAAGCAAGATGAATATGATATCGTGGTTAGAAATAAGACTAGATTAGTGGCCAAAGCTTTTAACCAAGAAGAAGGAATCGATTATGATGAAACCTTCGTTCCCGTGGATAGACTTGAAGCCATAAGGATGCTCCTTTCCTTTACTTCTTTTAAAATTTTAAGTTATTTCAAATGGATATTAAAAATGCTTTCCTAAATGGTTTCATAATAGAACCCTAGGAGCTCTATAGATTTTGATCTTTAAGGGGGATTAATCCATGGAACATTATAGGGGTTCCTCCCTCCTAGTAGTCGGTCATATGGCTGAATTGTAGATTGATATTACTTAATAAAAAGAGGTGGAAGCTATAAGCTTATATAGGGCTCAAAACCTAGCCCGCACGGGGTGCTTTTTAGGTAAATTCTCTCTTTTACCCCTACTATAGTTGTCATATCTAAATAAAAGGGGCGACGCCTAAGTGGCTACACAAGCCACGCCCCTCTGCTAGAAACCCTAACCGACCAGCCAATAAAGGGGGTGGTGGCTAGTAAGCCCTAAGGCCCCAAAATAAACCCGAGCCACACTTCTTTATAGGATAAAGTGACTAGGTGGGGTTTTATTATAATCTCACAAGGTTTTTATTAATTACTTCTAGGGTGATTAGGACTTAACCCTATTGGAGTCCTGTCAAGCCCGGCCTCTTTGAATCTGCCTTGTCCTCAAGGTTGAGGATCCAAAAACTTAGGGAACTGGGTCTTCAGCTCCTTATATGATTCCTATACTATCATGAGTTGAACTTTGGCCTCCTCATCAGCTTGGGTGCCAATTAGAAGGATTTGGGCTGACTCGTCTTCTTTAAATTTCCATTTGAGGTGGGATACCTGTTGGGAAACCTCAGCGGGTGCATCACATGTGCAACAAAAATCAAAACAAAAAACTGATTTTCCACGCAGATCAAATCACCATGCAAAATATTAGGTCGTGAGAAAAATATAAAAACCGATAAAATCGTGATGTGTGAGAGATTGATTTTACCTAGGGAGATCATATATCCCTGTATTCTAGATCCAGATAGAGAAGATGAATGAGGTCAAGTGTCCTCCTCTCTAGCGGTATCCACACGATGGATCTCTACAGCGAAGCTCCTTCAATCTGATCTCGTAATTTTTGCATAGAGGGAGGGAGGAGAATAGGAGGTGGTGGCTAAAGTTGCAGCATATCAACCATAAGTCTCCCCTCTTATTTATAGAGAGCCACTAAAAACCCTATGGCTCCTGCCTTATGGGGTATTGGATCTCCATCCAATGACCCACTAACCTTGCATTATTGGATCTCTATCCAATAATCTCCTTACACCTCTAATTAGATATTAATCAAGGAGCCCATTAGTATAGAGTCTTATCTAATGAGAATAGCGGCTAATTGGATCTCTATCCAATCCTCTATTCGCTAAAACATCCATCATATGTGTGTGACCTTCTAGGCCCGATACCGAACTGGCCATGAGTCACTCCCATCGGAACTCCTTCTGATATAGTGAATTATTATCCCCATAATAATTCACTCGACTCATCGACTATGGATGTACTAGGCCACTACAACATAGTCTCCAAACGGTACAGGGGAGATCCAATCTATCAGATCTGTCTATCCATAGTTAACATATATCTATAATCCCTTATCTAACTAATATCCCAAAGACTGTATATTGGATATGGTACTGTCAGGTCACATATAGAATCTGTTATAGTCTTGCTCTAATCAGATTCTCTTAAAGAACTCTTTCTCTCTTAATCCGAATGACCTATCTAAGGATTTATTTAAGCAAGCACATATGGGATATTCCTCTCGTGATACTGAGAGTGGATGATCCTCTATTAACACTCAATTACCTTCGTAAGGTTGGCTACCAATCCTGATAACCAGTTGTACGAGATCTAGAATTTTCTAAACTTGTAAGTCTGGCATCAAAGAAAGGAGTACTCATACAAGGCATCATTGGTGTCTCAAGTCTAAGGACCAGATATATAACTGGGACTATGGAATCACTGTTTGACATTAGGTATCATTAACCATATAGCATTCCATAAGCGGATCAATTAGTGAACTCATTCTCCAATGAGCACCTATACTATATCCTTAGTGTCTCCACATAAGTGGCTATAAGATCAGCCATCTCCATTATATGGACAAGTATATAATACATCGATCTGTCCGGTTATCTCAATGTCCCTCTCGAGTAACCTATGACTGGGATTATTTAGGATCTATGTTTAAAGGTGAATCAATCTCATTATTATAATCTCATCATGATCTGATCCCCATTGCACAGAACCAAAGATATCATAATATATATGTATAATAAATAATATAATATGAGAATATGCTAGTATTAATCATAAGCAAAAAGATTATGTAGTGTGTCACATATGCCATCACTCACGTGATTGGCTTGTAGGGCATCTGTAACTAGTAATTTCCCACTTGACCTAAAACCAATCACCTATGTGTCTAATCCCCATCAGACTCCTGTGACGCTTAAATACAATCTGAGCCAGCGACTTTATTAGTGGATCTGCAATGTTATCCTCGGATAAAACTCTTTCTATAGTTATATCTTTACGGGTCATGATCACTCTAATCAGATAAAACCTCCTCAGAACAATTCTAATGAGACCTGGGTTCCCTTGCTAGAGCTATTACCTTGTCGCTGTCGCAATATATATAAATCAACTCCATGTTGTTTGGTACGACTCCCATATCATGATGAACTTCTTCATCCATATCCCTTCCTTTTGTTGCTTCTGCTGCAACAATGCATTCTGCCTCTATAGTCAAGTCTGTAGTAGTATCTTACTTGAAACTCTTCTAGCTTACTACTCCTCCATTCAGGGTGAAAACATCCCTGAGTTGACTTGTTATCATAAATGTCAGACTGGAAACTTGAGTCTATGTAGCCCTTAACCTGGAGGCTACCTCCTCCATATGCCATTAAAAGATCCTTAGTCCTTCTCAAGTACTTAAGGATACACTTTACTACCTTCGAGTGTTTTAAACCTAGATTTGCTTGATACCTGCTCATGACACTCAGAGCATGTGCTATATCAGGCCTGGTACATAGCATCACATATATGATAGACCTTATCGCTGAAACATAAGGTATCTTATCCATGTCTGTCCTTTCTTTAGGAGTCTTTGGAGACATACTCCTAGAAAGTGATATTCCATGTCTCATCGGTATGAGACCTCTCTTGGAATTCTCCATACCAAACCTTTTGTCAATGGAGTCTACGTACCTAGACCAGGACAAGCCAAGCATCATCTTGGATCTATCTCTATATATCCGGATCCCCAAAATATATGATGCTTCGTCTAAGTCTTTCATGGAGAAGTTTCTAGATAGCCAAGACCTTTCTGTAGAGAGCATTCCTACATCATTCCCAATGATTAGGATGTCATCCACATATAACACCAAGAAGGTGATAGCGCTCTCAGTTACCTTCCTGTACACATAAGACTCATCTTCATTATTAACAAAATCATAAGATCTAATTACCTCATCAAATCTTATGTTTCAATTTCAGAAAACTTGCTTTAATCCATAAATGGATCTAAGTAACCTGTACACTTTATCTAGACTCTTTTTGGATACGAATCCCTCTAGTTGTATCATATACACCTCATCCTCAAGGTTGCCATTGAGGAATGTCGTTTTAACATCCATCTATTAGATCTCATAGTCATAGTGTGTTGCAATGGCCAAAATAATTCTAATGGACTTAAGCGTGGCTACAGGTGAAAAAGATTCATCATAGTCAACTCCTTATTTTTGACGATATCCTTTAGCTACCAGCCTTGCTTTATAGGTCTCTACCTTTCTATCCACTTCGATCTTCTTCTAGAAGATCCATTTGCAATCGATTGGTATAATACCCTCAGGTGTATCCACAAGGTTCCAAACCTTATTAGAGTATATAGAATCCATCTCAGAATTCATGGCTTCTTGCCACTTCTCAGAGTCTATACTCATAATAGCCTCCTTGTATGTCTGAGGATCAACATTCTGAGAGTCATCTCCGCTGATATGTCCCACATATCTTTCAAGAGGGTTAGATATTCTATTAGATGCGAAACTCATTATGGACCGCACCATGTATAACAACATGTGATTCCTCCTTTCTGATACACCATTGAGCTGAGGTGTATAAAGAGGTGTCCACTAGGATAGAATCCATTGTCCCTGAGGAAATGGGTGAACTCCGTGCTCAAGTACTCTCCTCCTCGATCTGATCGAAGAGTCTTAATATTCTTTCCAATTTGGTTTTCTACCTCATTTTTATATTTTTTAAATTTCTTAAAGGCCTTAGATTTGTAATTCATTAAGTACATGTGTCCATACCTAGAGAAATCATCAATAAATGTAATGAAGTATGAGTAACCACCTATAGCCTGAGTCGACATGAGACCACATACAACACTATGTATGAGTTCCAATAACTCAGTGGCTCTCTCTTCAGTTCCACTAAAAGAAGAGTTAGTCATCTTCTCACGAAGGTAAGGTTCATAAGTTGTATATGTCTCATAGTTAAATGGATCTAAGTATCCATCATTTAGCAACTTTTGAATCTTTTCCTCATGTATATGACCTAGCCTACAATGCCATAGGTATGCATTATTCACCTCATCTCTTTTCCTCTTAGATATATTTATATTTATGATATGTAGAGAAGTGTCTAACACATATAAACCATTTATAAGGGTCCCTCTAATGATGATCTCATCATCTATAATTATTGAACAACTATTATTCTTAAAAACTAATTTATATCCACTAATTATCAAACAAGAGATGGAAATAATATTTTTAATAATAGAGGGAACAAAATAACATGCATCTAATGCAATAATAGCTCCACCAAGTAGATGTAGGGTGACCTCTCCAATAGCAACTACAACAACTCTTGCTCCATTGCCCATCTTGAGGTCCATTTCGCCTCTGACCAATCTCCTAGGTCTTGCTAGAACCTACAATAAATTTTAGATATGATAAATACTCCTGGTATCCAATACCCATATGTTATCATAAAAATCTAACAAGTGAAGATTGATCAGAAATATACTTGAAGCTTCTCTAAGCTTCTGTCTCGCCTTCTCTACAAGGGAGTCCTTACGGTTTCTCTTCCAATGCACATCTTGGCCACAGTGGAAGCACTGTCATTTGTTCTTTTCTAGGTATTTCTTGGCAACCTTTGCCTTACCTTGTGGATACCATCAATCATATTTCTAACTTAACGACGAGATAAATTAGGAATACGAAACTCTTGAGGCATAATTATAGATTCATCAATTATGAATATAATCATAATTATAGATTCATCAGTTATGACTATAAATAAGGTTGTGGTCCTCGGTTGCAGTATCGAATGAAGTTTCTTTTCACTCGTCAAGGAGAAATCTAAAGTTCTTAAGGATACTCTGCAATTGGAAGATCAAATCATCAATCAATTCAGAAAATACTCTAATGGATTCATCAAGTACGCTTCTGTATTAATATGTTTCTTAATTGTTGTAGGATTTCATGCATATTATAATAGATTTAATAAGTTTTTATGGAAACATTCTTAAAAAACCATTGTTTCTAAAAATGCCCTCAATAATTTTAGAAAATTTGAGGACTATCCTCTCATCTAGAATTATGAAAATGCCCTTGACAATTAAGGAAATTTTGAGTATGTTCTGATTTCCAAAAAAATAATTAATTAAATAATTTAATTAATTATTATATATATCTAGTAATCCTACAGATGATGTGATGTACATGTGATGTATGATGTGGATGGATGATCATGAGCCATGTGTTGTGATGTGTGTAATTGTGATTATTATTATTGGGGCCTACGTGCCTTTGTTTTTCTCGTTTTTTGTCATGCCTGCGTGCTTGTGATTATTTATAATTACATGGAGAGGCACGTCGAGAGCGTGGAGATGACAACGGGACCCGCGATGCCGTGGCAGGAAATTACGACGCATGGTGATGCGATGATCCGATGGAATCGATGATGACGAGTTCAACAATCATAGGGCATGGAGATATGCCGATGCACACATAGATCCTATTGTGAGTGATTAGGCCCATTGGCTCGGGCTTAATCATATTAGCTGACAGCTCATAATCATCTGGTGTGGCTTGCATCTGTGATGTGTTATACACCTACTAGATATATGTATATATATATTTGCATGCAATGTAGATATATATTAAATATATATGTGTGTGACACGACATATTAGGAGACCGATAGAAAATAAAAACCCCTCCTAAGATAATATTAAGTTGGTAAGTGTGAGGTAATAAGATTGACCCACGTGGCCTTCCATCGTTATAGGAAGAAATTGAATCACGACATAGGTTGAGTTGGTCGAGTCCCTCAAGGCTCACCTATCTACGTGATCGAGTTCTTGCCTACGACATAGAGATGTCACCGGTGACCTGAGGACATGGCATGCTTGGTCGAGTCTCTCGAGGGCATATCATTGAATTAGACTCATCTTGGAACGATGGTGATGATTTAACTGAACGTTATGGTTGGTCGAGTCCCTTGAGACCATGATGATTCGGAGGCCGAATGTGACGGGAATCGTAAGGAGTTGTGATTGGCAAGAGTTGCCTATCTTTTGGGCTTAGTGCAATTGGTCGAGTCCCTCGAGGTTGTACTAAGATACTAATTGGATCTCAATCCCCACTAGGAGTCTACCGAAGACTTCTATCTCACGTGTCGAGGGTGTCGCGTGATTCACTAAGAAAATAGTGGGAGCACATTAAGATTCAAGTCCATATCTTAATTAGTATTTTCTACAAAATCTATATATTATTTATTTTTTGTTATATCTTGTTTTGTCATAAACATGTCACTCAAAAACCCCCTACATGGCATACTTGATACCAACCACCTCACTGGTCCAAACTATATAGATTGGCTCTACAATTTGTGAATTATTCTCATGGCAGAGAAAATTGCATACATCCTTGACACAAGTGCCCACGCCGGAAGAAGGGGTAAGCGAGGATGACATCACTCTCTATGTGAAGTACATAGATGATTCCACGTTAACAAAATGTTACATGTTGGCCTCCATGACTCTTGAGTTACAAAGGCAATATGAGAGCATGGATGCAGATTCTATCCTTCTTCATCTCTGCCAGCTATTTGAGAAACAGGGAAGAACTTAAAGATATGAGATATCTAAGAAACTCTTTCAAGCTAGGATGATAGAAGGGACATCGGTTGAGAACCATGTCTTAAAGATGATAGAGTGGATCGAAAAACTCTCAGGTCTAGGAATAGTCCTAGAGGATAACCTATGCATTGATCGTATACTTTAGTCCCTACCGGATTCCTTTTCTCACTTCATCATAAATTTTAACATGAGCAAGTTTGAGGTGACTCTCCCTGAGCTCCTCAATATATTGAGGAAAGCTGAGAGTGCCATCAAGAAGGAGAAGCCAGTTCTATATATTAGTGAGACCAAAAAGAAAAGGAAGGCCAACAAGATCCTTAAGAAGGGCAAGGGCAAAGAAAGACCAGGTAAGCCAAAGGTTGCCAAGAAATACCCAGCAAAGGACAAAGGATAATGCTTCCACTGTGGCCAAGATGGGCACTGGAAGAATTGTAAGGACTACCTTGTAGATAAGGTGAAATAGAAACTTGGAGAAGTTTCAGGTATATTCATGATCAGTCTTCACTTGTCAGATTTTCATGATAACACATAGGTATCAGATACGAGAGTGTTTATCATATCTGTAATTCGTTGCAGGTTCTGGCAAGACCTAGGAGATTGGCTAGAGGCAAGACGAACCTCAAGATGGGCAATGGAGCAAGAGTTGTTGCAGTTATTGTTGGAGAGGTCACCCTATATCTGCCTGGTGGAGCTATTATTGCATTAGATGCATGCTATTTTGTTCCCTCTATTATCAAAAATATTATTTCTATCTCTTGTTTGATAACTAGTGGATATAAATTAGTTTATGAGAATAATAGTTGTTCAATAATTATGGATAATAAGATCATCACTAGAGGGACCATAATAAATGGCTTATATGTGTTAGACACTTCTCCACATATCATAAATATAAATATATCTCAAAGGAAAAGATATGAAGTGAATAATGCATATCTATGACATTGTAGGCTAGGTCATATACATGAGGGAAGGATTCAAATGTTGTTGAAAGATGGATACTTAGATTCATTTGACTATAAGACATATGCAACTTACGAACCTTGCCTTCGTAGGAAGATGACCAACTCTCCTTTTGATGGAACTGGAGAGAGAGCCACCGAGTTATTGGAACCCATACATAGTGATATATGTTGTACCATATCGACTCAGGCTATAGGTGGTTACTTATATTTCATTATATTTACTGATATTTCTTTAGGTATGGACACATGTACTTAATGAAGTACAAATCTGAGGCCTAAGGATCTTTTACTAGTATATGGAGGAGGTAGCTTCTAGGTTAAGGGCTACACAGACTCAAGTTTTCAATCTGATATTGATGATAGCAAGTTAAATTCAGGGTATATTTTTACCATGAATGGAGGAGTAGTAAGCTGGAAGAGTTCCAAGCAAGATACTACTACTGACTCGATCATAGAGGCGGAATACATTGCTACAGCAGAAGCAGCAGAGAAAGGGGTGTGGATGAAAAGTTCATCAAGGATTCGGAAGTCATACCAAGCAGCGTGGAGCTGACCCCCATATATTATGACAGCAAAAGGGTGATAACTCTAGCAAGGGAACCCAGGTCTCATCAGAATTGTTCTGAAGAGGTTCTATATGATTAGAGTGATCATAACCCGTAAAGATATAGCAATAAAAAGAGTTTCATCCGAAGATAATATTGCAGATCCACTAACAAAGTCACTGGCTCAGATTGTATTTGCGCATCACAGGGGTCTAATGGGGATCAGACACATAGGTGATAGGCTTTAGGTCAAGTAGGAGATTGCTAGTTACAGGTGCCCTGCAAGCCAATCACGCGAGTGATGACACGTGTGACACACTACGTAATCTTTTTTCTTATGATTAATATTGACATATTCTCACATTATATTATATATAGCATATATATTATGATGTCCTTGATTCTGTGTAATGGGAATCGGATCGTGATGAGATCATGATACTGAGATCGATTCATCTTTAAACATAAATTCTAAATAATCTCAGTTATAGGTTACTCGAGAGGGACATCGAGATAACCGGACAAACCAGTGTACTATATACTCGTCCATAGGATGGAGGCGGCTGGTCTCATAGCCACTTATGTAGAGACACTAAGGATATAGTACAGGTGCTCATTGGAGAATAAGTTCACTGATTGATATGCTTATGGAATGTTGTATGGTTAATGATACCTAACAGCGATTCCATAGTCCTAGTTGTGTATCAGGTCCTTAGACTAGAGACGCTAAGGATGTCTTATATGAGTACTCCTTTCTTTCACGCCAGACCTACAGGTTTGGAAAGTTCCATATATGGTACAACTGGTTATTGGATTAGTAGCCAACCTTACGAAGGTAATTAAGTGTCAATAGAGGATCATCCACTCTCGGTATCACGAGAAGAATATCTCATATGTGTTTGCTCAAACAAATCCCTAGCCAGGGTCATCGGATTGAGAGAGAGGGAGTTCTTCGATAGAATCTGAATAGAGCAAGACAAACTGATTCCGTATGTGACCTGACAATACCATATCCAATATATGGTCTCTGGGATATTAGTTGGATGAGGGATTATAGATACACGGTAACTATGGATAGAAAGGTCCAATGGATTTGATCTCCCTTGTACCGTCTAGGGACTATGGCATAGTGGCCTAGTACGTCCATAGTCGATGAGTCGAGTGAATTATTATAGGGATAATAATTCACTATATAAAAAAGAGTTCTGATGGAAGAGACTCACGGCCAGCTAGGTATCGGGCCTAAAAGGTCACATACATATGGTGGATGCTTCAGCGAATAGAGGATTATATGGAGATCCAATTAGCCCCTATTCTCATTAGATGAGACCTTATACTGATGGGCTCCTTTATTAAGGCCCAATTAGAGGTCTAAGGAGATTATTGGATAGATATCCAATAATACAAGATTAGTGGGTTATTGGATGGAGATCCAATACCCACTAAGGCAGGAGCCTTAGGGTTTTCGGTGGCTCTCTATAAATAGGAGGGGAGACTCATAGTTGATAGGCTCCCTTTGAGCAAGAGTTGCAAGATCAGATTGGAGGAGTTTCACTGCAGAGATCCATCGTGTGGATACCGCTGGAGAGGAGGACGCTTGACCTCCTTCATCTTCTCCATCTGGATCTGGAATACAAGGATATACGATCTCCCTAGGTAAAATCAATCTCTCACACATTATATTTTTTTAGTTTTTATAATTTTCTCATGGCCCCAATCTTTTGCACGATGATTTGATCTGCGTGGGAAACCGATTTTTGTTTTGATTTTCGCTGCGCATGTGATGCATCCGCTGTAGGTTTCCCAACACCAATTTCTTGTATGAATTTTTTTACAGCATTATCTTTCCCTTACTAATGGATTCCCATTAAGTTTTACTTGATCCCTTGTTACAAACTTCTGCAAAAAATTTTAAATATACTATTGAAATCTTTTGCTGAAAAACTTCTATAGCAACACCTCCTTGCAATCTTTGATTTTGCCAAAAATTTTGTTGTTGTTTCTTTCTACAAAATTTTTTATGATATTATCTCTCCCTTACTAGTAGATTCCCTGTGAGTTGCACTTAAATTTTCATTGAGAATTTCTGAAAAATATTATGTCTTCACTATTGGAATTTTTTCGATGAAAAATCTATTGCTGCACCTTTATCTTTCTTCTTCTTCTTAACCCACCGAAACCCAACCATCTTGCTACCACCACCCAAGACATTTTTAGGGAATCCCTTTAGCCTTAAGTCACAACCATCATAACCTATTTTTATAACCAAACAACAACCAAAACCACAGCCTAGAACAGCGACCTATCATAACGTATCGACGTAGAATTTTATAGCACTACCTTCTAGTGTTTTTTGTTACACCAATATATGATCCTTACCAAAATTATTGTTGTCACCCATGTCATCTTTAGGGCACTCCTCTAGCCTTAAGATATAGCTATCATAACCTATTTCTATAATCTGTAGCTAACTCAAATCACAGCCCAAACAATGGTCTTCCGTAGCCACCGAACCTTCCACTGATCCTTATCCTCCGCAGCCACCAATCCTACAAAACTGGTTGCTGCTATCAATAGTAACCCTAAGCCATCCCTCTAACCTTAGACCTCTATCACCAAACCCTCCTTACAGCCCCTATAGCAGCCCTAAATCATAGCTCTAATAGCACCCAAAAAAATAGCAACATGTTAGCCCCCAACCGTAGCCATCTACCCATGATCCACTATCCCTTTCGGCCACCAAACCATCCAACTGTCTTATACCACTGACCTAATAGCCAGAGAGGGACATTGGCATCTCAGATCTGGAGGCACACGTAATGGCATCTCAAGGTTCAATCGATGCCAAGTTGGAGGCATTTGAATCACGTATAGAAGATAGATTACGCATCTTATTTATCGAATTCAGATTAAGCCAATCTTCGAGCCCAATAAAATTCCAGCAAGGTCAAAGTTTAAAGAGGCATTTTAAAAAGAAAGAACGAGCCACTGATATAAGGTAGCCACACATGAGGGTGGACTTCCGTCGATGGGAAGAAGGAGATTTCGTGTGTCGAATGTTACTTCCGTCATCACCAAACACCAGAGGATTCTATGGTGAACACCGCTATCATCCACCTTGAAGGAGATGCTATATGATGATATAATTGGCTTGAATACAACTATAGGACTCCAACGTAGATACAATGCAAGTATGTGCTACTGAACCGCTTTGGGCTAACCAAGTATGAGAATATTAATGGACAACTTGCCAAGATCTGACAAACCTCCACAATCCAAGAATACCAAACCAAGTTTAAGGAATTATCTTATTTTGCTCATGATTAATCTAACAAATAATTATTAGGGACGTTCATCGAAGGACTCAAGCCGAAAATTAAAGGAGAGGTTAAAGCACGGTAGCCCCCCACCGTGAAGGTTGTAATCTCTTTCACTCGAATCCAAAAGGAACGGCTAAACCAAGATGCTCAGAGGATGAGAACCACTTTAGACTAGCAGCATATAAACCTCCCTCTGCTCCCAGCCATTCTTCACTACCAAAAAAATTGATGAGAGAAGAGCTACGCGACAGATCGACGAAGGGCCTTTATTGACATTGCAATGAATTTTGGAGCCACAACTATCACTGCAAAAAAGGGGAGCTTTCCATGATAAAATCTATTAAAGAATCTGAAGAAGAGGTCCAAGAACCTAAGGAGGTGAAGATGAAGGATGACCCGTAGCTGGCTGATTGCACGACTCACGCTTTAGCCAGCCATGCGAACCCGCAAGCAGCAAAAGTTAAAAAATCCTTTAAGCAGCAACCGGTCATTGTCCTCACCAACAATCTTATGAATGGCAAGGGAGAACAAGTGACCTTATGTGAGAAACATTGGAGTGAAGTAATGATGATCTCAACACAACACTTGCAGAAGCTTGCTAAAATTTCAAGCGGAACTAAGTAGACTACTTCCTACTAAGCTATACAATCTTTATATGTTGATCTTGCAAGAGGAACCACTAGCACATATTTGACTATATAGCTGTCCACATTTCAGAGGGCCGAAGCTAAAAGGATCATCTAGGAGACGCAAGAGACACAGATCATTCGGCCATGACCTTCCCTTGCAATGATATTTTATCTCCAAAAACTTTACCTCTTTATCTGTAGGTATAAACTCTTCTTGAAGTGCCACATCCAGTCAAACTAGCTATGGCTTCTGAGGCACTCCTAGATCTCGAGCTACTTCCATGACTTATCCAAGGAATGGACCATAATAGTCAAAGTCTTCTCTGATGATGACCACCAATCTATGGCTCACGATCGTAAGAAGATTGAGTCCCTCTAGCGACAATACCAGCATAGAATCTGTGATACCAAACTTTATTGGATGGAGATCAAAATTCTAAAGGAACAAGAGGAAGACATCCACACGTTCACCATCTATAGGATCCTCACAATCACGATGTCATCTACATCAGTGCTAGTATTACTCTAACGTGGCAATGTATTTGCAATTGGAGTAAACATACCAGGAATTGGGATCGGCACCACCCTCATGCAAGATGGCAGACTCCTAATATACACTAAGGCTCTCCCTACATTTCACATGATGCTTTTAATCCGTAAAGGGATACTAATTGCTACTGAATTTCAAGTTTGACATGATATAGGTCAACAACATAAAAGAGAGATGAAAATAGGCTTGGTAAAATTATAGCTCTTACCCTCCTTGGAATCAGAATTGGCTCACACCACTAGGGACCTTATCAAATGGGAATAATTATTTCAAAAGAAGGCTTGATTATTATTAAAGAATAATTAAGTGGCAGTCGATATAAGAAAGAAATAACTCCTAAATAAATATCATAGCAAAAGAAAGTTTGCTATTGAATATCGAGTTTCCCTTTATCTCTAGTCCTACTAGTAGAAAATTCGAGCCTCAATGAAGTGGCTCCCCTACTACTTTGGCCCTTGCAAAATTGGGGATCACAATGGAGCCATGATTTATGGATCATATCAGTACATCAATTTAAAAATATAATTGATCCTCCAAGTATCTCATCACAAATGAAAGTTTAGAGAGGATAACTCAGCCCCGATTTATCCACCTGACACCCAAGTCGATAAGGAGGCCTAGGTTCAATTGATGATTACATGGGATCATGGGATCATGACACATCATCGTCTAGTCACTACTGTTGATGCTAAACCCCAGGAGCAGGATGTGCCTACTATAGGGCCACGATGGACCCTCGTGAGGAATTACATATCATGACCCAGTGACATGGAGCTCAGCCTTGAGAACAAGGCTGATTTGAAGAGTACGGGTCTGTTATGACTCTAGCTAGGGGAGTCCTGATTTAGTTTCACTGAAGAGGGCAAATATGTAAATCCTAAGGGTATTTATGTAAATCTTATCTAACCAACCCCTATTAAAGAGGTGAGAGGATGGCTAGGTTAGGATTAGTTTCGAGGAAGATATTTTGAGGGAAGAATAAGATACATATCACCCTAATTAACCACCCCTTATCCTAGTTAAAGAGGGGTTAGTTAAGGAGGGGTTAAGTTCGAATAGGATTAGGATTACTTTGGAGGTTGCTTATTAGAGTTGGAGTAGGAGTTGTTAGGAATATGAGTCAAAAGTAGGAATCCTATAGGAGTTAGGGTTTATAAGCCCTATAAATAGCCTTATATTCTCTCCTCTTTCATCATCAGTGGAAGAGTATTTTCTGTAACTCTTGAGCAGCAATTTGGAGGAAGGAACAGCTATAAAGCTCCAAGGAGGCCGATCCCCTATAGTGATCACCCCCAAGCTTAGAATCCGTAAGGGTTCTAACATAGTCCCTAGACAGTACAAGAGATCTTATCCATTGGATCTATATATCCTCCGTTATTGTGAGCTAAGTGAGACAGCCACCCGTAGGAAGTAGCCACCGCCTATGGGCAGAGGCGGTGCTAGCCCACAAGGGTAGCCACCTGAGGGCAGGGGCCACAACCTGCGGTAGTGGCGCTATCACATTAGCAATGCCTACCGCAAAGGATGACAATGGCGGCCGTTGGAAGGGGCAAAGGGTTAGGGTTTTTCTGTGGCAAAAGGATGATTCTACCTCAAGAATTTAAGAAATTCTATGGTCTATCTATTTATCCATAATTCTAAAAATACCCTTAATAATTATGGAAACACTTACATGTCCTGATTTTTAAAAAATAATTAATTAAATAATTTAATTAATTATTATTTATCTAGTAGTCATACATGATGATTTGTGTACATGTGATGTATAATGCTGACAGACGATCTTGAGCCATGTGTTGTGATGTATGTGATTATTATTACTATTGGGGCTTGCGAGCCTTCATTTTCTAGTTTATTGTCGGGCCTGCATGTTGTTGATTATGTTGTAATTACATAAAGAGGCATGGTAGGAGCGTGGAGGCGTCAGCGGGATCTATGATGCCTTGGTGGGCGATCGCGATGCATGGTGATGCACCGAGGATATGACAGAACCGGTAATGATGAAAGAGACAATCACAAGGCACAGAGATGCACTGATACACACATAAATCCTATTGTGAGTAACTAGGCCCATTAGCTCTGGCCTATTCACATTAGGTGACTGTTCATGATCATCCGGTGTGGCATGCATATGTGATATGTGATTTTACACATACTATATATATATATTTATATTTATATTTATTTAATTTATATGGGATGTAAATATTGCTGGTTATAGGTGCCCTACAAGCTAATCACGTGAGTGATGGCACATGTGACACGTTGTGTGATCTTTTTGCTTATGATTAATATTGATATATTATCACATTATATTATTTGTTGCATATATATTGTGATGTTCTTGGTTCTATGCAATGAGAATCGGATCGTGATGAGATCACGATAATAAGATCGATTCATCTTTAAATATAAATCCTAAATAATCACGATCGTAGGTTACTCAAGAGGGATATCGAGATAAGCGGACAGATCGATGTACTATATACCCGTCCATATGATGGAGGCAGCTGGTCTCAGAGCCACTTGTGTGGACACTAAGGATATAGTACAAATACTTATTAGAGAATGAGCTCACTGATTAATCTACTTATAGAATGATATATAGTTAATGATACCTAATGTCAGACAGTGATTCCATAGTCCCAATTATGTATTTGGTCTTTAGACTTGAGACACCAAGGATGCCTTGTATGAGTACTCCTTTTTTTGATGTCAGACTTAAAGGTTTAGAAATTTCTAGATCTGGTACAACTAGTTATCGGGATTGGTAGCCAACCTTAGGAAGGCAATTGAGTATCAATAATGGATCATCCATTCTCGGAATCACGAGAGGAATATCCCATATGTGCTTGATCAGACAAATCCCTAGCCAAGGTATTTCGGATTGAGAGAGAAAGAGTTCTCTAGGAGAATCCGATTAGAGTGAGACTATGACGGATTTCATATATGACTTGACAGTACCATGTCTAATATACAGTCTCTGGGATATTAGTTGGATGAGGGATTATAGATACACGGTAACTGTAGATAGACAGGTCCGATGGGTTCGATCCCCCTGTACCATCTAGGGACTATGACATAGTGGCCTAGTACATCCATAGTCGATGAGTCGAGTAAATTATTATGGGGATAATTATTCACTATATCAGAAGGAGTTCTGATAGGAGTGACTCATGGCTAGCTCGGTATCGGGCCTAGAGGTTCACATACATATGTTCAGTGAATAGAGGATTAGATAGTGATCCAATTAGCCCCTATTCTCATTAGATAAGACCCTATGCTGATGGGCTCATTGATTAAGGCCCAATTAGAGGCCTAAGAAGATTATTGAATAGAGATCCAATAATACAAGGTTAGTGGGGAATTGGATGAAGATCCAATACCCACTAAGGAAGAAGCCCTAGGGATTTTTGGTGGCTCTCTATAAATAGGAGGGGAGACTTATGGTTAATAGGCTACAGCCTCCCCCTCCTATTCTCCTCCCTCCCTCTGTGTAAGAGTTGTGAGATCCGATTAAAGGAGTTTCGCTGCAAAGATCTATCGTGCGGATACCACTAGAGAGGAGGACGCTTGACCTCCTTCATCCTTTCCATCTGGATTGGAATATATGGATATATGATCTCCCTAGGTAAAATCAATCTCTCACACATCATGGTTTTTTAATTTTTACAATTTTTTTTTCGTGACCCTAATCTTTTGCTCGATGATTTGATCAGCGTAGGAAATCGATTTTTATTTTGATTTTCACTATGCATGTGATACACCTACTGAGGTTTCCTAACAGTGGTATTAGGGTCAAGGTTTTCATGCAAAAGATTGATTTTAAACTACGTGTGATGAGATTAAATCACGTAGAACTATTCTATGCATTCTTACTACATATTTGCAGCGAAGGCGGCGAGGAAAGGGGTGGCTAGCCATGGCCAAAGCCCCTTGAAGGGGTGGTCGGCTATGGCCAAGGTCCCCTACAAAGGGGCTACCAGCTGCGACTTGGGCAGCCCGCAACTAGGCCGTGACTAGCTTGTGGCAGGGACTACTAAAGCAGGGAGCCGTGGCCAGGCTATAGAGGCAGCCACCGTGAGGCGATGCCTGCTGGCACGACACCCGTTGGTAGGCCATCTGCAAGGGTGGCCGCTCACATGAACGCCCGCAAGGGCGACGCCCATGGAGGTGCCACCCACCCCTTGGCAGGAAGGCTACCAGCATACAAGGGTAGTCGTCGACTGCGTAGGGTTGGCGGTACAGCGAGGGTAAGGGAAGAGGGCTAGGGCATCCTTTTGAGAAAAGGATGATGCTGCTCCTCGAAATTTAGGAAATTCTAAGTACTGTCCTCATGTTCAGAATCTTTAAAATACCTTCGATAATTCTAGAAATTCCAAGGACTGTCATCTCATCCAAAATTCTGAAAATGCCCTTGACAATTTTAGAAATTTCGAGTATGTCATGATTTCCAAAAAAATAATTAATTAAATATTTTAATTAATTATTATATATATCTAGTAATCCTACATAGATGTGATATACATGTGATGTATGATGTGGATGGATGATCATGAGCCATGTGTTGTAATGTGTGTAATTGTAATTATTATTATTGTTGGGGCATGTGAGCCTCCATTTTTCTCATTTATTATCAGGCCTGTGAGCATGTAATTATTTATAATTACATGGTGAGGCATGGCGGGAGCATGGAGGCGACAACGAGACCCACGATATCGTGGCGGGAGATTAGGTTGCATGGTGATGCGATGATCCAATGGAACTGATGATGAGGAGATCAACAATCACAAGGCGTAGAGATGCACCGATGCACACATAGATCCTATTATGAGTGATTAGGCTCATTGGCTCGAACTTAATCATATTAGGTGACGGCTCATGATCATTCGGTGTGACTTGTATATATGATGATACACCTACTAGATATATGTATATATATATTTATATGTGATGTAGATATATATTAAATATGTATATATATGACACGACATATTAGGAGACCGATACGAAACAAAAACCCTTCCTACGGTGATATTAAGTCGGTAAGCATGAGGCAATAAGATTGACCCACGTGGCCTTCCATCATTATAGGAAGAAATTGAATTATGACATAGGTTGAGTTAGTTGAGTCCCTCGAGGCTCCATCTATGTGATCGAGTTCTTGCCTACGATATAGAAATGTCACCAGTGACCTGAGGACATTGTATGCTTGGTTGAGTCCCTCAAGGGTATACCATTAAATCAGACTCATCTTATAACGATGGTGATGACTTAACTGAATATCATGATTGGTCAAGTCCCTCGAGACCATGATGATTAAGAGGTCGAACATGATGGAAATCACAAGGAGTTTATGATTGGCAAGAGTTGCCTACCTTTTGGGCTTAATGTAATTGGTCGAGTCCCTCGAGGTTGCGCTAAGACGCCAATTGGATCCCAATCCCCACTATGAGTCTACTGGAGACTTTCGTCTCACGTGTCAAGGGTGTCGTGTGATTCACTAGAAAAATAATGAGAGTATATTAATATAGAAGTCGATATCTTAATTAGTATTTTCTGTAAAATCTACATGTTATTTATTATGATATATATTGTTTGTCGCTTGCAAAACCCCTATGTGGCATACTTGATGCCAACCGCCTCATTAGTCCAAACTATACAAAGGCTCTGCTATTTAAGAATTATTCTCATGGAGGAGAAAATCATATATGTCCTTAATATGATTGTGCCCACGCCGAAGGAAAGGACAAGCGAGGATGAGATCACTCATTTTGTGAAGTATATAGATAGTCCTAGAGGATAACCTGTCTGTTGATCTTATACGTCAGTCCCTACCGGATTCCTTTTCACAGTTTATTATGTTTAATATGAATAAGCTTGAGGTGACTCTATCTGAGCTCCTCAATATGTTGAGGGAAGCTGAGAGCACCAATAAGAAAGAGAAGCTAATTCTCTATATTTGTGAGACCAATAAGAAAAGGAATGCCAACAAGACCCTTAAGAAGGGCAAGGGCAAAAGAAGATTGGGTAAAGCAAAGGTTGCCAAGAAAGACCCAATAAAGGATCAAGGACAGTGCTTCTACTGTAGCCAAGACGGGCATTGGAAGAGGAACTATAAGGACTACCTTGCAGATAAGGTGAAATAGAAACTTGGAGAAGCTTCAGGTATATTTATAATCAGTCTCTACTTGTCAGATTTTCATGATAACACATGGGTATTGGATAACGGGAGTATTTATCATATCTGTAATTCATTGTAGGTTCTGGTAAGACTTAGGAAATTGGCTAGAGGCAAGATAGACCTCAAGATGGGCAATAGAGCAAGAGTTACTGCAGTTGTTGTTGGAGAGGTCATCCTACATCTGCCTGATGAAACTATTATTGCATTAGATGCATGTTATTTTGTTCCCTCTATTATCAAAAATATTATTTCTATCTCTTGTTTGATAATTAGTGGATATAAATTAGTTTTTGAGAACAATAATTGTTCAATAATTATAGATGATGAGATCATCACTAGAGGGACCCTTATAAATGACTTATATATGTTAGACAATTCTTCACATATCATTAATATAAATATGTCTAAGAGGAAATGAGATGAGATGAATAATGTAAATCTTTGGCATTGTAGGCTAGGTCATATATATGAGGGAAGGATTCAAAAGTTACTGAAAGATGAATACTTAGATCCATTTAACTGAGTCATATGCAACTTGTGAACCTTGCCTTTGTGGGAAGATGACCAACTCTCCTTTTAGTGGAACTAGAGAGAGAGCCACCGAGTTATTAAAACTCATACATAGTAATGTCTGTGGTCCTATGTCGACTCAGGCTATAAGTGGTTACTCATACTTTATTACATTCACTGATGATTTCTCTAGGTATAGATATGTGTACTTAATGAAGTACAAATATGAAGCATTCGAGAAATTCAGGAAATATAAAAATGAGGTAGAGAACTAAATTAGAAAGAGTATTAAGACTCTTCGATCAGATCGAGGAAGAGAGTACTTGAGTAGGGAGTTCACCTATTTCCTCAGGGACAATGGGATTCTATCCCAATGGATACCTCCTTATACACCTCAGCTCAATGGTGTATCAGAAAGGAGGAATCGTATGCTGTTAGATATGGTGTGATCCATGATGAGTTTCACCGACCTACCCATTCAATTCTGGGGGTATACCCTAAAGACTGCAGCTTACCTTCTGAACGGAGTTCCATCAAAGTTGGTAGTGTCTACATCACATGAGATATAGAAAGGAAAGAAGCCTAATCTCAAGATTGTTAAGATTTGGGGTTGTCCTGCCCACGTTAGAAGACACAACCCTGATAAGTTGGAATCAAGGACAGAATGGTGCATATTCGTGGGATACCCAAAGGAAACTTAAGGGTATTATTTCTATCATCCCAAGGACCGAAAGGTCTTTGTTGCCAAGAGAGCTATGTTCCTTGAGAAGGAACACATTCTTGGTGGAAATAGTGGGAGTGAGATAGAATTGAGCGAGGATGGAGAACCTGGCTCAAGCACCATTCCAGAGCTCGAGTTTGTTCAAGTACCTAACACATAAATTTCAAATTTACGTAGGCCTAGTAGAGTATTTCACCCTTCTGAAAGGTATGTGGAACATATCAGTGGAGATAACTCTCAGGATGTTAATTCTCATACCTATGAGGAGGCTATTCTGAGTATAGACTCTAGGAAGTGGCAAGAAGCCATGACTTCCGAGATGGATTCCATGTACTCTAACAAGGTTTGGAACCTTGTGGATGCACCTGAGGGTATTGTACCTATCGGTTACAAATAGATCTTCAAGAAAAAGATCGGAGTGGATGGAAAGGTAGAGACCTATAAAGCAAGGTTGGTAGCTAAAGGATATCGTCAAAGACAAGGAGTTGACTATGATGAAACCTTTTCACCTGTAGCCATGCTTAAGTCTATTAGAATTATTTTGGACATTATAGCACACTATGACTATGAGATCTGACAGATGGATGTCAAAACGGTATTCCACAATGGCAATCTCAAGGAAGAGGTGTATATGATACAACTAGAGAGATTTATATCCAAAGAGGGTTCAGATAAAGTGTGCAGGTTGCTTAGATCCATTTATGGATTGAAGCAAGCTTCCCAAAGTTGAAACATAAAATTTGATGAGGTGATCAGATCTTATGACTTCGTTAAGAATGAAGATAAGCCTTGTGTGTACAGGAAGGTAAGTGAAAGCGCTATCACCATCTTGGTGCTATATGTGGATGTCATCCTAATCATTGGGAATGATGTAGGAATGCTCTCCACAATAAAGGCTTAGCTATCTAGAAACTTCTCTATAAAAGACTTAGGGGAAGCATCCTATATTTTGGGGATCTAAATCTATAGAGATAGATCTAAAAAAATGCTTGGCTTGTCCTAATCTAGGTACATAGACTCCATTATCAAAAGATTTGGTATGAAAAATTCTAAGAGAGGTCTCATACCGATGAGACATGAAATATCACTTTCTAAGAGTATGTCCCCAAAGACTCCTAAAGAAAGGGCAAACATGGATAAGATACCTTATGCCTCAATGATAGGGTCTATCATGTATATGATGCTATATACCATGCCTTATACACCTCAGCTCAATGGTGTATCAGAAAGAAGGAATCCAACACTATTAGACATGGTACGATCTATGATGAGTTTCACTGACCTACCTGTCTCATTCTAGGGATACTCCCTAGAGATTGTAGCTTACCTTCTAAACAGAGTTCCATCAAAATCGATAGTGTCTACACCATATGAGATATGAAAGGAAAGAAGCTTAATCTTAAGGTAGTTAAGATTTGGGGTTGTCCTGCCCACGTTAGAAGACATAACCCTAACAAGTTAGAATCAAGGATGGAATGATGCACGTTCATAGGATACCTAAGGAGATTTCGGGATATTATTTCTATCATCTTGAGGACCAAAAGGTCTTTATTGCTAAGAGAGATGTGTTCCTTAAGAAGGAACACGTTCTTGGTGGAAACAGTGGAAGTGAGATAGAATTAAGCGAAACTGGAGAATCTAGCTTAAGCACCATTCCAGAGCCCGAGTCTATTCAGGTACCTAACACACAAATTCCAACTTTGCATAGGTCTAGCAGAGTATCTCACCCTCCTGAAAGATATATGGGACATATCAGTGGAGAGGACTCTCAGGATGTTGATCCTCAGACCTATAAGGAGGCTATTATGAGTATAAACTCCGGGAAGTGGTAAGAAGCCATGAATTCTGAGATGGATTCCATGTACTCTTATAAAGTTTGAAACCTTATAGATATGCCTGAGGATATCGTACCAATCGACTGCAAGTAGATCTTCAAAAAGAAGATCGGAGTAGATGGTAAGGTAGAGACCTATAAGGCAAGGCTAGTAGCTAAACGATATCTTCAAAGATAGGGAGTTGACTATGATGAAACCTTATCACTTGTAGCCATGCTTAAGTCAATTAGAATTCTTTTGGCTATTGCAGCACACTATGACGATGAGATTTGGCAGATAGATGTTAAAACAACACTCCTCAATAGCAACCTTGAGGAGGAGGTGTATATGATATAGCCAAAGAGATTCCTATCCAGAGAGAGTCCATATAAAGTGTGTAGGTTGCTCAAGCCCATTTATAGACTAAAGCAAGCTTCCCAAAGTTGGAACATAAGATTTGACAAGACGATCAGATCTTATGACTTTGTTAAGAACGAAGTTAAACCTTATGTATACAGGAAGGTAAGTCAAAGTGCTATCACCTTCTTGGTGCTATACATGGATGACATCCTAATCATTGGGAATGATGTAGGAATGCTCTCCACAGTAAAGGCTTGGTTATCTAGAAACTTCTCCATAAAAGACTTAGGGGAAGCATCCTATATTTTGGGGATCTGGATCTATAAAGATAGATCCAAGAGGATGCTTGGCTTGTCCTAGTCCAAGTACATAGACTCCATTGTTAAAAGGTTTGGCATGAAAAATTTCAAGAGATGTCTCATACCGATGAGACATGGAATATCACTTTCTGAGTATATCCCAAAAGACTCCTAAAGAAAGGGCAGACATGGATAAGATACCTTATGCCTTAGCGATAGGGTCTATCATATATATGATGCTATATACCAGGCCTGATATAGCACATGCTCTGAGTGTCACGAGCAGGTATCAGGTAGATCCAGGTTTAGAACACTGGAAGACAGTAAAGTGTTTCCTTAAGTACTTGAAAAGGACTAAGAATCTTTTATTAGTATATAGAGGAGGTAGGCTCCAAGTTGAGGACTACACAGACTCAAGTTTTTAGTCCAACACTGATGATAGTAAGTCAAATTTAGGGTATGTTTTCACCCTAAATGGAGAAGCAGTAAGCTAGAAGAGTTCTAAGCAAGATACTACTGCTGTCTCGACCACAGAGGTAGAATACATTATTGCAACAGAAGCAGCAAATGGGTGTGGATGAAGAAGTTCATCAAGGATTTGAGAGTCGTACCAAGTAGCGTGGATCTGACTCCTATATATTATGACAGCGATAGGGTGATAACTTTAAGTCTCATCAGAATTGTTCTGAGGAGGTTCCATCTGATTAGAGTGATCATGACCTGAAAAGATATAAAAATGGAAAGAGTTTCATCCGAAGATAACATTGCAGATCCACTGATAAAGTCGTTGGCTCAGATTGTATATGAGCATCACAAGGGTCTAATAGGGATCAGACACATAGACGATTAGCTTTTGGTCAAGTTGAAGATTATCAGTTACAAGTGCCCTACAAGCCAATCACATGAGTGATGACACGTGTGACACACTGTGTGATCTTTCTGCTTATGATTAATAGTAGTATATTCTCACATTATACTATCTGTTGTATATTTATTGTGATGTTCTTAGTTTTGTGCAATGGGAATCGGATCATGATGAGATCACAATAATGAGATCGATTCACCTTTAAACACAGATCCTAAATAATCAAGGTTATATATTACTCGAGAGGGACATCGAGATAATCAGACAGACCAGTGTACTATATACCCGTCCATATGATGGAGGTGACTGGTCTCACAGCCACTTGTATAGAGACACTAGGGATATAGTACAAGTACTCATTGGAGAATGAGTTCACTGATTGATCCGCTTATGGAATGATGTATGGTTAATGATACCTATTGTCATACAGTGATTGCATAGTCCCAGTTGTGTATCTAGTCCTTAAACTTAAGACACCAAGGATGTCTTGTATGAGTACTTCTTTCTTTGACATCATACTTACAGGTTTAGAAAGTTTTAGATCTGGTACAACTGGTTATTGGGATTGGTAGCCAACCTTACGAAAATAATTAAGTATCAATAGAGGCCCGGTATCACGAGAGGAATTTCCCATATGTGCTTGCTCAGACAAATCTCTGGCTAGGGTCATTCGGATTGAGAGAGAAAGAGTTCTCCAAGAGAATCCGATTAGAGCGAGACTATGACAGATTCTTTGTATGACCTGACAGAACCATGTCCAATATACGATCTCTGAGATACTAGTTGGATAAAAGATTATAAATACACGATAACTATAGATAGACAGATTTGATAGATTTGATCCCCCTGTACCATCTAGGGTCTATGGCATAGTGGCCTAGTACATCCATAGTCGATGAGTTGAGTGAATTATTATGGGGATAATAATTCACTATATCAGAAGGAGTTCTGATGAGAGTGACTCATGGCCAGCTCGGTATCGGGCCTAGAGGGTCATACACATATGGTAGATGCTTCAGCGAATAGAGGATTAGATGAAGATCTAATTAGCCTCTATTCTCAGTAGATGAGACCCCATGCTGATGAGCTCCTTGATTAAGGCCCAATTAGAGGCCTAAGGAGATTATTGGATAGAGATCCAATAATGCAAGGTTAGTGGGTAATTGGATGGAGATCCAATGCCCACTAAGGAAGGAGCCCTAGGGTTTTTTGGTGGCTCTCTATTAATAGGAGGGGAGACTCATGGTTGATAGGCCGCAGCCTTAGCCTCCCCCTCCTATTCTCCTCCCTCCCTCTACGCAAGAGTTGCAAGATTATATTAGATGAGTTTTGCTTCAGAGATCCATCGTGTGGATACCACTAGAGAGGAGGAAGCTTGACCTCCTTCATTCTCTCCATCCGGATCTAGAATACAGGGATATAAGATCTCCCTAAGTAAAATCAATCTCTCACACATCGTGGTTTTTTATTTTTATCGCTTTTTTCTAACGATCCAAATCTTTTGCATGACGATTTAATTTGCATGGGAAACTGATTTTTATTTTAATTTTCACTACACATGTGATGCACCCACGAAGGTTTCTCAACAGATATATATTAAATATATATATGTGTGATACGACATATTAGGAGACTGATACAAAATAAAACCCTTCTTACGATAATATTAAGTCGGTGAGCGTGAGGAAATAAGATTGACCCATGTGCCCTTCCATCATTATAAGAAGATATTGAATCACAACATAAGTTCAGTTGGTCGAGTCCCTCGAGGCTCACCTATCTACGTGATCGAGATCTTGCCTATGGCATAGAGATGTTACTAGTGACCTGAGGATGTGATATGCTTCGTTGAGTCCCTCAAGGGCATATCATCAAATCAGACTCATCTTATAACGATGGTGATGACTTAATTGAACATCATGGTTAGTCGAGAGGTCAAGACCATGATGATTCGGAGGTCGAACATGACGGGAATTATAAAGTGTTGTGATTGACAAGAGTTGCCAAGTGTTTTTGGGTTTAGTGTAATTGGTTGTGTCCCTCAAGGTTTTATTAAGACGTCGATTGGATCCTGGTCCCCACTAAAAGTCTATCGGAGACTTTTGTTTTATGTGTCGAAGGTGTCGTGTGATCCGTTAGGAAAATAGTGGGAGTACATTAAGATAGAAGTCTATATCTTAATTAATTTTCTGTAAAATCTATATGTTATTAATTCACGCTACATCTTATTTGCTACATCTTATTTGTTATAAACATATCGCTTGCAAAACCCCTACATGGCATGCTTGATGCCAACCACCTAACTAGCCCAAACTATATGGATTGGCTCCATAATTTGAAAATTATTCTTATGTAAGAAAAAATCGTATACGTCCTTGATATGATTATGCCTATGCTAGAGGAAGGGGCAAGCGAGGATGAGATTGCTCATAAGTGAAATATATAAACGATTCCACCTTAGCAAAGTGCTATATGTTGGCCTCCATGACTCCCGAGTTATAGAGGCAACATGAGAGCATGATGTCAATTTCATCCTTCTTCATCTTCATCAAGTGTTTGAGGAACAGAGAAGAACTCAAAGATATGAGATATCTAAGAGTCTCTTCCGAGCTAGGATAATATAAGGGGCATAGGTTCAAAACCATGTTTTAAAGATGACAGAGTGGATCAAGAAACTCACATGTCTAGGAATAGTCCTAGAGGATAACCTGTATGTTGATCTTATACTTCAGTCCCTACCAGATTCATTTTTATAGTTCATCTTGAACTTCAATACGAGCAAATTTGAGGTGACTCTACTTGAGCTCCTCAATATATTGAGGCAAGCTAAGAGCACTAAGTCAGTTCTCAATGTTGGTGAGACCAATAAGAAAAGAAAGGCTAATAAGACCTTTAAGAAGGGATGGACAATGACAAATCGGATAAGGTGAAGGTTGCCAAGAAAAACCCAACTAAGGACAAAGGCCAATGTTTCTACTATAGTAAAGACATGCACTGGAAGAGGAACTATAAGGATTACCTTATAGAAAAGTTGAAATAAAAGCTTAGAGAAGCTTAAGGTACATTCATGATTAATCTCTATTTGCTAGATTTTCATGATAACACATGGGTATTGGATATAGAGAGTACTTATTATATTTATAATTCATTACAGGTTTTGGAAAGACCTATGAGATTGGGAAGAGGCAAGATGGATCTCGAGATGGGTAATGGAGCACGAGTTGCTATAGTTACCATTAGCAAGGTCATCCTACATCTGCCTGGTGGAGCTACTATTGGATTGGATGCATGCTATTATGTTTCCTTTATTATCAGAAACATGTTGGGAAACCTTGCAAGAGCATCATATGCATAGTGAAAGAAAGAAAGTAAAATAATTTTCCCACGTATATCAAATCATTGTGCAAATATTGGTGCACGAAAAACCCACAAAAATAAAAATCATGATACATAAGAGATAGATTACCTAGGGAGATCATATATCCCTAAAAATTCATATCTAGATGGAGAGGATGAACAAGGTCAAACGTCCTTCTCTCTAATGGTATCCACATGATAGATCATTACAGTGATGCTCCTCTAATCACAGCCCTAAAGCTCGTAACTCTTACACAGAGGGAGGAAAGAGAATAGGAGGGGATGGCCAAAGGTATAGTCTATCACTAATGTGATGCCCTTGCCTCCTATTTACAAAGAGCCAGCCAAAAATCCTAATAGATCCTCCTCAATGGCACCTGCAGCAACTCTTGCTCCATTACCCATCTTAAGATCCATCTCGCCACTGGCTAATCTCTTAGGCCCAAAACCTACAATGAATTACAAATATAATAAGTACTCCTGGTATCTAATATCCATATGTTATCATAAAAATATGACAAATAAAGATTGATTATGAATGGACCTAAGCTTCTCCAAGCTTTTGTTTCGCCTTTTCTGCAAGGTAATCCTTGTAGTTCCTCTTCCAATGCCCATCTTTGTTATAGTGGAAGCATTGTCCTTTGTCCTTGGCTGGGTCTTTCTTGTCAACCTTTGCTTGACCCTATTTGCCCTTATCTATGCCCTTCTTAAGGATTTTATTAGCCTTCCTTTTCTTATTGGTCTCACCAACATAGAGAACTGGCTTCTCTTTGTTAATAGTGCTCTCAGCTTCCCTCAATAAATTAAGGAGCTCAGGTAGAGTCACCTCAAACTTGCTCATATTGAAGTTCATGATGAATTGTGAAAAGGAATCTGGTAGTTACTGGAGTATAAGATCAATACACATATTATCCTCTAGGATTATTCCTAGACCTGTGAGTTTCTCGATCTACTTTATCATCCTGGCTCGGAAGAGACTCATAGATATCTCATATCTTTGAGTTCCTCTGGTAAGACCCTAACAGGGTTAAGTCCTATTCAACCAAGTAGAAGTTAATAAAACTCGGTGAAATTGTAATAAAACCCCATCTAGTCACCTCTATCCTATAAAGAAGTGTGGCTAGGGTTTATTTTGGGGCCTTAGGGCTTACTGGTCGTCACCTCCTTTACTGGGCTGGTCAGCCAGGGTTTCTAACAAGTAGAGTCGACTATGCGGCCACTTAGGTCGTCGCCCATCCTTAGTTAAGCAGCGCGACTATAGGAGGGGCAAGGGGGGAAATTTAGTTAGGAAGTTATTAGGACCCTAGTTGAGTCGGGTCATCATCGATTGAGTCGAGTCCTTAAATTAGGCCTTGTTAGCCAACGTAGACATGATATTAGGTCAGCCTAAATCCTAGTAGGGTTAGGATTTGACTGAATTAGAGTTGGGTTAGGAGTCAGAGCTAGATGCAGGTTAAAGTTAATTACATCATGAATGTAATAAACCCTAATCTAGCTGCCACCCCCTAATAAAGAAGTGGTTGGCTAGGGTTAGGGAGGAGTCCTTATGGGATGGGAGTCTCCTAGTCGCCTCCTCCTCTTAAGAGAGGCCGACTAGGGTAAGAAGGGGAGAGTTCCACTTCACTTGGACTCTCTCTAGTTGGAGACCCCTATGGCCATCAACCATATTATTGTTAGGAGTTAGCTAAGGGTTAGGAGTTGAGGGGAAGAGGAGTCTTGGTTTAGTATGAGTCTTGGTTTACTTGGAAGTAGGAGTTTGCTTCTTAGAGTTGGAGTAGAAGTTACTTCTTATAGTTGGAGCAGGAGTTGTTAGGAGTAAGAGTCTTGAAGTAAGAATCCTATTAGGAGTTAGGGTTTCAAAAATATATAAATATATAATAATCCTCTTTTTATCATCAATAGATCAATTATTTTTCATCCTATATGCAGAAAACTAGGGAGAGAGGAACCCTTATAGAGTTCCAAGGAGGCCGATCCCCTATAGAGATCACCCCAAGCTTAGAATCCATAAGGATTCTAACACTTGTTATCAGAGTAGTATTCTTGGCGTCTCGCTGCCCTTCTATAGCCATCCATAGTCACCCAAAGTAATTCCCATAATTGCTTAAAGATCGTCACCAAATTCCATTGTCATCTCCACCACCGCGGATCATCCATTGATCTCCCAGTGAATTGAAATGGGTTCTGGTTTGCTACCTTACTGCTGCTGCAATTTAGTTATTCTTATTCAAAAAATCCAAAAAAAATCATTCCTATCTTGCTACAAAAACTTTTTGTTGCAAAGTTTATATCTCTAACGACAAAAGTTGCACTACATAATTTAAGCCACATAGCACTACTTATTTGATCTTGCTACTATATTTTTTCTGTCCAAATCTCTACAAAATTTTTATGACAGCTTTAGCACTTCCTAACAGCATATTTTCTTTTGATTTTATTAAAAAATTATCAATGTAAACAATTAATCTTTTACATCTAAGCTACTACACTTTGGACTAATTCAAGGTCCAAAGAAATAAGAAAAATACTTGTCCTTGTCTTCCAATATGTGTAATCTGTCCCACTGAAGATGGGAGGATGTAAAATGGAATGTCTCTCATTTATGCCAAAATAAGTCATTTACGCAAGTGGGTGTTAATTCAATGAGTAAGTAACTTGGCTCTGGGCTCTGATACAAATTATTAGGATCAATTGACACTAAGAGGGGGGGGGGGGGGGGGGGTTAATTAGTGTAAGAGAAATGGTACTCATTTAAAAAACTTGCTTTCATAAAGGTAGAGAGTGAACAACGGAAGCTTTTCTTTATATTTCGATAAAATCGATTTTGAAGTTGATTTTAAAGAAGTAAAGAGATTGAGGCTCGTATCCAAATAAAGAGTAGTTAAGAGCAATCAAATATAATAAGTAAACCAATTAAAGCACACTTATATTTATAGTGGTTTGGTCTCAACCAGCCTATGTCTATTCCCCAAGTCCTCTTCCTTGAGGCACACTGATGTCCACTATCGATCTTCTTTGAATGAAGAGCAAACCTTTACAACTTGAGCTTACAAGGGAGACAAGAACTTTACAACTCTTAGCTCACTCTCTTCCACTTTTCTTTTTCTTACAATTCATATAAGTTTTTCATAGAATTTTTATCCTTAAAATTGTTATATGGAATGCAAAAAAACTTGGGGTATTTATAGGCCTCAAATTGCTTCAAAATTTAGAGACAAAATTTAAACATATCCGAAAAATCCAGGTATAGGCGATTCACCTACCGATGCTAGTGGTTAAACTACTAAAAGCACCCTGAAAATGGGGTACGAGGATTCAGTCACCATCAGCCGCTCGAAATCCTTGGCAACAGAGGTACAACTACCGCTCATCGATGGTTCAGCCGCCGAAATTTTTAGAAAAGTGGTTCCCTCCACTTTTCAAATTTCGACTTGAACCATCAGTTCACCACTTCCCTGATCAACTAATTGAGCTCGACCTGAGCTCAATCCAACCCCATAGTGAACCTAGTTGCCTCTTTGAGTTGATTTGAATTCATTCCAAATCACACTCAAATCAGACTCAAACTTAAACTACGACTTAAGGATTACAATTATATATTACCACCAATCTTAATTAACGAACTCACTCTCGCAATCTGGTAACCTCCGGTATTTTTTATGATGAGTCTCACGGTATTCCTCTGACGATCTCCTGGCATGTTTCTAGCAATCTTTCTGATACCTTCAGCGAAGTCCTAGCGAACTCCCAGCAAACTCCTACTACATCGTCCAAACTTAGGCTCGATAACTAAGCTTGGTCCATGTCTGGTATGTAACTCATTTTCACCATCATGGACTTAATTAATTACAATTATGACCAATAAATCTACTTGAAAACCTTCTCAACTCTCAATAAGTTTTTCGGCTGCCCCCAACAATCTTCCAGCGAGTCTTGGTCTTCTTTTGACGAACTCCCTTGTGTCATCCTAGCAAGCTCCCGATACTCTCGGTAAGCTCCCGCATACTCCAAGCAAGTTCCCAACTGCATCATCCTCACTCCGGCCCGATGCTTGGACTTCACTTTGGCCAATCCTCTTATTGTAATATGTCGTAGTTAATCCTGCATCAATCAACTCTAATAACCTTATTAAATCAATAATCCATCAATTGATTTCATCATCAAAATCTAAGATTCAACAATCTCCTCTTTTTTTATGATAACAATTAATTGATAACAGAAATTAATCCTAACTCCCCCTAAATCTATACCATAATAAAGAAAACTTAAATTCAAGAGAATCACACACTCTTGAATTCAATTATCTTGAGCCAATCAATATTCCAAGCAAATCAAAATTTATATCAAGTTATCAATGCATGAATTATGCATCAATATCTAAGTATATGCATCAATATCCATGTGTCATCAATGTCCATTTCTCCCCCTTTGTCATCAATAAAAAGATAAAATGTGTAGCTAACGATTTCAAAGTACATGATAACATTACTCCCCCTTAGTAAAATATGCATTATAGAATTTTCATCCCTTTATGAATAATGAGGAGAGAAATAAGGGAAAAGTTGTGAAATCATTACCTCTTTAAGAAGAGCTTATAGATTAGATGAAGATTTTTAGAATAATAGTATTAAAGAGTATACATCATAATAATCTTTTAGATTCATTATTATTTGATTTTTATTCTAACATTAAAAATTTTTCGTATAAATTTTAGTTGTTATGCTAACACTTATCAATTTAAAAATGTGATTGTGAAAGTCCTGGTGATATTTGTTAGTTACTTTCAATTAAATAACATAATATATTTAATTCCTAACAATTATTTATTAATTGACATTTATAATAACTTCTTGTAGTCAAAGTTTGAGTATCCTCGTAATCCAAACATGACTAAGTGGATATTACAATAAATTAATTCAAAATTGAGGGACTGAAAATGTGACAAAGACTATTAATAGGTTAAAGTCTATGTCCTATTATTTGAGAAATGTTCTTGATTAACATAGATCAATATACCAATCTTGTTTCATAGAGGAACTCTAAGGAAGGTCAAGTATATAATAATCTTAAATTCATTTCAATCAAAGATTTGAGTATAGTTTTATATATATAATATTGATTTTTGTGCTATCATTCTTTATGCTATTTTTATGATATCTAATTTCTTTGTATAATCTTAGTAAGAGAAATAAGGTCAACAGACAAAATAAAAAATATCTCATACTTCTGCTTATGCTGGGTTGATTGATGAAAAGGTAAGCAAAATTTTCATAAACATTTGATATATTTTGTATTTACTAACACTATTATGTTTTATGTTTTGTTAGAAAGCTGAGACAAGAAAGAAGTTAGTTAAAGATGATATTTTTATTATTAGTTCTGAATTAATAATAATAAGATCCTAGTAGATGAGGATGTAGTAAAAGTAATTATATATATTACTTGAACATTTCATTGTTGTTATGGTTTTGTTTAATTTCTTTTCTTAATCTTAACTTTTTATTAAGAATATATTTCTTTTTATTCCAAGATAAATGAAGAATCTTAGGCACAACTTAATGAACTCTTAAGAACTGATATCTATACTATTTAAGTATAGATAATAGTAGGACGAGAGAATCAGAATATGTGCGATGTTATGTTATAGAACCATACCATCTGAGAATGAGAAAGATGAAGAAATTTAATAATTAAAATAAAAGCTTGAAAAGAATAATTAAGATATAGAAGAAATGCGAGCTCAATTGTAAAGACTTGCGGAAGAAAAAGCTTCTCGAATACATAATACAAGTACAATTTTAAAAATTATTTTATCATGTTTTATTATTTATATTTATGTATCTAATTATTATTCACTCTATATAGACATCTGACTCTTAAACAAGCACTAAGAAGCATAATTTTGTTTTTGTTTTTTGATATTGTGTGGCTCAAAGCTCAAAAAAAAAATACTGTCTCTATTTGAATTTATATATGAAATTGGATGTACTTGAATATTGGGACTGTATTTTTATATAAATCGATATGATTGATAGAAGAATATCATCTTCTTTTATGAACTGTGAGCTGGTCGATAGTAACATATTAATTTAAATAGTATTATTGTTATTGTGAACTCTTACTGTTATGACGTAGTAATAGTAATTTGTATACTATTACTAATATCGTCTTCGATGTGGTTGAATAATAATATTATGTGAATGGTTAGTTTTGCGGGCAAAAAAAATATATTATTGCAGTTGAATAGTCACAATAATGAGTGAACTACTACTGTGTGGTTTTCATTCACAGGATAAACTATATATGATTGGAAAAAATATATATTACTGTGGTGACTTGCCATAGTAACATGTAGGCTTGTGGTTATAGAATTTCAATGATATCTTTTCACGGTGACAATTATTGCCATAATTCCTAACTGCAGGAATAGCAAGAGCAGGGATATATAGGTAAAAATCACATATAAAAATATAGTCTATTATCGTAACGATAAATATTTTAAATTATATTACGACTTCAAAATTATTCATTAAGCTGCCTCCATCCTGGTTAAAGGACGTGTTGTGGAGTTTATTCTGCCGACATCAGTTACACTGACATACAACCCGAGTTTTCACTGAATTAATGTCAAGTTGGCCGTGGTGATGAAAGAGGCGGAATGGTGACCTACGTGGCTATATGTCAGCTTTCCTCCCTTATCAGTGTGCAATTCTTGATTTCAAGTTGGCTATTTGTCAGTTTTCAATGAATTATGTCAAGTTGGGCCGTGGTGATGAAAGAGGTGGAATGTGGCCTATGTGGCTATTTGTCAGCTTTCCTCTCTTATCAGTGTGCAATTCTTGGTTTCAATCAAAACATGGAAAGTGATCGGAGGCTTTGCAGCGGGGCGGTGGAACCTCGGGTCCGGCTAGGCCCACTCCTCAACTGCATTCATGGGGCACCTCGAGGTGGATACCTCTAAATTTACAGAGGATGTTTCTGAGTTGGATTTATGCAGGTGTTCGATAAGCTATCAGCAAGAACGGGTGATAATAGTAAGATAAAATGGCGTGTAATCGTGCATTTTAATTTCAGGTTTCGTCCCACCGCAACTCAACTGTGTTGGGTTAGTTTAATTCACGGAGAAAATTCAACTATTAATATTTTGAGGTATATGTTTCAACACATTAGGTTATATCGTTTGAGCCACTCAAAACATAATTATAATTTTTGCAGCTACCATTTTTAGACAGAAATTTCTGTATTTTTCTAAAGAAAAGTTATCCAATCATCTTTCTCCGACGATCAGATGGTGAGTTTCTCCGACGATCAGATGGTGAGTTTTTATCTGATCATACTGATTTTTAGTAGAGATATTTTAGACTCAGTGATCTGATAAGACCTCAGAAGGAGCCCTATAGATTTTGATCCTTGAGGGGGATCAACCCTTGGAACGCTATAGGGGGTTCCTCCCTCCTAGACTCGGTACAAAGGCTGAATTGAATATAATAATTACTTGATTAAAAGAGGAGAGGCGGTTACATCTTAAATATGGATCAAAGTCCTAACTTAAAGGGGCACTTGTCTAAGTAAAATTATCCTTTTACCCCTCCTATAGCTATCTTGCCTTAATAGGAACAAGGGACGGGTAGGTTGGCTCTATAACCGACCTAAGCAGGGGAAAACCCTAACCGACTCACCCAGTAAGGGGGGCGGTGACTACTAAGCTTTAAGGGCTAATCTAAAATCTAGTCATACTCATTTATAAGATAGAAGTGGCTTTATTACAATCTAATAGGTTTTTATTGACTAGTATTAAGATGATTAGGACTTAACCCTGCTGGAGTCTTATCAAGTCCGCTCTCTTCAGATCAGCCTTGTCCTCAAGGTTGAGGATCCATAAACTCTGAAAACTAGATCTTCAACTCCTCATGTGACTCTCATGCTATCATTAACTGAACTTTGGCCTCCTTGTCAGCTGGGATGTTAGTTGGAAGGATTTGGGCTGAGTCGTCTTCTTTAAATTTCCATTTGAGGTAGGATACCTGGCAGATCAACTGTAATCTTGGTCTAGTGCGCGAATTTGATCTCTAAGTTAGGGCCCCAATATGATCCTCAATTTTGTCAGACTCGAAGAAATAGGGAGACCACTTCATTAAGGCTCGAGTTTCCTGCTGATCGGGCTGGAGGTGTAGAAAAACTCGATCTTTAATTTTTCATCCATTCTGAAGTTTGTCGGGAGGCTATTTCTTCTTTACATGTGCTGCCATATGGTTAGTCTTTAGTGATAACTAATCTTTCTTCTGGAATGGTGACTGCCCTATGGTATGGTTCAGGATGATGAGAGCCCAATCTGGCATGAGCATGGATTGTAATTCTTCTAGTTTTACTCTTTTTCATGTCATGTACTATCTTGCATAAGAACAGCCCCAGTTCCAAGTCCTGATGCATCAGCCTCAATGACCAAAGTGCGATCAAAATTGAGTAGCGGTAGGACCGACGTCATCATCATGGTTGACTTGAGTTATTTGAAGGCTGCGGAGGCTTTATCCAACCATAAAAAGGAGTAATTCTCTAGTAAGGATATGAGCGGGGCACTGTAATCTTTCACAAAATTTTGGTAGTAGCCCGTGAGTCCAAGGAAATCGTGTAATGATTGTACGTTTGTAGGTCTCGCCCATCTTTGCATTGCCTCGATCTTTGTTGGATCCACTATCACTCCATCCTCTAATATAATATGCCCAAGATACTCCACTTTATGCTATAATAAGCTGCACTTTGACTGTTTAGTATAAGGAGTATTCTTTCGAAGAATCATTAGAACACTTCATAAGTGCTGAAAATGTATATCAATCATAGGGCTATAAATAAGAATATCATCAAAGAATACCAATATGAACTTATATAGAAAACTCTGGAAGATGTCATTCATCGGGCTTTGGAAAGTACAAGGAGTATTCATAAGTTCGAAAGGCATTACTAGAAACATGTAGTGGCCGTTATGCGTGTGGAATGCAGTTTTTGAAATATCTTCAATGTATACCCAAATCTGATGATAACTGGAACGAAGATCCAGTTTAGTGAAGATTCGGGCTCCTTTTAATTTATCCAAGAGTTTATCTACGATGGGTATAGGATATTTGTCCTTAACGGTGATAGCGTTCAAGGCCCGATAATCAATGCACATCCGTCATGTACCGTTCTTCTTGCGCACTAGCAATACCAGTGAAGAATAAGGGCTGCAATTCGGTCGAATTACCCCGGTGTCAAGTATCTCTTTGACCATGTTCTCGATCTCATCCTTCTGCAAGTGAGGGTAGCAATACAGATGTAAATTTGTTGGAGGTTTGCCTGGCAGAATAGGAATAGGTGGTCATGCTGTCGGTTAGGGAGCAGCCCGCGCGGCTCCGTGAAAACGTCCACGAATTCATCCAGCAAGAGGGCAAGCTTAGGATCTGAAATTTATATATTCTCCCCCTTAGATGGTTGCTAGATATGCATCAAAAATCCCCCATGTGCTTTATGCAAAACTTTCTCCATCCGTTGAGTCAAAACGGTGGAGATATGGCTCCCGCGCTTGCCTTGTAATGTGACCAGTCTCCCTTTGTAATAGAATTTCATAATAAGTTAGAAAAATTTCAAAAGATATCACCTAGCCTTGTGAGCCATTCGATCCCAAGTAAGGCTTCGTAATCATCAATAAGTAGGAGGAAGAAATCAGCTACCACTTCTTGGTCTTGGAGGAGTAGTTTCACCCGTGGGCACAGTTGGTCGCAATTAAAGATTCGGCAAATCTGCAACCTTTACGTCAAACTTATTGCAACCTTAGTGTTGAGGAAGTTATTAGTGCTCCCTATGCCAATGAGAATGGTGATGAGTTGCTGTTTTAGAAGTCCTCTAACTTTCATCATCTGCAGGTTGGAATAGCCGGCCAATACATGCACTAGGTAGTTAGTTGGTTGGGACTCTTCTTCCATAGCTTCTTCTTTAGGTTCAAGGGCTTCTTCAGATGTTTCATTGTCCTCATCCTTCGCTTGTTTAATCACGAGGAGTCGGTCCTTTTTGCAGTGATGTTCACGGCTCCATGGTTCATCGCAATACCAACATAACTCCTTGGCTGATCATTCATGAAGCTCGTCTCTTGTCAACTTTTTTGGTGCAGGAGCTTGCATAGAAGTAGAGGGGGCATTAGGCCTTGGCATGACTAGTCGAGGAGTGACCATTGTACTTCGTACCACGTGGTTCAATTGTTCTTCCTGGATATACGCGAAGGAAATCGTCGTCATAAGAGTGTACGGTTGTCGCGCCTTTACTTCTCCTCAGATCTTCAGCGTTAGGCCCTCGATAAAAGTATCTAAAAGTTATTTATCAAACCAATTCTTAGTTTCGTTAGATAAATGTAGAAACCTTGTTTAGTATTCTTGTATTGTAGAGGTTTGACGAATCTTTGCCAATTATCCATCGATGTTATTGAAATCGGTTGGTCCGAAGAGGTCTAGTAGTCCTTCATTGAATCACTACCAAGAGAGTCCTCTATGGGTGTACTTAAATCAATTAAACCACTTAATAGCCTCTCCCTCAAGGTGGATGGTAGCAATCTCCACCTGTTTAGCGTCGGTGGTTCGGTAGAACCAAAAATAGCGCTCCGCGCACGAGATCCACCTGATCGGGTCTCCTTCTTCCCATGTAGGGAAGTCAACCTTCATGAATAGATTATTGAGATTAGAGGTGATGTGACCATGTTCTTGAGGATCATCTCACCGATCTGAAGTTTTCCCGTATTGTGATTTCCTCGGGTTCGACAGTCGGCCAATGCTGAATTCGGCGAAAAGGGATCGCATCTTCTCTTCCATACGATTTCCAAAGGCTTCAAGCTTCACATTGATAGCCTCCTCTGATGCTATAGTATATGCCTCCAGATCTACAATATTGAGATCCTTTTTTTGTTGTCAGGTTAGTGGCATGGGAATTTTGAAGAAGGGGGTGGCCGGTTGGAAGGTGAATCGGTTTGGATGGAAGTAGGCTGCGGTTTATAGCAGATTTTGGGCTATAGTTTTATGGAGTTTAAGTTATGAATTAGTATGGTTTTAGGGCTGCGATAATACTAGATGAAGGTTAGAAAAATAGATTTTAGATCTGGGATAGATGGCAGTAAATGTAGGTGCCTCGGTAAGAAAAGTTTTCTAAAAAGGTAAGTGGATCGATAAGAAAGTAAGCTGATTTGGGGGCTATTTAGATTCAGTTTAGGGTAATATTTCAAAGGGTTTTTAGTGAGGATGGTAGGGTTTGGTGATGAGGAAAGGAGAGTCCAAAATCTCACAAAAAATAGTACTTAAATCTGATAGAATTCGGTAAAAAGAAGTGTTACGATGTGTTGTCCTATTGAACCGATTTTTATGTCGAAGAAACGATGATTTCTCAACATAAATTCTAAGGGAAAGTTTAAGAAAATTATATAAAAACCCTTGGTGTAGATAGTGTCAATACCAGTAGGAATTTTGATAAAATTTTGGTAGCATAATGGTAGGAAAATAGGGCAAAAGATGCAAGGTTGATTCCTTCATCGTAAAATTCCAAAACTGCGTGATGGTGAAAGATCATACAAGAAAACCGATTTCAGAAGGAGTTTTTTCATAAAATTAAATTCAAATGAAAGCCAACTTGATCATGAGAATTGTATAAAGATTTCAGCCAAAAAGGATAAACAAAAGTTTATTTTCAAGAGGCCAATCGACGGAAGGCAGATTCTATATTGTAAAATTTCAGTACTGTGCAATAAAGAATCGTAGTGCTATAAGTCTAGATCCAAAAGGAGTTTTTTCATGAGATTAGTCTTAGATGAAAGCTAAGACGATCTATGAAATTATAGAAAAGTTTTAACCAAAAAGGATAATTAAAAGTTTAGTTTCAAGAAGCAACAATCGGTTGAAAATTTTTGCATTATTTCGTCTTTGCAACGATGATAATGTTTACGATGGTAAAAAATTGTAATAAGAAAACTTTAGAAAACTTCTCTCATATATAATATGAAGGATCTTATAGTATTAAAGAAGCATGGGTTATAAAAATATACCAGAATTTCAGATCAAATGCAGGGGCAGTGACAGATTGATTTGATCTGTGGCTGGGGTGGAAGGTGGAGGCGTGTGTCACAACAATTATGGGAATTACTTGGGAAGGTGGAGGCATGGATGACAACTATAAGAGCAGTAAGATCATTGCTCTAATACCAGATGATAAGTCACCAGAAGGAGCCCTGTAGATTTTGATCTTTAATAGGGATCAACCCTTGGAACGCTATAGGGGTTCCTCACTCCTAGACTCGACACAAAGGCTGAATTGAAGATGATAATTGCTTGATTAAAAGAGGGGGGCAGCTACATCTTAAATAGGAATCAAAGTCCTAGCCTAAGGGGGCACTTGTCTAAGTGAAATTACCCTTTTGCCCCTCCTATAGCCATCCTACCTTAATAGGAACAAAGGGCGGTTAGGTTGGCTCTATAGCCGACCTAAGCAGGGGGAAACCCTGGCCGACTTACTCAGTAAGGGGGACGATAACTACTAAGCCCTAAGGGCTAATCTAAACCCTAGCCGTACTCTTTTATAAGATAGGAGTGGCTTTAGTATAATCTAACATGATTTGTATTGATTAGTATTAAGATGATTAGGACTCAACCCTATTGGAGTCCTATCAAGATCTTCATTATGAATGATGGTGATCTAGCTTGGAGCTCGTCTGAATAGGGTTTTGGCTTCTAGAATAGCAATAGTTTACTAAAGCTTTCTTTGACTCCTGGCTGAGCAATATTCAATCATTGGATTTGGATGAAATTTTGCCAGCAAGTCTTCTGGTTGTACATTATGAATGTTGAAGATTAAGTTCGAAAGTATTTAAGTATCTATTTTTGTTGTTTTAACAAAGACTATGTTGCTATTTTTCTAATTCGAATAGTTTCATCTCATTCAACATTTGAACTACCATTTATGGTTTGATTTGACTGATTTTTGGTGAGTATGTTTTAGACTAGTGTTTCTTCAATCTGAACGGTGGAGATTGTGTTTGGATGTGGTAAACACTTTTTTATCTTAACAGTAGCTACCCTTTAATTATTTATTTTTATGTTTGACGAGTAATTGAGTTGTGAGTTTTGAATTTATTATGATACAAATTCATGTGTAGATCTCTAATATTGTGAATAATATTTTCATAGTGGAGATTTTGATTTAGACTAGGAAGGTCATGTGGTTTTTATCCTTCATATTCAAGGAGTTTTCCTCGTAAAAATTATTGGTGTTCTTGTGTGTTGGATTATGATTCAATTGTTAATTGCTCACATACTCAAGATAGTGCTCCTAACATATTCATAGAAGTGGAGAAATTTTTTTAAAAAATTAATTATCTATATCTATATATTTTTATCTATTTTCCCTACACAATGGTATCAAACCACAGGTTATTACTTTTTACTTGTCTAAATTATGAAGGCTAATTTGGGTAGAATGGTCTATTTGGATAGCACAAATTATCACAAATAAAAAAAAGATGATAGATCTTCTCTTTGTACATTTACCTATGTTTTATCTCAAAAACCTGAGTCTAAAAATTTGATGAGTGAGATTTTGAGCATCGAGGTTTTATTCAACAATGAGTAGAAGATAATGTCTTGAAGCATATTATTAATAAGACAAAAATAAATGTGTTGTGGCAAAAACTTAAGACTTTTTATGCTTTGAGAACTGATAATAATAAACTGTTTTTGCTTAAACAAGCTATACGCTTGCAGTTTAAAGAAGGTAGCTTCATTTTTTATCACTTAAATAAATTTCAAGGTTATTTTGATCAGTTGTCTATCATGGGTATAAAGATTGAAGAAGAAGTACTTGGGCTTTGGTTGCTTAATACTCTAACTGATGATTGGGAGAGTTTTTCGGTATCTTTTACAAACTCTGCTCCCACTAGTACTCTAACTATCGAGTGTGTGAAAAGTGGTGTTATGAATAAAGAAATGAAAAAAAGAACACTAGATACATCTAAATTACACTAAGATGTTTTGGTTACTAATAATAGGGGGAGAAACAAGAACAAAGGTCAAGGTCAAGATCAGAATGCAAAATGCAGTAGCAGAAGCAGAAGCAAATCACGATCAAAACACAAAGTTTTTTAATGTCATTATTATGGTAAGAAAGGGCATATCAAGATATTGTTTCAAGTGGAAAAAAGAAAACAAAGATAAGGACACAATAACAAGCAAGATAAAAAAGTTGATGAAATTTACAATGATCGTGTTTCCTTATCTTACTACTATTTATTGTATAGAGAACATCAACTTACTAAGAATGAAACCAATTTGGTCTTTGACAATGTTGTTGCCTACCATGTTATATGAAGGAAGGACTTCTTCACTTATTATACTCAAGATGATTTTGGAGTTTTGAAAATAGGCAATGATGGAGAGTCAAAGGTTAGGATTAGAACTATTTGTTAAGAAACTGACATTGGGACAAAGCTTGTTATCAAGAATGTCAACACCAGATGTTCGGCGACACTACATCTCTATAGGGAGGCTTGATGATGATGGTTATTATGACTCTTTTGGTGATAATCAATGAAAAATTACTAAGGGCTCTATAATTATAGCTTGAGCAAAGAAGTCATGTGGCTTATATTGGTTGGAGGCTTTAGTCAATACTGACCATATTAATGTAGTTGAGAGTTTTAATTCTTTAGATTTATGACACAGAAGGCTTAGTCACATCAATGTGAAGGGACTTGACTGTCTAGCTAAGAAGAATATGCTTTCAGGTTGAAAGGTGCAAATCTAGATAGGTGTATTCATTGTTTGGCTGAGAAACAGAAAAGGGTTTCTTTCAAGCATCGTCTTTCTTCTAAGAAAAATGAGCTCCTTGAATTGATACATTCAGATGTTTGTGGCCCTTTGAAGGTAAGGTCATTTGGTGGTGCACTTTACTTTGTGAGATTTATTGATGATCATTCTAGGAAACTTTAGGCCCATGTTTTGAAGTCAAAGGATCATGTTCTTGATGGATTCAAAGAATATCAAGCTTCTATTGAGAGAAAAATAGAAAAAAAATTAAAATACATCTAATAATGGCAGAGAATCTTATGAGCCTTTTGATGCATATTGCAGGAAGCAAGATATCAGGCATCAAAAGACACCTCTTAAGACTCCTCAATTGAATGGTCTTGCAAAAAGGATGAACAGAATATACCTTGAACATTGTTGCTCATGTTATTAATCTAACCCCTACTATCACTTTGCATGATGGTGTTCTTGACAGGGTATGGTATGGCAGAGATGTTTACTATGACCACCTGTGTGTATTTGGTTGTAAATATTTTGTACATATTCCAAAAGATGAGAGATCCAAGTTATATTCCAAGACGAGGTAGTGCATCTTCAGGATATGGCCAATATGAGCTTGGCTATAGATGTTATGATCCAGTTGAAAAGAAGCTTGTCAGAAGCCGTGATATGATTTTTGTAGAGGATCAGACTATTGAAGATATTGACAATACAAAAAAGGCAAAGTCTCAAAGGAATGATGATTTGATTTATTTGGATCCTACTCCTACTATTGATCAGGGTGATGTATACAATCATGATCGACATGATCAAGCTGAACATGAAGTCATAGATCAAGTTGATACTCCTGCTGATGGAATGGTTGAAAATGAACTGCCTGAAGCTACACTCAAAAGGTCTACCAAAGTCCAAATGTCTTCCAGTTGGTACTCACCTAATGATTATGTTCTCTTGACAGATGGTGAGGAGCTATAATGCTCTGAAGAGGCTATTGAGAGTGAGCAAAAAGACAAATAAGTTACTGCAATGAAAGAATAAATGTAGTTTTTGTATGACAATCACACCTTTGAATTGATCAAGCTGAACATGAAGTCATAGATCAAGTTGATACTCCTACTGATGGAATGGTTGAAAATGAATTGCCTGAAGCTACACTCAAAAGGTTTACCGAAGTCCAAATGCCTTCCACTCGGTACTCACCTAATGATTATATTTTCTTAACAGATGGTGAGGAGCCATAATGCTCTGAAGAGGCTATTGAGAGTGAGCAAAGAGATAAATGAGTTACTGCAATAAAAGAAGAAATGCAGTTTTTATATGACAATCACACCTTTGAATTGGTCATACTTCCTAAAGATAGAAAAGCCTTGAAGAATTGATAGATTTATAGGGTGAAGCAGGAAGAGAATTCTTTTAGTCCATGATACAAAGCAAGAATGGTGGCTAAATGTTACAATAAAAAAAAACATTAATTTGGAGATATTTTCTCACTTATGGTAAAAATTTCCTCAATTCAAGTTACTTTGGGTTTGGCTGAAAGTCTTGATTTGGAAGTTGAGCAAATGGATGTAAAAAAGACTTTCTTCCAATGGTGACTTCAAGGAGAAAATTTACATTGAGAAGCCTGAAGGTTTTATGATAAAAAAAACATAATTATGTTTGTAAATTGAGAAAGAGCTTGTATGGTTTTAAACAAACACTTAGGTAGTGGTATAAGAAGTTTAAATTTGTTATGATTCAATAAGGCTACAAGAAGACTACTTATATGATTGATGCAAAAATTATATGATAATGATTTTGTTATATTATTGTTGTATGTTGATAACATGTTTATTATAGGCCCTAACTCTTCTATGATTGATAGTTTGAAGAAAGAGTTGAGTAAATCTTTTTCTATGAAAGACTTAGGGCCAACCAAGCTTATTCTTGGGTTGAAAGTTATCTGTGACAGAAAATACAAGAAGTTATAGCTATCTCAAGAAAAATACATTGAGAATGTGCTACAAAGGTTCAACATAGATAAAGCAAAAACTGTGAGTATACCTCTTTCTCCATCCTTTAGAATGAGTGTTAAACAGTCACCTTTACATAAGAAAGAGAAGGAACACATGCAAAAAAGTTTATTATGAATCTATAGATAGCAATTTGATGTATGCAGTGGTATGCATTAGACAAGACAGCTCATGTAGTTGGTGTGGTGAGTAGATTTTTATCAAATCTAGGTAAAGAGCATTGGAATGTAGTGTAATGGATTTTAAGATATCTCAAGAGTACTTCTAGTTTGAAGTTTTGTTTTGGGTCTGATAATCCTATTCTTATGGGCTATACAGATTATAATTTAATAGATGTTGATTCTAGAAAGTCTGTTTTTAGTTATTTGATTACTTTTTGTAGGAGAAGCTATCACATGACAATCCAAGTTACATAAATGCATTGCATTATCCACTATGGAGGCTGAATTTATTGCAACTACAAAGGCTTGTAAGGAGTTGCTTTAGATGAAAAAAATTTATGAATGTGCTTGGACTCATACAAAGGAGGTATGTCTTATATTATGATAGTCATAGTATAATTCATCTTAATAAGAATCTTACTTTTCATGGTAAATCAAAACATATTGATGTGAGGTATCATTAAATTAGGGATGTTTTAGATTTTAAGCTACTTGAACTTAAGAAATACATACCGGTGATAATGGCTCTATATGTTCACAAAATTTTTACTAAAAATAATGAGGCTTATTAATTGATTGTCGGTTTAATAAATTTCTCCATATAGTCATGAGGGGATTAATTATTAGGTTAGGTCATTCCAATATGGAGAAAGCCCAACTATTAATATTTTTGACCCATGTATTTAAACCCATTATAGTTATTCTTTTTGAGTCACTCAAGACAAAACTCAAGTTTTTTCGATCACCACTTTCAGAGAGAGAAGTTTTTTAGTTTTCTTTAAGAAAAATCATCCAACCATTTTTCTCTAGCAATTAGATGGTGATCTTTTGTCAGATTGTACTGATTTTGTGTGAAAATATTTTAAACTCAGCTATTTTTATTATGAACGGTGGTGATCTGGTTTGGAGTTTGTTTGCATAGGGTTTACCGATTATTCTATCACCAATCAATTTCTTTCAACTCCTTGTTGAGTAGTATTCAACCGTTGGATTTGGCTTAAATTTTATTGACAAGCATAAGATTTCTAGTTGTACATTCTGGTGAAGATCAGGCTTAGAGGTATTTAAATATATATTTTTATTGTTTCAATAAAGAATATAATGTTATTTTTTTGATTCGAATATTTTTATCTCATTCAATATTTAAACTGTCATTTATAGTTCGATTTGACTGAATTTTGGTGAGCATATTTTAGACTAGTGTTTTCTCAATCTGAACTGTGGAGCTTGTGCTTGGATGTGATAAATACTTTTTGATATTAATAGTAGCTACTCTAAGTTATTTCTATCTTTGTTTGACGGATATTTGAGTTGAGTTTTGAATTTGTTGTGGAATAAATTCGTATGTACATCTTTACTACTGTGAACAATACTATGATAGTGGTGATTTTGATTTGGACATGAAGGGTCCTATGGTTTTTATCCTTCACATTGAAGGAGTTTTTATATAAAAATTGCTAGTGTTCTTGTATGTTGGATTGTAATTCAATTATTAACTGATTACTCCTAACATATTTATACAAGTAGAGAATTTTTTTTATAATTAATTATTTATATCTGTATATGTTTATATGTTTTTGCCAACAAAGTGTTACTCCTGGGTTGAAGCTCCTGCAACTGGTGTATGCGCGCGCGCATCGGCGAGTGTTAGGTTTGCTGCTGGTACATCTCTATCATAATGAACGTAATCGACATTCCAGGGCAATTCTGTGGGGGGTTTTGGTAGGTCGTTTGCTTTAAATCTACTGCAACTTTGCTGGTGTAAGCTCGGAGAGGCAACTTAGGTTGTAAGCGAGCCAGCCACACCTTCCACAAGATCTAACTTCTCTTCTAATCAAAACCTCGACGCCCTACCTCACAGTTGGTGAAGGATGCAACACTCTCGTACGTCTCAGCATCCATAAAATCTCTCTCACACACTTCTTCATCTCTCCAGCGAGGCGTCCTTCTTCCTTCCCATGGATTCTGAATCAAACACCGCGCTCGTCGCCGGCTCGCACTGGCGCAACGAGTTGCATGTCATGCATAACCATCAAGAGGTTTGTTCTTCTTCTTCCTCTCAATAAAGGGTTTCATGCGCTTCATGTTCTCGGCGTTGGGCGACAGCCTAAGGTGCAGAAAAGCAGAGCAAACGCCAGACTGTGCCGTGTCTGCGGCGACGAGATCGGGCTCAGGGACAATGGCGACCCGTTCGCCGCATGCCTCGAGTGTGGATTCCCTGTTTGTCAGCCCTGTTACGAGTACGAGAGACGAGAGGGAAACCAGGCCTGTCCGCAGTGCAACACCCGCTACAAGCGCCACAAAGGTATCCCATCTATCTAGTCCTCTCGTTCTTTCCAGGATTTAGGACGGCTAACTAAAACGTCAAAGTAATCAGGCTGTCCGAGGGTTGAAGGAGACGACGACGACGGGGTAGAGATGGACGATTTCGAGGAAGAGTTCCAAACTAAGAGTCCCAAGAAGACCCCTGACGACCGCCAACGCTTTGACGCTAACTCGGTAACTAGCCAAAATGACTACTCTGTACTTTGCTCGTTTCAGTTCACGTCGATGACAATCCAAGCCATGCTTTGGAGCAGGAGAATGGAGAACGGGTGCAACCGTGGCGGCCAACTGGGCATACCTTGTCATCCTTTGCAGGCAGTAGTGAGTGGTGCAGCTATACCGATCCATAGTGTTTTATTTGTCCAGATTTATGTTAATTTCCTATGTTTTCTCTACTCGTAAATTTTTAGTTGTCGGTAAGGATTTAGAGATAGAGAGAGACATGGAGGGGAATATAGAATGGAAGGACAGAGTGGAGAAATGGAAGGAAAGAAAAGGTCAGATCAACAAAGACGATGGAGGAAATGATGAGGACAACTACGAAGACGATATGCTGTAAGATGTTCTAAATGTTCGGTGACCTTTGTGCTCATCGATGGTGTTTGTTGAAATGCTTTTGCTCCTCAGCATGGCGGAGGCTCGACAGCCCCTGTGGCGGAAGGTGCCGATTCCCTCGAGCAGGATCAACCCCTACCGCATCGTGATCATCCTCCGCCTCGCCATCCTGGTCTTCTTCTTCCGCTTCCGAATCACGACCCCCGCGACCGACGCGTACGCGCTGTGGCTCACCTCGGTCATCTGCGAGATCTGGTTCGCCCTCTCGTGGATCCTGGACCAGTTCCCCAAATGGTTCCCCATCACCCGCGAGACCTACCTGGACCGCCTCGCCATGCGGTTCGAGCCCGAGGGGGAGCCGAATCGCCTCGCTCCAGTGGACTTCTTCGTCAGCACCGTCGACCCGCTCAAGGAGCCGCCCATCATCACCGCCAACACCGTCCTCTCCATCCTCTCCGTCGACTACCCGATCGACAAGGTCAGCTGCTACGTGTCTGACGACGGCGCGTCGATGCTGACCTTCGACACCATGTCGGAGACCGCGGAGTTCGCCAGGCGGTGGGTGCCGTTCTGCAAGAAGTACAGCATCGAGCCTCGAGCGCCCGAATTCTACTTCTCGCAGAAGATAGATTACTTGAAGGACAAGGTGCAGCCCACCTTCGTCAAGGAGAGAAGGGCCATGAAAGTAGGATACAGCTTCATCAATTTGGTTCCTCATGATCTTATGCATGTCATCTGACCGAGTTGAAAATAACAGAGAGAGTACGAAGAGTTCAAGGTGAGGATTAATGCACTAGTGGCGAAGGCTCAGAAGAAACCAGAGGAAGGGTGGGTGATGCAGGATGGCACACCTTGGCCTGGAAACAACACGAGGGATCATCCTGGCATGATTCAGGTGTCGTCTTTGTTGTTTCTTCGACCTTATGTTACCTGTCCATCAAAAATCTTTAGCGTCAGATGTGAAGTTAGTACCCTACTGTGATCATCACCTGATATGATGGCTGATTCATGCAGGTATACTTGGGCAGCGCAGGTGCACTTGATGTAGAAGGTAAGGAACTCCCTCGACTCGTGTATGTCTCGCGTGAGAAGCGACCGGGCTACCAACATCATAAGAAAGCAGGAGCAATGAATGCACTGGTGAGCTAAAATGCTGCACGAAACATTCAAATATACCTGCTGTAAATATTTACCGTGGTCCACTGTTCATTATTGACTAGGTTCGGGTCTCGGCTGTGCTCACCAATGCGCCATTCATATTGAATCTGGATTGTGATCACTACATTAACAACAGCAAGGCCGTCAGGGAGGCCATGTGTTTTCTGATGGACCCTCAGCTGGGGAAAAAGCTGTGCTATGTCCAGTTCCCTCAGAGGTTCGACGGGATTGATCGCCATGATCGATATGCAAACCGAAACGTCGTCTTCTTCGATGTAAGATCAGTACTGCTCCTGAAATACCAGACATTGTTCATGGCATTATCTCCAAGTAATCAGCAGAATCATGTAATCTGGTGTAGATCAACATGAAAGGCCTGGATGGCATCCAAGGTCCCGTGTACGTGGGAACCGGTTGTGTCTTCAACCGAGAGGCACTGTATGGCTACGACCCACCGAAATCGGAGAAGAGGCCGAAGATGACTTGCGACTGCTGGCCGTCGTGGTGCAACCGAGAGGCACTGTATGGCTACGACCCACCGAAATCGGAGAAGAGGCCGAAGATGACTTGCGACTGCTGGCCGTCGTGGTGCTGTTGCTGCTGCTGCGGCCGCAGGAAATCCAACGCCAAGAAGGACGATAAGAAGGGCTTCCTGGGCCCGCACAAGAGGGGCAGTAAGGCTATGGTGGTGAGCAAGAAGGGGTACACCAAGAGAGGGTTCGACCTGGAGGACATAGAGGAGGGGTTGGAGGGCTACGATGAGCTGGAGAAGTCGTCGCTCATGTCGCAGAAGAACTTCGAGAAGCGCTTCGGCCAGTCGCCGGTCTTCATCGCCTCCACCCTCATGGAGGAAGGCGGTTTGCCGCAGGGCTCCAACTCTGCTGCCCTCATCAAGGAGGCCATCCACGTCATCAGCTGTGGGTACGAAGAGAAGACCGAGTGGGGCAAAGAGGTAATTCAAGAATTAAAATTAAAATTAAAATTAAAATTAAAATCAAAATCAAAATCAAAATCAAAATCAAAATTAAAATCAAAAATCAAAATCAAAATCAAAATCAAAATCAAAATCAAAAATCAAAATCAAAATCAAAATCAAAATCAAAATCAAAATCAAAATCAAAAATTAAAATCAAAATCAAAATCAAAATCAAAATCAAAATCAAAATTAAAATTAAATCATGCACCAGCCGGGAATCGAACCCGGGTCTGTACCGTGGCAGGGTACTATTCTACCACTAGACCACTGGTGCTAATGTGGCCAACATTTGTTTCTTTCCCTTCAGATTGGCTGGATCTATGGGTCGGTGACCGAGGATATATTGACCGGCTTCAAGATGCATTGCAGAGGGTGGAAGTCAGTCTACTGCATCCCCGACCGACCGGCATTCAAGGGTTCTGCTCCGATCAACCTCTCTGACCGGCTGCACCAGGTGCTGCGTTGGGCTTTGGGTTCGGTGGAGATCTTCATGAGCCGCCACTGCCCTCTCTGGTACGGCTATGGTGGCAACCTGAAATGGTTGGAGAGATTCGCATACACCAACACCATCGTCTACCCATTCACATCCATCCCCCTCCTCGCTTACTGCACCATTCCGGCCATCTGTCTCCTCACAGGGAAGTTCATCATCCCCACGGTAAGATTGATTCTGACCTCACTCCACGATGATGGGGGCTGGTGGGTTGTGGGTGGCGCGCCCAACTGACTGAACTGCCACTCTGTGAACAGATCGACAACATAGCGAGCATATGGTTCCTCGCCCTCTTCCTGTCCATCATCGCCACCGGGATCCTCGAGCTGCGGTGGAGCGGCGTGAGCATCCAGGACTGGTGGCGCAACGAGCAGTTCTGGGTCATCGGTGGCGTATCGGCGCACCTCTTTGCCGTCTTCCAGGGCCTCCTCAAGGTGCTGGGAGGCGTCGACACCAACTTCACCGTCACGGCCAAGGCCGCCGACGACTCCGAGTTTGGGGATCTCTACCTCTTCAAGTGGACCACCCTCCTCATCCCCCCAACCACCCTGATCATCCTCAACATGGTGGGGGTCGTGGCCGGCGTGTCCGACGCCATCAATAATGGCTACGGCTCGTGGGGGCCTCTGTTCGGGAAGCTCTTCTTCTCCTTCTGGGTCATCGTCCACCTGTATCCCTTCCTCAAGGGGTTGATGGGGAGGCAGAACAGAACTCCGACCATCGTCGTCCTCTGGTCGATTCTGCTTGCCTCCATCTTCTCGCTGGTCTGGGTCAGGATCGATCCCTTTTTGCCCAAGCAGCAGGGGCCAGTTCTCAAGCAGTGTGGAGTAGAGTGCTAGTCGCCATTACCACTCTTGAAGAGTTCCTTCCACGTGAGAACTGGTTGTGGTATGCATGATGAAGAGTGTATCGTGTGAAGATCTGAAGACAATTTGATCATCAAGAAGTGGAATATGCTACACAAGCTGTGCAAATTCGTGTCTACGAGTGTGGAAATTAATTGATTGAAAAGAATATTTTTTTGAAATGAATAAAAAATTGATCAATTCAGTTTGATAGGATGTTTGAAATCGCGACACATCTTCTACAATGGTTCCAGAAAAAGAAAAAAAAAAGATTTATCTAGATGATCGTTCAATCTTTCGAAAAAGGAAAAAGCATGGTACGACATCATGTTAACCATGACATTAATTTCAATGAACTTGATTGATTAAATATTTTATACAAGTAACATCAAACATACCTAAGAAAACCTTATGTAGCTAACTACCAAAAACTTATTTCAGTAATATTTTCATATTTTTGAATGCTATCATCATATGTTGGGAGAAATCTGCAATAATTTGTCCCTTAAACTACAGCAAATTACTAGTTGAAAATAGCAGACCGAAGATTAAAGAATATACATCATTCATAGCCTTATTACAGTAACATATCAAGGGATATGATTCCTAGCAGCTTTTTAAAAGAATATATTCCTTGGCATCTTTAGATTACCATAAAATCAGCTATGATGATGCATAAAATATCTTATGATGACCTATTTTTTTTAGCAATTTTTTATTTCTAGTAACAAAATTTGAAAAAGTGAAATTTCTCATTCAAATTGCTATCCCTATCTTTTACACTGGCCAACTCACCTTAATATCTTTATAAATTTTCTTGTATGATCAAAAATGGATTTGGAAACATATTTGAAATGTACATTGAATGCCCAATACATATTTTAAATAAAATCGATGCTTAGTAATTTTTTAAAAATCATATTTGACATAAATGTTGCATTACAAATACGCAAATACTAATGCTACCTCAGGATAACATTAAAATTTTAGCATTTATGAGATGCTAATATAATTTTTAAATTTTTTAAATATCCAAAGACATTATTTAAAATCATAAAATTGCCAACATGGTAGGAAGCCAACATGATTTATATTTTCTATGAAATAAAATTTTATTTATTTATTTTTAAAAATTATTTTATATTTATTTATATGATGATATTATTTATTTATTATATATCTAGACCATATGAAATTTTTTATAAGATTACATACATTCATTTATTTATTTTATTTATTTATTTAAATAAAAATTATTAATTTATTTTATATAAATATTAAAAAATATTAAAGGGTAAATTTATCACATAATATTCAATAAACTTTTAAAATATAATTTTAACAAATAATACGTATGTCAATGAATATTTAAAAGACAGTTTTCATCTATTGTTCAACAAACACTCAATAGTATTTCACAATAATATGTTCAGTCAAATCTTTTTTCTCGAAATACGTATCAGAAATACAAATAGGTTCATAAACGCAGCCCAAATATGACTACATTTTAATGTAATAGGTGGAGAACTATTTTATTCATGTAGTGCTTGTATTAAATATGAAAACTTATGATATGTATTCGATTATATAAGAAAACAATAAAATAATGGATGAGATTTTTTTAATACAAAAAACTGATGCTTTTTTAGAATGGGTACCTACCAAATAACTTATAAGACCAAAAAAAATAAATTAATTTACACATAGGGCACAAGATTTATACTACTAAAAGAAGCTTTATGATCTTAAACTAGCTAGAATGGTAATGTACTACGAATCTTTAGGATTCTATCGTAGGAAAGATGAGATAAACGATCACTTTGAAGAGAAGGCAATAGAAATAGATGACAGTGTCATCGATCTCGATGGGTTTGCATCCACACGGCTAGGGAGGCTATGTGGCAGCAATAGAGGAGGTGAGGTTGTGGTGGGCAAAGGAAAGCTGTGCACTGTAGTGGGAGGGAGGAAGATGCTGTTGAATCTCAGATTTTGATGATGAAATAAATTGATGAGTATTTGTCTAACATATATGTTAGGAAAAAATTACAGGTCTAACTATGACAGAGCAATGGAGTTACAACGGATGATGGGCCAAGATCAAGCTTGGGCATTGGGCCGGGTTCGGATAGTGTAGTGGGATCTCGCTGAAGTTCGCTAGGAGATTCACTAAAGGGATCGGGAACCTCACTGGGAATACGCCGGGAGATCGCCAGAAGAAGACTGCAAGACTCGTCGTAAGAATGTCGGAGACTTCCAGATTGGCCGGAGTTCGGTCTTGGTTTAGCTTGTTGGTCATTAAGTATTGTAATTATTGAGTCGTAGTTAGGAATTGAGTCCTAATTGAGTTAGATTTGGATGAAATCTAAATAAACTTAATAAGGCAACCGAGTCCACTATAGGGTTTGGTTGAACTCAGGTTGGGCTCAATTAGTTGACCAAGGGAATGGTCAATTGATAGTTTAAGTCGGAATTCGAAAAGTGGAGGGAACTACTTTTGTAAAAATTTTGATGGGTAAACCATTAGCGAATGACGGGTGTGCCCAAGGCTTTCGAGTGACTATTGACCCACAACTTAAACTACCCATACCCAGAATTTGGGTACTTTCAATGGTTGACCCGCCCAAGGCCAGCGGGTAAATCACTCATAGCCTGGTGTTCATGCGATTTAGCCGCCTAGGTTGATGGGTAAACTGCCCATACTCGATTTTTCTAAATATGTTTGATTTTTGGCTCTAAAAATCTAAAGCCACTTGGGGCCTACAAATACCCCAAATTTTCTTACATTCTATATAACAATTCTAGGGATTATATTTTATGATAAAATTATGTATGATTTGTAAGAAAAAAAGGGGAAGGGAGAGAGAGCTTAGAATAGAAAATTCTCAAGTCTCCTTATAATCTCAAGTGTAAGGGTTTGGTCTTCACCCAAAGAAGATCGATAGTGGACGTCGGTGTGCCTCAAGAAGGAGGACTCGGGAGTGGAGAGAGGCCATTGATGCCGAACCACTATAAATATTATGAGTTAATCTTCTGCTTTGCTTATTAACGCTTCCAATCTTATTTACTTTTTGAAAACAAACATTTCACTTACGACATTTCTTATCAGATTTCCTTGCTTCTTTTTAAGTAATTAGTAAGCAATTAACTTAGCAATCTTCTTATCATTCATTTACTTTATTTGAACAACAAGCTTTGGATCTTCCTATTTTTCTTAAAGTTGAAACTCTTTTTTAAATGAAAAACTTACACTTGCACTAATTCACCCCCCTGTTAATGTTAATTGATCTTAACAATTGCGAGGTAGTTACTCATTGGATTACCACCTACTTTAGTAAAAAAATTGTTTTGGCATGAATAAGAGATATTACATCTCACGTCCTCTCATGTTCAATAGGACGGATTACACATATTAGAAGATCGTTTTTTTTTTTCTTTTCTCTTCTCTTTTTGATTTATGGAACATAGTAAAAAAGAAAAAAAAAAAAATCCAAAATCCAAAAAAAAAAAAAAATTTGGAATGGAATTTTTTTTTTTTTGCACAGGATATGAATGTCTTATTTTGCGCTTCTTGAAAAACGAATTTAATTAAGTTTCCGTTTTGAATCGGCTTTCGATATTTGGCACACACTAGAAATCACACACGATAAAACTAGTAGAGTAAAAGAATCAAAGATAAATATTTTGGTTCATAACTATGAGTTATTTCGAATGAAACTAAGTGAATCCATTGGATACATGTATACCCGTTTCACGGACATCGTCAATGGCCTTAAAGCACTTGGAAAATATTTTTAAATTTTGAATTAGTTAGTAAAATTTTGAGATCTTACCTAAGAATTTGGGTCCTAAAGTAACTGCTATGTAATAGGCCAAAGACTTAAATAACTTACCCCTTAAAGGACTGATTGGCTCTCTTATGACATATGAACTAAATGTAAAGCTCATGATGAGCTTGATGAACCCTTTCCAAAGAACAAGAAGGATGTAGCACTTTGGATAACAAATGATTTCTCGAGTGAAATATCGGGTGATGAAAACTATAATATTGCTTTGTTATTAAAAAAATTAAATTTTTTATAAAAACAAGAACTATAAAAATAAAAAGGAACTAAAGAAGGACAATGTCATATGCTATAAATGCAAAAAAAGAGGACATTTCAAAAATGAATGTCCTCATTTGAAGAAGAAGCCAACACATAAGAAGAAAGCACTTTTGGCTACTTGGGATGATTCAAGCTATTCGGATGAAAAGACAACTCTAAAGAAGAAGTGGCCAACTATACTTTAGTGGCGATCGAAGATGAGGTTAGTGAATCTTTAAATATTTCTTTTTTAGAATTATTAAATATATTTTATGATTTATTTAATGAGTTTAGAAAACTTAGCAAGTCTTTTAAGTTGCTTAAAATTGATCATGATTTGTTAGTTAAAAGCTTGACGAAATACATGATTCATTAGTTTCACATAAATCATATTCTAAATGTGATATGATAGATAATGTTAAGGAAGAGAATATCATGCTTAAAACCATATTAGAAAATTTTGAAATAGAGAATAAATCTCTAAATATGATCCTCGTAAATAAGGGTCATACTAATAGAAATAAATGGCATAGGCTTTATTGGCAATGTCAAACAAAAGGCAACCATTTCTGTAAGATGACCTACATTCAATATGCCAAGAATCATGTGTAATTTTTATGGTAAACTAGGACATAAGGCAAACAAATGCCTACTTAGAAAATATAGTTCACATCAGCTTGTATGGGTTCTAAATATACAATAAAAATTAATTATAAAAGAAAGAAAGAGTTCTTTATGAAGGACCCAATGTAAAATGGGTGCCTAAATCAAATATATCATTATTATAGGTTTGTCTCCAAACTAAAGCTAGGAGCACCAAATGATATCTTGATAGTGGATGCTCAAGGCATATGACCGGAGATCTATCTTATTTTTCTAAGCTCACTAACTTAAGTGAAGGAGTGGTTACCTTCGGAGATAATAACAAGGATAAAATCATTAGAAAAGAAACAATAGGTAATAATACATCAAACCTCTTGATTAAAGATGTTTTGTTAGTTAATGGCTTGAAACATAACTTGTTTAGCATTAGTCAATTATGTGATAAAAGATATATGGTTAAGTTTCAACCTAATGCTTACATAATTGAATTGCCATACAAAAACAAATCCTTGATTGCCTTGAGAAACAATACACTATAGATATTAAAAAAATTTATGATGAAACTTATTTTTCGACTTTAAATGATGATGCTTGGATTTGGCATACAAGATTAGGTCATACTAGCATAAAACTTTTAAACCAAATCTTTACCAATGAACTAGTAAGAGGTTTACCTAATCTTAAGTTTATCAAAGACAAATTATGTGACACTTGTCAATTAGGAAAATAAATAAAGAGTAGCTTTAAATTGAATAATCAAATTAGCAGACCACTTCAATTGATCCATATGGATCTATTTGGACCAATTGACATTACAAGTTTAGATGATAGCAAATATGCATTTGTTTTAGTGGATAACTTTAATAGATAACTGGATCTATTTTTAGCACATAAAAGTGATACATTTAAATATTTTATAAAATTTTGTAAAGTTATTCAAAATAAAAAAAGATGCATGATTTCTTCAATACAAAGTGATCATAATGGAGAATTTCAAAATAATAATTTTCATAATTTTTGTGATTCAAATGGATACATCCATAACTTCTCTAATCCACAAAATCTATAACAAAATGGAGTAATAGAAAGAAAATAAGAGCTTACAAGAAATGCTAGAACAATGTTGAATGAACATAGTCTTCCCAAATATTTTTGAGCCGAAGCCGTTAATATGGCATGCTATGTTTTAAATAGGGTTCTAGTAAGACTATTACTCACTAAAACTCCTTATGAGTTATGAAATGGTAAAAAGCCCAATATTTCTTATTTTAAAATATTTAGTTGCAAATATTTCATTTTGAATGAAAATGATGCTTTAGGTAAATCTGATATAAAATCCGATGAAGGTATTTTTCTATGTTATTCTTCTATTTCAAAAGCTCATCATATTTTTAATAAAAGAACATTAGTAATAGAATAATCAATTCATGTTATTTTTAATGAGCTTTTCAAATTTAAGAAGATTGATTTTGATGATGAAATTAATTTTAATACTTTGAATTTAAAAGATAACACTCCTAAAAGTAATTTGGATGTATCTACTTCTAATACCTTACCCAAGGAATGGAAGTATATGAATGATCATCCTAAGGAGCTTATAATAGGATAAACATAAAAAGAAATTTAAACTCGGTCTTCCTTTATAAATTTTTATGCAAATGCCACATTTCTTTCTCAAATCAAGCTAAAATGTACTGATGAAGCCCTAAGAGATGATTCTTAGGTTAATGCAATCATGAAGGGCTTAATTAATTTAAAAGAAATGAGGTATGTGAGCTTGTTCCTAGACCTAATGACCATTTAGTGATTGGTACTAAATGAGTATTTAGAAATAAGCAAGATGAAAATGGTATTGTGGTTATAAACAAGGCTAGATTAGTAGCCAAAGGTTTCAACCAAGAAGAAGAAATTGATTATAATGAAACCTTGACTCTTGTGGCCAAACTTGAAGCCATAAGAATGTTCCTTGCCTTTGCTTCTTTTAAAAATTTTAAGTTATTTCAAATGGATGTTAAAAGTATTTTTCTAAATTATTTTATTTCCGAAGAAGTGTATGTTGAACAACCCCCTAGCTTTGAAAATAATCTTCTTCCTAATCATGTTTTTAAATTTACAAAAGCCTTTTATGGATTAAAACAAGCCCTCAGGCTTGGTATGAAAGATTTAGTTCTTTTATTATTTTAAATAAATTTTCAAAAGACAAGGTTGATACCACATTATTTTTTAAGTATTTTAAAAATAATTTACTTATTATTCAAATTTATGTTGATGATATCATTTTTGGATCTACAAATAAATTTTTATATGAGTCTTTTGCTAAAGAAATGAGTCTAATGGGTGAGTTAACATTCTTCCTAGGGTTACAAATAAAATAACTTGATTATGATATTTTTATTAGTCAAAATAAGTACATATTGAACTTGATAAAATGATTTGGGATGGAAAATGCTAAAGCATTAAACACTCTCATGTGCACATATACAAAGTTGGACTTAGATACTGAAGGAGAAAACTTTGATAAAAAAACCTATAGAAGTATGATAGAAAGTTTATTATACTTAACTGCTATAAGATCGGAAATCATATTTAGCGTTGGATTGTGTGCAAGATATTAATCTAACCCAAAACTCTCTCATTTGAAAGCAATTAAATAAATTTTTAAATACTTAAAAGGAACATCTAAACTAGGATTATGGTATCATACATCAAAGAACTTTGATTGCCTATTCTGATGCTGATTTTAGTGGATGTAGAATAGATAGAAAAAGCACTACCGGAACTTATCAATTTTTGGGGCATGCACTTGTTTTGGACTTTCAAGAAACAAAATTTAGTAGCTTTATCTACTACGGAAGCATAATACATTGCAGCTAGTGCATGTTATGTCCAAGTTATTTAGATAAAAAACACACTAGAAGACTATGGAATAAAATTAAAAAAATATTCCTATAAAGTGTGATAAGATAGTGCTATATGTCTAACCAAAAATCCTATTCAACATTCAAGAACCAAATATATTGATATTAGATATCATTTTATAAGGGATCATGTAAATTGTCAAGATATCTTTTTAGAATTTGTTGACACTAAGCATCAATTAGCGGATATTTCTATAAAACCCTTAAATGAAGAATAATTTGATTTTGTTAGAAGATAACTTGGAATGCTAAATCATGAAAGTATGTGATTTGCTAATCTAGATTTCATGATGATAATAATGTTTAAAAAATTATATTGAGATTATCTTATTGTTGACATAAATTATCCATCTCATTATTTATAAAAAAATATTAAATTACATTAGATGATTTTAAAATGAATTAGTAGCACTTAAACTCTTGAATCTTCTTGGATTTCTTGGACTTTGAGCTTATCTTTGAATTTTTTTTTCAAAATTCATCTCTACAAAATTGAAAGCTCTTGTTAATAATATTTTTGCAACTCTTCCCTTATTTTCTTTCCTTCTTTTTCATAAGAGGAAGAAAGTTCTTTATGAATCATATTGTATTTTAAAAAAAGGGAGCAAAACCTCATAAGCCTAAAATCCTTAGTCCCACTTCTCACCTTTTTGTTGATGACAAAGGGGGAGAAATAGATGTTGTTGACTTATGTAATTGAATAGATGTTAGTGACTTATGAAATTAAATGGATGTTGATGACTTATGTAATATCTTAAGAAAAATTTTCTAATGTTTGAAATTCATGATAATCCTTGATGCGTTGATAACTTGATACCTTAAAAGTAAATTATTGTTGATATATACATGTCTTATTACAATCCTTGAAATATGATTTGCTTAAAATATTGATCATCTTAATTCACTTAAATTCAAGAGTGATTTAAATTTAAGTTCTTTTTATCATGACATGAATTTAGGGGGAGTTAGAATTAACTCCTATCATTAATTGATTGTTATCATCAAAAAGGGGAAGATTGTTGAATCTCAGATTTTGATGATGAGATCAATTAATGAGTGTTTGTCTAACATATGTATCAGAGAAAAAATTATAGGTCTAACTATGACATGAGCAATGAAGTTACAACTAGATTCTGGGCCAAGATCAAGCTTGGGCATCGAGCCGGGTTCGGATGATGCAATAGGATCCTACCGAAGTTCCCTAGGAGATTCATCGAAGGGATCGGGAAGCTCACTGGGAACACGCCAGGAGATCGCCGGAAGAAGACCAGAAGACTAGCCACAAGAATGTCGGAGGCTGCCGGATTAGCGGGAGTTAGGTCTTGGTTTAGCTTGTTGGTCATTAAGTATTGCAATCATTGAGTCATAGTTAGGATTAAGTTAGATTTGGATGAAATCCAAATCAACTCAATAAGGTAACCGGGTCCACTATAGGGTTTGGTTGAGCTTAATTATTTGACCAAGGGAAGGGCCAACTAATGGTTCAAGCTAGAATTTGAAAAGTAGAGGGAACCACTTTTGTAAAAATTTCGACGAGTAAACCGTCGGTGAACGGTGGGTGTACCGTTGCCACCTAGGCTTTCGGGCGGTTGACCTGCTCAGACTGGGCAGTTGAACCACCTATACCCAGGAATCTGAGTACTTTCGTCGGTTGATCCGTCTAGGATCGACGGGTAAACAGCTCGTACCCTGGTGTTCGGGAGGCTGAGCCGCCCAAGTTGATGGGTAAACCACCCATACTTTGTTTTTTTAGGTATGTTTGATTTTTGGCTCCAAAAATCTGAAGTCACTTGGGGCCTATAAATACCCCAAGTTTTCTTACATTCTACATAATAATTCTGGGGATTATATTATGTGATAAAATTATGTGTGATTTGTAAGAAAAAGAAAAGGGGAAGGAAGAGAGAGCTTAGAGTAAAAAATTCTCAAGTCTCCCTTGTAAACTCAAGTGCAAGATTTTGCTCTTCACTAATACAAGATTGGTAGTGGATATCGGTGTGCCTCAAGAAGGAGGACTCAGGAGTGGACGTAGGTCGTTGATGCCGAATCACTATAAAAATTATGAGTTTATCTTTTACTTTACTTGTTAACGCTTCCAATCTTGTTTACTCTTTGAAAGCAAACATTTCACTTATGATGTTTCTTATCAGATTTCCTTGCTCTTTCTTAAGTAATTAGTAAGCAAGTAACTTAGCAATCTTCTTATCATTCACTTGCTTTATTTGAACAACAAGCTTTGGATCTTCCTATTTTTCTTAAAGTCGAAACATTTTTTTTTAAATGAAAAACTTATACTTGCACTAATTCAAACCACCCCCCCCTCTTAGTGTCAATTGATCCTAATAGATGCCACTGTAGTGGGAGGCAATAGCATCTATGGCGTTGTGTGGCAGTGGTAGAGGAGAAGGGCTGGCGATGTGGCTGGGCAATGGGCGTTGGAAGGAGATGCTAGTAGCGTCATCTCCAACGGAGGCATAATGGTGGCAAATGAGGGCGATCTTCCTTGTGGCTGAGGAAGAGGGAGCAAGGTGCAGTTGGAGTAAATGACAGCAAAGGTGTTGAATATCGGATTTTGATGATGAAATCAATTGATGAGTTTTATGATCTAACTTGTGTATTAAAGAAAATGATGCTGGATTAATTGTGATAGTAAAAGGGCATTACAATCAGATGGTGAGACGAAGTCAAGTTTGAGCATCGAGCTAAGATTCAAACGATGTAGTGGGAGCTCACCGAGAGTTCGTCGAAGGTCGGTCGAGGTTCAGACAATGTTGTACGAGCTCGCCAAGAGCTCACCAAAGCTTTGCTGGGAAGTTCGTCAGGAGCTCACTAGGAGTTGGCCAGAAGAATGCTGGGAGTTCGTCAGGAGTTCACCGAGTGAGTAATTGATAGTCGGACAACAAAGATTATGTGTTAAGTATTGTAATTAGCATCATAATAAGAGTTAGGCTTATTAACTCAATTAAGAGATCATTAGACTTTAAATGGGGCTTATTTAAACTTATTATAGAAGTAATTTCAGTGACTCAAGGTTAGATAAAACACGATCTTTAAATACACGGTCTCCAAGATAATACAGTATTCGAAGGTGTGTCCAATGGTGGTACCACCTAGGCTGGCAGTACTACCATCGCTAGAACATAGTCTCCAAGGGGAGAGGCTATCAACACCTCGAAAAATCTCCAAAAATTTAAATTTTGGCTCCACTTCTAAAGCTATTAGGGGCCTATAAATACTCTACACATTCTTGCTTGAGGATGCAAGAATTAAGAGCAAAAACCTTATGAAATTGTTGTTGTAATTCTTTGAGAGCACCTTCTCATTTCACTCTCATTATTGATCTTCACCCATTGAAGGAAGATCAATAATGAAAAACGGTGACCTCAATATAGGAGGAATCGGGAGTGGACATAGGTCACGAGACCAAACCACTATAAAATTAGTTTACTTCATCTTCTTTGATGTTTATCTTTATTGCTTTCTTACTTAACCATCTACTACCTTTGCTTGCACTCTTACAAACATCCTTGTGCTTAAATGCATTTTCGATACAGGTTTTATTACGTGACTAATCTTACAAACATCTCTCTATTTGTCTTAAAACCCAAGAGCGATGGCTTTTATTAGCAATCAAGAGGGACTTTCTATCACTCGTCCTCCCATGTTCAATGAGGCGGATTATACGTATTGGAAAACTCGAATGAGAATTTTTCTACTTCCTATGGATTTTAAATTATCATATTGTTAAAAGTGATTTTGAAAAGTCTTCCAAACCAATAAACGAATGGAATGATTCGGAAAAGAAGACTTTCTCTTTGAATGCTAAAGTGATAAATGCTTTATTTTGTGCTCTTAATAAAAATAAATTTAATCAGATTTCTATATACGAAACTACACACGAGATTTGACACACTCGAAATCACACATGAAGGCATTAGTCGAGTCAAACAGTAAAAAATTAATCTTTTAGAACATAACTATGAGTTGTTTCAGATGAAACCAAGTGATACCATGGGAGACATGTATACCCATTTTACGGATGTTGTCAATGGTCTAAAATCGCTTGGTAAAAGTTTTTCTAATTTTGAACTTGTTAATAAAATATTAAGACCCTTTCAAAAAGTTAGGATCATAAAGTAACGACAATACAAGAAGCAAACGACCTAAATAATTTTTCACTTAAAGAACTAATCGGGTCTTTGATGACTTACGAAATGACATTTATAACACATGATGAACTTGAGAATAATCTTCCAAAGAATAGAAAGAACATAGCACTTAAAACTAAGGAAGACTACTTGAGAGAAAACTCAAGTGATGATGATGATGATGAGGACTTCACACTTCTTACAAGAAAATTTAAGAAATTATTAAAAATGACTAAAACAAAACAAGATACTAAGAAGAAAAGTGAACTAAAAAAAGACTAAATAATATGTTACAAACGTAAGAAGCTGAGACACTTCAAAAATGAATGTATCCGAGTGAAGAAGAAGCAATCAAAGAAGAAGAAGGCGCTCAAAGCTACTTGGGACAACTCAAGTTCATCCGAAGATGAGGAGCCAACCAACAAGGAAGAAGTTGCAAAATACACTTTAATGGTATTTGGCAATAAGGTAAGTAACCTAAACAAGTCTTCCTTATCTTACGATGAATTATTTAATATATTTAATGACTTGTTTGATGATCTTAAATTAGTTAGTAAAAGTATAAATTATTAAAGAAATATCATGCTTTGCTTGCTAGTGAATTTAAAATTTTTAAAAAGGAGTATGATGAATATAGGATGGCTCCTTGCACTAAGTGTGAAGAATTAGATATACTTAAGAAAAAAAATGTTTCATTACAAGAAATATTAAAAAAATTAAAATATATAATAAATCCTTAAACATGATCATTGCTAATAAGGGTAATATTCATAGAAAGGAAGGAATTGGCTTTGTGAGTAACAATCTACAAAAGCCAACCATCGTCGTTAAAGGACCTACATTATATGTTTCACATAGAAATAAATATAATTTTTGTAGAAGAATTGAACACTATACCTATAAATGTTCATTTAAAAGGCATAATCCACATAAATTAATTTGGGTTTCTAAAGGAACCATAAACAACTTGATACCATTAACAAAATTAGGTAGAGTTTTTTATGAGGAACCCAAAGTCAAATGGGTACCTAAACCAAAACTTATTAGAACCCTTGCAGATTCGAAGCTTCGGGTGATCTCTATAGGGGATTGGCCTCCTTGCAACTCTGTAGAGGTTCATCCCTCCTTAGTTTTCTACCCAATGACTAAAAATAATATTGATCTATTGATGATAAAAAGAGGAGAGAACACAAGCTATTTATAGGGCTTCTATACCCTAACTCCTGATAAGGCTCTTACTCCAACAAACTTCAACTTCTAATCAATTTCTATTTCAAGTAAATTAAGACTCATACTAAACTAAGACTCCTCTTCCTCTCAACTCCTAACTATGATGTGGCCGGTGGCTATAGAGGTATCTAACTCCTAATTTTATTCTTATTCCACACTAGAGAGAGTTCAAGCTAAGTGAGACTTTGCCCCTCTTGCCCTAGCTGACCTCTCTTAAGAGGAGGAGGAGGCTAGGAGACTCTTATCCCGGTGGCTATAGGGGTATCTAACTCCTAATTTTATTCTTATTCCACACTAGAGAGAGTCCAAGCTAAGTGGGACTCTGCCCCTCTTGCCCTAGCAATACTCCGCCTTAATCCTAGCCAATCACTTCTTTACTAGGGAGTGGCGGCTAGATTAGGGTTTATTACATTCATGACTCAATTGACTCTGACCCATATCCATCTCTGACTCCTAACCCAACTCTAGATTAGCCGAATCCTAATCCTTCTAGGATTTAGACTAATTTATTATAATGAACTCAAATCTTCTCCTAGCTGACCTAATGTCAGGTCTATATTAGCCAACAACGCCTAATCTAAGGACTTGACTCAACTGACTAGGACCCGACTCAGCCAGGGTCCTAACAGATCCGCCCTCAAATCAGTCTTATTCGCAAGGCTAAGTTCCATATCTCTGGGTCCTGATCTGAACTCCTCATGAGGCTCCTTCATGGCCCTTATAGTAGGCGCATCCGCTCATGTAGTCTAGCGTTAGCAGTAGTGACTAGACGATGATGTGTCATGATCCTGCGATCCCATGCAATTATCATCTAAACCTAGGCCTCCTCATCAACTTGGGTGTTGGGTGGATAGATCTAGGCTAAGTCATCCTCTCAAAACTTTCATTTGCGATGAGATTCCCAGAGGATCAATTGTAATTTTGAATTAGTGCGCCAATTCAATCCATAAGTTATGGCTCCAATGTGATCTCCAATTTTGTAGGGTCCAACAAAATTGGGAGACCACTTCCGTGAGGCTCGAATCTTCATAAATTCCTACTGGTGGGAATGAAGACGAAGGAAGACTTGATCTTTAATAGCAAACTTTCTTCTACAATAGCGTTTGTCAGGCAACTGTTTCTTTCTTGCGCGGGCTGGCATATGGTTATTCTTTAATGGTAACCAGACTTTCCTTTGTGATGGTGGTTGCCCTCTAGTAGAGTCCATAGTAAGGTGAGCCCAATCTGAGTTTGAAGGGAGTAGAAGCTGTAATTTATCATGACTTAATTTTATCTCCTCTTTCTGCTATTGTCTAATATTATACAAAGCCATAAATTCAGCAAAGATTATCATTCCCTTATCGTTGATTGATAGCTTCAGGTGATTTGGAGTGAGGGCTTTGCTAAGGTAAGATAGGGGTCAGCCATCTTGCATGTGGATAACACAAATTCTAGCTCCCGATGCATTAATCATAAATACTTTGTCGGAGTTAGGTAAAGCTAGCACCGACGAATAGTAGGGGCTGCAACTTGACCGAATGACCCCTCTTTTAAGCATCTCTTCTTCAATCCTTTCTATTTCAGCTTTATAGAGGCGAGGATAATAATATGTCTAAATGTTTGCTACTGGTTTGCCCGGGAGAATCATAATTCGGTGGTCATGTTTGCGGGTAGGAAGTAGGTTGCGGTTCGACAAAAATGTCTAAAAATTCAGCAAGCGATTGGAGAAGGTTTGGATCTTCAATTTTTGTTGGCTCCCCCATATAGTGATACTGAAGTTGCATTAGGAAGCCACTATTCACTTTATGCAAAACTTTCTCCATGTGTTGCATGCAAATCATCGTTACGTCGCTTCCACGTTTCCCGGATAGGATCTCTTATTTTTTATGGCTGAAAAATTTCATGATAAATTTAAAAAAATTCTAGGGAACATCACCTAGTGTAGTAAGTCATTTGATGTCGAGCACGACCTCATAATCATTGAGAGGAAGGAGGAAGAAATCAGCAGGTATCTCTTGGTCCTGCCGTAATAATTTCACCCACGGGCATCTTTGATCGCACTTTAAAATTTGACCGTCGACGACCTCAATGTCAAACCGACTACAATCTTCATTTTGGAGCATCAATTGAGCAACAACCTTGCTGTTCATAAAGTTGTTGATGCTCCTAGTCTTGATGAGAATGGTGACTAACTGTTGCTTAAGAGATTCTTCAACTTTTAATGCTTACAGGTTTACATGGTCGGCTAAAGCATGAGTCATGCAATCAGTCAGCTATGGGTCCTCCTTTATGTTCTCATCCTCAGGTTTCTAAACTGCTTCTTCAGATTCTTCAATAGATTTTATTATAGAAAGCTCCCCCTTTTTGCAGCGATGGTTGTGGCTTCAAAGTTCGTTGTAATGCCAACAAAGGCCCTTCGCCAATCTATTGTGTAGCTCTTCTCTCGTCAATTTTCTTGGCAGTGAAGAATGGCTGGGAGTAGAGGGAGGTTTATATGCTGTTGGTCTAGGAGTGGTTCTCATCCTCCGAGCATCTTGGTTTAGTCCTTCCTCTTGGATTCGGGCAAAAGAGATTATGACCTTCACGATGCGGGGCTATTATGCTTTAACCTCTCCTTTACTTTCCGGCTGGAGTCCTTCGATGAACGTCCCTAATAATTATCTTTTAGACCAATCATGAGCAAAGTAAGATAATTCCTCAAACCTGGTTTGGTATTCTTGGATCATGGAGGTTCATCGGATCTTGGCAAGTTATCCATTGATATTCTCGTACTTGGTCGGCCCAAAGCGGTTCAGCAACGCGTTCTTGAATTGTATCCACGTCAGAGTCGGAGCTCCACGGGTGTATTCAAGCTGATTGTACTACTGAATTGCATCTCTTTTGAGGTGGACGACAATGGTGTCCACCATGAAATCCTCCTATATTCGATAGTAGCGAAAGTGATGTTCGGCACGCAAAATCCATCCCGTCGGTTCACCTTCTTCCCATCAAGGGAAGTCCACCCTCATACATGGCTATATCATATCAGTGGCTCATACTTCCCTTTTGGGAGGCCTCTCTGAACTTGCACCTTGCTAGAATTTTGTTGGGCTCGGAGATCGGCCCAACCCGAATTCGACGAATAAGGCGCACAATCTATCCTCCATATATGATTCAAATGCCTTAAAGTTGGTATCAATTGAACTTTGAGATGCCATTGCATGTGCCTCCAGATCTGAGATATCAATATCCTTCTCCTGTTGTTGGGTCAGTGGTATGAAATAGTTGGGTGGATTAGTGGCCGAAAGGGATCATGGATCATGGGTAGATGGCTGCGATTTAGGGCTAATAGGTTATTATTTTTTTATTACTATTGGGGGCTGTGATTTAGGGCTATTGTAGGGGTCGTATAAAGGGTACAATAGCCAATATTTAAGGCTAAAGGAATGGGTTAGGGTTGCTATTGATGACAGCAACGGATTTGGTAGGGATAGGGTGTGGCTGCAATAAGTAGGCAGCAAGTAGTACCGAAAGTAGTGTAACAAAATTTTTTGGCAAAAAAGGTGTTGATGATGCTACTGTTTGGGGCTATTGTAGAGGTTGTAAGGGGGGTTTGGTGATAGAGGTTTAGGGTTAGAGGGGTGGCTTAGGATTGTTGTTGATGGCAGCAATTGGTTTTGTAGGGACTGGTGGCCAAAAGGGTGGTAGATCAAGGTCGCGGTTTAGGGTTGATAGCTTACGATTTAGGTTACTATTGGTGTTGCGGTTTGAGGGTGCTGTGCGGGCTAGAAATGAGGGTTTAGAGTTGCTATTGGGGCAGCAACCGGTTTGGCAACGTTCGCGGCTGCGGAAGATAAGGATCGATGGAAGGATTGGTGGCTGCGGAAGATCACTGTTTGGGCTACGATTTTGGCTACAATTTGGGTTGGCTGTGGATTATGAAAATAGATTATGACAGTTGTGTCTTAAGGCTAGAGGGGTGCCCTAAAGACGACGTGATTGGTGGCAGCAAGATTGGTAGGGTTTTGGGGGTTTGGGAGAAGAAGAATGACAAAGGTATAACAATAGAATTTTTTATCAAAAAAATTTCAGCAGTATAGATGCAATTTTTTCTAGTGGTTCAAAACAAAGACTCGAGTAAAACTCAATGGGAATCTACTAGTTAGGGAAAGGTAATATCAAAAAAAATTTCATGGAAGAATACAACAATAAAGATTCAGCAAGATCAACGATTACGAAAAGGTGCTACACCAGATTTTTATATCTAAAAGGCATCAGTTTAGACAAAAGATCAGCGGCTTATATCAACAATTTTTTGATGAAACAAAAAGCAAATCCATTGTTAAGAGTGAGAAAGCCATTGTAAAAAACTTGTGGAAGATTGGACAGAAAAATCACAGCAGCAAGATCAAAATAGGTAGTGGTATACGGCTGAATTCTGCAGCATAACTTTCATCGTAAAGATAGAAACTTTATGACGAAGAGTTTATACATCGAGATAGGAACAATTTTTTTGGTTTTTTGGATAAAGGATAACTAAATTGCAGCAACAATAAGGTAGGAAACTAGAACCTGTTGTAATTCGTGGAGACATCAAAAGATGATCTGCGGTAGTGGAGATGACAGCAGAATTCAACGACGATATAAGTAATTGTGAGAATTGCTTGGGTGACTGCAGAATGATGATGCTTGGCTATGGAAGGGCAGCGAGATGCCAAGAACGTTGCTTTGATACCAAGTGTTAGAACCCTTGCAGATTATAAGCTTGGGGTGATCCCTATAGGGGATCGACTTCCTTGGAACCCTATAGAGGTTCCTCCATCATTAGTTTTCTGCCCAATGACTGAAAATAATATTGATTTATTGATGATGAAAAGAGGAGAGAATACAAGCTATTTATAAGGCTTTTAAACCCTAACTCTTAATAGGACTCATACTCCAACAAACTCCAACTTCTAATAAATTTATATTCCAAGTAAACTAAGACTCCTACTAAACCAAGACTCCTCTTCCCCTCAACTCCTAACCCCTAGCCAACTCCTAACTATGATGTGGCTGGTGGCTATAGGGGTCTCTAACTCTTAATTTTATTTTTATTTCACGCTAGAGAGAGTACAAGGTAAGTGGGACTCTCCTCCTCTTGCCTTAGTCGACCTTTCTTAAGAGGAGGAGGCAGTTAGAGACTCTCATCTCCTCCCTAACCCTAGCCAACCACTTCTTTACTAGGGGGTGGCAGCTAAATTAGGGTTTATTACATTCATGACTCAATTGACTCTGACCCATATCCATCTTCGACTCCTAAACCGACTCTAAATCAGTCGAATCCTAATCCTACTAGAATTTGGGCTGATTTATTACAATGAACTCAAATATTCTCATAACTGACTTAATATCAGGTCTAGGTTGGCCAACAAGGCCTAATCTAAGGACTCGACTCAATCAACTAGGACTCGACTCAGCTAGGGTCCTAACAAAACCCTCTTTCTTGTAGGTATGTCTCCAAACAAAGGCTAGAAGCACAAAATGGTACCTTGATAGTGGATGCTCAAGGCACATGACCGGAGATTCAACTCATTTCTCTAAGCTTACTTGCCTAAATAAAGGATTTGTCACCTTTGGAGATAACAACAAGGGAAAAATTATTGGGAAAGAACCATAGGTAATAAATCAAACATCTTGATTGAAGATGTGTTATTAGTTGATGGTTTGAAATATAATCTACTAAGCATTAGCCAATTGTGTGATAAAGGATACATTATCAAATTTGAATCTACTACTTGTATAATTGAAATACCACACAGAAATAGTTCTATGATTGCCTTAAGAAGCAATAATGTGTATACTATTGACATTGATATTTTTTGTAATGAAATATATTTTTTGGCCTTAAATTATGATGCATGGATTTGACATAAGAGACTAGAACAAGCTAGCATGAACCTATTAAACCAAATCTCAACTAAGAATCTAGTAAGAGGAATTAGCATCAAGTTCGTAAAAGATAAGATTTGTAATGCATGCTAACTAAGAAAATAAATAAAAAAAGTTTTAAATCAAAAAATCAAATAAGCACCTCTAGGCCACTACAATTAATCCATATGAATTTATTTGGACCGATTGATATTATAAGTTTAGGAGGTAGCAAATATGCATTTGTTATTTTAGACGATTATAGTAGATACACTTGCACTTATTTCTTGGCACACAAAAGTGATTCTTTTAAATATTTTTAAACTTTTATAAACTTGTTTAAAATGAAAAGGGTTTTATGATTTTATTTATACGTAGTGATCATGGTGGTGAGCTTATAAATCATGATTTTCAAACTTTTTATGAATCAAATGGGTACAACCATAATTTCTCTACTCCTAGAAATCTATAACAAAATGGAGTAATAGAAATAAAAAAATAGGAGCTTATAAGAAATGGCTCGAATCATGTTAAACAAATGCCTTCGAAAAGTTTGATGCAAGATCCGATGAAGGTATATTTCTTAGTTATTCCTCAACTTCAAAAGCTTATCATGTATTTAATAAAAGAACTCAGTAATTGATGATGATTTTGATTTTGATACTTTAAATTTGAATAATAAACCTCCTCTCAAAAACAACTTGGGTGCATCCACTTCTAAGAAATCCTTACCCAAGGAATGGAAGTATGTAGATGCTCATCTTAAGAAGTTAATAATAGGAGATACATCAAAAGGTGTTCAAACTTGTTCATCATTTAAGAATTTTTGTGCTAACGCCGTATTTTTATCTCAAATTGAACCAAAATGCATTGAGGAAGCCTAAAAGATGATTCTTGGGTTATTTAAATGCATGAAGAGTTAAAAAAATTTGAGAGAAATGAGGTGTGTGGGCTTGTTCTTAGATCTAGTGACTATTTAGTGATTGGTACTAAATGGGTCTTTAGAAACAAGCAAGATAAAAATGGTATCATGATTAGAAACAATGCTAGATTAGTGACCAAGAGTTTCAACCAAGAAGAAGTGATCGATTATGAAGAGACCTTCGCTCCTATGGCTAGACTGAAGCCATAAGGATGTTCCTTGCCTTTGCCTCTTTTAAGAATTTTAAGTTATTTCAGATGGATGTCAAAAGTGATTTTCTTAATTGTTTTATTTCCAAAGAAGTTTATGTTGAATAACCCCTCGATTTTAAAAATGATCTTTTTCCTAATCATGTTTTCAAATTATCTAAGGCTCTTTATGGATTGAAATAAGCCCCTAGGGCTTGGTATGAAAGACTTAGCTCTTTCCTTATTTTAAATAATTTTTTAAAAGGTAAGATTGATACCACGTTATTTTTTAAGTATTTTGAAAATGATTTTCTAGTTATTCAAATTTATGTTGATGATATTATTTTTGGTTCCATAAATGAATCCTATATGAATCTTTTGTCAAGAGTATAAGCCAAGAATTTAAAATGAGCCTAATAGGTGAATTAATTTTTTTTTAGAATTATAAATAAAATAATTAAATGATGGTATCTTTATAAGTCAAACTAAGTATACCTTAGATTTGTTAAAATATTTTAGTATGGACAATGCCAAGGTCATAAACATACCCATGAGCACTTCTACAAAATTAGACTTGGATGATGATGGTGAAAATTTTGATCAAAAAATATATAGAGGAATGATATGTAGTTTATTGTATTTAACTACTACTAGATCGGACATAATGTTTAGTGTTGGATTATGTGCAAGGTTTCAATCTAATCTTAAATATTCACATTTAAGGCAGTTAAATGAATTTAGATATTTAAAATAAACTTCTAATTTAGGATTATGGTATCCTAAGTCTAAAAATTTTAATTTGCTTGCCTATGCGGATGTCGATTTTGGAGGTTATAGAATAGATAAAAAGAGTACAATCGAAATATGTCAATTCTTAGGATATGCTCTTGTTTCTTAGTCTTCTAAGAAACAAAATTCGATTGCATTATCTATAACTGAAGCTGAGTACATAGCAACTGATGTATATTGTGCACAAGTCATTTGGATGAAAACACCCTAGAAGATTATGAAATTTACTTGAAAAATATTTATATCAAATGCGAAAACACTAATGCAATATGTTTAACTAAAAATTTCATTCAACACTCAAGAACTAAATATATTGACATTAGGCATCACTTTATTAGAGATCATGTAAATAATCATGATATATCTTTGGAATTTATTGATACTAACCATCAATTGATTGATATCCTCACTAAGCCATTAAATGAAGAACAATTTGACTTTATTAGAAGAGAGTTAGAAATGTTAAACTATCTAAACGCATGATTTGCTATTTTTCAGATTTCTCGAGCTTTTGCTTGAAATTTATATGAGATGATTTTGAATACATGAGTAGCTCTTATAGTCTTATTGGACTTCTTAGCTTTTTGAACTCTCTTTCAAAATGATTTTATTTGAGATTGACATTCACAAGAGGTAAAATGTGATTCAAAGTTTTTTTGAGATAAGATTAACTTTTATCCTCTCTAAAAAATTATTTCGATTCATGTTTTCTTTTATATCCTTGATGAATATTTTTAAGCATCCCCCCTACTTAATATTTGATTCTTTTTTATACTAAATTTTTGGATCTTTAACACCCCCCCTCTTCTTCTTCTATTTTATTTACAAATGGGGAGAAAATAATTTCTTTATGTGATAAATGTTAAAGAATGATCAAATATAAGTTGAGCATTTCTTCTTTTCGTTGATGAAAAAGAGGGAGAAATGACATAATTGATGACATAAGAAATATTTTGAGATTTTTAAAATGGTTTAAATAGATATTGATATGGTTATCCTGTGAACATAATGATTGAAATGTTTATGTGATATCAAGAAGAGGAATATTTGTTGCATTGTAAAAAATGTCAAAATGCTTGAATTCAAAAGTAATGATACTTTTTAATTCAAATTTGTGTTATTTATCCTATGGCATATACATAGGGGGAGTTATGGTTAACTCCCACCATCAATTGGTTGTTATCATCAAAAACGGAGAGATTGTTAAATCTCAAATTTTAATAATGAAATCAATTAATGTATTTTATGATCTAACTTATGTGTTAAAGAAAGTGATGTAGTATTAACTGCAACAGTAAAAGGGCATTACAATCATATGTTGGACCAGAGTCAAGTTCAAGCATTGGGCCGAGGTTCGGACAACTCAGTGGGAGCTCGCCGAGAGTTCGCCGGAGGTTGATCGAGGTTCAGACAATATTGTTGAAGCTCATCGAGAGCCCACCAAAGGTTTGCTGAGAAGTTCGTGGAGTTCACCGACAAGTGGTCGAGTTATGTCAGGAGTCCGCTGGAAGAATGCTGGCAGTTCATCAAGAGTTCATCGAGATATCAATTGACGGTTGGATGACAAAGATTGTGTGTTAAGTATCGTAGTTAGCATCATAATAAGAGTTAAGCTCACTAACTCAATTAAGAGGTCATTAGGTCTTAATTGAGGCTGATTTGGATTTATTATAAAAGTCATTTTAGTAACTCAGGGTTAGATAAAACATAGTCTTTGAAGACACGACCTCCAAGATGACAAAGTCTTCGAAGGTGTGTCAGGCAGTGGTACCGCACAGGCTGGCAGTACTACCATGAAAACACAATCTCCAAGTGGAGAGGTTGTTGACATCTCAAAAGATCTCCAAAAATTTAAATTTTGGCTCCACCTGAAGCCATTAGGGGCCTATAAATACACCACACATTCTTGCTTGAGGATGTAAGAATTAAGAGCAAAAATCTTATGAAAACGCTATTGTAATTCTTTGATAACTCCTCCTCATTTCTTCTTGTGTAGTTTTTTGTTTAAGGGAGAGCTTAGAGACTTATAAAGGTTATCTCTTGAACCTGTAAAAGGAGAATAGAGCTGTAAGAGGGTAGTTGATCTTTACTCATTGAAGAAAGATTAATAGTTAAAGTTGGTGACCTCAATAGAGGTGGAAACGTGAGTGGACGTAGGTTATGAGACCAAACCACTATAAAATTGATTTACTTCCTCTTGTTTGCTATTTATCTTTATTACTTTCTTACTTAACCATTTATTACCTTTGCTTGCACTCTTATAAACATCTCTACACTTAAACTCATTTCTGGTATAGGTTTTATTGAGTGAATACTCTAATCAATGTAAATTTTTTATAAGTACTAATTCAACCACACACCCCAACCCCCAACGAGAAGTAGGGCGCGGAGGCAATAGCGGCGACACTACTGTGCACGGTCAAGGGCTGGGGCTGCGATAGAGGAGGGCACAGCTTGGAGTGACAAGGAGGTGGTCCGCTGGCTAAGAAATAGCGACGATGACCCTTTCTTGCTCGGTCACCAACTAAAGTGGTTGGGGTGAGACACTGGCATGGTGCGATGGTTGCTGCAAGATCTAGGTCGGAAGAGTTGCAGTAGAGATAGATAGTAATGGAGATTGATAGCACTAGTCATGACTGCGGTTGTTGTGATCTTCCGGGTGTCACGGACGAAGGCTGGTCAGCTGCTGGATGGAAGGCAATGGCTATTGTTGTTGCATGCTCTGTTGGGAAGAGATGCCAGCAAGATCGGCTCTAGTAGAGGTGGCTTGGGAGGAAGATGGCAGTAGAGGCGTTAGGGCTCCACAGGCGGTAGCAACTACAAAGGTGGGAGATGGCAGTGCTAAGCAGAGAAAGAAGGGATGGCGGTGGTGCAGCTACGGTAAATGGATGGCAACATGACTAAGGGCTATGACTGCAGCGGCTAGATTGCATGAAGATGGCTGCAAGATCTAGGAGGAGAAGTTACAACGAAGATCAGCTATAGAATTACAGCGAAAATGTCGAGGATCATTGCTCTGATACTAGATATGAACCCTTAGGTTTCTATCATAGAAAAGAGGGGATAAACAATCACTTCGAGGGGATCGATCTCCGTGATCACATCAAGAGGATCAGCCTCCTTGATCTCTTCGAGAGGATCAGCCTCTTAGGGTTTGATAAGTGATTGAGATAGTATTTCATTGATTAAAAAAAATAGTTACACCCTTATTTATAGAGTTATATCGAGAGTCCCGCTGGACTTGGACTCTTCCACCTAGAGTTTCTCTAGACTTGGATTCCTAATTAAATAATAAATTTTAAATAAGTTCCTGATTCAAACTTGGCTAACTAATTAATAGAAAACATGACTCAAAAATTTTAAAAAAAATTGGGATCTTAACAATTCCTCCCTCCTTCAATCAACCTTATCCTCAAGGCTGAGGAGCATTAAATTTTGAGAGCACTTCAGTCACAAGATATTTGAGACACATCACAACTCGATGATCAATTAAGTTGGGTTTCCACGTCATGATAGTGTAAGCAATTGGTTGATCATCCGATGCAGTAGTCATTGCGATCTTCTAAAGAACCGTCTCCATCTGATGGCTAGTGGCAGTTGTGACCTTGCTTCCATGTCTTCCTTTGAGGATCACCTGCTTCCATTGATAATAAACTTCATAATCAATTTAGAAAAATTTGCAGGAGACATCACCCAAGTTGATAGTCATTCAATTCCAAGCACCACTTCGAAGTCTTCTAGGGGTATTAAAAAAATCCACAAGGAGTTCTTTGCCCTGTATAATCAGCTTTATCTTGAACACTCGTTATTACAAGTTAGGATTCGTCCATCATCAACCTTTACTTCGAATTTATCACAGCCTTCAATGTGGTAGGCCAATCAGTTAGCAACCTTTCTATCTATAAAATTTTTAGTGCTATTGATATTGATTAAAATAGTAATAGAGTGATGTTTCAAAATTTCTTCAATTTTTATGGTTTGCTGGTTAAAGTAGCCGACTAATACATGCACTGTATGTGTGAAAGGTCCAATATCTTTATAGAATCTATACCTTTATAATTGGAGTCCATATTATCGATTTTTGGTTCCTCCTTATTTGGTTCAATCACCAGAAGTTGCCCTTGTTTACATCAGTGTTCCTTACTCCACTTTTCATCATAATGCCAGCATAAACCCTTTGTTGATCTTTTCTTGAGTTCTTCTAGGGTTAGTTTTTAGGTATCCGGGTTTCGGTTTGGAAGAGACAGGGTGGGCGACTTGCAAATCATCTATTTGTTGTCACTTTTGTTTCGGCGATACTCCATACTAATTTTTTACTCATGCAAACGTGCAAACGATATTGCAGCTATCATAGTATAGGGTTGGCGAGATTTAACTTCACACCGGATGTCTGGATTAAGTCCTTCAATAAATGTTCCCACCATTTGGACCAATTTTTGGCTTGATTTAATAATTATTCAAATCTACTATGATATTCTTGCACTTTGGAAGTCTAGTAGATTTTAGCGAGGTGCCCATCAATATTCTCATACTCAGATGGTCCAAAGTGAACAAGAAGTCCTCTCTTGAATTGTTCCCACAAAGGAATCTCATGATAGGTTTCTTACCGGTCATATCATTGGATTACATCACCATCGAGTTTAATTGAAGCTATTTCTACCTTGGATTCTTCTAGAGTTCTGTGAAAGCAGAAGAACTTTTTAGCCCATGAGATCCAACTAGTCGGATCCCCGTCCTCCCATCTTAGAAATTCCACCTTCATATGTGAATAACTTATGTCCTGTTCTGGGTTCCTTGTTCTTGTGTCTCCAGATTGGTTTGATAGAACCCTAGAGGAATTCTAACGCAAATTGATCTTTTGAAGGGGGATCAACCCTTGGAACGTTGTAGGGGTTCCTCCCTCCTAGGTAGTCGGCCACAAGGCTAAAAGAAAATTAATCTTTTGCTTAATTCAAAAGTTGTGGAGGCTACATGCTTATATAGGGCTCCAAACCCTAACCCTAGGGAGGCTCTTCCCAAAGCCAAATCTCTTTAGTACCCCTCCTCCCTAGCCGGCTTGCCCAATAAGGGGGCAGCGGTTAGGAAGCCCAAAGGCCCCAAGATTAAACCCTAGTCAACCTGCTTTATAAGGTAGTAGGTGGCTAGGTGGGGTTTATTACAATCTCTCAGGGTTTTTATTAATTACTACTTGATTAAATAGGACCCAACCCTGCTAGGGTCCTATCAAGCCCGCCCTCTTCAAATCAACCTTGTCCTCAATGTGAGATTTCATGAACTCACAGAACCTGGTCTTCAAATCTTCATATGATTCCCACATGGCATCTTCAATAAGAAAGTTATTCCAGTGCACCAGTACTTCAGTAGAGGGGCATCGGTGACACATCACAATCCTACGATCAAGTATGGCTTGAGGTTGTGCTAGGATGTCTCCATCATCAGTAGTGTTGGGCAGCTGAATCTATGCTGACTTGTTCTCTCCCGGTTTGGGCTTTAGGCAAGACACATGGAAGACATGGTGAATTTTTGCATCAGCGGGTAAGGTTAATCTGTACGCCACAGCTCCTATGCACTCTATGATCTGATAGGGCCCATAAAAGCGTGAGGATAGTTTCATAGAGGCTCATGTTAGAACCCTCGCGGACTCTAAGCTTAGGGATGATCTCTATAGGGGATCGACCTCCTTGGAACTCTATAGGGGTTCCCTCCTCCATAGTGCTGCTCAAATACTGCATAAAAGACTCTTCAATTGATGATAAAAAGTGGAGGGTTACAAGGCTATTTATATACCCTCTAACCCTAATTCCTAAAAGGACTCTTACTTCAAGACTCCTACCTTTAAGCAACTCCTAATGCTCCTCTAATTCTAACTTCCAACTGGCCTAACTAGGGGTGGATGGTTGCTAATTATTTTCTTAATCCTATTCTAACTTAATCCCTTTCTTAACCAACCCTCTCTTTAACTAGGATAAGTGGTGGTTAATTAAGGTAACTAAATATCTTCCTCAACTAATCCTATCCTAGCCGACCTCCCTTCTTTCCTTAATAGAGGTCGGCTAGATAAGATTTACATGAATGCCCTTAGATTTTACATAATTGCCCGCTTTAATGAAACTAAATTAGGACTCCCCCTAACAGACCCACCCTCTTCAAATTAGCCTTGTCCTCGAGGTTGATGCTCCATGAATTCTAAAAATTTGATTTTTAAATCGTCATAGTTCTCCCAAGTGGCCTCTTCTTTTGGAAGGTTCACCCACCATATTAGCACTTCAGTAGTAGGTCGTCGTGTCATAATCCTTCGGTTAATAATGGCGCTTGGATGGGACTGGAACTCTCCTTGGATAGTCATATTAGGTAGATGGCTTTGAACTGTCTTATTTTGTCCTAACTTGAATCTTAAGCATGACACATGAAAGACTGGATGGATTCGAGAGTCGGCAGGTAGGTTCAATCTGTATGCTACTACCCCGATGCGCTCCACAATCTGGTAAGGTCCATAGAACCAAGGCGAAAGCTTCATGGATGGTCTGGTCTGGATCGATGTTTGCCTGTATGGCTGGAGTCATAGAAATACTCATTCTCCCACTGAAAATTCTCTTTCGCCTGTGTGTTGATCATATTACTACATCCTTGCTTGAGCTGCAGTGAGGTTATCTTTTAATAGCTTTAGCATTTTGTCTCTGTCCTGTAGTTCCATGTCTACTTGTTCTACTTTAGAGATGCCCAATATATATTTTGGGATTACAGGAGGAGGCCAGCCATACATAGCCTCATAAGGTAAAATTTTCGTGGATGAATGATAAATTGTATTAAACCACCACTCGGCCCAAGGGAGTCACTTTGTCCACTCTTTCAGCCGGTCACTGGTAAAGCATCTGAGGTATGTTTCTAAACACCTGTTCACCACTTCAGTCTAGTTGTTAGTTTATGGGTGATATGTTGTGCTCATCTTCAATTTAGTGCCCTACATCTGAAACAATTCTGTCCAGAATTTGCTTGTGAAGACCTTATCATGATCACTTATAATAGATCTTGGTATCTCATGTAATTTTATAATATTTTTCATAAAGATTCAAGAAATGCTGGAAGCAGTGTAAGAATTACAAACTACACAGAAGTGAGCATACTTTGTAAGGCGATCAACAACAACAAGAATCGTATCTTTTTCTTATGATAAGGGTAGCCCTTCAATGAAATCCATTAATATATCAGTTCATATCGAGTCCAGGATAGGTAGAGGTTGCAGCTTTCCGAGGCTTGCTATTGTTTCGCCTTTATGTCGTTGGCACACATCACATTGTGCCACAAATTTAACAATAGCAGTTTTCATCCTTCCCAATAATGATTTTGCTTAATTCTCTTATAGGTTCTAAGGAACCCAGAATGCCCGGTTGTGGATGTGGCATGCATCTCTTGGAGGATGGTCTTTATGCAACTAGAATTTGGTGCAAGCACAATGCGTCCCTTATATCATAGGTCTTTTGAGTCCCAACTGTAATGTGAGCCATAGAACCTGGTTCTCCCTCTAATTTTCTTATGATCTTGCTGGTTCCTGGTTCATCTTGTCATTCTCTCCTAATATCTTCAAGGAAGTTGCTGATTCGAAGTGAAATGGTAAAAAATTCAGCTTGCTCGAGTAGTCATGAAAGCGCATCTGCAACAACATTCTCTTTTCCCTTTTTATAAATTATTTCATAATCATATCCAAGAAGCTTTGTTACCCATTTTTGTTGCTCAGTGGAAAATATATTCTGCTCCAAGAAATATTTCAAGCTCTTATGGTCGGTCTTGATTTGGAAGCATCGCCCAATTAAGTACGGTCTCCATTTAGCCACCATGTGCACAATTACGAGCATTTCCTTATCGTAAATAGTCATCTTAAGATGGGAAGGAGATAAAACCTTGTATATGCTAGAGGGCAGCCATCCTGCATTAACATAACACCTATTCCCACTTTGGAGGCATCGGCTTCAATAATAAAAGTCTTGTCAAAGTCGGGTAATGCTAGCACAGGTGCTATCATCATTGCGGTTTTAAGTTCGTCGAAGGCAGTGGAGGCTCTATCCGACCACTGGAAAGCATTTTTTTCTAGCAAGGAAGTAAGAGGGGCACTGATCTTCCCATAGTCTTTAACGAACTTGCGGTAGTAGCCTGTTAAACCGAGAAAGTCGTACACCGATTTTATGTTTTTTGGGGTCGGCCAGTTCTGCATTGCTTCAATTTTGGAAGGGTCCACCGCCACTCCTTCCTTTGATATGATATGCCCAAGATACTCTACCTTCTGTTGAAAAAAGCTACACTTCAACCTTTTGACAAAAAGAACATGCTCTCGAAGAATCATCGAAATAAGTCGTAAGTGCTCAAAATGACTTTCAGTAGAAGGGCTATAAATAAGGATGTCATCAAAGAAAACCAACACAAACTTACGAAGATAATTTTAGAAGATATCATTCATAAGACTCTGGAAAGTGGAGGAAGCATTGGTGAGGCTGAAGGGCATTACTAGAAATTTGTAGTGGCCATTATGTGTCCAAAAAAGTGATTTTCGGTATGTCCTCTTCGCACACTCGTATCTAATGATATCTGAATCGAAGGTCCAGTTTTGTAAAGATTTATACTCCCTTTAGTTCATCAAGCAACTCATATACTACTGGAATATGGTACTTATCCTTGACAGTTATACTGTTGAGAGCTCTGTAGTCGACACACATTCGCCACGTTCCATCCTTCTTTCGTACAAGGCGTACCGTTGAAGAGTAGGGGTTGTAACTTGGCCGAATAACTCCTGTTTCGAGCATCTTGTTGACAATATTTTCTATTTCGCCCTTCTATAGATGAGGGTACTAATATGGCCGAGTGTTTGCTGGAGGTTTGCTCGGAAGAATCGGTATCCGATGATCATGCTGGTGGCTATGGGGTAGGCTACGTGGTTCGTCAAATATATCTGAAAATTCAGCAAGTAAGAGAAGTAGATTTGGGTCTTCAACTTCAGTTGTCTCCCCCTTGGATTATTGCTCAAGTTGTACTAAGAAGCCACTGCATGATTTTTGCATTATTTTCTCCATTCGTCGTATGCAAATCATCGATATGTCACTCCCCCGTTTGTCGCGTACTACCACCTGTTTTCCCTGGCTGCAAAACTTCATGATTAATTTCAAAAAATTTCAAGAAACATCACCTAATATCGTCAGCCATTCAATGCTAAGCACCACTTCATAATCATTAAGAGGGAGGAGGAAAAAATCTGTGATTATTTATTGATCCTGCAACAAAAGCTTCACTCGCTAGCACCGGCGATCACACTTCAGAATTCGTCTGTCGGCAACTTTAACATCAAACTTGTTGCAATCTTCAAACGGTAAGGCCATCCGGACAACAACCTTGTTGTTCATGAAATTATTAGTACTCCTGGTGTCAATGAGAATAGTAATTGGTTGTTGTTTCAGAAATCCTCCTATTTTCATCGTTTGCGGGTTCACGTAGCCGGTAAGAGCATGCATTGTAGTATCAACAGACTGCTCTTCTTCATCCGTGACCTCTACCTCATATTCTTGGACCTCCTCCTCCACATCTTCAAGAGGCTCAATCAATATGAGGCAGCCCTTTTTGCAGCGATGATCGCGACTCCACGGTTCATCATAATGCCAACAAAGTCCATTTACTGATCGGTCATGTAGTTCTTCTCATGTTAATTTTTTTGGCAATGAAGGACGATTGGAAATAAAAGGAGGCTTATATGCCATGGGTCTAAGAGTGGTTCTTACCTCCGAGTGTCTTGGTTGAGCCGCTCTTCTTGTATCTAGGCGAAAGAAATTGCAGCAGCAATGGTACAGGGTTGTCGCGCCTTAATCTCCCCTTTTATATCCAGTTTGAGTCCCTCGATGAAGGTACCTAGCAATTATCGGTCAATCCAATCATGAGCAAAGTAGGATAGCTTCTCAAACCTGATTTGGTACTCTCGAATTGTAGTGGTTTGCCAGATTTTTACGAGTTGGCCATCCATATTTTCATACTTCGTAGGTCTGAAGCGGTTCAGGAGTACGTTCTTAAATTGATTCCATGTTGGATCCCTATGATTATATTCTAGCCAATTGTACCATTGAATAGCATCTCCTTCAAGGTGGATGACAGCGATTTCCACCATAGCATCATCCGACGTTCGGTAGTAGCGAAAGTAACATTCGGTGCACGAAATCCACCCCGCCGGGTCTCCTTCTTCCCATCGTGGAAAGTCCACCCTTATGCATGGCTGACATATGTCCGAAGGCTATCCCTCCTTCTCTGGAGGCTTCTCTGAACTCTCTCTTCACTGAGATTTGGTTGGACTTGGTGGTTGTCCAATTTTGAATTCTATGAACAAAACGCGCAGTTTGTCCTCCAAGAGCGATTCGAGCCGAGATTCTAATGCTTTTAACTTGGCATCAATTGGATCTTTCGAAGCCATAGCATATGACTATAGGTTAGATATGTCCTTGTCTTTATTCTGTTGATGAGTCAATGGCATGGGTGGTGAAAGATTTTGGACAATCGATTAGTGATAGAAGGGTTCGGTTGCAATCTGTGGTTTTTTGGGGTGTTAGGGTTATACAAATAGGTTATGACCGCTATGACTTAAGGCTAGAGGGATGCCCTAAAGGCGTCTTGGGTGGTGGCAGCAAGATGATTGGGTTTCGGTGGGTTAAGAATAAGAAGGAAGGCAAAGGTGCAATAGCAGATTTTTCGTTGAAAAAATTTCAACAGTGAAGATGTAATTTTTTCCAGAAATTCCCAATGAAAATTCGAATGAAACTCAAGGGGGATCTATTGGTATGGAAGAGCTAATGCCGAAAAAAATTTCATGGAAAGAAATAATAGCAATAGGTTCGGCAAAATCAAATATCACAAAGAAGTATGGTAGCAGATTTTTACGTCTAAACTGTAGCAGTTTAGATGTAAAAGATGAGTAGATTATCTTGATTATTTTTCGATGAAACCAAAGGGAAATCCAAGGATAGGATGTTATAAAGCCATGGTAGAAATTTCATCGAAATTGGATCAGTAAAAACATAGCAACAAATCAAACAGTAAGGGGTGTGCAGCTGGAATTATGTAGCGTAACTTTCATCGTAAGATGGAGATTTTGCGATGAAAAGTTTATGCAGTAATATGGGAATAATTTTTTGAGATTTTGGATTAAGGATAATTAAATTGCAGCGGTAGTAAGGTAGAAAACCATAACCTGTTACAATTCACGTGTAGATCAAGGGATAATCTGTGGTGGTGGAGATGACAATAAAATTCGGTGACGATCTTCAAGTAATTGTGAGAATTGCTTTGGATGGCTGTGGGGGGCTGATGGATGGCTGTGGAAGGGCAATGAGATTTTTAAGAACGCTTCTCTAATACCAAGTGTTAGAACCCTAGTGGATTCTAAACTTGGGGGTGATCTTTATAGGGGATTGGCCTTCTTAGAACTCTACAGGGGTTTCCTCCTCTAAAGTGCTACTCAAAGGCTACATAAAAGACTCTTCAATTGATAATAAAAAGTGGAGGGTTACAAGGTTATTTATAGACCCTCTAACCCTAATTCTTAAGAGGACTCATACTTCAAGACTCCTATCTTTAAGCAACTCCTAATCAACTTCTAATGCTCCTCTAATTCTAACTTCCAACCGACCTAACTAGGGGTGGCTAGTTGCTTATTGTTTTCCTAATCCTATTCTAGCTTAATCTCATTCACAACCAACCCCCTCTTTAACTAGGATAAGGGGTGATTAATTATGATAACCAAATATCTTCCTCAACTAATCCTATCCTAGCCGGCCTCCCTTCTTTCCTTAATAGAGTTCGACTAAATAGGATTCACATGAATGCCCTTAAATTCTACATGATTGCCCTCTTTAATAAAACTAAATTAGGACTCTCCTACCTAGAGTCCTAATAGCTCGTGTGTTGATGGATAATTGCTTGTATAGCTGAAGAAAAAGAAAAACCCAATCTCCTATTCGCTTTAGTATGTGTCAACTTGTTACTATACTTCATTCTAGCTTAAGCAGCTGAGAGATTATCCTTTAGTAGTTGTAAGAGTTTTTCCCTATCAATTAATTCTCGATCGATTTGAGCTACTTTGGCTGAGCCAATTACATATCTTGGAATTACAAGGGCAGGTCAACCATACATTGCTTCATATGGAGTATATTTAGTTGAGGACTGATATATAGTATTATACCACTATTCGACCCAAGGGAGCCATTTTATCCATTCTTTTGGTCGGTCACTGGTGAAACATCTGAGGTATGTCTCTAAACACCTGTTCACCACTCCAGTTTGTCCATCGATCTGCAGGTGGTATATCGTGCTCATCTTTAACTTGGTGCCCTACATCTAAAATAGGTGCCCTACATCTAAAATAGCTCGGTCCAAAATTTACTAGTAAAGACCTTATCACAATCACTTACAATAGACCTTGGCATCCCATGCAGTTTTATAATATTTTTCATAAAAAAATTGGGCAATGCTAGAAGCAGTGTAGGGATTTCAGACCGCATAAAAATGAGCATACTTTGTAAGCCGGTCAACCACTACGAGAATTGTGCTTTTACCTTGGGACGGTGGTAGTCCTTTGATAAAATCCATGGATATGGCAGTCTACAACGAGTCTAATATGAGTAGTGGTTGCAATTTCCCAGGACTTGTCACTGTTTCACCCTTTTATCGTTAGCATACATCACACTGTACTACAAATTTAGAAATAACTTTTTTCATCCCTCTCCAATAAAAAATTTGCTTAATTCTTTTGTAGGTTCTTAGAAATCCAAAGTGCCCTACTGAAGGTGTGGAGTGCATCTCTTGCAGGAGCGTTTTTATGCAAGGAGAGTCGGGTAGAAGCACGATGCGACCTTTATAGCACAGATCTCTCGAATCCCAACTGTAGTAGGCTATAGAGCTTGGCTCCTCTAATTTGTTTATGATATTGCTAGTCTCTGGATCGTTCCTTCATTCCTCCCTAATGTCCTCAAGAAAGTCGTTGGCTGGAAGGGAGATTGCTAAAAATTCTGCTTGCTCGAGTAGCTATGAGAGTGCATCTACGAGTGATCGGTCATCTTGCATAATCAAACCTAAGAAGCTTTGTTACTCATTTTTGCTATTCGGGGGAGGATATCTTCTGCTCTAAGAAATATTTGAGGCTTCTATGGTCGATTTTTATTTGAAAGCGCTAGCTGATCAGGTATGGTCTTCATTTCATTACTGCGTGCATAATTGCGAGCATCTCCTTATCGTAGATTGATATTTTTTTTATGGGAGGGAGACAACGCCTTGCTGGTGTATGCGAGTGGTCAACCATCTTGCATGAGAATGGTGCCAATCCAAACTTCGGATGCATCGGCCTCAATGACAAAGGTTCAACTAAAGTCGGGTAGTGCTAGCATGGCATTGTCGTCATGGCTGCCTTGAGTTTATCGAAGGCAATGGAGGCTTTGTCCGACCATTAGAAAGCATTCTTTTCAGTAGGGAAGTGAGGTGTGCACTGATCTTCCCATAATCTTTCACAAATTTTCAGTAGGGAAGAGATTTCACACTCTTCGATTTCGACCAACTTTACATCGCCTCTATTTTTGTAGGGTCTACTGCCACTCCTTCTGATATGAGGTGCCCAAGATATTCCACCTTGAGAAAGCTACACTTTAATTGTTTGACAAAAAGAACATTCTCCCAAAGAATCGTTAAAACAAGTCATAGATGCTGAAAATGAGTCTCAAGTGAAGGGCTGTAAATGAGAATGTCATCGAAAAATACCAGCATAAATTTGCGAAGAAAACTTCAGAAAATATCATTTATGAGGCTTTGGAAGGTGGAAGGAGTATTGGTGAGTCTAAAAGGCATTACCAAATATTTGTAGTGGCCGTTGTGCATTCAGAATGTAGTTTTTGGAACATCGTCTTTACATACCCGAATTTGATGATACCCGGATCGAAGGTCCAACTTCGTGAAGACTCGAGCTCCCCTTAATTCATCAAGGAGTTTATCCACCACTAGAATATGGTATTTATCTTTGACAATGATATTGTTGAGAGCTCGGTAATCGACGCACATTCACCACGTTTCATCCTTCTTTCGTACGAGAAGCACCGACGAAGAGTAAGGGTTGCAGCTTGGCCGAATGACCCCTGTTTCAAGCATCTCCTTCACAATCATTTCTATTTCATCCTTCTGGAGGTGGAGATAGTGGTACGGCCAAGTGTTTGCTGTGGTTTGCATGGAAGAATTAGAATCTGATGGTCATGTTGCCGGTGCACGGTTCGGTGAAGATGACGGCAAATTTAGCAAGCAGATGGTTATGGTTTTGGTCTTCAATTTTTGTTATCTTCCCCTCTAGTTGATGCTAGAATTGCATCAGGAAGCCACTGTTTGTCTTGTGCAACACTTTCTCCATTTGTTGAGTAGAAACAGTTGTTATGTTGATTCCGCACTTCCCGCGTAGGATCACCTATTTGCCTTGGCAGTAAAACTTCATAATTAATTTTAAAAAATTTCAGGAGATGTCACCTAGCGCCGTCAGCCACTCTATGCCAAGCACGACCTCATAATCATTAATTGGGAGAACGAAGAAATCGACAATAATTTCTTGGTCCTGCAACAATAGTTTCACCTGCGGGCACCTTTGGTCGCACTCTAAGATCCAGCTGTCAGTGACCTTAGCATCAAATTTGCTGTAATCCTCGAGATGAAGCACTATTCGAGCAGTTACCTTACTATTCAAGAAGTTGTTGGTGCTCCCGGTATCAATGAGGACAGTAATCGACTACTATTTGAGTAGGTCGGCGACCTTCATGGTTTGCGGGTTTACGTAGCCGGCAAGAGCATGCATCAAGCAATTGGCTAGTTGAGGCTCTTCTTCTACATCCTCCTCTTTATGATCAAGGCTCTCTTCTACATTTCAAGGTCCTCCTCTTCAACGAGTCCAATCACAAGAAGTCTCCCTTTTTGGCAACGATGCTCGTGGCTCCACGGCTCGTTGCAATGCCGACATAATCCTTTCACGCATCGCTCCCGAAGCTCTTCTCTTGTTAATCTTTTTGGTGCAAAGAGTCAATCAATAGTAGGAGCGGCTGAAGGCCTCGGTGCTGCTAGTCGGAGGGTGATCCTAGTCCTTCGGCTTCTTGGTTCAATCGCTCCCCTTGAAGCCGCGCAAAAGAGATGGCCGTCATGAGTGTGTATGTTTATCGCACTTTAACTTCTCCTCGAATCTCTGGTTTCAAGCCTTCAATGAAAGCCCCTAACAATTATTTTTCAGACCAATCTCTAGTTTGGTTAAATAACCTTTCAAACCTGGTATGGTACTCTTGGATGGTAGAAGTTTAACGAATCTTGGCTAGTTGGCTGTCGACGTTCTCGTATTCGGTTGATCTGAAGCGGATCAACAGTCCTTTAAATTATCTCCATGAAAGAGCTCCATAAGTATGTTCAAACCATTCAAATTTGTATAGCATCTCCTTCGAGGTATATAGCAACAATGTCCACCATGGATGTGTCTGAGGTCTTGTGGTACCAAATATAGCGCTCCGCACGTAAGATCCAACCGATCAGGTCTCCTTCTTCCCATCTAGGGAAGTCCACCCTCATGCATGGATAGTGAGGGTTAACCATAGGTCCTCCCCTCTTCTGGAAATCTTATTTACAATCTGAGCCTTCTCCTTGTTGAGATCTCCTCGGGCTCGTTGGTTAGCCCAAACTGAGTTTAGCAAAGAGGGTGGCGCGTATTCTATCCTCCATTCGTATCTCGAAGGCCAAAAACTTGACATTGATTGCCTCCTCGGATGCCATGGCATATGTCTCCAAATTTGTAATGTTAAGGTCCTTCTTTTACTGTCGGGTTAAGGGCATGAATGGGTTGAGAGGTTTGGAACCGAAAGAATGGGTAGATTAGAGGGTGAAGGTTACGGTTTTAGGCTTAATAGGTTATTGTTTCGGGTGCGATTTGGGTTGCTGTTTGGTGGTGCTTTGGGGCTATGGTGGTAGTGGATAAAGGTTGGAAGGGTGGTCTAGGTTTGCTGTTGATGGCAGCAATAGGTTTAATAGGGATCGGTGGGGGTATACAACGAATAGGTGTTGATTTGTAGAACCATAATTTTTCGTCAAAGAGATAACAGTTTCTCGACAAAATTTTCAGCAATAAATCGAGGTTCTTTAGAGAGAAATAACAACAATATCTCGGTGTTGATAATAGCAAGGATGACAAAAATATTTCAGGGAGTCTCGACAACAAAACAGCAAGAATAACTACAAAAGTTTCATAGCAGAATTCTCGTCGAAAAATCACCAGTTTACGATGAAGAGATGCAATAATGTGAGGACGTTTTTAGAGATGATTCCAACAATAGATCAAATGTAAATAAAAGTCGAGATGATGTAGAAAGTGTATAAAATTTTTCGTTCAAAAAGATAGCAACAAGATCGGCCTTTAGGCAGCAAATAAGCAGCTAAAACTTTTTTGTAGTGTTCCTTCATTCGCAAAGATAACTTTACGACGATAAGAATTCGCAACAAGGAATAGATAAAAACTTAGTTTTGGGTTTTTTGGATAGGAAATTGCAGTAGCAATAAGGTATTTGTGATAGAATAATACTAGATCTTTGATGCAATTGATGACAACGGCATTTGATCTGTTGCAAGGGAGATGACAGTGGAAACAGTGTCGGCAATAGCAATTGTGAAAATTGTTTGGCTGATGGTGGGCGGTAGGATGGGCAGCAAGAGCACCAAGATCAATGCTCTGATACCAGATGATAGAACCCTAGAAAAATTCTAATGGAGATTGATCTTTTGAAAGGAGATCAACTCTTGGAACGCTGTAGGGATTCCTCCCTCCTAGGTAGTCTGCCACAAGGTTGAAAGGAAATTGATCTCTTGCTTAATTCAAAATTGGAGGAGGCTACATGCTTATATAGGGCTCCAAACCCTAACCCTAGGGAGGCTCCTCCTAAAGCCAAATCTCTTTATTACCCCTCCTCCCTAGTCGGCTTGTGGTGGCTAAGAAGCCATAAGGCCGCAAGATTAAATCATAGCCAACCTGCTTTATAAGATTAAATCTCTCAGGGTTTTTATTAGCTGCTACTTGATTGAATAGGATCCAACTCTGCTAGGGTCCTATCACGGTCCAATGTAAGACTCGGAGCTTTCATCTTGTTGAAACTTATTGAAGCTCTTCAATAGACTATTTTTAAAATCGCTACGAGCTTCTTGCGGTCGATTCTCAATTCTAATTTCTAATGCTTCTATTGGGCTTTCACTGAGTTTTCAATAGCCATTGCTTAGGACTGCAAATCTATAATACCAAATTCTTATTTCTAGTGTTGATTCAATGACATCAACACTCCCCTATTCGATGTGGCTATCATGATGTTGGCCTATGATAGAACTAAGGGCATGTAGGATTACTGCGAGGATGCCGAGGAAGTCCTGAACACCGAGAGTTTGGGAGGCAACGGTGGTCGCGTGTATGAAAGCAACTTTGTCGAGGGTTGCAGGTGAAAGGGGAGATGTTGGCAGCAGGATACTCACTGCTTGTTGATGAGATGGAAGATGGCATTGAAATGGGATCTGTTGGTTGCTGAAGCAACAACGGGGTTGTTGTCAGTAGTAGGTTGCTGAGGGTTGGGAGGCAACATTAGAATAGAGGATGAAGAAGGCATGTGGCTACTGTTTAATGATGACTAGTGGTAAGACAGTAGGTTCCTGATGTTGCTGCATAGGTGGAGGAAGGCAGTAGAGGAGATGGTAGGAGGGGGCGCTGGCAACAGAGGAGGGAGTAGCGCTAATTGTGGGAACAGCTGTCGGCGCGACTACGTGGGTTACAGGAGACAGATGAGGGTGGTCAAGGGTCATGGCTGGAAGCAGCGAAGGTAGATGGCAGCGTCGGGTAGATGAGGTTAATCAAGGTCATGGTTAGAAGCAACAAAGGTAGATGGCAGCATCACCAATCTCTGATGGGGTTGGCGTCCACACCGCTAGGGAGGTTATGTGGCGGCGACAGAGGCGGTGAGGCTATGGTGGCCAGAGGAGAGCTATGCGCTGCAGTGGGAAGGAGGAAGATGCGACTATAGTGGGAGGCAACAGCATCTATAGGGCTGTGGCAGTGATAAAGGAGCAGGGCTGGCGACGTGGTTAGGCAACGGGCATGGGAAGGAGACACTGGTTGCATTGTCTCCGACGGAGGCACAGTGGTGGCAGATGAGGGTGATCTTCCTTATGGCTGAGGAAGAGGGAGCAAAGTGCGATTGGAGTAAATGGCAATAGAGGAGGAAGCAGGAGAGAGAGATGTGGAACAGAGATGACAGCAAGAAGGAAGCAAGAGCGTGGGAGGCAATAGCAGCGACGTTACTATGCACGATCGAGGGCTGTGACAGAGGAGGGCACGGTTGGGAACGACGAGGGGGTGGTCCGCTAGCCGGGAAATAACGACGATGACCCTTTCTTGCTCGGTCACTAATGGAAGTGGGTCGGGTGAGACACTAGCGTGGTGTAATGGTTGAAACAAGATCTAGGTAGGAAGAGTTGCAATAGAGATGGACAACAGCAAAGATCGACAGTGCTAGTCGCGACTGCGATTACTGTGATCTTTCGAGTGTCACTGACAAAGGGTGGTTAGTGGCGTGATGGAAGGCAACGACTGTTATTGTTGTGTGCGCTGCTGGGAGGAGATGCCAGCATCATCGACTCTAGTAGAGGTGGCTTGGGAGGAAGATGGCGACATTGGTGCTAGGGCTCCACAAGGCAAAGGGTGGTAATGACAAAAATGGGAGATAGCAACGCCAAGCAGGTTAAGAAGGGATGGCGCTGGTGCAACTACCATAAATGGATGGCAACACGACGAAGGGTTATGGCTACGGTGGTTGGATTGAGCGAAGATAGCAGCAAGATCTAGGAGGAGAAGTTGCAGCGAAGATCAGTTGTGGAATTACAGCGAAAACATTAATGATCACTGCTCTAATACCATATATGAACCGTTAAGATTCTATCATAAAAACGAGGGGATAAACAATCACTTCGAGGAGATCGACCTCCTTGATCTCTTCGAGGGGATTAGCCTCCTAGGGTTTGCCAAATGGTTAAGATAATATTTCATTGATTAAAAAGAAATAGTTACACCCATATTTATAGAGTTCTACCGAGAGTCCTTCTTGACTTGAACTCTTTCACCTAGAATTTCTCTAAACTTAGACTCATAATTAAATAATAAATTTTAAATAAATTCCTAACTCACTCAAACTGGACTAACCAACGACTCAAAGATTCTTCGGAACCTAACACAATGCTAAAACTAATATACCATAATATCCAAAAGAAATAATATTTGGCTCCAACACTTAAATGATAAACCTTGAGGAGAAAAAGTAAAAGAAGAAGAAAGCTAGCCAAAGAACAGTTGCATTTTATTGTTCATAACAGCAGAAACGAAAGCTGCAGCAGAATAAGGCTCATAATTGCAGCCACACATTTAGGAACTTCACATGGATAAATCAACTGTTATATTTTTTTTTCAAAGCATTAATTTTTTCTACAAAACTAACCAGAATACAATAATTTAATGCTAATCCATATGCATGGTTTACCATTTCACGTTTTCAAATCCATAAGTTACATGTAAACACAAGAAAAGATTGTAAAATCTATATATTTAGTCTAATAAATTAGAAACCAAACTGATCTGGTTGGTTATACAATCAAAAAGGCACATTAGATTGATGGTTCATAACACAAGTTGAGTTTCATGGCAGATGAGAGCACTGTTCTTCATAAGATGAGGACAAACTTAAGCAAAAATAATGATTCCAAACACAAGGCAAATGCAAACAAAATACCAAAACATTAGTGAGCAAAGAGACCTTGCATCTACTTCTCTTACTCTATTTAAAGCCCCAGTTAAGAGTCTTACTCTATTTAAAGCCCCAGTTAGCTTCAAAGTCCCATTTAAAGCTACCCATTATTCCATATAAGAAATGAAAACTGGAAGATGGAGTCTCGAAGAGGACATGATCCTCAGAACCTATATTAGAGAACATGGTGTTGGTCATAGCTGGAAAGACTTGAGCAAGAATGCAGGTCAATCTGCTTATCTTGAATATATGTTACTGCAAACAACATCACTAATTAGTGCACTACTAATAATATATATTACTACATACATTATTCAATGATTAGTAAATTGCTGATAAAGGGCTATTCGTGACTTGATTACAGTACTGAAAGTATTTAATTTATGATTATTAACATGAAAAAAGAAAATCTTATGTTTAAACACATACTGAGAGCCATTTTTGCAGTCCATCAACACCTTTTGTTTTGCACATGAACACATAGATTGCTTTGTCTTTTAGATCAACATAAAGCAAGTTGGACTAATGACGGTTATAATTCGATGAATATATATATGTTCATCTTTGTACAATATTTTATATAGTCCATTTTACTTCTTCAATGAGGACTACTTAATCCATTAATCTTTTAGTAATAAAGTATAACTTAATTAATTTTATGATCTTACAATTAAATTATTTATCCTAAAATACATTCTATATCAACATATCTACACTGATCATGTTATAGAACCACCAAGTAAAGAAATTGTTTTATTGTCTTCATAGATATTATTATTTAGGTGGAAAGAGTCTAATATTATGTGATCATTAAACTTTCAACAAACATACATGTTATTTAGCTTCTATGACTACACGTGTGATCACCTAGTATCATGACTGAAATCTGTTTCAATTGTGGTAGGTCTTGGAAGATGTGGTAGAAGCTGTCTTTCACGCTGGCTAAATTATCTACAACCAGGTCTAAAACATGGAAACTTTACTGAAGAGAAGGATAAGATAATACACAATCCACAACAAAATTGAAAGTTGGTAATTTGCATCAAGGTTTTGAATACCAATCCATACCGACGCTTGCTCGGTATGGTACATACCACTATATACCATCGATACGCTAAGGCATATTGATAGTACACTCTAAAATACCTTCACCAATCACGTCAGGGCATATCGACCGGTACGCCTAGGTAACGGTCAAAATCTGAGGCGGTACTGATCGATATGCCTCGGTACCAATCGGTATGCCTCAATACCAGTTGGTATGTCTCGATACCGATCAAAACACTAGTACCGCTCAGTAGACGACAATCCGTGTATCGATATTCTCTCGGACCGATATGTACCACCCATGTCGGGCAGTACAAATCGAAATTGAGAATCCTGATTTGCATAAAACCTAAAACATACTTACTCAAATAGTTTCAAACGAGTCTAACAACTAAGTGACTGTATGCTGCATTTAGTTTGCAAATGAAATTTAAATTCAAGGCATAAATATAAAAAATGATATAATAAAACTACAATATAGAAAATTCATCAAAGCTAGTGGTTATTGGTTAATCCATCCTTTTTTCGTTGGATGTTGAACAAGTTGGTCTGTGATTGCTGCTATGCTGCCTGGAAGAACTGACCTAGCTGTAAAGAACTATTGGAACACCAAGATGAGAAGGCTGTCTAAGAAAAAAAAACATATCAGGAACAACCAGCACATCATAAATAAAGGTCATGCTTCATTAGCTGCAACTGAAATGGAAGAAACCAACTCAACTCCAGTTGAAGAAAGATATACTCAAGGGCGATTAATGGCTGAAAATTCTATGTTAACTCAGGTAATATCTCATGAGGTGGTCTCAGGGCCTACTTTGCCATCAATGCATGAAATATGACCACTGATTTCAGTGAGATTGCTGATTTATTCATCATGACACCACCTCATGAGCTCATGTTGTACTCTTCATTTTCCACATATTTTGATACAGTGGATAACTGGGAACAATGGTGATATCTTTGTTTTGTTAGATATTGTCATCATGACGGTGAAGGATAAGTTGTATTGATTATTGTTTATGTTCTCACTGCGTCATTGGCTAGTTGTTGAAATCAAGATATAAATACTCCATTAAAATGCTTAACAGTAGAATATCAAATTTCTGTTTCATCAAGCCTTATAATAAGTCATTATGTATTTGTCTTATGTCTATGCAATTTTCTCTCCTTTTGAATAAGTTCATATATTGCATTTTAGGTTGTAAGAAATCAAAAGAATTCAGTAAGATATTTCATTAAAATCATAAAGAAAAATCTAGGTATGTTTGATTTGAATTCACAATGATCCAAGTTAGCAAAAAAACAAAAGAGGTTTATATTAGTCCACCATTTATGTGGGTTATTCATCCTATATTATCAAAGTTAAATTTATTTGTCAAATTAGTCAAACTGTCCTAACCTTGAAGCATTTGGCAAGTTGAACAAATGCCAGTAACTTAGCCTTCCTTAATCTCAAATCAAATACAGTAGAATCCAATTCAACAACTCAACAAACTATTATTAAAAACAATAAAGAAGAAAAAGGTACAAGTTAAATATATATATACACACACACGAGATAAGGGTTGCCTATCAAGATGCTAGAGACAAAGATTTTATGCAAAGAAGCTTTCTCTTTTTACATTAAGTTATCGTTGTGGAATTTATTTTCAAATGGGGTCCTTTTATCTAAAATATATGCTTCAGGTCCTCCAATCAATGATCTATGGTTTGAGTTGTATCTATTCAGTTTGTCAAATTAAACATTGAATGTTCATAAAAAGAACACAAGTTTGAGACCCAAGTTCTTTTTTCAAGCATGTATGTGAACTTCTCATTGGGATCATTGAGTTTCCCTTGCAAAAGTATAATGAAATGGAAATTTAAAGATAATTAAAGCTTCAATACATTCAGCTTAGAATACTGATAACTACATGAATTAATTTTTAAGGAGTAAAACTCATTTGAAGCACTAGGTAGAAACAAAAATGAACAAGCTGAAACAGAGATGTCTTATTTTCCACTTACTAAAGAAAGTATTTACTATCAATTTCAATATGGAGAAAGTATCAGAAGCATTGGAAGACAGATTTCAGATCTGAGGTGAACTCTGAAAGGCCGATGGAACAGAAAGATTCAGATACTCTTTGCCAGTTATTTTTTCTTTCTTCTGGTTTTTCTTCTCTTTTCCAACTTGTCTTCTCTTTCTTTTGTTTGTTCCGTTACCTCCCTGTACCTCGTCTTTTCCTCTTCTCCCTGCTTTTCATCTCTGGATGGCTCTCTTATGCCCCACCGGATCTTACTTCATGACATAAATGTCGGAAAAGATGGAGAAAAATAAATATTTAACTCAAAAGTTTTGACTTGGAATATCTAACTAAACTACTTAGAGGCGCCTTGTTTGGTTTTCTGAAGAAAAGAAAAGGCACTTCTTCTCATCCATGTTATTCTTCTCCTTCCATTTTTTGACTGACAATATGCAGTGAACAATAATGCTAGCTTTTACAGGAAAATCCATTCTGAGGAACTCGTAAAACTCTCTGTAACAGACAATGTCTTCATTTCCTCGCATTTGCTTTACGAGGTAGAAGATCAGTTATAGTTGTGCTTGTTTTCAATTCTCATGCATCAACGACAAGAAAGAACTTAGAAGTAAAGCGCCATACCTCAAGCTGCTGCCAAGCTTGTTGCATCAACTGATATTACTTCAAGCCTGACCAAGATGGATGCCTTTGCAAAAGCTGCTGGCAAAAGCATTGTCCGAGAATTCATCAGCTAAGATTTTCGATCATGGAAATGTGACTATACCTGCAGTGAAATCTGCTGAAGATGGCGGAAAGAGAGAAAACCTCTGGTGGCAGGTAACCTTGATGAGGCTTGCAAAGGAGTTCATGAAGAGACAAGCTGCAATCATAGGCAACTGGGACACTTCTATTCTCTTGATGAAGCTTATCCTACAATTGATCTGATTTCTTGTTTAACCTCCCGCACCACTAGCTAAGAACTCGTGAACAACAGCCATTGACCTCAATCAGACTGAATCCAGGGTTCTTCTTCACACCGAGTCCCTCCATCATTCTCCTCATCCTAGTGGCGTCATCCCACCGGTCGATCGACGCAAACATGTTTGCAACAAGAACGTAGGCTCCACTGGATTTTGGCTTTAAATCAACCATCTTTGATGACAACTCTTCTTCGTCGCCCAACTGGTCTTGGCTGTTTGCCCTGAGCCCACCAAGCAATGCTCCCCATACAAACTCGTCAGGTTCCATTGGCATGGATTTGATGACGTCCAGGGCTTCCTCTATCAAATTCCCCCTACTGAGAATATCAACCATACAAGTATAATGCTCAATCTTTGGTGTTATTCCATAGTCATGATGCATCCGACTAAATATGTCAAGTCCCCGCTCTACTAATCCTGCATGAGAGCAAGCACATAATACAGCTATGATCGTAACATCGCTGGGTTTAATCCCTAGTCTTTCCATCTCTATGAAAGTTTCCAATGCCTCTGAGGAACGCCCGTGCATGGCAAATCCATAGATCATTGAGGTCCAAGAGCAAACATCTCTTTTCTCCAATTTGTCGAACACCAGCATGGTGCCTTGTAGCATCCCACATTTGGCATACATGTCCATGAGCGACGAGCCAAGCAAATCGTCCACCTCGATCTTTTGCCTAGTGATGTACCTGTGAATCCATATGCCCTGTTCAAGAGTGCCCAGATGGGCACAAGATGAAAGCACGCTGACCAAAGCAGACTGGTTAGGCCGTGGCACCTCGACCAACATGTCCTTGAACAGATCCATCGCGTCCACAAACCTGCCGCACTGTGCCAACCCCGATATCGCGGCGCTCCACGAGGTGGCATTCTTCTGTGGCGCCTGGGCAAGCAGGTCTCGCACAACCGTAACAGCTCCCGACCTAGCGTGAGCTCCAATCATCGTGTTCCACGAGACGGCATCCCTCTCAGGCATTTCATCAAAAAGCCTAGAAGCGCTATCTAAGAAACCAAACTTTGCATAGGCCCCCAGGAGTGCATTATACGTCCCAACATTTCTATGTTTCATCTCGTCGAACAGCCGGCGAGCGTACGCGATATCCCCGCACTTGACGTACCCTCCGATCATCGAGTTCCACAAAACGGCATCTCTATCCGGGATTTCATCGAACAGCCGTCGAGCGGCAGCGACTTGGTCGAACTCGGAGTACATTCTGACCAAGCCGCTCCGGACGTAGGCGTCCAAAGAGAAACCGAGGCGGAAGATTCTCGCGTGAACAGCTTCGCCGGCGGCGGCAGCCGGGAGAAGCGAGCAGGCCTTCACGACGGAGGGGAAGGTGAAGCGGTCGGGGGCCACGCAACCACGGTTCATCTGGAGATACAAGCGGAGGGCACCGCCGGGGAGGCGCGCGCTGACGAGGCCCCGCAGCATGCAGTTGTAGGCGAAGCGGGCGGGGATGGGGGCGTGGGCGAAGAGGAGGGAGGCGAAGCGGAGGTCGCCGTGGGGCGAGGTGGCCGCGAAGGAGAGGAGGGAGGCGAGGGCGGACGGGTGCGCGGAGGCTCCGACGACGATAATCCGTGCGAGGTGCTGCTTGAGGTGGGACATGGAGAGGCAGAAGGAGGACTTAGAGAGCCCATGGAGAAGGATTCTTCCTCTTCCAAGGCCATCAAAGGAAGAAGCTGCCGACACCGACGCCGACATCGATAGCTCCAAGTCCTAAATCCAATAAGCAGATGGCGCCACACATTGACACAAAATTCCCAATTCTGCTAGTATCAAATGCATCGTTCATCCACTTCCATGAAAGATATAAAGCGAATTCAAAATTGAACCTGTACAATGATGTACTGACATTTGAGACGATGAAACACCAAGCTCTACAACTATTTAGCGTACTGCATCCCAAATAACTGACAACCCCTGTTGTTTTCAGGGGTTCAAGAAAGTAGTGAAAGGACTATCCTACTAATAATTTTCTCCGAACTGCGTTCTCATGTGCAGAGATGACGCATAGTATCCTGTCCGTCATAACTACTCTTAGGGAACCCAATAATTACCTTCGGAGGCGATGAAGCCAATGATAACGAGTTTGAAACCAATACCTGCATTTAAGATGATCAATGCTAGAATTAAGCAAATGGAGAATGAGAGATGTGACGGAAACTAAACTGAAAAAGAAGTATTTTTTTTAAAAGAAAAAGAATAATATGCTTGGGCACAAATGCAAAGTGACTACATGAAAACTAGCCAATAGTTTCCATCAATCCACCAAACATTGCAAAATGAATACAACCAGTAATTTAAAATTTTACATAACCGGAAGGATGAACACAAATCCTTCCCCTGATCCAACCAACAATGAACATCCCTTTACTGTTGAAAGAACTATCATGGATTGAAAGTAGGATGCTTAAAAACCAAAGAGGATACAAGCCTAACAGTAACCATTACCTAAATGTCTTCTGCAGCGAACTCTATTTTTATTCAACTAAGATCTCCCTAAAACCTTGCAGGTTACCTCGGACACAACTTTTGTTGCATGTAAAAGGAAAGGTTATTCTAGAAGAAGAAAAATCTGTTGCCAAATTGTTCAATGCATCACATGATACCGATAGTAACCCTAAGGTTTATATCGGAGAGAGTAGGGAATAAACAATCGTTATAGGGGATCGAACCTCCTTGATCATTATAGGGGATCGGCCCTCCTAGGGTTTCGGCTAATGATCACATGATACCAATAGTAACCCTAAGGTTTCTATCGGAGAGAGTAGGGAATAAACAATCGTTATAGGGGATCGAACCTCCTTGATCATTATAGGGGATCGGCCCTCCTAGGGTTTCGGCTAATGACTGAAATCAAATAGTTCTTCTTGATAAAAAAAATAAGATCATTACATGCTTATTTATAGGGTTCCACTAAGAGATCTTATAATCCTAGACTCTTACCAAGAGTACTACTGAACTGGAACTCCTTATTAACGAACTTCTACCCAACTCAACTTTCTCCTAACTAATCTGATTGGACCGACCAATATGACTTGACAAGAGACATGACTCAGTGGAATAGGACCCGACCCTATTGGGGTCTTATTAAACCCACCCTCTTCAAATCAGTCTTGCCCTCAAGGCTGAGCTTCTACGAACTCCGGGAACTTCGTCTTCAATTCTTCATAGGACTCCCAATTAGCGTCTTCAGAAGGTAGATTAGTTCATTGCACCAGCACTTCAATTAGAGGACATCTGCGGCGCATCACGATCCTGCGATCCAATATAGCTTCTTGGCGATCCTGTACTTTTCCCTCGGTAGAGATGTGGGGTAAGTGATTCTGTGCTAATTCATCTTCTCCTAGCTTCAACTTGAGGCAAGAAACGTGGAAAACTGGATGTATCATTGAGTCAGCTAACATATACATCGGTAGTCAATGGCTTCAATACACTCCAATATCTTGTAAAGTCCAAAAATGCAAGAAGACAGCTTCATACATGCTAGAGTCTTTAGGGATGTTTGCTTGTATGGCTGAAGGCGAAGGAAGAGCCAGTCTCTTATAGAAAATTCTCTTTCACTTATGTGCTTGTCAGCTTGTTGCTTCGTTCTTGCTTAGGCGACTGTAAGGTTGTCTTTTAATACCTACAAAACTTTGTCCCTATCAATTAGCTCCTTATTTACCTAGTACACCTTTGATGTGTCGGCCACATACTTTGTGATTGCTATAGGGGGTCGACTATAAACAGTCAAACTGAGTGCTTTTGATAGAGGGGTGATAGGTTGTGTTATACCACCATTCTGTCCAGGGAAGCCATTTAGTCCACTCTTTCAGCCTGTCACTGGTGAAACATCTAACGTAGTTCTCTAAGCACTTGTTCACCACTTTGGTTTATGGGTGGTAAGTCGTGCTCATTTTTAGCACAAAAATGAGCATATTTTGTAAGGCGATCCACGACTACAAAGATAGTACATTTCCCTTGAGATGATGGCAGCCCTTCGATGAAATTCATGGAGACGTCGGTCTAAGCTGTATCCGGAATAGGTAGAGGTTGCAACATTCCTAGACTTACTACTGTTTCTCCCTTGTGACGTTGGCATGTATCACACCAAGCCACAAACTCTCTAATGATCTTTTTCATACCCCTCCAGTAAAAAAGTTGGCAGACTCGTTTATAAGTATGCATGAATCCCAAATGTCCAACTGTAGGTGATGAATGTAACTACTTTAAGATGGCGGCTTAGCAAGGGAAATGGGGCACCACCACAATTCGGCTTTTGTACCGCAGATCCTTCGAGTCCCAACTGTAGTGCACAACTGAACCAGGGCTCTCCTCTAATTTTTTGATGATCTCCTGGATCTCCGAGTCACCTTGTCATTCTTTCCTGATGTATTCCAAAAGGTCACAAATGGGGAGGGAGATGACTGCTAATTCGGCATGCTCAGGAAGGCGAGAAAGTGCATCTGCAACCAAGTTATCGTTACTTTTTTTTATAAACAATTCAATTGTCAAATCCTAGCAATTTAGTTACTCATTTTTGCTGCTCTAGGGAAGATATTTTTTGCTCCACAAAGTACTTCAAGTTCTTGTGGACCGCCTTTATTTGAAATCGTCGTGATCGCATTTATTATAACCAACATTTCTCTATCATAGATCAAAAATTTTAGATGGGTAGAGGAAAGGGCCTTGCTAGTGTAGGCTAGTGGTCGACCTTCTTGCATTAAAACAGCATCAATACCTACTCTAGAAGCATCAGATTCGATCACGAATAATATGTTAAAGTCGGGTAGGGCTAGCATGGGTGTCATGATCATCACAGCCTTTAGAGAGTTGAAAGCTTTCGTTGTTCCATCCGACCACTTGAATGCATCCTTCTTTAGGAGTGTTGTGAATGGGGCATTGATCTTGTTGTAGTCCTTCACGAATTTTCGATAGCAGCCGGTTAGGCCTAGAAATCCCCGTAAAGGTTTGATCGTGGTTGGTGGCGGCCAATCTTTCATCACTTGAATTTTTGAGGGGTCAACAACCACTCTTTCCCTTGAGATTATATGTCCAAGGTACTCAACCTTGCTTTGCATAAAGCTTCGTGATCATCGCAGCCTTTAGAGAGTTGAAAGCTTTCGTTGCTTCATTCGACCACTTGAATGCATCCTTCTTTAGGAGTGCTATGAGTGGGGCATTGATCTTGTCATAGTCCTTCACAAATTTTTGATAGTAGCTGGTTAGGCCCAGAAATCCCCGTAAAGGTTTGATAGTGGTCAGTGGTGGCTAATATTTCATCACTTGAATTTTTGATGGGTCAACAACCACTCTTTCCCTTGAGATTATATGTCCAAGGTACTCAACCTTGTTTTGCATAAAGCTACACTTCAACTTTTTGACAAAAAAACAATGCTCTCATAGTATGGTTAGAACAGTCCGCAAATATGATAAGTGGCTTTTGAAAGAAGGGTTATAAATCAGAATATCATCGAAGAAGACCAAAACAAACTTACAAAGATAAGCCCAAAATATATTATTCATCATATTCTGAAAAGTTGATGGAGCATTAGTTAGGCCGAAATGCATTATCAGGAATTCATAATGCTCGTTGTGCATTCTGAAGGTTGTTTTATAAAGGTCATCTTCATATACCCGTATCTCATGATAGCCTGACCACAGGTCCAGTTTAGTGAAAATTAGGCTCCCTTTAATTCATCTAGCAACTCATCCACCACTAGAATCGACTATTTGTCCTTAACGGTGATGTTATTAAGTGCTTGATAATCTATGCACATCCGTCACAATACATCCTTCTTTCATACTAAAAGGATCGGTAAAGAATATGGACTACACTCGGCCTGAATATCCATAAAATTTTTAGTGCTACTTGTATCGATCAAGGTTGATACCGGGCAATAACCTTGTTATCCATATCTTCCTCCTTGAGTTTTGGATACCTATCTTCAGCTTCTTGTTCTTCAATCAGCTTGGTTGCTGCTGGTTTATTCATGCTCTTGCCCTACGGTTGTCCATGTTGAACCTTTCCTCATATATGTGGGCAAAAGATATGGCAGCCATCAAGGTTGGTTGATGGGCTTTAACTTAGCACAGAATCTCCGGGTTGAGTCATTCGATGAATGAACCTAACAATTATTTTTTGAATGAACCTAACAATTATTTTTTAGACTCGTATCGGGTTTGATTTAAAAGACATTCAAACCTGCTTTGTTATTCTTGTACGATGGAGGTTTAATGAATCTTTGCAAGTTGCCCATTCATATTCTCGTACTCTGATGGCCCAAAACGGATCAGCAGCCCGCTCTTGAATTGCTCCCACATGGGTACTCTATGTGTTTGTTCGTACCAATCATACCACTAAATTGCGTCCCCTTCGAGTTGCATGGAAGCTATGTTCACCTTAGATTTTTCTAACGTCCTATGGAAATGAAAAAAAATTTCAACAAGAGAAATCTAATCGTTGGGTCTCCATCCTCCCATCTAGGAAACTCCACCCTCGTGCATAGATGTTTGGTGTCCAGCCCTTGATCATCCTCCATGGATTGGCTTTCCTTAGTGTTAGAGATTTCACCAGGCTAAGATTTGACGGGGCTTCCTGCTAGACTCCTTATGAATTTGTTAAAGAATTCTTGCCACTTCTCCTCCATGCTAGTCTTGAAGGCTTCAAACTTTACGTCCCTTGCATCGCCGTTGGCCATCGCACAAGATTGCAGATCGGTGATGTTTAATTCTTTCTTCTATTGTCGAGTCAGAGGCATGAGATTTGAAGCATAGCAAGGTTGTGAGAGGGGCAATCGCAGCTTGGGATAGGTGGTAACAGTAGTAGTAGCAAAAGATGAAGGAGGCAGCGACAGCAAAAATCTAGTCTTAGATAGCAGTAACAAGGTGTTAGAGAAGGTGGTTGCAATCTAGGGTTAGATGGCAATGACGACAGCAAGAAGGTATGGAGGTCGGCGACTGTAATCTAGGGTTGTATGTGGCAGTAGCAATTGAAAGTGGCAAGGGTGACGGTGGAGATGTTGGATAATAGCAAATGAATGTAGTAAGGGCAATGATGGAATTGATGAAAAGTGGCATCGAGAATGATAAAGAACGTCACTCTGATACCAAATGATAGGAACCCTAAAGTTTCTATCAGAGAGAAGAGGGGATAAACGATTGCTATAGAGGATCTAACCTCCTTGATCACTATAGGGGATTGGCCCTCTTAGGATATCAACCAACGACTCAAATCAAATAGTTCTTCCTGATGAAAAATAAGATTGTTACATGCTTATTTATAGGGTTCCACTAAGAGCCCTTCTAACCCTGGACTCCTACTAAGAGTCCTACTGAATTGAAACTCCTTATTAATGGACTTTTAGCCGACTCAACTATCTCCTAACTGGTCTAATTGGATAGACCAATATGACTTAATAAGATATATGACTCAATGGAATAAGACCCGACCCTATTGAGGTTCTATCATATACTCTTTTGTTTTTTTTTTTACTTACAACTAATAAAAACTAAATATTTAATAGAGATAGCTACTTAGATAATATAAATATTTGGTTAGGGAGCAAGAGTAACAGAAGATAAGTAAAATTTGTAGTTATAATTAACGTTGACAACCAAGATTCATTTCTTATTTCAATAAACATTATATTTGTCCTCATCCTTCCCACTTAATCTAGTACTCCTTAAAGTCACTACTAAATTAGAGAAAAGAATGCCAGCGTAGGAGATTTATAGATGTCATAATTAGATTCATGTTAATAGTATGAAGAGAGATAAAAGAAAAACTTAATAAGAACTTAATAAAGACTAAATAAAAATTTTAATATTTTAAATTTAATTAGATATATAATTTTTTAAGCTTATCCATGTAGTCGATTCTAAATAATTTATACTTGTGAATTTATTGTTATTATTAGTGTTAAGATTCATTTTAGCCCTTATAGTTGTGGTCATTGATCACTTAAACACTTACGTTTTACTCATGTCTAAAATAACTCATATACTTTATAAAATGTAGCATATAAACCCCTCCCGTAAAATTTAAGTTAACAAACGTTAGAGTTTACTTAGTGCATACTGACTCATAATAAATCATTAATATAATGACGTATATAATTTAAGTTAAAAAAATTTATTTTAGCCCTTGTGATTTTGGTCATGGATCATTTAATCCATTATGATTTTGTTTGTATCTAAAATAGCCTCTATATCTTTAAAAATATAGCATATAAGTTCTTCCCGTCAAGTATGAGTTGACAAAAATTAGAGTTTGCTTACATGACATATTGACTCACAATAAATCATTAATATAATGACACGTGTAATTTAATTTTAAAAAAATATCTATCTCGTCGAGGAAGAGGAAGTAACGGAGGTCGTAGCAATAAACGAAGGCGAAAATGTAGAACGAGGAGAGGCCGGAGGCGAAGGTAAGAGAGAGCTAAATCACCACGTCGTAAGCACGATGGGTGGGAGCGTAGGAGAGGACAAAGTGAGAGGCAGTAGAGACGAAAATGCCTGGAAGGAAGAGGAATCAATAGATCATTGCATACCTAGTATCGGACCAGTCAACGCACATCTACTTGACATAGGACCGGAAGCTCCTAGTGAGGCTACATGCGTACGACACCCCACTAGACAACAAGGACTCAGTGCTGCTACTAATGATCGCTTCCACGACAATACATCCTCCCGCCATTGATGGTGATTTTTAATTTTTAATTTAAATTATATATTATTATATTAATTATTTATTATGAATCATCTTGACACATAAGTTGACTCTAATGTATGTTAACTAAGACTTAGCATGAGGAGCTTATATGTTATGTTTTTGAAAATATATGGGTTATTTTAGATATGAGTCAAGCCATAAGGGCTTAGATGGTCCATCACCAAAACTACCGGGCTAAAATAATTTTTTTAAAACTTAAATTATATATGTCATTATATTATCACCAAAACTACCGGGCTAAAATAATTTTTTTAAAACTTAAATTATATATGTCATTATATTAATAGTTTATAATGAGTTAATATATCATATAAGTAATAGGTTCAGGATGCATCAAAATTACAGAAGATAAAATGAACTTTAACCGTTATTATTATATACTAATAGGTTCAAAATGCATTTAGGTGACAACTTCAATAGCAAGGGCTTTTATGAAAGTTTGAAGTTGCTCAAATCAAATGAACCCAATAAATAAAAAACGCAATAAGGACCTATGGGATGTGACTTCATACTACAACACAATGTGCATTTCTCTTTGGGAGGACTAGGTGACCTAGGAGTTTTAGGTCATCATATTATGATACATGCCCTCTGTGGATACATTCCAAAGATTTCTATCTGGAATTGGATATATGGTTTGTGAAGAGGCCTCACAGTGCTTCAGACACAAACACTCCTGAGCATATAGCCCCGTACATCTTTACCACAGGACAAAAGTGCTGCAGCAGCATGTGCACAAGGGATACGTGAATATATGGTTTGTGAAGAGGCCTCACAGTGCTTCAGACACAAACACTCCTGAGCATATAGCCCGGTACATCTTTACCACAGGACAAAAGTGCTGCAGCAGCATGTGCACAAGGGATACGTGAATTTACCAACGTCTACATGAACAAGACTTAGACTGTATATCGACAATGTTAGTTCTCTCAATTGATACCATTTCAAACTCCACTTTATTTATGCAGAGAACTTGATAACAAAGTGAATCAGCACAAGCTTCTGAAATAAGCTTCTCAGCAAAAAGCACAGGAACTATAGCCATTGACAAACCCATAGGGCGACGATCATGAAACCAACTAGTTAGTTGGTTGAGAATGTGTTTCATCGTATGAACTATTAGGAAGAATGTGGTCGTTTGGAGCTCCAACTGGTTAGTTGCTCTGTATATCTTTCTTGTTATGTGCTAGTTTCTTATATATCTTATGTCGTTTAAGTTATGTGGATGTATATTAGAGCTTTAACAAGCATCGTCTCATAGATTTTAAAGTTTTAGAGGTCCTTCCTCCATAATATTTGTCTATCGATTCTTTTGCCACTTAATTGTCATTTTCAAGTAGGTTTATATCACTTCGGCTTTCTATTATCATTTTGTTAAGAAATGAAGCAGACAATCTACTCTCAGTAGCATTAATCACCATTGGTGAGGAATTGATATCTATTGTCTTCCATTATGTTTCTTCGAAGGGTCTTTGAACTTGTGCAAAGCTCCTCTGTTGGATAAATAAGAGAACTAAGGTATTCAATTTTGCTCATTCTCTTAAGAGTTGAAAAGGCAAAGGTTACTTGACTTTGCTCACCTCCTTGAGATTGTACTTCATGCATCAAGCTGGTTACTAGTCTTTATCCACTCTTTGGTTACACTTCTGAAGTACTTAAAGTGTTTGCACTCCTTACGTTAAGGTAGCCACTGTGATTTACCTTCTCATTGTCATTGAACTTCTCGAATGCAAGAAGACTTACCCGAAAAGAGCAAATTTTCATCCTGACTTTGAGCAAGTTACTAATAGTTTTGGTTGTCACTAAGATTGTATTGTCTTCTCCATCATCTTTGATGTTTACTCCTTTAAGTAAAAAAGATACAATATTATGTACTGTCTACTTCGTTTCTTGGTCGCGCACTCTTACATCAACCCAAAGTTCTCCACTTTCAGCTATTTGGATGACAAACTCGTTGACACCGGTCTTACGAAATTTCCTAGCCTCTGCCCTTAAGTCTTGTTTTGGTACTTGGAGTTTCCTTCTGCATTCTCTACCTTTTCGACCCGTTTTCATGACGACTACTCTTCGTCCACTAGAGCAAAAGATTGATAACCCCCACGGAAGTCTTGCCTCTACTGTATCATGGCGCTGTCGTGCCCATGCACTACTATCCATTGCCTCGCATTTGTACCTCTTTATTCGCGATCGGTAGATCCACCTCTACGGAATTGTGGCACTACTCTGAGTCCACCATCATTCTAACTTATACTTAGCTTTTGGGTAGCTAAGTCTCTTTGGGCTCGTTGTCACTTCCTCGCCCCTTTCGACTATCTACTTCAACACCATTGTGTTCTCCAAAAAATTTTCCTTAGTCGATAAAAAGACATACTACAATTCTTATCCATGGCCTCCGACATCCTGTTGTATGGTTTGCACCGATTTTGTTCTCCTTAGCTTCTTTGGTAGTAGCGTTCACTTATTCGCCCTTGTCTTCGTCGGGCTCCCTTAAGCGAATACGAGCACCGGAGCAATCCAACTCTTATGCCACTTCGATCATACCTCTATATGATCAAGTCCCCCCATGGGACTTACTAGTACTTGCACTCGAATTCTCTCTCGGTGATACATAACCCTCATATGTTGATGACCAAGGCTTCCATCCGATATAAAATTTGATGCACGTATGGAAGACCCGCCTCTGTAGTATCATGACATTCACTCCTTGAATCCATAGTCTTTTTTATTATCGTGTTGTTCACCGAAGTGGAGCTCCTAACAGCTCTTAATCATACCTCTGCATGATCAAGTTGTTGGTTACAAGTGCCCTGCAAGCCAATCACGTGAATGATGGCACGTGTGACACGTTGTGTGATCTTTTTGCTTAAGATTATTACTGGTCTATTCTCACATTATATTATCTATTGCATATATATATTATAATGTCCTTGGATCTGTGCAATGGAAATCGGATCATGATGAGATCACGATAATGAGATCGATTCATCTTTAAACACATATCTTAAATAATCATGGTCATAGGTTACTCGAGAGGGACATTGAGATAATCGAACAGACCGGTGTATTATATACTCGTCCAAATGATGGAGGCGATTGATCTCATAGCCACTTGTGTTGAGACACTAAGGATATAGTACAAGTGCTCATTGGAGAATGAGTTCACTGATTGATCAGCTTATGGAATGTTATATGGTTAAAGATACCTAATGTCAAACAGCGATTCCATAGTCCCAGTTGTGTATCTAGTCCTTTGACTTAAGACACCAAGGATGCCTTGTATGAGTACTCCTTTCTTTGATGCCAGACTTACAGGTTTGAAAAGTTCTAGATCTGGTACAATTGATTATCGAGATTGGTAGCCAACCTTATGAAGGCAATTAAGTGTCAATAAAGGATCATCCACTCTCGATATCATGAGAGAAATATCACATATGTGCTTGCTCAGACAAATCCCTGGCCAGGGTCATTTGGATTGAGAGAGAAAGAGTTCTCCGGTAGAATCCAATTAGAACAAGTCAAACTGATTTCGTATATGACCTGACAGTATCATATCCAATATATGGTGTTTGGGATATTAGTTGGATGAGGGATTATAGATACACGGTAATTATGGATAGACAGGTCCGATGGATTTGATCCCTCTGTACCGTCTGGGGACTATGGCGTAGTGGCCTAGTACATCTATAGTCGATGAGTCGAGTGAATTATTATAAATAAATAATATTAGGACTATGGTGTAGTTCTAATGGAAGTGACTCACGGCTAGATCGGTATCGGGCCTAGAGGATCACACATATATGGTGGATGCTTTAGCAAATAGAGGATTGGATAGAGATACAATTAGCCCCTATTCTCATTAGATGAGACCCTATACTGATGGGCTCCTTGGATGAAGCCCAATTAGAGGCCTAAGGAGATTATTGGATAAAGATCAAATAATGCAAGGTTAGTGGGTAATTGGATGAAGATCCAATACCCACTAAGGCATGATCCCTAGGGTTTTTTGTGGCTCTCTATAAATAGAATGGGAGACTCATGGTTGATAGGTTGTAACTTTAGCCACCGCCTCCTATTCTCCTCCCTCCCTCCGTGCAAAATCAGATTAAAGGAGTTCGGTTACATAGATTCATCGTATGGATACCGCTAGAGAGGACGACGTCTGACCTCCTTCATCCTCTCCATTCGGATCTGGAAATATAGAGATATATGATCTCCTTAGGTAAAATCAATCTCTCACGTATTGCGATTTTTTTTATTTTTACGTTTTTCTCACGACCTCAATCTTTTGCACGATAATTTGATCTGTGTAGAAAATTGATTTTTTGTTTTGATTTCCACTGCGCATGTGATGTTCCCACTGAGGTTTTCCAACAATGGTATCAGAGTTAAGGTTTTCGTGCGAAATATTGGTTTTAAACTACGTGTGATGAGATTGAATCACATAGAATCATTCTACGCGTTCTTGTTGTATTTTTGCAGTGAACGCAGTGAGGAGGGGCGGCCAGCCACGACCATGATGCATGCAAGGGTGGATGACCATAGCTAGGCCCCTTGCAAGGGCGGCCACCCACGGCCAGGTTGAATGTAGGGGTAGCGAACTACGGCCAAGGCCCCTACAAGGCGGCGATCTTGCCGGGGCCGACTGCGGCGGCGACGCAGCGCCAAGGCGACAACCTGCAAGTGACTGCCGATAGGGGCAGCAACCCATAGGCGATTGAATAGGACTTGCAGATCATATAAATAAAACCCACCCTTGTTTATACCAGTTCATATAAATAAAACTCTGAGTCATATATAAAATCTAGCTATAGGCGTCACCCACCCTATCATGGAAGTATGTTAAAACAGTAAGAGGTGGCAGCTAGGGTTTAGGGAGTAAATTATTATACTCTCTCGAAGAATTAGGGTTTTAGATGCTTATAAAACATATAGTCACATCCTATTTTTTCATCAAGCAAGATAACTTTTCTTAATGTCATTGTGCTGATTACTAAGGAGAAAGGAACTCTTAGAGTTCCAAGGAGACTGATCCCTTGCATAGATTGTTCCACCGTTAGAATCATGAGGTTATATCATAGCAAATAATCACATGTCTGCATAACAGCAGCATCCGAAAGCTCAAGGTTACAAGTGGAAGTAACATAACAAGCATCAAAGAAAGGAAATGGAAAACAAAATAAACTATGACATGAGAACCCAGAATCCATCCAACAAAAGCTTCATCTTTGTACTCATTTGGACTTCGTTTATCTAAACACTAATGGAAAGCTAAGAACCAACAAGAAAAGACAAGGTTTGATGATGGAAGTTACCAAGAGAAGACAACTCAGCAAGAAAAATCAAGGCTGAGGCAATAAACCTAACAAAAACTATCCAAAATATCGAAGAGTTGATTCAGAATACAGCAATTGCGTATCAAAGCTCTCGAACTCGATCCCCCAGCTTCCCCCTTGCAAGAAATAGATCGTGCTCCATACCAAATACAGAAAAGTCCAACTGAAACCGAAATCGAACATAACGAATCACAACAGCTTTGGAACATTAACATAGTTCCACCGATCAGAATCAACACATGCGCAAAAAATAAAACCCTAGAAATATGCATACCGATCAAATGGGAGCTCCGGACCGGCGAAAGATCAAAAATCGACGAGCAGGAACCCGGAGGGACCTGCATTACGACCAAACCGAACAAGAATCCGCTTTCGATTTGACGTTTTGGGGCTGCCGACTAGCAATTGCAATGTCAGGCCGATACGATAGAGCGGCGAAACGGTCGTGGGTCGGCCGTCGAGTTTTTGGGTTCAGTTTACTAAGGTGTCCTTCGATCCTGAGACATATTACCGCCATAGTAGGTGACCAAGGATCTGAACCGGCTATTAGGGCCGGTTCAGATGCACCATTACGACGATGACCCAACCCTGCCCAGGGTCAGCGACGCAGGGCGAAGAATGGACCGGATTAATTGATGTGACGTGTCTGCTGCTGCATGAGTAAGGCTATTCAACATGTCTGTCAATCATGCAAATCAGTCACGTTTGAGCATGAAATTTAATGATTTAAATCGAAAATGAAATTTAATGATTTAATCTTGTAATTCCATGTAATGATAGTAATATTATTGGATAACCTCTTAGATGAAATCCTAATCATAAAAGAAACTAATATAAAATCAAGAAATTACATAATGTCACATTATTCTATAAACTAGGAGACTATTTAACATTAGTATTATTAACTATTTTGTGAAACATCTCCATCATAAGGAAAAAGAGATTTGATGGATTTATGAGCCCTTTATTCTTTTACTCTTCAATTAAAAACTAAATAGTTTATTAGTTGAGAGTATTGCTCAGTCAAGATGCATAACTCGAGAGTATTACTCGGTTAAGGTGCATAACTCGAGGCTTCCTTTTAGTGCGTATTATGACAAGGGACAATTTGGTTGGTTGATCATTAGTGTGGCTCATAGGCTCATAAGGAATTATCCACTTTGGGCAATGGGAGTACTCATATGGTTTTACCTTTTTAGAGCTCACGTTCATAGGCTCATAGGGAATTATCCACTTTGGATGATGGGCGTACTCATATAGTTTTACCTGTTTGGAGCTTGTGAACTCCAAAAGATGCCTTTGAGGGTAAAAGATATCAAATGAACTTATGAGCCCTTGACTCTCCTATAAGATGAAGTATTGATAAAGCCATTTAGTCTAATATTGATCTAGGAGTAAAGGAACCAAAGGATCATAAAGTTTGTCGGGTTTCACTTATTCTAAAAATTACTTTTTGGAGCTCACGAGCTCTAAAATGATAAAATCATGTGAGTACACCCAACGTATAAAGTGGATAATTCCTTACGAACCTACTGATCGTACCAATGGTCGATCAACTAAATGATCTCTTATCAGTATTCAACAAAATATCTTTGATTTTAAGTGATGCATATATTAGTTAGTACCTCGTAATAAAAAAATCTTAAGTAATAATTTGAGTGTTTTGAGCTAATTTAATTAATAAATTGAATTAAATAAACCATTTCCAACCTTTTTATACGAGCAATCCACATAACATAAACGTGGCCCCATCGAACCTAGATCTCTCGCGTGTGATAATGACAAAAAATAAAAAAGTCAATAGCAACATATAGAACTAAAATAGACATATTTTGGGTAAGATATGTGCATGCGATATTTTAATTTTTCAATCTAAAATCCCAAAATCTTTTTCTATTATATGATCGTAACAAGAAAATAAAATAACGCACAGGAAGAAAAAGGCAATCATATTTCTTTTATCGAACAAAAATAACTCACCTAGATTGTCTTTTTTATGTATGCCTATTCACTCTAGAAGTTACAATTTTCCTGATATTTTCAATCTTTTTTTTTCCGATTGGACCTAAAAAAATTAAAAATTCCTAAACTTTTTCTCAATAGGTCTTGCAAAATTTTCAGAATTCTCTTACATTTTTATTTTTGTTCTCAATAATACATTTTTCTGCTGACCTTTTGTTCTAGGTCAAACTCTTTCCACCAAGTATCACAAGTATAAACATATTATAATATTTAGTAGCGGCTTTCATGGAATAATTTATGGTGCAGAATCTGATGGCATGCATCAGCGTCAGCAAGCGTCGCGTCCTTCGAGAGTCACATCTCGGTGTATGGACGGCTGGATCTGATATATGCCTTACGGCGCCATGATTTGAATGGAAAATGTTGCAAGTCTTAACTTGGTACTCCCATGACACGTTATTACGTTTCGCTTCGTCCAAGACATGAAACTATGTGGATATGTATCAAGAATGCCACAATATGTGGTGGAAATTAAACCCCAGTGGCCATGGCTTTGGTGGTCAAGAATGCCACGAGAGAGAGAGAGAGAGAGAGGAGCACAAGAAGAAGATCATGTGTTTATCTTCCAATGAAAAGATTAGGAAGGACAGAAAAGTGGATGTTGCATTCTAAGTGAAAGCAGTGCATTTCTTCCTGATGTTCCCAGCAGTCCCTGTCAGGACCTCCACATTCCCCAGCTTCACCAAAGCATCTGCAAACTTCTGTAGAAAGCCAGCTTTATCTGACGCCAGGCCAGAGACAACGCTCGCCGTCGAACTATCCGAAGCCAGCTCCTGGTCGATCTGCATCACCCCTTTGTTCACCAGTAACTGGTTGTAGTACTGGTTGTCGACTACGAAAGACGTGTTCTGGTCCAAGGACGCAGTAGGATCCTTCTTCAATGGCTTCGGTCTTGGCCCGCAGATTCGAATAAGCTTGGCTCTCAATCTCAGGTCCATGGAAGGGTCGGGCGCGCCGGTGCCCTGGAAATTTCCGAGACGGTCGCGGAAGAAGACGCAGTGGGCCACGCCGACGGTGTGGCCGCCCAGGAGGATGACCATTTCTTCCAGGGTGAATCCCTTCGCCGAGAAGAACTGAAAAGCCTGAGAGACCGTCAAGGATGGCCCGGGCAAGCGGACGTCTTTGGGGTTGGAGACGAGGCCATCTCGTCTCCCGGTGGGAATGCCGTAGTTGGGGCCGCCGGCTAGTGCTACGGCGTCTCTGGTTGCAAGCGCTATAATGTCAGCGCAGGAGACAGTGGACGGGCACTGAGCCTCCAGGTTTGCTTTCACCTCGTTGATGATCTCGAACCCGCGAACAGTGAGGTTTGGCCCCGCCGACCTCTCCGTCTTCTTCTTCTTGGTTGGAGCTATGAGGATCGACGCGTCGCAACCCTACAGCAGAAACAAAGCCATGCTCCTTACGTTGTCACATCACGTTGTAGTGCAAAGACAATGGTCGTGAAGAGGAGATGGCTTATTACCCTAACGAAGCAGTCATGAAAGTACATGCGAAGGAAGGCGGCGGTGACGGAGGGATTGGTGGCGAAGTGCTTAGAGACGACGGAAAGCACCACGGACTCTGCTTGCGGGCAGGAAGAGTTATAAAACCCGACTTGGAGGTCGCCAATGGCGAAAGGAATCGAGAGGGAGAGGAGGACAATGCAAAGAAGACCCATGCTTAGGTAACACGACCAAGGAGACATCATCACTGTATCCTCTCTCTCCTCCCGGCGGTGGTGCAATGAGATTGATAGGAGAGAGACTTGTGTGGATATATAGAAATATAAGGTGCTAATTGAGCACAACTAGTAGTGCCCGTATAGTTGACTTGGCAGAGAGAACAGTATTATACTCACGATGCTGGAACAGGAATCATGCATGGTTTCACTCTTCTTGTGTTTTCTTCTCGGAAATTTCTTCCACCAACGTGCAATGTATAGAGTCAACCAACCTCCATGGCACCAATTTTAAGCACTGGAATTAGCTGTCCTTGTAATGTTTTTATAGCACAAACTAGACCGTGTTGTGGTGTGAATCAGTTGGGTAGCTTTGACATTGAGGAGGAGCAGAACATGTCTGCGGTGGAGGGCATTGAGAAGTTTGCGGAAATAACGAGGTCTTTTCCGATCTAAGATACATGTGAAGGTTTGACGGCCACACAAGTGTTGCACTAAACATTATGTTCTTCGCGAGTAATTTATGTGGGCTCCCTACGTGGATAGTGGTGGTACATGAATCCATGTTCATATGTTTGTGGTCACGCATTTAGGCTAATGATTTATCTGGTGATTCCTTGGGTTAAAATATGAAGCTTATCGTCGAACTCTTAGAATGCAGAAATTGTCATCACACAGTCGATCATTCGACGTGTCCGATAAGGTCAGATGAGAGCAACACAAAGACGAAGATTGACGGCAATGCAAGAAGATCCCATTCTCGTTTGGTTTAATGGAAGCAATGTGACGCCAGAGATATCGGCTTTGTTCCCCATGCGTTCATACTCACTGTTGCGGGTGCTCCTCCGCTGCAACAGGTTTCTCCTTGCCATCTGTGTCGGCGGCCTCTGTTTCCTCGACTAGTTTCAGCTCGCAGATCCCTGGATCAAGCTCCTCGACAACAACAGCAGTTGGACTTTTACCCGTCGGCTCAGAGAGGTCTACCAGTGGCGGTTCCTCGCCGTCTTCGGCACTCGCGGTCATGGCCTGCAAATTCTGGAACCATGAAGATCTTGAGGAAGGAGAAGGCGTCGAGAAGAAGTCGTACCTCAAGAGGAGCAGGGTCGGGAATGGTGCGGCTGTCGGCGGGAGGACCGTGGGGGCTGGCGACATTTAACTCGCTGGGTTTGCTTGAACAACCACCCATTGAGCTCGGCGCAGGAGGGTCCGACCGGGCAGCGGAGGTTTCCGGCGGGGTATATAAAAAGACGGGAGCACGATTAGGGTCGGAGAGGTGGGAGAATGTGTCGTGTCCATGTCTATGTTTGGGAGAGGGATGGTTGGCTGTGCTTAGACCATATCTAATAGACGCATCTTCCTCCGTCAAATTCGAGCTTTCATGGGAAACAAGCGGTCAGAAGAAGGCGCGCAAGGCGCGCTCTCTCTCTCTCTCTCTCCCTCTCTCTCAAATTGAAGATACAGTAAAGAGAGGCGGTAGAGGTCTGTTGAGTGTAAAAGCATGTCTGATCACAGCATTGGCAGATGCCTTCGAAAATACTGACACATTTCTTCTTCAGATAATGAAGATCATTAACAGCGATGCAAATAAACTACTAAAAAAAAAAAGGGTTCCCTTTGCACAAAAAGATTGCATGTCTTCATAATCATGCCAGCTCAAAAAATTAGTATAATCATATAGAACAAGAGTAGAACACAAGTAATAATACACAACCTTCATTAAATAACAAATGGAAAGTGAAATGTGCAGACCATAATAAGCAAACAATTGACATATACCCAATCACTTGTGAAGTAAAATGTTTCAGAAACACATGTAAATAAAAGCCGAAACAACTATACTCTTTCTTTGTGTTATATACAACAATAGCTACGCTGTAGGATGGTACCCAGGATTCATAGTCACATCTGGTGGGATATGTCTTGCTGCACCAATCTCTTGGCAGCACTCCATAGAAAGCCGAAGAGCAGCAGCCAAACCCAGCACGATAAGAACACCTACAAGATTTGTACTAATCAACTATATTTTATTTTTCAGAGATTGAGAGAGAGATAATCAACTGAGTTTAGCTGGATATATCTGCGTCTAGTAGTACTGAACAAGAAGCAATATACATGCATATAAAGTTAAATGTGCATGTCTGTGTCCATCTATACCCATGGATTTATACATGGTGTCCAAAGGTATAGAAAATGAACATTAAGAAAGAAATTTATCAGCTGTCATCTGAATTAATTTGTTTATAATTTATAACTACTGTAGAATTATTTCCTAGTAAAGAAATAAAGCTCAGATGCATATGGAACCACAATTGGGCTTATATTGCTCCCACTAGGGAAAGTTTAATACTAATTCCACCTCCTACCTTCAAGTTTTCCTACTCTTATTGCTTCAGGAAGCGTTGATGCGCAGGGCATCGTGGTGTTTTCACAAATGCAATCATAAATGTTCTGCTCAACACATAAAGGGCAAGAAATATACAGTAAAAGCAAGGTAAACTTTATCTAGTTCGAATAACAATTACCATAGTTGTGTATCCGTTTGGGGTTTCTCCAAAAGGCAGTTCATAATGTTTAATATGGCATTGATCACATTGTAATCTGATGTTTATGTTCTGCAACATGATATGCAGAACTAAACAGGTAGCTTTCCAATATTTAACTACAAAAATTGTTGACTTAAAGAAAGGATAACAGTTGTACCAGTTATGATGTTCACAGGCAGTGAAGAAATACCAAGAGAAACTGATATTAGCACATCCAAAAAGAGTCCTCCAATTAGAAGGGCAAATGCAACCCAAAGTGGGTTCCAGCATCCCTGTTAGCATAAAGAACATAAACATAAATCCAAGCAAGATAATGACAGACCGAGCAGCTAGCAGAATGATAACAAGTGGTGATTGTTTTGAATAAAGAATCGTAGAATCATGCATTTATCATTCAGGATCGCAGCAGTATAGTATGGTTGTAAAATTAGGCCATTGTAGCTCAACTTAAAACATAACAGCATGCATACCCTTTCTTGTTGTTGTTGCCCCCTGCCATGAGCTGAATTGACCCTCCAAACCCAGTAATTTGTCTGTTGCAGGAAGAGATTGTTTATTAATTGATACAATAAATCAATTGTTTTTTAAGTTGGGACATGAGTTGCTTACTTCCTAGAACAAAGTCTAGAGTGACTAGAAGTGTTTACCATTTTTACAAATTTGAGTACAGAACACATCGTCATATAAGAATAACATCAAACATACATCTTATAAAAGACAAATTTTAGTTGCCCAATAATTTATAATTACATGAAAGGTAACTGCATCCCATTTCAAACGCATAAAACGTTTGAGATAATATGAGTAAATTTTATAATAAATCCACTGAGATATAGCTGAAATTGTCATACTAATGAGATTTGACAATTTCAGTTATAACTATGTGGATATTTTTATAAAACTTATTTCCTTATTTCAAATGCGTTATGTGTTTGAAACGAGATACAATTACCTTTCTTGTTTTTGTTGGGTAATTATAAGTCACTCCACATCTGGAATTAGCCTTTTATAAGGTGTTTGTTTGATGTCATTTTATATGATGACAACTATAACAGTTGATGGTAATGTTTATACAGATAAAACTTACACTTGGTTGGAGCTCTGGAAATGGCACATTTGAAGCCACCTGCCTGCAGAGAAGAATTTGATTGAATTTGATTCAGACACTAATTTCATCCAGAACTAAAAGACCAAGAAAAGTTACATCATGTGGAAGACGTACTGGCAAATCTCGCATTTATTTGAACCTTTAGTACGAAACCAGATTTCTATGCAAGAGCGGTGCACTTTTGCAAGCTCACCTCGACATCGGCAACCAAGATCAATAAACGGTTCTTCTGTTTGTTGCTGACAAACTCTGCTCAAGTAAAAGCATTACAAAATAAGGGCACAAGAATTCCTACAAAGAATCTGAAGCATCTAAACAAACAGTTTAAGTGAGAGGAGAGGCATAGTGACATAAGTAACTGTTTCAATCATGATAAACATTTAATGAGAATCTGAAGTCATTCTGAGTAAATCTGATGTATCAATCTTATTATTCAACCATTGGACCATACATCGAAATGATAGGTAGAAAAACTAGGGAATAGTGAGGCCACAAAAGAGAGTGAACAAAAGTTTAAAAAAACTTGGAAGAATATATAAAAGATATAATAGTGATAAAAATCATCACTTGGTTAGTGAGCATATCAGAGAAACAACTCAGCAAAATATTTATATGCAGAATGTTTTAGGTAGGTGAACTAAATTGGGGAATACAGGCATCTCAGTTTAAGATTAAAACTCTTCAAGTGACACAGATAGCCATACGAAAGTACAAAAGGTCCAGGACTTTGCATGCGGGTCAGAACCTACAATGTACTTCATGCATTGATGTCAACCAGAATCACCATGCATATGAGGATCTATGTTTGGTGAAACAAATTTAACACTTCTGATGCTCAAATGATTACATTCTAAATTTTAAATATATAATATCACATACACCATCATTGTTTAGTTTATACCATTTGATCGCTGATATTTGCTGCTTCAATGATTTGCTTTTTTAAGTTACAGAAGCTAATTAATTTTTCTGCGTTTGTGTTTCACAATTCATTCCTTAAAAAAGGTAAAAAAGCATCTTCAAAGGCGAATTTGATTAGTTTTGATAGCTAAATGAGACCAGGGCCTTGTAACTACAGGAAAAATCATGAGACTGTAAAAGAAGAAAGTAAAAGACATAAGTTGTTTTTCATGCTTTCGAATAATTCACTTGGGGATCAACCACGACAAACCTAATTCTCGTCAGTCCCTAAAACTAATGACTATCTTGTTGCAATTTACCTGCACTGATCCTTGTCATCAGTGGGCAAGAAGACCTTCTTGGAAGAAGCAGCTGCTGCCGCTGCATTGATGCCATCATATCCCTCTGAAGCTCCAGTCTTTGAGGTGCTCATGTCTGGCTTTGGAATGTCCTCCGGGTGGGATATCACTATGCTAATCGTTGGAAAATCAACAGCCCCACCCATGTGCCTTACCTGTGAAATCGCACCTGGCCCTCCTCCCTTCTGCGGCCCTCCACTTTGAGAGGAGGAAACATCCCTTAAAGTATGATTAGGGCCCGAATTCGGACAGGGTTCAGAGCACTCCTGGTGCGCTTTGTGCCCCAGCCCACCACCTTCATCATTCAGCATTATCTTTTTGCAACGCTACAACTCCTCAGAGTCCCAAGTAAACCTTTTAGAGCTTTTCTTCTAATAATGCGATTGCCTCCTCTTCCAACCACTTGAGGCACCGAACAATCTAAGACAGAGAAATGAAATGCCTTCGAGTTCTTTTGAATTCACAAAACTGGCAAATAAGTTGGATATGAGAATAGGCGCAGGACCGACAGGTCCAGCAGAAACCAACAAAAATCGCCCTCTAAAACCAGTGGATAGACGTCAAACAAGTGCATCGTGTTAGTTCGTTGCACTCAAAAGCCTAAAAGCCTAACACAAAACATGAGATGCAAAATGCATTCCTAAATTTACAAGCCATATCATTAAGAAGAAAGGTTAGGCATGTAGAAAGGTTTCTTGATCGTAAACACTCAAATCATGTACGGAAAGAAAGTAGAAGGCATCAAATAGTATGGGATCAGCAGCAAAACGGCTTCATATGTTTCCTTGCACCTAAATTCCCAAAGGTCTTTTAAGGAACAGCGAAAGAGACAAAGATCGATGCCGTGCATCGCAGAACCGCCCCAAAATGGTGCCAAAACCAAAACTATGAAAGAGGAATTAACCGATTAGAGATGCTCAAACCAGAATCAGAAACCAAGAAGACAACTCGTGGAACTGCTCCGAAAGACATCAAAATCGAAACTTTGTGCGGAAAACTCTACCTGGAAGACAAATCGCAGATCGCCAAAGGAGAGAGAAGGCAAAGACACGAACTTTGTGTGGAGGAGGGATGCAGATACATCCCGCTTCTTCGATCCAGCGTCGAATTGACGGCGGCGTGATCAGACAGAGAGGCGAGGAGGTGGAGATATTTGGAGTCGGACCCGGGAGCGATAGATTACAGTCGCGGGAGGAGTTTGGGATACACCGTCCCCGACTTATCTTGCCCGACACTTCCCCGTCGTCCCATGGTCCCCAGTTGCACGTGGGACCTACACGAAAGTTTGATACGATGGAACGCAAAATGAAACCCATGCTTGGTAACCCAGTCCGCATTAGCTCGTCAGGTGGCGTTGCCTCGCGGTATATTGGGTGACCTGCCCTTTTTTTCTTTTTTTTTTGAACTTCTAATACTATTTATGGCATGATAGGAACACTTAATTCATGAGCAGAATATTATTTATTTCTTTTATGTATAATAAAAATATCCTTAAAATATATAATTTACTGTGGCCCCCCTTTAATCGAATTCATCCACCACGGAGGGGGAATTATGTAAATTGCTGTTTTTTTTTTGCCGGTGATAAATTGGATATTAAGATATTTTTATATAATTTTAGGGTGAGTTATGAGATTTTTTATTATTTTGATGTTTTCCAAAAGGTCCCTTTTACATGTTTTTCAAAGAGTTTCATTTGTCATGAATGTATCATGATAGGACAACAAAATTGATACGTTAGGTACCTTCCATATATATTAAAAATATATTATAATTAAAAATAAATTGACTCTAATAAGAGTAAATTTAGTATATGTAAGCTCATCCATCATAAAGATCGATACCTAAGTAGAGTTTCACATCATCACCTCCATAACAAGACCGTAACCATCCTATCTTATCAAGATCTAAGGTCGGAATGAACATGTTGTTAGGCTAGTCTCAAGCTAGTCAATAAGGAAAGCCCGTAGACCAGGTATAAACGGGGAAGCGACACTCTTTTTCTCCATCTACAGCTTATGCCATTGTATTTTCTCCTCTGCTAACTTAAGCATTGGAGGGGCCACGGCGGGTAACCCTAATATTGGCCTAGCATGCAGAGTTGCTCGTTTGTCACTTGAGGATGTGGAATAATTCAACCTTCGGAGGAGAATCTTCATAGCTCAGAGGACTCTTGTCCATTTACTCAAGCAACTATGAGTCAAACCTCATACTATGAAATGACCTCACTGCATCACTACACCCTTGCCAAACCCTTTTGTCAACCAGGAAAGAGCACCAGGGTGAGCATGCACCTTCAGTAGAGAACCGATTAGATCAACTCATCAATCGATGGTACCCATGACCCCATCATTTTGGCACTAGAAGGAGGGCCGAATGTCGCAAGTGCCACCTTCTAGTAAACCTTCCAAGGTAGAAAAAGGCTCCTCATCCTTTTCTCGAAGAGTAAAGGCAAACCCCTTGGTTGCCTCAGTAAGAGTGTTTTCGTGCCTCAGCATTAGGGGTCAGGCATCCACGACTCTGTGGTTTTGCATCCTACCCTTGACCACCTCAAGTTGGCATTTGGTCCCACCTATTTAGTAAGGAAGGAATTGAGGCCAAGGAAACCCTCCCAGAGGATGTTTTCGACGATCACGACGTGAGGACCTCCATCCCACGAGGCAGCAGGATAAGGATGATAGGCTCCTAAATACTCCTAGTACATTGTTCATGCTAAAAATAACCATACATTTGAAAGGAGATCTTCATTGATTCAAACAAAATTTCTAATAACAATAGAGGTTACCTCGAGGGGTAGCCACAAGAAGAGCTAGGGAATACCATATAAAGGTAACTTCCTGCCTAATGGACATATATTTGATGCAACGACATGCTTAGGAATCACGCAAGCAAAAATGATAGAGACAACATCATGCACCCCAGCACAATCGCACAAGCACTTGAAATGGCAAGGAAGGGCTATGATCCCTAGGCAGATCAAACCCATGGTAGAGGGTTCTGCAAGAATGATACAAGCTACTAGCAGCGTATCCTATTCCAGGTGGAATGACCCGCAACAGCCAAAAGCTTATCTCCTAAGGGATTTCAATTTCAAGCAGGCCTAGTTCCTCATGGTTGAGCTAGAACCTCTAGATAAATCAGAACTCTACTTTATTATGATTGCCTGAATTTGATCCCAGAAGAGCTAAAAGCAGCCAGGGACCAAAGCCTCGACGACCCTACGTCCCTGTCCCGACACCTCCTTAATCCTTTGCTCGAATTTTTTCATCAGCAAGTAAACTAGACCAGGGCCTCGGCAACCTCGCGCCTTCGCTTCATCCTCGGTAACACCCTCCAAGTCTCTTTAGACCTTAGCCTAGTCCTCATGGCCTTTGGTTAATCCACAACGATTGGAATTAGACCCGCCATGGAGGAAGCACCTTCAATCACTCACGGGCGTAAAGAAGAGAGTGTTGCACTTAGGACAGTAGAAGACTCTTCCAGCAAAGGCGCGTCATAAGCATCATGGTAGGGCTAACTCCCAACTTCAATGCAGTCAAAAGGCCAAGCCTCTACGCTCCCCCTAGCCATGCACTCAATGTCAAAATCTGAGGAATGCACTTAGATCGAGCCTCTTTGCTCCCCCTAGTTGTCCACTCAGTGTCAAAGGCCGAGGGATGCACCTATGTCGAGCCTTTATACTTCCTCTAACCGTGTACTTGGTGTAAAAGGCCGAAGGCTATACCTAGGTCGAGCCGCTCCCCCTAGCCATGCACTTGATTTAGAAGACTAAGAAGTAGTCCCTCGGATGAGTAATAGTTAAAAGGACTCTCTCTCAAGCTAAGCACCTTAGTGTGAAACTCAAAAGGTCGAGAGATGCACCTAGGCCGAGTCTCCGCGCTCTCCCTAATCATGCACTCGGTGTCAAAAGCTGAGGGCTACACTTAGGCAGAGCCTCTATACTCCCTCTAGCCATGCACTCAATGTAGAAGGCGCAAGTTGCCTCTCGAATGAGTAAGAGTTAAAATGGCTCTCTCCCGAGCTAAGCACCTTAGTGTGGAACTCATAAAGCCGAGGGATGCACCTAGGCTAAGCCTCTATGCTCCCCCTAGTCATGCACTCGATGTCAAAGGTCGAGGGCTACACCTAAACCGAGACTTTGTGCTCCCCCTAATCATGCATTCAGTGTAGAAGGTCCGAGAATTACCCCTCAGATGAGTAAGAGTTTAAAGGATTCTCTCCTAAGCTAAACACCTCGGTGTGAAACTCAGAAGGTCGAGGGATGCACTTAGGCCAAGCCTCTGTACTCCTCTCAGCCATGCACTTGATGTCAGAGGTCGATGGATACACTTAGGCTGAGCCTCTACGTTCCCCCTACCCATGCACTCGGTGTCAAAAGCCGAGAGCTACAGATAGGCTGAGCCTCTATGCTCCCCCTAGTTGTGCACTCGGTGTAGAAGGCTCGAGAATCACTTCTCAGATGAGTAAGAGTTAAAAGGATACTCTCCCGAGCTAAGTATCTTGGTGCGGAACTTAGAAAACTACACCTAGGCTGAGCCTCCGTGCTCTCTCCAAGCATACACACAGTATGAAGACCATAAGGTCAACACAATCTCAATGCCTCGGCTAATGAATTCCATTAGAACAGAAACACACTAACGTGCCCACCGAAGAAAGACCCCGGAGGACACCCTTTTGAGGGGGCAAATGATAGAGGTAAATTTGATACCTGCTAGCTCATCTGCCACAAAGATCGACACCGAAGTAGAGCTTCACATCATCAGCTCTTTAACAACACTATAACCACCCTATCTTTTCAAGATCAAAGGCCATAACGATAAAATTATTAGGCTAGTCTCAGGCCAACTAGTAAGGAAAGCCCATATACCATGTATAGAGGGGGCTGGGGATGCTCTCTCTCTCTCCATCTACAACTTATGCCATTATATTTTCTCCTCTATTGACTTAAGCATCGGAAGGGTCATGATGAGCAACCTTGATGTTGGCCTAACATGCAGGGTCATTTGCTCTCCACTTGAGGACACCAGGATGATTCAACCTTTAGAGGAGAATCCCCATAGCTCGAAGGACCTCTGTCCGTTTACTCAAGCAACTCTGAGTTAGAACCCCCGCCACAAAATGACCTCTATTGCACCATTACATCATTGCCAAGCCCCTATATCAATTAGGAAGGAGCACTAGCGTGAGCTTGCACCTTCAGTAGAGAATCGACCAGACTGACTCATTAGTCGATAATACCCATAATCCCATTAGATTTAAAACTTAATCCAATTTAGCTCATATACAAAACATAAAATTTGAAATAAATGTGATTGCTAGTTTAAATAATGACAATCAAATATGAAAACTTTGATGTTAGCTATAATATTTTTAAATAATCATATGGTATATTTCAAAACATCTAAAGTCTATTGTAAAATACTAGAACTGCAGAAATGTATCGATTCATCTTATAAATCAGTCCAAATTAATAGATCGATTGGGTTGATTAACCAAAAAGATAACTCAAATCTGACTCAAATTTAATTATTATTCATTACTATTAATATAAATATAAATATATAAATAAAAGGTCAAAAGTTATTTAAAAAATATAATTATAAAAATCAGAATCGTCAATATATATATATATATATATATATATATATATATATATATATCATAGAGAGAAAAAAAACAAAGTATTATATTTTCATCCATGATGGAGTACCTATACGCAAAAGCCATCGCGAGTGACCGTTTCCACTGAAACCGGAACTCGCAAAATGGATGGGGAACCTCAAAGAAGGTTGTTGAGTTATATGATGCAGGCACAGATCACATTTAGCATCAGAAAGTAATGAATCCATGTTCCCACAGGCTCCCAACAAACGCGATGGCGTGATCATTACGCCTGCTCCTGCTGGAGGAGAAGGGCTGGACGATCGATGAATGCAGCCTCGTGATGGCATGAGAGAGAGATAGAGAGAGCAGATCACCGAACAATCAAAGGGAGGGAGGAGGAGAGAGACCGCATGTGGTGCATGTGCATGGAGATGGAGTAATTTTGGAGTTTAGAAACTGATGGATAAACTCCAACGTTGATTTAGTTGTACAAAAGAGAATGTGATTCACAGCTGACGCTACATGCTTTAAAAAATAAATAAATAAAGGACTCATCGAGAAAAAAAAAAATTGTATGCCAATATATATTAATAAAAGATTATGATATAAATAAATTATATATTTTTTAATTTTTAATGAATCTATAATTTGAAGAACAATCACATATCTTAATGCAAGATTTGAATACAAACATATGATTAAGAAAAATCTCACCCTCATCACCCATAAAAATATGTATAATGAAGTTATTTTTCATAATTAATATTTTATAATATCAAAGTCTTCTTGCTTCAAGCTAAGCTCCCTCTTTCTCGCTCCATCTTCCTCTACCGATTAATCTATTAATAATTGTTATTCTTCTTCCTTGCTTACCTTTTTGCTTCTTTACAATTTTTTATGCTTTCAGATTTTAATGTTGTACCTAAATCGAAGATGTGCAACTCATTCTTACCGATCTTCTAGCATAATTTGCTCTACAAATCTATTCTAATTTACTAATCTAATCAACCTTATCTAGTGATCGATCAGCTTCTCTGATGATCTTTCATCGCTGTACAGTTTTGTTTGGTAGGCAATCTCTTTGCTCTTACCTACTACTGAACATCTTCATCGACGTCTTTATCCCCTTCTCGTCAATCGCCAAGCTCACTAGTGCCTCGAATCCATAGTCGATCGCTCAATGATAGTCCATTGTCTATCACCATCCTCTCGATTGTGCCATCAGTAATCATAATCAAGAGAATGACTTAGGAGAGGGAGGAATATATCACACTCTTCTGCACATATCAGATCATATCCTCTCTTATGCACTCCTCAGATCTAATCTCCTTCATCAGATTAGACTCTGTCCTATACACTTCTTAAATCTGATCTCCTCACGTAGAATATATCTGAACCCATCATAATAACAAATCATGTTCTTAAATTATGATTATAACAACATCATCCCATTCTATAAGACATTCAAGCCTTGGTCATTGGCTCCGTAGTACCACTAATCTCTTCTTGCAGTACTATCGAAGAAGTATGGGCCAAGTTATAAACCACCCTTGTCAATCGCTCTCACACTTATATGCTAAGTCTTTTATCTACTATGATAAAGATCAGATAAGAGGAAAGTATTATTAATGACTATATGTAAAATCTAAAAATTATATAGTTGATTTGATTTTAATAGATCATCACCCGAGTGATGAAAAAATCATTATTCTTGCTCTTAGTGGTCCAGGAGACAAATATAAGAAACTGACGATAGATTTACATGACTTGTCATGTATTTGAATAACAATATGATAAGTTGATTGATTATGAAACATATTTGAAACTAGAAGAGAGAAAGATAGGTCTAACTATTATAGCTCAATCTAATAAAACATTGAATGAAAAAGGTAATCAAAGTAATAAAAACTTCAATAAATGATCGAACAAGATACCTCCTGGACACATAGGTAATATACAAAGCTATCATCCTTCGTTATACTATTAATTCTCCAACCATGGTAGCAACTTCAACCCAAACAACTAAAAGAATAACTTTAACTATAACTATTAGTAGTTTTGGCATCCCAACAATAATAATCAATAAACAGTCATCTAGTAGCTCTTTGATAAAATTGGATATATATATCAAAAGTTCATTGATCTTGGCCCAAGCCTACTGCTATACCCAATTGATCTCAAGTAAACATCATAACTACTCTCGATTGCTTATCTAAGCAATTTGATCATTGACTTTGGTGCTTCTCCTTATATCACTTTTGATTTACAGAATTTATCTATCCACATTGACTATAGAGCTAATAAGGGCATTATTATTAGCGATGGTAATGAAATCTTTATTACTTATATTAGTTTCACAATAGTTAATTTATATATAAATATTTTTACACTCAATAATATTTTATGTGTACTTTGTCTCAAAAGAAACCTTATTTTTATCTATCAAATCTGTGAATAAATAACACATTTATTTTTTTAAAGAATTTGAGCACGAGAGCATCTTTGGTTCGAAGCCATAATAAAGATAATATATATGAGTGGTTGTTAGTTTCACAAAACACCTAGCTAATTGCTCTTGCTTTAATTGTTGCTCTAATCATTGTGTGGCATCATTACCTTGGTCACCCATCATCCTCTACTCAACAATAGCTAATTTCTTGATACTCTATTCTAACTTTTAAATCAAGTAAAATTATAATTCATTATGATGCTTCTCTTGGTAATAAAGTCATAGACATTTAGAACATTTTCCATATCCTACTCCAAATCACTTGACAACATTTATACTGATATTTGAGGTCCTACTCTAACTGCTTCCTTTGATAATTTTAGATTTTATGTTATTTTTATAGATTATTTCACTAAATATATATGATTATATTCTCTCAGACATAAATATGAGATCATCATAGTCTTTACACATTTTAGAAAAGTAGTTGATAACTTCTTCTTGTTTACTATTAAAGAAGTTTACTAAAATTGAGGAGGTGAATACCAAGCTCTAATAACTTACCTCTCATCATGTGATATACAATATCTTAAGTCACCACCACATACACCTCAACTAGTTGGCTCTGTTAAACAAAAGCATTAATGTATTATTTAGATTGGTCTTACCCTCCTACACTAAACCTTAATGCCACTAACTTTTTGGTCAATAACCTTTTAAATTACAGTCTACCTTATTAATCACATGCTCACCTCAATTATACAACACCAGCCACCATGAAAAATTATTTTATAAAATTTTAAGCCTTTAAAAACTTAAAGTATTTGATTATTTATGTTATCCCTAGCTATGCCTATATATGTCACACAAGTTAACACCAAGATCCAAGCCTTGTATTTTCATTGGGTACTCCCTTGAACATAATATTTTTGATGCTATAATCCTCAAATTCAAAGAGTCTTTATATCATGTCATATCATTTTTGTTGTGTCTACATTTCCTTTCTACAATGATACTCTTTTAGCAATGTGAGCCACTATAACAATCTTCCATTATTAGATTTATCTAAGTACACCACAAACCCCCTCAAGCACACTTCTCACAATGTCAACCATTATTCTCTTCTAGACCTATACTCTTTTGTTACTCCAATTCAGCATCACCTCTATAACTTCTCCATCTACCTCTCTACCAACTCACTCTGTAATGGTAGATGAAGCAACACCCTTGGCATTACAAATGATATCTTTGTCCTCTCCTAGACTAAGTGACATCAAAGTGCATTAGCCTGATTAGGCATATGTTATAAATCTTCACCAATTCTCAAAAGCTTTAACGTATCTCAATAATACCACAAAGCTTGAACATCTGACAACACGCTTCAAAAATGATATCCTCAAATCACCTAAAATTCTTGATCTCCATGCTACCACATAAGCCTACTAAACCTACAACCATCACTCAAGCCTAGAAATCTTCACACTAGTGCAAAGTCATATGTGAGGAATATAATAGCCTACTCCATAATATCATATGGACTCTTGTACCATCCCACCCTACATAATGTCATCTAAGTATAAATGGATCTTTCGAATAAAATGGAACCTAGATGAATCCATTACTAAATATAAAGCATGTCTACTAGCTAAATGGTTTTACCAATGACCAAGTGTTGATTTCAAAGAGACATTCAATCCAATTATTAAACTGATGCTGATTTAACTCATCCTAAGTTTGGTAATCAATAGGTTGATATATATGATAATTAAATGTTAACAATGCTTTCTTATAGAAGGCTTGAATTGAAGAGTAGAAACCCTCTGGCTTCATCCATCCTCAATATCCAAACCATGTTTGTAAACTTTGAAAAGCTATTTATAAATTTCGCCATGCTCCAAGAGCTTAGTATACTGAATTGGGATTTTTTTTTTTTTTGTCAACCAACTTTATCAACTCCATATCTGATACCTCTTTATTCCTATAGCAACAAAAGGGATATATTATATATTTACTAGTATATGTGGGTGATATTATCAACATAAGCAATAATTACATAGAGATTAAGTAATTTTTAAGCAATTGATAGATTGATTCTTCATCAAAGATCTAGGAACCTTAAGCTACTTTTTGGGAGTGGAAGCAACATTCATATATTTTAAATTTTTTTATTAAAAAAAAAGTACATTCGAGATCTATTATCAAAAATGAAAATACATAATGCTAAAAAAGTCACCACCCCACTCTCCATATTGAGTCACTCAAATTATATGATAACAACTATATTATAGACCCCACACAGTACCAATAAATACTTGCTTTCTTATAATATTTATCTATTACATGTCTAGACACTTTATTTTTAGTCAATAAATTATCACAAATCATATATTGGCTCTCTATTATGTATTGGTCTGGATTAAAACGTATTATGTAAGATCTTAGAGGGACTCTCAATCATGAATTCTCCTTTGTAAACACTCGTCACTTCATTTTGATGCTTTCGTTGGTATTGATTGGGTAAATAATAATGATGATAGAATATTTATATCAGTCTACATTATCTTCTCCTGAGTAAATATGATCAATTAGAATTTCAAAAAATAAAATAAAATCGTAAGATTCACTATTGAAGCTAAATACCAAGCCATGACTATCATCACTGTAGAACTCAATTGAATCACTAATCTACTACACTAACTTGGCATCACACCTCAATCTACTCTGATAATATATTATGATAATACTAGTGCCATCTATATATGTGCCAATCTAAAATTTTTTACTTTGTGATATTCATTCTTTGACAACAAATTATTCACTTAGATCTCGAAGATATTATCACCCAGGCTATCATATTAGTGCCATTATCTCAACGAAACAACAACTCACGCTAGCTTGATATGAGTCGTGACATCTTGGTACACTTGAATTGGTACCTCCATGATCCACATGATCTGACAATTATAAAACTATTCCAGCTTAACCCTGTATGATAGAAGATACTAATCGTCACTAGATATGTACTGGTGCTTCCTCACGGTGTTACCTGAGTATCAAAATTAACTAAAGGTAAGACAAACCTCAATTTATCAGTTGTTTCAGTTCTTCACATAGAACTGCAAGATTTTGATTTCATTGAGAAAGTCAATTATCAAAATAATTGCAAACTTCCTTGAATCATTAGAGTCGCAAAGTCTCATCTATGAAGTCAACAGGAGTAGCAACAAAGTTGGTCCTTGCATTTCACAATACTTGACTACTGCATGAGGATATTGGTGTTTAATCGTCTTCCTTATATAAAAAATAATGTAATGCATGTATACGATATAATATAATGTAATTCAAATGCTTGGGTTTAAACCAGTAGATCTGTCTGACGGAATAAGCATATGCTCGTTGAGAATGTGAAACTGATATTAATGTCTTAGTAATAAATGGCATAAAGTAAATCACGGGTGTTTGTATTGCTTTCTGATCTTGTCTACCTTTGCTTGACAAATTTGGTTAATCCGAAGAGCAACGTGATTGATGCTTATCGTTTTGAACAACTCAGTACTTTTTCTCTTGGATGGGTGGATGGTGGAAGTGCAATCTACTTAATTACTGTATCTATTTGTTGATTTCGTGGTCCAAAATTTTAGTTTGATTTTTGTATCATTTCAATAGTTCAGTTTTTTTATGCATCTACTTGTTTTAGATACTACTGATTCAGCAGAATGTGGAGTATATGAACTCTTTTTAACTCATGTCTCTGCTTCTTTCTTCCGTCTTCTTGATTTCATTTCCTATTCAGCGATATCATTATTACAAAGCCTGCGGATGGCGCAGGCAGGCTTGATCCTTGGGAGAGAAATGACGGAGGCGGAGAGCAGCAGATGCCCTCCTCCTCTCTCTCCTCGTCGACTATAATAACTTCTTCGCCACCTGCAGGTCGTCGGAGGAGGCAGCGGCTTCCGCCTTTTGATATGATATCCGGTCCACCATTTAGATCGATCGCCATCGACTACGTCACCGATGCTAGTGGCGTGGCGTGTTCTTCATTTTTGTTGCTTTTACTGTGTTCCTTAATGTCATGGGTTTTGACGCCTCGGAAGTTTGCTATCTGTTAATCTCGGTTGTCTAAATCACTGGACCGTTCTTTTGTATTCTGGGGGTGGTGCTAAGAATCAAAACTTACTCATATATGTGTCTGTCTTCTTTATCATTTCTACAAGTAGACCACCCCATAAGATATTTCATATCATGAGTAATTATTCTATTCACGCTTCGATTCAAAATAGTTTGATGATTTTAGACTAAATCAGAAGCGGATTTAGATGATAAATTTGATTACGATTCTTAGTTTTTTGAAAATCGAAGCTGACGAGTTCTGAAACTGTTTCAGTTCCAATTTAAAATAGAGGGTCATGATGTTATGAAATATATATGATTTTTTTATTTTAAATTATAAATTGTTTATTTAAACATTATTCTTAATTAAAAAAATAATTATTCAAACCGGAACCCACCACATACGATTAAGTTTTAGTTTCGAAGATTTAGGAACCAAAACAATCACAGGATCAAGAACAGGTATAAGAGACGAGGAGAAATGTTTTAGGAAAGATAAGTCAAATATCTATATCTAAACTCCTAAAACCAATTCCATTCATTACTCCTATATCCGCATTCAAATATAGTATCTCCTTCTTCCCCCTCTTTACGCCACTGTCGTTTCTGAAACGAATCAGAATGGGATGTATCTATAGAACACCTCCACACAAAGTTGGTGCCTCTACTTTCTCTCTCATTCCGCAATTTACGATTCCTCTCATGGGTAGAGTCTCCTATCTCCTGATATGTGTGTGTGGTATCTGAACTCTTCTTCAAGCAACGATTTTGGTGTCTTTTGGAGTAGTCTTACGAGCGGTCTTCTTCATTTCTGATCAATCAAAGACATGCATTCTGGTTAAATGAGACTTCACCAAATGACACCAAAATCAAAACTTGAAGAAGAATTCACATGCCATTTACACATAGGGGGACGAGATCGACCATACTAAGAAGATGAACCAGAGGTAGTCAAATGCGAGAGAGAGAGAGAGGGCAAAGGCAATGAAGTTTCTGCTGAGGAGGGCTGCAGATAGATACTGCTTCACCTGCAAATAAAACCTAAGTTTGAAATAGGAATTAAGGAATTGCCGTTACAAGTAGAATAATTAATGAAATTCCTATTGAGTTTATCGATTCATCATCAATTTATACAGATGAAGATATGAGAATTTTTCTCAACTAACGTACGTGATTTTTTCATTCAGTTGGGAAAATCATATTTAAATCCTATCTTCTATTATGCCCCTACAAGATCGAGCTCCTATAAGGACGTCGATCTTGAACTAAGGATATCAATCTTAAACCGATGACAATGAATATGAATGAAGAAAGTCATTGTGTTGTTAACCGCGGAAGATCTGACAACGGTTGACTTCGACGACGATGTCAACCTAGCTGAGAAGGAAGTTGTTGTGTTGTCAATCGTGGTGAAGATCTAACGACAATTGACTTTGATGGCAATATCAGCCTGGCTGAGGAGGAGGCCGTTGTGTTGTCAACCGCGATGAAGATCTGATTGTGATTGACTTTGATGGTGAAGATCGACTTCAGCGGCCATGTAAGCCTGGCTGAGAAGAAGAGTCCAGACATGACAGGAATGGATGGAAGAGGAGGTCTAGCACGGGGCAGGCACAATATAAGAGATGGTGCATAAGCTATCGCTTGACAACAAAAGAGAGATTGGTTGAGATTGCAGTAGCTGTGGGTTTCGCGGCAGAACGCTGCAGAAGGGTGGAGCCTGGAGGACTCCACAGAATCAGCAAGGGAAGGAGTGGTTGGTTGGAGAGCAGATCTGATGATAGTAAGCATAGGTTGCTCTATTCTCGATCGTAGTATCTATCCAAAGTGAGAAGAGATCTTGCTTTAGGCAAGCGCCTACACCGATTACGGGCTGCGGCAGCATGAGGCAGTCATAATCGGTGGAAATCTCTCAGTGTTGATGCAAAGGAAGTAGCGGTCGGGAGAGGTCGCTGGCACAATGGTCGCGGTCACCAACGGAATAGCGGAGAAGAGGAGGAGGATCACCCCCCAAAAGATGGTGATGAATGGCTGCAGGAGGGAGACAATAGATGGCCATCGACATTGAAGATGTCATGGCCGAAGGCAACATTGAGTCGATCCAGATGATGATCTGGTGGAAGCAAACATCCCAAATGGTGAAGTGGCCCTGGCGGTTGGAAGGGAGGGAGAGTAACCCTCAACAGAGGAGACAGAAACATCGAAGAGGTGGAGGAGAGACCGTAGAAGAAGTCAGCCACAGATTGGAGGGTGTCGGTGAGAGACGCAATGGCAACAAAGAGGAGAAAAGGGAGCCACAGCAGATAAAGGCTGAAGGAGAAGACAACGGTTATGACAGCAATTGTTGGAGTAGGGAGTGATGGCAGTGGGTGTTGCGGCTGGCTACAGGAGGGCGCAATAGCTGGCCGGAGATCAGATCTGGTCACGATCAAGCAGAGAGGTGGGGCACACCGATGGCAGCAGTGCAACAAAGGATCGAGGGCTAGGCAGCTGTTGTGAAAGGAACGAGCAACAACAAAGGAGAATGCAAGGGAAGCAATTGGTGTTACGGCTGGAGCCATTGGCAGTGGCGGTTGCGACATAGGGAAGAAGAAACAGAGGAGGCCGATGCTGCTACTCCAACACTAGTCGCCGCAACAAGGGGTTGCGGTAGGGGATGGCAATGCTGTTGTGAAGTAGTGGTAGAGGAGGCAGCAGCGTTGGCATTTGGGGTGGCTGAGGTTGTAGGAGAGGGGGTCAAATGATGTCGGGGAGATCAACGTCAATCTGGTGTTGGATCTTGTCCAACACAGCGGTAGCGAGTTCCAACGAGGAAGAAGTGCCCTCGATATCTTTCATGACGAGGAGGCAGAGGAAGGATGTTGGAGCTCTCGGCAGAGGAGATTGCAATGGTGACATGAGCGCATCGATAGGGAGGCAGAGGAGGAACAGAGGGGAAGCAACGCTCGCTGCGATTGTAGAGGGCTGGCCACAGGAGAAGCGCGGTCAGGCCGATCTTGCTCACAAGATTGACAGTAGAGAGGAGGCAGGCAATAGTGCGGTTGGTAGAGGAAGAGGATTGCATTTGCTATGGTTGCCTAGGCTGTAGGGGCAGATGAGAGCATCGACATCAGTGAGATGCGGTGGCGGGATGAGGCAGCAGGGACAACAGATGACACTGCTGACAAAGAAAGGAGTGACGCTGATGGTGGCAGCAATTGACAATTGCTATAGGAAATTGCAAGGGGTGCAACGACAGGGGAGGAAGAAGGGGCAGCAGTCAGGCAGCCAGCTAGAAGAGGCTATAGAAAGGAGTAGCACTTCTACGACAAGAGAAACAGGGGAGCAACCACCAATGGAGAGGAAGGAGACGAATTTGCCGACCATGTGTAGTGGAAGGGCTATTCAGAAGTTGATGCCAGTGGTAATGGAAGTAGCGGTGACGCTGTCATGTGCCGGTGAAGTGGAAGGAAGAGACACGGCTATGGGTTTGACGCTACGAGGGAAGGAGAGATTTGTAGAAGAAAGAGATCAACAGAGGAAAAAGGGTAGTAGATCCGTCATAGGAGAGGCCAGTGGTGCCTCCGGGACCACACAGGTCGCTAGACCTATTTGAGGCAAGAAGGCACCAAAGAAGAGATGCCACAAAATGAGGGCTAGTATTGACAAAGGAGAGAATTGACACCAATAGTTTATAGTGTTGTCGATTCTTCGTTAGCAAGAGACTGTTGTTTGACAGCAAGAAAAGATAAAAACTGTCGTTGGACAATAAAATAAAAAAATAATCTCTATCATAGAGAGAGGGGCTTTGATACCATGTTAGAAATAGGAAGAAGTAATGAAATGTTTATTAAATTTATTGATATATCATCAATTCATAAAGATGAAGATAAAATAATTTTCCTAAATCAAAATAGAAAATGAAGACAACAACTAACCAGACCGCTTAAAAAGAATACCGAAATTGAAACTCGAAAAGGACTTCATAGGCCACGCATACTGGAGGACAAGTACTTGAAAGATGAACCGTAGGTCCTTCAATAAGAGAGTAGGCAAAGGCACAACCTTTGTGCGGTGCAGAGCTGAGAGACATCCCGCATTGATCTAGCACTAAGATGAGAGCAGAGAAAACATCCCCCTCATCATCCCTGAGATGACTCAGATGGAAGATTGATGGGGAGGAAACACAATTTAAATGTAGGTCATATCATAATTGGAATCCCACTTAGTCTATGTAAATAAATTGTCGTTGTTGCCATGTAAATATATTGGATGCCATGCCTCCTTTTAAAAAAAAGTCTAATACAATATAACATATTTTTATATTAGATATGATTTGATTACGATACGATAGAAACACTTAAATCTATAATAAGGAGAATATTATTTTTATTTTCACATATAATAAAAATATCCTTCATATATTTAATTTACTACAAAAATATTTGATGCAGATTCATCTCTTATGGAGGTAAATCCATCTCTTTTGCTACTACCAAATTGGATACTAAGATAAAGATCATCACATGAGTAATTTCTATTCTTAGATGAAGAAACGATAAGCCAATATATTCATATATTGAATGATATTACATCAAAAAATCTCTATTATTAAATTTTTATCGGATGGCACCCTATATATTCGTTTTTATCTTAGGGTTTTTTTTTATAAATGATAAAAAAAACTCATGAACCAAAACTTAATCAAACCAACAGCTTCTAAATCATTTAAAATTGAATCGATTTTAATCTGGTTCAATTAAACCTCCTTCACCTCCTCCCCCTTCACTGGCTCCTCCTCCACCTCCTCCCCTAGCCTCCTGTCCTTTATTGTCTCTTCCTCCGTTCACCTCCTCCCTTAGCATTCTCCTCTTTCGCGGCTACTCCTCATCTATCGTATCCCATTCTTTTTTCTCCTATGTTTTCCCTCATCTCCTTCTCATCCTCTGTCTTAACCTTCTCTCCCTTCGTTGCCTCCTCCTCCTTCACTTCCTTCTTAAGCTCCTCCTTCCCCTCGGCCTCCTCATCCCCCTCATCCGCTTCATCTGCCTCCACCTCTGCCTCCTCCCCATACTCCTGCAACTTTGCCTCCTCCCCCTTCACCTTCTCCTTCAAATTTTGATAATTAATTATCATAATTTTTTAAAAATATTAATTATCTTAAAATTATATCTTGATGTATTTTTTTGAAAGTTTGAATTAATTTTATATAAGCTGACTAAGTCACTCAAAATTGAACCAAGTTATACTCAATCGGACAAATATAACTTTGTTCAATTTTATATATAACTTAGTCAACTTCTATTAAACCAACTTTCTACATAGCCCCCTTCTTGAAGGGTTAAAAGTCCCTCAATTGCCACCCGAGCTGCCAAGCTCCCTCCGTCTCCGCTCCCGCACCTCCGCCGCCATCGCCTTCCCGTCGATCATATTTCTCTGTCGACGTAGAAGCAGGTGTCGATCATATTTCCAGCAGTGAGAGCAGCAAGTATTACCTCTTGTAGAAGTCTCCTCGTAAGTGACGACAGCAAGAGATTCATTCCGCTGGTTCTCTCCCCACCCCAACAGGGGGAGGGGAGGCCACGGCAGAAACCAAGCAAAGAGAAGACACCTGTCTATATGAAATTTTTCGGAGGAACACAAATTTCCTGTACAATTATTGATCAAGAATCTCATCATTTCGGTGACGATACATTTGACCTAATTAATACTTCTCTTCCGGAACAATCTATCTTCTCATCATCGTACGTGTCTCCGATGCGAACCTTCAAGTTGGTAGACTAATTAATGCTTGCATGCATATTACGAGTCCCATCATATTGCACGATGCACGAAAGATTGCATCCAAAATTTGCATTTGTATCACGTAAATCCAACTTATAACCATTGGAATAAACCTCGTGAAATCTAAGTCTGGGATGTCTGCATCAAAGTTTAGCACAATAGTTAACACTGTCGCTACTTTTCCCCCGTCCTCGTTGTAAAGGAAGCGATCAAAAAATAATAGCCCGTCACTTTCCAGGCTAGAAAATGCTACAACATAGTGCATCGATAAGATTCTCAAAGCATTAGCTCACAAACAACGCCATCAGTGTTCTTCGGCTGACTGAGAACACGCAAGGTAATTGAAAGAACACGGCACTAGAAACAACAACACAGCAAGATCAAAAGAATGATGCTTGGTTAGATGATGAGCTTAAAGGTCCAGCACCACCGCTACAGTCACCCTCCACCTTTCTAAAGGAGCTGGAGCAGAACCATGACCACATGGTCTTCCCCTGCCTTAATTCTCAACTCTATTGTTCCTTTCTGCTTCCCTTCCCGGACCTCTCACCAGCTTCTTATTCCTATCTATTTCTTTCGAATTTAGTTTCCCAGCAATTTGAGATGCTGCAGGTTTTCCCCAACAACAAGGGATGAGACAATCATAAAAAATTTGCAGAAAAACAAGCAGTAAAAAACCACAATCTTTCAAGTCAAAGCAACATTAGTAACAGTGCTAGAACTATCTCTATCCCTCACAAAGAAGAAAGAAGAATCCACGACCTATCAATCACAAGCAACCCAATAGAAAGGAACACCAAAGGAGAGCTTTTTGTTGACGTATGTGCAACCTGGGGATGGCAGCAGTGAGCAGCGAGAGAGCGTGAGAGGAAACCCTACCCTACCGCCGAGAAGCCAGAGAGGAAGGGCGAAATCAGCGGGTGGCCAAGGGAGCGGGGGAGCGGACCTGCAGGGCGTGGACCGGCGAGGGAAGGGGCGGCAGCGGGGAGGCGAAGGGGAGACGCCGCAGGATGAGGAAACGGACGCGCCGGGGAAAGAGGGCCACGTGGAGCAACTGCTCCAGCACCCGCGTCACCAGCGCCGTGTACTCCTCCAGTAGCTCCACACCGATGGCGACGAGTATCATGTCTTCTCTTCTCCAATACACCAAGTCCTCGTTCTCCTCCTCACACAAGATATCTAGTTTCCTGTCGGATCCAACTGCAGGATACTCCAACTCCTCGTTCTCCTCCTCAAACAAGTATCTAGGTTCCGTTCGGATCCGATCGCGCGATATCCGGCGATAAATCTTTTACCGCTACCTCTCTTGCTCGGATTTGACAGCAAAGTTGAAAGCAAGCTTCAGACTTATATTTCAATGATGGGTTTGGTTGGTAACACCTCGCTATATATATAAATATATATATGTCAGGATTTATATAGATAAGACAAAGATTACTTGAAGTGTAGGGGGAGATATTTCTGAAGCGGCGGGAAAGGTCTTCCTATGTGCTGCTACCGCTGCTGGGATCGAAACTTGGAGAACTCTGTCGGTGAGTCGACGGTATCGGTTTGAAGGACCAAACCGGAAAAACCAAAGAAACAAGGAATCGGTTTTCGGCTATTTTCGAGGGCGCCTACGTCGATCTTATCCGTTTCCAAAACCAGATGTCGTCACCACCTTGCACGAGAGGCAGCCTGCCCTTCTATTAATTAGCAACTCCGGAACTTTCCGGAGGCTCAAATTCAGTCATGGTAGGCCCCGCATTCCTCACCAATTATAAGACCGGTAGTCTGTTGGGGTAAATTAATAGCTCAGACGAAGAGCACAGGTCGTGTTTCCGGGTTTCAACAGCGGTAAGCGTTGGCTTAGGCTGACGGAAGGTGAGGCGACTTAGGGTATTGAGATAGTGGCATTATTATTCCGGATATAATAATAACAATTATTATTATTTTCACTATTGTTTGGACGGATGGCTGTGATGTTAGGCTTCTGGCCGCTTCAAATCAGAGATTAGCCCCATGGATGACATGCTATGGTTTTGTTTTGACTTAATTTTGACAAAAGAATAATTTTAAATTATAAAAAACTCTTCCAATATCTAAAAAAGTAAAATGCCTACGGATTCGGTGGTACAATCTCAAATGCTGGATTTGCCGATAGAACAAAATTTTGACCAAAGAAAAATTTTACATTATCAAAAACTCTTTCAAAATCTCAAAAAATAAATACCTACGGATTCGGTGATACAATCTGAAATGCTGAATGTGCCGATAGAACAAAATTTATCAAAAACTCTTTCAAAATCTCAAAAAATAAATGCCTACGGATTCGGTGGTACAATCTCAAATGCTGGATTGGCTGATAGACAGTTAACGGCTAATTCAATCATGATTCCTAAATATCATTGTTAAAGATCTAATATACTTAATCAATGACAAATTTGATTGATTCGGTGGTATGTATAATGTCTTTCTTTATAGAAGATTGTGGAAGTCTTCCATGGGAAGAACTATAATTAATCACTTTTAATTATTTTTTTGTATATAATATTACAAATAATATTTTAAAACATTATAATTAATGAACAGTAAGTAAATATTTCAGTGTTGGGTCCTTCTATCTAATTATCTCCGTTTTTTATTTTAGAAATATGCAAATACATTAATTTAACCAACGATAATAAAATATCTATGAGGTATCTCCTACAGTCACCTATGTATGCATACATACACAAACAAATCAAAAGTACATTAACTTTAAACCCTTTCAATTCTATCGTCACTGATTTGCCAATACACTAAGAAAAAAATATCCTTTCATATATAGTCAGTGAACATGCATTAAGTTTTCATTAAGTAATGATTGGGCAGATATTGGGCTTATCGGCCTGAGCCGATCACGATAGCCCGAAGCCACATGGGTGATCATCTTAGTAACTCAAAAACCACGTGGATAGCTATGTCATTCCGACCAATCAACCTCGATGTGTCAGCTCGAGGACCACATGGACAACCACCTCGGTAACTCGACAGCCCGATTATGCTAGACCAGAGATCGCGTTGGCTACCCTAGACGTCGTATCCGTAGTCATCGGCCCCGTCGATCCAGATCCTGAGAACTGACGAAGGTGTCGCTCGGTGCAGGAGCGTACCCCAGTGCAACCTGAAGCGTCGAACCCATTAAACATTATGGTACCACCCTTCTCTGCCCGACAGGTATAAATATCCCCTTCTGTAGTATAAAGGAGGATCTTCTTCGGACTCTTGACCTTCTCCTCCTAAAATCGCTCGGGACCTCCTGAGACCCGATCAAAAATTTTACCCTCGAACACTAACTTAGCCATCGGAGGAGCCTAGTCAGGTGCACAGACCCCCGATGTAGGCCTTCTTGTAGGTCATAGTTGCCTCCTTCAGGCCGACGTGACCAACCCCAACAAATCGAGGAGCTACTACATTACAAAGCCTAATGGCCCCGTCAAGCTCCCTCGAGCCTCCAAATCTCGCTGAATCGATTCTGTGTACCTAGGTTGAACCATGTCGTGCTGACTCACAACATTCCTAGCAACATTTTGGCACTAGAATGAGGGTCTGATACCACAGAAACGTTCGACGCTCAATAACCTTGAGGAAGACATCCCAACAGCCCAGCAAGCCCGGAGCGGCTGGACCGCCCACCTTTTCTCGACACGAGGAGCGAGATCGAGGGTGTACTGTTGTTTCCATTATGACTATGGTCATAATACAGAGGAATGTTACAGCCTCAAGAATTAGATTGAATACTTCATTCGCCGGGGCCACCTCAGTCGGTATATAAGAAAGCTGCGAGCATTCGCTTCACTCGAAGGGTCCAATGGAGAAATAAATAGATGTTGTAGTTAGCAGACCAGCCTTAGGAGGATATAGCTCCTCGGCTCGTAAAGCTTATGACTGAATTACAGTACAAAAGAGGCCTTGATAGGAGCATGACCTTGGGATCACCTTTAGGTCGGGGAAGGAGGAATATTTGGATCATGACAATGCCTTGGTGATCTCAGCTCGGATAGTAAACGCCCGAGTCAGGCAGATTATGGTCAAAATAGGAAGCTCAACCAACATTATATATGCTGATGCCTTTCAAAAATTTGGTATAATTGACGGGGACCTTGTCCCCATGACTTCCACTCTGACATGATTCACTAGAGATGGAATCACTCCCCTTGGTGTCACTACTCTTCCTGTCACCATCGGAGAGGAGCCAAGGACAAAGACGTTGATGGTCCCATTCATGGTGGTCAAGCTCCCTATATAACACAATCATTGGTCGCCTGATCCTCAACAAGTTGAGAGCCACCGTCTTGACGTATCATCGCACCATAAAGTTTCTGACAAGTGCCAGAGTAGGTGAAGCAAGGAGTGACCCCGAGAATCAAGATAGTGCTACCTAGTGGCAACAACTCTATACGAGAAGACTAAAAATGAAACCTGACTCCCGACCCTAAGGAACCCAACAAATCAGTTCCACGCCCCGAGCCCATCGAACATGTGCTGGAGGTTCATCTAGATCAGCGTTGTCCAGAGAAGACTATCAAGGTTGGGTCGGCTCTTCCCGGAAATTGACACATCCAACTCATAGAGTTCCTCGGGCAAAACACCGATGTCTTCACTTGGTCGCCAAATGACATGCCGGGCATCCGCCCAGAGATAGCCCAACATCAACTCAACACACTACCGGGGACCTGACCGATCCAACAAAGACCCCGCAAATTTGTCTCGATTGACAATAGGCTATCAAGGAAATAGACCGGTTGTTAGATGTAGGCTTCATCACATAAGTCAAGTATCAGAGCGGGCTATCTAATGCAATCCTTGTCAAAAAAACTAATGAAAGTTGGCACATATGTGTTGATTATATTGATCTCAACCGGACCTGCCCGAAGGACTGCTACCCTCTTAAGGATCGACCAATTAGTAGACTCTATCTCAGGCTACAAATTAATCTCCTTCATGGACACATTCTCGAGTTACAACCATATCCAAATGGCCTCACAAGATCAGGAGAAAACAACATTTATTATATATCAAGGCACTTACTACTATAAGGTGATGTCGTTCAGGTTAAAGAACACTAGGGCTACATACCAAAGAATGATCAATCAGTTGTTCAAAAATCAAGTCGGATGGAATGTTGAAATTTACATGGACAACATAATTATCAAGAGCAAATTCGCCCGAACACACCTCTCGGATCTCGCCGAGATATTCCAGACCATCAAGAAATTCAAGATGAGGCTTAACCCCACGAAGTGTGTATTCAAGGTGGACTCGTGAAATTTTTTTGGCTTCATTATCCATCAATGAGGAATTGATGCAAATCCCTAGAAGGTTATAATAATCACAGACATATAGTTGCCTCGAACGATCAAGGAGGTCCAATAGCTTCGGGAGACTGGCCGCACTGAGCTGATTTATCTCCTGAGCAGGCGAAAATAGGAGCCTGCCCATCCTCTGGGTGCTGAAGCAAGCAAAAGACTTTAGTTGGAGTCCCGACCACGAGTAAGCTTTCCAAGATCTTAAGAGCCACCTCGCTCGACTACCTCGACTAGCCTCGGTCAGTCTAGGAGAGTCACTCAAGCTGTACCTCACTGCCTTAGAGCATGCGATTTGTTCGGTCCTTGTCAAACTCGATGAAAAAGAATAATGACTCATATACTAGTCCAGTCACATTTTAAACAGTCCCAAGGAGTGCTACCTCTCGATCAAGAAGTTGGCGTTCGCACTAGTGCTTGCAACAAGAAAATAATGACCGTATTTCTAAGCTCACACAATCAGGATAATAATCGATTAACCTCTGCGATAAGTTCTTACTAAATTTGATATCGTAGGTTGGAAGCTTAAGTGGTCGATGGAGCTCAGCAAGTTTGACCTGCAATATATCTCGAGGACAGCCGTCAAAGCTCAAGCAGTGGCCGACTTAATCTCAGAATTAATCATTCTCGATTCCTCCACCCAGCTGAAGCTAACCTGGATGCTTCATGTTGACGGATCGACAAACACCATAAGAGGAGAGGCAGGATTAGTCCTAAAAGACCCCTCCAGACGAGCGCAGGAGCATGTACTCCAGCTCGAGTTTAAAGCCACCAATAATGAAGCTGAATATGAAGCACTCCTATTTGGTTTACACTGATAAGACCCCAGAAGGAGCCCTATAGATTTTAATCCTTGAGGGAGATCAACCCTTGGAACACTATAGGGGTTCCTCCCTCCTAGACTCGGCACAAAGACTGAATTGAAGATGATAATTGCTTGATTAAAAGAGGGGAGGGGTGGTTATATCTTAAATAGGGATCAAAGTCCTAGTCTAAGGGGGCACTTGTCTAAGTGGAATTATCCTTTTGCCCCTCCTATAGCCATCCTGCCTTAATAGAAATAAGGGATGGCTAGGTTGGCTCTATAGCCAACCTAAGTAGGGGGACCCTGGCCGACTTACCCAGTAAGGGGGATAGTGACTACTAAGCCCTAAGGGCTAATCCAAACCCTGGCCATACTCCTTTGTAAGATAGGAGAGGCCTTATTATAATCTAGCAGAGTTTTTATTGACTTCTACTGAAATGATTAGGACTCAACCCTGTTGGAGTCTTTTCAAGTCCGTCCTCTCAAAATCAACCTTGTCCTCAAGGCTGAGGATCCATAAACTCTGGAAACCGAAGCTTCAGCTTTTCATGTGACTCCCATGTTGCATCTTCATATGGTAAATTATTCCACTTCATAAGTACTTCGGTGGAGGGGCTTCGTCGGTGCATCACAAATCTTCGATCAAGTATAGCTTCAGGTTGGGCTTGGATTTCACATTCAATTGTAGTGCTCAATAGTTGAGTCTGAGCTAGTTCATGTTCACCCAATTTCGGCTTCAGTAGGGATACGTGGAAGATGGGATGAATTTTGGCATCATCTGGAAGTTTAAGTTGGTATGCCATGGCCCCAATGCATTCTAAAATCTGATATGGTCCATAAAATCATGGAGAAAATCAATGTACTAAGTTTCACCCATTTTCTTTTGAATTGAGAAGACAAATGTTACTTGATTTTGCTCGCCTTCTCAAAGTATGAGAACTGGGGTACTTGGTTTCACCCACTCTTTTAAGTTGATAAGGCAAATGTTACTTGATTTCGCCTACCTCCTTGAGGTTGTACTTCATGCATCGAATTGGTTACTAGCATTTCGCCTGCTCTTTGCTCACACTTCCGAAGCACTTGAAGTGTTTGCACTTCTTGCATTGAGTTAGCTATTGTAATTCACCTTCCCACTGCCATCAAACTTCTGAAATGCAAGAAGTTTTGACTGAAAAAGAGTAAAAAAGGTTTACCCTAACTTGGAGTCCCCAAACTTGGAGTAAGTCTTTAATAATTCTGGTCGCCTCTAGGATTGTACCATCTTCTCCATCATCTTTGTCGCCTACTCCCCTGAGTATAAAAGGTACAACAACATATGCTGCCTACTTCTTTCTTGGTTGAGCACTCTAGCATCAACTCGAAGTCCGTCACTTTCGACTATCTTGATGAGAAGCTCGTTGACACTAGTCTTATGAAGTTCCTTGGCCTCTACCCTTCCGCTTCGTCTTAGTACTTAGAGTTTGCCTTTGCATTCTTCACCTCCTCGACCCCTTTTATGACAAATGCTCTCTCTCTATGAGAGCAAGGGATTGATGTCTCCATGGAAGTCTCGCCTTTGCAGTACCATGACATTGTCGAGCCCATGACCCTACTATCCGTTACCTTTCATCTGCATCCGTTTCTTCACGATCAGTAGATCTGCCTTTGTGATACTGTGGCACTCCTTTGAGTCTACCTCCTTTCTGATTGACACTTTGCTCTTGGATAGCTAAGCCCCTCTGGACTCGTCATTGCTTCCTCACTCTTTTCGACCATCCATTTCAACACCTCTATATTCTCCTTGATTAATGGAAAGACAAACTGTAACTCTCATGCATGGCCTCTGGCATCTTGTTGCAGGGCTTGTGTCGATTATGTTCTTCTTAGCTTCCTTAGTAGCAACATTCGTTTACTTAGCTTTGTCCTCTGACTTACCGGGCTCCCTTAAGTGAATATAAGAACTGAAGTAGTCTAACTCTCCAATCACTACAATCATACCTCTGTATGATCAAGAACCCTCCATAGGACTCTCTAGTACTTGCACTTAGAATTCTCCCTTGGTGGTACACAGCCTCCATATGCTGATAACCAAGGCTTTCATCCGATGCACACATATGGAAGACCCGCCATTGTGATACTATGACATTCACTCCTTGAATCCATAGCCCTTCTTTTCATTGTATTGTTCATCGAAGTGGAGCTCTCAGTAGCTCCTGATCATACCTCCGCATGATTGCATTTTTGATAATTCACCTTCGCCCACCTATCCTCGGGTCACCCCTGGATGAAGTATCTCCGTATGATAGTCCATCACTTGGTAGCACTCGAAGTCCCCTAATTTCGCTAAGATTGGTGCACCATTGTCTAGATACTAGGCCTCTATCCCCCTACCAGCATAATCTCCACTCTGCACTAATTTCTTAATGATAACTCGAATGATAGCACTGTGGCATATTCTTCAAGAGTACTTGCCTATATGTTCTCTTGCCTTATGCTAAGGCCTTCTGATCCCAACTTTACCTCTGCAAGTTGAGTTACCTTAGCTCCTCTATTAAATGCATCTCTGAGATAAGGTGCATGTGCCTCGAAGCTCCCTTCATCTTTGGTAGTATGTAAGATGCGTCCGCTCCATCAGAATGAAGAATCCACGAAACAACATGATCCCACTCTTGCCTCTATAATAGTTCATACTCTTGACCTCTGTCCATGGAAAGCTCTGTGCTTCCACTTCATATTTTCATCTTCTACGTCGACTCCCTTCATGCGGCTTGGATACTTCACCAAGTTCTACCCAAGTTGCTCCACCTCTCGATTTGCATTAAGTTGATGGTGGCCCTTATGCCCACCATTCTACGGGTCAACCCTCAATTGAGTTCGATTTCCATATCGACTCTAAGTGTGCTTTCGTATGATATTGCCATGGTCGCTCCCCACTTAATCTCGTAATGTATTGCTTCATTCGAGATCATGCAACGATTCCTCGCTGCTTGCTCAATCCATTGAGCTTTGTGGAGATACTATCTTAAGTTACTCTTCCTTAACATATATAGTCTGCTGCATATGATTCTTCCTCTGGAGAACCAGAAACTATCCCTCCTAGATATCTATCTTATTGGAGCAACTTTTCTTTTTACATTCTTCCCACTGGAAGTTTCGGAGACCATCATCTCCTTTGGACTACTCCGTCTTACTGAATAACTTGTGCTTTATTCTGCCCCCACAAATGTACTTGCTAGATTGTAACTCTTTGCCAATACAGTCCCCACTGTAACCTTCAAGATCTAGCAATATGCTGAACTTATTGCACAATTCAGCCTCCTCTGGACGTATCCTTTCCATGCTAAAGAGAAAGTTCTGATGCTCTATGGCACCGAGTTCCGATCACCTTGGGATGGCCATGAACACTCCATCGTCCGCATACAAGCCCTTGCATGAGTATCAAATTCTTTGAGTTAGCAATTCCCCTTACCTCTGTGAGCTTTGCATATCTCTTTCGGTCATTGAGCAATACATCCCACTTTGCACAGTCTCATCTTTTACCAAGCGCCTCGCTTGCCTTGAGCACCGTCAAGTTTAGTTGTTAACGTCGAGCTATAGATCGAACTCAGCCATCTCAACCTTTATGCGTATATATTCTTCTTAACTTGCTTGTCCTTGTGGTGCCTCTTGCCCAAAGGGTTGACCATTCCTTTGAATGCCAAACCTAGATGCTCGCTCCTCTGAGCGACTCCTTTCTCTACATCTCAATGTTCGTTTCTCTCAAATGGTTACAGATGCTAGCTGCCCTCCACACATCCCAACTAAGTCCCCCCACGTTTGTATGACAAGTATTTCTGTATATGCTTGTCCAGCTCTGATACCAAAATATCATGGACTTAGCTGGTTTTGCTTAAGTCGTGCGGCACCCTTGCGAGTCCATCCGCAAAGGTCAGCCTCCTCGAAACCTCCTAGGGTCTCTTAGGATCTAAAAAAGAGAAAATGGGTTAGAGGAAGCACTTCCCACAGGATCCGCAAGCAATAGTTTTAGCAAACACTTTATATAGCTAATGTAAATTACAACTATAGACTTTACAAGTTCTGAATGGTTGCTCACAAAAGATAATGGTCTATTACAGACCGAAGTCCCCACAAGTGCCTACATGATATAACTCCCATTTACAAGTCAAAACTGACCATAAAAACTAACCAAACTAGGGTTGCCAAGCCTACTGCAAGCCCACTACTTGCTGTACAAAGAATATACAAAAATCAAAGGACACAAACAAATATGAGAATTACATTAATTACCTTGTTTATATTTTTGTCTATAATAATCAGGTAGCAGAGCCTGGATTCCCGAGGGTCGCTTCGCGCCTCGTTGTGGTTGAGTTAGTGTAAGATTAATTGTGCTTGTTTAAAAACCTTTGCTTTTGAAAATTCAAGAAGGAAAAGTGGAAGCTTCTTTTTATATTTTAACAAAATCGATTTAAAGTCGATTTGAAAGAAGTAAATAGATTAAAGCTTAGTTTTAACTATAAGTAAATTGAAAGCAATAAATAGTAAAAAATAAAGCAAATAAAGACACTCACAATTATAGTAGTTTGACCTCAACCTGGCCTACGTCCACTCTCGAGTCCTCTTCTCCGAGGCCCACCGACATCAAATATCATTCTTCTTTAAGTGAAGATCAAACCCTTACAACTTTCTCTCTTCTTTTACTAAGCTTAGGAGATGAACCTTACAACCTTACAAGAGAGATTTACAAGTATTACAAGACTTTCTTCACTCCCTTATGCCTTTTCTTTTTATTATCAGTTTAGCACATAATATTTTCTTAGAATTTCTAGCCCAAAATTGTTGTATGAAATGTAAGAAAACTTGAGATATTTATAGGCCCCAATTGGCTTCAAATTTTGGAGCCAAAATTTCAAACGCACCCAGAAAAGCTGGGTACGGGCGGTACCACCGATTGCGCCAGTAACGCTATTGCCGAAAGCAGTCTAGAAAATAGGGCAGTGATGGTACAACTATCACCTACACGATACAACCACCAAGAAGGTTGACCACTTCTCAAGTCAACAATTAAGCTCGACTTGAGCTCAGTCTACTCCCTAAAGTGGATCCAGTTTGTCTCACTTGAGTTAATTTAGATCCATTCCAAATCTAACTCAGGTAGGACTTAACCTTAATCGATGTTAACTATAACTTAATTAATTTTAATCATCATAGCCAACAAATCTAATTCAAGATATTCCCAACTCCTGGCAAGCTTTTCGACTAACACTGACAATCTTTCGACTAATTTCTTGATTTTCTTCCGACGAACTCCCTTGCATCATCTTGGCATGCTCCCAATCTCCTTTGGCAAGCTTCCGACGAACCCCCAACAAGCTTCTGATACCATCAACGAGCTCTCGACGCACTCCAGGTGAGTTTCCAACAGCATCGTCCTAACTCCTGCCTAATGCCTAGACTTGATTTTGATCCAATCTCTGATTATAATTTTCTCTCCATTGTAGTTATTTATGTATCAATTATCTCTAACACACATGTTATATCAATAAACCATCAATTGATTTCATCATCAAAGTTCGAGATTCAATAATCTCTGCCTTCTTAATGATGACAATCAATTGATGATGGGAGTTAAACCTTACTCTTCCTAAATCTATGTCATACTTCAAATAGAAAATCTTAAATTCAAGAGAACCAATCACACTTTAATTCAAGTATCATAATATCTATTTTTTAAATGATATACCATGAATTCCAGAAATATCGAATCATCATAATATTAATTTTTGATCAAGAATCACTAAATTTTAAGAATATTTCAAAAAAATATAAAATTTTATTTTTTTCAAAGATCATCATGATATAACAGTAATTTTGACTAGCAAATTATTAAATTTTCTAGAGTATTCCAAGAATTTTAAAATTATGCATCAATTATATATTAAGTTAAAATTCTCTTCCTTAAGTCATCAATTATTTCTCTCCCTTTGTTTATCAGCAAAAACAAAAGAAATATTTATTCTTTTTTTTCTATATGTGTCATCAATATGTCATTTTTTCCTCTTTATCATCAATAAAAAGGTGAAATATTATAACAAATGATTTTATGGCACGTGTCATTACTCCCCTTTAGTAAAATAGGAAAAGAGTAATAATTTTATTCATAAAAAATTTTCTTCCCCTTTGTCACGTATTATTTTTTATATATGTGTCATCAATATATTAATTCTTCCTCTTTGTCATTAACAAAAAGAGGTAAAATAATGAGTAAATAATTTCAAACTACATAAACTCATCATGTGTCAATATTTTCATATTTTTACAAATATATATTGATTGAATATTTAATACTTCATTGCTCCCCTTTAGTAAAACATAATTTTCTCATGAAAATTTTTTCTTCCCCTTTTTATGAATAAGAATGAAAAAGAAATGAAAGAGGGGGGGAGGGGGTATGAAAGATCCAAAAATTAGAAAAAATGGTACATTCATAAAAAAATTTAATATCAAAAGCTCATATCAAGCATCATATAAGTTTATGTCATATATTTTTGTAAACATTCATCAAGATTCATGTAATAAGAATAATCTTTAAAAATATCTCAATACAAAAATTTAAATCCCCCTTCTTATGCTTATTTAATGAGAATCATTTTGAAAATAAGCTAAAAATTCTGAGAAATCCAAGAATTAAGAGCTACTCATACATTTATATTCATCTCATATAAATTTCAAGCAAAAGTGGCAAATAGCAAATCATTCATTTTGAAGATCATCTCATTTTAATTTTGATAAGAAGCGTAATTTGTAAAAGTCATAAATTGTAAATCATATATTTTGTAAGTATTTAGAAAATTTAAATTTCTAAATTTTCTTCTAAGTAAATTGTTCCTCATTCCATATTATAAGATTCATCACATCTAATTTTCTTCTAATTATATTTATTATTATTATTATTATTATTATTATTATTATTATTATTATTATTATTATTATTATTTTCTTCTGATCTTTGTTAAGAAAAAAATATGATAGTATAATTTTTCTTTTTACATTCATATCCTAGTTACGACCATAAGTATAAAAAGATCATGTCATTAAGAATGAAAAATTAAATTGTAATTACCAAAGACATGATTTATTTTAAGGAATCTCTCTTTTTTTGTAAATAATAAAAATAAGTCTTAGGGGATTAAATACAAGATAAATCTTAAGACACCCAACTCATTTAGATAAATCTTTTTAATAAAATAGAAGAATGATCATAATAAAAATCTCAATTATAATTATTAAGATCATAAATCTCCTTTTTATAAACAAATGAAATCATATAAAATTTAAATGTGATTCCCATAAAGGATATGTCAAGTCAAGAAATCAAGAAAATATTTATGATAAAATAAATTTCTTTTCATTTTCACTTTATCACAAGTTTAAGGAACATTAATTATGGTGATAAGTTATATTAAGAAGGAAGTCATAAATAATTATATCATGAAGGATATTCTTATCAAATCATGAATGTCAAATGACATGATTTATTTTGATAAATCTCTTCTTAGATAAGATTAAAAGTTTTTAGAAAACTTAGGAGATCAAATAATAAGAGTATTCATTCATAAAAGTATCAAATTTTAAATACCAAGATCATGAATAAATTACAAAGAAGAAAAGATAAAAGATTTTGATTTATATATAGGAAACTTCAAGTTTCAAGTATATGGTTCATAATAAGATTTTCAAGTTATAATTTCAAAGTGACAAATTATGATTCATTTATATAATTTTCTTTGAATGAACTTGATATATACAAGGATTTCAAATTGTAATTTTTCAAGATGTCAAGATCATGATAAAATCATTGAAATATTAATAAAGTTGGATATATTCATCAATCATTTTGAAAACATATCTAAAATAATAAAAAATCACTTTTAAAAAAATTTCAATGAAGGCAACATTTTATCTAATTCATTTTTGTAGTTTAGGAGATTCAACAATAATTGTTTCATTTTATCTTTAGTTGAAGGGTTTATAGGATAAAAATATTTTCAAGAAGATTTATCCTCTTTTTATTTTTTCATATGATTTGTTTCAAGAATGATTTTCAAATCAATAAATTATCGTTTAAGACCAAAAACCAAATTTTATTCTAGAATAAATCATCAAAGTCATCACTATAACACATAAAAATAATAAAATATTTTCAAAGCAAAAAATTCAACATATCCAAATTTTAATTTTTAAATGAGTCTAACTCTTTACACATAGTGCAGGGAGTTGACACACTCATTTTCAAAGTTTTATTTATTTCTTGTTTAAATTCAAAAGTAAGCTATCATTTAACAACACATTCAATCTAAACATACAACTATTCAATCATTTAAATCAATCATTCAATAATGATATTTATAAGCTAACTTAGTAAAAAAAATCATAACATTTAAGTGATTCAACGACCTTTACATTTAGATCAACAAATATCCAAGCTAGTGCTCCTAGTCTTATTATGAGGTAACTTTATAATATGAGAGGTTTTTATTTAGGTAGCCATTTGAGTTTGGGTCCCTGGTGAAAGATTCTTTCCATTTTCTCTAATGGCTTGAGGTTGTTTATGATTCCTTTAGGAACCCAAATTAATTTATGTAGACTATATTTTCTAAATAAATATTTTAAGCTTTATGTTCTAATTTACTACAAAAGTTGTATTTAATTTTTGGTGGTAAGGAGTATAATGTGGGTCTTCTAATTAGCTTTTGATGAGTATTGCTTATAATGCCAATACCTTCCTTATGGACATGACTCTTATCAACATGGATCATGTTTAGAGACTTATTGTCTATCTTAGGCCTTTTTAGAGTTTGTTGTTGTATGTCATTTTGTTTTGTTTAATTACCTCCAATGACTCATACTTAGAATAAGAAAAACATGATATTGATGTATCATTCAAGGTTTCATGTTTAGTGCATGAAATGTGTGATAGAGCCACTTTATGCATTTCTTCAAGTTTACTAACTAGTGATGCATGCTTCTTTTTAAGTAGTTTATAGGATTTATTAATCATTCTAAATCAATCATAAAGCTCATGAAATGAAATTAATAACTCATTAAAAGTAAAAGAGCTTTCAGGTGGGTTACTTACCTCATCGTGGTTTGCCACAAGCGCTAAATTCTCCACTTCTTGTTTGTCCACTTCATCTTCAGAGCATCTCAATTTCTTGTGTTCATAGTAAGAGGTTTTGTCTAATTTAGGTTCATTTTTATGGTTTTTTATTAATTTATCCAGTTTATTTGTCAAAGTTCAAGGTTTCCATCACTCAGATTTCACTCGGAGAGTCATATGTTTTCTCAGTTTAAATTTCTTTTAGTTCTTTGGAAGGTGTTCCTAGGTTCTCAATATCAAATCCTTCCTATCCTTTAGAATGTATTTTTCTTGTTCATTTTTGTAAGACATTTTATTAATGATTCATTTAGATTAAGTGTTCTTTTATGTGTCAAATCTAATGTATACCAAATTTCAAAACCCGAACCACAAGAGAAAATCCGATCAAATTTATTCTTATCAATTATATAAAATAAGGCACTCATAGCCTTCACATTCAATGAAAAAGCTTTCTTTTCAATTCATTCCATTCGTTTATGGGCTTAGAAGATTTTTCAAAATCATTTTCAATAATATGTCATAAATCAAAATTCATGTAAATCAAGAAAATACGTATTCTAGTTTTTCAATAAGTGTAATCTGTCCCATTTAACATGGGTCGACGTGCAATAGAATATCCCTCGTTCATACCAAACGAAGTCATTTACTCATTTGGATTTTTAATCCAATGAGTAGAACCTCGCGTTGATGCCAATTGTTATAATCAATTGACACTAAGAGGGAGGGGTGAATTAGTGAAAGATTAATCGTGCTCATTTGAAAATCTTTGCTTTCAGAAAGTGAAGAAGGAAAAGCGAAAGCTTCTTTTTATATTTCAATAAAATCGATTTGAAAGAAGTAGAGAAATTGAAGCTTGATTTTAACTATAAGTAAATTGAGAGCAATAAAGAATAAAAAGCAAAACAAATAAAGACACTCACAGTTATAATAGTTCGACCTCAACCTGGCCTACATCCACTCCAAAGTCCTCTTTTCCAAGGCCCATTAGTGTCCACTATCAATATTTTTTGGGTGAAGATTAAACCCTTACAACTTCCTTCCTTCTTTTACCAGGCTTTAAGATAAACTTTATAACCTTACAAGGGAGATTTACAAGTATTACAAGATTTTCCTCACTCCCCTACCCTTTTTCTTTTTCTTAAACGTTTAGTACATATTTTTTTCTTAGAATTTCTAACCTAAAATTGTTGTATGAAATGCAAGAAAACTTGGGGTATTTATAGGCCTTAATTGGTTTCAAAATTTGGAGCCAAAATTTTAAACGCACCCGAAAAATCGGGTATATGCGATACCACCATCGGCACTGTCACGCTCCCTGAATTATCGCATTCGAGAGGGGTGACCTTATCTTACAATCGTTAATGTTATAATCATCACAATCTAATCCAAGATCTAAACTAAGCATTTGAGGATATCGAGAAACATTCAAACTTCAAAATTTACATCTATAAAACCTGTGCAGTTTATAATCAATCATACATCATATCATTCAAATATTTATGAAATCTAAAGTCAACTTAACAAATATTAACCACACATATAATTCATCAGTAAAAAAACCTATACAATCGCCAAACTAATCATTTACTATAAATTCACTTCATCGTAGACTAAACTAAACATTCCAAAATAACTCCAAATCGTGAGAGGTCATTTAAAGCTTTTACATGATATAACAATTAAATTCATCAATAACATATCATTACATGCAACATATACTTATACAATAACTACAATATATCATCCGATAATACTTGCCCAAAATCTGTATAGCTCTCTACTGCCTTAGCTCAATCTTAATGGTTCAATGAGTGTCAAGCTAACCTAAAAAGAATTTTGATAATAAAGGAGTGAGCTACAAAGCTCAGCAAGCATTTAATATATCCAAGACAAGAGCGAATGACTTCAAATAAGCCTGGTATCAAGATATAAAGCATAGATATAAGAATTTATGGATATCAACTCATTAGATATAGAATTTCAAATGTCATTCATTCGAAACATTTTTAGTTTATAACAAACATAATGCAGAGTAATTGGAGCATATCAATGACGCAAGAGGTATTTCGGAGTATATTAAAGGCACATAGGACATTTCAGAATATATCAATGGTAAATGAAATATTTCATAATATATCAATGGCGTGTGAAATGTTTCGGGACATATCAATAGCAAATGAAACATTTCGAGACATAACAATGACATTCGAACCATTATGGAGCATGTCAAAGATGTAAAGATGTTTCGAAGTATATCAATGGTGTATGAATAATCTCAAAGATTATCAAATAAACAAATAAAGAATAGAAGCTCAAACATCATATTAAAGTCACATTCATTTCATTCTTATCCAAAGCATATATATAAACTCAAAAGCAATGCTTCAGATATTATATCAAAAAAACATAGAGGGTGAAGTGGGATCACAAACATAATATGGTTCATCCATTGTTGAATGACCACCAAACATAAATCTCCCACATCTGAGAGTTCCATCCACCAATGTTTGAGTGAAGTCATAAGGGGTCGGGGCCGACAGAGCATCGCAGGTTCTAAGCATAACTCCCTTTACCATTTTTAGCAAAGGTTCACATAATCTCACAACCAGAGTACAAAAGGACATGAGCAAAAAAGTGGTATATATCATAAGCACATGCGGAATAATGAAATATATATGTACCAAATATGTAACAATACGATGAATACAAAAAAATTCTAATATGAATTCAGATATGTAAGGAATAAAGAATAAGAGTACACAAGAACTCAAAGCAATAATGTAAGGCTCAATTAAAGAAATAAATTTAATTATATCATAAATAAAATATAATTTAATATCATATCAAAAATATAGATGGTGAAGTGAGATCATAAACATAATATGGTCCATTCATTTCTGAATGACCATCGAACATAATAGAGAATCGCGGGCTCTAAGCATAACACCCTTTATCATTTCTGGCAAAGGCCTATAATATCCCACAAACACCAGAGTATAAAAGGATATATGAGCAATAAATCGATATATATCAAAAGCATATGCGGAACAATAAAATATACATGTGCCAATGTGAAGCAATAAAATATAAACATAAACATTCACAATATGCATTCAAATAGGCAAATAATAAAAGATAATAGTACACAAGAATTCAAAGCAATAATATAATGCTCAATTGAAGAAAGAAATTTAACTAGATCATAGACATAATATGATCCAATATCATATAAAAAATATAGATGATGAAGTAGGATCATAAACATAATATAGTCCACCCATTTCTGGATAACCAACGAATATACTAGAGCATCACAGTATCTAAGCATAACTCTTTTTATCATTTTTGACAAAGGTTCACATTATCCTACAAACACTAGAGTACAAAAAGACATGTGAACAATGAAATTGGTACGTACCGGAAGCACATGCGAAACAATGAATCATGCATGCGCATATACAAAATAATATGATGCAACATCGATTAATACATAATACATTTAGATATATGAGAAATCAAGGACAAGAGCATCAAAGGATTCAATTTTGAATTGAATGAAGCAAGAATATGCAAAATTGATATAATCCCAATTATGATAGAATTTAGGAGGCATATTACATAAATTCTCTGAATAATCAAATATTCTTAATTGAAATAAACGTTTGGGCTAGCAAACGAACTCTAAATTCTTCAAACTCAATTTCAAAAGAAAGATTTGTGAATCTATTTTTGAAGAAATTAGGTTTTGTCTAAATCAGAGCTCTGTACTAAAAGTTACAACTTGAATAAAGCAGGCATATTATAGTCTCAAAAAATATTACAGATTCACACTTTGGCAACCAACAAAAGAGATTTCGGATTTATTCTAAATTTTTCTCATAATCATAGTAAAAATAAAGATAAATTTTAGTAAAAAATATATCTTTTAAAATTTTGATCCTAAATATATGGATTTGATCAAAATCACTAAACCTCTAAATCTATTCTTCTCCTCTTCCTTCTCTTCTTCTTCTTCTCCTTCTCTCTTTTTCCTTTTTTTTTTCTTCCACTCTTATCCACTGACTCAGGTTCCTTAGAGAAGGAAGAGAGGTCCTTATATTATTAATATTTACGATTATATCCTTTGATTTTACAAACAAGTCCTCAATTTTTTTAACAAGGTCTTATAAACACTCAAAACAGATTTCTTACTTTATAAATAAGTTCTTTTTCTTTTTTAATTCAGAAATGAGGGATGTTACAAACACCAACAATATCGTCACCGAAAGTAGCCCGAAAAATAGGGCGGCGACGATACAACCATCGAGAGTCCAAAAAAAGTGATTTCCTCCACTTTTTCAATTCTGTCTTGTACCTTCCATTGATCGCTTCTCAGGTCAATCAATTGAGCTCGACCTGAGCTCAATCTATTCCCTAAAGTGGACCCAGTTTACCTCACTTGAGTTAATTTGAATTCCTTCCAAATCTGACTCAAGTAGGACTTAACCTTAACTAATGTTAATTATGACTTAATTAATTACAATCACCATGGCGCAAATCAAATTCAAGACCTTCCTAACTCCTAACAAGGTTTTCAGCTACCCCCGATAATCTTCCGGTGAGTCTCTCGATCTTCTTCCCAACAATATCGTCTTAACTCTAGCTCGATGCCTAGACTTGACTTTGGCCAAACCTCTAATTATAATTTTCTCTCTATCTAGTTAATCCTGTATCAATTATCTCTAGCACACATATTAGATCAATAACTCATCAATTGATTTCATCATCAAAATCCGAGATTCATTAGGCCCCTCCACGGATTGGACTAACGAACTAGAATTAGAGACGGAGGGACTCTAAGAAGTCATCCCGACCTGCTTGAGAAATGACTGGGGAAGTAAACAATGGGCTAAGGACAATGGCTGAGAACAGGAGTCGACAACGAAAGACAAAGAGAAAATATTTGGAAGCAAGAGTATACGCAAGCCCGGGAGGGGTATTTATAGCCAAACCTCATCCCTGGTTCTACGCTTCGCTTACTTGAAGTACATGACATCTCACTGCTGACACCTCAGATATCATGACCTCCCATTAATGGCAAAAAGGGCAGGAGAATGACACACAAATCGCAAGCTTGTTGCACGCAACGTGTCTATAAAATCCCGACGTCATGCATCAAATCCTAACGCACACTTAGGCAATCCTGACATCAGAAGGAAGATCTTACCTAACACCTATGATTGAGTGCTGCGATGAATGGACACAACATATATGATCAAAGGTGACATGACGCGACCCCAGCAATAACAGCATGGAAAACCCAAAGCCCCCCTCGGTCGGCTCTCAACGCCGAGACCAGCTCTAACTGGGTTTCAGTCCCGACCGACTCCAACGGGATTTCAGTCCCAACTGACTCCAATGGGCTTTCAGTCCCGATCGACTCCAATGAGCTTTCAATGCTGACCGACTCCAATGAACTCTTTCAGTCTTGATCGGCTCCAGTGGGCTTTCAGTCCCCACTGACTCCAACGGGCTTTCAATCCCGACCGGCTCAAATGAGCTTTCAGTCCCGACTAGCTCCAATAGGCTTTTAGATGAGAACCCAACCCAAACCCCCCCGCCCCACACCCACAAAAAGAAGGTGGGTGGGAGGGAGGGGAGAATGATATGGCAAATATTGGGCTCATCAGCCTGGCCTGATCACAACAGCTCGAAGTCCACGTGGACGGTCATCTCGGTAACTCGAGGACCACATGGACGGTCACCTTGGTAACCCGAGAATCACATGGATAGCCACATCATTCCAACCGATCAACCTCGACGTGTCAGCTCGAGGACTACATGGACAACCACCTTGGCAACCCGATAACCCGAACATATGAGACCGGAGATTGCGTTGGCTACCCTGGATGTTTACCCACAATTGTCGACCCCGCCGATCTAGACTCAAGGAACTGATGAAAGCGTTGCTCGATGCAAGACCGTACCCTGGTGTAACCAGAAGCGCCGAACCCATTAAACATCATGGTACCATCCTCCTCCGCCCGATATGTATAAATATCCCCTTCTGTAGTCTAAATGAGGATCTTCTCCGGACTCTCGACCTTCTCCTCCTAAAACCGCTTGGGACCTCCTGAGACCCGATCGAAATTTCTACCCTTGAATATTAACTTAGTCATCGGAGGAGCCTAGTCGGATGCACAAACCCCCGACGTAGGCCTTCTTGCAGGCCACAAAAGTCCCCTTTAGGTCGATGCGGTCAACCCTAGGGAACCGAGGAGCTGCTACATCATGAAGCCCAACGACCCTGCTAAGCTCCCTCGAGCCTTCGAATCTCGCTAAGTTGATTCTACGCACCCAAGCTTAGCCATGTCATGCTGACTCATCAGCCATGACACAATATTTCTAGCAACAAGTAACAAGTAAAATTTAAAACTTTTGGCCTTGACATTCATGTTCTTAGTTAAAGAAGACTATGTACAAGTTTCACATACAATTCAATTTTGTGCATATATTGTACTATGATCCTGCGTATGAACACATCAACTACGCATGTTTGCCGTATAGAAGGCGTTACTCTGCGTACTCGGACGGGTACAGATCAAAACACAGTCCCATTTTTGTGGGATTCGATATGTTCCGTTGTAACAGAATCACCAAGATCAAAGTCCTATCGCGAAAGATGCTCCGTTTTAAAAGCAAAGTCGTTATCATACTCGGCACTCGTCGCGCTCTCGTTCTTCTCCGTGGAACGTCGCTGCTCCACTTGCTTCGGAGATCTCGACGGCGTAGTAGCGATGTTTCGCTCCGATGGCACCGACGCCCCGCCGCCGTCGCTCTCAACCTTCCCATTCCCCTCCTCTCCTCAACCGTCGTTCTCTACCTTCGTGTCGCAGTGCTCCTCGCCGTCGTTGTACGTCGATCGCCTCGTCTCTTCCTTCGCGCACCTGTCGCGACCGCCACCCCCGTCCCCCCCGCTGCCATCGTACGACTTGTGGAGCCCGTCCTACCCCGCCTTCTCTTCCCGCTCGGCCCCTCCCGCTGACGCCGCTCGGCGGCAGGGCTCGTATGCCTCGTTGGCTCCTCCCCCGTGGGGATCAGCCGAAAGCCGCTCGAATCCCGCTTTAGACTTTGGACTTGAGCGGCCGGAGTGGCCGCCGACTCCTCGTTTTGGGCGATTAGAACGGACGCCTTCTTGGTTGGTGGATCACTCACTCGCCAGCCGTCCCTCTTCGTCCTATGGAGGTAATGCACATAATGCATTCTTATTGATAGGACAATACCTTTGATCATGTTGATGATTGTTGTTTGGATCTATGTTAGAGCTTGTTTGATGAAATGTGCAAATCTGGTGTCTGTCCATGGTGTTTGTTATTCATGGTTTTAGGTTTTAGATGCAACCTTACCTGACTCAGCATCTAATCGGGACAAAATGGCATGGCACAGACCCTACCTCTAATTTGATTGACTCGTATATTGACTCTAGATTATTTTTCATTTTCTATGGACACAGGTTAAGAATGTTATTTATCAACCTATATTTCTGATGTATAACTATCAAAATATTTCTATTATGTAATCCAGCTGCACAATATTCTTCAGACCAAGTACATGATGCCTCAGCTAGGGCTAGCTTAACACCTGATTGCATTATGTTTAAAGACGGATATGCATTTACTCTTCATGAGAGCCCATATAATGGCAATGATGATTTCTCTCCAGCTGAGCAGGATAAGCCTAGCATCATTCAGAATGCTGTAGAGAATGGCGTGAAATTGTCAAAGAATAGATACAACGTGGACAAATATGATGATTCGTCTATGAATTATTCTGTCATGGTAAATGGATCTTCTGCATCCAGTGATTCCACCAATGGCAACAATGGAAATCATTCGTTAGGTGTTGTGTCTGGATCAATGGCTTCCGATTCGAAAATTTTCGATTCATTGTGTTATCGAAACCGTTTCAGTGAATCTGGCAAAAGCATGCCCATATCGTCAGACCCACTTGATCAGTACAATTTATCTGCTACTTCAGCCAGGACAGGAGCTCCAGATTATTGTCGGTTTCCGTTTCGAGCTGGAGCTCATGTATATCCTTCTCCTATTTTAAACAATTTAGAGGGTTGCAGTCACTCTGATCGAGGCGGATATTTTCTCTCAGCCAATACTCCGGAGCATGTGGATAGTTCAAATTGCCCTGAGTATCATAATGATGATTTGGGATCATTTTCTGTTCATCGACGAGGACATCTAAAATCTAAAAATGACAAAACAGGAATATCAGGAGATGAAGAGATTGGCACAATGCAGCATGCTTGCATTGCCTATGTTTTAAGAGAACAGTGTGGTGAAACTGGAGAAAACATGAATGTTTTGGGTCAACAAAAGAGCAGCATTTCACAACCTGTTGTATCTGGTGAGGCAGCCGATCCTCAGATAGGTCCTAATACTGCAGTTCAAGGTACTCTTAAGTCTAATCCAGTGTATTTCAATTCAAGACCATGCAATTAGAATGTGATTTTGTGGTTTATCCTAAATGCCTCTCTCTGGTTTTGCAGTCGAATATAGACATCCTGCAGAAGATATTCAGCTTCTTCCTAAGACAATGTTGGGATTGTCTGAAGTCCTTGTATCCATTCTATCCGGTGGTAGCGTTATTAATTTGAAGAAACAGGATGAGGAGCTTATTCAGCAAGTAATTGACAATCTGAAATCTCTTATCAATAGCGGCAGGAAGGTAGAAATCTCAACATGTTACATGTTTCTCGATAACTCATTTTATAAATGTTTCTGTATGATTTAGAATATTTTTCTTAAAATGTATTTATGAATAGTGCTTAAGATTGAAGATATTTAGATAAAGTCAACATTGATGCTGGTAGAACTAAAATATCTATGATGTTTAATACTTTTTGTTAATCTCAAGAAGTTAAATATGCAATTACTTTCAGTTAATTTTTTTCATCATAATCTTATAGGATTAGATCTTTCGATAACCAAGTTTCTTTTGTTGTTAGCTTTGAAGTGTCTAAAAGTAGTGGTCCAGACTTTTATAGTTCTTTAATGTATTTTATCTCTTCTCTGGATAAGATGAATTTTTTATTATGCATTGACAAGTTTAATTCTATTTTTTATTATTAAGCTTATTTGATTTAACATATTAGGTTTTTTTTTTTGAAGTTGTTGAAATATTTAAAATTGAACTGTTGAGGTAGCTACACTTTATTATTTTTAATTTGGTATTTTATAAAATAAAATGATATGTTTTGATCTTTTATGTAGACTAAAGTATTACCTAAGGTAATAGTTAATTTGTTATTAAAATAAATCTTGGTTAACTTACAAGTATATATTCTACTTCATAATTTGGTAGAGCAAAAATATGTTATTTTTTAAGATAATACTTTATTAAAATAAAATATAAATCTAATTATACTCTTTCAATCGTTATAGTTTTTTATTCAATCACTACCACTATATAGAGAAATAATATGTTATTTTTTTAAAGTTGAATATAGTTTTATCAAAATAAAATATAAATTTGATTGTACTTTTTTAATCATTGTAGTTTTTGACTTAATTATTGTCACTATATCCAATAAGCTTCAACCTATTAGACGATGAATAGAATATGCCATAGTCAATTATCCTTTTAAAATGTCATAAATTTTTTTTAGGAACCTTTAAATGAGATTTTAAGAGATTATATATATATATATATGCACTTATAAAACTAACACCAAATAAATAATATATTAGGTTGAGTACATATCAAATATCTTGAATGTCTAATTGGACTTTTATATTAAGTTAGATTAATTGATTTACTTTCACTTTCCTCAATCTATCTTAGTGTTATATTTAGTAGGTTTATTAATAGGGTGATAATTTTTCATAGCAAACTATTTTAGGATCTTATCATTTTTTTGTGAGATGAAAATTTATTTTATTATCTTATATAACTTTAATACCTAGAAAATAAGTTCTTAGAACTCAAGTTGGATATTTCAAACTCTTGCTTCATATAGTATGTAAAATTTGTAATTATGGAGATATTATTACTTATAAAAATTAAATCATCTATATATAGACATATAGTTATGATATCTTTATCAGGGTTAAATTTTATATAGAGAGCATATTTATGTGAATATTAAAATATTATTTTAAATAAAATAAATATATATTTGAGAATTTTATTCATAAATAATAAAATTAGGGGGTTGTTGCATATATAACTTTTCCTGATTTAATTTTCATTTATATAATTTTTAATTTAATTTAAGATATTAGGAAGATAAGTAATCTTACTATCTCTAGTCAAGCTATTGGTATGAAAATTTGTTCATGGTTGATCTCATATTATTTGTATCCTTTTGCAAATAATCATGTCTTGTATTTCTCTTTCTCTTCTTGTATATATATTTCTTTCTATTTTGAAGATCTATTTAACATAAATTGCTTGGTCATCTTTGGGAAGTGCACTCAGCTCCCTTTTGATATTTTGTTAAGTATGAATTTTTTCATTCGTTGTCATTATTTTTCTTCTCTATAAGCTTCTTTAATTGTTAATAGATTATGCTCTGTAAATAAAATAAAATAAAAAAGTTTGACATTATTAGTATTATTTTTTTGAGTTCTATCATTTAGCTTTTTTGAATTGTTCTTGGACTTCTTATAATCAGGCTTTTTTAATCATGTGATCTAATCAATATAAGTGATCATTTAGACAGATTATTTGATGCTTGCTTATATTATATCATCCTCTTATGAAATTATAATTTTCTTATGTTGCTCATTATTTTTTTAATTCCAAATATGTTATTCATCAAACTCAATATCTCTTGATATCATAATTTTGTTTGTGATAGTATTGTAGTTTGTAGTTATTAAAATTCTTAATATAATCTAACAAGATAATATTTTTTGACCTTTATCATTAAGATTTATTATCTTTTTTTAGTATCTTAGCAAATATAATACTTTAAAAAAATTTAAATGATCGACTCTCGTTTTTATAAGCTTTATACTTTTTTATAGTGTAAAATTTATTTTATCGAAAACTTTCTAAGTAATTAAACTACATAAGCAATAAAATGTCCCTAAAATTTTGGAGGAATTATTTTTTCCTTTAATATGCATTGGACTATATTAAGTATTGACCTATTTCTTCTATTTAAGATATCATTTTATTGATGTAAAATTTTATTATCTTTATAAAAACTTTTAAATTTATTTGATATGTATTCACCACCCTTATATATTCTTAAATATTTAATCTTACTCTTTCAACCAAATTCTTATATTTTTTAAATTTACTTATTTCTTTTCTTTTAACATATAAACCTATAAATTATAATAATCTTAACATATAAATGTACTTGATTATTATCTTTTCTTTTAACATATAAATTTACTTGATTATTGGGATTGTAATAATCTTAAAAATTATAGTCTCCAATATTTTGTAAACAAAATATTGTATTTCAGATCTTTTAGAATTTGTATCATGTGTATTTGCTCTCTTGTCTTTGGTTAGAATTTTTTTAATCAGCTTTAATTTTTGAAGTATGATTTGTGTTACCTTTTCCTCTTTATTCATGAATTCTTCTTTTTTGATAATTTAATTTATTTTCTTTTATCAAGAATAAGCTTGGTTTGTAGTGTATATCTTATAAATTTTTTTCTCATCTTTTTAAAGTCTTTGTTCATGAATTTGAAAAGAACTTATTATTCTAAAGATATTTGTTCTAAGTTTTTCGACTTTTTAATTACTACAATAATAAAAGTAAACTTTGAATCTAGAGAATTTTGTAATTTTTATTATTTCTATCACTTATTTGTACACTAATTTTCTTATTTAATAAATAATAAAAATAATTTTTGAAAAGCAATAAAAAATAAGTATTGAAGTACCTTATTAAAAACTTTATAAGATAGTAAAACTTGTCGATAGTTTTGTTTTTTACCATATTCATCCCACTGAATGTTTTTTGAAGTATTTTCTAAGCATTTTTTGAATTATTGACGGGAACATCATATCATCAACTCTTTAATAAATTTTGAATAATTTTTTTTTTGATTTTTGAGTTATTTTATTATTTCTATATCTATTGCATCTCCTTTGAGACTTTCAACAAATTCATCTTTTATAAATTCTCATACATTTTGAGAATTTAAAAAAACTTTTGTTTAGATTAATAATATTTTTTTTATGATTTGGAGTTAGAAGGTATTAAAGGAATAGGCCATGGTTAAACCTGACTCTCACACTAAATGTTGAAATAGATAAAAGAAGAGATAGAGCTATCATGATAAAATATTCTTTGTTTTGCTAAAAAAAAATTATAATTTTAAAAATTATATAGTATTATGAATAAATTATATATTACATTTAATATGAATCTTTTTTCTCTAATAAATTCTTTTGAAAATTAATAATCACTTTGATTTATTTTTTATAAGTCTTTAATCACCTCTTGTTGTAATGAACTTTTTTTTCTGACATCAAGTTTAATTTTAACAAGATCCTCTATAACGGTGGTGTTAATAAGTCTGCCCTTGTTTCTACAATTTAAATTGTTTATCATAATATCTTATACTCACCATCTAACTTGTAGTGTTTCATATCATTTTCTATGAATGAAAAGGTTGACAGTGATAAAAAGTTTAGCAAGAACAAAAATATGAAAGCGACTATCCATGGAACAGAAGTTGGAGCCAATAATAATAACTTCAACAACTATGTACCGAGAGATGTTGATTTAAAGGGATGCACGACCCAGGTAACATATTTGAGTCGCAGCGCAATTTATCTTATTACTTCTTGCTGATGTTAAGAGTATTACACTTTTTTATTTCTACAGAAGGCCTTAGATATGATCTTATGGGAAAACCAGTTTAAGTCAGAAGAAGAATCTGAGATGCTATTTTACAAGAAACATTGGCTGGAGGCAGAAATTGCATTATCTGCAGTGAAATTTCAACTTGCTCAGATGAAACTTGAGGTAGAGAAGGGCAAACCGAAACTGAAAGGTAAAAAAACTAATACCAGGTGAAATATTTTGTTGCTAACTTTTTTCCTTCTAATCTGAATCATTACATGTTATTTCAGAAAATTTGGACGAGTCATCTGATGTGCAACAGAAGCCTTCACGATTGCACAATTTAATGAACTTGAATTCTATGTATAACACTGTCGAGCGCGATGAACAGAGTTGCCAGGGCAATCAAAGTTTGTGCAGTTACATGGTGCCACTTGAAATAAGCCAAAGAAAAGCAGATAATGTTGATGCTTCTATTATGTCTACTTTCAGAGTCACAAATGCATTGCCTGATGGTTTAAACAGTACCACCATGGTAGAACATGTGAAGATTCATGATTCTGCAGAAGTTGAAGGTTGGTTGGGATGCGGACAGAACGCAAATGGTCATCATCCAAATGGTGGACAGACTCAGGAGTCAAAGTTTCTACCAGGTCACGTTGAATCTGGGTTTTCTCGCTGGAACCAACAATTCCATGTGGATGCTGAACATGAACAGTCAGCTAATGACACTGTCTGCAGAACACCAGCAGAGATTCCTGCATACACTACTGCTGAGCCAGGTGTTCTTCCTGCTGCATACAGTACATACGCAAGCGAAGCTTTTGCAGATGGTTCCAACAACCAATTGTCTGAGTGGGAGCACATCACAATGGAGGAAGCCACATGGTACTGCCAGAAAACTGGAAATTAATCTTGCTAAGCGGTTGTTCATGCACTTCAGGAATTTTATTTTGTTGGTCTAGATATATCAAAATAATTTAGAACGTTTCTAGTGCAAACCTGAGTTAGGTCTCATGGTAACCCCTTGACGCATGTGCCTTTTCGCTAAATGTTTCTATTTTTCTACTAGTTTAATACTGAAATAATGTCTTAATGCTAACTCCTTGCATGTTATAATACTAAAGGATGTTAACCTCATAACTCGTGATAAATCAATCAGTTTATAAAAGCTTGAGTCACTTCATGTTGAGTCACGTCATACTTTATCGTTAACTTTACATGCTTCCGCCCAAATCAAAATCACAAGCAAAGCACACATACGCATAAAACCAAACACCGTCTTGTTTTAATTGATAACCCTGCAGCGGCTACGCATCTCTTCATCGCTTCCCGTTAGCACGTCTATCTGACCCATCCTCACCATGGCCGCAGCGAACTTCCTCTTCCAGGCGATCCCACCACCGGCGGCCGCGTTCTACTTCACCAGGTCCTCCGTCGTCCCGTCGGTGGCGAGGGCCTGGTCGGAGGCGAAGAGGCCTCGGTTCTGCTGGATGTTGGCGTAGTAGGCGGTGTCCAAGGTGTAGGGGCTGCGAGGATCCATGAAGACGACGAGGCTAGTGTCGTTGCTACCCTGCGGACACTGCTGCTTCATCTGCGACGCTTACGCCGCGTCCAAACTCGGGTCCTGCCCGTCCGTGGAGTTGAAGTCGACGAGCCTGCTGCTGAAGGCGGCGCAGTGCGAGAGGCCGATGGAGTGCGCACCTGCATGACCGACCGCATCAGATTTCTCCAAATCAAATCATGTACCATCTACGTGATTCGTCATTTTATCGAACGGGCTTCGTCTCGATCACTCATGCCACTCCGCGGCAGAGTGTGTGTCTTCACACTTCCCCAATACCAACCAGCTTACTGTGTCCCAAGGATTTAATGGGAGGTGTGGTATGCTGTTAGATTCAATGAACACTGGGAGTAGCAGACTCAAAATACATGAAGCCCTTCCATGGGCGAGGTCGGGCGACGTACCGGACAGAGTGACCATCTCATCTTGAGTCAGCCCTTTGCTGGCGAAGCTCTGAGTGAGTTGGTCAATATCGAATGTGGGACCCGGAAGTTTGGCCAACACCTCGGAAACCAGCGATACCCTCCCGTCTCGTCTTCCAGCTGGGACCTGGTACAGCACTCCTCCCGTCTACAGAACACAACAGGGATAGAGCTTAACATTAATGGTCTCTTCTTTTATATCATATTAGTTTGCTTGTCTTACCATCACCACGCTATCCCTGGCTGCTAAAGCAAGTATATCTGCACACGAGACGACTCCTTGGCAAACAGCTTCCAATCTGGTCTTCGCATTGTCGATGATTTCGAATCCTCGGAGGCTTGGATTGTTGATGAACGAGTCCTTCTCGGCAGTGTTGTTCGAAGTGGAGTCGATAAGAACAGAGCCATCACAACCCTGTGCAACAGACGACAGTTAACCATTCCTTCAGTTGTGAGAGTTACTCCATCTACAGAGCAGATTGAATTTGCTCACCCTCACAAAGTAGTCATGGAAATGCATCCTCACGAGCCCAGCAGCCAGGCCAATGTTACCCGCCAGCTCTCTCCTGACCTCACTGGCGATGATGGATTCAGCCTATGGGCATGTGTTCTTGTAGAACCCGACCTGAAGCTGAGCTTCCAGCACAGAGCTCCAGCACAGAACCAACACAGAAACTACCACCACTCCCCTCAGCTCCATCTCTTTCTACAAAATCACTACTAAGTCCAACACTTGGCTGCTGAGTGCTGCTAACCATGTTTGGCCACAAACTCATTTATAGCTTGGAAATATTGGAGTAGGCTTTGGGCATCATCTGGTGAGTGGAGAGGCATGTGGATAACACGTTGGATGTCACGGCCATGGTTGACGACTGCAAACACTCCATAAAAGGCAGGTGCGCTGATCCGTGGCAACATATGAGGCAGTGAACTGGAAAGAAGTGATCAAACCAAGTACTTCGTCGATGATGTTGGAAGCCACCGAAGCACCACTGCGTGATGGTAGTGGACATGGAAGATGGCTGGAAACCATGATTTCGGCGCGAGGTTTTGACTGCCTTTGCAGGTCGACGGCGATTGTTGAATGCACTACGGTGGGGATTGGCTTTTGTAAACCAAAGAAGACTTGAGCATCAAACCACGTTCGAGTTGATAGAACATCATAATAGAAATAAATATAAAATGATAATTTTATATTCTTTAAATATTCTATTCTCAATCAATTTATGATTTAAAGATAAATCATATATTTAAATATATGATTTGAAATACAAAATTTAAATATATAATTAAAAAATTTCTTTCCTTCCAAGTTATATAAATACATATTATATTATCTCAATAAATAAAATCATCATTTTAATAATAATTATAATAATTCTTGATGGTATTAGAGTCATCTAAAATACTTTTTCACTTTCCTTTCAATCCGTTTCCCTCTGCAATCCTCGTTGATCTGCCCCCAGCGACACCAATTCCCATCTCTCCACTAATTTTCATAATAATTATAATAATTCTTGATGGTATTCGATGTCGGCGCGTGCTATTCTTGTAGTAGCAGTAACAAAGCCGCTTTCTTGCTGATTTGCAGCAACAATACCGCCACCTCCCCGTTGTCGCATCTCTGTCACATCTCAGACTATCCAGGTTTTATCGTAGCCATCCTTTATTCTCTTCTATAGATCTAGCGATGCACTAACAGTGCAATCGATCTTCATCAAAATCCCTCTTTCCACCCGTAGGCCTCGCTACGCCGTTGGATTATAAGCCTCTATGCATCGCGCAATCTGCTTCCATTCTAGAGCAATTCTCCTCCTCTTCACATAGTAGTGAATTTTTTTGGTGATGGTCTGTTCTCGGTCTGCTCCAATGCTTACTTTTAACGAAAGTGATGATGATTATTCTACGTAATCTTCCAATTGTTGGAATTAAACTTGTGCAATTATCATAAAGAGATTAATTTCATCAGAAGAAAGATTCATTTCTTCAAGAGAAAATATTTATGGAAGGACAAGTCAAGTTGGTTATTGATTCTTGAAAGAGTTTATTGAAAGAAAGATTCATTCTTACTGCATAAATGTAATGTATCTTGGGGAACTATATAAACCCCATATGTTGAGTCATGAAAAATATAGAGTTTGTGAAATTATAAAAATATTGAAAAAAATATAAAAGATTTAGTCTTCTCCTACTCTTTCTTATCTATCACTCATAGTGATCATGTGCAAGATAGGAAGAGAGGAGAAGAAGTCTAGTTCTCCTTATGCACTTGTAAATCAAATAAAGATTTTCTAAATGATGTACGTATTATAAATTTGATGTATTGTTATTTGATTAAGTTTTGAATTTTAATATAATATTAATTAATGAATATCAAACTAGTATTATATTAAGTGATGTAGGAAATAATTGGACCATAGATTAAGACCACCAAGAGGCAAATGTCAAGATAGAGAGTCGAACATTATGTCATAAGATTGTCATATTAAAAATTAAACTTTGTACTAGAGATTAGGCTAGAGGATTGGATTTTACATCGAAAAGTTAGATGTCATGACAAAGTCAACATACTAAAAGATTGAGTGATGTGCTAGAAGTTTAGATGAAACGCTAAAGATCAGACGTCATACTAAAACATTGGATAACATATTGAAAGCTTTGATAAAGTATTCAAAGTTTGATATTTTGAATTATTATCTGAAGATAATTTGGGTTGAATTGGACTTCAGTTGGGTCATATATGTATTATGTTAGATTAAGATCAAAGTGGGTTAAATTTGAATTATATTTGAGTTAGATTTGGACTCTTATTGGGTCAAATCGAGCAATGATATCATCCAAAGGAGATATTCGTACTACCCATAGCTAGAGTGGTACCATCTTGGGGAAGTGATACCACCTAGTCTCGATGATGGTATCGTTTAGTATAGCAACGACCTAAGCAATATCATTTCAAAGTGTCAGCAATAATACCACTTGGACATAATATCGCCAATACCCTTGATTTTTGATATTTTTCATGATTTGCTTTATATTTTTGGAGTTCTTTAGCGGCTATATATACCCTACTTCATGAATAGAGAGAAATAATTATTAAGCTTTCAAGTGTTGAAATCCTCTCTTAAAGCTTTGCTCGAATTCTACCTTCTTCAGTTTTTAGTTGAGTTACTAATATGAGATGTATGAGATTCTTGAGTGACCAAGTGTAACACCTCGAATATGAGAAAGTTGTAAAGGGTTATTGTTCTACACCCATTAGAAGTAAGATGTTAGAACCCTTGCGAATTATAAGCTTAGGGTGTTCTCTATAGGGGATTAGCCTCCTTGGAACTCTATAGGGGTTCCTCCCTCCTAGGTTTTCTGCACAAAGGCTGAGTACGTGAGAATCAAAATCGAAAATCAAAAGCGTTTCATTGAGTAAGTGAGCAATGAGCTATTGAACGAAGCTAAGTTATGATTATGCTAAAAGAAAGCTCCGTATAAGAACATACATAATCAAAAACAATAAAGTAAATAAATACTCACAAATTTATAGTGGTTCGATCTCAACCTGGACTACATCCACTCTCGAGTCCTCTTCTCCGAAACCCACCGGTGCCCGCTATCGATCTTTTTGGGTGAAGACCGAACTCTTACAAGCTTTGAACTCAAGGGTAACTTCTTATAAGAAATATAATACTTGGCTCACTCCCTTCCCTCTTTTTTTTTCTTGTACGCTTTTAGCACCCAATTTTTTACATAATTTTTAGCCCAATTATTGTGTAAAAATTTGTGCTAAATGCAAGAAACTTAGGATATTTATAGGCCCCAATTAGCTTCAGAAGAATAGAGCCAAAATTAAAACTCACCTAGAAAATCCGAGTAAAAGTGGTATAACCATTGGTATCAGCGATACAACCATCGAAAGCCACGCCAAAATTAGGATATGGGTAGGACAACTATCAGCCTGGGAGATCCAAACACTGCCTGCTGCCCAAATTCCTGGATGGTGATGGTACAACCACCGCTCACGGTGGTACAACCATTGGGAATCCCGAAAATAGTATTTTCTCATACCATTTCATCCCTGACTTGCACCTCATGTTTACCCCTTTCTAGGTCAACCAATTGAGCTCGACCTGAGCTCAATCCAAACCCTATAGTGGACCCGGTTTTCCTCACTTGAGTTATTTTGGATTCCTTTCAAACTTAACTCAGGTTGGACTCAAACTTAACGATGCTAACTATGACTAATTAATTACAATCAATGTGATCATCAAGTCTAACACAACCCTCCTGAATTCCCAACAAGCTTCTGATACCTTTGACAAGCTTCTGGTACCTTCGGATAGCTTCCAGCGAACTCCCGACAAACCTTTGATCCCTTTGATAAGCTCTCAGCGAACTCCCGGCAAGCTTCTGATACCTTCGGCAAGCTTCTGGCAAGCTCCCACTACATCATCTCTGACCCAATGCCCTGGACTTGACTCTAGCCCAATATCTGATTATAACTTTCTTTCTCTGTCATAGTTAATCATGCATCATCATCTCTAACACACATATTAGATCAATAACCTATTAATTCATTTCATCATCAAAATATGAGATTCAACAGTCTCTCCCTTTTTTATTATGACAATCAATTGGTGATGGGAGTTAAACCTTACTCCCCCTAAATTCATGTCATTAATCAAATAAGAAAAACTTAAATTCAAGAGAACCAATCACGCTTGAATTCAAGTATCATAACATTCATTTATCAAATTTTAAAATGATATATCATGAATTTCAAAATCATCAAATCATACATGATACATGATATTTATCTTAACCAATCATGAATCATCAAATCATCAAATTATGTATTAATCATACATTAAGTTGAAGTTCTCTTCCTTAAGTCATTTATCATTTCTCCCCTTTGTTTATTAACAAACAAATAGAAATACTCATGTTAAAATTTTTCTTACATCTGTCATCAATATCCATTTCTCCCCTTTTGTCATCAACAAAAAGGTAAAATGTAGAGCTAATAATTTCGAGGCACATGTGTCACTGCTCCCCCTTAGTAAAATAGGATATGAGCAATAATTTTCTCATAAAAAATATTCTTCTCCTTTGACATGTATGTATCATTTTTGTATCATCAATTCACTATTTCTCCCCCTTTATCAATCATCAAAAAGAGATAAAATAACAAGTAATTAATTTTATGATACATAAGGTCATCATGTGTTAAAGTTTTCATATTTTTATAAAAAAATTTGCATTGCTCCCCCTTAATAAAAAGGATAAAACCATAATTTTCTTATAGAAATTTTTCTTCCCTTTCTTTGAATAATAAAAAATAAACAAGTGAGAGGAGTGAAAAACTTCATATCACAAAAATAGAACTTAATCTTATACATTCTAAAATTAAAAGTTAAGAACTACCCATTAAATTTAATTCATTTTATTTCAAACAAAAGTTGCAAATCAAACAATTCAAGCATTTTCATGGTTTAGCATTCCTAGCTCTCAACCTCAATCTTATAGATGAAAATTTTGAAATAATTATTTTGAAATGATTATTTCAAAGATCTAAGAAATATAGGAAGATTCAAAAATTTAAGACCGACTCATGCATTTAAAATCATCTCATGTAAATTTCAAGTAAATGTAGCAAATAAACCCATAAAATAGTAAAACATCATCTACGTGTAAATTTTCTTCCCTTTATATAAAAAAAAAGGTAGAAATAAGGAAGGGGATTTAAAAAGTATTCTCATAAAAATATATCTTGATCTAGTAAATTTTGATAAGAAGCTAAATTTATATAGGTCAAGAAATCCAAAAGATAATATAATAATATATTAAGCTAAAATTATAAATTATATATTTCGCATGTATTTAGAAATTTTAAACTTTCTTCTAAGCAAATTGTTTCTCATTCAATGTTATCATATCTAATTTACTTCTAATCATATTAATAATTCTATCTCCCTCTTTGGTCATTGTAAAAAAAATATGATGGTATGATTTTTCTTTACATCTATGTTCAAATTACACCCAAAAGTATAAGGAAAAATGTGTCATTAAAAATGAAAATCAAATCTTTAAGTATCAAAAGACATGATTGAATAATTCTCTTAACAATCTTGATTGGAAATCTTATGAGATCTAGACAATTTTGATCTTAGATTATAATTATTAAATTATAGATCTCATTTTTACTAAAAAATCATATATGTTAAAAAAATTGATTTCCATTGAGGATATGATAAGCCTAGAAACTAAGGGAATATTCATGATACAACAAATCTCAATTAATTTTTAACTTATCATAATTTTAAAAAATATTAATTTTAGTGATAAGTTATATCATTCATGAGTTATAAAATAAATCATGTCAAGAAGGATATTATTATCAAAAGGCATTCATGAATACCAAAAGACATAATTTATTAAATCTCCTCTTAGATGATAAAATAAAATCTTAAGAGATCAAATAAAAAGGTTCTTGATTCATATAGAAATATCAAGTTATAAACATTGAGAAGCCAAGATCATGATGATGAAAAAATTTTCAAGTTTAAATCATCAAATCAATTTTATAGTTTAAGATATTCAACGATAAAGGTATTATTTTATCTCTTATTGAAGGTTTGATAGGATAAAGATGTTTTCAAGAAATATACTCATTTTTAGTTGTTTTATATGATTTGTTTCAAAAATGCCTTTACACATTATTATCAAAAACTGAGTTTCACTTATAAAAGAAAACATCAAAATCATAATAAATATTTTTAACTAAGTAAAATATTTTTAAACATTTCAAAACTAAAAATCCAAGAAGTACTTCCAAAATAAATCATCAACTTCATTACAATAAAATATTTTCAAACAAGAGCTTTGATTCATTCAAATGACTTTTCCTTTTTAAGTGAGTCTAATTCTTTAGACTTAGTGAAATGAGTTACAATTCCCATTTCATTCTCATTTCCAAAATATTTTTAATTTTTTAAAAATATTAGTAAATGAAGTATGATCTTTCTCACCCTTTTTTTATTTTATTCTATGCTCAAATTCTAATATTCAACCATTCAATCATATTTCAAGTTACTTCTTTAACACTAACATTAATTAACATAATATCATCAAGGTCATTAAAATATGAAATTTTCATACAAGTAAAATATTTTTAAATAAAATCATTATGATTAGTATATCAAGATATTTTCAAAACAAAATCTTTTGTATATTTTAAATCCAATGATTTTTGTTTGTTAAATGAGTCTAATATGTTACCAAGAAATTTTCTATCTCATTTAAATTTTTTTAATTTTTCAACCACATTAGAAAATAAAGCATGATTTCATATATATATATATATATATGTTCAAATTCAGTATTTAATTATTTCATTCAATTTTATCTTAAGACAATGTACACTCTTTTAAATATTACAAGTCAATACAAGCATACAAGCATAATCATCATCAAAATCTCTCTTTCATATATTTCAACTTAGATAATTTTGCACTAAACTTTCTTTGTTCTAATTTTAGCATGCTCTAGCTATGCAAAAAATCATGCATCATTAAAAAAATCAAGATTAAATATAACAATAAATCATCCAAAAATTTGTTACCAATAGTTTTATTTTCAATAATTTTTCTTATTATTACCTAGGCTAGTAAGCTTGAAAGAGTATTAGATCTCAAGTTATATGTCTTGAGCATCTATCTTCAAAATATTATTTAGTGCTCCTAGCCTTGTTAAGAGATAAATTTATAGTATTGGGGATCTAGGTTTAGATACCCATTTTTTATTGAGTACTTTATGAAAAATTTTATCTTTCTTATCTAATGGTTTTTGATTATTTGTAGTTCCTTTAGGAACGCAAAGTAATTTGTGATGACTATAATTTCTAAGTAAATATTTGTTGACTTTATACCCTAATTTTTCACAAAAATTATATTTAACTTTTGATAGTAAATTTAAGATATGTCCTTTAACAAAAATGGTTGACTTTTGTTGAGTGTTACCAACAAAGTCTATACCCTTTCTTCTATTACCATGACCCTTATTAGCAATGATCATATTAAGAGATTTATTCTCTATTTCAAAATTTTTTAATATTTGTTTAAGCATGATATTTTCCTCTTTAACATCATCTAGTATTTCACACCTAGAGAAAAAATTATATGATGATAATATATCATGCATTTGATCAAATCTTCTAACTAACGAATCATGTTCATTTTTAAGCAACTTATAAGATTTACTAATTTTTCTAAATTTATCAAATAATTTATTAAATAATGAATCACTAACCTCTTCTTAGATGGCCATAAGCATGAGATTCACTACTTCTAGATTATACTCTTTATTTTGGAGCACCTCGGCTTCTTACATTCATAGCAAGAGGTTTTCTCCATTTTAAGTTTATTTTTGTTCATATTCATTAAATTTCTCATTTTTTTTTGTCAAGAGTTCAAGTTTAAGATTCTCATCACTCGAGGTTTCACTCGAGTCATATGTAATTCTTACTTTACAATCCTTCCTATTCTTTAGAAGGTATTCTTCAAGTCCATTTTTATGGATCATTTTATTTAATGATTTACTTAATTTAGTTATGAACTTTCATATGCAATTTTTAATTTATGTCATATATCAAAAGCTGAATCACAAGAAGAAACTCGATCAAACTTGTTTTTGTTTAAAGCACAAAATAAAGTATTCATAGCTTTGGCATTTAAAGAAAATATTTATTTTTTATAATCATTCCAATCATTTATTGGATTAGATGACTTCTGAAAACTTTTTTCAATAATACACCACAAATCAAAATCTTTTGAAATCAAAAGGATACGTATTCAAATTTTCCAGGATACGTAGTTTGTCCCATTGAACATAGGAGGACTTGTGATACATTGACCTCCATTCATACCATACAAAGAAATTTACTCAAATGGATGTTAATCCAATGAGTAAGGCCTTGCTCTACTGCCTATTGTTAGGATCAATTGGCACTAAGAGTGGGGCATGAATTAGTGCAAGTGTTTACGATTTAAGGAAAACTTTTCGTGAGAATCAAAATCGAAAATCGAAAGCATTTCATTGAGTAAGCAATAAGCTATTGAACAAAGCGAAGTTATGATTATGCTAAAAAAAAAGCTCTGTATAAGAACATGCATAATTAAAAATAATAAAGTAAAGAAATGCTCACAGATGTATAGTGGTTCGGTCTCAACCTGGCCAACGTCCAGTCTTGAGTCATCTTCTCTGAGGTCCATCGGTGCTCACTACCGATCTTCTCTGGGTGAAGATCAAACCCTTACAGGCTTTCAACTCAAGGGAGACTTATTATGAGAAATACAACACTTGGCTCACTCCCTTCCTTTTTTTCTTTTTCTTGCATATTTTTAGTACTAAATTTTTTACACAAATTTAGCCCAATTATTATGCAAAAACCTATGCTAAATATAAGAAACTTGATGTATTTGTAGGCATTAATTAGCTTCATAAAAATAGATCCAAAGTTCAAACTCACTAAGAAAATCCAGGTATGAGTGGTACTACTGGTTACAGGTGCCCTATAAGCCAATCACGTGAGTGATGGCACGTGTGACACGCTGTGTGATCTTTTTGCTTATAATTAATATTGACATATTCTCATATTATATTATTTATTGCTTATATATTGTGATGTCCTTAGTTCTGTGCAATGGGAATCGAATCGTGATTAGTTCATGATAATGAGATCGATTCACCTTTAAACACAAATCCTAAATAATCCTAGTCATAGGTTACTCAAGAGGGACATTGAGATAACCGGACAGATCGGTGTACTATATACCCGTTCATATAATGGAAGCGGTTGGTTTCATAGCCACTTATGTGGAGACACCAAGGATATAGTACAGGTGCTCATTGGAGAATGAGTTCACTGATTGATCCACTTATGGAATGCTGTATGGTTAATGATACCTAATGTCAAACAATAATGTCATAGTCTCAGTTGTGTATCTGGTCCTTAGACTTGGGACATCAAGGATGTCTTATATGAGTACTATTTTCTTTGCACCAGACTTACAAGTTTGGAAAGCTCTAGATCTGATACAACCGGTTATCAGGATTAGTAGCCAACCTTACGAAGGTAATTGAGTGTCAATAGAGGATCATCCACTTTCAGTATCATGAGAGGAATATCTCATATATGCTTGCTCAGACAAATCCTTGGCCAAGGTCATTCGGATTGAGAGAGAAAGAGTTCTCTGGTAGAATCTGATTATAGCAAGACAAACTGATTCTGTATATGACCTGACAGTACCATGTCCAATATATGGTCTCTGGGATATTATTTGGATAAAGGATTATAGATATATGGTAACTGTGGACAGATAAGTCCGATGGATACGACCCCCCTGTACCATCTGGGGACTATGGCATAGTGGCCTAGTACATCCATAGTCGATGAGTCGAGTGAATTATTATGAGGATAATAATTCATTATATCAGAAAGAGTTCTGATTGGAGTGACTCACGGCCAGCTCGATATCGGACCTAGAGGGTCACACACATATGGTGGATGTTTCAATGAATAGAGGATTATATGAAGATCTAATTAGCCTCTATTCTCATTAGATGAGACCCTATGCTGATGGGCTCCTTGCTTAAGACCCAATTAGAGGCATAAGGATATTATTGGATAGAGATCCAATAATCCAAATTTAGTAGGTTATTGGATGGAGATCTAATAACCACTAAGGCAGGAGCCCTAGGGTTTCTTGGTGGCTCTATATAAATATGAGGGGAGACTGATGGTTGATAGGCTGTAGCTTTAGCCACCACCTCCTATTCTCCTCCCTCCCTCTGAGCAAGAGTTGCAAGATCAGATTGGAGGAGTTTCACTGCAGAGATCTATCTTATGGATACCACTAGAGAGGAGGACGTTTGACCTCCTTCATCTTCTCCATCCAGATCTAGAATACAAGGATATACGATCTCATTAGGTAATATCAATCTCTCACACAACGTGATTTTATCAATTTTATATTTTTCTCATGACCCCAATCTTTTGTACGATGATTTGATCTACGTGGGAAACCATTTTTTGTTTTGACTTTTGCTATACATGTGATGCACCCGCTGAGGTTTCCCAATAGGTACAATCGTTGATGCTAGCGATACAACCGTCGAAAGCCACCCTAAAAATAGGGTATTTGTGGTACATACAACTACAAGCTCGGGCGGTTCAACCATCGCATGCTACTCGGATTCCTAGGTGACGATGGTACAACCATCATTCATAGTGATACAACCATTGGGAATCCTGAAAGTAGTACCTTCTCATACGGTTTCATCTCCACTTGTACCTCTTGTTGACCCCTTTCCAAGTCAACCAATTAAGCTCAACCTGAGCTCAGTCCAAACCTCATAGTGGACCCGGTTTACCTCACTTGAGTTAATTACAATGCTAACTATAACTAATTACCTAAAGCTAGACTAAAACATAACAATGCTGACTGACTAATTAATTAAAATCAATGTGACCATCAAGTCCAATACAACCCTCCTAACTCCCGGTAAGCTTTTCGGCAACCCCTGATGATCTTCCGATGAGTCTCTTGGTCTTCTTCTGGCGAACTCCCAACGCCATCATGGCAAGCTCCTGATCACCTTCGGTAAGTCTCGGTGAACTCCTAGCAAGCTTCCAATACCTTCAGCAAGCTTCCAACGAACTCCCAACAAGCCTCTGATCCCTTTGGCAAGCTCCCAGCAAACTCCTGGCAAGCTTCTGGTGAGTCTCTCGGCGAATTCCCACTACATTGTCTGAACCTCGGCCTGATGCCCCGGACTTGACTCTAGCCCAACATCTGATTATAACTTTATTTCTTTGTCGTAGTTAACCCTACATCATCATCTCTAACACATATGTAAGATCAATAACCCATCAATTAATTTCATCATAAAAATCTGAGATTCAACATAATTTTAAAATTCTGCAAACAAGGCATGCATTTTGTCCTTCAAGCGTGATTCAAGTCATGATTCCAATGCCTCAAATTTGGCATCGATTGGATCTTGAGATGCCATTATGTATGCCTCTAGATCTAATATGTCTTTGTCTTTTTTCTGTTGATGGGTCAAGGGTATCGGGTGGTGGAAGGTTCGGAAGATAAGATCAGTGGTGGAAGGTTGTGGCTGCAAGGGTTTACTATTTTGGGCTATGGTTTTGGGTGTTGTTAGGGTTATGAAAATAGGTTATGATGACTGCATCTTAAGGCTAGAGGAGTGCCCTAAAGATGTCATAGTTGTGACAACAAGATGGTTAGGATTTGGTGGTTTGAGAGAAGAAGAAAAATAAAGGTACAACAATAGATTTTTTCATCAAAAAAATTTCAACAGTATAGATATAATTTTTTTTCAGTAATTAGCAACAAGGATTTGAGTAAAACTTAAAAGGAATCCACTGTTAAGGGAGAGCTAATGCCATTAAAAAATTTGTGGAAGAAAATGAAAGCAAAAGATTTAGCAAGATTAAAGATCACAAGAAGGTATTACGATAGATTTTTACGCCTAAAGTGTAGCAGTTTTGACATAAAATATTAGCAGTTTATATTTACAATTTTCAATGAAACCAAAAGAAAATTTGTTATTAAAGAGTGCACATACAATGTAAAAAACTCGTAGAAGATTGGATAGAAAAATCATAGCAGCAAGATCAAAATAGGCAGTATTATGCGGCTGAATTTTATAACGCAACTTTCATCATAAAGATAGAGACTTTGCAACGAAAAGTTTATGCAGCAAGATAGGAATATTTTTTTGGGGGTTTTAGAATAAGGATAACCAAATTGTAGCAATAGTAAGGTAGAAAACCATAATCTGTTGCAATTCACGAGGAGACCAAAGGATGATCTGTGGTAGTGGAGATAACGATGGAATTCGACAATGATCTTAAGCAATTGTGAGAATTGCTTGGGCAGCTACAAAGGGGAGATAGACAACTATGGTAGGGTAGTTAGACACTAAGAATGCTACTCTAGTACCAAGTGTTAGAACCCTTATGGATTCTAAGCTTGGGGTGATCTTTATAGGGGATCGGTCTCCTTGGCACTCTATAAGGGTTCCTCCCTCCTCGGTTTTCTACACAAAGGATAAAAATAATATTGATCTATTGATGATAAAAAGTAGCTAAATATAAGGCTATTTATAGGCTTCTAAACCCTAACTCCTAATAGGACTCCTACTCAAGACTCCTACTTTTAACAACTTCAATTCCTTCTCCAAGAGGCAACTCCTAGTTGGCCCTGACTAGGGGTGGCTGGCTGTGAAATCACGATGATGAGACGAGCGACTACAGAATCACAATAGGAACATCGAGGATCGCTGCTCTAATACTAATTAATAGAACCCTAGGGTTCTATCGTGGAATAAGAAGATAGAAAAGAGGGATAAATGATCTTTTCGAGGGGATTAGGCCTCCTAAATCACTTCGAGGGGATCTACCTCCTAGGGTTTTGCCATTGGCTAAAACTAATACTTCTTCATTGATTAATTTCCATAAAAAAGTTTACAACCTTATTTATAGGTCTCTACCAAGAGTCCCACTAATCTTTGATTCTTAACTAATTTGATAAACTCTTAACTGAAAATAATAATTGACTCAATCTCAACTAAAGATAAAAACCACTCAATCCACTCATAACTGACTTAATGAGATTCACCTGACCCATAACTGACTCTAGCTAATATGACTCAACTTGAATAGATGGACCTAACTTAGCTAGGGTCCTAACAGACCCACCCTCTTCAAATCAGCCTTATCCTCAAGGTTGAGCAGCTTCGAATTTTAAGGGTACTTTGGTCTATGATATTTATCATGCATTACATTCTTTTGATCAATTAAATAAGGTCTCTACTTTGTATAAGCAATAGGTCGGCCTTCTGGTATAGCCGTCATTGAAGTCTTGTGAGGAAGCTTCTCCATTCGATGGTTACTGACAGTTGTGATCTTGCTTCTACGTCTTCCTTTAAGGATTAAACCTGCTTTCCATTAATAAAAAAATTTCATAATTAGTTTAGAAAGTTTTCAGGTGACATCACTCAGGGTTGACAGCCATTCAATTCTAAGCACTATTTCGATGTCCTCCGGTGGTATCAGAAAGAAATCCACCCATAGTTCTTGGCCCTGTACCATTAGTTTTATTATTAAGCACTTACTATTACAAGTTAGAATTTGACTATCAGCAACCTTAACTTTAAATCTATCATAGTCTTCAATTTGATATGTCAATCGGTCAGCAAACCTTCTGTCCATGAAATTATTAGTGCTACCAATATCGATTAAAATAGTAACAGGCTATTGTTTCAAAATTCCCTCGATTTTCATAGTTTATGAGTTAGAGTAGCCTACTATTGCATGTACCATATGTACGAAAGGTCCAATAGCATTGTCAGAATATGTACCTTCTCGATCAGAGTCCACGTCATCATTCTCTAGTTCCTCTTTAATTGGTTCTATCATCAGAAGATGGCCCTGTTTGTATCGATGTCCTCTACTTCATTTTTTATCACAATGTCAGCATAACCCTTTTGCTGATTTTTCCTGGAGATCTTCTCTGGTAAGTCTTCGAGGGTTTGGAGTGGAGGGAGGTGGGGCTATTGGCTTGCTTACTACTAGTTGATTTATACTTTTATTTCTGTGATTATCCCTATTAAGCTTTTTTTTATGTATGCGAGCGAATGTTATGGTAGCCATCACAGTATGAGGTTGTCGAGCCTTAACTTCGCACCGAATCTCTAGATTGAGTCTTTCAATAAATGTTCCCAGTAGTTATTTTTCAAACCAGTCTTGGGTTTGGTTTGAGAGGTGCTCAAATCTGCTCTAGTACTCTTGTACGATAGAAGTCTGACGGATTTTGATGAGTTGTCCATCTATGTTTTAATACTCTGATGGTCAGAAGCAAATCAAAAGTCCACTTTTGAATTGCTCCCATGAGGGTTCTCCATGAGTATGCTTGTACCAACCGTACCACTGGATCGCGTCTCCTTCAAGTTGAATGGAGGCGATCTCCACCTTGAATTCCTCTAGAGTCCTATGAAAACGAAAAAATCTTTCAGCACATAAAATCCAACTAATCGGGTTTTTACCTTCTCATCTGGAAAACTCCACCCTCATGAGTGTGTATCATGTGTCCTGCCCTTGATCATATTTTTTAGATCAACTCCTTTTGAAACTTTCATCATGTTGAGTTTTGTTGGAACTCTGTGATCGGCTTCTTCTAATTCCGTAGAGGAGCTCTTGAAATCTATCTTCCATGTGAGCCTCGAAGGCTTTAAACCTTGCATCAAGTACATCATATATAGTTATCATGTACGATTGTAGATCAGTGATGTTCAGTTCTTTTTTCTACTATCGAGTTAGGGGCATGAGTTTACATCGTAGATGTGGTAGGACTTAGTTGCAATGAGATTATTGGTGCAGACAAGTATAGGGAAGAGAGAAAGATGGATGCGGCTGTTGGAACTTGGCTAGGTGGAAACAACAGGATAAGGGTAGTTGCTATAGATACGATTGTGGCAGAGGGAAGGGGCGACTGGAGGTGACTGCGGTAGCAAGGGAGGATGGCTACAACCTTCAATCGCATGATGGGGAGGAAGAATGGGCGACAATGACACGATTGAGGGTTGGAAGGCAGCAGCAGCAAAGGAGGAGGCAGCGATTGTAGCCAGTGATGGTTACTGCTGCAGGGAAGAGGTTGGGCAGTGTTGGATCCGATAGTTGCAGCGACGGTGATGTTGTTGTGTGGGAGTGGGCTACGGCGACAGATCTCGGAAGGAGTCGAGGAAGAGGAAGTAGCAACGACGAGCAAGGCAGCAGCAATGGCATCGGCGATTTGCATGGGTCGTAAGGGAAGATGGGGTGGGAAGCAGATGGGAAGTAGTGGAGAAGCAGGGATGACCGACGGCGATGGCAAGGAGGAGAGGAACAGAGGTAGCCAGTGGAGGAAGAGGCGACCGAGGGAAGGGCAACGTGAAATAGGGGACATAAGGCTAGAAATGTGGTAAGGGAGGCAAAAGCATCGATGATGGCTATATGATGCTGAGGTCTAGCCGGGAAAAGGAGGTAGCGAGGCCCGACGAGGGCTACAGCAGCGGGATCTGGCGAGAAAGCGAGGGAGGAAGGTGAGGAGGGCACGGTTGGAGCAATGGCCGAGGAAGGGTATGGCCGACGGTTGATGAGGAGAGGAAGAAAATGAGGACAGCGATTGGGGTCCGGTGATGGCTGCGAGCAGCAGGGGCGTCGACGATGGGCTCAACTGATGTCGCTGTTGGTGGAGAAGAGTAGCTGGCTAGGGTTTACATGTGCCCAACGTCTAACCCAACACCATAACCTAGTCGACCCCTTCATCTATTAATAGGGGACAACTAGCTAGAGTTTTACATGTGTGCTCCCTCAAAAATTAAAAAATTAAAACTTTATTAGCTAGAGTCCTAACATAAAGTTGATAAACTTTAGAGAAGAAAAATCAGGATGGAGATAAATCGATAAAATAGGACCACTATAAAATTGATTTATCACTCTATCTTTACTTATTCTCTCACTCATATTTATTTATTGATTAAATTATCTTTCACTATTTGTCTCTTTTCTTGATCAAAATTTTAGATTTTCTTTAATTTTATAATATCACTAATTTAACCCCTCGGTTTAGTATCATATCAATCCCAATGTTATCTTATTTGGATTAATACTCCAAAAAATAATGATATTTTTAAGAAATGAAGAGGAATACTCCACGTTCTCCCATATTTAATGAAACAAATTATATTTATTGAAAAACATGAATAAGAATTTTATTATTTTTATAGATTATGATTTATAGAATGTCATTAAATTTAATTTAAAAAAATCTACCAAGCCTTTAGATAAATTAAATGATTTTAAAAATAAATATTTTATATTATGCTTTAGATCTAAATGAATTTGATCAGATTTTTACATGTGAAACTATCTTTGATATTTGACATATTTTAAAAATTACGTATGAATGCATAAGTTTACTTAGTATTATTTTAAATATTGTATGATGATGCCAAAAGAATCTATTGATGATGATCTGTTGACCCAATGACCCAATTCTCAGATATTGTTAATAGATGAAAAATTCTTCCTACATCTTTTTATAATCGTGTTCTATTAAATAAGATTCTTAGGTCACTTTCAAATAACTGAAATTAATCATAATTCAAGAATAAAAGGACTTAAGCAATTTTTCACATGAAAAATTCATAAGATTAGTAACGACCAATGAGATGATGTGTAAAAATATAGGAAGAAAAGGAAGAAAATATATTGATAAAAAAACTTAAATGAAGAAAACTGTGACGGGTCGGAGCTGAACGAACAATCCAATTTCAATTTCATATTGGAATACCATATTAAGACATCTGTGAACTTTTTGACCTTAAATTGGGTGATGCTGAAGCCTTAGATTCCATTTACAAGCCTAAAATCAACTCATTTATTTACATAGAATGCACACCTAATCAGCCAAATACAAGCCACAAAGGAGCATTTAGTTTATTTGCCATCCCCGTTAATGTAACATGTTCAGTTGAACCTTACAAGGAATTAACTTTACAATTGTTCTTATATATGCAGTTGACTGAGAACAGACTACTTTTAGGTTTCAGCAGAATTTTCTTTATTTTGCGTGATGTCAAGAAACCCATAAAATGGCATAAACAGACCTTCGATCAAATTGTATATAGCTGAACCAGTTATCACCCCTGTTAAGCATTCTGTAACTTGAAATAATTCAGAGACACTATTGTAAGTCTGCACTAGAATAAGGCTAATGACGTTCTAGGCATAAAGTACCAAGAAACTGAGAACAGAATGTTTACCAACTAGTGAGAATGAAGCTTGTGCCTAGTAAATGAATTTTAATTAAATAAAAAGGGGGGAAAAAAACTGAACAAACTAAGCTAAGGAGAAAAACAAGGTAACAAGAAAGCAATAGAAATGGGCTCCTAGTCCCAGTGTCAAAGTTGGGGAATCGTTGAAGTTAAGAGAAAAAAAAAATTACAGATGCCAATATAAGACTAACCACAAAATGGCAACTACAGTTTTCATCATCGTTGTTACATGAACTTAATACAAATTAAAAGGTTATCTCCAGTCAAACATGCTTTAGTCCCTTGAGATGAAGACACATTTCAGATGAACTAGGCTTTCTTGGTTTTGATTGAAAAAGAAAGTGTACTTTAACTTCGCAACTTCTTGTGCATGGTGCTAGTTGGCATTCTGGCAAAGAGAAGCATGCATGCTATCAGGAGACATGGATACCATTTGCAGGAGGCTCGAGTTTGAAAATGTCACCTCCAATGCAGGCTCTATTCTGCTGCTGCTGCTGCCCATATTGTCTTTCAAAATACATATCAGCTCCTTCCCAATATCAACCATACAAGGTCCACCATTTTCCTTACTTGATAAGCACTGTACAACAACACCTACGACCTTTTCCAACTGCTCCCGCTGTAGCGGCAGATGATCATCAAATCTAAGATATGGATCCAGAATTTCATGAAACTTCCTGTCATCTATCTTAGGTAAAACAACTTCTGAGATATTTCCAGGCTTTGAACCCATAATCAGTTCCAACAGAATAAGACCAAACTCGTAAACGACATCAGTGTCACGGGAGACTACATATGAACAGGATCCATTGACAAGTCCAGATTTCAGGAACTTGAAACCAGCAATTTTAGCAGAATAGTAAATGTCCAAAAGTATGTCACTGGTCTTCAGATCTTCAATGTAGCTAGGAGTTGATATTTCGTACTGCAGATATGCAAGAGCACTTGCGATTTCAGAAGCAATATTGATTCTCAGGTACCAACTAAGGCCATTGCCTCTTTCATGCCGTAAGTGTTCTTCGAGTGTCCCATTCGAAAAATGCTCATGTACTATGAGTAGTGTATTATCTGACTCAAAACAAAATCCAATAATCCGGGCAATATTTCTATGTGAACTACGAGATAAAAGCTCTGCTCTATGCAAGATTTTCCTAAGGTTCTTTTCGCTCCGGCATTTTAATTTCTGAATAGCCACAAGGGTGCCATCACCTAGTTTTCCCAAATGAACTGTTCCATCAACAATGTCAACAACAAGCTTGTGTTCTTCTTCAAACCCTTTTGTAGCTTCATTCAACTCTTTGTATGTGAATTGTCGTGCGTCGCATGCCTTTCCAATAATCTTGGGAAGGCACACTGGGTCAAGATCTGACATGTTCTCCTTGATGGGTTTTCTTAAGCAAAAACATAACGCAGCTGTTGCGAGTAGAATAAATACAGAAAGAAGTACACCTGCAGGAAAATTAATTATAAAAATATGGAATTAAAAAATAAAAAGTTCGATATCAAAGAAAGGAAAGATGCTCATGTTCCAGTTTTCTCAGGTATCACAAAATTAGTAGCTGACATTCTTTGAAAGAAATAAATGAAGATATGTACCCTGGAAGATTCTACCTTTAAATCCAACATAAGTTCAACAAGAATAAAGGATAAGTTCATTAAAATTGCAATATAAAATCCTTAGGATTCCCTGGCCACAATTTTATTTTTAAAAAAATCAGTGAACCATGTATATGCAGAATCATTAATTGCAATAACTGTCTTATAAATTTGAGCTATTCTGCTATTTAATTTGTCTCGCGTCCAAATTTAGACCAATATACTCAGATATGACTAAGCACACATACATTCTAAAATTTGCATGAATGTTATAATTCTTAAGAGCAACATGATATAGATACAGTGATACATCAAATTAAAAGACAAGAAAGATAAGGTATACACGACAAATGGCACCAAGCAATATACCTAAATCTTGTCCATAATCAAAAGACCAAGATCCAAAAGAACAAAGTTCTTCCAAGAAGTATCCTTGAAGTGTGACATTTCATCCAAAAAGCATTAAGTGTCGGATACCTTGGCTAATATGGACACGAATCCTAGAAGTATCTTATAAATATCAATAACTACCACATGTATGATACAAATCAGGATGCTATTTGAAGTTTGTGTATTTGATAAAATGCCTATCATATTGGCAAACTTTTGATTTTTAAAAAAAAGTGGTAAACCATACTTTATTAACAATTGGACTCTTCAAGGGAACTAATATTATGATACACTATTCAATATTCATAGATTTATTTTTGGGTTTCAGTTAGGAGCAATCTTACTATCTTTTAAGAAATTTTTTAAAATGAGAATATAAAAACTTAGGATTCATGTGGAGCTTTGCTGAAGAATAAATCCATAACTACTCAAGAGACATATAAGACTGTTTTTTAAGTTTGTTTACTACAACAAAAGTAACTTTTAACTAGTTTACAGCAGAAGTCCCTCTTCTAGAAGCAAGTAATGAATGTACTAGAAACCACTTCTCAATCTAGCAAACTATTTACTAGTTTGTTAATATCTATTTTGCAACAGACACATTGACATATATTTAAAAATGTTCAAACCTGTAACAGCGACATCATATGACTATATATTAACTTTATAAATAAGTTGGTGATAAGAAACATATATAAGGCAAGATAGTAAGACACCTTTATAGAACACCCTGTAAATGCTCTGTAATCCACTGTAGTATAGATATCATTAGCTATTTCTCCTAGTCTGTTTCCATATGTTAATGCATGCTGGTACTCCCTTGAAGAATTAGATATTCATGCATCAATATCTATTTTTCATATGAGGATATGCAAGACTGCCTTTCCCATCATGTTCAACTATTTATGGTGACTTATCAAAATGGACATAAATTGATTGGATAAGTTTGATGGAAAAATAGAAATACAGGAGCAATTCAAAATAAAATGTAAAGCTACATCGAATATATAGCAAAAAACAAGAATGACAATGAACATGTACCAGCAATAACAACCACCCTTTTCTTGCAAATGATCCCCTTGCAGCAGGCTCTATCATTCTCTACTTGTGCATCATTGCCACAAGCTGTAACGTACAAAATTAACAGAATTTGTGACCTTAGTAATCCTGTCCAAGTCTCCTATATCTAGTGAATGTAGCAAGTTTTACACAGGAGATTAAAACAGTGTCCGCATGTGAGAACACAAAACAATCAACTAATTAGAGGGTTACTAAAGTAATCATTTATCATTTTAACTAATTAGAGGATTGTGTAGGCCAATTTCCCTTTTTTTCTAAAAAAAGGTTCTACTAGTCAAGAACTAGTAATTTTTTTTAATGAAAGAGTAAGAGAGACTTAATACTTGATAATATATGACAACATTTTATGATGAGAAATGATTAAGAAAACATCAATATGGTTTGATAGAACTTGAAAAGTCTTTTACTTTGTCCTATCAAGTACCAACTAGGAGAGAGACTCGAGCCATTTGTAGTAACTAAAACCACAAACAAATTCAGTCAGTAGTCATCAGTAGAGTCTTTAGTAGAAAATTAGGAAATAAGAAGTGCTACACCAGCTTTGCTTAGACCAACATGAACAATGATGGTTGTTTCTGATAGAAGATATGGATAGAAGATATGATCTCCAACCACCTGAAGATGTAGATGAAGATATGAACTCTTCCTCCGTGTTGCACAATCAAATCAGATACCACAGCTCAGAAAGCGCAACCTCTCTATTGATCTATTCCAGACACACATCTGATCCCTTAAATCGACATATATCCTCATAATGTCTGCATCATCTACATCTGACGCTCCGATTATTGTCCCTGCAGGGAACAATAGTTCTTCTTAGCATGCATAACTCATCTCCATTAATGATGCAACTCTGATACCTTCAAATTATCCAAGGGCAGCAACTATGCATCTTGGCGAGCACAATTCTCTAATCTTCTATTTAGATACAACCTAATAGGCTACGTCGATGGCTCTCTCAATTGTCCGCCAAAAAAGATCCAAATACTAGGAGAACCCGATCTAGTACTAAATCTTGCTCACAAACTATGGTTACATAAAGATCATCTTATCCTTTAAGCAACTCAAGCCTCAGTCGCTGGATCCGTTGTCCCTCTGATATCTTCATGCAGCACTGTCGAGAAAGCGTGGTCCAAGTTACAAACCACCCTAGCCAATCACTCTCGTACTCTCATGCTCAGTCTCCTCTCCACTTTGATGAAAACAAAACAAGAGAGAAGTATTATTGTTAACTATCTGCAAAATATAAAAGTTATCATTGATGACTTGGCTTTGATAGGTCACTCCTTCACTGATAAAGAAGTCATAGTTCATACTCTCAATAGCCTCGAAGACGAATATAAAGAATTGGCAACAGCAATTCGGGTGCGTGACTTACCGATATCATTCGAAGAACTCTACAACAAGTTAACTGACTATGGGACATATTTGAAACATGAGGACAAGATGTCAGGATCAACCATCACAACTTAAGTCAGTCAAAAATCCAAGAGAAGGAGCCACCAAAATACCAAGAACGTCAACAAAGGATAAACTAAAATATCTCCTGGGCATATGGGTAACACACAAACATATCCCCATCAATTTTTCAATCTGAACTTCAACAATTATCAGGATGGCAACCTCAGCACCCATCAGCCGCCCCAGTGTCCCGACCATCCAAACCAACAAAGAGTCATTTGTCAATTATGTGATAAAGTTGGACACTTCACCAAAGTCTGTCAATCTCAACCCAACCTTCCTGCTACATCCAATTGGCCTCAAGCGAATACCATGACTACTTTGACTGCTCATCCAACTAATTAGATTATATACTTCGGCACTTCTCATCATATCACCTCTGATTGACTATAGAGGCAATGATGATATCATCATCGATGGAAGTAACGGAATCCCCATTACTTATACTGATTCCACAATGCTTAATTCACACACTACCACTTTTACACTCAATAATGTTCTGTATGCAAACTCACATTTATAGGAACCTTATTTCTCTTTCCCAATTTTGCAAACAAAATAACACCTCAATTGAATTATTTCCTTACTCTTTTCTTGTAAAGGATTTGACCACCGAGGCATCCCTGATCCAAGGCCCAAATAAAGACAACATTTACGAGTGGTCGTCAGCTTTCCAAATCACCTAGCCCATTATTCACTCTTTAGTTGTAGCTTTAAATAATGTGTGGCATCATCGTCTTAATCATCCTTCATCTTGTATCCAACAAAAACTACTTTCTTGTTATTCTCTTCCAACTATAAAAATCAGTAACATTGTAATACTTGACTTAACAATAAAAGTCATAAACTACCTTTTGGAACATCCTCCATATCCTGCTCTATGCCATTTGAAATTATTTACCTAGATGTTTGGGGCCCTGCCCCAACTACTTCTTTTGACTATTTTAGATTTTATCATTTTGTATATTATTTTACTAAATATACATAGTTATATCCTCTCAAATATAAAACTGAAATTTCCACAGTCTTTACTCATTCTAAAAAGTTGGTCAAGAACTTCTTTCAATCTATAATTAAAATAATTTACCCTAATGATGAAAGTAAATATCAAGCCTTAACATCATGTTCTCAGCTTGTGGTATACAAAACCTCAAGTCACCACTACATACTCCTCAACTAGTTGGCTCTACTGAATGCAAACATCAATATATAGCTGAAACTAGTCTTGCTCTCCTACATCAAGCTTTCATGCCACCAACCTTTTGGTCAGCAGTCTTTCAAATTGTTGTCTACCTTATTAACTATATGCTCACTCCAGTCCTCCAATTTCAATCACCATTTAAAAAAATATTTTAATAACTCTCAAATCTTCAAAAACTCAAAATATTTGACTATCTATGTTATCCATAGCTATGACCTTATGTCTCCCACAAGTTAACACCAAGATCTAGGCCTTATATCTTCATAAGATACTCTCTTAAATATAATATTTTCTGATGTTATGATCCCCAAACTCAAAAAATCTTTATATCACATCATGTCATTTTTGTTGAATCTACCTTTCTCTTTCAAAATTATAGATTTCCAGCCATGCGAGCCACTCCAACAAATATACATCATTGGAGTATTCATTCGACCCTATCAAACGAGCCTCTCACCACACCATCCAATCCTTCCCATCAGGATACACACTTTATTGTTCCTTTGGTTCAACAGCTTCTTACTCTCTCCACTACTCCTTCATAAATTCACCCTACTGATGTAACAATATCCTCAGAAACACAACCATTATTATTACCTTCTATTAGACCTAGTGAGAAGTATCTTAGTCTGACCATGTACTTGTTAGTGACTCTCCACCAATACAACCCAACAATCTCATCGCACCTAGTCATCCCATGACAGCATGCTCCAAAAGTGATATTTTCAAACTGCGTCAAGTACTTGACGTTCATGCTACAACAAACTTTTTTTTAACCCATTGAACTCACCACTATCACTCAAGCCCAAAAATCTTCACACTAGCGTAAAGTCATGTGTGAAGAAAATGATGCCTTACTCCACAATTCTACATAGACCCTTGTACCCTTTTATCACACATAAAATGGCATCGAGTGTAAATGGATATTTCGAATTAAGTGGAACACAGATAGATCTATTGCTAGATATTCAATCCCGTTATTAAACCAATAATAATCCGACTTATCCTGAGTTTAGCCGTTACCAAAGGATGACAATTATGATAATTAGATATTAATAATGCTTTCTTACAAGGGACTTTAACTGAGAATGTTTTTATATAACAACATTCAGGCTTCATCCATCTTCAGTATCCAAAATATGTTTGCAAATTATAAAAAGCTATTTATGGACTTCGTCAAGCTCCAAAAGCTTAGTATATTGAACTTGGCTAGTTTTTTTTTTTTTTTTGTGACATCAATTGGCTTCATCAACTCTAAGTCAGATACTTCGTTATTTCTATAAAAATAAAATAAAAATATAATATATCTACTAGTGTATGTTGATGACATTATCGTTACAAATAATAATCCTATGAAGATCAAAGGATTCCTCAAGCAATTAGCAGATTGATTCTCCATCAATAATCTAGGAATCTTAAGCTACTTTCTAGAAGTGAAAGCTACATACATATCTTCAAGACTCTTTTTATCTCAAAGAAAGTGTATTCAAGATCTATTATCAAAGACAAACATGCAGAACACCAAAAAGGTTGTTATTCCACTCTCTGTTATTGAATCACTTAAGTTATATGATGACAATGCTACTACGGATCCTACACAATATCGTCAAGTAATTGGGTCCTTACAGTATCTATCTCTCACACGTCAAGACATCCAATTTGTAATTAATAAAATATCTCAATTCATGCATCATCCATCTACTATACATTGGTCTGCAGTAAAACTAGTCTTGCGATATCTCAAAGAGACCCTCAGTCATGGACTCCTTATCCAAAAACACTCACCGCTTCATTTTCATGCCTTTGTCGATGTTGATGGGGCAGGAAACATTGATGACAGAACTTTTACATCATAATATATTATCTTTCTTGGAGCAAATCTAATCAATTAGAGTACAAAGAAGCAGAAGACAATCGCAAAGTCTACAACTAAGACTAAATACAAAGTCATTATCATTGCCACTATAGAACTCAATTGGGTCATGAATCTGCTGAAAGAATTGAACATCAGCTCTACCATAAAACCTATAATATATTATGATAATGAAGGAGCCACCTACCTATGCACCAATCCAATGTTCCACTCACGTATGAAACATATTGTCATAGACTTCCAGTTCGTCAGAGATCAGATTGTCAGACATCAACTACGTGTTTCTTACATACATACTATCGATCAACTAGCAGACTCTCTCACAAAGCCGCTCACCCGCAAAATATTTTCATTACATCGATCCAAGATCGGCGTCCTTGGCAGGAGCTCAATCTTGCGGGTGCATAATAGAAGATATGGATAGAAGATATGATCTCTAACCACCTGAAGATGTAGATGATGATTCTACCTAATCTTGATAGAGGAAATCTACTCCTCTAACCTATATAAATAGGGCTTATGTTAATGAAACAATCAATCTTTTCTTAATATGTTTTAATATATTGGTTTCCTCGTTTGTTGTTGTTTTGGACTTTATTTTCTTGTTTTGTGTAGAATCTATGGAAAATATGAAGTGAAAGCAATATTCAACTCAAAGAAGTGAAAGCCCACGGATCACCAGCACAAAAATAATTATGATAACCACTAAGAGAGATGAATAAATATAGTTTTTATGAAGAACTAAACGTACTAAGCCCTCAAACTTCTGTAAGAAACCAAAGATGCAAATTTTGGCTTTGACAAATTCAAAATGAGATAATGTGCCAAGTAAATACTAATGAATAGATCATTCTGATACAATCTATTCAAACTAAGCCACCTTTAAAAGCTTACAGAAAGAGAAAATACCAGATCTAGAGTTCTAAAGCACTTATAAATGCATAAATGTAAGTTTTTTTTTTTCTTATTCTAGTTTAAGGACAGGTAGAAAGTACTAATTTTCAGGTCAGGGACTTACGTTTGAAGCATCCGGCTCCTCCCGCAAAGCCATCCCCAACCAAGCCGGATGCACAAGCACATCTCACTCCGCGGCGCACCGAGGTGGCGTTCACCATCAGCGCCCCGTCCGCACACTCCGTCCCGTTGCCGTAACCCCTCGGCACCGCCCACTCGACCTCGATTCCCCTCTCCGCGGTCGCCGTCCCATCCCCGGACGCGTACCTCATCACCGCCCAGCTCGAGAACCCGCGGCACCCAAACGCGGCGAACACGGAGAACCCGTTCCCCACTTTCCACACGCTCCCATCCGACAGCGGGTAACAGCAGCCGAAGTCGGTACGGTTGCCCTCGCAACCGGTGTCGCCCGCGGGGGGGCCGATGCGGTCGCATCCCGCCCGGCAGATGGAGGAGTCCTCGCAGTCGTAAAGACGGAGGAGATTGTCTGCAGTAACGGCGAAGAAGTGACTGCTTTCAAAGCCGAAGGAGCGGTTGACGTCAGCGTACCAGCGATCGCAGGCGGCGGCGGGAGAGGAGTAATCGAGAAGGAGGGAGCCCGAGGGGAGGAAGGCAACGACGTGGAGGTCGGAGGGGGGAGGGAGGGAAAGGCGGAGGGTGGAATCAGAAGCGGAGCAAGCGAGGCGGAATGCCGGGACGGATGGGCCGCAGGAGGCGTTGAGGTGGAAGGGGAAGGGGATAGAGAGGCTGCCGCAGCTCTCGCCGCAGCGGTTGGGGATGGTCGCCTGGGCGGCGGAAGCGGAGGCAGAGGGAGAGGAGGAGGGGGAAGGGGAGGCGAGGGCGAAGAGGGAGAGGAGGAAGAGGGGGAGGGGAGACATGGGTGAGGGAGAAGCGGAGAAGTGGTATGGGCCATTTTGGGCGAGAATGGTGGAGTTTTGTAGGTAGGGGGGAGAAGGAATGGTACGATGGGGAAGAGAGAAGTGGGGAAGCGTCGGGAGGCGGAGAGAGGGGCAAGGGAAGGGGAGCGGTGGGGAGGGGCGGGGAGGGAGGAAGACGAGGCCTTCTGGGTGCGCGGGAGCGAGGCCGGGGATGGCATGTCGGGGTCGGCCTCTTTTTCAAATCTTTGAAGAGTTCGAGAATGATGAAGATCGGCCGCAGAGACGACGGCAGGGTACAGGACGAAAACAGTAGCACAGTTTCTCGCGGAGCCCAGAGTAGGAACCAACAACGGGTGGAGGTCCGTTGCTCTGTGCTTCCGCGTCCGGAATCCCACCATCCACCCCTCTTTTTTCTTCTATCTTGCTGTGGGACCCATTCGCGACTCGGGTAGGGCTCGCTGTAGGCTGTTCGGGCACAGGCAGCGGATCCGCGCTCGGCTCGGGAGTCGCACCGAGAGCACGTGTCGGTCGGGCGAAGAGTCCGGTAGTGAACCACACCCGAATTTGTTTACCTCCCCACTTCGAGGGGGGCGGAGCTCAAGTCAGACCGGGTCTGATCAACCCGGATGCCGTATTCGGATATGGATCTGCATCATCCGATCCGATTCAAATACACCTCTGTATGTATACATATTACAAGTTGGGATTGGCTCTCAAAAGAATGTTTGTTGTTCAGTTGTTAATAATGACAAAGCACTCTTTTTACCCTCTCGGAGAGACATTTTGGTGAACAGCTTCAGGGCACCAGTCAAATGCAACATGACATGAGAGAAGAGCGACTGGCCGGGGATGATTCCGTTGCTGTTCACTAAGCCATCTCGAGGACATCTACCGGGAAGAACTACGCCGAAGACTTATCGAAAGCATCTCCAGTGATGTCGTTTACGGGAGGCAACTGAGGCAGGTTGACCGCTTGGGAAGTCGACAGCATTGATGCCCACAAGCGCCCGAGCCACCGAGCTCGTCCCTCGACGAAAAGATAAGCAAAACAAATGCAACTTGGCGCCCGGGAGGACAAGTGGAGCTTATGATACCAAGAACAAATCACAAAACTGGAGATCACAATGCCGCTTATGATACCTCTGCAAAGTGGCTGTACTTCGAGAGGGGGTTGAAGAATGTCGATATATGTGAATCTTTTTATAGGTTATTTAGAGGACGCTGCACTTGTAGTGATGAGCGGTCTGTCATATGGCATCGCCACTAGCGGTGGCATCATATTATACGCTATGGGAGTTGGTGATCATGGCTTAGTTTCGCGAGATTACGGATCAGGGTAACTTCGATGCTAGCTTATTATGTCCAGATGAAACCCAACTTGTCTCTACAACACAGCATCAGTCGCATGCTGAAGAGTGTCAGGATGGCTACGAATATTTTTAGGTGTAAGGCGCTTCCCAACCTATCCCAGTTGGAGCTTGGTCGTACGTGTCGTCGACCTATGTCTCGACCTGCTAAAGAAGCTTGAACTAAATTGGGGGTGGTGGGATGATTGAGCTGAGGAAGGAGGTGAGATGTTGTCCGCGTGTTGGCAACCATCTTCCCAAATCACAAGTAAATTTGTTTCTGATGACGGAGTTCTTCCCTTGTTGCTTCGCTTACCGTAAACAATGGAAGAAGCCGGCCTCGCTTACAACGTGCTCGGAAGCTGCAAGCATGTGCGTCTGTCTCGCATATCACAATGGTGAGGATGAATCAATGGTAGACGTGTTTCTGTGTTCTGACCTTACAACCACTTGTCACAGACTAGAAAAGAAGAAGGAAGCGAAACGAAGCAAGGGCTTGAAGGAACCATCATAACATACTGTAGAGATGTCGGTCAACAGAGATACATAACCTCGCCAAGAAATTTTGATTTCCTCGAATTACACATCACAAACATGAGAATCTTATTCCCAGATACATAGGAAGTAGCTGTTCTCAATCAGTGAGGATTAATCTCATCAGGGATCTTCTACTGATTACACTCGAATCAGCTGCTGCTCCCAATGATGTCGCTGTAGGTGCCCTTGATCTTTTCTATCAATGCTTCCCTGAAACACATTTACCAAATCTTATCTTTCCCGAATCAAATGTTCCACTCTTGACAAATACAAACATCTATAATTTCCTACTAATGACCCTAGAATGATCGATTACGCAAAAAATTAATCAGATCTGAAGGGCATATTATGTTAAATCTATAAAGATCCTGGTTGAATTCCTGGGACATCACATATGACTTTTACAATGATCAGAGCAAGAATGAGAAAAGATTGAATCACAATACATTATGATGCAGTACAAGTAGCCAGTGAGGAAGAATCCAGGAAGCTTTTTTATCTCCTTTACACAATTTTCCTAGGGATATATTTACAGAGAAACAGAGGAAGGAACACACAACAAATTCATCAAAGTTAAATGAGGTTACTGATCAGATTGTGAGCAGATATAAGGAAAGTATTATTTCCAAAGTAATGATGTCTCAGTTTCACCATCAGAGACATGCATTACATGATCAGTCACAAGGTAAGTAAACCATTCGTCTTAAAGAACTGAATTAAGAAGTAGGGTTTGATAGTAACCTGTCAGGCTCGAAGACCAGGTTGTAGTATACGAACCACTGTACAGATATCAAAAACAACTTGACATTGTTAACATATTTGATCGACAATGTTAGTGAAGAAACTGTCAAATTCTCTCTCACTCGCTGGTATCAGTAAGAATATTAGCAGGGTGATGCAGAAGAACTTACCGCTGTGTAACCAATTCCTACAAGTTCAAGAACACCAGGAACTATGGGCAGCCTATCAATTGCCTGCATCGATTCAAAGTTATCGAATATGAGGCTTTACATGATGACATGATGCCTAATTCTATGGTTGTTTTTGGTAGGCCACATTAATTACCGATATCATGCCGGTTGTCGTCCATAGCGCTACCAATCCCACAAGCACAAGGGAAGCCACTGCGTACTTGTCATCAAGCTTGTCCCACTGTCCATCAGAAGAGTCAGCTGAGATCTTAGAGAGGCTACATCACATACGAATCTCCTTGATCTCAAACAAACACAACACAGGGGGATGTAATCCAGACCGCTTCTTTTATGGTCTTCACAACCTCAGGAAGCTCACTTGATACTTCAGCTGGGGTTTCTCCGGTGGCCATGGAGATGATACTCCTTGACACTGCAAGGAAGCTGTTTCAGTATTCGATAATTTTGGAGGATGCAATCGATGCGGGAAACAGTTGAGTATTCTTCAAACAAGGAGACCGGACTTACTGTGAGAAGCAGTTTTCCGGTGGCTCCATGAAGCGGTTTGTCGTGGAGGCGGCAGGGTCGGGAGGCGGACGGAGTGCGGCCGAAGCTGGCTCGTGGCGGCCTTGGGGTCGAGGAGAGTTCGAGAGGTGAGGCCGCAGGTGGTGGTGGTGGTGGCCATGGATCAGATCAACCAGCTGATAAATCAAACTACTCCTCCTGTTCTGGGAATTCTCGTCTTCTTTTGCTATAAAGAAATGGGAGGAGACGTGGACTGTTGGTTTGGATATGGTAGATAGAGATGAAGTGAACAGCCGCCACTCGTTGGGGGTGGCGAATCGGAGAACCGGCGTTGTGTGGCTTCCTATTGGAGGAGAGTCTCGAGGTGGGGCTGCCACGTAGTACAACTCCGTGGTTGTGTTATCCGTTCTCAGGGGGATCGGGAGGTGGGATTGGGTAACAAACAAGGGGGTGATTTGTAGAGCAGAAGCATCAGCATCGGATGCATAAATCTCATGGTTGTTGGCCTACAACACCTTTCATTTATCCATTCGCCTTGTTCTTTGGCTTTCCCCTCTTTGGGTGATAAAAAATTCGAGCACATAAGAGGCTCTGGTACAGCTTGTTGAAAAAGAGTGAATATAGATCAAATTCAATACCATTCGATTTGGAAGTTTAAGTTTCTTAAGCTACCATATGAACTCAATATATTTACTTTAACTATATATATATATAATCTGACTTTTACATGTATGACTATTCTTTTTCTTTCTTCATCTTAATGCATGAATATTTTTTTTAACATCTTCCTCTTATTCTTAAAAGTAGATACTCTTCACCTCACAGACGAATATTCTACTATAATTTAAACCTATTTTCTTTTTTAAACTTGGCTTGGATCAACATATAGTTTTTTTTTGATATATTTTATTTAAACCTTGACTCTAAGATCATATTGAAATCGATGATGATGAATCTAAATCAAACTGCAAGATCAACATATATCAAATTTAACATATTCAAAAATTTTAAACTTATTAGGTTGGTTGTCAAATCCAATTTCATCTAATTCACTCGGTATTTAGTGGTGTACGACTATTTACTTCATTCTCTATCAACCTTCATATTATGAATATTTCTCCTGACACATAGGGAGCGAGTACTTAGTGTCCTATACTTATTAATCTCAGCTTTAAATTGTGGATTATGAAAAAGATATGTAACAAAAGAACAACAAACTAATAATAATAAATAATAAAATTATAGAAATTTATGAAAATATTAAATATTCGTTTTATAAAAATAATCAAGTATAAGAAATAGCACTTCCTCTAGAATCAAATTAAATAAAGAATAAAATCTCTTATATACCTTAAATTTTTTTATTTTTCTTCTGAATTTTTCTATATCGATTATTCAACACATCGTGGTGCGACTCTTCTTCCTTCTTATAAAAAAAAAAAATGGGGGGCTTTACGTGTATATCCTTGAAACATTTGCAAATAGCATTTTTATCATTGTAAATTTTAAATAGGCATACATTTTTTTCAAATATAAATATTTTCCATATATTGTCATTACTTTTTAGTCATGATAAACATTAGTTCTTTTGATTAAAGAAATATATAAAGAGACGAAAAGCACTCCAAATCGGCCGATTCAATTATATTAAATGACCATTCCTATACGAAAAGGGACCTAAACTAGGTGATCTGATTCATCTTTTTTTTTCTTCTTTTTGTATTAGAATGTTAATAACATATATGTCAGTATGTTGTTATGAGTATTTGAGTAATATCAGTATTATCAATTTAAAATTTTTCTAATAAAATAAATTATTTTATTCAATATGAAGAAGGGGGCAAGAATGAAAGAAGCCAACGATGAGGAAATTAAAAAATAAAAAATATATTTTAAATTTAAATATGATAACATACTATTGTATTAACTAATATAAATATATGATTTTGACCGATTAAACCATTATTTATAGGAATAATTAGGAATAGCAGATAATTTGAAGGGATACATAATCTTGTGGGAAAAAAAAAATCAATTTCTTGGCTCTCAGCAAAGATGAGTTAATTGTACCATGAGAAAAAAGAATATAGAACTTTTTTTTTTTTTTGTCTTTCTGTACCACTCCTGTGACTAAGAAATATAGAATCAAGAATTGCGATTCCTATAAGAAAACCTACTCTTTTTATAATTACCAAACAGAGAATATGAATTAACTAAATTGAAGCACTACTAAAAATCTGACCGATCAATCAATTAGTCACCTCATTTATCTATCTGTGTGCATGAGAGATCATATACATTTAAAAATATCTGTAAGAGACTATATATTATGTATAACAATTTTTAAGAGCCAAAGGAATGAATATGTAAAATTTGAACAAGGATTTAGGAATCTGATTCAATATTCGCTAGTCGAATTGACTTGGGACGTCGTAGTTTGCAACCCCAACAGCAAAGTCATCAGTCGCAGTCAAACACATATCGTTGATCTAATTGGATATATATTCCTTGATACAAACCAAAATATGACTCAGCAAGCTACAATCTCAAGTGCACAAAACAAATGACATAATCTACCTGTCTTTTCCCAATATATATATATATATATATATATATATATATATATATATATATATATATATACTACAAGTGGCTTGATATTGATACGATCACTGTTTCCATACTAGCTGATGTCATAAAAATCTAACAATTATTGTTGGACAACTCATATTTGTTCATGCATCCAATTTTCTGATAAGAACTCTCAGGAGCCCACCATGATGTCAATATTAAATAAAACGGCCCATATTGATTGACACCGATAGTTATCCCCCGAAATCGACGCCCACACTGTCGGCTGCCACACCATTTCTTAGTTGCAGCGATCATCAATAGAAAAAGATGCACCACCACGCTATAGAAATGTGACAGCTCCAAGAGAGAGAGAGGTATGGGTGATTAAATTGACACCGAAGGTGAGGTGGGTGGGATTAGGCTTCACCTAAATCCTATGTTTTCCAATCATGATGGGTAATTATATATTATTTATTAATCACGGGGTGACGGTGCAGTAATGAATGATATCACAAGTTCCAAATGTATTGCTTTCATAGCTTTTGCTACGGAAATGTTTACTTAGCTAGACTAAATTACTCTGCAAGGACTTGTCTAGTGGGAAAATATCACTCGAAGATGTTTTCTAATGCTTGATCACAAACGACCAAGTTCTTTAAATGGTTAAAATCAAACAATATGGATTGTTTCTTTAATGCAATTAGGTGGCTCTCGTGACAAATTTTAAGATGTTAAATTTGACGAGCAATAATCAAATCGGTCATTAATAACACACATGAGATTTCTTTTATTTTTTTTAAAAATATTATGTTGTGGATCAAACTTAACATATTTATTTAACTCTAAAGTGATTTCGGCGATAGTACGAGTCTTAGTGGTTTGATTGGGTAAGAGCAAGTCAAATCATTCTTTCCCTTATCACCAAACTCAATTGATTGCGGTTAATTTTGCTCATCTTACTTATTTGTACCTTTAACTCAATCAGATAATTCTGAATACTAGATATAACATTATATGAGATTAGACATCCATGTCCGTCGACACATTTGCTCCCAAATAATATGACATTATTCTTATTTTTCAATTTTATCTCAAATTTAACCCGATTCGATTTTTTTGGATTTTTCTTTTTTGTTGTTTGTTTGTTTTGAATAAACAGGGGGCTGCGATTTGGTTCATCATAACGCGGAGGTGGGTAGAATAAAATGTGCGAATCACGACGTGCTTGTTCCGCCTGCTAAGTGATAGCGTCGCCGAAGTCATCGTCCTCACTCGATGGTCTCCGCATCTAACGCTGACACCACTCGATGTGCACGGCATGATCATTGCCTCCTGCACATCTCGACGCCACAGCTTGGCCTGCGTCACCAACCCTGATATCACCAATCCATCGTCATGGATGACATCCCACCTCCCATGTCATCCTCAGCTGATGCAGTAAAGACGACCAACCGTCCATGTCCAAGGGCAACGGTTGACATATTCTACGCACTGTGCAGCACCAGGGATTCGTTCCGACGGACCTTCGGCTCTGCCATAATGCCACCATACTCATGCTTTTAAAGTGCGTCAGTTCCCTGACGACATGGCTGACCTCTCCATCTGTATAAATATAGAGAGCAGATGGCCATCTTTCTCGCCGAGCGTTCCGAGTAGAATTACAAGAGCAACGTAGGGTCACTGCCTCCATGGCGACAGCCACCACAAAACTCCTCCTCGGCGACCTGGTGTCTCACGCTAAGAACGTCCCGCTTAGATACGTCCGGCCACCCTCCGCCCGCCCCCACCTCTCCAACGTCGAGAAGTCTGATGCCACGATCCCGGTCGTAGACCTGCAGGAGCTCTCTGGGTCCGGTCGTGCCATGGTGGTCGAGGCCATGGGGTCAGCTTGCCAAACCGCTGGGTTCTTCCAGGTACTTTCACTCGATTCGCTGCGTGCTCTTCCGGCCCTCTCCGTTTAGTGTAAGGGGTTGATTTGGATGGCAGGTCAAGAACCACGGTATTCCTGACGACGTGATCGACGCCATGTTGCGTGTCTCCAAGGAGTTCTTCCGGTTGCCGGAGTCGGACAGGCTGAAGAGTTACTCCGACGACCCTTCGAGGACGACGAGGCTGTCGACGAGCTTCAACGTGAGGACCGAGGAGGTTTGCAACTGGAGGGACTTTCTGAGGTTCCATTGCTATCCTCTCGACGACTACGTGCATGAATGGCCCTCCAATCCTTCCGTTTTCCGGTAGCCTCCTTTCCCAGCACGTCAAGAACAAGTACTGGGTGCGGCTTCTTACCAGGTGCCAAAAATATCTGCAGGGAGGTGGTGGGTGACTACTGCAAGCACGCCAGGCAACTGGCTTTGAGGTTGCTGGAGGCCATCTCGGAGAGCTTGGGACTTGAGAAGGACTACATGGAGAAGGCACTGGGGAAGCAGGCACAACACATGGCCATAAATTACTATCCACCATGCCCGCAGCCGGAGCTCACTTATGGGTTGCCGAGCCATAAAGACCCCAATGCTATCACCCTACTCCTCCAGGACGGCGTCTCCGGCTTGCAAGTCTTCAGGAACGGGAAGTGGGTGGCCGTCGACCCCATCCCCAACGCCTTGGTCATCAACATCGGCGACCAGATTCAGGTAAACCATTCAAGAAGAAGAAGAAGAAGAAGATGCTATACTCATATGTTCTACCTCATTCCAATCAGATCTTTCTTTCCTTGGTTCAAAACAGGTGGTCAGCAATGATCGATACAAAAGCGTGCTCCATCGCGCGGTCGTCAACGACTCCAGCGAGAGGATCTCTATTCCCACCTTCTATTGCCCATCTCCCGACGCAGTAATTGCACCAGCTCAAGCACTGGTTGACGAACACCATCCTGCAGTCTACCGAAGCTTCACATATGGGGAGTACTATGACAAGTTCTGGAACCGAGGCCTCCAACGCGAGAGCTGCCTCGACATGTTCAGAGCCACCAACGATCCACTCTAAGCCACCCACCCAACACAAGAAAATTCCATCAGATTCCAAATAGTGATGATGACATGATATATGCATGTATTGTTAACGCGTATAATTGAATTGCCTATACTGTATTAGTGTTAAACCCTCTTTCTGTCAATGTTCTCTTTGTACAAGTCAGTGTTGCTAAATATTGCAATGTCGTTACTCTTTTTGAGTTTATGTGAACACCGTTAAATGTCAAATGGCCGGACTTAGGGATTTGGCTTATGTGGGGATTCATGATGTGTAGGTAGATATCTCTCCCATGATTTGATGCTTACAGGAAAATATATTTGAATGACGACAAACACACAACATGCTCGCCAAGTTCCAAGATATTCAATCTCTTACACGTTTTGTTTTGTACATAAAGTATAGAAGGAAACCAACTAATTCTTCTTCTTGGAATGCTCTCTCTCTCTCTCTCTCTCTCTCTCTCTCTCTCTGTTTTTTTTAGATTTAGTAATCTAATCTCCATCATTCCAATCCATGATATTACTTTCCATTGTTCCACGTAAAGCCACATGTTGATCTATAATCAAGTGAGCGAGATTGAATGCCCGTCAAATGTTGCTTCTTTCTAATTTGACATCTACGTCGGTTTCCTCTTTCCATTGTTTGGCCTAACGTTTCTGCTGTCAAATGGCTGACTAAAGGTGGAGGAATGCGCAAAAGAGAGGGCGTCAAGTCGATCCTTTTCAACAGGCGTAATGATTTTGTTGCTATCCTCGCATGCATAATTGGCTTGTAGGACAACAACATCTATGATGCATGCGAATCAAATGATAAATAATAATAATAATAATAAGATTATGTGCATACATGAATTTGATTTACTGAACTATTAGCAATCCAATCCCTCGTATCCCTAACGTCAACGTCACGAATAATGGAGCGGTACAAACACCGGAAGCTCACCGGCCACTCGTGCCCCGAGTCGTGGCTGGTAGTGGTTCGATACATGGGGCCAATGGGATGAATGGATGGACCCCATGCGGCTGTTGGAGTTGGAAGTATCTTTGACGAGATTACGTTACGTGAATGACGATGGCGTCGTCCACGCGGATCTGCCGACACAGCTCCACCGATATGCAAAGGTCAGATGGGAAATTAGATATTGACAGCGGAAGATTGCCGGGCGATGGGAGGATTCTTTGCTGACACTACCTGCGTTGGGATTGAGATGACCAACAACTTCACGAAATTAGCAATGTTCGTTTGTCTGGCAATTATAAAATAACCTATAAAGAACCATAATAAAGCAATGAGAATGAACAGGGATACATGCTATTTGTAATTGAGGAGGCGATTATGTTAATTAAAATAGAGGAATAGAGCGGGATTAAAAAGAGAGGATAGAAAGAGTATGTAAATCCAATTTTGGCTTTTGCCGTACTCGTGGCGAATGCGAACTGTGAGGATACTTCCTAGTCGTAGGCCCACTTATAGCATATGGGAAATATGCATATATGCTGGAAGTTGATTTTATCTGCAAGATGGCTACCCATTATATAATGACTTGCAAAGATCATTTCCAAGAGACTAAACACGGTTCGGTTGAAATTACTTGATTTGCTACGCAAATCAAATGAGTGGGATCATTTGGATGTGTAGGAACGATGTCAAGAACATCAAATTCATGCGCGAGTGTTGATAGTTCTGCTACAATTACGAACCATCATCAAATTCAAGATTAGTCGTGCTACTTATCTCACTCCCTAGACAGATAACTTGTGACTTCGCAGTCGATCTCTCGGATGTCGGGAGGCAGTTTAAATACTTGTTGACATAAGATTGGACTATCCTAATGGGTGTCAAAAGCATACATGAGAGGCGATGGATTATTAAATGGCTGAAATCTTTTTTTTTTCATTGATTGATGAAAAGAAAATAGTTATATCTTTATTTATAGAAGAGTTACTAAGAATTTTCGTGAATTTTCGTTAGACTTAGACTCTTAATTACATAATAAAAAAATTAAATAGGCTCATAATCGATTCTAACTTGGCTAGCAAAACCTCATAATACATGACTCAAGCATCATTTAAAAATTTAAAAATTTATGGGTTCCTAATAATTTCTCTGATCTTCAAATCAGTCATGTCCTCAAGGCTGAGCAGCATCAAATTCTAAGAGTACTTCAATCCACGATATTTGCAGCACATCACAACCTTTTAATCAATTAGGTAGGGCCTCTACTTGGTGTAAGTAATGGGCCAGCCTTCTAGTGCAGTAGTCATTATAATCTTCTGAAAAACCTTCTCCATCCAATGGCTAGTGACAGTTTCACGTTTTCCTTTGAGGATCACCAATTTGAAGTTACATGGGTATATAAAAAAATCTACAAGTAGTTCTTTGCCGTGTATAATCAATTTTATCTTTGAGCGCTTATTATCATAAGTTAGGATTCATTCATTGACAACCTTGAATTTATCACAGCCTTCATTATCAGACTCCACATAGTCAGTTTCTCCTTAATTGATTTAATCATCAGAAGCTGCCATTATTTGCATCGGTATTCTTTACTCCACTTTTCACCATGATACCAGCATAAATCTTTTGTTGATCTTTCCTTGAGTTATTCTCGAGTTATATTTTTCGGTGTCCAGATTTTGACTGGGAATAGATGGGGTGGGCAGCTTACTAATCATCTATGGATTATCATTTTTATTTCAATGATACTCCTTACTGAATTTTTCCTCATATGCATGTGCAAAAGAGATCACAGTTATCATAGTATGGGGTCGACAAGCTTTGGCTTCACATAAAATGTCTAGATTAAGTCCTTTGATAAACATTCCCACTAATTATCGTTCAGACCAATTTCTGACTTGATTTGATAGTCGTTCAAATTTGCTCTGAAATTCTTGCATAGTAGAAGTCTGGCAGATTTTGGCAAGCTACCCATTAACATTCTCATACTCATATGGTCCAAAGTAAATAAGAAGTCATCTCTTGAATTGCTCCTATAAAGGAACTCCATAAAAAGTTTTGTAATAGTCATATCATTGGATTGCATCACCATCAAGTTTATTTAAAGCTATTTTTACCTTGGATTCTTTTGGAGTTATATGAAAGTAAAATAATTTATTAACCCTAGAGATCCAATTGGTCAGATCTCCATCTTCTTATTTTGGAAATTCTACCTTTATGTGTGGATAACTTGTGTCCTGCCCTTGGTTCCCTTTCCTTGTGTCTTCAGATCGGTTCATTATGAGACTTGAACCTTTATTTTGTTGAAATTTGTTAAAGCTCTCTAATCGACTCCTTTTAAATTTATTGAGGGTTTCTTGCAACATATTCTCTATTCTAGCCTTCAAGGTTTCTAGTTTGGCTTCCACTAAATTATTGATAGCCATTGCGTAAGACTACAGATTTATAATCTTCAACTCATGTTTCTGATGTCAGGTCAAGGGCATTAGTATGTCCCATGCATTTGGTGCGATTGTGAAATTTCCTCGAAACAATGTTGATAGTATGAGGGATCACTAGGTTGCCGAGGAAGGACACTGAGGATGGCTATGGCCTAAGGCTGGAAGGCTGAGGCTGTTGCAACTGGAAGCGATAACATCGGTGTAGGGGCAACAACGATGGCAAAGGAGACAGCAACATTGATAATGGAAGCAATGGCCCAAGTCAATGAAGAGGAAGCATGACATGAGGGTCTAGCAAGACTCTACAACAATGAGTAGAGTTGATGCTATAACGGTAACAGCAACGCAAGGAAGATATCAATCTTCATAGATTGAGGATAGTGGTTATAGCAACAGGGTCATTGGGTGTGGCAAGGAGGTGCAGCAATGATGCAACAAGCGATTATTGTCGATGCCGACAGCGAAGAGGGGAGGGACATTGATGACAGCGACGGTTAGTAGCTGAGTATGGCAACGGTGGTCCTTTCTTGCTCGAGATGCCAGTGGCAAAGAGGAGAGGGACAACGACAACAGGTGGCGGTCAGCTGATGTGGGAGAGGGACAAGAGGCAACAGTTAGCGATTAAGGATTAGCGACGGTGGCCCTTTCTTGCTCGAGATGCTAACAGTAAGGAGGGAAGAGATAACAGTGGTAGGCGACGATTAGCGGTGGTAGAGGAGGGACAATGATCGTTAGTGCGTGTCAACAGTAAGTAGGGTAAGCAACGGTTGAGGAGGGAGCGACATCGGAGGGAAGAGAAGGAAGAAAGTAGCGACGAGGGTCCACAATACCGGGCCAAGGTACGGGGAAAGGCATGGTCGCGACACATGAAGCTACAGTGACAATAGCAGGATAGGGTGTGACTATCGTTTCAAACCCTTTCTTTTTCGTCTTTTTTTGTCCTTTTTTTTATTTGATGATGATAATTACGGTGAGATATTGTAACAATGTGGTAGATGAGGATTGAGGAAGAGGGCATAGGGTGCAGGGGCAACAATGGTGATGCTACGGGAGATTGGCTATGGAAGCGCAGCGGGAAGTCGAGGATTGCTACTCTAATATCAAATGATAGGAACCCCTATGATTCTATCATGAAAAAGGAGAGATAAATGATCACTTTAAGGAGATCAGGCCTCCTTGATCACTTTGAAGAGATCAAGCCTCCTTGATCACTTGGAAGGGATCGAGCCTCCTTGATCACTTGGAAGGGATCTAGCCTCCTTGTTCACTTCGAGGGGATCAACCACATAAGGTTTTGCCAAATGACTAAGATCATATTTTTTTTCATTGATTGATTAAAAAGAAATAGTTAAAGATAGAGTTCTATTAAAAGCCCCACTAAACTTGTATTGTTAATTAAATTATAAAAAATTAAATAAGTTCATAACCGATTCTAACTTAAGCTAACCAAACCTCATAATACATGATTCAAAAATATAAAAAATTATGAATTGTTAACAGTAATACTGCTACTGAGTATTGAGGTGCGAGAGCAAGCAACCGTCGAGGGATCTGCCTTCCCCAATTCAATCCCCTTCATGCTAATCATCGAGAAATTGAAACCAGAAGTTAAGAGTTCATTGAAAGGAACTCCGAAAGGATTGAGCAAAGAGCATTAAAAAAAAGTGAAGATGCAAATATGTGAAAACATGGCTGAAACATCTCCAACTATATTTGAAACAAAGTGGAGATAGATAGACAATTCGAAACAAACTTGGATCGTAGGAGCAATTTTAAGGTGCCAAATCGCTCTCTAACCCCATTGAGCATATCCAGAGGGAGACAGAGTACAGTTAAACAAGTGTCTCTCACTAGTGTTGTCGATTTGAACCAAAATTAAATTTAGCTAAAGTCATAATCGAATTGATCCGATGGTTCACCAATTTCAAACCAAAGTATAACTACACTTAGACAATTCAATTATAATTCCTAGTTTTCAAAAACCAAAATCAATGGTTCTGGTCCCGATTCAAGTGAGAAGTTATAATTTTAAAAATATATATACTTTTTCTAATTTAAATTATTTATTTTATATTTTAAAATATTTTAATTAAAAAATAAAAAATTGATAATTCGAACCAAAACCAAAACTTTTGGTAGAACAAGGTAAGGTCCACAACAAAGATAAGTCATTTGTTTTTAGGGGATGTTATGATTTGATGAAAGAGCTGTTACCAGTCCAAGCTCCAGAATTAATTTATAGTGTGGGAAAAACTATTATAGTGTGGGGAAAATTATTGAATGTGGAATAAAAAATTCTCTTATATTAAAATATATTTTTTACCAAAATTATCAACTTGTTACTATAAATAAATATTAATTAAAACAACATAAATAATAAAATAATATAACTGCAAAATGAGACATCAAATTTTTAACATGAAAAATTGGAAAAAACCATGAGATTGTAGTCCACTCAAACTTCCACTATCACCAATAATAATATTAGATTTACAATAAAACTTCTTCAGAATAACTATATCTTGGTTCACCAATGACATAACATCATCAACATAGATGAATCTTACAATACGAAAGATCAAAATTCACTAAATGAATATATCAGAAAATTATCATAGAGAGGATACATCACATATCAATATCGTTAGGATTATAGATCTGATTGTAAGGATTTTTCACATAGAATTTGGGTCAAAATCAATGAAATTTTACCGTTCTATCCTCTTGCTAGAGTTTTTTCTCTTTCTTCTTTCTCTCTCTCTTAGTTACAATGCAATTTCTGTGCACGTTTTAATCGAAGCATCAATTCTGTTCTGTTTTCAACCTTTTCTTTTTTTTTCTTTTTCTTTTTTATCAAGAAATCAGATTTGGGCTAAATGCCCAAATATCCGGTCCAAACCCACTTATTGGTTAGATCCAATAATTCTCCTCTTCTAACTCATATGGTGGGCTATACTAAGCCAGCTCTCTGTCTATATGCTTCAAGTTTTTCTTTATGCAAAGAATTTATCAACATATTTGATCCATTCTCATTAGTATGTATATTTTCTTAAGTACAACTCTTTTTATCTTAAGCACATTACGAATCTAATAATACCTTATATCAATATGTTTGAATCTAAAATGGTATGTTGAATTCTAAGAGAAGTGAATGACACTCTGACTATCACACTAAAGAGTGTATCCTTCCTGTTTTAAACCTAATTTCTATAGAATTTTTTTTATTCATAAAGCTTCCTTACAGACTTCAGTAATTGTTATATATTTTGCTTCTGTGGGCAATAGAGCAATACAATTCTGTAACTTAGACTACCAAGAGACTGCTCCCCTTGTAAAAGTCATAAAGTACCCTGACGAGGATTTCCTGGAATCAATATCACCTGCCATGTATGCATTTGTGTAACCCTCTAGCACAGGTTTACCAATGCAAAAACATAAACACAACCTAGTAGTACCTCTTAAATATCTTAATATCAATTTTATTATAGTATAACGTTCTTACTAGGATTAGAGAGAAATTGATTGACAACTCCAACTGCATGAGCTATATATGGCCTAGTGCAAACCATAACATACATCAAACTGCCTACTGCAGATGATTAAGGCACTCTGAACATTTCTTCTTTTTCCTTCTCACTTATATGACATTGTTTCGAACTCAGCTTGAAATGATCTGCAAGTAGAGAACAAATTGCTTTAGCTTTATTTATGTTGAATCTTTCAAGAACCTTTTCAATGTAAGCCTTATTAGATAACCAAACCTTTATATTCTTTCTATCACGAAGAATCTTCATACTAAGTATTTGTCTCGATGATCCTAAGTCTTTTATAGCAAAAGATTTACTTATTCCCTCTTAAACTTCTCAATTTTACTAGCATCATGGTCAATAATCAGCATATCATCAACATATAGCATGAGAATTCATCATCTAAAAACTTCTTTATAAACATGCAATAGTCACATGTGGTTTTATTATACCTTTGACTTACCATAAAGGAATCAAACTTCTTGTATCATTGTAGGTTCTTGTTTGAGTCTATATAAGCTTTTTTTAAGCTTATACACTAGATTTTTTTTTCCCTTGACTTTGAAATCTTATAATTACTCCATATAAATTTCTTCTTCTAAGTCACCATGTAAAAATATAGTTTTCATATCAAGTTGTTCAACTTCTAAATTCAAGCGGGTAGTCAAACCAATAACAACTCGGACAGAGGACATTTTCACCACAAGAGAAAATATTTCTTCAAAGGTAATACCTTTTTTCTGATTGATTCCTTTCACAACTAATCGTGCCTTATATCTTTGTTGTGAGCTATTATTTTCAATCTTTAATTTATAAACTCATTTATTCTTAAGAGCTTTCTTCCATGTAGGTAACTTTACCAAGTCATAAGTGTGGTTCTCAAGCAAGGATTTCATCTCTTCTTGCATGGCTTTAACCCACTCATTCTTATGCTCATGTAGAATAGCTTCTTGGTAAGTTTTTGATTTTCTCCCATCAGTAAGTATAACATACTCATGTGGAGGATATCTTGTAGATGGTCTTCGCTCTTTTGTGGATTTTCTTAATCTAGTGGTGGAGGTGCTTGCTTAGTTTATTCAGTTGGGTCAACTTCATCAACTGTAGGAGCATCATCACTAATATTCTCACCACCATTTTCTTATCCATCTCCCCCATGATAATCATGAACTATAGGTGGAGAAACTAGGCCCAAACTCCAAGAAATATAAACAGAGGAATTTTGCTTCTCAATATTATTACAATATTCAAATAATTAATCTTTAATAAACATGACATCTCTGCTTCTAATAATCTTTTTATTCATTGGATCTCATAATTTATACTCAAACTCTTCATAACCATATCCCAAGAAAATACATGCTTTTACCTTATTATCAAGCTTAGGCCTCTCATCATTAGGAATATGAACAAATGTTTTATATCCAAAGACATTGATTATAAGATACATCTTTCCCTTTTCATACTCTCTCTAGAACATCATCATTCAGAGGAACTGATGAAGAAATGTTTATCAGATCAACTGTAGTTCTTATAGTCTCTCCCCAAAAGAAACTTAGGTAACTTGGCATGGGAAAATATACACCTAATCCTTTCTTTAATGGTTCTATTCTTCTTTTTTGCCACATCGTTTTGCTGAGGAGTTTTAGGAACTGTCTTCTCAAGCCTGATCCCATGAAACCTATAATAATTCTCAAAAGTACCCCCTATACTTACCACTATTATCTGCTCGAAGACACTTCAATTTTCTTCATGTCTCTCTTTTAACACTAACATGAAACACTTTGAAAACATTAAGTACATAGTCTTTAGATTTCAAAGCAAAAGCCCAAACTTTTCTAAAATGGTCATCAATAAAAGTAACAAAATAAAAAGCACTTCCAAGAGTTCTAGTTTGCATAGTACAGACATCAATATGAACTAAGTCAATAATATTTAATCTTCTAGATGATGAATAAATATGAAATATAACTTTATCTGTTTTTTCATCTAAGTAATGATCACAAGATTTAAGAAATATACCTTGTAACTTTGGTAAGAACTAATTTCTAGCAAGAGTTTGAAGTCACTTCTCGTCGATATGATCAAGCTCTTTATACCAAAGATCTATACTTTCATCCTTTTAGATTGCATTGATTTCTCTTTTGTATAGCTTAGCCTCCATGACATTAAAAGAGTTCTGCTTCTTTCCTCTTGCCACAACCAGAGAATCTTTAGTAAGCTTTCATTTATTTTCATCAAAATAGTATATAAATCTCTCATCATCAAGTTTCCTTGTAGATATCAAGTTAAGACGAATATCTGAAACATGTCTTACATTTTTTAGTATTAATTTACTCCCAATATTTGTCTCCAAGCAAATATCTCTAATACCCACAATCTTAAATGTACCACTATTTTCTATTTTGACATTACCAAAATCACCAGTAGTGTAAGATCTGAAGAAATCACCTTAAGAAGTAACATAAAAAGAAGCACCAAAGTCAATCACCCAGTCAGTGTCCTAAGCTGCAAGATTGGCACATCCATCATCACAAATAATATCAATATTACCTTCAGCAACAACTATATTAGTATCTTTCTCATTATTCTTTCATTCATTTTGTTCTCTCTTCGAGAACCTACACTCTTTCTTTGTATAACCTGGCCTATTACAGTGGAAATACATAATATCTCTTCTAGACTTGGATCTTCCTCTATAAATATGTTGATTCATGCTATGACTTCCTTCACGTCATTCTTGTTTTTCAATAGTAAGTACACCTGAAGAAGATTCTCCTTTTTCTTTCCTTCTAGTATTTTCATTTAGCAAACTAGTTTTAACCACATCTATAGTTAGAGTCCCCTCTGGCATGGAGTTAGAAATTATCACCATATATATTTCTCAACTTTCTAGTAAAGAGCTAAGGAGTAGCAATCCATGCATCTCATCATCTATATTTATTTTTATAGTAACCAGTTTATTTGCAAGACTCTGAAATAAGCTTATGTGCTCAATAATATTACCACCATCTTTATATTTTAAATTAACAAGCCTTCTGAGGAGAAAAATTTTATTTCTCATTATCTTCTTTGCAAAGATATTTTATAATCTCTTCAAAACAACATCATTTCTTATTTCATTAGAAATATGCTTATGCAAATTTATATCAATCCATCTTCTAATATAGGCAACAGTTTTATGTGTTGTACCTCTCATTCTTCATCATCCATAGTAAATATATTTTTTTAAACTTTGATGGGCTTATACAGTTCTTTATAATAGAGCAAATCTTCTATCATCCACCTCCAAGTGAAATAATTTGATGAGTTCAATTTAATCATACCACATGACTCTTCCATTTTAATTACACAAAAAAAATTATACTAAATAACCTGTGCTCCGATACCATTTGTTGGGAAAAACTATTAAATGTAGAATAATATTTTTCCCGTATCAAAATGAGTTTATCACTAAAATTATTAACTTGTTACTAAGATCAAATATTAACTGTAAAGTGAGACATTAGATTTTTAATGTGAAAAACTCAATGTAGGAAAAATCATCGTACCGTAATTCACTTAAGCTTCCACTATCATCAATAATGATATTAAGTTTACAATAAAATTTCTCCAGAATAACAAGAGAATCTCAATGACATCAAGAACATATACATTGAGATTCTCTTTGTGTATCAAAATAAGTTTCTCACTAAAATTACTAACTGCAAAGTGAGGCATTAGATTTTTAATGTGAAAAACTCAATGTAGGAAAAATCATAGAACCGAAGTTCACTTAATCTTCCACTATCATCAATAATGATATTAAGTTTATAATAAAATTTCTCCAGAATAACTAGAGAATCTCAATGACATCAAGAACATATATCTTGATCCATCAATAACATAACATCATCAACATAGATGTATCTCAATATGAAAGATTAAAATTTACTAAGTGAATATATCATAAAATCATCATGGAAAGGATAAATCACATATAAATACCATTAGAATTATAGATGTGATTGGAAAAATTATTAGAATAAAATTTGAATCAAAAACTTAAAAAGTTTTACACCAGATTTATTCGATACTGTCTCTTCTTTACCGTGCAGTTGCTGTGCACGATTTTACCCTAGCATCAATCCTGGGCCGCATTAGGTTTTCAACCTTTTCTTTTCTTTCTTTTTTTATTTAATGTTAAAACATATGATCCAAGCTTATCTATGGGCTGATCATACAAGAATGAGAGGACATAAGTGAATGCCTAAAGTGTCAAAGCAACTATAATTGAAAAAGAAAAACCTTAAGATAAAGAAAATATTCTCTATTCAAAATTGGAATGATGTGTTTAACAGAAATAATCTTTTTTAATAATAAAGAGATCTCTAATCATAAGATCATCCTTATCTTTTGGGAGAATTTCATGTTCCGATGCATTTCTTGTGGTTGTGGTAATCATTCGAAAAGAAATCATGAATTATTTTTATTTTTAGAGAGTGTTAAAATATTTTTTTCTAAAACTCTTTTAAGTTGAAAAGAATTGGTAGGTACCTAAGATTAATTGGTAACCCATTTTTCATCTTATCTTGCACTTACTTTTTTGTCCAACAATGTGTAATCATTCTATAATGTATGGAATTTAGTAATTATGAACTGATACTAAGTTGATGATGTCACATTAGGAAACAAGTGCAGCAAGCAATAAATCATAAATCATAAATTTGATAATTAAGCCAAAAAAAACAAAAAGCATCGACTTAGATGAGTCCATCTAAAATATAACCTTACAACAAGCGCAAATTCATATTTTCATTACGGTCAATGTATATGTCATGATTTAATGATAACAGCAACATAAAAAGTTAACAAAAACTTTGGCAAATGTAACAATTAACAAACTACGAACAGATTGAGAGAGGCTTATGTCAGTCAGAGAGAACAATGAGATATGCACATTAAGATCATTAGCCCGTTAACAAATATCTTCCATGGAGAAGTTTCATGTGGCACAATTATCCCTAACATATGTCGATCATACTGGCAATAGAATTAACTCTGGGGAATGTAATAGACTTGATGGCGTCCAATATCATGGTCCATACATACTTGAATCATCATCAGAGATCTTATGGACAATGTCATGTCACTCACCTTATCTGCGAGAATTTTTCTTCCCTTTATTTAGGTTGTCCTCCAAGTTTGACTTTTAGGGAGATAGATAAACAGCAGTGCATGGACAGATGTACATGAATTCGAGCATCGCCATGTTTTCATAGCAAAATCTCACAACATAAGAAGACAAAAAAAAAAAAAAAATCCAATATTTACAAGGATTTTAGAAGAAAGTCACAAATCGAAGCACATGCATAGGAGAGATCTTAGTCAAGACAATAAGAAAACCCCAAAAGATTCCAAAAAAAAAAAATATTTTTTCTTTTGAGGCAGAAAGCCTGGGATCAACCGGAGGCAATAAGCTTTGGGTTTCTCCTGAATGAAAATATATTTGTGTGGAAGCAATGTTTTTGACATTAAGCAAAGCAAATAGTACTTTCAGGAAGTAATAGAAAGGTCATATAAGCATTAGGATCTTCCCTATGGATCAAATTGATTCTTGAAGTTGATTCTACTCATGTGAAGCTATTAAAACGGTGTGTGAACAATCTACGAATCCAATCGTTTGTGAATTATGCGTCACAATATCGCAGGATAAAAAGCAACGTAATCATCTACGCTTGCCTACCCTAAGTCAATTATCTTTTATGGTAACTTTTCAGACACCTTTAGCTTTAAATTTTGAAGGTCCAAAGGATGATAGGTCATGCTTTCATGATGTTTCTTCATGCTGAAATCAAAATTAAATAAGTTTTTACCTTTTTATTTCACACTAATTTTTTTTTTCTCATTGAACTACGAGCCAATAGGATATAATCAAATAAACTTTTACCCTTTTGTTTAACATTAAATAAAATAAAATAATATTAAAAATAATAATGAGTGTAAACCGTTGAAGAACCCCTCGTACTTATCGATACGTTTCTCAACTCATTTCATAAAGTCAAAAGAGTCAAACTCAAAAGTATCTTTTTTTTTTCCTATTGATTATACTAAGTCCATTCTCTTGATGCTGATTTTGATAAAAATCATAAAAATCTCATTAGTTTGACTCTTTTGACTCATTGTCTAATCATGATTGCTTCACTTCAACATTCAAAGCAATAGGTAGAAATTACAATGTGAGAGTATGTACCATCATAATATTTTATTTTAATCAAATAGTTTTCCTTATCATATCGATTTGAGTCAATTGTTCGATAACAAGGGAAGGCCCCAAAGGGGCTGATCCTTATTGGCATGTGGTCACCTACCGATCCTTGTCTTGGGAGCAACTTGAGTAGTCCACCAAAAATTGATAGGATCTAAGTTGGGATTCCCATAAGATTCATAATCCTTTTTCCAAAGTTACAGATTTATTTTTGTAGACTTTCCTTGCCTATATTATTCCATGTGGCAGAGTTTATTCACCTTGAAGACTTGACGTGGTTATGAGTACATAGATAATTCTTTTTGAAGCCCTGATTAGCATCTTTGGACGCCCTGATTAGTATCCTTGGACTTCCTAATATTGTTATATCCTGGCTCGAGAATTTTAATCTAATGTTCTTTTAAAACTCGAATAAAGATGTACACTAGATGAGATTCTCCTCTCTCAGACCGAATAACCCATGTGCAATTATTATTCACATGAAATTTGTTTCCTCTCTCACTTTCAAAGTTTACTAGTATCACTAAGAGTTGCATCGACAACCACCCCCATCTAGGCTCACATTATGATTTTTGCGATGGTTGTCATGCACTCCTACACATCAGGGCTTAGTGCTCGCCGTATCGACCAGGTGTGGATCACATATTTTTCTCTAATGATGCTAAAACAAGTGGTAGGATTTTTCATTCGTTGATTTAGATTCATGAGTATAATGGGTATGAGAAAAGAGACGCTGTAACAAAAGAAGAGAATGGAAAATTTGTTATGGACATGTTGATGGTATTTAGCTAGGAAATCCATAGTTCCCTTTATACGCCCATTTAAAGTAAATATAGACAATAAAGTTTAAAAAATTAAAGCTTTTTGATTACAACAAACAAATATAGACAATAACAAAATTCAATACCTTATCATTAAGAAATAAATATTTACAATGAAAAATTTGAATTTCTTAAGAAAAATCACCGACAAACCCAATAACATTTTTCAGACAAGATAGCAATAGATGAGCTAAACCAAGATGGCAGCTCATGATATATAATCTATCTACTGCCTCTCTCTCTCTCTCTCTCTAAAGCAGGTTAACCTGCAGTAGTTACATCAACTCTACGATCCATTATTTTCCCCGACGTTATGGAAGCAAGTGGTTGAGCAACCCTGCGATATTAGGCTGCTGGTTTGATTATGACGAGTGCCCAACTTGTAGAATAAGTCTCCACTGTCGGATTAATCGAGACTCTTCGTTTCTCCAACTTTTGACTCCGTGATTAACAATGAAAGATGTTCTTAATGACTTTTGATAACCTTAATGTTCACATAATGACTTTTTTTTTTTTTTTTTTGCATGTGGTTTGTTCCTGTCATATGACTCAGCATTGAAAGGAGCCATGTTTGACTTCCCTTCCTTGTACCAAATTAAAGTTTGGCAGTAATGATTCACGACAGGTTAAAGGAGAATGCTGCACGAGAAGGTAAGAATTATGCCCAACTCGTATTAATCACGGACACCTTTTCCCAACCACTAGTATGTTTCTTGTACCCTTGAGCAGCCTTTCTCCTCTCTAAAAGCTTGCTCGTTTCCCTGTTGCTGCAACTCCAAATTCAAGGGGCTTCCCTTCTGATTCCTTCTATATGGTGGTGCCAAAGCCGGTGGTCTTCTTCTTCCTCTTTCTTGCGTACGTAGAATTCGCCGTCTCCCTGGTCCTCTACTGCCTCGGCTTCTACGTGCCGTCGGAGCCGCTCACCCCCCCGTGGGAAGAACATGTGTTCTACTTCCCGGGGGCGGCGACCGACACCACGTCGTCGCCCAAGTCTCCTTCCGCGGTGGCCCCTTCGTCCATAAAGCAGCAGCTCAGGGTGGTGGAGTTCTCGAGCTTGCCGAGGAGGTGCCGCTTGGACGATCCCACCTGCGTCATCTGCTTGGGAGCTCTGGAGGCCAGGCACATGGTTAGGGAGCTCGGCAACTGCGGCCATGGATTCCACCAGGAGTGCATAGATAAGTGGGTGGACGCTGGTCACGTTACGTGTCCGCTGTGCAGGGTTCGGCTGCTGCCCGCCGCGAAGCAGCAAGGGCGGTGGCGAAGGTTTCTAAGGCTTCGGTGAGATGTGCATATCAGCTAACCAGTCGTCTGTGCAGGGCACGCTCGTTGTTTCTTTCTGTGAGGAGGAAAGAAGGTGGGGAAGATGTGCGTAATGCTCAAATTAACATTACGGGTGATGGAGAATAAAATGTCACATCCACGAAGATCGATCTTCCAATTATTCTTTTGTTTCGTTAGTTCAAATGTAGAGTCATGAACCACATTGTAATGTTTGCGAATTTTATGAAATATATCCTCATCAAGATACAGGAGGAGTGTCATATTCATGTCTTCACTATTTGAATCATTCGAGAAATGTTGGTTGGGGAAGTGGTAGGTGTTGACCATTAACGAGCAAGAGGGTGCCAAAGAGTCAACGCCAATCTCACCCACTGTGATTTTGGGAAGGGAAGCTTCCTCATCTTTAACTAAGAATACAAGGGCAGGGATAATTAATCGGATCATCATGTATCAAATTCTTACATGTGTGTGAAATAATGATAAAAAAAAAAAAGAAGATTCGCACTCTAATAGTTTACTATGGAAATATTATATAAAAGTATTTATTTTATATATATAACAAATAAAATTTTTGTAGGTGGTCGTGTTGATAGGGATGATGGAACTCATCAATTCTTATGGATAACTGTCACCACTGGAACAGTTGGATGCTTTAAGTATCCATTGTCCATCAATAATGCCAATATTCTTATTGCGTCGGATGTGAAAAGTTATCGGCAGAACCTAAATAATCGTGAATGTAATTTTAAAATAGCTAAGTCAGATTTAAAACAGATTCGGATGTATTATTAGTGAGAGAAATTATAGCCCATCAATCGAGAACAGACATGTGATCGTTACATATATAGGCATCACCCACCTTACCATAAAAAGAAAACCGAATCAATACACTCCACCTTCCCAAGCAATTTCCACAATTGCTTTTGACATTGTCTCCATCCATCGTCGCCCATCAAGCTATAGATTCATCTATCTGCTATCGCCCCCCTGCATAATCTGGAAATCTGGTAATTTTTTATCATCCAAGCCATTTTAATACTGCAAGATCCTTTACTGAATATGTTAAAGATTTTTTTCAAATTTTACCTATTACAAATTTCGTATGTCACAAACGTTATCATTGTTACAAAGGTGGAACGCTGTAGAAATTTTCAACCGATTTTTGTCTCTTGAAACTGGTTTATTCCTTCTCCTTTCTGGCCAAAATTTTTTCACAATTCTCAAAATCAAGTTCGCTTTCATTTTGATTTTATTTCTTGAAAAAACTCCTTCTGAAACCGATTTTCTTGTACAATCTTTCACGAGCATGTAGTTCTAGAATTTTTACGATGAAGGATCTACCTTTTGTCTTTTGCACTATTTCCCTACTGTTACACTGTCAAAATTTTGCCGAACTTTTTATTGGTATTCCCAACATCTAAACCAAGGGTTTCTGTATAATTTTCTTGAACTTTCCTTTAGAATTTACATCGAGAAGTTATCATTTCTCTGACATAAAATCGGTTCAGCATGATAGCACATCGCAGTATATTTTTTCACCGAATTCTATCATATTTGAGTGCTATTTTTTTTGTAAGATTTTAGACTCTCTTTTCCTCATCTCAAAACTCTAACATCCTCATCAAAAACCCTTCCAAACCTTATCCTAAATCGAACCTAAACAGCCAACCAAATTTGCCCTAAACCGTAGTTGACTCTCATCCAAACTAATTCACCTTCCAACCGGCCAACCCCTTCTCCAAAATTCCTATGCCACTGACCCGATAACAGAAAAAAAACCTTAATATTACAGATCTAGAGGCATATCTTATTGCATCAGAGGAGGCTATCAATGTAAAGCTTGAAGCATTTGAAAACCGTATGAAAGAGAAGATGTGATCACATTTCGTTGAATTCAGCATTGGCCGATCGTCGAGCTCGAGAAAATCATAGCATGGAGAGACTTTAGATCAACGAGACTATCCTCAAGAACATGGTCACATCACCTCTGATCTCAACAATCCATGCATGAAGGTTGACTTTCCTAGATGGGAAGAAGGAGACCTGATCGGGTGGATCTCGCACGTGGAGCGCTATTTTCAGTTCTACCGAACCGCCGACGCCACACGGGTGGAGATTGTTGCCATCCACCTCAAGAGAGATGCTATTCAGTGGCTTAATTGGTTTGAGCATACCCATGAAGGACTCTTTTAGCAGTAATTCAAGGAAGGACTACTGAACCATTTCAGACCAATCAATTTTGACATATCGACGGACGATTGGTAAAGATTCGTCAAACCTCCACAATACAAGAATATTAAATAAGATTTAAATATTTATTATCAAACTATAGATTCATTTGAAAAATAAATTTTAGGGACTTTTACCGAGAGCCTAAAGCCATAGATTTGGGGAGAAGTAGAGGTGCGACAATCGTACACTCTTATGGTGGCGATTTCCTTTGCGTGTATTCAAGAAGAACGATTGAACCAAGAGGCACGAAGGACAAGGGTCACTCCTCGACCAGCCATGCCAAGGTCTACAGTCCCTTCTACTACCATTCGACCCTCCGCACCAAAAAAATTGATGAGGGATGAGCTTTGTGAATGATCGGCCAAAGGTTTGTGTTTGCATTATGATGAACTATGGAGCCAAGAACATCGCTATAAAAAGGGTCGATTCCTTGTGATTGAACCAATGGAGGAAGAGGATAATGAACCATCTGAAGAAGCCCTTAAACTTGAAGAAGAAGCCATGGAGGAAGAATCCCAATCAGCCGACTATGTAGTGCACGTATTAGTCGGCTACTCCAATTCGCAGATGATGAAAGTTGGAGGACTTCTGAAATAGCAACCCATCACCGTTCTCATTGACACGGGCAACACAAACAACTTCCTCAATAGTAAGATTGCTGCACATTTAGAGCTTCAAATTGAAGATTGTAACAAGTTCGACATAAAGGTCAACGATGGTCGAATCCTCAATTGTGACCAACGGTGCCCACGGGTGAAACTACTCCTCTAAGACCAAGAAGTGATAGTTGATTTCTTCCTCCTACCCATTAATGACTATGAAGCCATACTCAAGATCAAATGGCTCACAACGCTAGGTGATATCTCCTAAAATTTTTCTAAATTAATTATAAAATTTTATTACAAAGGGAGATAGGTCACATTATGAGGCAAGCGCATGAGCCATATTTCTACCATTTCGTTGCAACGAATGGAGAAAGTTTTGCATAAAATATATGGTGGATTCTTGATGCATATCCAACAGCCATCTAAGGGGGAGAATGTACAAAACTCATATCCTAAGCTTGTCCTTTTGCTAAACAAATTCGCGGATATTTTCTCAGAGCCGTGTGGGCTTCCCCCTAACCGGCTGTGCTAGGCAAACCTTCAGTAAATTTGTGATCGTGTTACTATCCTCACTTGTAGAAGGATGAGGTTAAGAATATTATTAAAGAGATGCTTGACATCGGGGTGATTCGACCGAGTTGCAATCCTTGCTCCTCACCGGTGTTGCTAATGCATAAGAAAGATGATACGTGACGGATGTGCGTTGAGTACCAAGCTCTAAACGCCATCACCATCAAAGACAAATATCCTATCCTAATCATAGATGAACTCTTGGATGAATTAAAAGGAGCTTGAGTCTTCACTAAATTAGATCTCCGATCCATATACCATCAGATTTGGGTATGCATTGAAGATATTCCGAAAATTACATTCGGCATGCATAATGACCACTACGAGTTTTTGGTAATGCCTTTCGGACTTACAAATGCTCCTTATACCTTTCAAAGTTTGATGAATGACATATTCTGAAGGTTTCTATGCAAGTTCGTATTGGTATTCTTTGATGATATTCTCATTTATAGCCTTACGCTTAATATACATTTTGAGCACTTACGAACTATTCTAACCGTTCTTCGAGAAAATACTTTTTATATTAAACAGTCAAAGTATAGCTTCCTATAGCCTAAAGTGGAGTATATAGGGTACATTATATTAAAAAATGGAATGGTGATAGACCTAACAAAGATCGAGGTAATGCAAGGATGGCCGAGACCTATAAATGTAAAATTACTACGCGACTTCCTTGGACTCACGGGCTACTACTAAAAGTTTGTGAAAGATTATGACAAGATTATTGCCCCACTTATATCCCTACTCAAGAAAAACTCCTTTTCATGGTCAGATCAAGCCTCCATAGCCTTTGAAAGACTTAAGGCCGCCATGATGATAACACCGGTCCTAGCGCTACCCGATTTCAGTCGAACTTTCGTGATTAAGGCCGACGCATCCGGAGTTAGAATTAGGGTTATTCTAATGCAAGATGGCCGACCTCTTGTCTACACCAACAAAGCTTTATCCCCCTCACATTTTAAAATATCCTTGTATGACAAAGAAATGCTTGCTATTGTACACGTAGTTGCAAAGTGGAGACCCTACCTGATTAGCTAGCACTTCCATATTAAGACTGACCACCGAAGCCTTAAATATTTCTTGGAGTAAAAAATATCCTCCCCGAAGAAGCAACGATGGGTAACTAAACTCCTTGGCTTTGATTATGAAATTACTTACAGAAAAGAAAAAGAGAATATTATTGCAAATGCTCTATCTCGGCTACCGAGACAAGTCAAAATTTCAGCCATCTCCCTTCCCTCCACTGACTTCCTCGACAATATTAGGAAGGAATAGAAGAATGATCTAGAAGCCCGAGCCATCATAGAAAAGTTGGAGAAAGACCCGGGGTCCATGAGTCACCACTCGTGGGATTCAAAGGACTTGCGCTATAAAGATCGAATTATTATTGTTCCTTCTTCCCCTTGCATTTAAATTATTTTACACGAGATGCATTCTTCACCCTCAACAGGGCACTCTAGATTTCTGAGGACTTACAAAAGGGTGAAGCAAAACTTCTTTTGGAAGAACATGAAAAAAATTAATTTATGAGTATGTATCCAAATGTGATATATGTCAGCAGCAGAAAGGTAAAATAATGGCAAGACCAAGGAAACTATAGCCACTACCCATACCAGACTCAGTATGGACCGACATTTCTATGGATTTCATTGAGGGGCTACACTATCCCAAGGTAAAAGTATGATCTTTGTGGTGGTAGATCGCCTAACCAAGTATGCTCACTTCTGTGCTGTAAAACATCCGTATATTGCTGCTAGTATTACTCAGCTTTTTATGGAATATATAGTAAAACTGCATGGGATGCCAAAATCGATTGTGACCGATCGTGATAGGGTATTCACAAGTAAATTTTGGATATAGCTCTTTCATCTACAGGGCACCTAGTTGAAGATGAGCACAACCTATCATCCCCAGACAGAAGGTCAAACAGAAGTGGTGGACAGATGCCTTGAGACATACCTATAGTGCTTCACCAGTGATCGGCCTAAAGAGTGGACAAGGTGGCTTCCTTGGGCTGAATAGTGGTATAATATGATATTTCATTCATCAATTAAATGTATCTCTTATGAGGCATTGTATGGCCGACCGGCCCATGTAATGCCCAGATATGTGTTTGGTTTGGCTAAAGTAGATCAGATCGACCAAAATTTGATTAACAGGGATAAACTATTACAACTACTGAAAGACAACTTGAATGTCGCTCAAGCTCGCATTAAGCAATAAACAGACAACCATCGGAGTGAGTGGGAATTCGTAGTGGGAGATTGGGTCTACCTTCGGCTCTAACCATACAAGCAGCTATCAATCAACACAAGAGCATCATTGAAGCTGTCTCCATGATTTTATAGACCATATCAAATCTTAGAGCGAGTTGGGGCTGTGGCGTACAAATTAAAGTTTCTAGATAACGCTAAGATACATTCATTTTTCACATGTCCTTATTAAAACTAAAGTTGGGAGCACATGAGAAGGCCTAGACTCAACTGCCAAGCACCACTAATGATGACAAAATCAAAGCCCAATCTAAAGCTATACTTGATCGGAGGATTGTGATGTGCCGATGATGCCATTCAACCGAAGTACTTATGAAATGGACTAACTTACCCTCCAAAGATGCAACATGGGAGTCACATGAGGAGTTGAAGATCCAGTTTCTAGAGTTTATGGACCCTCAGCCTTGAGGACAAAGCTGATATGAAGAGGGCGGACTTAATAGGACTCTAGTAGGGTTGAATCATAATCATCTTAGTACTAGTCAATAAAAATCATGTTAAATTATAATAAAGTCACTTATATCTTATAAAGGAGTATAACTAGGGTTTAGATTAGCCCTTAGGGCTTAGTAGCCGCCACACTCCTTACTGGGTTGGTCGGCTAGGGTTTCCCCCTGCTTAGGTCGGCTATAGAGCCACTTAACTGCCCCCTGTTCATATTAAGTCAGGTTGGCTATAGGAGGGGTACCCCCTTAGGCTAGGGTTTTGATCCCTATTTAAAAATATAGTCACCCTCCCTCTTGAATGAAGCAATTATCATCTTTTATTCAGTCTTTGTACCGAGTCTAGGAGGGAGGAACCCCTATAGCGTTCCAATGGTTGATCTCCCTCAGTGATCAAAATATATAGGGCTCCTTCTGGGGTCTTATCAGAACAGTACTTGGGGAAGAAAAAAAATCACACATATAACTCTTGATCTTTTTTAGAGCTTCGACTTTAACTAACTTGAGCATCGGAGAGATCAAATTGGGAGACCCTTCGATCGACTCTATCCCTTGTGTAGGACACTATCAGTTGGGAGAAAATGATAATCATCCGCCATATTTTAGAAAGTCTGCCCAAAGATCCCATGACTGGGTTTCCTATCAATCCCCCTTTGCTTGCCCATAGTAATGTTAATGATCTTACACACTCAGAACGGACCAAATCTAATACTTATTAGAATCAATTCACAATATATATCATATAGTAATACCTCGACTATGATACATGTTATATACTAATATCACTTCATTAAGGAACCCACCATATCTAATACTTATTAGAATCAATCCACAATATATGTCATATTATACAAATCTACTCTCTTATTGATATAAAAAAACAAAAATATATATAACTAAGTGACCTACTAAATCTGAGGGAATAACGTATTCATAAAAAATAATTTATTTTAGTAAAATGTTATTTTTAATTCTTTACTCAAGATATTACTAGGTGCAACTTATATTACTCCATTACCTTAGTCTTACCATATTTAAATATGACCCTTGTCGATATGAATGTTTACAATTCTTATAATCCATAGTGAAATATAAGAGAACTATCAAGAGCCTAATTTGAAAATACATATATAATCAATACATCATACTTAACTATATACGTACTTCATGTCAATAATGTACAAATTATCCATCTTTATAAAACACCAAATTGGGGTTCATAATTTTTTATGCATGACATAAAACTAAATATCTTATAACACAAGCTATATAAACATTCATCACATGTTAAATAAAAATAAATATCTTAGTATAAAACAAAATATTTCTTAAAAATATTCATCGTATTCAAACTATTCAATGAAAGTATGCTTAGTAAAAATTAATACCATAACAATATTGAGTGTTTAGATGTTAAGTCATAACTTATTATATTCATACATGACATGAAATTAATAATTAGACATCAGATGTCTTAACACATAGAATATCAGCATTCATTATTTTTCGTAACAAAACTAATATTTATGCATAGTAACTCTTCATCTAATAAAATATATGATAAAACGTTATGTATAAAATAACTAAAGAGATAGAAGTCACTCAACCCTAAGTTATGCTGAAGACGATGAGTTTAGTCTATCGAGTTCATAGATGCTCAAAGACTTGGTGAGACTCTTCTTTTATATTGGTATTAGAATGAAATATTTTGTATTAGATGTTATGTTGAGTATATGATATGATGCTATTCGACCAAGTAGTACCTAATAAAAATTTAATAAAATTATAATAAATCTTACATAGTCATCTTTATCCTATAAAGAAGAGTGGTTATGGTTTATATCTGGGGCCTTAGAGCTTCATAACCGTCACCCCTCTTTACTAGGCAGGTCGACTAGGGTTTTAGCAGGGGACGACTAGCTAGTTGCAGCCCCCCTCAACTGTCACCCCTTAGAGGGCAAAGTTGATATTTGACTAGGGAGCAGCCTCTCTAGAGTTAGGGTTTTAGAGTTCTATATAAGCATGTAGCCTCCATCACTTGTGAATAAGCAAGATCAATCTTCAATTCAGCCTTATGGTCGACTACTAGGAGGGAGGAACCCCTACAGTGTTCCAAGGGTTGATCCCCCTCAAAAATCATATCTCCATAGAATTTCTTTAGGGTTCTATCATTTGGTATCAGCGCAACAATCTTGTTGCCTTTGTTACCATCTCTACCACCACCATCAGCTAAGTAATTCTCATAATTGCTCTTGACGTCGTCGTCTCCCCCGTTACCACCCGCCATAGATCAAATCAATATATTGTTGCCACCACCAATTGCATCAGAAATATAGTATTTCCCTATCACCAATACATTTTGTTGCTATAATTTTCTATCTATAAAATACCAAAAAGAAGTTTTGATCTATTCCTTACTACAAATTCTTTTCATCGTAAAAGTTATCATCTTTGCGAATGAAGGATTACTGTAGAAATTTTCAGCCACATATTGCTGCCTTTAGTTGATCTAATTGCCATCCCTTTTGAACAAAATTTATTATACATTTTATAGATTGTTTTGGCTTTCATCTATGGTTAGTTTATTATGGAATTCATCTCTGAAACACTCTTGTGTTGCTACAAATTTTCATTGCAAACCAATGAAATTTTTCGATGAAAATTCTACCTATCGCAACTTGCACTGAATTCCTTAGTGTTATGCTACCGAAATTTTCTTAATATAAATTGTCATTATTGCTATTATCTGAATCGAGATCATGTTATCTCCTCCTCAAATCTCTCAATTGTTTGCTAAAAAAATATTCAAGAAAATGATGTTTCTTCGGTGACAATTCTGATTTTGCGAAGATAGCATATACTACAACAAACTTTCACTGAATTCTCTCAAACCCTTGCTACCATCTACCACAAATCTAAAACCCTTTTTCTAACCTTCATCCACTACCATCATAGCTCTAAAACCATACCAAACCATAGCCCCAAACTGCATCCAAAATAGCCACAAAATAAGCCTAAACCATAGCTTATACATCCACCGATCCACCCACCTTTTCGGCCATAAACTTCCCCGACCAATCCATACCCTTACTATGGCATCTGAGGAGACCATCAATGCTAAATTTGAAACCTTCGAGACCCGAATGGAGGAGAAAATATGAATTCTCTTTGCCGAACTCAGTTTGGGTCGACCACTGAGCCCGAAGAAATCACATCAAGGTGAGAGCTCTGACTGAAGAGATGACTTCCAAGAGAGGGGAGACTCTATAATTGATCCCTACAATCCACGCATGAGGCTAGACTTCCCTAGATGGGAAGAAGAAAACCCGATTGGTTGGATCTTGTACGCAGAGTGATGTTTTTGGTATCACAAAATCATGGATGCATCTATGGTGGAAATTACAGCTATACATCTTGAAGGAGGTGCCATATAGTGGTTTGATTGTTTGAACACACCCATGGAGTCCTCTCATGGTGACAATTTAAAGAAGGACTGCTGATCCGCTTCGGACCAACCGATTACGAGAATGTTGATGAACAACTAGCAAAGATCCGATAAACCTCTACTATCTAAGAGTATCAAACTAGGTTTGAACGGTTATCTAATCAAACTGGAGATTCGAGGAGAAGTTAAAGCACGATAACCATACACGCTTATGACAGCTATCTCTTTCGCGTAACTTCAAGATGAGCGATTGAACCATGAAGCTCGGAGGACTAGGGTCGCTCCTTGACCAGCAATACTGAAGCCCTTAGCCCCCTACAATCAACCGAGCCCATACACTAAAAAAATTGATGAGGAAAGAGCTTTGGGAACGATTAGTGAAGGGATTATGTTGGTATTATGATGAACTGTTAAGCCGCGAATATCATTGTAAAAAAGGGAGGCTTCTTGTCATTGAACCAATGGAAGATGAGGATATTGAACATCCAAAAGAAAGCTTTAAATATGAAGAAGAAGATGAAGAAGAAGAGCCACAACCGATCGACTTTATGGTGCATGTGCTAGCCGACTACTCTAATCCGCAAATGATGAAAGTTGGAGGCTTTCTCAAACAACAATTGATCATTGTTCGCAATTGATATGGGCAAGGTTGCTGCTCAGATGACACTCCACATTGAAAGTTGCAGCAAGTTTGACATAAATGTTGCTGACAGTCGAATCCTAAAGTGCGATTAAAGATGCCCGTAGGTGAAACTATTGTTGCAAGACCAAGAGATCATTGCTAACTTCTTCCTCCTACCTATTGATGGTTATGAAGTTGTGCTTAGCATAGAGTGGCTGACGATGTTAGGTGACATCTCTTAGAACTTTTCCAAATTAATTATGAAATTCTACTGTAAAGGTAAACAGGTCACCCTATGCGGGAAGCATGGAAGCAATGTTATCACTGTTTCGATCCAATAAATTGAGAAAGTTTTACACAAAGTAAATGGTGGCTTTTTGATACGTCTCCAGCAGTAACCAGAGGATAAGAAAATAAAAATTGAAGATCAAAACCTCGCTCAATTGCTTGCTGAATTTATGATGTTTTTGCTGAACCGCGCAGTCTTCCTCCTACTCGGCAACACGACCACCAGATTACAATTTTTTGGGCAAACCACCAGCGAACGCTCGATTTTATCACTATCCCCATCTCCAAAAGGATGTGATTGAAAATATTGTAAAAGAGATACTTTAAACAAGGGTGATTTGGCCAAGCTACAGCCCTTATTTCTCACTGGTGCTACTTATACACAAGAATGACTGAACTTGGCAGATGTGCATCAAATACCGAGCTTTAAATGCTATCACTGTCAAAGACAAGTACCCAGTACTAGTAGTGGATGAACTTATTGATGAGTTAAAGGGAGCCTGAGTCTTCATGAAGTTGGACCTCTGATATGGTTACCACCAAATTTCGGTATGTGAAGATGACATTCCAAAAATTATATTCCGCACACATAACAGCCATTATGAATTCTTGGTAATACCTTTTGGACTCCCTAATGCTCTTTTAACCATGCAAAGTCTCATGGACGATATTTTTTGGAGCTTTCTTCATAAGTTTGTGTTGGTATTTTTTGATGATATTCTCATTTGTAGCCCTTCTCTTAAGACTCACTTTCGGCACTTGCGGTTTGTTTTAACGATCCTTTGGGAGAATACTCTTTTTGTTAAGCAATCAAAGTGTAGCTTTCTCTAGCAAAAAGTAGAATACCTTGGGTATATAATCTTAGAAGAAGGAGTCGCGGTTGACCTAAGAAAAATTGAGACAATGTAAGATTGGTCGACTATAGGAAGTCAGTGCACCTCTCACCTCTCTACTGAAAAAGGATGTCTTCCAATGGTCGGATAAAGCCTCCACTGCTTTCAACAGGCTTAAGGCAGCCGTAATGATGACGTCGGTGTTAGCGCTACCAGATTTTAGTCGACCTTTCATCATTGAGGCTAATGTATATGGAGTCGAAATCAGAGCCATTTTGATACAAGATGATGGACCACTCGCATATACTAGCAATGCATTGTCTCCCTCCTATAAAAAATATCAATATATGATATGGAGATGCTCGAAATTATGCATGCTATAATAAAGTGGAGACCCTACTTGATCGGCCGATACTTTCAAATTAAAATCGACCATCGAAGCCTCAAGTACTTTTTGGAGCAAAAGATATCATCCCTTGAGTAGCAAAAATAGGTAACCAAACTTATTGGATTTGATTATTAAATTAGTTATACAAAGGGGAAAGAAAATATTGTTGCATATGCACTCTCACAGCTACCCAAATAAGCTAAAATTTCAGCCATCACCCTTCCTACCATTGACTTTCTCGAGGACATAAGGGAGGAATGAAAGAAGGATCCAGCATCATTAAAAAAATTGGAAGAGGATTCAAGCGCAATAGCCCACTATACATGGGATTCAAAGGATCTGTGCTACAAATATCACATTGTGCTTATACCCAACTCTCCTTACATCAAAATCATCTTGTAAGAGTTGCACTCCATACCTTCAGTAGGGCATTCTGGATTTTTAAGAAGTTACAAAAGAGTGAAGCAAGATTTTTATTGTAGAGGAATGAAAAAAATTATTTCTGAATATGTAGCAGCATGATGTATGTCAACGACAAAAGGGTAAAATAGTGGCAAGTCTAGGAAAGCTACAACCACTACCCATACGTGACTTGGTGTGGACTAACATCTCCATGGGTTTCATCGAAGACTTATCATCATCCCAAGGTAAAAGCACAATCCTCGATATAGTTGATCGACTTACGAAATATGCTCATTTTTGTGCTATGCGACATCCCTATACTACTGCTAGTATTACATAGATTTTCATAGAAAATATTGTTAAACTACATGAGATGCCAATGTCCATTATAAGTGATCATGACAGGGTCTTCACAAGTAAATTATGAACCAAGTTGTTTTAGCTGCAAGGCACCAAACTCAAGATGAGCATAATATATCATCCACAAACTAACGACCAAACCGAGATGGTGAACAGGTGTTTGGAGACATACCTTCAATGCTTCACCAGTGACCTGCCAAAGGAGTGGACAAAATGACTCTCTTAGGCCGAATGGTGGTATAATACTATATCTCATTCATCTATAAAATGTACCCCATATGAGGCACTGTATCGTCGATCGACCCTTGTGATTCCAAAGTATGTAATTAGTTCAGTCAAAGTAGATCAAGTTGATCAAGATTTAATTGACAAAGATAAACCCCTACATTTGCTAAAGGATAATCTCTTTGCCGCTCAAGCTAGAATGAAGCAGCAAGCCGACACACGACGAAGCGAAAGGGAGTTTTCAGTAGGAGATTGAGTTTATCTTTGCCTATAGCTATACAAGTAACTATCCATTAACACACAGTCCTCGATGAAGCTATCTCCACGTTTTTATAGGCCCTATCAAATCACAGAGTGTATTGGAGCTATGATATATATACTTAAATTGCATGAGGATGCTAAAATTTACCCTGTCTTTCATGTATCCTGCTTAAAGCTCAAGTTGAGAGAACACGAGTCAACTTAGATTAAATTGCATGAGGATGCTAAAATTCGCCCTGTCTTTCATATATATTTTTTGTGTCTTAACTCATTATTTACAATATGATTAAATACTATCTATAAAATTTTAATTAGCTATTAATATATATATATATATATATCATAAATACTGTTAAAATGAATGCAAATTATATTATAAATCTATAATAATTTATTTACTCCTATTCAGATGGAGTGGTACCCTTGGTATTGTATGTGTTGTATGAGTCAGAATGACATTGTGTAGGTGTCATGATATTTTCATAGTATTTTTATTATCCCAAAATAATAATCATAGATAAAGGTTCATTAAGGTATGAACTTTATCTTAAACAATATGTTTTTCAATCATCCAAAAACCCCAGTCTAAAACATAAGAAATTCAATTCTAACATATACTTATAAAATATGTATACTTTATGATTATTTACTATATCACTAAACAAGACATACATCTCAAGCAAAACTCAGTAAATCTTATCAATCACTAACAACTCATAAAATCAAAGAAACACCATAATTATAAATTAATAACTTATCATAAGTTCACATCAAGCATGAAAACTTTTACATTTTGAACTTTAGAAATGGTTTAACATTTATAATAACACACAAACTTATATGTTAGACAATATTTGTTACCTCTTGTGTAGGCGATGGATGTTCTCTTACGGACTTATGCATACCCTCGGTGGTTTAGCTGTATGAAGTTTAATGAGCTTCAATAGATTTGGTACTACCAGCGCATGGTTTAAGATGATCTTATCCTAAGAATAGTGCCCAGTTTGGAGATTAGAACAACGTGTTCTTTGCAGCTGCGGATCAAGACAAGGTGGTCTGAAGACCCCCCAATAATTAGAGAGACACTTTCCCACTTCGATTAAGAAAGATACCTGTCCACTGAGAACGACTACACACGCCACCGCTTGCTCCATATAACATTTACTTTCTGAAAAGTCGAACAGATATATGCTTTTACCAAATGTTATTTTAGTGAATTATAGACACTGTCATTGAGAATTTGTCTTCTACCAAGTACCAAGAATCAGTTTGTATGAAGTAATGCTTCTCTTTTTTATTTTTATGTTTTTTTTTTTTTTTGTTAATACGAGAAGAAGCGATGGAGATGGGGAGCCGAGTGATCGTGTAATTCGTATGACTCTCCCCCCAGATCTACTCAACACAGCTTCGTCCTCACAAATCACAGCTTGATATGTACATTACAAGCTGTGATTTGATGCCAAGTCAAAAAGTTTATAATGTACACTTGCATGGGGACATTTCTGCGCCGTGTCTTGATTGCCTTCCCTATGTTTAAACGTGAACAATATGATCGTCACCTCTCTCTCTCTGTCATACCCAGCCTAGGAAAGAACGCACCTGTTTCATCCAAAAGAAATCCCCTTCATTAATAACAGGGAAGTCTCGGAATCCTTCTTATGAAGTATAAATCGCGAGGTGTTGTGTCCTGTCACAAGCAGGATTTGTGGTGCTCATCCGTTTGGGTTGATTCACTTCACTTAGACAGTAAGTTCCCAAAGCTATGTGATTTCTTACAACATGGTATCAACAGATAGAGCAACAGTTCCATATATGTGTTGATTGCATTTTCTTTATTCAGAACATTAACTTCAATAATATGTTTTCAATCAATGTCATCTCGTGCAGTATTCTTTCCTCTCTCTCTCTCTCTCTCTCTATATATATATATATATATATATACTAATTGTTTTTGCTTCATTAGTATTAATTTGACATATACAAATTTCTAACTGCATGCTTATAAATAACAAAAGAAGAAAACAGTATTTTCTTCTCCACCAAAGTAAACACCGACTTATTGCTATTAGATGTCTCCTTTCCTCTCCCCCACGCCCCCGCTGCGCAATGTTAACAGCTCAACTCCTGACATGAACAAATCCTCCCCCCACCATTATTGTAGATAGTTAATTGTCATCTTCAACACCGTGACGTCTCACTAGTCCACAAATGAATTCAAGGATGGATCCCTTCATCCCGCCCCCTCCTTTCGGCAACAGCTCCGACCTGCACACCGGACAGCTGAACTCGCCCTTGTCCACCCACCTGTCGATGCACCCTCTGTGGAACGCGTGGCGGCAGTTGCCGAGCTTCCTGACCTCGTCCTTCTGCTCCAGCCTATCCAGGCAAAACATGCACATGGGCTCCTCGGCGCAGCACCAGCCTCGCGGCCTCCCGTCGACGAGGCTCCCGAATTCGACGACCGGAAGCCTGGCCTTGATCGACGAGGGCGTGGCCTGGCGGGGTGGTCGGCCTGTCGCCGAGGCTATGTGCTGGTCCTGTTGGTACACGCCGAGGTAGACGATGATCATCAAGATGAAGGATCGGATTTGATCCAGGGTCTTCAACAGCTGCACCACCGGCTGTGGCACCACCATGCAGCAGCAGACCAAAGGGAAGCTCATGAAGAGAGAGAGAGAGAGAGAGCGAGAAGTGTTTTGCTTGGGTGTAGGTCTGGGGAGAGGTGGGGATTTATATAGAAGAGGGAGGAGCCTGTGAAGAAGTGGAGAAATGTGTGCTGATTTTGAGTCTGTGGACGCGAAGACGGGTGTAATTAAAGCTCAAGCTGTGACAAGGAAATATAGAATCGACATGTGCGGTACTCCCACAGAGCTTGACGGTTTAAGCATGTACTGTTGGTTGGTTTGTTCTTAGCATTTGGACTTTGACTAATTTTCGTTGACCGTGTTAGTTTGATTATTAAAGCTAAATCAGATTTTTTAAAAAAAAGAGCTCTATCGAGTTCAAGAAAGTAATAGCTAATGGTTCGTCGATTGGATGTAGGTCATTAGTCCAGGTGAGGTGAGCATGGATAGAGTCATCGAGATTTATGTGCTCACTTCATGCTACCATCGCTCGATCATGGGTGAGATGAAGGTCGAGAGAAGACCATCTCATCTCATGGAGGTGAAATTTAGTTCCCTTTTGGATGAAACCTATAAAGAAAATGTTAAATCAACCAAATTTGACGCTGTAGGTATTTGAACTTGTTTTCCTATCCAAATCCATCGTCTCCAAGAATGGCGATAATTCTTCTGCTCCAACAGCATCAATGCTTTTGAGCTTAATTTTTGAATCACTTGCCTCCGGGCCCGGGTGCATTTAATCGAACATAGCAAATGACCAAAATACTCACACCAGTTCTTCACTTTTAGGGATGCATAAGTAGATATAATTGTGTGAGTAATGGCATAAAAGGGTAGAATAGTCATCTGACCTCGTCATGAGGAAACCTCTATCTGAAGCATGTCGGTGTAATTACGTTATGATATCAATGCAATTATTCGAGACATATACGCAAAAATACTTTCTTTTAACTCTTCCTCAGGCGTCTCTTCATGTACTTTCTCGTGTGCCCACCAAGATATCTTATAAAAAGTTTATTTATAATTACATTTTTCTCTCCGTAATTTTAAGCTATATATATATATATATATATATTCCATTTCATGTTTTTCGTCTCTTTCTCTTTGACGCATAGATTTGATTCAGTAGATTTCGAACTAATTCAAATTTATTTGAATCGGCTCCAAATTTTTTAATTAGTTAACTTCTAAAATACCGCAAACATATTTACGAATTTAGAATAACTATATTAAAAAAATATCAAATATAATTTTATATTTGATAGTTCTCTAAAATTATTTTTTAATATTTATGCATACTTGAAAATTATTTAAAAATAAAGGCCGGGCTTCCGCAATTTTCATGCATTTCATAATATTTTCGTTTTTATATTTTTTGATCTCGTTTTTATTCTATATTCAGAATATTTTCATTATTTTAATTTTTATTATTATCTCTGTTTGTTTAATTCGTTGCACCGGTTCTTAATTTATCGAAATGGACCAAAGAAAAAACACACCATGTAGAAAGAAAGAGGAAGACAAATAAAGGAGGGGGCGTTGTTGAAATTGGGCGTTCTTTCGAAAAAGCGAAAACCAATATATAGTTCGGAAATTTTAGGCCTCTATTTTTATGATGAGATATGCAGGGGGTAAAGACGTTATTTTGAGACCTTTGCAACTTTACACCAGTAAAAACACTTTTTGTCAATAATAATAAAAAGAAGGGAAGATATATTATTTCGGAGTCATCGTCTTCCTCGGGGTCGACGGAGTACTAGAGAGAGAGAGGAGAGAGAGAGAGAGAGAGAGCGAGCGCTTTGTGAATAGAAGCATGTCCGGAGGCATCGCTCGTGGCCGCCTCGCCGAGGAGCGCAAGGCCTGGCGCAAGAACCATCCCCACGTATGTAGCCCTCTTCTTTTTCCTCCTCTTCCTCCTCTGCCCCAGATCTGAACCCTAATCTTCATTCTCTTCCCCGATCGTCTAGGGTTTCGTGGCAAAACCTGAGACACTGCCTGATGGCTCCGTTAATCTCATGACGTGGCACTGTACCATTCCCGGCAAGCAGGGGGTAAGTCTCTTCCTCTCGAATCTCAGCTCTTCTTTAGAAATTCCATCGTTTTCGTTTGACTTTTAGCTGTTTCTCCATCAATCTCCCTTGTATTTCCTTGTCGATTTCCCGGATTTGGGGGATCTGGTGCTTTTATTGTTGTGTTTTCAGTGAGGGAAAAGGGTCAACCATAGGGAAACCTAAAAACTGAATAGGTTTATGCGAGAAGGAAATAACAATCAAGAGGTATTCTTAGATCATATATGTTTACATATGTACTTACACTTATAAGATGAATACTGTTACAGAGAGAGAGAGAGAGAGAGAGAGAGAGAGAGAGAGAGAGAGAGAGAGATTGTGTGTGAGTGTGTGTGTGTGATAAACAGAGGCATGTACTAGGTCTCTTGCATGAAATACTATATTAAGAGATTGGTCATAAATTTTTAAATCTTATTTGCTTTCTATGAAGATTAATTCTAAGGCATGCGCTTTATAATTTTTAGAAAACAATTTTATTTAAGATGCATACATAATTAGAGAAACTTGTTACGTAATTGTTGCAGTTAAATGGGTAATTGGTGAAGAATGTTTTCAAGTATTAGTTGAGCGCATTCTCTGTTAGAGGTTAAAGCTAAATTGGGAGCTTGAAAGATAAAAAAAGGAGAGGCCCATATATTAGTAAACTGGGAACATGAAAAGGTAAGAAGAGGGAGAATGAGATGTGGGGATTGAGATTATTAGACTGCCTAGATAACTCGGTGGTTGAAGGGCCCTCCACAGGTAAATTGAAAATAAGCCTTGATAGAAACAAAAGAATCTAGAAGGTTGTTTCCTGAGATGTTTCGTGTTTTACATGGTGATGGTTAAATAACCAAAAGAATGTGATGTCAAATGATCGAAAAACCCAGCGACATCTAATGAAACTTCATTAAGATAGCCAAAGTGGCCTTCTTGAGATGCTTACAAATTTGCTTCTTGATTGATAGGTTGAAGCAGTGGCCTCATTGTTTCTTGAATATATCACATTTTTGTATAAAAGTTGTTCTTGTTTTTTCTTTGTAAACTCAGTAAAGGTTAAAGAACTCAAATCAAGTTCAGTGGTGGTAAGTTTTAATTCAAGTCTGACTTAAATTTGAAATTTAGTTGTAAACTCAACTATAACATATATTTGATGCTCTCATCATTGTTTTTAGTGGTTGAATGAAAGGTCAAATGAATTCCAACCTGAATTCAAGTTGAACTGCAACTTGGGTATTTTGGGGGGTCTTATTTGAAAAAGTTGTTTGTTTCCTGCATTAGATTACATTCAAGAATCAAACTGGGTAAAATTTTGGCCAAAATTGATTTTAGCAATCTCTTTCTTGACATAAGGAGTCCCTAGAGGGACTCAGAATCATATTGGAAATTATCCAATAAAAATTATCTTATTCTGCAGGAAGAAAGGGTGCTGCAGGACAAATGTAATGCACTCATTTTTATTGCTCATCTAGCAGGCCTATTTCTATCTATGAATATCCAGTTAGATATGTGAAAGTCATTGCCTTGTGATTTCCCCTTGACTGATCTTTATTCAAGTATGATTACATATGAGTGTTTGGCTTGGATAACTGTATGGATCCATCATCCATGCATAAAAAACTTGGCCTTATCAGAATTAGAGCAGTGGTGTGCTGTTCTGCCCTATCCTCTATTCATATGCTGACCTATACCTTTCCCACTTCTTTTTAGAGGAGTCTCATCTTGCCTGTAAAAATAAATTATATCTTAGCAAGAATTAGGTTAGCATATCTCAGATCAAACCCTATAATGGTGCATGTGAAGTATAACGCAATAGTGGCTCCACGTCATGACAAGTCTTCTGACTCCATCCTTGGGTAGTTCTTTCCTACTCAAGCCCCACACAATGCCTCAATGCTAGGTCAGTTCTGATTTCAATGGTCACGACCCAATCTGATGGGATAATTGGTTCGTCAAGTTCGTTGAGCTCAAACCATTGGCTTAAAATGCTTGAGTTGAACTTGATGGTAGTATACCCATCAGACCTTTATAAACTAATCTTAGTCTTGTCAACTTTTGAATCTGATGTGGGACTAATCGAGGTGTTACAATCCATTTGCTTTTATTCATTAAGTGCCGAACCATGGCCTGGAAAAGATGATTGTTGATGGATTTATCTTATTGAAATATATGCTTATAGCTGGTCGGATGGCTCCTTTTGGCTATTTATCTCTTATAACTTTTCTTCTGATTTGTATTTGTTATTTTTTTATCACTCTCCTTATTTTCCTTTTTTTTAACTCCTAGAGTATTATCCAATTTCCTGTAGTTGGTTTAAGTGTTATTTGCTGTATTTTTCTACATTATGCATGTGACATCCATCTTAATGCTGCTCTACAATGTGCAGAATCTGAATATTAAGGTCGGGAAATGTATTGAGCCTACCTAACAAGTCCATCTTGTTCGTCATTTTCCTGGTTCCTTATTGGCTTTATTGCAAGATGCGGGAATGGTTTAGATGGCGAAATTCAGAATTAGCTTTTTGGAGAAAATATTCTGTCATGCATAAATGATGATTTTAATTCTTATGGGTTTTAGTTGGAATTACTTCTTAGTACTACGAAATGGAAGGCTGTCTTAGTTCTTGGTCACACTCAATTTTACTTTGTTTTAACTTGTTTAGTGCTTTATTTGTCATTGGTTGTCATAAACATTTAATCACTGGCAACGAGTTTCCCACAATTTCCATTTTATTCGACTTAGATGTGATAACTATTTATTTTTGTCACAAAGTCGAGTATTTTTTTGGATTTCTTTAAAACCTTTTACTTGGAAATGAGACTTACAATTTAATGGTAGATTACTGATTAGTTGCTGAAACTTTTTCCCAGAAGAATTAGATATGTTTGTTCCACTGTTGACAAGAATATTAAGTTTAATATTTCTTCAAGTTTTGTTAAATCAGATTCATTGTTGATCTTTATTCAGAATTACATATGCTCAACTCTACAGTAATTTATACAATTTACTTGGTTATAAGTGTGACTTTTCATGGTTTCCCTAAAATCATAGCTATATTTTGGACGATAAATCACTTCTTTGTGCCGCAAATATAATGCAATTTGGATCACCCATATATCATCAGTGTACATATTGGTTGTACTGATTTCTAGTTTCTTTTGAATATGTAACAAATCTTCTAGTTGAGATCATGGTGGTTCTACCTATTTTTTCCCAAGTTATAAAGCACAAAATAAGTGATGTGAACATGTCACATTGCAGACTGATTGGGAAGGTGGTTATTTCCCTCTTACTGTCCATTTCAGTGAGGACTATCCTAGCAAACCTCCAAAATGCAAGTTTCCTCAAGGTTTCTTCCATCCTAACGTTTACCCTTCTGGAACTGTATGCCTATCAATTCTTAATGAAGACAGTGTAAGTGAAGTGAATCAGGCTGACAAGGCTTCCATTATTTTATTTTCGGTCTTAAGACTTGGTGGTCATTTAAACCTTCTACATCTCAGGGATGGAGACCAGCCATTACCGTGAAACAGATATTGGTTGGGATACAAGACTTGCTTGATCAGCCAAATCCTGCTGACCCTGCCCAGACTGATGGTTATCATCTCTTTATTCAGGTTTATATTATACACCTTGATTTGAACTGGTTGTTTTTGTTTTTGTGTTTCCAAGAGATAAAAGTCTTTCTTGTATGAAATTTGCAGGATCCAGTGGAGTATAAAAGAAGGGTTCGGCAACAAGCCAAACAGTATCCACCACTGCTCTAGTTTGGCCTTGTGGTAGCCTCTGCCTCTTCAGGCCATTGAGTGGTTGAACTGTTTCTGGTTGTCTGTGTCCAGAGTGGATACTGGATATATTCTGATTGGCTTGCAATAACATTATTGCAAAAGTATATGTTGCTCAAAATATACTGTGACTAGGACATGACTTGCACTGTGATGCCATTGGTTTGTGGTAAACATTAACCTTCCGGAGACCATGGTTGTCGGAACTAAATTCATCTGCTTGCCCTTACTGTTATCCTGAAATTATTAGCTTGTTACCTTGGTGAAACAGTGTCTCTTATGGTTTTGTGAGTAGATGTATCTGGTTTAGAACTTGGAGTTTGCATGTGTCTATCCTGCACCTCTATGGACAACAGAATCATTGCATGGTAGTGCATAAGTTCGTTCTTTTTTTCTTTGGCCAATATCAATAATCTCCTTTTTTTTTTCTCTTCAAGTTATGACTGATGACCAGAATTTAAATCTTATATGAGGATTTCCCACCTATGAAACCTCTTCTGAGAACCATTGATCTACCGGAAATAGGATGAGTCCGACCTGCATGCATACTTGAGCCAATTATGTCCAAACTTAAGTTTGACAAAGCATACATATTTGACAGAATCAGTAGAAGCATCTCTTGGTCAGGTTCCTGCACAGCTGAGTCATGTTTCATGGAAACGAGCTGTCCCTCTTCTCTTCCGAGGTTAGCCTTCCATAATTGAACATTGATGCCTTTATATCATGTCTAATGGATCATGTGCTTATTTACTGCAAGTTGGATCTGTACGTGAAGATGACATTGTTGGTAAGCGTTGCCTTTTCTTATTGTGGTTTACAAGGCTCATTTCAGTTAGTTTCTAAATCCAATTCATTCCTTTGTGATCTGTGATTCTAATTTTTTTCAGTCTCTTTAAAAACGCACATCAACTTACCTTGTCCTTAAATGGCTATTGCAATGACTAACTTCCATCATGTTTGCAGTCATCAATTTACTGCTGTGATTTTGCTATATGAATTCTTTTGTCACCATGAAGTTCTCTTGAGACTGAAATTATATCGTCAATAGTTCCTAGTTTGACATAAATCAGCAAAGAGTCTATCTACTTCCTAGTTTCCGGCTATACTAGTTGGATTCATCTTTTTATCTTCTCTAGAATTCACTGTTTAATGTGACATAAATCAGCAATTTTAGCCTTTATGCCTTATGACTGATTTTTTCTGTTCCTCTTACTTTTTTTCTTAATGTTTTTATTGGCTTCCTTGTCACACTTGTCACTTCTACAATGTTTGCCATGGCAACCCAGTAGGAAAAGAAGAGTCGCGGAAAACACTCATCTTAAAGCAAACACCTCAGACTTCTTAGGCGGAAACTCCAATAGCTTGCCACTTGAAGAAACAAGGTTGCCATCTCATCAACTACTTATTTCGATGACTCCGCTTGTATCAGAACATAATGTTACTAATACCCATGGAATGTAAAAGGAAACTATGTAACTATGTAGCATCCAAGCCAAGTCTAATCAATGCATTTATAGAGTGGAGAAAGCCTTAGTAGTTATCTTCCATCTTAAGCAGAAGATACCTTAATTCTATTTTTAAGGGTACGGAGTCCTTTTTTTGGTATGGTCTGATATTTTAGTTTATCTAACATGTGAGCATTCAGGATTTGTTTTTGCAAGTTGGGTTGTTGTCTCTACCTTGAAAGATTTCTCTTCATGCGAGTCAAAATTTTTTTGGCTCATGTGCCTCGGGCATATTTTGCATTATACTTTTGTCATAGTAGACTTTTTTTCACGTATGTCAAGTTTTCCTAACTAATGTGTCTCAGGTACATTTGGCCTTACACCTCCATTATGTTATATATATATATATTTTTTCACACAGGTCGGGTTTTCCTAGCTTATGCGTCTCAAACACATTTGGCCTTATGCCTCCACTATGGTGGATTTCTCTTAATGCATATCAAGTTTCTCGATTTGGCCTTATGCCTCTACCATGACAAATTGCTCTTTATGCGATCAGATTTCTTGACTCACATGTCTCGGGCGTATTTGACCTTGCACCTTTATCATAACAAATTTCTCTTCACTCAGGTTGGATTTTCTTAACTTCTCAAGTGTACTTGGCATTTCACTTTCTCAGTGGCAGAATTCTTTTACGCGAGTCAGATTTTCATGACTGATGCGTCTTGAGCGCATTTGACTTTGTGCTTTTATAGTGATAGATTTCTTTTTATGTGAGTTGAATTTTCTTGACTCACATGTCGTGGGTACATTTGGCTTTGCGACTCCGCCATGGTGGATTTCTCTTTATGCGGGTTAGATTTATTGGCTCACGTGTCTTAGGTGCATTTGGTCTTACGCCTCCACCATGGTGGATTTCTCTTCATGTGGATCAAATTTATTGACTCACGTGTTTCGAGCGTATTTGGTCTTGTGACTATTGTGGTAGATTTCTCTTACGCAGGTCAAATTTTTTCGACTCATGTGTCTTAAGTGCATTTTGCCTTGTGCCTTCATCGTGACAGATTTCTTTTCATGCTGTTAGGTTTTCCTAACTCACATGTCTCTAACGTACTTGGCCCTACTCCTCTATTATAACAGATTTCTGTTTATACGGGTTGGATTTTTCTGATTCATGCATCTCAGACATATTTGGTCTTACACTTTTATCATGACAGATTTCTTTTTACACGAGTCAGATTTTTATGATATATTTGAGTGTATTTGGCCATGGATTTTTTTGGAGAACTTTTTCTCTCTCAATATGAACGACCTTGGCCATTGATTTACTTGAGCAAGAACACATGAGATATTTCTCTCATGATACTGAGAGAGGACAATCCTCTATTGACACTCAATTATCTTCGTAAGGTTAGCTACCAATCCCAATAACTGATTGTACTATATTTGAAACTTTTAGACCTGTAAGTATGATATCAAAGAAAGAAATACTAAAATAAGACATCACTAGTGTCTCAGATCTAAGGACCAGATATATAACTAAGAATATGAAATCATTGCATGATGTTAGCTATCATTAATCATCATACAATCTGTAAGCAGATCAATCAATGAACTCATTCTCCAATAAGCACATATACTGTACCCTTGGTGTCCCCACATAAGCGGCCATGAGATCAGTCACTTCCCTCATATGAATGAGTATATAGTGCATCGGTCTGTCCAGTTATCTTAATGTCCTTCTTGAGTAACTTATAATTGAGATTATTTAGGGTATATGTTTAAAAGCGAATTGGTCTCATTATCATGATCTCATTATAATCTAATTTCCATTGCACATATCCAAAGATATCACAATATATGTAAAAGTTAACATAAAAGTAAGAAATATCAATAATAATAATATGCGGAAAGACTACTCAGTGTATCACACGTGTCATCACTCACGTGATTGGCTTGTAGGACACTTATAATTAACAATCTCCAACTTGACCTAAAGCCAATCACTTACGTGTATGATCATCATCTGACTCCTGTGATGCTCAAAGACAACTAAGATAACGACTTTATTAGTAAATCTATAATGTTATTTTTCATATGAAACTTTTTCCATTGCTATATCTCTACGAGCTATGATCTTTTTAATAAGGTGAAATCTTCTCAGAACGTGCTTGGACTTATGATGAGACCTGAGTTCCCTTGCTTGAGCAATCAACCCATTGCTATCGCTGTATATGGGAATCGGCTCCACGTTGCTCGATACGATTAAACTTCTTCATCCATACTCTTCTTTTGTTGCTTTTGCCATAGCAATATACTTTTCTTTATGGTCAACTCAACAATAGTATCTTGCTTGGAATTCTTCCAATTTATTGCTCTGTCATTTAGGATGGAAGACATGCCTTGAGTTCGACTTTTTATCATCGGCATCAAATTGGAAACCCGAATCCGTGTAGCTCTCAACCTGGAGGCTATCTCCTTGATATACTAGTAAAAAATCCTTAGTCCTTCTCAAGTATTTAAGAATGCACTTTACTACTTTTCATTGTTCTAAATCTGTATTAACTTGATATCTGCTCGTGACACTTAGAGCATGCCCTATATCAGGCCTAGTACATGGCATAACATATATATCCTACTATAGATGCATAGGGTATCTTATCCATGTCAATCATTTCTTTATGAGTCCTTAGTGACATACTCTTAGAAAGTAATATTTCATATCTTATCAATATTAGACCTCTCTTGAAATTTTTCATGTTAAATCTTTTTGACAATGGAGTCTATGTACCTAGACTGAAATAAGCCAAGTATCCTCTTGGATCTATCTCTATAGGTTTGAATCCCCAAAACATAGGATGTTTTCCCTAAGTCCTTTATGGAGAAGTTTCATAAATAGCTATATCTTAATTACAGAGAGCATTCCTATATCATTCATAATGATCATGATGTCATTTACATAAAACACCAAGAAGATGATAGGGCTCTCATTTATCTTCTTATATACACAAGACTTATCTTCGTTCTTAACAAAGTTATAAGATTTGATCACCTCATTAGATCTTATATTCTAATTTTGAAAAGCTTGCTTTAGTCCATAGATAAACCTAAGTAACATGCACACATTATCTAGACTTTCTTTAAATATAACTCCCTAAAGTTGTATCATAAACACCTCTTCCTCAAGGTTGCCATTGAGAAACGTGGTTTTCATGTCCATTTGCTAGATCCATCATAGTATGCTGCAATGGCCAAGAATTCTGATGGATTTTATCATGGCTATAGGTAAGAAGGTTTCATTATAGTCGAATCATTGCCTTTGATGATATCCTTTGGCCACCAACTTTGCCTTATAGGTCTCAAACTTTCTATCTACTGTGATCTTCTTCTTGAAGATCTATTTGCAATCGATGGGTATGCTACCCTTAGGTGTATTAACAAGGTACCAAATCTTGTTAGAGTATATGAAATCCATCTCAGAATTTATGGCCGCTTGCCATTTCTCAGAGTTTATACTTATAATAACCTTTTCGCAGGTCTAAGGATCAACATCCTGAGTGTCCTTTCCACTAATATGTCTCACATATCTCTTAGGAGGTTATGACACTTTAACTGACCTACGTAAGTTGGAATTTGTGTACTAGGTACCTGAACAGATTCGACCTCCAAAATGATGCTTGAGCTACATTCTCCAACATCGCTCAGACCTATCAGGCTCCCACTATTTCCACTAAGAATGTGTTCCTTCTCTAAGAATACTGCTCTCTTATCAATAAAGACATTTTGGTCCTTGAGATGATAAAAATAGTACCCACAAGTTTTCTTAGGGAATCCCATGAACTTGCATCGATCTATCATTGATTCCATCTTGTTGAGGCTGTCTTCTAACGTGGGTAGCGCAGCCCCATATCTTAACAACCTTAAGATCGAGTTTCTTCCCTTTCCATATCTCATATGATGTAGACACTATCGACAAAGATGAAACTTTATTTAGAAGGTAAGCTATAGTCCCCAAGGCGTATCCCTAGAATGAGACGGGTAGGTTGGTGAAACCCATCATGGATCGCACCATGTCTAACATCATGTGATTCCTTCTTTTTAATATACCACTGTGCTGATGTATAAAGAGGTGTCCATTGGGATATAATCTCATGGTCCCTAAGGAAATGGGTAAATCTGTGCTCAGGTACTCTCCTTGATCCATTAAAGAGTCTTAATATTTGTTCAAGTCTGGTTCTCTACTTCATTCTTGTATTCCTTGAATTTCTTGAAGGCTTTGGACTTGTACTTAATTAAGTACACATGTCCATATAGAGAGAAGTCATCAATAAAAATAATGAAGTAGGAGTAACCACCTATCACTTAAGTCGACATGGGACCATATATATAGCTATATATGAGTTCCAATAACTAAATGACTCTCTCTCCAATTTCACTAAATGGAAAGTTAGTTAATTTTTCACGAAATTAATGTTCACAAGTTACATATAACTCATAGTCAAATGGATATGTGTATCCATCCTTCAATAACTTTTAAATAATTTCCTTGTGGATGTGACCTAGCCTATAATACCATAGGCATTTATCATTTACCTCATCTCATTTCCTTTTAGACATACTTATATTTATGATGTGTGAAGCTATATTTAGCATAAATAAACTATTATACAATGTTCCTCTACTGATGATATTATGATTCAAAATCAATGAACAACTATTATTCTCAAAGACTAATTTATATCTCATAACTGTTAAATATGAAATAAAAATAATATTTTTAGTAATAGATAAACGTAATAACATACATCTAATATAATAGTAGCTCCACTAGACAGATGTAAGATCACCTCGCTAATAGCAACTGCAACAACTCTTACTCAATTGCCCATCTTAAGATCTATCTCATCTCTTGTCAATCTCCTAGACCTTACCAGAAGCTATCTTGAATTGCAGATGTGATAAACACTCTCGGCGTCCAATGCTCATATGTTATCATAAGAATCTGATTAATGAAGATTGATCATAAATGTGTCTTAAGCTTCTCCAAGCTTCTATTTCGTCTTCTTTACAAGGTACTCTTTGCAGTTCCTCTTCTAATGTCTATCTTTGTCGTAGTGGAAGCACTGGCTTTATCCTTTGTCCAATCTTTCTCGACAACCTTTGTTTTACCCGATTTGCCCTTGCTCTTCTTAAGGGACTTATCATCTTTCTTTTTCCTTTTGGTCTCACCAATGTAGAGAACCGATTTCTCTTTCTTAATGGTACTTTCTACCTCTCTCAACATATTGAGGAGCTTAGAGAGAGTTAACTTAAATTTAGTCACATTAAAAGTCATGATAAATTATGAAAAGTAGTTTAGGAGGGACTGAAATATAAGGTTTACGAACACATTATCCTTTAGCACCATTCCTAAACCTGTGAGTTTTTTTATCCACTCAATCATCCTCGGGATATGGTTCTGAACCGATGTCTCCTTTGTCATTCTAGTGCGGAAAAAACTCCTGGATATCTTATATTTTTGAGTTTTTCTCTGTTTATTAAACAACTAATGAAGATGAAGGATAATGAAATTGACATTCATGCTCTCATGTTACCTTTGTAGCTAAGAAGTCATAGAGGCCTATATGTAACACTTATAGAGTGGAATCATTTTATATATTTCACATAACGAGTGATCTCAACCTCCCTTGTCCCTTTCTTTGGAGTGGGCATAATTGTATCAAGAACATATATGATTTTCTTTATTGTGAAAACTATTTTTAAGTTGTGGATCTAATCATGTAGTGTAGACTAATGAGGCGGTTGCATCAAGTATGCCATGTAGGGGGTTTTCAGCGATATGTTTCTAACAAACATGAGATATAGCATAAATAAATAACATATAGATTTTTGTAAAAAATAAATAATTAATATATGAATTTCTATCTTAATCTACACTCACTATTTTTCTAGTGAGTCATGCGACACCTTTAACACATGAAACGAAAGTCTCCGATAGATTTCTAGTGGGAATTAGGATCCAATCGACATCTTAGTATAATCTCGAGGGACTCGATAAATCATATTAAGCCCAAAAGGTAGGCAGCTCTTGCTAATACAACTTCTTATAATTCCCATCATTTTCGACCTCCGAACTATTATGGTCTCGAGGGACTCAACCAATTATGATGTTTGGTTAAGTCATCACTATTGTTACAAGATGAGTATGATTTGATGATATACCCTTGAAGGACTCGACGAAGCATACAATGTCCTTAGGTCACCGGTGACATCTTTGTGTCGTAGGTAAGATCTTGAATCACGAGATAGGTAGATAAGCCTTGAGGGATTCGACCGACTCAACCTACGTTAGGATTCAATTTCTCCCTATAACGATAAAGAGCCACGTGGGTCAATCTAATTACCTCACACTTACCAATTTAATATTATTATAGGAGGGAATTTTGATTCGGTCTTCTAATATAACATATCACACATATACATATTTAATATATATCTATATCACATATGTGTATATATATATATATATATATATATATATATATATATATATATATATATATATATATATATATATATATATATATATATATATATATATATATATATATAACTTCAATGGAACTTCTCTTGACCCAATGACACATTGATCTAGTCTCCATCGAGCCACAAAGGACTATCTAAACTAATTCGTTTTTATAAGCTCCAAGTGCATAATTAAGAACTAGAAAAATAGGGCTATTTCTTTTATATACCTATAGTCATTTTTTTATTTTCAACTATATATATATATATATATATATATGTATATATATATATATATATGTATATATATATATATATATATACATATATATATATATATATATATATATATATATATATATATATATATATATATATATATATATATATATATATATATATATATATATATATATATATATATGATATATGCACAATCACATCAAATGATCATGGACCATAACCTAATATGATCAGGCTCGAGCCAGTGGGCCCAATTATTCACATCAGGATTTATGTGTGTATTTACATATCTCCATGCCCTATGATCGTTCATTTCATCATCATCAGTTCCGTCAGGACCTCGGCACATCTTCATGTGTTGCGAACATTTGTCTCGGCCTTGTAGGTCCAGTTGGCACCTCTATGCTCCTACCACGCCTCCTCGTGTAATTATAAAATAATCATATGCACATAGGTTCAACAATAAACGAGAAAAATCAGAGGCTCATAGGCCCCAATAATAATAATCATATACAAATATCACAAGTTCTATGATCATCCTCCCACATCATATATCACATGTATACATCATCATATAATAGTACTAGATAAATAATAATAATAGTTAACTAACCTTTTAATTAAAAGGATAGACCTTAAAATTTCTACAATTCAGAGAGGCAGAATCATCATTTTACTCAAAAAGCCCTAAATTCCCCTTTTTGGCATCAACAACTTCTTATGGTTGTCGCCTTCCCATAGGCATCGCCCTTGTGCAAGCGGTCTCTAGTGCGGCGTTGCCTCACATGCGGCACCGCTTGCACGTGGTGTTGCCCCGCGCGAGCACCTGGCCCACAAGTGGCCTCCCATGGGCATTGTGCCTGCAGGTGCCCCCTTTACGGGTGGGCGACCCCCTTGCTCACAAGTGGTTTGCCCACAGGCACCTTGCCAGTAGGCGTTGCCTTTATGGGCAAGTGGCTCCTTTGCAGCCTTGCGTGTGCATCGCCTCTCTACAAGCATATCTTAACGTAGCAAGAATATGTAAAATAATTCTTCAATATTCAACACAACACATGTAATTTATATACCAATCATCGCACGATAGACCTGACTCAGATACCATTGTTGGGAGACCTGATAGGAGCATCACATGAGTAGCAAAAAATGAAAACAAAACTAGTGTCTCATGTTTAGTATATCATCGTGCAATGATTGGTATATAAGAAAATAAAAAAATAAAAAAAATTATGTATCATGTGTTAGATATTTTATCTAAGGAGATCGTATATGCCTAAAAAATCAAGTTCAAGGGAGAGGATGAAGGAGGTCAAATGTCCTCTCTAGCGGTATCTACATAGCAGATGCGGCGATGATGCTCCTTAAATCACTGCGAGATCTCCCTCTCTACACAGCATACAAGAGTTGTCGATCAAGGAGATGAGGAGGTTGAGGAGAATAGGAGGGGCAACCACTAGAAGCTCTAGCCTATGAACCCTTTAGCCCCCTCCTATTTATAAAAGTCATTGTCAACTTAATCCTAATGGATCCTACCTATTGGGTACTGGATCTCTATCCAACTATCCAAGCCTCTATTAGTGGATCTCTATATAATAATCTCTTATTAGCTCGTACTAGATCTCATTCACAGGATCCAATAAAACATGGGCTTATTTAGATATCCAACAGAATAAGGGCTCCGTAGATATTTTAAATCTAAACCTCTACTCGTTATAACATCTACCATACGTATGTAACCCTCTAGCAAACTAGCCATGAGTTGCACTTGTAAGAACTCATTCTGACTCAACAAATTATTATCTCATAATAATTCACTCAACTTATTGACTATGGATATACTAGGCCACTACAATATAGTCCCCATACAATATAAAAGGACTAATCCATTGGACTTATTTGTCCTCAGTTACCATGTATCTATAGTCCTTCATCCATTTAATATCCTAGAGACTGTATATCGATATGGTATTTTCAGGCCTCATACGAGTCTCGCTCTAATCTGAATGACCTTAGCTAGGGATTTGCTTGAGTAAGAACACAAGAGATATTCCTCTCATATTGCTGAGAGTGGACGATCCTCTATTGATACTTCATTGTCATCAAAGAAAGGAGTATTTAAACAATACATCCTTGGTGTCTTAAGTCTAATGACCAGACATATAATTGGGACTACATAATCACTATCTAACATCAAATGTCATTAATCATCCAACATTTTATAAGCGGATCAATAAATGAACTCATTCTCTAATGAGCACCTATATGTACTCTTAGTGTCCCCATATAAGCGGCTATGAGACTAACCACATCCATCATATGTATGGGTATACATTACATCGGTCTATCCAGTTATCTTAATATCTCTCTTAATTAACCTATGACTGGGATTATTTAGGATTATGTTTAAAGGTGAATTGGTCTCATTATCATGATCTCATTATGATCCAATTCTCATTACATAGATCTAAATATATTATAATATATGCAACAAGCAATATAAAGTAAAAAAATATCAATAATATAATATACAAAAAGACTATGTAGCATATCACACGTGTCATCACTTACGTGTCATCACTCACGTGATTAGTTTGTAGGGCACCTGTAACCAATAATATACTTCTTATAAATATCTTCATGCACCTTGACGAGTACTCTCTCGGCTTCTTGGGGTGTCAAGTATCTGAGGAGTGGTTTTTCAAAGGACCTATGATATATGTTGTCGTTAATTATGCAATACCATATCAGGATTTTCCAATCTCTTTTATGGCATAGGATCTCATCCATCCAGCTCAACTCCCCCTCAACTATAGATATGTCATGCTTCTCAATGGTTTGGGTCAGCAATGTCTTAAACAAAGGCCAGTATTCGTTCGAAGCCCGAGTAGATACTAATTTTACAAATGCAACAACTTGGATGTTTTCTTTGCAGGAGACTTGTAATAGATTGAGTCGAGGAAACTATTAGCCAATTTATTTACCTCAACGAGTTACTTTACAATTGTCATATCTTAGGCTCATAGCTCCTTTTCACTTGGCTCATGACTAGTTACGAGTTACTAAACACTGTCAACTCTTGGACTTAAAGCTCCCAAGTAAGCGGTTGCCCTGGGAGGAGTACTTCATATTTTACTTCATTATTAAACATCCTGAATTCAAATCAAAGTGCTCATTTATATACTTGTTTTTGTGAGCCTTTCAGGACAAGTCTAGCACTGCCTCTTTCCGAGGTGGTGAAGCCATTGATAAAGGACCTCTCCGAGTGGTTGGTTGGTGATCACCTATATAGCATGTACTTGACAATAGGAATGGAGTTTCCTTGCTACTAGTATCAATGCAAATGTAAGCCTCTTGACTTAGAACATAACTAAAATAATAGATAGGCTTCTAAATTTTTGAGTCATCTTGAACTAATACTAAGCTGACAGTTGAGTCAATGGTGGTTAGGTAGAGACTTAGAGTTTCGCTCAAGGTAAAGTAAGAGAGTTATGATAATTGAGCGAGATAGTGCTTCAGCTTTTTTGAAAGCCTCTTGACACTTCTTGACCCATAAGAAGCCTTTTGGATTCTTTAATGCTAAAAAATAATAGACACTTATCACCTGATTGGGATAGGGATTGACTAAGTGCTACTATTTGTCTTGTTAACTATTGGACTTCTTTTGTTGACCGAGGTGGACACATCTCTAGTAAGGCTTGAATTTTCTTAGGGTTTGCATTGGTTCCCCTCTAGTGAATAATGAATCTGAGGAACTTTCTTGAGCTGACTCTAAAAGCACACTTGGTTAGATTAAGGCATATATGTTAGACTTCTTTAGAATTTAAAATGTCTCGTCTCTACCTGTTAAATGTGAGTCAATTGTTTTGCTATTGACTATCACATCATCTACATATACTTTGATGCTCCTCCCAATCTAGTGCTTGAATGTATTGTTTATTATCCTTTGGTATGTTGCACTAATATTTTTCAACCTGAGTGGCATAACTTAGTAGCAATAGATGCCTCGATCAATAAGGAGCTTATGACCTGAGATAACATTAACTAATTGATCAATACAAGGAAGAGTATAATTATCCTTTTGGGCATGCTTTATTAAGATCACTATAATTAACATACATCCTTCAATTTTTATTAGATTTATTAATGAGTACAAGATTGACAAGTCATTAGGGGCAATATACCTCGGTGATTAACCTTGCTCTAAGCAGCATCTCTACCTCATTGCTGATCACCTACTATTAATCAGGAGGAAACTTGCATTATTTTTATTTATCGGTCATGCCTCCAGAGAAATGTTTAGGTGATGCTAGGCTATGTATGGGTTGATCCCGACATATCTTTTCATGATCATGCGAACACCTCGATGTTCTCTTTAAGAAAATTAATAAGTTGTACTCGTTCCTCCTTGGGAAGTGCCACCCTAACCTTGACAACTTGATCAGGATGGGCTTTATCCAGAGGTACCTCGGCTAGTGATTCCACAAGCTTCGGGTGTAGAAGGGATTTGGCGAAATTTCAAGGATCCATATATGGTGCCTTGAATCGTGCCTTCTTCGGTAGGGAAGCCACTATAACGTAGCATTGGTGTGACTCCATCAAGTTGCTTTTCAACTCTCTAATGTCAATCATCATCGAAAACTTCATCACTATATAGTAGATCAACTTCATTGCTCTTAGCCTATTAAGCATGGGGCATCCTATGATTGCGTTATATGCTGAGGAATATCGACCATCATAAACTTGGTCATCACCATTTTGGAGTGTGACTCATCCCCAAATGTGACATGTAGGTTCACAGTTTTAAAGGGAGAGATTGTGGCACAAGTGAACCTCGTCATCGAAGAGGTCATAGGGTTGAGATCAATGATTGAGATCCCGAGCTTTTGGAAAGTATCAAAATAAAGAATGTTAGCAGAGCTACCTACATCAATCATGACTCTCTTTACTTGAGCATTACCTTCCTCATAAAGATAATCAAGGCATCATCGTGGTTCTGGTTTAGATACTCTATCTCTTTTTATTGAAGATTATCTCGGGGTCATTCTCCATCCATGGGCGCTTTTCAATGGTAGCTTGGGTGTAAGTTTTATGACCCGGGGAGCTATCTCCTCCGAGGCTAGTTCATAAATGATGATGTTAATCTATCTTTCCACCAATCCTTTGGGTTGAGGTGAAGGTTCTAAGAGTCCTTTGATGAACCACCTAAGGTGTTCCCGATAACTAAATTTTTCAATCTGTTCTTTCAAGTTACGATAGTCTTCCGTGTCATAGTCATACTCTCGATGGAAGCAATAGTTCTTGAATCCATCTCTCTTTTCTAATGTAGTCTTTATCAGTTGAGGGTCTTTTAAGAGTCTCTTCTATCTTATTTGTAAAAAAACTTGGTCTTGGTTATATTTTGTAGGGTTGACTAGGGCCTTGATTGAGGCAATTTGGGTATGTCGCTTCATCTCAGTGAGGATTGTAGGTAATTCTGTCTCGACCTTTTGCATGTCACTTTGCATTTACTCAATACCATTGTCTTTGTCATTATGTATTGATTGACCCGTTGGACTACTTTGGGAACCGTTACTAGTAGCCTATTTACCAACAACTAAGAAAAACAAGAGTGCTTACTGTATGATAGTGATGAGTGTATATCTTGCACCCCTCAGATCTGGTTGGTAAATTACGTGACAAAATCTGAGAGCGTCTCCTCCCCCCCCTTCCTAAGTTAGAGTAGCATTACCACCAATGACTTAGGACATATATTCCTGAGGAAGTAAAGCTCAAATTCCTTAACAAGATGAATGAAGAAATCGATAGAGAGTGGCTTTAGATGGGTATATCACACTCATGGCGAGCTTTATAACATAGTTGGGAAGACACAATACATTAGGACATCCGAGGCACCTCTATGACATCTAGGAATAAAAAACAATAATGTGCTCTAAGGGGTCGATATTACTACCGAAGGTCTTAAATGATGGGAGACAAAAGTTGATTAGGATTCATTCCTCCTGGATATCGTTGGTGAACAATGATATACTCGAAGTGGGGCTGGTTGATCCTTCTTCTCTGAATTATTGAAATTCTCATCATATTTACTCCAAACATTAGTTTATTTATTATAGTTGAATCCTCAAGGAATTATTTATCAAATCTATCGACTAGCTTTGGGACTGGTGGTGGCGGTATAGCTATCTATTAATTTCGTAGTTGGGGAATGAGGTGCTTGCTCGACCGATGGCTCGACGAGCCTTGGATGCTTTTGAGATATTGACATTGCGTCTAGTGGGGAAACCTTGACGGACACTAATGTCAGTGTCAATTGAGCTATTGGATGTGGCTGAGGCGATGACATCACTTGTTAGGTTAGTTAAGGAAAGAGCGGAACGATAGCTTGCATTATGCTCATTAGTATTTGTACTTACTGGGTGAGGTTTAGGAATGCCTTAGCGGAGATGAGCAGATGACTCAGGGTCGCCCCTAGGTCACTGAGCAGATGCCAATATTGTGTCAACATTTGTATCGAGATAGATAAGTCAACAAGTGGAAGGGGTAATTGCTGCCCCCCCGAAGGAATGTACTATCGGTCAGGGGCAGGACCTCCTCGCTCGGGCATTCGTTAAGAGAGTTAGTAGATAGATGTTCTTGTGACATTAAACCCTTTTTAGTACCAAATTGTTAGGAAAAAATATTCTTGACATCTTATTCAGTCTGACATGGTTCAGACGCATATGCGTGGGACTGTTTCGTGATGAGAATGTTGAGTTCTTGAAGTGTCACATATACAAAGATCGAGGTCAGGAGAGATTTCTCGATCTAATCTTCCGATATTCAAATTAGTAACTTGAGGTATATGAGTAATAGTTTAAGGAAATCATCATTTTATATCACATCGACTAGTTTTTGTACTTAGTTTTAAAGGGCAAGAAGAAAACTTATGTTAACATATGATTTATCTTTCTTATTATAAATAACCAGAATAAAATTTTATTTTCTATTATCTTAAATGATTTGTCTTGAAGTATCAGCCTCTCAACAACCTGACAATATCCAACTTTCACAAGATGCTTCAAAAGAATAGAGAATTAGAAGGTAAAAACTTCCAAATTCCAACAACGTAGCACGTAGACTCCATCAGATCCATATCAAAAAGCAACAGAAAAAAAAGAAAAAAAGGATAATTTCGTAAAAGAAAAGAGCCACGAGAGGCTGTTATGGTCCACATGCGAGCGAAGCAGCGTCGGCGGTGCGCGCGTCATGGTCGCTAACTCATCATCGCCTTCTTCTCCACCGCATTGATGTCACTCGTCTCGACACTCGCTCTCTCTCTCTCTCTCTCTATCTCTATCTCTATCTCTCTCTCTCTCAAGTAGGAGGGGACAGCCAACGATAGGCAAAGCCGACGAGACCAGCTATGCTAAACGTTGGCAAGATGTTTCTTCACGAATCCTGCAGCAACCATCAACGTCGACCTTCCTTCTCCCCGAACGCAGCCACTTCGTCTCAAGGTGCACACGCGTCAAGAGGAGCCTACCGCTTTCCCCGTGGGGGTTAGAGAGAGAAAGAGAACGCGCGCAAGCCACGAGGCGCTACCCCACTCGCCGCTCGACGTGGGCCACACCAGCATCCGGGGTCGTACGTCCACATGAAGCGGGGCGGTGTGTGGGTGACAGATTGTTGCAGTATTAGTTCCACGTCCCAGCGGATCCCACTACACTGCGCCCTTACACACGACGTGATTAGACCCTTACACAGCTGTCGAAAGCCCGCAGCTTATCGTTGTTGTGGTAGCGTCGTAGGGGAAACGCACCCATAGTGTTCGATGTCGTGCATCACTAGGAATTACCACAAAAAGCGGCTTGCGATGGGAGAGCATTCGGCCCGCGCGAGTGGCTGATACCTCGCCAGCGTCTCCCAGTTTACCTCTCTCTCTCTCTCTCTCTCTCTCTCTCTCTCGGCCTTTCTTGTCTTGCTTTTTGACCACTGCTTAGCGCGCGGAGCCGTGTCTTTCAATACAGCAAGAGAGGCTGACTGGCGGCATAAATACGATATATAAATCGGGCAAGAAAATGGCGTACCTGTCGTCGCCTTCTTTCTCTCTTTCTTTAACTACTAGAGATATGGAATCCTCTTCTGCAACAAGAGAAGAAGAAAGTTGCCACGGAGGGAGGAGGACAAGAGGAGAGCTGCTATTAAGCTACTCCTTTTAGATTTCTCTCTCCTTCATTTGTGTCTGCCCCTTTGTCTCCGTGTGTGTTTGCTCGAGAGGCTCTTCGGCTATGGCGTCTGGGTTTCCCGTGCGTGAACTCGGCTTCGGCGTGCAGATCCCCATGCCGACGGGAGCGGAAGCTGGAAGTGGCGGCCTGCTGAAGCGGCCGCTGACGGAAATGGAGATACAGCAGCAGCAGATGCAGTTTCAGCATGCGCACTTCCTGCGATCCGTGAGGCAAAGGACGCTTCTTGCCCCCCATGCTTCCTCCCATCTGTCTGCGCCTCTTCCCCCTGTTGTTCTCTCTTCGGGGTCCTCCTCCTCTTCGGTTTCGGCCAGTTTGACGGCGTTGGGACTCGCGCGGCCCCTGGAGCACTCCTCTGTGCCGCAGTCGACCGGGACGGGAGTTGAGAGGATGCGAGACCGTCTCCAGGAGCTGGAGCGGCGGCTTCTCTTGGACGACGAAGAGGAGGAAGAGGGCGAGGTCAGCGCGTCGAGCTCGGCCGTGACCACCGCCGAGTGGAGCGATGTGATGCAGCAGATCATCACGCCGCAAGCGCCGGCACCGACCCCATTGTCTTCTTCGCCCACCAGCTCCTCCTCCTCCACCGTCTCGTCCTCTGTCTCGTGCTCTCCTCCCTCGTCATCCACAGCGCCGGCAGCGGCTTCTTCTTCGAGGCAGATGCTTCTCGACACCGCCACAGCCATTGCAGACGGTAACCTCGGGACGGCCACCGCGAACCTTGCTGTCCTGAACCGCGTCGCAAACCCCCGAGGCGACGCGGAGCAGCGGCTCACGGCGATGATGGTTGGCGCACTCCTCTCTCGCCTGAACCCGGCACAGGCTGGGAGTTCCTCTCTCCCGATTGCGGCACTCTGCAGCGGGGAGCACTTTGCGGCAGTGCAGATGCTCTACGAACTCTCTCCTTGCTTCAAGCTCGGGCTCATGGCGGCCAATTTGGCGATTTTGGAGGCTACCAAGGACCAGGCCATGATCCATATCCTTGACTTCAGTCTTATCCAGGGCGGCCAGTACGCCGCCCTCCTCCACGCCCTCGCGGAACGCCACCGCTTCCAGCCTGCCGTCTCTCCTCCCGCCCTTCGGATCACCGTCGTCGCAGACCCCAGTTCCCCCTTCACCAACCCCAACAGCAGCGGAAACCTGAGGGCCGTCGGCGACCGGATCGAGAAGCTGGCAGAGCGGGCCGGCCTGGAGGTCCGGTTCAGCGTCGTCCACCGGCGGGCTGTGGAGCTAGACGCGTCGGCTCTGGGGTGCCAGCCCGGAGAAGCCCTGGCAGTGAACCTGGCCTTCGCTCTCTCTCGTGTCCCAGACGAGAGCGTCTCTCCCGCGAACCCCCGTGACGAGCTCCTCCGTCGCGTGCGCGCCCTCCGGCCTCGCGTGGTGGCGCTGGTGGAACAGGATATCAACAGCAGCACCGCCGCCTTCGCCGGCCGCTTCGCGGAGGCGTGCGCCCACTACGGCGCGCTGCTGGAGTCGCTCGACGCGACCGTGAACCGGTATAGCGCTGAGAGGGCCCGAGTCGAGGCCGGTTTGGCTCGGCGGGCAGTCAATTCGGTGGCCGGGGAAGGGATGGCCCGGGTCGAGCGGTGCGAGGTTTTCGGCAAGTGGCAGGCGCGAATGCGAATGGCCGGGTTTGATTCCGTGCCGCTCGGACCGAACGTGATCGAACCGGTAAAGGCCCGGCTGTCGTCTGTCCCATCCGACCACGGGTTCACCATCAGGGAGGAAGCCGGCGGTCACGGTCTTGGATTCGGATGGAAGGGGCGGGTGATCACGGTCGCCTCCGCGTGGCATTAGGCCGATTTATTAGAATTTATTTACTATGGTTTGGTGGATGTGCCGACTTGGCTTGCCGTATTGGTTTCTTTGAGACGACTTTGTTGATTACTAATGATTATATATATATATATATATATTTATGTGTCAACGTATTAACTTGGATGGATTGTCGTTGTTGTATAATCTTCTTTTACAAACGTGTCATTATATTTATTGTGGCATTGGAGGCAAAAAAAAAAGAAGAAAAAAGTTCATATATGTTAAAACACTAACACGTGATAATTGTAATTGTCAAAAGACCTCGATACATACAGCGTAGGTTGGTAAAGACTTGAGGAATCAGGGTCAGGTTGGTTATTAATTTCACAGGCGCCTTCGTAGTTCGACCATCAACTTAAAAACAAATTACATCGGCACAGGATAGGTGGCAATAGAGGTTAGTCACCTTCTTCCAATTGCTGATCCACTCTCTTGTCATGACTCCACCAACCTACTAATAATATCCATATTATCAATCTTCTCTAACAATTTGTCATCACTCTCTTGACTCTACTACAAAGAATTATCTTTTGTACGACAAAAGACGAATAACAATTTACTCCTCTGAAGTTATCTTAGCTCATGAAGTTCTGATCTCTCGTATGGTCTTTGAAGAATTCCAACTACTCTTTTTGTGTTGCACGCGATGAATGTTTGCCTTTGACTTGCTCAACAATGTTGCTAGGTGTTGATGTAATCGTTTTTTAATTAATATTTTTTATTATAATAATATTTTTATTAATTATGATTTAAATATTTTAATTTTTATTCATTATGAGTATAACGATTATTGTTAAATTTCTGCCTCCATTCATGATAATTAAATTTTTTAATTATGATTCAAATATTTTGATCTTGAATTAATTCTTAAACGTTATAAATTGATGATAATAAACATTCTTGATGATGATGGGAGAATATATATATATATATATATATGTGTGTGTGTGTTTTGGTCCCTTGAATCAATCCCAAGTGAAGAATTTTCTACATCATGAGAATTTAGAGCAAAAAAATATCAAAATATTAAAAGAAATCTTTGCTGAAATCTTCAACAATAATAGCTGGAGGTATGTAATTGAAGTTTTCGCAATAGTTTTATAATGTTTCTATTATAGTTTTATAGAAACATATTTTAGTTTCATATCCTTTTATTTTCTTACATTTGGTATCAGAGCAGAGATTAACCTTTGCCATGATACGTAGAAGATTTCATTAAATATAATTTTTTTAATTTTTGGTGTATTAGATATTGAAAATCATGAGAATATTAGATTTTCAACACTTGTTAAATGAAGCATTTGTTATTAATAATACTTATATTCATGAGTATTTTGTTATATTAATTCATGCTTTTAAGTCAAGTTTATATAAACAAAATGTCTAGTGATCCATATAATCTTAATTAATTAAGGATTAATCATAACATTCTTAGTTAATTAAAATTATATATAAATTAGGATCACATAAGAAATTAGACATAATATTATGATTGATTATATTTAATATAATAATTATTATCCCATAGGATCTTTTATTATATTTATATAATTAATCAGGATAAAATATCTAATTATTTTTATAATTTACCAACAGGTATTATGAATTAATTTGATAGTTTATCATAAAGATCATTTGAATCTATTTGAATTAAAAATTTAGCTCATAAATAATTTTTATGTCATTAGATTCATTTTTAGTATGTTTACATTGGTATGACATGCAATTTAGACTTTTAAGCCTCAAATTTTGACATAATTATTTTTAATTTTATATAGTTTCTTAAACTGTTAATTTCTCTTATATCCGATATGATATTCCTAAACTTAAGGGTGACAAATATAAGATATGAAAGGGAAAATTTCTCCTCCATTTAGGGTGGATGGATATTAATTATGCTATTAGGAATGACGAACCACTTGCATTCACTAATACTAGCACTCCAACTGATATCGTGCTATATGAGCGATGGGAGCGATCAAATCTGCTCATATCTTATATAGTGTGATATTTATTAAGACTAAAATAACTGCTAGTATACGTTGTTCTATTGATCATCATAATAATATCCAAGACTTGCTAAAGGCCATTGACGAACAGTTCATCACTTCGGATAAGGCACTAGTAAGCACCCTAATAATAAAATTTTCATCCCTTAGACTCACCAATATAAAAGTTGTGCGCGAGCATATAATGCAAATGTGTCATATTACGGCTCAACTTAAGAAACTTCAGGTTGACATATTAGAATATTTCTTAGTGCATTACATTCTGAACACTCTTCCACATCAATATAGGCCTTTTGAGATTTAATATAATACACATAAGGACAAATGGTCAATTAATAAATTAATGACCATCTGTGTTCAAAAAGAAAAGAGACTAGTGATGACGTTGGGTGAAAGTGCATTGGTGGTAATCACTTGCAAGAAGAATAAAACTGATAAAAATCAAGCCAATCAGTAAGAAAATGGTAGAATACCACCCTAAGCATATCAAGAAAGAAGCAAAGTGTTTATTATGTGAAAAGAAGGGATACGTGAAGAAGAAATGCATAAAATTTCAACAATGGCTTGAAAAGAAAAGTAAATCAACCTTGTTTGTTTGCTATGAATCTAATATGGTTAATGTTATTATTAACACCTGATGGATTGATTATGGATCAATAATCGATATTGCAAACTTTTTACAGTGTATGTAAAACCTAAGAAAGCCAATAGTAAGTGAGCAACTGGAACATGCATTTTAACTTTGAGTTGGCTTTGTTTTAGAATTGGAAATGACCTTTTATGTCTTAAGTTTGTCACGAAGTTTGATTTATGTTTCCAGACTCATACCATTTGGATATTCATTTCATTTTCAAGACATATCATTTAGTTTATTATATCAATCTGATTATATTGGGAATGGTATTTTATCTAATGTTCTTTCTTAAATTCTCTTATAAAATAAAGACACTTAGAGTTCAATACATATTCACAATAGCACTAAAATGTGTAATATAAATAAAGACTCCTCTATCTTATGGCACCAGAGATTATGACATATCTCCATAGAGAGAATTAATAGATTAGTTAATGATAGAATACTTAGTACTCTTAATTTTTTTAATTTTAAGATTTATGTAGATTGTATTAAGGGAAAACATATCAATAAATCCAAGAAAGATGTTACTAGGAGTTCAGACATATTAGAAGTTATTCATACTGATATATGTTATCCAGATATAAATGATTACACATGATATATATATATATATATATATATATATATATATATATATATATATATATATATATATATATATATATATATACGTGAAATGAAACATTAGATGTCTTTAAAGTCTTCAACGCTGAAGTTGAGAACCAATGTGACAAGAAAATTAAAATTGTAAGATTAAATAATGGTGAAGAATATGATAGATATACTGAGAATGAACAAGCACTTAGTCCTTTTGCTAAATTTCTTCAAGAACATGAGATTGTTGCTCAATACACTATACCTAGTTCTTTATACTATAATGGTGTTACAGAAAGAAGAAATTGAACATTATTGGACATGGTGCAGAGTATGATTTGCAACTCCAATCTTCCCAAATTTTTGTAGACTGAAGCACTAAAGATGGCTGTGTATATATTAAACTAAGTTTTAACCAATGCTGTCCAAAAGACACCACTTGAATTATAGAAAGGTTGGAAACTAAGTATCCGACATATGAGATATCCGTCTGAGGTCAGGATATATAATCCACAAGAGAAGAAACTAAACCCAAGGACTATTAATGGGTATTTTGTTGCATATGTAGAAAAGTCCAAAGATTATAGGTTTTATTGTCAATCTCACACAACTAGGATTGTGAAATAAAAAAACACTAAGTTTCTTGAGAATGACATGATCAGTGGGAGTGATCAGTTCAGAAAAATAATTTCTGCACATGATCATATAGGAACTCAACCTTTTACATCGAATGATAGATTGGTTATAGTTTATAGTACTCCTTAAGTTTAAACTAGTGCTGAACAATCAATCATATAGATTTCATAAGTTGCTAATAAATTAAACAATTCAAGAATTACAATAAGCTCCTGAACAACAAGTTGAACCACAAGTTTTCTAGGGAGATGTTAGTACAACATTAAGAAGATCTATTATAAATAAAAGATCAACAATTCCTAGTGATTACGTTGTATATCTACAAAAATTTGACTATAATATCGAAGCTGAAAATGATCCTAAAACTTTTTCACATGCTATAAATTGTAAAGAGTCAAACTTATGGTATGATGCCATGAAGGAGGAGATGAATTTCATGAATAGCAATGAAGTCTAGGATTTTATAGAATTACCTAATGTGGTAAAGGCCATTGGTTATAAATGGGTCTTCAAGATCAAGAAAGATTCATTTGACAACATTGGGAGATACAAGCCAAGACTTATTATAAAGGGATTTACTCAAAAAGAGGGAATTAATTATACAAAGACATTCTCTCCTATATTTAAGAAAGATTCTCTTCGTATCATTTTTGTATTAGTTGCTCATTTTGACCTTGAGTTGCAACAAATAGATGTGAAAATAGTGTTTTTTAACGGAGATCTAGAGGAGGAGATTTATATAAAACAACCTGAAGGTTTCTCCTCTAGTGTTGGTGAGGACTTGGTTTGTAACCTTAAGAAATCTATATATGGTTAAAAATAAGCCTCCCGTCAATGGTAGTTTAAATTCCATGAAGTGATTTCTTCACTCAGATTTGTTGAAAATCCCATGGATCAATGTATAAACCAGAAGATCAGTGGGAGTAAAATATGTTTTCTTATTTTATACATAGACGATATTTTACTTGCAATCGATGATAAGCGTTTGCTGCATGAGATGAAACAATTCTTTTCTAGAAACTTTGACATGAAGGATATGGGTGAAGCATCTTATGCCATTGATATTAAGATCCATAGATATAAACCTTGAAGCATTTTAGGTCTATCACAAGAAACCTATATCAATAAGGTTTTAGAAAGATTTGAGATGAAGGATTATTCACCAAGTGTTGCTCCCATTATGAAAGGTGATAGGTTCAATTTGAACTAATGCTTGAAGAATGATCTTAAGACGTAATTAATAAAAAACATCTTATATGCTTCTGCCGTAGGAAGCCTTATATATGCATAGTTCTGTACTATGCCTGATATAATATTTGTTGTGTAGATGCTCGGGCAATATCAGAGTAATCCAGGTATGGACCACTAGAGAGCTACAAAGAAGGTGATGAGATATCTTCAAAGAACCAAAGATTACATGCTTATGTATAGACAGACAGACATCCTAGATGTGAATGACTACTCAGATTCAGACTTTGTCAGCTCTGTTGATTCTTGTAAATCAATATCAGGATACATTTTTATAATGACTGGTGGAGCTATTTCTTGGAGAAGTGCCAAGCAGAATTTGACTACTACTTCTATCATGGAAGCTAAGTTTGTCTCATGTTTTGAGGTTACTTTACATGGTGTATGGCTTAAGAGTTTTATTTATGAGCTTAAAATAATGATTCTATTTTTAGGCCATTAAGAATTTTATGTGACAATTCAACTATTGTCTTTATGGTTAAGAATAATAAAAGTGGAAGTCGAAGTAAACATATCGACATTAAATATTTAGCTATAAGAGAACGTGTAAAAGAAAAGAAAGTGATCATTGAGCATATTAGTACTAAATTGATATTTGTTGATTCTTTGACTAAAGGCATGCCACCTCTGAAATTCAAGGATCATGTAGAGAAAATGAGATTTGGTTCCACTTAGTTGTATTGAAACTCTTATATATTATGATATTTTATCATATTCATGTGTATATCAATTTGAGAAAATATATTTGTATGGACTAAGAATAAATATATGGTTTATTCATTAAGTGATGTTACCATATTAAGATTAATTCTTAAGAAACTAAATACATTGTGATATATGAAGGATAATACTCGCTTTAAGAGGACTTATAGTTATGATTTATGTATTTATTTCTTAAGTATATTATTCGATAAAATTAATTCAAGTCATTAAGTTAAATGTATGGACCAAGTGGGAGAATGTAACCATTTTTAATTAAATTTTTATTTATTATCATTAATATTTTTTATTAATTATGATTTAAATATTTTAATTTTTATTCCTTATGAATACAATGGTTATTATTAAATTTCTTCATTCATGACAATTAAAATTCTTAATTATGATCTAAATGTTTTGATCTTGAATTAATTTTTGAATATTACGAATTGATGGTAATAAACATTCTTGATAGGTGAACGACTATATATATATATATATATATGTGTGTGTGTATGTTTTGATCCCTTGACTCAATATTAAGTTGAATGATTTTCTACACCATAAAAAGTGAGAATTCGAAGAGTGTCAAAATACTGAAAGAAATCATTATTGAAATCTTAAATAACAATGGCCGAAGGTATATAATTTAAGTTTTCATAATAATTTTATTATGATTTTTTAGAAACATATTTTGATTTAATATCTTTTTATTTTATGATAGTTGATGTTTAAGGCGGAAGGATTTGGTAACCACCCTCGAGAATCTTAGCTTCGAGCTTGCCGGGTGATGCTTTACCTTCATATTTCTAGTGAAAAGGTTCGATTGCGTCTAAATTATTTCATGGAAAACAGCATCAAAATTTGAGCCATAAAAAATAAATGTAATAAATAAAATTATGTGGTATTTGACGCATCAACGAACGCATGCACTTAAACAGGGTTGAACGCACGCCAGCAGTCGAGTTAGCTGGGGCTGGTTTTGTCATCAGAATGAACGGGGGGTGCCCTTCTCGTGGAGACCGCAGTCACATCGGAGGAGCGTCACTTGCAGCAGAGTGCGGCCTTCGGTGATTGCTTTGGCCGACAACGAGAAGAACGAGCAAAGTGTGACCTTTGGGGACGGGCAAATAATGCAACCAGAAAACCAACGGAGCTACTGTGAAGGCATTTATCAATAGCTAGCGGGCTGGCCGGCGCCGGTGGCTTCTTCACGCGTCATGCTCTGGTTTAGTAAACAGAAGATACACATTGTACAAACGACTCATCATTTATGTGTTGGGAGTTTGACATATTGGCTTGTCACCACCCACCCTTTTCTCCGTGCCAACGTTTAGAATTTTGAAATTTATGGTTTTTTAAGTCCCTTATAGACCTTTAAGTTGGGCACATAATACTTTTTATATATATATATATATATATAATAATAATAATAATAATAATAATAATAATAATAAACTTTACTATTGATAATCCTCATTTTACTATTGTTAACTTTTTAAAAATAATAAAATATAATTTTATTATTGATTATCAATCTTACCCTTTTGTTTTTCACAACTATTTTATCAAGTGAAAAGAAAAAGGAAAAACATGATACTCTCAATATCACGATTAAGAGAGCAAGGAAAAACGAAAAGATAGAGAGAGAAATATTTATGTTCAAGGTATCTCAAGAATATTAATTTTTTTAAAAAAATATAATCATAAATAGTAAAAAGGAGTTGTGAATATAAATATCCCAGTTGCAATCAATTGGATTTCTTTTGAATACTTGTTTATCCATCCATCCATCCACAGTGGGTAGTGGGTATCTGAGTCAAACTCGAATCCAAATTTAAATCAAAATTAATTGTTGTTCTACTTGCTCATCCTCATTCCTACTTTGGTGTCCATATCTCAACAGTCAGTCTCACAATGTGTTAAACATGTATTTGATCAACTCAACAAACATATACCAGATCAACTTGTGGGTCTCCCTATCAAATACATTCCAGCGGCCTAAATAGAGTCATATTCCAACATTGGCGGGCTGGGTCTGATGGCCCTCGTTGCATGCTGAGGCCGAATTGAATACGTATTGTAATGCTTTTGTTCGTTAATGGGCCGGGCCAGCCCATGACCCTGTTCGGCTTCGTAGCCATTGCCATTGCCATTGCCATTGCTTCTTTGCTCACAGTAGCCGCTGGCTGCAATTTGACATCTGAAGTGCACGACGTCCGCAACTAATGCTACTGCCATCCACATATTGTGCTGATTCGGTTTTGCAGGACCTATCACAAGCAGAGGCCACCGGAGTACGTTTCCGCAATCACCATCCTTGGCACCGAAGCACTCGCTACCGGGGCCATGGCTTCCAGATGATCCACCACCAGGCTTGGCTGCGCACATCATTAATTTATTCTCGGCAGAATGACACATTCACGATGGAAGGGGAGGAGAGAGAGAGAGAGAGATGGATGGTCCTTCTAGGCAATGGCGACACTTGGAAATGGCACCACTTGCGCTGCACAGAGAGTAGCGACTGACGGTGGCCTCCTTCCTTACCTTTCTACTCTGGTGCAAGTGAGCAAAGATTCCCCACTCGGCAACCAATGCGGGGGGTAACGGAGCAGCAAATGCAATGAGTGCTACAGAAAGACGATGCGAGAAAGACATGGGAGGAAGAAAGAAATTTTTGAGAAGCATCCAAATTAGAGGTCAGAATGGATGAGCAGCCCCAAATCGGATAGGGTTAGTTAGATATGGAAGACGAGCACTGCCACTACTCTCCCAGTCTAAAATTGTTCAATCCCATATTCTTCCAAGTAAATTACAAGAGTTGGATCTTTTAAGAGTTATGAATGAGCAAGGGATTGGACAAACCCCTATTCATAGGAGACAATGTACGTTTTCAGTGCCAAATTCTTGACACACTGACAGGTACTTGGCATGGCCAAGGAACTGTATGCATCACATCATCAGAAAAATCGGAGCCTAATCGTGTGATTTGACACAGCGTGACAAGAAATTTAAGTTTGAAAGCTTCATCCTAACCATTTTCCATAAATTCATGTCTCCAATTAGAAATAATATAGTCCTCTAATTTATTGAAAGAAATCAGGAAATGTTAATTGACTCAGTCACCTACAACGCCCACTTTGTTGTGGAGAATCCACTCCCATAAGAAGGAAGGGGACCATGATAGACTTTGGCACCAATTTTATTTGGCAATATATATGATGCCGCCACCCAGCTGGTCAACACAATTAGCCTTAGATTTCTTTCCTAGGTCTTGGATTTCGACTTGCCTTGGCACCAATCACCCTCCATTTCCATGCATCCGAAGTCATGCTCGCAAGAAAGAACAGCAGCTTTTCCTTGATCTGATGGGAAGAAGAAAAAAAGGAAAAGAAAAAAAAACAACAAAAAGGCTTTGGCTATATATATATATATATATATATATATATATATATATATATCTGCAGGCCATTAAATTTCTGTCAGTAAACTGCTTAATAATCTCCTGAAACTGATGCAAAGGTTCAACTGGAACTGCAGCTTAATCAAATAGGGAGTAAGAGATCATTTTTATCCCACCCTGGATGTTTTAGTTGGATCACCAGTCTGGCCAGCAAGTTGCAGGCTGTATCCACTTATTTTGGCTGTGTTTGTTCTCCCTAAGACCGAGGCAGGAGAAGAGAAGCAGTACGAGTATGAGTAGCTCCAACAGGAAGTCCCCACCAGGGAAAGGAATGGGATCGCGGGCGAGCCAACTTGCACCTGGAAAACACCTTTACAGGTTCTACAACCAGCCATGCCCAAACCAACTCGCATCCACGGCAGCTGCTGCTGACATGCGAACACCTCCCTCCACTTGCATGTCCTCTATCCTGCCCAACGACTGGGCATCATCTTTTTAACAGGTTGAACATTGAAGGACCAGATGGAATTGTCTGCCAGTGTGGCCCCCAGGACACGGTTGCAGATTAGCCGTGTGTTTGATATGGTCCAGGGACGGACGTGGCATGCTGCAGGCCGTTGACCCCCGCGGCCCCCTTGCGAGTGTCGGACGAGACAAAAGTAGAAACAGTCACTGGTCGTCAAGCAAAATGCATAAAAATACACGGCTCGAGCTGCACGCACCTTCCTGAAACCATCCTTGTCTACCTTTCCATAATAAACAAAAGAGGGTGTCCAGATGACGCATCTTTCCAACTCCTTCCGCAAACAATTCCGCTTGTCGATTACCGCGCAGCTTCCTCGCCGGATTCACTTTGGATTTCCGCGTCGTCCTCGCCCAATTCCCTGCCTATAAATCGCCCACCCTAGTGGAACAGGTGGTCACATCTACCTGCACAACCCACAACACCCAACCCCCACCGTGACATCTTGAGGGAGCACCAAGGAAGAGGAGGAAGTCCTTCCAAGTGGAGCATCGAAGAAGACGAGGAGAAGATACTTGCGTGTTCTTTGTGGTGTCGACATGGGGTTCCCGGTGGGCTACTCGGAGATGCTGCTGCTGCCAAGAATCCTCCTCCACGTAGCCCTAATCCTTGGCTACGTGCGGCGGCTCGTTTTCCGAGTTTTCGACGCGGTCGGCCTCGGTGACCTCGTCGACTCCGATGCCCCCTGGCCCGAGAACAGCGGCCACAGCCAGCTCGACCATCACCACCACCAGCAGCAACCGGCGCAATTCCGGTCGGTGTCGGCGATGCTGATCCAGGAGGCGCTCCCGGTGGTGCGGTACGAGGAGCTGGTGGCGGCGGGACAGCACGTCGGCGGCAGCTGCGCCGTCTGTCTGTGCGAGATCGAGGACGCGGAGGAGGTCCGGCGGCTGAGCAACTGCAGGCACGTCTTCCACCGCGGCTGCCTCGACCGGTGGCTGGAGTACGACCAGCGGACTTGCCCGCTGTGCCGCACGCCGCTCGTTGCGGAGGAAACACAGGACGCCTTCGACGATCAAATGTGGGCCGCTGCCGGCGTCCCGGATTCGTACTACGACGACTACTACTCGTTTCCCTTTGTTTCACCCTCGCCGTCGGGCCCATCATATCTGCTTCTTCCCCACCAGCTGTTTTCTTCCTACTAACTAAACCTGCATACAACAAGGCAGATGAAACACAAGTTCGGATCGGCCAATTGTATATATATACATATATATATGTATGTATATATATATATGAATGACACTGAATGGGAGAAACAGGGTGATCAATAAAGAAGAAGAAGACATAAGAAGAGAGAAGGTCATGAACACTGTTTCTTCCTCTGTAGCGCGATAGCTGATTGCAATTTGTTTTGCAGTGTTTACAACATTCTATATCTTCTTTCAATTTATTTTCTTCTCCTTTTCTTGTGTTATAAAGCTGGTGTGGCAACATTAAGATTCAAAAGGATTTCTTTAAATTATGTTGATAAGAATATCCTTTGAATTCATTCAGAAGGAAGACGAGAAGGACAGAAGTAAATAGAGGAGACTATCCATTGAATTCCAATTTTTTCCTGAAATTGAGGAATATAGAAGAGGAAGGGAAAAAGGAGGAAGGGGAAGGAAGGAGGAGGAAGCGTATCCGAAAAGAGGCATGCGGCGACCAACAGTAAGCTCACGAAATCGTGCGATGTTCGGCGGGGGAGAATAGGGCTCGCGAAATCATGAGCCCTAATTGACACCTATAAAATTCTTTTGTTTTAATTGGGTATGACAGGACATCCGAAATGGAGATGATCGTGTTTTCGTCATCGCGCAGACCGATAAATGCGGGTGGATATGAATGAATCCTAATGAGATTATGATTCTTGCTCTTCTGAATTTTTTATTTTCAGTATTACATACAGCCTCTCAATTATATATATTTTTTTATCCTGATTCTTGTATTTTAAAAATTTAGATCAAGATTTTTATAATTATAAAATAAAATAACTGATCTTATTTTTCCTAACTCGTCAGTTGCACTGCCGGAATTATCGATTGATGTGCTGAATTATTAATTTTATGAATGATAAAAGGGTCATTTGAGTCATTAAATAAATGGTTCAAGGGCGGTGGGTTTCCGGTGCCCTTGCGCACGCCAGCAGCGCGTGAACCGGGCGGACCCTCTCCTCCTGCGCGTCCACAACCATTGGCAGCGCTGTTGCCGACTTCGCTGACGATGCCACCTCCATCAACCGATCTGGGGGATGAGGGAGGCGTCGTCGCTGGCCGCCGCGACGGTGCACGCCATTGCTACCTCCCGCTAGTGCAGAGTCGGGGCGGGAAACCCGGAAGGAGCGACATGATGTCGTCGAGAGTCGGGGCCGGGCCGGGCCGTGGATGCGCCGTGCGGGGACGATGAGGGAGGCGGTGGAGACCACCACGAAAATGAAGAAGAAGAGCGTCAGACGCCAAGCAAGTGGATGGAGAGGACTAGGTGTGGGCGGAGTTGACGGAGGAGGGACTCCACTTGGGGCCTGGTCCCGTCCACGGCGAGCTTGAGGAGGTCGGCCGTGCTATCGACGCCCAAGGACAGGCCCAGCACAGTCGACAGGTGGAGCAAGATGATAGAGATCGCCATGGAGGCGGGGAGAAATAACTCGATCTGTGGGACGTTGGCGCTATCTGAGAGGAAGGTGATTCGTGATAAAAACTAAGGAAATCTATATTGAAAATAAAAGAAAATACATTGTCTATTCTTTTAGTTGTAACTATTTATATAGAAAAATAAAATATTAAAAGGATAAGGTTGTTGAGGATTTCCCTCAACATCTTAACTAAAAGTTGTTACAATATCTTATCGCTTAACGTGCCCCCGTAAGATTGTGTTTCGAACGTCGATCTTGGATCTATGAAGTGAAAATAGCTTGCAGACAAGTGGCTTTGTGAGAGAGTCTGTCAGTTGATCTGTCGTATGAACTTGAGAAACATGTAGTTGTCGGTTGATCACTTGATCTCGTACAAAATAAAAGTCAATTGCTATATGTTTCATACGAGAGTGAAATACTGGAATTGCACATACGTAGGTAGCTCCGATATTATCACAATATATTGTAGGAGTGACAGAAGAGTGGATGTCAAGTTCTGTGAGCAGATTCATCACCCAATTAAGTTCTGCAACTGCAGTTACAATATAGTGATACTCAGCTTCAGTGGTTGACCGAGCAACAGACTTTTGTTTTTTGAAACTCCAGTTGATTGGATTAGGCCTAGAAAAATAATATACCCAGATGTCGATGTTCTATCATCAACGTTTCCAGCCCAATTAGCGTCAACATAAGCATGAAGTTAGAGTGGAGAGTTTTTGTAAAGAAGTATGCCATAGTCAAAGTACCATTAAGATAACATAATACTCATTTAACTGCTGACCAATGTGTAGTAGATGGTCTATGCATGAATTGGGACAGCCTGTTGACTACAAATGAAATATCTGAGTGGGTGATAGCCAAATATTGTAAAGAGTCAATTACTTGTCGATATTGTGTAGGATCCGTAGTAGGACTTCCATCATTTAATCGAAGCGATTCACTAGTGGAAAGGGGAGTGGAAACAGCATTTGCATCCTTCATGTTTGTCTTGACTAATAAGTCTTAACTATACTTCCGTTGAGAGAGGAAAAGTTCGGAAGATGTAGACATTGCTTCCACTCCCAAAAAATAATTTAAGGGATTGAGATTTTTGAGAGAGAATCTGGCGGCCAACTTTTTATTGAATATTGTAACCTCCATAGAGTTATTACCGGTTACAATGATATCATCCACATAGACTAAGAGATATATTATATTGTCCGGTTGTTGACGGAGAAATAATGAGGTATCAGACTTAGAGTTAGAGAAGCCGACTGACATCAGAAACGAGCTGAGTTCTTTATACCAAGCTCGTGGAGCTTGCCAAAGACCATAGATAGCCTTGTGGAGTTTACAGACATGTTTCGGATACTGAGGATTAAGAAAACCAGGAGGTTGTTCCATAAAGACATCGTCAGTTAATGTTCCTTGCAAGAAGGCATTGTTGACATCAAGTTGTCGCGGTTGCCAACATTTTGAAATGGCTAAACTTAGAATCAGTTGGATTGTTGTGGATTTAACAACCGGACTGAATGTCTCTATGATAGAGGCATGATAGAGAAGTGTAAGACCAGTTTCAACTATATGCCGATGTTTGTATTCGGTTGAGCCAACTAGTTGAGGAGTGTATGGAGGAGACTTGAGGTGTTGAATACCATAGGTATTCAAGTATGGTGTTATAGATTGGTATTCACCTCCACTGTCAGAGTAAACTATTTTAATGGTAGACTGAAAGATATTTTCTACCATTTTTTTGAAGGTAATGAAGGTTTTAGAGACCTCAGACTTATGTTGAAGAGGATACAACCAAGTATATTTGGTAAAATAATTAACAAAGATAACATAAAATTTGAATTTGTCAAATTAAATACTTGGTGCAGGACCCCAAACATCAGTATATAAAATTTCAAACGGTTGCGAATAAGAGAGAAGAATGTTCAAAAGGTAATCTATGACTTTTATTACTAAAACATGCATCACAATGAGTAACACTAGAACTTGCTTTAACAGACGGAAGAGAATAACATAAAAAATAATTTTGGAGAGTTAAGGAAGAAGGGTGACCCAGACGATGATGTCACACATCCATTGGAACAACAATAGAAGAGTAGGCAGTGGGTTGAGAGATCGATGGCCACTGGTAGATGTTATATTTACTCGTGCCTTGAACTAACGATGCCCCCATGCTCGGATCCTTGACAAGAAAGGAGTCAAGAAAGAATTCAATGGATGTATTATTTTGTTTACAGAATTGGGAGATAGAAATAAGATTCTGTTTGATATGAGGAGTGCACAACACATCACCGAGTGTAAAAGTATGAGAATGCGAATTAAGCATTGTGGAACCAATATGAGTGATGGGAAGTCGCTTACCATCATTGATAATGACATCATCGGTACCACCATAGCTATTATGAAGGGACAAGTTCTGGAGGTCCGAGGTGATGTGATGGGAGGCGCTAGAGTCCATAACCCAAGAATGTTGATCAGAAGTTGGGGTAGCAACAAGATGTGCTTGGGGCATAGTAGCAGAAGGTTGAGGACGAGACCGATAGACCTTAGCGGAGTGACCAACCTTATCACACAGCTGACAGACTATGCGTTGTTGAGACATAGGAGCATGTTGCCAAGGTTGTTGATAGTTGATGTTGCTACCTGGCGGCATGGGAGCAGGACGCCAAGGTTGTTGGTGATGGATGTTGCTTCCTTGGGACAGAGCTTGTCCAAGTCCTTTGTTGATAGGTTTAAAATGTTGATTGTTCTTCTTTTTTGATTTGTGACTCACCTGAGCAGGAATAGGTGGGCCTGGAACCTTATCTTCATGCTTTAGATATGACTCATAGTCATTCAACTTGTCAGACAGCTCCTCAAATAATAGCGACAAGTCACGTGTCCGTATTGCTACTGTCAATTCTTTGTACTCAACTCCAAGACCATTAAGAGTGTGAACAATAATTTCATCATCACTGAGGTAGTACCCTATTAATGCTAAATCATCGATGATAAGTTTTATATGTTGGAGATAATCACCAACGGTACTTCCCTCTTCTTTGGTGTTCATGAGTCGTGAGAGGAGGTCGAGCATACGAGTGCGCGAACAATTAGCCAATGTAGTTTGCAACTTGCATCAGGCTTCAGTAGCACATGAAGATATAAGTGGTGCGACGGAACCAACAACAAAGGCTTGAATTTCCTAGAGAATGAGACGATCTTGACGTAACCATAACTTATGCTCCGGATTTGATACTGGACTTAGTGCCCCCGGGATGATGATCATTTCTGGTGGACAACTGAAAGATCCATCAACATAGCCTAGTAAATCATAGCCAAAGAGGAGATTAGAAAACTGAGTACGCCAGGATGTGTAGTTTCCTTCTCTAGATAATTTGACGGGGATGAGGGCTGCAACATTAATAGATACAATCCCTGTATGTTGAGAAGCAATATTGCTTCCTATGGGAACAATAACTGGAACTTGAGAGGTAGAAGTCGAAGACATTAGGGGAGATGATACCAAGCACTATCGTTTTTGGGTCCGAAAGATATGCGGTGGTGAATAACTCTTTAACCTCAACTGGGAGCAAAGGCAGACAACGAAGGGAGGAGTTAATCAGCCGTCAAAGAAGGGAATGAGCAGCCGATGATTGCTGGCATTGGGAGATCGATGAGGCACTGTCTACCGAAGGAAGAGGGCCGCAACTGTGTGGAAACTAGAGTAAGGTATAGCAGCTTCAGCAGTAGGTAGCAGGACAGGCGATGCAAGAAGATGGCGGTGCTCACTAGCACTACCGAGGATGACCTCTACGGACAATCATCCTCTCCTCCACAGGAGAGGTGGAGGAGGAAGCTGGGAGACTGAGAGCCGCGGTTGCAGCGTTGGTGAGGCCGCGTAGGCGATTAATACCGATCCGGCTAGGCAGAACCGGTGCGGTGCCAAGCTTGATGGGGCGACGAGAGTGTGCCTGCGATCGGGGACCTTAGCCAGCTTCACGAGCAGTGGAAGAAGAGACAATGTTGGGAGGTCGGTGCCGATCTTGTAGGTTCCATCGATAGAGTAAAGGCGCAGTTGGACAGCATCGTCGGCAAGGTCGTCACTGGAGGAAGTAGAGAGGCCTCGGTTTGCTACTGTTTGCACGTGGAAGAAGCAATTGGAAGATGCGACAAGGTCGTCCAAGAGGAAGAGGGTTGCTACGCTACCGCGGTGGTAGTGGCAGTGGCGGAAGGAGCGGTTGCTGTTGATTGCGTAGAAGATTTCTTTGGAGGAATACGTCTCCAGCTTCCACGGATACGTTTTGTAGAAAAGGGACAGATGATGCCAAGAGATTAATGCCGATCTCGTTGGTTCCTGTCGATAAAGGAGGCAGATGTGCCGCGACGGTAGATGGGTAGGAGTCGACGACAGCTTCTTCACGTAGCTAGAAATGGTGGAAACTTGCTGTCGTTTGATAGTGAGATGAGAGCTTGCTCTAGGTAAGGTGCTCTGATACCATGATAGAAATTAAGGAAAGCTGTATTGAAAACAAAAAAAAGAAATACATCGTTTATTCTTTAGTTGTACCGATTTATATATGAGAATAAAATATTAGAAGGATAAGGCTATTGAGGATTTCCCTCAACAGCTTAGCTAAAAGTTGTTACAATAATCTTATCGCTTAACAATTCGCATGCTGCTCCCGATAGCGCAGGCCGAGCATCCGAGCTGCAGAAAGGGGTTGATGTGGCTGAAGGCGGGTTAAGGGAACATGACAACGTGGAGGTCGGAGTCCAGAGGGTCCACATGGGGCCACCCTAAGCCAATCACCCATTTCTTCCATTGAATTAAAGAGTGAAAGGACCTATTTGCCTATTTGGTGTCAAGTGTCGCGTGCTATTTTCAATTTCTTCATAGAATTTCAATATAAATTTTAAAAATATATAAATCATAATACTACGATGATTCAAGTATATAAAATAATATATAATTAACTCACGATGAGAGAGAAGAGAGCTCATAAAATCATAAGCCGTAATTGATACCTATAAAATTCTTTTGTTTTTTTTTTATGGATCTGACTAAACCACCCATCACTCAAAATAAGGATAATCTATGTATGGCCAAGTAGATACTGATGAATATGAATAAATCTAAATGAAATTACAATTTTTGCTGCTTACAAGAATTTTCTTTTCAATATTGTAGATAGCCTCTCAATTACATCATGGGTAAATTTTTGAAAAAAATTATTTGCAAAAAATTTGTATAGAGTATCACTACCTTCAAAATTTCTAACAAAGCATATCTTATTATATATAAAAAATTAATTTACCTTTATCATCATTGAATTCATTGTCGCCTCCACTACTACCTCCTCTCTTGTTTATCTCATGGATTATAATCATTTTTACAAATCCTACTAAATCCATTTCGCCCTTGTGTAAGGAAGAAGGGGTGTGATGATGACTACTCTTGCATGAAGAAGGAGAGGGCTCTTGTCGCCTTAATGCATGGAATGAGAGGGAGTGTCCAAGAGGGGCCGGGGAGGGGGGGGGGCGGAGGCGATGACAGGTCAAGCACGACAAAAGGAAGGAAGGGGATGTTGGTTTTTCTATATAACTCCAGGAAGAAGGGGAAGATAATAGTAGATAAAACCAAAAGTACTTTCAATCTGTAATACTTTGGAATGATCTAAGATCACTTATTTATATTGACTAAAAGATAAGAGTATAAATATTTTAAAACATTAAAAAATCTATCATATCCCAATAAATTTTATCCTCATATGAACTAAATTTTTATTTTTTATTTTATCTAATCTTAACTACTTGAATTGATCTTAATACATCCTCTTAATTTAGATAATTGTAATTTAAAGTTGTCTTCAGAAAAAAATTTCTTTTGCTAAAGCTTTTGTGAAGATATCGACAAGTTATTTCTCAACGGTGTAGTAGTTCATTTGAATTTCTTCTTTATCAATCAATTCATGAATAAAATGATATCGAATTTCATTGTGTTTGGTGCGCTTGTGAAAGATAGAGTCTTCATTATTACAGTAGTAGACTTATTATACAATAGATGTTAGTTGCTCAATCTTGTTTTTCTTGAAGATCTATTAGAATTCTCCGAAGTCAAACTGTTTGAAATATTGTACTTGTAGCCACAACATACTCTACTTCAGAGCTTGAGAGGGCAACACATTCTTACTTTTTTGTTGTCCATGAAATCACACCCGAACTAAGGCTAAATAGAAATCCTTAAGTATTTTTTATATCATCTGCATAACCAGCCCAATCACTATCAATATAAGAATATAACTTAAAATCTTTTATCCGCTCATCACAAATGCCATAATTGAGAGTCTCCTTGATATATCTAGAAACTCTTTTAGCTGCTTTAAAATGATGCTTACTAGGACTGTGCATGAATTGGATAACAAGCTAATTGTAAACATAATATCTAACATTGAATGTATTAGGTACATTAACCCTCCAATTAAACTTCTACATTGTTGGTTATTTATTTTTTCCACACATAAATTTATCATTTGTACTCATTGGAGTACTCATTACCTTACAAGTTAACATATGAAACCTTTTGACAAATGTTTAGCATATTTTTTTTGGCACAAAAAAATTCTTTTGTATCTTGAATAATTTTCATTCCCAAGAAATAGTGTAAAAGTCCCAAATCATTTCAACTTTTAACATCATATTTTTCTTAAATTCAACAAACATATCTGATGAATTTTTAGTATAAATCATATCATCCACGTATAAACATGCCATAAGAATTTTCATACCTTGGGTTCTTATATATAAAGTTAGCTCATTTAAACTTTTTTGAAAATTATTTTGAAGAAAGTACTTATTAATTCTACTATACCATGCTCTCGATGCTTATTTTAAGCCATATAATCATTTGTCTAATTTGTATACTTTATCTTCTAATCCTTTAATTTCAAATCTTTCAGACTACTTAACATAAAACTCCTCTTGCAACTTTCCATTCAAGAATATTGATATAATATCAAATTGATAAACCTACCATTTTTTCTGGGTTGCTAATGCTAATACAATTCTAATTGTATCAATTCTAGCAATTGAAGAAAAAGTTTATGAAAAATCAATACTTGAAATTTGAGTATATCCTTCGGTAACTAAATAGACTTTATGTTTTTGCAACGAGCTATCAGTATTAAATTTTGACTTGCACACTCATTTGAGTTCAATTGCCTTTTTTTTCTGAAGGTAAATCTACCAATTCCCAAGTCTTATTTTTTTCTATAGCTTGTAGTTTATCATTTATTTCTTGTACCTATTCTTCTTTGTGTTTTGCAACTTCAAAACAAGTAGATTTCAAAGCAAAACATGCAAAATCATCAAATTGATATATTTATTAAAATACTATGAAATTTTAGTGGAGGTGATTCAGTATCACTATAATCACTTAAGTCATTCAAAATATGAGAAAAATCAGATAATATATCAATAGGTAATGTATCATGTGCTTTGTCTACTTCTTCTTCTATAATTATTATTGTTTCAACTGCTTTAGGATTCCAAGCTTTTTCTTCATTAAAAATAAAATCACGAGTTATAATTAATGTTTTAGTTGTAAGATCAGAAAGTCTAAAACCTTTTGTCTCACTACTATACCCCACAAATATACATTTAATACTATTCTCACAAGTTTACTTCTTTTTTTAATAGAAATTATGAAAGTAAGCAACACAATCAAATACCTTTAAATGACTTACATCTGGCTTTCTGTTTAATCAAGCTTCATAAGGTGTTTTTCCTTTACTGTCTTGGTAAGACAATAATTTACCAAATACACTCACAGCTTATGCCCAAAACTCTTTTGGTACTGTTTTTTCTTTAAGCATACATCTAGCAATCGCAACCACTACTCGGTTCTTTTGCTATGCTATGGATAGTTAGTTCCCTATGAATGCTTGTATTCTTACAAAAATCAAGAAAATCCTAGGAAGTGAATTTATCCCTTCTATCAGTATATAGAGTCATAATAAAAAAACTATTTTGTTTTTCCAATATACTTTGAAATTTTTAAAAATATAAAAAAAGCCTCACCTTTTTCTTTCAAAGAATATACCCACATCATTCTTGTGCAATTATATATATATATATATATATATATATATATATATATATATATATATATATATATATATATATATATATATATATACTTCCACCTTATGAGATAGTTTACATAGGCCCATAAATATTTGCAAGCATAAGTTCTTACTGATTTTTGGCTCTCCAAGAATGACCCATCGGAAAGGAATTTTTGTCCTATTTTCTAAAAATACAAGATTCATAATTTATATCTTTATTTTTAATTTTATGCTGGCCAACTATCATATTTTTTATTTAGTAATTCTAGTCCATCATAATTCATATGATCATATTTTTTATTCTATAGTATCAATTTATCAGTAACAATAGTGACGAATACATGTAAGGGAAAATCTATAAATATTAAGGGAAACATATTATTTTTTGTCATCCTTATAATTACCACCAATTTATCAAATTTTTATCATAAATCAAGTATTTTTATTATAAAAATAGTATAATATTTTTTCTCATTAATTATTCTATAGTAATGAGATATATTTTAAACTAAAAATATATATTATATCATTAATTTTTTTTACCATATTTGGTGTTTATAGTAATTGTTTCTTTTTCTTCCACTTTAATCTTGTTGTCATTTCTCATCTATATAATAGATTTGATTGAGTCTTCAAATCTCTGAAACAAACTTTTATCCCATGTCATATAATTACTGCATTCGCTATTTAAAAACCATACATATTTAGAATATTTTTCATGAGATATTATAAAAAAATATTTTCTTCAACCTTTTATTTACTATTATTTATCTCATAATAATTTATTTGATTTTTGTTCCAATAGTTTTTTTCAAGATGATCATATTTTTTATGGTAAGAACAAATAGGAATATTTGATTTTTATTTTTATACTGGTAATCTATTTCAATATGCCCTATTTTTTTACAATAAAAATATTATCGAGTTTTTTTTGTTACCTTCGTTTGATCGGCCTCGTCCTTTGCCATTTTGATCTCTCCCTTGAGATCTGATTTTTGAATTTTTTTATGTTCCTTTTTCTGATTTATCTTTATTTGAAGAGCATGTTTTGAAACTTAATATGAAGATTTATTTATTTTTTTATTCATGAACTAAAAGAGAGCCCATTAATTTGTATTTATAGCTTCTTCTATAGCAACAAAGATCATATCAAATTTTGGAGATAAACTTCATAAAACTTTTTCTACTACAGTTTGATCATTTAGGTTCTCATCGTAAGATCTTATTTGATTCACAATAGAAGAAACTTTGAGATAGAATCAGCGATATACTCATAATATTTTATTATAAGAGTTTCAAATTCACATCGAAGAATTTGTAATTTTAAAATTTGTACCTTGCTTATGCCTCTAAACACATATTTTAATATCTTCCAAGCTTTTGTTGATGTTGATGCCATCATGATTTAGAAAAATAGGGAATCATCTATTGCTTGCTGTAGCATATAGAGAGCTTTTGTATCTTTTTGCATATTCTCATTCATCTGATTTATTATCACCTTTGAAGATAATAAAAAGCTGATTAGGAACACTTACTCCAATACTTGTTATCTTCTTTATTTTTTTTTTTGGATCTACTAGCATTTCCTTGTTTTTAATTGACGTACTCTTGTTGATCTTCTTAAGACTTGACTTTGATACTACTATTGGCTTTTTTACATAACTTCAGGGAGAAGGGGAGAGAATAGTAGAGGAAACTAGGAGTATTTTTGAATCTTTGGAATGATCCAAGGACACCTATTTATATTGACTAAAATATAAGAGTATAAATATTTTAAAACACTAAAAAATCTATTATACCCAATAAATTTTAGGCCAAAATTCTTATTGACCCCCTATACTATGCCTCAAAATCAAAGTCACCCATGTACTTTAAAACTCATCTAAGTAACCACCCATACTACGATTTCACATCAAAGTCACCCCATGTACTTTAAAACTCGTCTAAGTAACCCCCGTACTATGTCTCAAAAGTTACTCCTTGTACTTTAAAACTCGTCTAAGTGACTCCTCGTATTATGTCTCAAAATTAAAGTCACTCCTCATAATTTAAAACTAGTCTAAGTGACCCCTTGTACTATGATTTCATATCAAATTGACCCCCTTTATTAGAAATAAGGTTACGCTATTAGATAAAATAATTTAGGGGATTATTTTTATTTGAGGATTATAATTAAATAGACTCAAAACCCTAATCTATTTTCTCCTCTTTTTTTCTTCTCCAACCTCTATCGGCGTTCTTTTCTGTAACTCTGATCTCTGCCTTTCTTTATCAATCTCTGTTGACATTAGTTTATTCACTTTTATGTTATCTTTTTATCTTTTTTATTATTTTTTCGGCGTTAGTTTGTTTACCTTTTTGCTGTCTTTCTACCTTTTTATTTTTTCTTTGCTTGAGATATACGATTTTTATAATTTTATTGATAAATAAATTAAAAATATATATATGTGCTTTTTCGAGTTTTAAATTATTATATTGATAAATAATCTTCTAAATTATTTTACTTAATGACGTAACCTTATTTCTAATAGAGGAGGTTATTTTGATGTGAAATCTTAATATGATGGGTACGAGTTTTAAAGTACATGGGATAACTTTGATTTTGAGATATAGTACGAGGAGTTACTTAGAGGAGTTTTAAAGTACAGAGGGTGACTTTAATTTTGAGGTATAGTACTAGATGTCACTTAGACGAGTTTTAAAGTACAGGAGTGACTTTGATTTTAAGGCATAGTACGGGAGGTCACTTGGACGAGTTTTAAAGTATGAGGATAACTTTGATGTGAAATCATAGTACAGTAATCACTTAGATGAGTTCTAAAATATGGACGGGGTTAATAAGAATTTTGACCTATATTTTATCCTCATCTAAACTAAATTTTTTTATCTTTTATTTTATCTAATCCTAACTACTTGGATTTATCTTTGTAGGGGAGAAAGTGAGTTAGATGAGAGCAAGAGATAAAATAGTTATTCTGAAAAAAATACTTTATAGAAATTTTTGTAAAAGAGAGTCAAAATTTCTTACAGGGAGACTTTTTTTTTTTTTAATTCGTCTTGCATCATTTGATACAATTCTTTTATCTGCAGTAAACAGAAGATGGTCCTCCAAGAAATCCTCTTGGAACAAATAAAAGAATGAACTGAGCTATTAGCACTATACACTTTCTGTTCCTCCAATTCTTGAAACTACAGCAGCAGATCTCACTTCTCTATGCCTACCAGACATCCTTGATGAAAATTTTATAATAGCAGAATTATAGAGGTAACATTAACTCCTAAAAGGCATCCCTATATGATTCAGTTCCAAGAGTTCCATTTTCAAATAATTATTTCAAATAATTCGAATCAACATTGTTTCAAAGCCACGTCAAGTATCAGTAGAGATGCGCATAGTGGTGGGCAAGAAAGGTCCCATTTGTTCACAACCATACCAGCTGAATGAACAAGTGCATCTGATATCAACCAGAAATTGCTTAAAAGGACTCGATGTATTTTTCTCTTGCCAGCAGAAAGATGGCTCCAATATCACTGGAAGCCGCTGCTTCTAGAAAAGACTCATCCCCATGATGTCTCCAACATTTTTCAGTACTCAAAAGGATAGTTTCAGACCTACACACAGTCGAGGTATTTAACCGATGGTCTAGGAGAAGAAAACCTTATGCTAGTTAGTGATGGGGCAGCAACAAACAACAGGCAGCAAATGCACAAAGAAGCTCATGATTAGAGTTAGATACTTGTGCTAGTGACCATTACTTCTCTAGTTTATACCCCAACGCCAAGCACACACAAGGAGTAAGAATAAATAGAGAGAGATTCACAACGAATACTTGATGCAATTAAATAGCATTATCATTCGCATCATTTACACAGACCTTCTGGATGAGATCATTGCAGACTTTTCAATCACCATGTGAAAGGCAAAGAAATCACAGTCGGTAAAGCAATAGGAGGATGGCAGGTGCTGAGGAATACCTCCCTATAAAATCTGGGTATATGATCTGCCAAGTTGAATCATAAAAGTTCAAAAGATCAGAACCATAATTAATGCTGGAGGAAGTCATCTTCAGCAACACGGTGGAAGCATCATGTTATACAATCTCATGCAAGATAACAATACCCATATAGAGCTTTTTGTTTAGTAGAATCCCCGAACTACACAAATACCTGAAAAGTCCAGAAAACGCATGTCAGCTGCGCAATTGCAGACTCAAAGTTCGTTTCTCCCTCATGTCTCAGTGATCCAAAATTTGTTCCCTTGATTGTACACTTTTGTTTTTTCAGTAAAATTAACCGAGGAACCAGACGTAGCATCCAAGGTTTCAGTAACCAGAATATAAATATTTTAAAATATTAAAAGATCTATCACATCTAAATAAATCTCAACCTCATTTAAACTAATCTCATTATCATCTAAACTAAAGTAGATCTAAAACTTTATCTTTCATTTTATCAAATCCTAACTTCTTAATCAATCGTAACTATTTGAATTATTTCCATCACACCCCCGTTAATTCAAGTAGTTATAATTTAAAATTATTTTTGAAGAAATACATTTTTTTCGTCAAAATTTTTGTGAAGATGTTGGCAAGCTGAGTTGCCGCAGTAGTTGTATTATGTTTTTCTCTGTCCATAGATCTTTGAGAACGTCTGACCTAAAATTAGAACTTGACAATTTTCTCTGTCCATAGATCTTAGATCTATAAATTGATATTTTTCTCTTTGATAGTCATCTTTGATGATCTGATGGAGACTCTATATTTGTAGTACCGAATCCTTTTGAATGCGAAAGCTTCATTTTTCTTTTCTTTCTCTTACCTTTCTTCACATCATCAAAAACTTCTATCATCTCTATGTGTGTATCTTTATTGTTGTCCTTCGAGTTTAAGATCTTATCCTTTTCCTATGGATATATTTTATCATCTATAATTTCTAAATTATCATGAACTACACTATATGAGATAGTTTGTATAGATCCACACAAATTTAGATGATCATAATTTATATGTCATAATGTTGATTCATTAGTAGGAGTAGCAAAATCCAGAAATAATAAGGGCAATACTTTATTTTTTGTCATCCTTGCAGTTGCTATTATTTTTTAATTTTTTTATCATAAATCAAGTATTTTTTATCATAAAAATAACATAATATCATTTTCTAATTAGTTCCCATCTGCACAGTAGATCTGAGTGAATCATCAAGCCTCTGAAATAAACTTTTATCCCCTGTCATATGATTACTACATCCACTATCCAAAAACCAAACAAATCTATAATATTCTTCAATAGATGCTATAAAAAAAATATTATCTTTATCTCTTTTATTATCATTACTTTCTCATGATAGTTAGTTTGATTTTTGTTCTAACAATCTTTTTCAAGATGATCATATTTTTTGCAGTAAGAACAAAAAGGAACATTTGGATTTTTATTTTTGTACTAGCAATCTTTTTTAATAAGTTTAATTTTTTTACAACAAAAACATCGATGGGTTTCTTTATTACCTTTGTTTGTTTTTCTCTGAACTTCAGTTGGTCATCATGACTTCTACCATTATGATCTCTCCCTTGAGATTTGAATTCTAAATTCTTCTGATCCTTCTTTTGATTTAGTTTCATTTGGAGAACATGTTCTAAAGTTTCATCTGAAGATCTGTTCACTTTTTATTCATGAACTAAAAGAGATCCCATTAATTTATCAATAGACAATGTACATGTATCCTTAGCTTCTTCTATAGCAGTAGAGATTATATCAAATTTTGGAGATAAACTTCATAAAACTTCTTCTACTACAGTTTGATATTTTATATTTTTATTATAAGATTCTCATTTAATTTATAATAAAATAAATTTAGAAAAAAATTAGTGATCGATTTTGAATCTTTCATCATAAGAGTTTCGAATTTACATCAAATAATTTGAAGCTTTGAAATCTTTACCTTCTCTATACCTCCAAAAAGATTTTTTAGTATCTCTTGTAGTATATAATTGACTCTTGCATCTTTTTGTATATTTTTCTTCATCTTATTTTTTTGATCTTTTGTAATACTAGGATCCTGTAGATCATATTGAACAAAACCATCTTCTACTAACTTCCATAATCCATGTAAAATAAACATAGTTTTTATTTTAATAGCCCAAACTTTTTTACTGATGTACTCATTTTAATCTTCTTTGAACTAGGTTCTGATACCACTGTTGATTTTTCTATAGAACTTCAGGAAGAAGGGGAAGAGAATAGTAGAAGATATACTTTCAATTTGCAGTCTATAGTGTGCAGTCTTCAGTATCTTGGAATGATCCAAAAATATCTATTTATATTGATTAAAAGATAGAATACAGATATTTTAAAATACTAAAAAATCAATCACATCTAAATAAATTTTACCCTTAATTAAACTAATCTCATCATCATCTAAACTAAATTAGATTTAAAATTTTATCTTTCATTTTATCAAATCTTAACTCATTAATCAATATTAATTAATTGAATTATTTCCAACAAGAGCATGTTTTGCTTTCTCGTAATTAGCAACCAAATTATCATTTCACATTCTAGGATTCTTCTGAAACCTCCACAGAGAGAGAGAGAGAGAGAGAGAGCAGCATTGTTTTGCTTTCTCATGATCAGCAACTAAATTATCATTGCACATTCTAGGATTCTACTGAACCTCTTGACAAACTTCAAGAGCCTCAAGCTTTTTTCTTCATGGTTATTATAGTATTCAAAAACAAGATCAGCGGGAAGTGGCTTTGACATTACGACTTTATCGTAATTTCCATCCCATGCATTCCATAACGGTGTTAGCCCAGTGACCTTACCCTCCTCTCTAACCCCTGGAGATCTGCATCTTCAGCAGGTATGACTGCAGGACGTGGTTCCATGCGAACACTACAAATTTCGAGATTGCTGCTCCTTCATTTTCAGGCAAGGAATGTGATTCACGACGTTGAGTGTCTTCTAAAGCTGCTTCACTAAAATGCCTTTTTGCAATTTGAACTCTCAGTCATTATTTCACTGTTGCGGGCAACAGCAGCCAAAATTGAAATGCCAGAGAAGTCTGCTGCATCAACAGCCTCTTCATTTGTATCGATCAAATTGATGATCTTATCACTGATAATTCTTTTGGCATGATTTTTTCCATATGAAGCACGCTAGCTCTCTGGTTTGTGATCAGAATCATCTGAATACGGCGACCGGAGTGGAGATCATCGAGAACTAATTTACAAAAATCTGCCTCCTTCTATTGTTTTTTTTTATGGGAACAAACAATTTTGTGGGAGTTGCTGAAGTGTTGTACAACAATGCCAACGCTAATGCTTATTTGCGACCAAAGAAGCAGAAGAAGAGGCAATGAAAGTGTCTACAAACACATTTACTCCAGATGAGATTCCAGATGTATCGGATGTTTCAAAAATATAACAAGCTCCTCCTAAAATTGTCTAGAATAAATTGATAGAAGATAGGACTTAATTAAGATTTATATATGAGAAATTATTATTGTTATCATACTATCCTATACAGTTGTGAATTCACGAACTCTTCAGGGGAAAACGATGCTCGACCGACTTCAATTTATGCTCCCACATACCTTTTTGTTGTGTTTGTTATGGCAAGAGTTCTATAGCCATGCTTTCATGTGATATCCTATGTCTCAGTTGAGCTCTGACATCTATTAGCTTCTGATAGATATAATAGTAGTCATCTTCTCAAGCCAGACAACGTGGCCTAAGACGAACCTATGTGGAAGGACGGAACCAACTGACTAATCTTCGACCCCATCCTCGCCTTCTAACACACACGAGTGACATGTCACAAACAAGTGAACAAACCCAAGGTTTAATAGTATCGGATGCTATGCAGTCACCATTAGGTCTCATAAGAACCTGAGAGAACCACACGACAGCAGAGCATAAATAATATGCAACCGACAATATGAACAGTCGTCGGTGCTACCTACGACATTAAACAGGCTGGCAGAGAATGCCAGAAGTATGATGAGGTCGAGACTTAATCGATCGACGACGTATAGGTATAAAAAGGACACCTCAAGGGCTCTCATAAGGGGGCTCTCTGGCTCTCTCTCTCTCTCTCTCTCTCTCTCTCTCTCTCTCTCTCTCTCCTTCAATCAAAAGAAAAAGAAGCTCTAGCATCCAAGCAAGAAACGTCGGTCTTCACCTGTTAAAACAACTCTGACTTGATTGTCAAAGGGACCTCACCGGGAACCTACCACCCGGGCAAAGGTCTTATCTTGCAGGGACAGTTTGACAAGGTCAGCAGAAGAACCCGCATCAAAGTGACAACCTGAGCTGAGCATTAGCACGCGCTGACTTCGAACTGCCTGCGTTGGGTCCCTCTTGTACTTACAGCCCGAATCCTGTTATGCTGACTCCCTAGACGCGGAGGAGCACCCACAACATTTGGAGCTAGAAGAAGGGCCACCAATGTCACAAGAGCGCTCAACGCATGTCAACCCTGAGGAGGATATCCCTCCCGCGACACAGCCAACCTCAGGAGGAACCTTTCGACTCCCGCTTGCACTCCCTTCATTCGGAGATGGGAATATACCTTCCCACACCCAGGGTCAATACTGGAGCTTACTCGATGACCCTGGGCTAACTCCACCCCCACTGAACCCAAGGACCTCGATGGTGACTCCTGAGGCTTTTAGGGCTTACCAACCAAGTCCAGGCTATAGTAGAAATGCTTCAAACAATTATCCGTACATCCCACAGCTTGCCCAACAACCGAGTTCACAGCCTCAGGCAGCCCCCTTACCCCAAACAAGAGCAATGCTGCCATAAAATGAGTAGCCTTCGATGACCCGCTTCGTCAACAATTTGCCCTACTTTTCCCCGGAATCTAATCAGACCCCTCAGGCAGCGTAGCCAAACGAATGGAGCCCGCACTAAGTGCGTCGGCCTGTAGCTTTCTAGACCCTAATACACTCTCCTAAGACTCCACTAGTTCTCTAAGGGAGCAACTGCGCTTGGTGAACCAAAGGATGATGTCCATAGGACCCTGAGGATGAAAGATGAGCATGGTGAGGGTCCCCTCCGCGGCTCTTCCTTCGTTCAAGAAATTCAAGATGCGCCTACCCCATCACACTTTTGCCTCTCAATGCTGGAGGCGTATGATGGTAGCTCTGATCCAACAGAGCATGTGGCTGCGTTCTATGTATAGATGACTCTGTATGGCACGTTAGATGCCATAATGTGCCGGGCTTTCTTGATGACTCTCTGAGGGATCACCTGAGGATGGTACAGTCGGTTGCCACCCTCCTTCATTCACTCTTTCAATCAACTCACAAGGGAGTTCAAGGGCAACTTTCTCTCCAACACCTGACCAAAGCCAACCGTCGCATCTCTCCTCAGGATGAGGCAGAAGGAGGAGGAACACCTCACCCGTTTCATAGATGAAGTCAGGGACATTCCCGATGCACACCCATCGTTGGTCATCTAGGCTTCCATGATCGGGATCAGACCTTCTTGCCTCTTCTGGTCGCTTGTGGAGCGATTCTCCATGACTGTACCAGAGATGTTGCAGAGGGCCAACTAGTACGTCGCCACCGAGACTTTGGTGGCGGAGAAACGTGAAGATCAGAAGCATCCCCAGGTTGAGCCCTCTTGGGGCCCACCCTCTGGGCTCCCAAGGAGGAGGATGGAGAGAGGTGAGCAAATCATTCCTCGGCCGCCTAATGTTCTGCTCAACTCAACTCAGATAAAGATCTTTCTCCAGATTCGAGAGAAGGGACTCCTCAAAACTCTCAACCCGCTGAGGTCTCGAGCCGAGGACTGAGACTGCAGACATTACTATTGCTTCCACCGTGACAATGGGCACAATATCGAGGAATTCTCTGATTTGAAGAACCATATCGAGGACCTCATACATTGTGGCCACTTTGACCAATACATAATGAAGTGTTAGTAAACCTCAGTGGGTGCATCACATATGCAACAAAAATCAAAACAAAAACTGGTTTCCCACGCAGATCAAATCGTCATGCAAATATATTGGTGTCATAATAAAAATGTAAAAACCAACAAAATCGCGATATGTGAGAGATTGATTTTACCTAGAGAGATCATATATCCCTATATTTCAGATCCGGATTGAGAAGATGAAAGAGGTCAAGCGTCCTCTTCTCTAGCAGCATCCACACGATGGATCTCTACAGCGAAACTCCTCTAATCTGATCCTACAACTCTTGCACAGAGGGAGGGAGGAGAATAGAAGGTGGTGGCTAAAGCTGCAGCCTATCAGTCATGAGTCTCCTCTCCTATTTATAGAGAGCCACTAAAAACCCTAGGGCTCCTGTCTTAGTGGGTATTGGATCTACATCCAATAACCCATTAACCTTACATTATTCGATCTCTATTCAATAATCTTCTTAGGCCTCTAATTGAGCCTTAATCAAGGAGCCCATCAGTATATGATCTCATCTAATGAGAATAGGGGCTAATTGGATCTCCTTCCAATCCTCTATTCGCTAAAGCATCCACCATATATGTGTGACCCTCTAGGCCTGATACCGAGCTGGTCATGAGTCACTCCCGTCAGAACTCCTTCTGATATAGTGAATTATTATCCCCATAATAATTTACTTGACTCATCGACTATGGATGTACTAGGCCACTACGTCATAGTCCCCAGATGGCACAAGGGGATCAAATCCATCGGACCTGTCTATCCATAGTTACCATGTATCTATAATTCCTCATCTAACTAATATCTCAAAGATTGTATATTAGACATGGTACTGTTAAGTCACATATGGAATCTGTCATAGTCTCGCTCTAATCGGATTTTCTCTAAAAACTCTTTATCTCTCAATCCGAATGACCCTGGCCAGGGATTTGTCTGAGCAAGCACATATAAGATATTCCTCATGTGATACCAAGAGTGGATGATCCTCTATTGACACTTAATTGCCTCGTAAAGTTGGCTACCAATCTCAATAACTAGTTGTATCAGATCTGAAACTTTCCAAAGCTGTAGGTTTGGCATCAAAGAAAGGAGTACTCACACAAGGCATCCTTAGTGTCTCAAGTCTAAGGACTAGATACACACACAACTGAGACTATATGGAATCATTGTTTGACATTAGGTATCATTAACCATACAATATATCATAAGCGGATCAATCAGTGAACTAATTCTCCAATGAGCACTTGTACTATATCCTTAGTGTCTCTACACAAGTGGCTGTGAGACCAACTGCCTCCATCATATGGATGGGTATATAGTACATCGGTCTATCCAATTATCTCGATGTCCCTCTCGAGTAACCTATGACTGAAATTATTTAGGATCTATGTTTAAAGATGAATCGATCTCATTATCGTGATCTCATCACAATCAGATTCTCATTATACAGAATCAAGGACATCACAATATATATGCAGCAACTAGTATAATATGAGAATATGCTAATATTAATCATAAGCAAAAAGATTATACAGCGTGTCACATGTGTCATCACTCACATGATTGTTTTACAAGGCACCTGTAACCAGTAATCTCTTACTTGACCAAAAGCCAATCATCTATGTGTTTGGTCCCCATCAGACCCTTGTGACACTTAAATACAGTTTGAGCCAATGGCTTCGTTAGTGGATCTGCAATATTATCTTTGGATGAAACTCTTTCTATTGCTATATCTTTACGGGCTATAATCTCTCTTATCATATGGAACCTCCTTAGAACATGCTGATAAGACCTGGGTTCCCTTGGTATAGCTATCATCCTGTCATTGTCGTAGTATATAAGAATTGACTCCACACTATATGGTACAACTCCCAAATCTCTGAGGACCTTCTTCATCTACACCCCTTCCTTTGCTGCTTCTACTATAACAATATATTCCGCCTCTATGGTCTAGTCAGTAGTAGTATCTTGCTTTGAACTCTTCTAGCTTACTGCTCCTCCATTCATTGTGAAAACATATCCTGAATTTGACTTGCTATCATTAATGTTAGACTAAAAATTTAAGTCCAAGTAGCCCTCAACCTGGAGGCTACCTCCTCCATATACTAGTAAAAGATCCTTAGTCCTTCTCAAGTACTTAAGGATACACTTTACTGCCTTCCAATATTCTAAACTTGGATCTGCCTGATACCTACTCGTGACACTCAAAGCATATGCTATATCAGGCCTAGTACATAGCATTGCATACATGATAGACCCTATCGTTGAGGCATAAGGTATCTTATCCATGTCTGTCATTTTTTCAGGAGTCTTTGGGGACATACTCTTAGAAAGTGATATTCCATATCTTATCGGTATAAGATCTCTCTTGGAATTCTCCATGTCAAACCTTTTGACAATGGAGTCTATATACCTAGATTGGGATAAGCCAAGCATCCTCTTAGATCTATCTCTATAGATCTGGATCCCCAAAATATAGGATGCTAAGAAAGTGATAGCACTTTCACTTACCCTCCTGTATACACAATGCTCATCTTCGTTCTTAACGAAGTCATAAGATTTGATCACATCATCAAATCTTATGTTCTAACTTCGGAAAGCTTACTTCAATCCATAAATGGATCTAAGCAACCTGCACACTTTATCTGGACTCTCTTTGGATATGAATCCCTCTGGCTATATCATATACATCTTCTCCTCGAGGTTGCCATTGAGGAATACCGTTTTAACATCTATCTACTAGATCTCATAATCATAGTGTGCTACAATGACCAAAATAATTCTAATAGACTTAAGCATGGCTATAGGTGAAAAGGTTTTGTCATAGTTAACTCCTTGTCTTTGACGATATTCTTTAGCTACCAGCTTTGCTTTATAAGTCTCTACCTTTTCATCCACTCCAATCTTCTTCTTGAAGATTCATTTACAGTCGATGGGTACAATACCCTCAGGTGCATCCACAAGGTTCCAAACCTTGTTAGAGTACATGGAATCCATCTCAGAATTCATAGCTTCTTATCACTTCTCGGAGTCTATACTTATAATAGCCTCCTCGTAGGTCTGAGGATTAACATCCTAAGAGTCATCTCTATTGATATATCCCACATATCTTTTAGGAGGGTGAGATACTCTACTAGACCTATGTAAAATTGAAATTTATGTGTTAAGTACCTGAACAGACTCGGGCTCTAGAATGGTGCTTGAGCTAGGTTCTCCAACCTCGCTCAATTCTATCTCACTCCCACTGTTTCCACCAAGAATATGTTCCTTCTCAAGGAACACAACTCTCTTGGCAACAAAGACCTTTTGGTCCTCGGGATGATAGAAATAATACACATAAGTTTCCTTTGGGTATCCCATGAATGTGCACTATTCTATCCTTGATTCCAGCTTATCGGGGTTATGTTTTCTAACATGGACAGGATAGCCCCAAATCTTAACAATCTTAAGATCAGACTTTTTTCTTTTCATATCTCATATGGTGTAGACACTACCGACTTTGATAGAACTCTATTCAGAAGGTAAGCTACAATCTCTACGGTGTACCCCCAAAATGAGATGGGTAGGTTAGTGAAACTCATCATGGACCGCACCATGTCTAACACTGTGTGATTCCTATTTGCTGATACACCATTGAACTGAGGTGTATATAGAGGTGTCCACTGGGATAGAATCCCATTGTCCATGAGGAAATGAGTGAACTCCATACTCAAGTACTCTCCTCCTCGATCTGATCAAAGAGTCTCTAATACTCTTTCCAATTTGGTTCTCTACCTCATTTTTATATTCCCTGAATTTCTCAAAGGTCTCAGATTTGTATTTCATTAAGTACACGTATCCATACCTAGAGAAATCATCAGTGAATATAATGAAGTATGAGTAATCACCTATAGCCTATGTTGACATGGGACCACATACATCACTATGTATGAGTTCTAATAACTCGATGGCTCTCTCTCCAGTTTTACTAAAAGGAGAGTTGGTCATCTTTCCATGAAGGTAAGGTTCGTAAGTTGCATATGACTCATAGTCAAATGGATCTAAGTATTAATCTTTTAGTAATTTTTAAATCCTTCCCTCATGTATATGATATAGCCTATAGTGCCATAGGTATGCATTATTCACCTTATATCTTTTTCTCTTAGACATATTTATATTCATAATATGTGGACATGTATAAGCTATTTATAAGGGTCTCTCTAGTATGATCTCATCATCCATAATTATTGAATGACTATTATTCTCAAAAACTAATTTATATCAATTAATTATCAAATAAGGGATAGAAATAATATTTTTGATAATGGAAGGGACAAAATAGCATGTATCTAATGCAATAATAGCTCCACTAAGCAGATGTATGATGACCTCTCAATCAACAATTGTAGCAACTCTTGCTCCATTGCCCATCTTGAGATCCATCTCACCTCTGGCCGATCTCTTAGGTCTTGCTAGAACTTGCAACAAATTACAAATATGATAAGCACTTTTGGTATCCAATACCCATGTGTTATTATGAAAATCTGACAAGTAGAGACTGATCATGAATATACCTGAAGCTTCTCCAAACTTCTATTTCGCCTTATCTGTAAGATAGTCATTATAGTTCCTCTTTCAGTGCCCTTCTTGGCTACAGTGGAAGCATTGTCCTTTATCCTTTATCGAGTTTTTCTTAGCAACATTTGCCTTACCCGGTCTTTCTTTGCCCTTGCCCTTTTTAAGGGTCGTGCTAGCCTTCCTTTTTTTATTGGTCTCACCAATATAGAAAATTGACTTCTCTTTCTTGATGGTACTCTCAACATCCCTCAACATATTAAGGAGTTCAAGTAGAGTCACCTCAAACTTCTTCATATTAAAGTTAATAATGAACTGTGAAAAGGAATCTGGTACGGACTAAAGTATAAGAATATATAGGTTATCCTTTAGGATTATCTTTATACTTCACAAAGTGAGCGATCTCATCCTCGTTTGTCCTTTCCTCCAGCGTGGGCACAACCATATTAAGGACATATATGATTTTCTCCTTTGTAAGAACAATTCTCAAATTACGGAGCCAATCTGTATAGTTTAGACCAGTGAGGCGGTTGGCATCAAGTATGCCACATAGGAGGTTTGTGAGCGACATGTATCTGACAAAACATGATATTACAAAAAATAAATAACATGCAGATTTTATAGAAAATACTAATTAAGATATGGACTTCTATCTTAATATACTCCCACTATTTTCTTAGTGAATCACGCGACACCCTCGACACGTGAGACGGAAGTCTCCGGCAGACTCCTAGTGGGGATTAGGATCCAATTGGCATCTTAGTGCAACCTCGAGGGACTTGACCAATTACACTAAGCCCAAAAGGTAGACAACTCTTGCTAATCACAACTCCTTATGATTCGTGTCATGTTTGGCCTCTGAATCATCATAGTCTTGAGGGATGCGACCAACCATGACGTTCAGTTAAGTCATCACCATCGTTACAAGATGAGTCTGATTCGATGATATGCCCTCAAGGGACTCGACCAAGCATATCATGTCCTCAGGTCACCGATGACATCTCTATGTCATAGGCAAGATCTCGATTACGTAGATAGGTGAGCCTCGAGGGACTCGACCAACTCAACCTATATCGTAATTCAATTTCTTCCTATAATGGTGGAAGGTCACTTGGGTCAATCTTATTGCCTCACGCTTACCTACTTAATATTATCTTATGAGGGGTTTTTGTATCGGTCTCCTAATATGTCATGTCATACACATACATATTTAATATATATCTACATCACATATAAATAAATAAATAAATATATATATATATATATCTAGGTGTATAACACATCACATATGCAAGCCACACCAAATGATCATGAGCCGTCACTTAATATGATTAAGCTCGAGCCAATGGGCCTAATCACTCATAATAGGATCTATATGTATATTAGCGCATCTCCAAGCCCTGTGATTGTTGATCTCGTCATCATCGGTTCCATTGGATCATCACATCACTATATGTCGTGATCTCCTGCCATGGCATCATGGGTTCCGTTGTCACCTCCACGCTCTCGTTGTGACTCTCTATGTAATTACAAATAATCATAGGCACGCAGGCCCAACAATAAATAAGAAAAATAGAGGCTCACAGGCCCCAATAATAATAATAATAATCACAATTACACACATCACAACACATGATTCATGATCATCCATCCACATCATACATCACATGTACATCACATCATATGTAGGATTACTAGATATACATAATAATTAATTAAATTATTTAATTAATTATTTTTTGAAATCAAGATATGCTCGAAATTTTTAGAATTGTCAATGACATTTTTGTAATTCTGGATGAGAGGATAGTCCTTGGACTTTTCAGAATTGTTTAGAGTATTATAAAAATTATGTACACGAGGACAGTTCTCGAAATTTTCTAAATTTATATGGGCAGGATCATCCCTTTTTCTAAAGGATGTTCTAACCCCTCTTTCCCTCTGCCACGCCTTTGCGGCGACGACCTGCCGTGGTAGCCGCCAAGGCAACCACCCTGGCGTCGCCGCCATCGGGCGATAGGGCTAGTCGCGGTGGGCGCCTTGCGGGGCCCCTTTATGGGCATCCGTGCAGTGGTGCCTCTACGGCGCCCGCCCGGCTGCCGTAGTGCCCATAGGCGATTCTTGTCCTACGGCGGTGCTTCTACTGCAGGCCGCCCCTGCGCCCCTTGCGGGCGCCACAAGCCTCCCTTTCGAGCTGGCCCTAGTCGCAGCCAACCGCCCCCTTGTAGGGGGCCTTGGCCGCGGCCTAGTCGTGGCTAGCCGGCCCTGCATGGGGGCTGGCCGTGACTGGCCACCCCTCCTCCTTGCAGCCTTCGCTGTGAAAATGTAGCAAGAACGTGTAAAATAATTCTACATGATATAATCTCATCACACGCAATTTAAAATCAATCTTTCGCATGAAAACCTTGGCTTTAATACCACTATTGGAAAACCTCAGTGGGTGTATTAGAGTGGTGCAGCAGAAGCGTGTTCTATAACCCATAGGTCCTAGGATCATAACCTGGCTCTGATACTATTATTGGAAAACCTCAGCGGGTGCATCACATATGCAACGGAAATCAAAACAAAAATTGGTTTCCCATGCAGATCAAATTATTATGCAAAATATTGGGGTCACAAGAAAAACATAAAAACCGATAAAATCACGATGTGTGAGAGATTGATTTTACCTAAGGAGATCGTATATGCCTGCATTCCAGATCCGGATGGAGAAGATGAAGGAGGTTAAGCGTCCTCCTCTCTAGCGATATCTACACGACGGATCTCTATAGTGAAACTCCTCCAATCTGATCTCACAACTTTTGCATAGAGGGAGGGAGGAGAATAGGAAGTGGTAGCTAAAGCTACAACCTATCAACCATGAGTCTCCTCTCTTATTCATAGAGAGCTACCAAAAACCCTAGGGCTCCTGTTTTAGTAGGTATTAGATCTACATCCAATTACCCACTAACCTTGTATTATTGAATCTCTATCCAATAATCTCCTTAGGCCTCTAATTGGGTCTTAATTAAGGAGCCCATCAACATATGGTCTCACCTAATGAGAATAGGGGCTAATTGGATCTCTATCCAATCCTCTATTTGGTAAAGCATCCACCATATGTGTGTGATCCTCTAGGCCTGATACCGAGCTGGTCGTGAGTTACTCCCATTAGAACTCTTTCTGATATAGTGAATTATTATCCCCATAATAATTCACTTGACTCATCGACTATTGATGTATTATGCCACAACGTCATAGTCCCTAGACGGTACAGGGGGATTAAATCTATCGGACCTATTTATCCACAGTTACCGTGTATCTATAATCATTTATTCAACTAATATCCCAAAGATCATATATTGGACATGGTATTGTCAGGTCACAAACGAAATCCGTCATAGTCTCGCTTTAATCGGATTTTCCCGGAGAATTTTTCTCTCTTAATCCGAATAACCTTGGCCAGGGATTTATCTAAGCAAGCACATATGGGATATTTCTCTCATGATACTAAGAGAGGATGATCCTCTATTGATACTCAATTGCCTTTGTAAGGTTGGCTACTAATCTCGATAACTAGTTATACTAGATCTAGAACTTTCCAAACCTGTAAGTCTGGCGTAAAAGAAAGGAGTACTCATACAAGGCATCCTTGGTGTCTCAAGTCTAAGGACCAGATACACAACTGGGACTATAGAATCGTTGTCTGACATTATGTATTATTAACCATATAGTATTCTATAAACGGATCAATCAGTAAACTCATTCTTCAATGAGCACCTATACTATATCCTTAGTATCTCCACACAAGTGACTATAAGACCAGCTATCTCCATCATATGGACGGGTATATAGTACACCGGTCTGTCCGGTTATCTCGATGTCCCTCTCGAGTAACCTATGACCAGGATTATTTAGGATCTGTGTTTAAAGATGAATTGATCTAATTATCGTGATCTCATCATAAGCATATTCCCATTGCATAGAACTAAGGACATCACAATATATATGCAACAACTAATATAATGTGAAAATATGCTAATATTAATTATAAGCAAAGAGATCATGTGCCATCACTTACATGATTGGCTTGCAGGGCACTTGTAACCAGTATGAAGCTGCACATAGACGTCATTGTGGGCAGCCCAGCCGCAGGTGGCATTAGCTCCTCGGCATGGAAAGCCTATGCTCGTGCGGAAGTTCAGAAGAGGCCCCGACCCCAAAGCAATCCTGGGTTCACCTTCAAATGTGAGAGTGAATACCCATATCATGACGATGCCCTAGTGGTCACAACCCGTATTGCAAACGCCTGCATCAGGCGCAAGTTGTAACTTTTGGTGACGAGCCAAGAACTAAGACCCTCATGGTTCATTTTATGGTGGTAGACCTTCCCTCAGCTTACATTGTGATCATCGGGTGGCCAACTCTCAATAAGCTAAGGGTGATCGTCTCCACATACCATTATAGCATGAAGTTCCCAACTAGCGCAAGGCTAGGAGAGACCATGAGTGACCCACAAGAGTCAAGGCGATGCTACCTAGTGACAACAACCATCCCTAAGAAAGGCAAGAAAGCTCTGGTTCCCGACCCCCCGAGAACCTCACAGATCCGTCACTCGACTCGAGCCCTCCGCACTAATATTAAAAGTGCCACTGGAAAAGGATCACCCAGAAAGGACTGTACGGGTCGAGTTGGCTCTACTGAAGACCAACGCATCCAGCTTATAGATTTCCTTGGATGTCATTCCAACGTCTTTGCCTCGTCAAAGAGCGACATGCCAGACATATATTCACGGATTGCACAACACCAACTGAACACAACCCCTGGAGCTTGACTGATGCAACAAAAGCCAAGAAAGTTCACCCTCTACTGGTAAAAGTCATTGAAGAAGAAGTAGATTGGCTGCTGGAGGCCGAATTCATAACGGAGATTAGGTACCCGACTTGGTTATCTAATGTAGTTCTCATGAAAAAGGCTAATGGAAAGTGGCACATATGTGTTGATTACACCAACCTTAATCGGGCTTGCTCAAAGGACTGTTATCCACTATTGAGGATTGATCAATTGATAGACTCCACCTCTGAGTATGAGCTCCTCTCCTTCGTGGATACATTCTCAGGATACAACCAAATCCGAATGGCCCCTCAGGATCATGAGAAGATGGCCTTCATCACACATCGAAGAACCTATTATTATAGGGTAATGCCGTTCAGACTAAAGAATGTAGGAGCTACCTACCAGAGAATGGTCAACTAGTTATTCAAGGACTAGCTGGGCAAAAATATGGAGGCCTATGTCGATGACATGATCGTCAAAAGCAAACCAATTGCGTGGACCTCGCCGAGACATTCTGAACTCTTAGAAAGTTTGAAATGAAGCTCAACCCAGCCAAATATGTCTTTGGCATGGCATCAGGAAAATTTCTCGGCTTCATTATTCACCAACGAGGGATAGACATTAACCCAGAAAAGATCAAGGTCATCATTGACATGAAACCACCACAAACCATCAAGGAAGTTAAGCACATCATCGGGAGGTTGGCAGCAATAGGGCGATTCATATCTCAGGCTGGCGACCGAAGTTACCCTATTCTATGGGCGTTAAAGCGGAATAAAGACTTCAATTGGGGCCCTGAGTGCGCAAGCATTCCAGGAGCTCAAGGCCCATCTCGCAACCTTACTTCGGATGTCTTCGGTCAACCCAGGTGACCAGCTCGAGCTATACCTCTCCGCCTCGGAATGAGCCATCGGCTCAGTCCTGATAAAGCTCGATGGGAATAGCCAACGATCTATCTACTACTCTAGCCACATCTTGCAAGGCGCGGAGGAGCGGTGCCCTCCAATAGAGAAACTCGCTTTCGCCCTAGTCCTCGCGACTAGGAAGCTGAGGCCATATTTCCAAACTCATACAATCAAGTTAGTCACCGATCAACTGCTACACCAAATTTTTTCTAAATTTGACATTGCAGGATGAATGCTCAGGTGGTCAGTAGAGCTTAGTGAGTTCGACCTGGAGTACGCCCCGAGGAGGGCAATCAAAGCCCAAGCCATTGTCGATTTCTCCTCGGAGCTGATCTTCCCAGAGCCCCCTTTGAGGAAGCCTGCATGGACCCTCCACGTCGATGGATCTGCGAATTTCTCTAGGGGAGGAGCTAGAGTAGTCTTAAGAGACCTCGACGGGCAAACTTGGGAACATGTCGTGTGCCTGGAATTTCCAACTACCAACAATGAGGCGAAATATAAGGCATTGCTGCTCGGACTATGACTGGCAGCCGAGCTACAAATTGAACACCTAGAAGTGTTCACTGACTCCCAATTGGTCACTGGTCAAATCGACGAGAGCTTCAAGGCTTGAGAACTAAACATGGCCTATTATCTCTCCGAGGCCCATTGGCTGATAGGTTTGACTAAGTACTTCAAAATCTTCCAAATCCCATGCTTCGAGAATGCCAGGGCTGATGCCCTAGCCCGATCGACCTCTATCGATGTAGCTGGCAAGTTATTGACCATCCGCATCCTTTGCCAATCGAAGGTTGCCACAGTTGAAATGGCAACTATGACTGCGCATCCCGACTGGAGGGAGGAAATGCTACACTACAAGAAAGATGCAACTCTCTCGGAGGACGAAGCCGCTACTCGATGAATCAAAAGAACTGAAGCATGGTTTGACATCATCAATGGGCACCTCTACAGAAGAGCTTTCAGCTAGCCCTATTGCGGTGCTTATCGAGATCTGAGGCTAATACTATGCTTGTCGAGGTCCACGAGGGGATATGTGGTGAACATATTAGAGGGCGTACTTTAGCTTTCAAAATCCTTCACCTCGGGTACTATTGGCCGACCATGCAAGCAGATGCAAAATCCTACATACAGAAGTGTGTAGAGTGCTAGAAACATGCCTGCATTCCTTGCCAACCAGCCTTGCCACTCTCCTCAACTCATTGCGCTTGGCCTTTTACGTAATGGGGAATGGACCTCCTCGGCCCGTTCCAACAAGCTGCGAGGCAGTGCAAGTTCCTAATTATTGAGGTGGACTATTTTACCAAGTGAGTTAAGGTTGAGCCCTTGGCCTCGACCACCGAAAAGAAGATGGAGAATTTTATCTAGAGAAACATTATAATGAGGTTCGGCATACCGAAGATCATAATCACAGATAATGGGACGCAGTTCAACAACCCTAAGTTCAAGGCTTTCTACCAAAACTATCAGATCCAACTGAAGTTTAGCTCGATGGCTCGCCCCCAAGCCAATAGATTAACAAATGTAACTAACAAAAGCATACTTGAAGGACTCCGAAGATGAGTAGCAGGGGCTCCAACAGCTTGGGTCGAGGAGCTCCCCAATATTTTGTGGGCTCTACGGATGACGCCGAAGACCCCTATGGGGGAGTCCCCCTACAGTCTAGCCTTCGACACCGAGGATGTCCTCCCTTTCGAGGTGATCTTCCCAACACTAAGGATCAAGAACTTCACCCCCGAAGCATCGAAAGCAGGCCTTAGGAAAAATCTCGACATGCTCAAGGAACGCAGGGCTAAAGCACACCTGAAGAACCTATATTATCAGAGGGCGGTCGCCCGACTCTACAACCAAAGGATCCGACCCTGACCCATCGGTATGGGAGACCTAGTCCTCAGGAGGGTTGAGGTTAGCGACCCTAAACATACCCGAGGAAAACTCACCCCGAGATGGGAGGGGTCGTATCGTGTCACCCAAGTTGTTCGAGATGAAACATACACCCTATCGATAATGGAAGGGAAGACACTCCCTCAGACTTGGCATGTGTCGAATTTGAAGAAATTCTACGTCTAGTACAATAATGTTGACTTGGAATTTGAGGCCATTCAGATAAAGCGGAGTGTTTAGAAAAGAAACTTCATTTGATAGAAAAAAGTTACAGAATGGTCAGGCAAGATAGTGGGAAGCAAATCTTCATATGCCCAATAATCAAAATAAAAATTATTACAAGGTTGGCTATTTCTCAAAGGGGGTACCATCGTCGAAAGGCTGGTTGGGGTCCATCTCGACATTAGCATCTTCGGAACACTCGATAAAGGGGTCCCGTTTGATTGTTATATCAGGGTTCTTCCCCCGAAGTCGCTCGAGTGCCACCTCGCCCTCTGACACACACGAGCGAACATAACCAAGGTCTGGCAACATCGGATGTCATGCAGTTACCATCAGGTCTCATAAGAGCTTGAGGGAATGACACGACAGTAGAGCAGAAGCAACACTCAACTGGCAGCACGAACAATCACCGGTGCTGCCTGTGACATTAAATAGGCTGACAGAGAATGCTAGAAGTATGATAGGTCAAGACTTGATCGGTCGACGACATATATATATAAAAGAGGCACCCCAAGTGCTCTCATGGGGGGGCTCTCTGGCTATATATCTCTCTCTACCTCAATCAAAAGAAAAAGAAGCTCCGACATCTAAGCAGGAGAGGCCAGACTTCACCCTTTGAAACAACTCTAACTTAATCGTCGGAGGGACGTCCCCAGGAACCCACCACTCGGGCGAAGGTCTTATCTTGCAGGGACAGTTCGGCGAGGTCAATAGAGAACTCACATCAAAGTGACAACCCGAGCCGAGCATCAGCACGCGCTGACTTCAAACTGCCTGTGTTGGGTCCCTCTTGTACTCGCGGCCCGAATCTTGTTGTGCTGACTCCCTGGACGCGATAGAGCATCCACAACATTTGGTGCTAGAAGGAGGGCCGCCAATATCACAAGAGCTATCAATGCCTGTCAATCCTGGGGAGGATGTCCCTCCCGCGACGCAAGCAACCTCGGGAGGAACCTTTCGACCCCCACTTGCACTCCTTTCATTCGGAGACTGGAACATACCTCTCGACCCCCGCTTCAAAAATATAGCAAGCTCCTCCTAAAGTTGCCCCCACTAAATTTTAACTAAATCCTATCTTCTATCATAAATTACCGCTAATAAGGTAATTTTTCTTTATTGTTGTTGAGCATACAATATCTTTATTTGAGTTTTTCCTACTTGGAGATATACATATTATTTGGTACTATGTCGTATGCGATTTGATTTTAACTGCTGATTGGTTGCAAAATGAACTTGTTATCATACTATCCTATACAATTGTGAATTCACAAACTCTTCTTCAGGGGAAAACAATGCTCGACCGGCTTCAATTTATGCTCCCGCATATCTTTTTGTTGTGTTTGTTATGGTAGGAGTTCTATACCCATGCTTTCATGTGATATCCTATGTCTCAGTTGAGCTCTGGCATCTATTAGCTTCCTTCCAAAAGGATGGCGTTCTCGGTTAATATGCAAAGTTTTTCGAGTGAGTTCAGTTCTTATCTGCCTGCGTTAAAGTTTCACATAGTATATTGGCACAGCGTGATATGTAATTTAGTCCTAAATTGTAGGTTTACGTAAAACATATAATTCATTGCAGAAGAGTCTTCCGCTGTTAATATGCAAAGTTTCTCGAGTGAGTTCAGTTCTTATCTGCCTGCATTAAAGTTTCACATAGTATATTGGCACAGCGTGATATGTAATTTAGTCCTAAATTGTAGGTTTAGGTAAAACATATAATTCATTGAAGAAGAGTCTTCCGCTTGTTGAGAGATGGTCTAATAACAAGAAGAGAGTCGATGTAACAAGAAACAATAAGGCGTTTGCTTGGATTAAAAATGGAGACACAAATATGTGATCGTTAATTGTCTAGCATGAGGACACAAAAATAGAGCCCCAAACATTATTACTTAGAGAAGCTTTAAGAAGTAATACTGATATGAGACAAACCTGTAAAAGACGGTGATTGTTGATTATATGATGAAATTTAGAAGTGAAAACACCAGATGACAATAGAAGATACAACCAACGCCACACTGAAAAGCGATGACCAAAGCACTCCACAATATATATATATATATATATATATATATATATATATATATATCTATCTGACACCAAGAAATAGACTTAGAGGATGAGGGCCAAGTCACTCCCCTTGACAAACACATAGGGGTGCACAATAGTCAACAAGAGATCATTTGGACTAATCTTATCGACCATCAGAGACAATAGTACTCGGGTGGCCATTCAAGCCTCCTCCCTCTTAGTTGGTCTCTGTGGATGATAGCTAATAGGCAATTGTTGGGCTTATTACCCACATGGATAAAACACCAAAGAGAGATCATTACAAATGGTCCCCTTAGCCACTCAAGTATAAAAGCTGACTCCTGACGCTTGTCCAAGGGTCGAACCTTTCCTCCAAAACCTTTTGCACTCTATATACTCCCGAAAAGAGCTAACTTAAGTATCAGATGAGTCTGGTCGGGAAGCTCTCTAATGTTGACCTCTATGCAGGAACCCACCAAGGAAACCAATCTCGAGACAACCTCGGCTCAACTTTGGACTACCTTGAAAGCTTACGTCGGGAGCCATCTCAGATGCCTCAACACCACATCAATCACTATTTGAAGCTGCCACACAGATTCCTCGAATGACCTCATGCCTTCGGGCAAGACTAGGCCATGTCGATTCATAATCGATGGTACCCATATTATAACTTTTGGCGCTAGAAGAAGGGTCATGAATGTCACAAGAGTATTCATTTGTAAACACTCTTAACGAGCGTTCTAGTGAGGAGGCACCACCCTCCCACTCATAGTACTTTCATGCAAGGAGGTCAACCTTCCTCCTTTCCTTAGATAAATGCGCCCACCCCAGTTCAGATGCTAGGAAGTTACTAGTACCTGTTTAACAACCCTGGGTTCTTGCCTCCAAGGATGAACATGGGTCACCTAGTTGTCCCTACCAAAGCCTTTTTTAGGCTCACATACTTGGTGCACACCCTTATGGGAATGATGCAAGCCATTGAATTGAAAGGACAACTAAGTTAGTGAATCATTGAATTATTTCTAAATCACCCAAATCTTCTAGATCTGCATATGTTTCTTTTTGAACATTCATAGATTCATAGTTTGAAAATCTAAGTTTATAGGAGTCAAAAAGTGTGGTATCATAGCTTTATCTATTCTCCTCTTTTCTTTATCCCTTGAGGATCTTCTAAGTGCCATAAATACTACAATATGTATTTCAAGAAATAAGCATAGTAACAAGCTAAAAATTCACTAAGAGGATTGATTGAGTTCTAATCTTGATCCTTAGCCTTGTAGAGGGAGGAGGGATGAGTGTCTTTAGGCTTTAGAGGAAGAGAAGATGAAAATGAAAGAGGGGAGGTTTAGAGATTATGTGGAGGAAGGGAATGAGAAAGATGGAATGGGTTGTCGGGAAGGTTTATAGATAGAAAGGAAGGAGGAGAGCTAAGCTTGGGGGAGTAGAAGAGTTTTAGGGAATGAGTTAGGGCAGTTCTACCATCTAAGTAAACAGGGTTTAAGTCTAGTTACTAGTGGTGATACCATCATCCTAGGCAATGCTATCGTCGGAGGGTAGTATGCTCTAGTGGTGTTATCGCTTGTGGACAACGAGTTATGGCAATGGTACTACCAATCCAATGGTGCTACCGCAGAGCCCTTATTTTTTATTCTCTTTTTCTAAATCTTTTTTAGACTTATAAAAAACCATTCATTCAGATTTAACATGCCTATTTAGCTTCTAATAAAATTAAATTATTTCTCACTTAGTAGTTTAGTCAATATATTAGCTAACTAATGTTTTGTATTAATAAAATTTAAAAATGTATCATGATTGCTTAAATGGTCCCTAATAAAATGATATCTAATATCAATATGCTTGGTTCGTAAAGTATTTTTCATCCCAATTATTTTAACACAACATGTACTTGTCATAATATATTTAGCTTCAATTGTAGATAATACAATAAGATTTTGCTTTTGAAAGACCAAGAAACAATTGCATAACCAAGGAAATGATAGGGTCTAGAGGTACTTTTTCTATCAACGTAAGCAATCAAATAAAAAATTTTAAATTTAGGATATCATAATCTCAAACTAAAAAGTCCTTTTAGATAAAATTCTTTTAACAACTTTATAATGAGATTATTTAGGATTGAAATGTTGCATAAAGTCTAACAGTAAATATTATATCAGGTCTAGTTGTAGTAAGATATAATAAACTACCTATCATACTTTTATAAGTCTTTTGATTAAAGCATTCTCCTTCATTGTTCATTTCTAATTTAGTAAAGATGCTTATTAGTATATTAATAGCCTTAGTACTATCCATATGAAGCCATTTTAATAGATTCAAAGTATATTTAGTTTGACGAATAAAAATTCTACCATTTAGTTTCTTAATTTATAATCCTAAAAAAATATTAATTTACCCATTAAACTTATTTCAAATTCTTAATTTATATTCTTGGTAAATGATTCACATAAAGATTCATTGATAGAGTCAAAAATAATTTCATCAACATAAATTTGAATAATAAAAAAAATTATTTTTAAAATAATTAATAAAAAGTGTGGTGTTCACCTTATCTTTTGAAAAAATATTCTAAATAATAAAGGAGCTAAGTCTTTCGTACTAAGCCCTAAGGGCTTGTTTCAACCTATAGAGAGTCTTAGATAATTTATAAATATGGTTTGAAAAAGGATTATTTTCAAATCTATGTGGTTGCTCAACAAAAACTTTTTTAAAAATAAAATTATTAAGAAAAAAAATATATTTAAAATAATTTAAATTTTTTAAAACATGCATCGACAAGGAGTATCCTTATAGCTTGAAGTCTAGCCACATAAGTAAAGATTTCTCCATAGTCTATACCATCTTTTTAGTTGAAACTTTTGGGCATTAATCTAGCTTTATTTTAAACTATGACACATTGTTCATCTTACTTATCCCTAAGGACTCATTTAGTGTCAATCACAAGATGATCACTATGTTTAGGAACACTTGTCCAAACTTTATTTTTTTTAAAATTAATTTAATTATTCATGCATTGCCGACGCCCATGATTCATCTTTTAGAGCATCATCAATGCATTTAGGTTTAATTTGAGATAAAAAGATAATATTTGCATAAATATATTTTATCAAGGAATAAGTTTAAATACCTTGTAATATATCTCCAATAATTAGCTCCTTAGGATGTGTATATGCATGCTTCGCTTCCTTTAATAAGATTTATGTCTAAGTTACTTTGAAGAGGAGAATTCTCATTTAAATTCAATTTATTGAATTCAAAATCATCGTGGATAGATTCCTCAATAATTAAAGTTCTCTTATTAGAAACATGATAATCTTTAGAAATGGAAGAATATCCAAGAAAAATACTTTCATCAGATTTTGCATCAAATTATCCTAAGGCATCCTTTTCATTTAAAATAAAATGTTTACATCCAAAAAACTTTGAAATATAAAATGTTAGGTCTTTTATTGTTCCACAATTCATATGGACTTTTAAATAGTTGAGGTCTTATGAGAACCCTATTCATGACATAGCATGTTGTGTTAATAGCTTCGGTCCAAAAGTATTTGGATAGGCTATGTTTATTAAGCATAGTTCTTACTATCTCTCGTAAACTCTTATTCTTTCTCTCAATAGTTTTATTTTGCTGTAGATGTTTTGGAGTATAAAAATTATGGTTATACCCATTCGAATCATAAAATCTTTAAAAATCATAATTTTAAAATTCATCCTCATGATCACTATGAATAGAAGAATTCATAAAATTTTTCTCATTTTGAACTTGTTTGTAAGATAAAATATTTAAAATAATCACTTTTATGTATCAAGAAATATGTTCAATTATATCTACTATGTCATCAACAATCACAAAAACATATTTACTCCCTCCTAAACTTGTGATATCGATATGTCCAAATAAATTCATATGAATTGATTGTAATGGTCTAAAGGTACTCACTTGGTTTTTAAATTTAAAGCTACACTTTATGTGTTTTCCTAGTTGGCGTACATCATAAATTTTATCTTTGATAAATTTAATTATTTAGGTATTTCTCTTATAAGTTTTTTAGTTCTAATATGTGAGATTAATTTCCTACTTGCATATCCTAATTTTCTATATCAAAGCCATACATCATCATTTAAAATTGAAAAGTAATTTCATCATAAAAATCATAAAAATCAATAGTATAAACATTATCACTTCTTAAAGCAATCATAAATTCATTCTTATTTGGCATTTCCATGATGAAATCATTAGATTCAAATTTAACATTATATCCCTTATCATGAAGTTGACTAATACTTATTATATTTCAAACTGTCCACTAAAAGCACATCTTCAATCAAAAGATTCGATTTGTATCAATATTTCTAATGCCGATGATCTTTCCCTTATTATTGTCTTTGAATGTGACATATCCTCCATCTCAACTAGTGAGCTTTGAAAAGTGTGTTGAATCTTTGGACATGTGCTTTGAGCATCCACTATCAAGATATCATCTCTTACTTCTAACTTATGTTTAGAGATATACCTACAAGAAAGAAAGATTTATCTTAGGTACCCATTTAACTTTGGGTCCTTCATGGCTATATTTACCTTTCTTGACTTTTAGTATCAAATTATTTATGGTTTTTTTAGGTATCCAAACTAATTTATAAGAACTATATTTTTTAAAAGAACATATATGAACATAGTGATCAAATCTTCTATAGAAATTATATTTAACTTTAGTAGGAATATATAGTGTAGATCCTTTTACAAATTTTATTGGCTTTTAACGTGTGTTACAACTTACAAAGTCAATTCCTTCTTTTCTTAATACATAATCTTATTAGTAAGAATCAGTTTAGTGACTTGTCTTTAATTTTAATTTTTTTTATTTTTGTTGTAGGAACATGTTTTCCTTTTTAAGTGATTTTATCTCTTCACATTTAATATAAGATGTTGATATAAAGTTGTCAAATTCATTAAAGAGAGAGACATGATCGTTCTTTAGTAAATTATATTTTTTACCAACTTTTTAAATTCATTATATAAATCATAAAATATATCAACTAATGGGGGGCGTGTGGGGGGGTGGGGGGGGGATGTGAATTAGTGCTTACTTAAAAACATGTCGATTTTAAAATTATCGTTCGATCAAACCCATTTCGAAAATATGTTAAATTTGAAAACGTTCGTAAGAGTAGTAAGTGAATTAGTAAATAATTAGAATAAAAAAGCATGAAAGAGATATGCAAACCAGATTTATAGTGGTGCGATCCACGTGACTTATATCCACTCCTGATTCATCTTCACTCGAGGCCATTGGCTTCCACTACTAATCTTTTTCTAATAGGTAAAGATCAATCATCCCTTATAACTCTTTCTCATTTTCTCAGGCTCAGGAGAGAACCTTTACAACCCTATTTCCCTCACTCTCTCTTATAACAACCCCTAAGCTTTTGGAGAAGGGAACTTAACTTTCTAATAGGGTTTTCACATAAGTTTTCAATCACTATTCTTGCGATTTCAAGTAAGAATACTTGGGGTATTTATAGACCCAAAATAACTTCAAATCTTGAAGCTAAAATTCAAATCTCTGAGTTTTCGAGGTACTAGCAATACTACCGTTGGCACCTAGAGGTACCATCATTGAATAAAGCCCAGGAATCTAGGCTCTAGCAGTACCACCACCATGAATAGGCAGTATTATCATCAACTTGTAAAAGACTTAGCTGAATTTACATAAGTTATGTGACACCCTTGCGATAAAGTTTTAGACCTAGTTGTAATTAGCTAAGTCATGAAGTGTCCTTGTGCCAATGTCTCAGACTTAGCTAGGATTGCCTAAGTCATAAAATGCTCATGCATTATTCGTTCGCAATGGGTCAGCCTACATGCAACCTCATGCTAGTCCCGAATGATCTACAAAAGAGAAGTATGATTAGATTGAAGCGAGCGACGGACAAGTCCATACATCTTTTGAAGAGAGAAGCTTTACAAGCAATTCAGCAAACACCTTGAGTGCAAGAGAGAAAGGAGCGAAGCAGGACTTTAGAAGGTTGAACAAACAATTGCAAGTCCACGAACGATAGTTCACTGAGTGCCGGGCGTGAAGACAAGCTTAATTTGTGACGAATGCTCAATGCCCAAATACTACCGAATCTCTATCCAGTCCTGTGCCACTCGGGGGTATCCAGGGTGCTGAGTGGCTGATATTTTACACCACACTATAATATATATAAATCAGGCTGTGACACAAAAATAGAGATATTTTTGGTAGTTTTGGCTTGACATGATGAATGATCGCACTACAGCATTATAAACTATTTTTGCTTGAATTTCTTAGGCAAAATCTCATAAAACTAAGGCAAAATAGGCGGTCAAACATTTGTACAAGTATGCAAAAGCGATGAACGATTTGTTGAGTGAAGATGTTGTGGGTGCATGATGATTATTCATGACATTCTCCCCTATTGAAACTGTCAAAACTTGTTAGTAGGGTTTGACGATGGCTTCTTCATGTCGTAGAGCATCTTCAGGCTCCTAATTAGCTTCTGTTCAGGAAAACTTTTACCACTTCACCAAGTACTCAATTTACTCCACTTTGTTGGGTAGTTTTGTCTTGTCATCCGCCATAATAGTTTCAACTTGCTTCTTGTAGGAGGCTTTGGTGGGGTGTAGTCAAGTTGAAATATTTCGAGAAACATCTTATGGATCTGAATGGTAGGCTTTCAAGTTGCTTGCATGAAAGATATTATGAATTTTAAGCCATATTGATAGTTGTAACTTGTAGGAGACATTGCCTATGTTGCTGATAATTAGAAAGGGTCATTCATACTTGTGTACCAATCCTTTATGCACTTTATGTTAAAGAATTAAAGTGATGCTAGTTGATGCTTCACCAATACCAAGTCACTAACTTTAAACTCCTATGGTCATCTCCTCAAGTTTGCCCACTTCTTCATCTTTTTGGCTGCCTTCTCTAAGTAGGCCCGTGTAATATCTACAATTTTATGTCATTCCTTTATAAAGCAATATGTTGATGTACACTCTCCATATAACTGATAGCCAAAGTATGAGGAGTCAACGACTGTTGTCCTGTAAAAATTTCAAAGAGGCTCTTATTGGATGCAGAGCTCTACTACAATGTGTAGGAGAATTGGGCAATATCCAATGGCTTCACCTAATCTCATTGGTTGGCACTCACGTAATACCGTAGATATTGCTCCAAGAGTGAATTGATTCTTTTGGTTTAGCTGTCTATTTAAGGGTGGAGGCTTGTGGAGAAGTGCAACTTTGATCCTAGCAACTTGAATAGCTCGGTCCAAAATTATCCGAAGAATCGAGCATCTCGATCACTAATGATGTTATATGAGACTCCTTAATACTTCACCATACTCTTCATCATCAATTTGGCTACTTCCTATACTAAATAGTCTAGGGGGTAGCAATGAATGTTGTATACTTCGAAAACTAATTGACCACTATGAGTATTGATCCAAGTCCCTCTACTGTTGGCAAGCTTGATATGAAGTCTAAGGAAATGCTCTCTCATAGCCTTTTTGGTATTGGCAGTGGCTCCAAGAGTCCCACTAGCTTCCGCTGCTCTACCTTGTCCTGTTGGCATATAAGGCATGTTCAAACATATTCCTCCACATCGATCCCCATCTTCAGCCACAAGAAGGCCCTCTCAACGGGAGCTATTATTCGATGAATACTCAAATGCTCCGCCTAAAGGAAATCGTGACACTCTCTCAAGAGGTCACGCCTTAAATTGTCTGCTTATGGAATATAAACTCTATTTCCTTTAGTGTAGATGAGTCACTCCTGGATCCAAAACTGTCGTGTATTGCCCTCTTTGATGAGTTACATTAGGCTTACTGCTTAGGGATCACTATGTAGTCTATCCCTGATCCTAGAAAGAAAGTTGGAGTACAACTGACTTGCCTAGCCTCCGCCTTCCAATTGTATGCAATTCATCAGCTCCACCTTCTGACTTAATGCATCGGTCATGAAGTTTGTTTTTCAGGGCTTGTATTCCATTACCATGTCAAATTCAGTCAAGAAGTCTTACCATCGTACTTGCTTTGGGGAGGATTTCTTTTGAGTTTGGAAGTAACTCAATACGATATTGTTCATTCTTAGCACAAACTATGCTTCGAGAAGGTAGTGTCGCTAAACTTATAGATAGTGGATCACCACTGTCATCTCCTTCTCATGCACTGGATAACATCGCTCGGTCTCATTGAGCTTACGACTCTCGTAGGCTACTAAGCGATTCTCTTACATAATAACTCCCCTAATAATGAAGTCTGAAGCATTTGTATGAATTTCAAAGGGCTTCCTATAGTCGGACAATTTGAGTATCGATTCTTCTAATACAATAGTCTTTAAGTCTTGGAATGTTGCTTCACATTTGTCCGACCATCTCCAAGACTGCTCCTTCTTTAGTAACTCCATTAGTAGAGCTGCGCGCTTCGAATATCTAGCTATGAACTGCTGATAATAGTTGAAGAAACCAAGGAAGGATCTTAGCACTAGCACCTTCTTTGATGTTCACTAGTATATTATAGTTTGCACCTTATATTTATCAATTTGAATGGAACCATCACTGATTCGATGCCCCAAGAATGTAATTTTTGTCTGAGCAAAGTAGCATTTCTCCCTCTTTACAAACAATGTATTCTCCTTGAGAATATTGAAGATGTTTAAAGGTGCTTAGATGATATCGTCTAAGTAGACAACTATAAACTTGTCCAAATACTCCTTTTCATTAAAGTGCATATTATGACCGGAGCATTGGTTAAGCCGAAAGGCATCACCAGGAAATGCTCCATACTTGGCCACACAAGTAATCCTCACTTTGTTACCTTCTGCAATATGCACCTACTAGTATCCTGATCGAAAGTTGAGTTTAGAGAAGTACTTTGTCTTGCCCAATTGATTTAACAAGTCCGCAATGAGTAGGATGGGATACTTATTCTTCACCATTACTTTGTTGAGGGCTCGATAATCAACACATAATCAAAGGCTCCCATCTTGTTTCTTTTGAAAAAGGATTGGAGCTCCAAATGATGCTTTTGAGTTATGGATGAGACCACTGCTTAGTAGTTTATCTAATTGCTTCTTGAGTTCTGCCAACTCTGAAGGGGTAATATGGTATGATGGTTTCGCTAGAGGCTTACCTTCCAGTTCCAACTTAATATGATGATCCACACCTCTACATGGTGGTAGAGTTTCTGGCAATTCAGTTGGTATCACGTCTGAGAACTCCTTCAGGATATTCGCCACCACAACAGGTTCTTGAATGGCTTCCCCGTCAAGTGCCTCTAGCTTTATAGTGGTTACAAATATTGATTCACCTTTTCGTATCTATTTCTTCAATTGTAATGCCGATATTTGTTGTGGATTCTTAGTTCCTCCTCAAGAAATTGGAACTATATAGGGGTCATTGCCTCCCATTAGACATAGGGAGTTTAAGAATAGCATTGGCACCAATTTCGCTATATGTATAAACTCCATGTCGAGAATCACTTAAAATTCATCTAATGGCACTACCATTATGTTTATATTCTCGCTCCATATTTCGATCTTGATACGGACCCCCTTTGCTAGTCTAGAGATCCGCATGGCCTCCGAGTTCATAGCCTTTATACGACTTGGGTTCTTCTCCAAAGATTAGTCCAAGTCACTTTGCTTCTCGATTAACAATAAAATTGTGGGTAGCACCGATGTCCACCATTGCACGTGTTGTTTGGTCATTGAGCTTGATGTCCACATACATCAACTTACTACTATGTGCCTTCATTGGCTTTGCCTTCATGTTCTCCCTACTTAACCCTGCAACACACTCAACAAACGTATTGCTCCCATTCGAGGCCCTTGCAACACCTCATTGTCGCTGCTAGATTCTGAGTTGCTCGAACTAAAGGCAACGGGTTTGCCCTTGTCTGACTTGTGGGGTTGTATTAACATGGTTAAGGCATTGAGTGCCTACTTTTGTGGGTACTCCCTCACCATGTTTGATCCTCCGTACAAGAAGTATCCAACAAGTTTTGGGGCCTTGCCTTTTGAGGTTAGTCCTTTGTAGAAGTTCTTCTTCCTTTATTTGCCTCTAAACTCCTTCGTTCGAGAATATTTCAGTGGGTGATTTCTCAAGGATTATTTCGTCTTCTCCGAGTCCTCTGAAGAAATAAAGTCAGTTAACCTTTCTATAACCGTAATTGACCCAACCATGTTTGGACATTCATTCGATTCAGTTCCTATTGTTACCATGGCTTCAGGCTATTGAGGAAGCTAAATAGTTTATCCTTCTTGGACATGTCATATATGTCCAACATCCATGTAAAAAATTGCTGCACATAGTTTTGAAATGAAGTATTTTAGCAGAGTTGTCTCAGCTTTCTTCTTGCCTAAACTTTGTATTCTTTGGTAGAAACTAAGTTCTCAACTTTCATTTCAAGTCCTCTCATATGTCTACTCGACACAGCCTTGCTAGATCTTTCTCGATGGGTTCGCCACCAAAGTTTTGCATCTCCATTCAGATATATGATTGCTATCGAAACTTTAGTTTCTTCATAGTCGAACCTCATAGCATGAAAGTATTATTCCATTTCGAATATAAAATTTTTAAGCTCTTTGGATCCCTAGCACCCTTGTAGTAATACGAATCGGGTGCCTTGAAGCTTTGTGGTGGTGCAACACGAGTGTTGCTCCCTCCTGCATTAAGAGTCCTTGTGAGCAACGTCACTTGGACGTGAGTTTCACCTTAATTTCATACATATGTTGTACGGAGTCTTTGGTGTCTTTTGTTTGTCAGTCAACTAGGGACTCAACCTTATCAATCTGAGATTCAGCTTCTTCTTGCGAGCTCTCTACCCTACGGAGCCTTCGTTGGCCTTAGTAGAGTTCCTCCAAACTCACTTCAAGAACATCAAGATGGATTTCTAACATTGTAAGCCTCTCCTTGTGGCTCTTTTTCTGGATGGGGCTCTAGATTGTTTCTCCTTCACTCACAGAATGCTTAACTTCTTGCTCATCTTGTTTGTTGTCGCACTCCTCATCAGCAGCTCCAACAGCTTGAGAGCGAGTTTGCACTTGCAACCCACTTGCGGTTGATTGCGGCAAAGGTTTGGCTTGCCTCTATCTTGCTCGATTTGTCATGATGCTTCACCATGGTGAGATTATAAAACTTTTTTGCTGTTTATTTGAATTGCTTGTTTGCTCTGATACCATAATGTTATGGATTTAGCTGAATTTGCCTAAGTCATGCGGCACTGTTGCGATAAATTTTCAGACTTACCTAGAATTACCTAAGTCGTGAAGCGTTCTTGCGCCAATGTCTCGGACTTAGCTAGGATTACCTAAGTCATGAAACGGTCATGTGTTATTCATCTGCAATTGGTCAGCCTACATGCAACCTCATTCTAGTCTCAAAGGACCTGCAAAAGAGAAGGTTGATTAGATTGAAGAGAGCGACATACAAGTCCCAACATCTCACGAAGATGGTAGCTTTACAAGCAATTCAATGAACACCTTAAGTGTAAGAGAGGAAAGAGAGAAATGACTAAAATAGGATTTTAGAAGGTTGAGTGAATAGTCGCAAGTCCACAAATGATGGTTTGTTGGGTGTCGGGCGCGAAGACAAGCTCAACTTATGACAAATGCTCAATGCTTAATAAACTACCGAAGCCACATCTAACCTTGTGCCACCCTGTGGGTTCCAGGGTGCTAAATAGTTGACATTTTGCACCATATCATGGTCTACAGAAATCAGGTTGTGACACACAAAAATGAAGCTATTTTGGGTATTTTTGGCCTAGCACAGCGAACGATCACACTACAATATTACAAACTATTTTCGCTTGCATTTCTTAGGCAAAATCCAATAAAACTAATGCAAAATAGACTACCAAACATTTGTACAAGTATGTAAAAGTGACAAACAGTTTGTTAAGCGAAGATATTGTGGGTGCACGACTATTGTTCATGACAGACTAGCGATATTACCTTGACAGCCGACAGTACCAATTCCCGGGAACTCGAAAAGATATAAAATAGGACTTTCTATACCTTGGTTGGTACCATCACCTGACTTAGTGGTACCATCGCCCAGGTCAGTAAAATGCCTCATCTAGTGGGCTCAAATCAGTCCCAATTAAGACCCAATGGGCCCTTAATTGAGTTAGAAATTAAGACCTAAACTACTTCAATCAAGACACAATCAATTACAAAGCATGAATCCTATGTTGTCCGGTATTTCATTGGTTCATCCGGCGCTTCGTTCAACCCTTCAGTGCATCATCCTCTCTTTCGGCATAATGCCCAATCCATCGGCATGTTGACCTCTGTAACATTCGATCTTCTTGGCATAATGCTCGAACATTTTGTCCCGATGCCCAAACTCATGAGATGAAGTCCCTCCGGCATGTTGACCAGTCCTCTGGCCCAACGTCCAATCATATAACATGTTTAATTCTAGTCAAATGTTTGATTCTTCTGCTTTAATTGATTTACCTTTTCATGATCGAAGTTAGTCTCAAATGGTGATTAGATTAAAATTTTATTAATTGATTTTATCATCAAAATATGAGATTCAATAATCTTTCTATTTTTTATGATGACAACCAATTGATGATGAAGTTTAAACTAAACTTTCCTTGTCAATATGACATATCAAAACAAACTTTAAACTTAGAAAATCATGAGTATTGCATCATTGCATACATCATAAAATCATGTGTATTGCATGCATAATTTTAAATCATTTCAAAATATCAAAGTACATGTACCATGCATGATTCAAATTTAAAGTTATTATTATAACTTCTCTCCTGTAAAGTACATCATATCATATATGATTAAATCATCATAATAACTTCTCTCCTTTTGTTATTAATAAAAAGGAGAAAAGTGCAACGTGCAAGTTATTGAAACATGCAAGCTATCAATTTTTTTAGATGTGCAAGTTTAGCAATTTTGCCTCTCTTTTGAAATGTACAAGCTAGTGTTTCTTCTCTTTTGAGATATGCAAGCTTGTAATCTTGACTTCTCTTGAGATGTGTAAGCTAGCATGATTCTCTCCTTGAAATGTGCAAGTTAGCAAGTTTTTCTCCCCCTTTGTCATTGTCAAAAAGAAGGGGAGGAATACAATAGTACAAGAACAATGTTCTAATCACAACATAGGATATACAATTCATGAATACAAGGGAGTCAAATGTTGAAAGATATTATATCAAAGATATTAGTCATTTTGATAAATCTCATCTGTCATAAAAAATGAAAAGAAATCTTAGGAGATCAAATAGTGAGCGATCTTCAAAAGAAATCTTAAGTCATAAATTTTAAGAGATCAAGAGAAAAATCATGATTTATTTAGATAAATCTTCTCTTAGTTAAATAACTAAAAAATATTATGAGATCAAATAGTAAACGATCTTCAAAAGAAATTTAAGTCATGAATTTCAAGAAATCAAGAGAAAATTCATGATTCATTTGGATAAATCTTCTTTTTAATAAATAACAAAAGGAAACATAGGAGATCAAATAGTAAAAGACTTTGATTCATGCTCAAATTATCAAGATCATAGTTTGTTTGAATAAGTCTTCTTCTTTAGTAAATGGTAAAAGAAGAAATCATAAAAGATCAAAAAAGATTTTTATTCCATAAAAAGAAACCTAAGTCAAGAAAATTGAAAAATCTCATTCAAATTTAACTTGTCAAATCATCAAAATCAATTTAAAAGATTCAAAATAATAGATTCAACAATGACTAAGGATCTCTTTTTGAAAAATCAAAAAACTTTTAAAGATAGAGAATTTTTTAACAAAAAATATATTTTCTTTTTAGTTGTGATTGATTTTATACAAACATGTCAAAGTCTTTTATAATCATGCATCATTGTTTAAAATCAAAAAACAAGCTTTATCATGAAAAATCATAAACATTTAGGCATAAACCATTTTAATCAAAAGATTTATTATAACTAAAAAACATCAAGTTTCAATGATATATATATATATATATATATATATATATATTATTTTTTATTGACTTTTTTCATCAAACAATTTATGAAAAGCATTAAGTAATTCATTGTAAGGTAAAGAACATTTGCTTGGGTCACTTACCTTGTTGTTGTGAGCTTCATCTTCACTTGTTTGCTCCTCGTCTTCAGATGCACTTGATTTGTCTCAAGTCACCTTGAGTGTATTATTCTTTTTTGATAACTTCTTCTTTAATTGGGGATTTTCTTTTTTTAAAGTGCCCTGATAGCAAGTTATTGTGTTTATTTTTAGTTCATTTGTATTCTTACATTCATGTTTTATGAATATTTTAAAACTTCTTATGAAAAGTTCAAAATAATCATCATTATCACTTGAACTCTTGCTCGAGTGGTTTTATCTTGTTCTAAGTATCAAGTCCTTTCTATTCTTTAAAAGATTATTTTTATGTTCATCATGTCCCAAAAGAGTCATCTCATACGTTATCAATAACCTGATAAGTTCTTCGAGTGGAAAGTAGTTTAATTCTTTTGCCTCTTGAATTGCAGTCACTTTTAGATCCCAACTTTTTGGAATGGACCTTAGGTTTTTATTAACAAGTTCAAAATTAGTAAAGGATTTATCAAGAGTTTTTAAACCATTAATGACATCCATAAATCGGGTGCATATGTCTCCAATGGTTTCGCTTAGTTTCATTTGAAATAACTCAAAACTATACAGCAAGAGATTAATCTTAAATCCCTTCACCCTACTTGTGCCTTCATATATAATTTTAAATGTGTGCCAAATATTATATATAGTTTACATATAGAAACACGATTAAACTCATTATTGTCTAAAGCGCAAAATAAAGTATTCATACCTTTAGTGTTCAAAGAAAATATTTTCTTTTTAAAATTATTATAATCACTCATTAGATTATAATATTTTTTAAAGCTATTTTCAATGATGTTCCATAAATTGAAATCCATAGAAAGCAAGAAAACTCTCATTCGAGTTTTCGAATATGTGTAGTACATCCTCTCTCTTGGGTGTTAATCCAACTGAGAGAACCAAACTCTAAGACCAATTGTTAAAATTGTAATGACACTAAGAGCGAGGGGAGGGTGAATTAGTACTATAGCAAATTTAATCGATTTTAGAAGTTCGATCGTTAAATCCATATCTGAAATGCGATTAGCAAAAAGAGCAAGTAAGTAAATCAGTATACAATAACAAATCAAAGCACGAGAAAGAATGCAAACTAATTTATAATGGTTTGGTCATCCCGACCTACGTCCACTCCTGATTCCTCTTCCCTCGAGGCCACTGGCTTTTACTACTGATCTTTCTAATGGATAAAGATCAACTATCCTTGTTACAACTCTTCTCCTTTTAATAGACTTAGGAGAGAACCTCCACACTCACTCTTTGACAAGAGACCTCACACCTCCTACAACTGAGAATCACTTCTAAACTCAGGGAGGAAGATAAGACTCAACCAATACTTAAAGAGAGCTATAATACTTACAAATTCATCACTTATTTCTTACACCAATTTGAGCCTTTTATGATTTAGATGATACTGTAAATGTAATTTTTGATGTATCACTATAATTTTTGAATTATGGGTGATACTACAGCCTTCCAAGGCAGTACCACTATCGACAGTGTCGATAAGCACAAATAGTACTTGTCAACTATCTCAAGTGAAACCACCACCTAGGTCTACTAAAGGCTACTACTGATTTGGCCTTCTAACGGATCCAATTTAGTCCGAGTCTAAGCCCATTGGCTTTCTCAATAAGTTGGCATGGTTTCGACCCAATACTAACATAATTTGACCCTAAAAGCTCTCGATCAAGATATAAAACAATCCAACCATATATCCGACATAATCATTTGAAGCTTTTAGCATGTTGTCCAGCATTCCGATATGTTATTTGATTATTTAACGCTTCATTCAAACCTCCGACATATCGTCCTTTCCTTCGGTATATCGCTTGATCTATCAGTATATTGACTTTTCCATAATATCTAATCTTTTGGCGCAGTACTCGATCCTTCGGAATGATGCCTGAGCACAAAGTATAATCTTCAACACATCAATCAATCCTCTAGCTTGACATCTAGTTTCAGACATAATACTTATGCGGCCAAACGTCTAATTCTTTTACTGTGACAATTTGCTCTTCAATGGTTTGAGTTTGTGATCGAAGTTTTTCCTGCATCACTTATCTTAGAAGCATATTAGTACATAAACTTATCAATTAATTTCATCATTAAAATCTAGGACTCAATAGAGTCCTGCCTCGAAGGTGTCACAGGACAAATATAAGCCCCCTAGAACTAGGCCGAAGGGGCATTGCCTAGGTCAGGGAACATGCAACTCAAAGTCCATCGAGATGCAATATTGGGTTCGTAGGTGATCCAAAAGGGATGTGTTCACCACTAAGTCACAATCATGAGAGCTCTTTATGGACTCCAAGTCCCAAAGAGTCCTTGGGTTCTCAAGAGATGCATCTCCCAAAGAGGACAAATCAACTTGTTTTGCCCTTAGATTGCTTGAAGATGAAGCACAAGCTTTTGTGGACTGATGACTAAAAGACTCAAAAGAGCTAGTGTGAGAAATAAAAAGGCATCTTGACCTAGAATGAAAAGTGGAGTAAACACCAAAGAGGGGAGAATGATGAATGACTAGCCCTTCTGAGGTGATACAAGGAATGATCCATTTCGGGAGGGAAGAGCAGGAGCTCCTAAGATCCCAGAGAATTTGGAGGCTAAAGACTTTGGCATAGAATGAACCTGCTCCTCAATGAGTGAGGGGATTTATGGAGGAGTTGTTGATTTCTTTCTCCTCCCATGATCGGGATAGGTGTCCCCTTTGGAATGGACCTAGAAAGCCTCGATGGCAGGAAAACTCAAAGCCCACCATAATGGGAGACACCTTGAAAGGGCCCCTGGTAACGAGAAAACCCGAAGCTTGCCATAAATACAGGATAGCTCAAAAACTATAAGAATGGAGTGAGCCTCAAAATCCACTATAACAGAATCGACAACGAGATTTGCCATATCAGAGTAATGCTCCGAGATCCACTATGACGAAGAAGGGAAGAAGACCTGTTGTGGCAGAAACCCAAGATCCACTACGGTGGAGAAGGGAAGAAGACTTGCAAGAAAATCCAGAGATTAAAGAGATCATTAAAAAATTAGAAGAGGATCCAATCTCCGTGGCACTCTACAATTGGGACTCGAAGGATTTGTGCTACAAGGGAAGGATAATCTCTCAACGGTGTAAGCAAGGATTGATACAGTAGCACGATATGCACAAAAGTGAAAGAGAGTTTTCAGTAGGAGATTAGGTCTTCCTTCGACTCCAGCCTTACAAGCAGACATCCGTATATACCAGAGCATCCATAAAGCTCTCACCACGTTTCTTTAGGCCCTACTAGATCATAGAGCGCATTAGAGTAGTGGCATATAGGCTGGACCTACCTGCAAGCTCCCAGATCCACCTAATTTTTCATATATCATGCTTGAAGCTCAAATTGGGATAGAACAACCCAACCGAGAGTCATCATTGATCATTGGATCGTGACTCATCGTCGACGTCCCACTACTGAGGTATTGGTGCAGTGGAGAAACTTACATACAAAAGATATCACATGGGAGAACTATGAAGGCTTGAAGATCTAATCCCTAAAGTTCATGGAGCCTCAGCCTTAAGGATAAGGCTGATTTGAAGAGGGCATGTCTGTTAGGACCCTAGCTAGGTCGAGTCGTAATTCCACTAAGTTGAAATGTCATTGAGTATAATAAAACCCTAAATTAGCCGCCACCCCCTATTGATGAAGTAGTCGGCTAGAGTTAGAGAGAAGTCCTTATGGAGAGGGACTCCTAGCTGACCACTTCTCCTATTTGGGGTGGCCTGCCAGGCTTAGAAGAGGGAGAGTCCCCATTAGTTTGGACTCTCTCTAGGTTGGTTAAGAGTTAAAGTATGAGTTATATTAGGAGCTATGGTTTTGAGTCTCTATATAAACTCATGTAGTCACCACTATTTCATCATGAATAGATCAATCTTTTCTTTAGCTCTTGTAGCCGAATACTAAGAAGAGAGAAACCCCTATAAAGTTCTAAGGAGGCTGATCCACTTCAGAGATTAATCCAAATATAGAATCATACTAGATTCTAACAAAACATACATAATTTAGTATTATTGTTGTCTATTTACAATAGTTTCCATTTTATGCAACTCGAGAAGTCTATTAGTAATCATTATAAATCAAATGAATCATGTGAACCTAACCCATTTATATAGGATTAAAATATCCAATGAATATTTGAGATCATTTATCGTTACATGCCCGATTCACTTCCCTTGAGTAAAATCATTTAGAATACTTGATACAATTTCTTAACTAGACCAGAAGTATAATCATGCACCCGATATGCTCCCTAATTCATCCCCTTAGGTAAAAGCATCTCAAGAGCCTGATTCATCCCCTTAGGCAAAAGTATTTTGAGCACTCTAAATGGTTTTCTTGGCCAAAATTATAATCATATGCTTGATGCACCTATCTTAAGCGATAGTATTTGAAACCATAATATAGCTTTCTTGACAAAAAGCTTCTCAGACCCAATGTGCCCCTTCGAGCAATGGTATCTCAAACCACTTGATGTAGTCTTCTTGGCCAGGACCTCACCAAATTAATCCAAAATTTGTTGCTCGATCTTTTTTTCTAACAAAAGCTAGTGTCAAGTCACCAAAAGTATTAGACTTCATTTATGAAAAGCTCTCGTTTCAAAAAACAATATGAGATAAGTGCTAAGAGCAAAATCATCTATGTGACTTTGAACAAAAAGAAACTAAGTCACTTAGACAAATCTTGTTTGTCGATAGTCTTGGACCCCAAGAGTTCACATCTACGAGACGGTTTAGCATATCGATGTCGGCTCTTCGTCACTTGGATTTGACTCGGTCTCAACCACTCCATGGGCTACGTATAGGTGTGATGCGAGATGACAAAATTGGTTATGTCGAATTCACCATATCAAGAATTATCACAACAAAAATATTCTTTAATAAGGATTGATTTAGAGTTTAGAGAATATATTTCTAATCATAAGTTACAACCCTAAAAGTCACCTACTAGAAACTTACCATGTGGACACATGGAGAGTGCCAATAAAATTAGATAAACGAGTCTATGTATAACAGTAGAACATATTCTCTAGATGAGAAATAATTCAAATAATACACTTAATTATTTATGGTTAGAGACTCTGAATATAAATTGATCCTTTTATTTTTCTCTAAATCTATCTTTTTCTCATCTCATTTTCACTATTCTCCACTTGGATTTTATCAAGCTGTCGAATATATAGTGAGCCTAGTGATTTTATGAGATATATGTGTGGATGACTCTTCCTGCAATTCTAATCTGCTCTCTCATTAGTTTTAAATCTTTGCTCAGGATTCAATATTAGCTCTCGTGCCAAATTGAAGCTGAAACTAGGCAAAGTTATCTATATGGGTTCAACTGAATAAAAAAATTAAGATTAAGGTTCATTTTAACCTATGTGATTTTGATCATGCTTCACTTAAGTTTTTATGATTTACTCGTGTCTTAATAACCCTTATACTTTCAAAAACATAGTATATATAAGCTTCTCACATCAAATCTGAATTGACAAACGTTAGAGTCTGTTTATATGCATGTTGACTCATAATAAACTATTAATCTAATGATACATGAAATTTAAGATTTAAAGAAAATCTATTTTAGTGTTTGTGATTTTGATCATATATCACTAAAACCGTTATGATTTCGCTTGTATCTAAAATAACTCTTATATTTTAAAAAACATAGCATAGAAGCCCCTCTTGTAAAGTCTGAGTTAAAATATGTTAGAATCTAAATGTGTGGCATGCTACCTCATAATAAATAATTAATCTAATAATACATATAATTTAAATTTAAAAAATTGAAACTATCATCAATAGTGGGAGGATTCATCGTCATGGAAGTGACCACCAACACTAGCACTAATTCGTAGCTACCTAATAGGGCATCAATCTTAGGAACTTTCAATCCTCTCTTAGGTGAATGTGCATCGACCAGTTAGACGCCAGGCATGCAATTGTCTCATGTTCCCTCTTCCTCCTGGGTGTTTTCGTCTCCATTATCTCTCACTTCATCCTCTCCTACATCCCCACCCATTGTGCCTATAATGTGGTAGTCTAGTTCTTCCACACCCCCACCTCCAACCTCTCCTATCTTTCTCTCTCCACCTTCCCTCGCTACATTAAAAACTTATTACATTAATTTTAGATGAAATCAATAATGTCGCTGTACCAAATAGCGAAGGTAATGCGTTGGTGACGAAGAAAAAAAAAATCACGGGCGTGATGACCTCACAAGAGCCTTCCTCCTCGTTCCTCAGCAACCCAGAAATCCGAATCAGAGGATTCGCACCGTTTCAGATGCCTGTTCGGTGACCTTCTCAAAATATTTGGATTGCATTTAACTCGACCTGGTTCGACTCGGTGCCCTGTACCGAGTTTGAGTTCAGGTACCGTAAACATAAAGCGACACAGCCTGATCTCACTCCGATCACGTTTATTTTTCCAAAGAAACCAGAGAAAGAAGGAGAGACAGGAGGACGCGTGTTCCCTGGAAGACGCGCATGCCTCTCTCTTCCTCTCGTCTCCTCTCCTCTCCTCTTTTCCCACTTCATTTCTCTGACCCTGTTTGTTGTTTCTCCTCCTGTCGCCGGCTTCTTCTCCTCCCCTTCATGTTCTCAGAGCCAAAACAGCGACAAGGTACGGATAAGGTATCGCAAGGAGAGGAAGATTCTGGTATAGTGAAGGAACCATGAAAGGTGGTGTCGGCGGCAAGCACAAGGACGCCTGGAGTAATGGCAACAGCAAGCCTTCTGTGTCCCTTCTTTCTTCCAGGGATGCCAAGCCATGGTCGTCCTACTCCTCCATTCCAAGGCTGATGGCCTTTCTCCTCCTCTCCATTATCGTTATCTACCTCGTCTGCCCTCTCCACATCTTGTTCTCCAGCCCCCCTTGCCCCACCTCCTCCACCACCACCGGCTCCCTCATCCACCTCTCATCCTCCAACCACACCAAGAGAAGCGCTAGCAGAATCGATACCATTGCCATATCACCCCCGCCTCCTTCTCCTTCGCCTCCAGGGGCCACCTCTGCGGCTGCTTTGACGGAGACGGCAACTGGGCTGCAGCACATCGTGTTCGGCATCGCGGCGTCCGCCAAGCTGTGGGAGCGCCGCAAGGAATACATCAAGCTCTGGTGGCGGCCCCGGCAGATGCGTGGCTTCGTCTGGCTCGACAAGCCCGTCAAGGAATTCAACTCGTCCTACACCCGCGACCTTCCGCCACTAAAGATATCCGGCGACACGTCCCGGTTCCCTTACACCCACCGTCGCGGCGACCGCTCCGCCATCCGCATCTCCCGCATCGTCTCCGAGACTTTCCGCCTCCGTCTCCCTGGCGTCCGGTGGTTCGTCATGGGCGACGACGACACTGTTTTCATCGCCGACAACCTCGCCCGCTTCCTCTCCCGCTTCGACCACCGCCAGCCCTACTACATCGGGTCTCCTTCCGAGTCCCACCTGCAGAACATCTACTTCTCCTATGGCATGGCCTACGGCGGCGGCGGGTTCGCCATCAGCGCCCCCCTCGCCGCCGCCCTCTCCCGTGTCCAGGACCGCTGCCTTCGCCGCTATCCGGCCCTCTACGGCAGCGACGACCGCATCCAAGCCTGCATGGCCGAGCTCGGCGTGCCCCTCACCCGACACCCGGGCTTCCATCAGTACGACGTCTACGGCGACCTGCTCGGCCTTCTCGCCGCCCATCCCGTGGCCCCGCTCCTCTCCCTCCACCACCTCGACGTCGTCCAGCCCATCTTCCCACGCGTCCGCTCCCGCGCCGCCGCCCTCCGCCGGCTCTTCGAGGGCCCCGTCCGCCTCGACCCCGCCGGGGTGATGCAGCAATCCATCTGCTACGAGACCCAGCGGCCGTGGACGGTGTCCGTGGCCTGGGGCTTCGCGGTGCTGGTGGCGCGGGGGGTAACGTCGCCGCGGGAGATGGAGATGCCGGCGCGGACGTTCCTCAACTGGTACCGCCGCGCCGACTACACGGCCTACGCCTTCAACACGCGCCCCGTGGCGCGCCACCCGTGCCAACGGCCCTTCGTTTACTACCTCTCCGCCACCCGATACGATGCCGCCCGACGGACTACCGTCACGGTGTACGAGCGCCATCGCGACTCGCGCCCGACGTGTCGGTGGCGGATGGCCGACCCTGGGACGCTCGTGGACCGCATCCTCGTCTATAAGAAGCCCGACCCGGGCCTCTGGGACCGAGTAAGCAGTTCTGTATGGTGGTTCATAAGATCAGAATCCAAGGAGAAACTACTTAATTTGTGGTAACATGTTTGTAGATTCGCAATCTAATGAAATCTGATAATGTTCTTTCTGGCAGTCTCCAAGGAGGAACTGTTGCAGGGTGAAGGCCTCGCCCAAGGAGGGGAAGAGGGGAGACAGGACGATGGCAATCGAGGTTGGGGTGTGCCGAGAAGGCGAGGTCACTGAGATCTTGGATTCCTAGCTCTGTCCCTGTCGCTTCCGCTGCCTGCCTCTGTAGCAGAAGTCACGACGTCTTATGTGTAGCTATTCTTTATATTTTTGTGCATCCTCTGTTCCTTGTTTGTGTAGGCGTAGTCACTGGCGACGCAAAAGGGTGTTGATTGGACAAACTCATTTTATTCATCTCTTTATGACTGTTCTCCAAGAACATTATCAACGTAATCTTTGTTCAAGGAACAGCTCCAAGGAGTCATCTTCCCCACGTAGTTCACGTGCTGTGATGCTAACAAGTTGTTCTTCCCATGTACGAAAAGGGGGAAAACAACAGATACAATGTAGGAACCGAGCATTGCGAATTGGTGCGCCTCGTGGTTTTCGGAACCCAATAAAGACGGGGGGAGCGTCACGGACGATATGCAAGAGAGAGAGAGAGAGAGATGCGTCGGACCCTATTTAGATCTTGACGTTTTGATGGTAGATGCGGTGTTTGGATTGACCCACCGAATCACGCCTAAAAAGTTGTCACTGATGTGTGTGGCTTTCCACCATCAGAGAAGATCACATCATACGACAGAATTAGATCAATGGAAGGAGCTGTTTTCCCCCACAGTGGGGTGGGGGCGTTCATAACTGGTCTCTGGGAGCAGGAGCGGCAGTATGTTCTCCTTCAGAGAAGTTGATACTAGCAGCAGCAGATCGTTGTTGTCTTCTTTTGTCCCACGACGAAGCAATCCGGGTAATACGGACCCACCAGTCACGGACGCCGGGAAACATGGCTTCAGACTTTTTCGGGGGAAGGTCTTGAACCAGAGAAGCCGGAACGCCCGCGCGTCCACCCGCCACTTGCCGCCCACCGCGCAGCGCGCCTTCGATGAATCGTCAAGAGCACTGCGAGTTCTAGCGTTCAGGAATCCATGCTTAGACACGGAGATCTCATCGAACACGAGCGACGTGCAGTCAAAAACAAAAGCGAAAGATAACGAGTCTCCCTGACCACAAGCTCTTTTTTACTCGGAGACCACAACCTTTATCGGTGAGAGACACTTGGCGAAGCATGCGAGGCAACATCGACAGCTATCTATCTCGCCAGTAGTATGCATGCATCATGTACTTACTGGACAAGCCTCGTCGGCGCGCAGTATGCATGCAGCGTTTTATGTTTGATACCCCCTATTTGTCTCGTACTTGGAAATGATAGTGAGTTAGATCGGTATACAAGACCTGATAGGCGTACAATTTGTGCGTTGAGCTCCATCCTCTCCAGGCTATCTATTATTATTATTAGGTGAAGTAGATCAATCTGATTCGGTCATTCAATTATATAAAGTAGGATTCGGTCATTCGATCGCGGTTTGTGGGTTCGGAGTTCTTCATATAATTGGGTCATTCAATTAGTCCTTCGATCCGGTTTCTTCAATTAGGAATAATATAAACTAAAAGAAAAAATAATAACATTTCACAGACAGCATGTGATGACCCAAAATAGAAGACCCGAATAAGTGAGCACTAAATGCAACAAAAATATGATAAAAAGAAATTTTTCAAATTAGTCCTTGTATATGAGAGATGATGTGCAGGATTCTCCATCCATCAACACTTATTTGATTACTTTGGAGTCCGTTTCCGATTAAACCTTTGTAAATCCAGCCTTTAATGCTTGCAGCAATCCTTCTCTAACAGTCAAAACTTTACGATATAGGGTAGTGCACATATCTTTGCCCTGCAAGCTCACACTTTTCTTCGGTCTCCCTAAGAACAAAGCCAAAACCATTCAGTCTCCACTGGCACTAGTATCAATGTACTGGAATTTAATTTCCAAGCTTATTCCCAAATGTTTTCATACCCTTTTTGCAAACATATATTGAAAAAAAACGAGGCAATCCATGGATTCAGAATCCATGTTATAAGTTTCCAGCAAAAGATACAAATGAATCTTCCCAACTATACCATCATCCCACAACAGCAAATACCTAAAGCATTCTCTTTCAGAACTCATCATCTTCATCAGCGTGTTGGGCGATCTCACTGTACTTAACCATCGTGCACTTGGCAGCAAATTTTGTGAATAGGCTTCCATGTTTCATCAGCTTTGTCTTTATTATCAAATGTCGGGGAGAAGTTGCGGAATCCATACTATAATATATAATTGGATTCTAATGAAAGATTCAAATATCGATACTTATATATATATATATATATATATATATATATATATATATCTCGAATATTAATTTGATGGAAGGAAATATTTAATATATTTTTTAAACCCTCTCTCTTTTTAAATATTGATATTTATCACAAAAGATTTTACCTTTTTGTTATGCTTCTTAAGTACAACTAGATAATAAAACCCTAAGATTTTATGTAAGAAAAGAAATACAAACTTAGTCGCATTGAGGTTTCAAGTTATTTAAAGGCTTTGAGTTGTATTTGCTTTTAAGACAAATAGCTAAAGGGATTACATATATATTGAAAGTTATTTAATCCTTAACTAATTAGGAATAGGATTTCAAACAAAAATAAAAATAGTAATTCTTAATTTGCTATACCAAAGGACTCCTAATATAATTAGAAAAAACTCAAAAACTCCTACTATAATTAGGAACAACTAAATATAAAATTAAAGATTGGTATTAAATCTTTAAAATTAAGAACTCCTAAAATTAAGGAATACTAACATTTTTTTGCCTCTCCAAAATAGTCTTATCCTCTAGGTTGAGCAATAATAAATTTTGGAAACTTCTCCTCCAATACATTTTAAGACTCCCAAATGACATACTTAATTGGTAAGTTAGGTCTATTGAATAAGTACCTTAATGATAGCATATCTATGATGCATCATTACACATCGATCAAGTATGGCTTAGGTAGGACTTGAATCTCACTAGTGGAAATATCTACCAAATGATGTTGCACCATATCATCCTCATCTAACTTCTTTTTAAGGCAAAAAATATGAAAAACTAGATATATCTTAGAGCTTATTGGTAAGTCTAAGCTATAAGCAACTTGACCAATACATTTCAACACTTCATAAGGCCCAAAGGATAGAGGTATTAGCTTCATAAAAGATCGAACCTTTATAGAAGAAGTTAGCTTATAAGGCTTAAGACGAAGAAAAAGCCATTCACCCGCTATAAACTCTCGTTCACTATGATGCTTATCAGCTTGCTACTTCATTCTAACTTGTGAGACTACAAAATTATCTCTTAAAAGTTGAATAATCTTATCCCTGTCAAGTAACGCCTTATCCACTTGATCAGCCTTAAAAGAACCAGGCTTGTATTTATAATCATGGGAGGAGGTCGACCATAAACTACTTTTAAAGAAGTCAGTTTAGTAGAAGAATGATAAGTAGTATTGTACCACCATTCTGCCTAAGGAAGTTATTTCTTCCATTCCTTTTGTTTATTACTAATAAAACATCTGAGATAATTTTCTAGATTTGTTCATCACCTAAGTCTGCTCGTCTATTTTATCTCGATCACTAACAATGGAACATGGAACTACATACAACTTCACTATATTCTTAATATAAGTATAAGCAATACTTGGAGCATCATAAGGCTCGTATAGCATAAAAATGAGCATATTTTGTAAGGTGGTCCATAACTACAAAAATGATAGTTTTACCTTCTAATGGTGAAAGTCCGTCAATAATATCCATGGTTATATTAATCCAAGCATCATTGGGAATAGCAAGAGGCTAAAGTAACCCAGGGATAACAATTATCTCACCTTTATGGTGCTAGCAAACATCGCATTATGCAATAAACTTCTTGATGATTTTCTTCATACCCTTCTAATAAAAATGTTGACACATGCATTTGTATGTACGAAGAAATCCAATATGACCCACGGTTTATTATGAATGAAACTCCTTCAAAATTATATTCTAGCAAGAAGAATTTGGTGTAAAAATAACTCTACCCTTATAGCATAAATATGTGAGATTTCACTTATAATTAGGAATAAAAGTTGAATCTTCTTCTATGTTTTTAATAATATCTTGAATTTTAGGATCATTTAATCATTTGTTCATAATAAGTTCTAGTGTTTTGTAAACATAAATAAAGATAGCCACTAGTTCAGCTTATTCTGGTGGGCGAGAAAGTGCATTTGTAACTCAATTCTTGCTCTTCTTTATTAGGACCTTAGCTAGGTCGGGTCCATCAGTTCTCAATTAATTCAAGCTGAGACATGTTGGTCTATTCAGTCGGAGTCAGTTATGGGTCGAGTGAGCCCAATCGAGTTAGTTATGAGTTGGTTAGAGTTGATTTTTATCTTTGGTTAGGATTGAGTCGGTTATTATTTTCAGTTAGGAGTTTCTATCAGTTAGTTAAGAGTCCAAGTTTAGTTGACTCTGGGTCCAAGCTTAGAGGGACTATTGGCAAAGCCCTATAAATAATATTGTAAACTCTCTTATAAAAATTAATAGAAAAGATATGAGTTTTAGCCAATAGGCAAAATCCCCAAGAGGTCTGATCCCCTATAGAGATCAAGGAGGCATATCCCCTCGAAGTGATCAAGGAGGCCCGATCCTCTCAAACTGATCATTATCCCATTTTTTTTCATCTCCATCCATAATAGAATACTATGGGGTTCTATCAATTGGTATCAGAGCAACGTTCCTCGACATTTTTGCTGCTATTGTTCATTATCCTCACTATCGCCCTTGCTATCATTGTTATAGCCATTTTTGACACCGCCTCTTCTCATCTTCGTGATGCCACCTTGCTGCAGTCTCACCATCTTCGCCGGAGCCATCTTCAGCACAAAAAAAAAGAAAAAAAAAATATTGTCGCTGCATCATCATCCTGCCCAAAGGAGGACTATCGTCGGCCACCTCTTTTCTTCCTCTCCTCATCTGTCGCTAACCAGCCCTCGGTAGTGCACTACCCTTGCCATCGCTGCCACCCGGCACCGTCGCCTCCTCGGCCGCACCTACAACCACCACTCCCCTGCTTCTCGTCGTCAACGCCCTCTACCGCTACCTCATTGCTACAACCCACGTAGCTGCATCTTCCTCCCTCGCTTGGACTCGTGCCCTCCTCTACCACTGAAATCACCTTCGTCCTATCCCTCACCCACTGATGTTGTAGCCGCTTCCAACTACAGCACTATGCCTCCTCTGCTTTCTCGTCTACCGCAGTCGCTTCCAGTCGACCATACCCCTACTGCCGCTGCCCTCGGCCTCCTCCTATGCCCTCCTCTTCCTCCCCTATTGTAGCCCTCGTTATCCCATGTCGCTGCATCCTCTGCTTCCTATGGCTTTTCCACCCCATCAGCTGCCCATCGCTCCCAGCCTTGCCCTCCTCGACCGCTACTCCACTCGCTTGCCATTGTTGCCCTCTTCCTTCTCTTCCCAGCCATCTATTGTGCCATCCCCCTCTACAGCAATTGCTGCCCCTGCTTGTTATTGTTGCCTTCTCTTCAATTGTAGCCTTAGCTATCTCTACCATCGATGCTGCTTTGACCTCTCCCCGCCTACAGCCACTATTGCTGCCCCTCCTGCAGCCCATCCATCATCGACAGCACCTCATCTAGCACCGCCTATGGCCTCTACCTATCGGTCGTCACTGTCCTTCCTCAGTCGCGCATAGTCACCATTGTCGCTGTCTTTCCCTGCCACAGCCCTCGCTGTTATCGCCTACACCTTGCTTCCTCTGTCACTACTATTGTCGCCCCCCTCTACAACGTTTGTAGCTCCCGGTCTTGCCCTCCTTGGCCAGCGAAGGACTCTCTTCCCTCATCTTCTTACCCTCTTCCTCATCGAACTCCGCTGCTCGGACCCGGCTACTTCCCTGCTTCCTCTTCCTCGTTCGACCCTGCTGCTAGTCGGATCCTGCTGCTTCCCCACCACACGACCAAAGGCTGCAACCCATCTCCTCCCTTCATCTCCAACATTGCCCAGAGGCCTCCTCCTCATCTTGCAACTGCATCCTATAACTGCCACTAAGCCAAGTTGCAGCAGTCACACCCATCTTCCCCTCCTCCCCACCGCTTGCCGACATCGACAATCTTATTGCGGCCAAGTCCTTCTACATCTATGACATGCCCCTAACTCGATAATAGAAAAAAGAACTGAACATCACTGATCTATAATCCCACACAATGACTACCGATGATGCACTAGACGCAAGGTTTAAAGCCTTCGAGACCCACATAGAAGATAGATTCCAAGAACTCCTCCATAACTTTAGAAGAAGTTGATCAGAGAGCCCCAACAAAGCTTAATATGGTGAAAATTCCAAAGGGAGTCGATATGAAAAGTATGATCATAGGCAGGACATAGGATACACACGCATGAGGGTGAAGTTTCCTATATGGGAAGATGGAGACCCAATCGGCTGGATCTCATGTGTTGAAAAGTTTTTTCATTTTCACAAGACTCGAAGAAATCCATGGTGGAGATAGCTTCCACTCAACTCGAAGGTTATGCGATCAAGTGGTATAATTTATACGAGACCTATCACGGAGTCCCTTCATGGGAATAGTTCAAGAGAGAGCTCATGATTCGCTTCGAACCATCAAAGTATAAAAATATTAATGGACAACTCACCAAAGTCCACCATACTTCCATAATACATGAGTACCAAAGCAGATTTGAGTGTCTGTCGAACCAAACCCGAGATTAGTCCGAGATACAATTGGTTAGAAAATTTATTGAGTGACTTAATCCCAAGATTTGATGCGAAGTTAAAGCTCGCCATCCCCACACCATGATAGCAACCATATTATTCGCCAGTGTACATGGAAGAAAAATCAGTATGGACATTTGTCGAAATAGAAGCTTCAATAGACAGGACTTCAAAGTGGACAACATAAATAATCACAAACGAGAGCAGCTTCCAACCGTTGAGCCAATTAAAGAGGAAACAAAAACTGACAATGTGGAGCCCGATAATGAAGGATGTGATAAACTTTTGACGATTGAGCCAACTAAGGAGAAATAAAAAATTAATAATGTGGAGTCTAATCATGAAAGATGTACTAAATTCGAAGACAATATTATTGATAGACGAATCCTAACTTATAGTGACAAGTGTTCAAAGGTAAAACTAATTATACAGGGCAAACAACTACTTATGTATTTCTTTTTGATGCCCCAAGAAGATATAGTACTACCACTATCTATCAGATGAAAAGGGTTCTTTAGAAGACTACAATGGCAACTGCACGAGAAGACCAAACAATTGCTTACACCAAGTAGAGACACTACTTAATCGATCAAAGAGTCATGATGTGTGGCAAATATTGAAGTTCTCCCAAAATCAGATATTGCTCAGCCTTGAGAACAAGGCTGATTTGAAGTAGGTGGGTCTGTTAGGACCCTAACTAGGTCGAGTTCATTAGTTTTTAATTAATTCAAGCTGAGTCATATTGGTCTATTCAGTTGGAGTCAGTTATGAGTGGGATGAGCCCAATCGAGTCAATTATGAGTTGGTTTTTTTATCTTCAGTTAGAATGGATTTGATTATTATTTTCAATTAGGAGATCCTATCAGTTAGTTAAGAGTCCAAGTTTAGTGGACTCTGAGTCCAAGCCTAGATGAACTCTTAGCAAAGCACTATAAATAATGTTATAAACTCTCTTATAAAAATTAATGGAAAAGGCATGGGTTTTAGCCAATAGGCAAAACCCCCAGGAGGGTCAATCCCCTATAGAGATCAAGGAGGCAGATCCCCTTGAAGTGATCAAGGAGGCCTGATCCCCTCAAAGTGATCATTTATCCCCTCTTTTCTATCTCCATCCATAATAGAATCTTATGGGGTTCTATCACCCTTCTTATAAATGATATTGTAGTCAATACTTAAAAGCTTAGTGGCCCATTTTTGATATTCTAAAGAAGAAACTCTTTGCTTAAGAAAATATTTCATGCTTTTTTGATTGGTGTATATTTAAAACTATCGATCAATTAAGTAAGATATCTACTTAGTGATTGTATAAATAATGTGCTAACATCTCTTTATCATAAATAGATAAACTCAAATGAGATCAGGAAAGTGTCTTACTAATATAAGCAATTGGATGATGTTCTTGCATTAGTGCAGCTCCAATACTTACTCTAGAAATATCAGATTAAATCATGAATAACTTGTTCAAATCTAATAAAGCAAGAACTGGTGTAGTAGTCATTGCATACTTTAGAGAAATAAAAGCTTGAGTAGCTTTCTCTATCCACTTAAATGCATCTTTTTTCAAAAGTGATGTCAAATGAGCACTGATTTTACCATAGTTTTTAACAAACTTTTGATAATAACCAGTGAGTCCCAAAAATCATCTTAAAGCCATAATCAATTTTAGAATTGGCCAATCTTTCACTGCCTAGATTTTGGAGAGTTAACTGCAATATCCTCTACGGAAACAACATGGCCAAGATGTTCTACCTCATATTGTGTGCAAAGCTGCATTTTGATTTCTTGACAAAAATAAAATGCTTACGTAGAAGGGTAAGACAACTCGTAAATATAATAAATATCATAACATCATTAAAGAAAATCATAATAAACTTATGAAGATGAACTCTAAAGATATCATTCATTAAACTCTGAAAAGTAGATAACGCATTAGTTAATTTCATAGTGGCTATTTTACGTTCTAAAAGTGATTTTCTAAATATCATCTTTATGCACATGAATTTAGTGATAGCTAGACCGTAAAACCTCTCAATTCATCAAGTAACTCATCCACCACTAGAATAGAATACTTATCTTTCACTTTAATATTATTGAGTGCTCGATAATTTATACACATATGCTAAGAACCATCTTTCTTTCTTACTAATAAGACTAGAGAGGAATATGGACTAACACTAGCTTTTATGGCTCTTGCCTCAAGCATCTCCTTAATAATTTTTTATATCTCTATCTTTTGAAAGTGTAGATATTGATATGGCCAAATAATTAGGTTGGTGTACTCGTAAGTAGTAAAGAAATTTGATGATCATGTGATCAAAGAGGTGGAAGTCCTTTTGGTTCTTCCAAATATATCCATAAATTCTTCAAGTAATGATTGAACACTTTCATCTTGTTTAGATATTATAGCTTCCTCTTAAATGCTACATAATTGTACCAAAAATAAATTCATGGTGTGCCTTTTGAAGAACCATCTCCATTTTATGGCTAGTAATAATTGTGACCTTACAACCACGTCTTTCTTTTATGATCACTTGCTTTCCATTGATAAAGAATTTTATAATTAATTTAGAGCAGTTCCAAGAGATATCGCTCAAAGTTAATAACCACTTAATTCTAAGCACAATCTCATAATCCTCCAATGGTAGGAAAATAATCAACATGCAATTCTTGCCCTACATAATAAGCTTTATCTTGGAACACTTACTATCGTAAGTTAAAATTCGCCCATTAGCAATCTTTATCTTGAATTTATCATAGTCTTCAATACGATAAGTCAATCACACAGTAACCTTGCTATCCATAAAATTGTTGGTGCTACCAATATCAATCAAAATAGTAGTAGACTAATATTTCAAAAGCCCTTTAGCTTTCATAGTTTGAGGATTCGAATAGCCGAGTAATGCATGAATAGGATGTGTGATAAGTTAAATCTCATTGTTATCAATACCTTCATGATCAGAGTCTATAGCCTGAATCTATGGTTCCTCCTTAATTAGCTCAATTATCAAAAGTTTTCTTTGCTTGCATTGATGCTTCCTACTTCACTTTTCATCATAATACTACCACTAATCCGTTATTGTTCATTCTTTGAGTTATTTTTGGGTCGGTCTTCTAGTATTAGGATTTTTATTAATAAAATGGTTGTAGTAGTTGACATGCTAGTCACCTATTTATTGACACTCCTAGTTTGGTGATTTTTTATATTAACTTTTTCTTGATGCAATCATGTAAAAGAAATTGTAGCTATCATAGTGCGAGGTTGGCGAGCTTTAACTTCACAACAAATATCTAAATTATGACCTTCAATGAATGTTCTTATCAATTGTCTTTCAAACTAATCTTTAGCTCGATTTGATAATCATTCAAATTGACTTTTATACTCTAATACAATAGAATTCTGACAAATCTTAGGAAGCTATCCATCACCATTCTTATATTTGGATGAGCCAAAACTAATAAGAAGTCATTTCTTAAAATACTCCCATGAGAGAACTCCATAACAATTAATATCTATCATACCATTGAATAGTATCCTTATCTAGTTGGATTGAAGATATTTTCACTTTAGAATCTTTTGGAGTTTTATGAAAACAAAAGAATTTTTCTGCTCTTAAAATCCAACTGATTGGATCTCCATCTTTCCATTTAGAAAATTTTAATTTCATCTGAGGGTAGTCATTATCATGCTCTTGGTAACCTCTTCTTGTGATATCAAATCGATCAAGTTATTTACTTGTAGAAGTCCAACTTCCATCTTGTTGGATTTTACTAAAACTCTCAAGCAAACTCTTTTTGAAATCATTGAGAGTTTCTTTTAGCCTACTCTCAATTTTTAATTCTAAAGCTTCAAATTAGGCTTTCACAGAATTGATAGTAATCATTACATATAATTGTAGATATGTAATTCATAAATTTTATTTTTGATTTCGAGTCAAGAGCATGAGCACTAGTTACTTGGCATTGAAGGTGAAGTCACTATTTAAGTGTGGGCATCGAGCCTATGGCACATCGAACTTTGACTGCTTTAGTTATTATTTACACTTTTGCACTTTTGATCGTTTTGAGGGATCAACCTCTAAGTTAGCCAAAGGCTATTTGATTGCTTTAGAAAAATAGCCAAAGCATTTTATATATATATATATATAAGTATTTATCTATTTATTTATTTATCTATTTAGTTATTTAATACTAAAACTAAAGAATTTTAACATTTAATAGACCTTGCAACAAATAAGAGAAAGATAAAGAAGGCTAGCTTCTTCATCTAAAACGATAACAACAAGAGATATTTCAACTCGATGTCAAATAAAATATTTTGATTCAATATCGAATAAAGATACACTTCTCTTTTTCAAATGAAATGTTATGTTTTAGTCCTTGGCATTAATATTTTGTATTACAGATCTATTACTAACAATTGATATAAGAACTAGTTAATGAAATCTAATTAATAATTATTATTATTATTATTATTATTACTATTATTATTATCATCATCATCATTATTTATGTATATGATTGAATTTGTTCAATTATTTTTTCACTTTTGGATTAATATTACTGAATTATTTATTTGACGTATTATGTTCGATCCGTAAGACTCTTCGTCTACTTGCGGACTATGCGACATGGGTGAAACTGCTTTAGAATGCATGCTACCGACGATGGACCATCACAGCTAGCTGCCATTGGAAGAGTGTCGATTCTGGTCGCCGGCCCTGCGCATATCTGCTCCGGCAGTGGCTGCATGTAGTGGCTGTGGCGGTGAGGGTGTGATGGCCCTGTTGAAGGCAATAGCCTTTGATATCGCTGTTGCTTGTTGGCGACAATTGTTGTTGGGGAAGGAGGAGCAAGGAAATGATAAAAAAAAATAGAATACTATAATGCAAATAACGAAAACGCTTTCAATCAAAAAAATGACGTAGTATTAAACAAGATATAATAGAACACTTACAAGATAATCTCCAAATGCACACACTCTCTGCACTCTCCTGCTTCATGAACTAAGGTCCTATTTATAGGACATAATAATAACTATTTCACACCACTTCCTTCATCCCATTATCTCACCCATAATAACTAAGTTCCTATTTATAGGACCCCCCACTAACTCCTAACTATCTGCACAACTCCTAAACATAAGCCACTACTCCTAAATATGTTAACTAATTAAATAACTACTATGAATCAATTCTCAATACTTCCCCTTGATTCATAGTCACATACACCAATTTGAGACATAAAATAAACATGCTTCTGAACTGGAAGTGACTTGGTGAAAATATCTACAACTTGTTCATCCGTGTCATAGTACTTCATTGCTATAGCTTCATTTGCTACAAGATCTCATATAAAAGATAGTGTATCTCTATATGCTTCATTCTTCTATGAAATGTGAGATTTTTTGTCAATACAATTGTAGATTTGTTGTCACAAAATATTTTAGTTGCTTCTATTTGTTCTTGATGAAGATCTTCAAGAAGTCTTGTAAGCCATATAGCTTGACAAGCTCTGATGTTATAGCTACATATTCTGCTTCCAATGTCGACAATGCAATTGTTGCTTGCTTCTTTTAACTCCAAGTTATAGCTCCTAATCTAAGGCTAAAAATATTGTTTGAAGTACTCTTTTTATCATCCAAATCTCATGCCCAATCACTATCAGTAAAACCAAATAATTTATATTTAAAATTATAAGAATATCAAATTCCATAATCGGTAGTTCCAGTAATATAATACAGAATTCTTTTAACAGCTCCGAGATGATATTTACTTGGGCTCTGCATAAACTTGGATACTACACTAACAGAGAATGTAATATCTAGTCGAGTATAAGTTAGATAGATCAAACCTCAAACCAAACTTTTGTAGTATCTTGCATTTGTCAAACATGTACTATATTTAAGTTTCAATTTCTCATTTACATTCATGGGTGTACCTGCAGCTTTGTAATTAATCATGTTAGATTTTTGAGTAGATCTATTGCATACTTTCTTTGTGAAATAAAATTTTGATCTGATCCTTACTTCACATTCAACCCAAGAAAATAGTACAGTAAACCTAGATCTCACATTTCAAACTTATTCATCATATATTTTTTAAATTCTACCACAACAGAGTCAGATGAACCCATATATCATTAACATAAAGGCAAACCATAAGAATATTATGTTCACCTTCATTCTTTAGATAAAGGGTAGGTTCATTATCACTCCTTTTAAATCCATTTTGATAAAAATAATAATCAATTTTATTGTATCATGCTCTTGGAGCTTACTTAAGCTCATAAAGTGCTTTCTTTAGCTTCTATACCTTTTCTTCATGTTCTTAAACTAAAGAGCATTCAGGTTGAGTAACAAAAACCTCTTCTTGTAAATCTTCATTTAAAAATATAGATTTTACATCAAATTGATAAATAGGCTAACTTAAATAAGCAGCTAAAGCCAAAAAAGTTCTCATAGTTTCAAATCTAGCAACTAGAGAAAAAGTATTATCAAAGTTAATAACTTGTTGCTGAGAATATCTTTTTGCTATAAGCCGAGCCTTATGCTTTTGGATACTTACGTCTGAATTATACTTTGTTTTGTACACCTATTTAAATCCAATAGATTTTTTTCTCTTTCAGTAGATCTATTAGCTCCCAGGTTTCATTCTTCTCAATTGACTTAATTTCCTTCTTCATTGCTTTTTGTCATTCCTCTTTTTCAACTGCTTCCTCAAAACTTATAGGATCTAAAATAAATAAAGCAAATGTTGAATCATAAATCTCTGTTAGTGATCTAAACCTTCCTCGAGGGGTTTCATCTAAGGAATCATTTGCTAAATTTAAACTGCTACTAGGTGAGGTGGACGTTGAATTTGTTGGAGCAGGATCTACTACTTGATTTGGTGGAGTGACTAGTTCTGCTGGAATATGAAATTATATTTCACCTTTATTAATCTCCCAATTCAAACTTGTCATTTCATCAAACACAACATTGTGGTTAATAACAACCTTACCACTTACAGGATTATATAATCGATATGATTTGGATTGTAAGGAATATTGAATTAAGATATATTTTTCAGATTTTTCATTAAGCTTATGATGATTTTATGAATTTACCAAAGCATAAATAATATAATAAAAAATTCTTAATTGGCTTACACTTTGCTTTATATCATACCAAGCCTCAAAAGGAGTTTGATTCATAACAGCCTTTGTCGGTGAAATATTCAATAAATAAATTAATGTTGCAACTACTTTTGCCCATAACTAATTCAGAAGATGCTTTCATTTAAGCAAACTTCTTGTCATTTTGATAACAGTTTGATTCTTACGTTCAGCTACACCATTTTGCTCTAGTGTATATGGTGTTCTCAATTTCCTACGAATATCATTTTTTTCATAAAAGAAATTAAACTCATTAGACATAAATTCACTACCTCTTTCTGTCTGAAGTGTCTTTATGCATCTACCACTTTGCATTTCTACCAGTGCCTTGAATTTTTGAAAGTTATCGAATGTTTCAGATTTCAATTCTAGAAAATATACCCAACTCATGTGGTTATAATCATTTGTAAATAACATAAAATATCAACTTTCCTCAAATGATTTTATATTTATAGGTCCACATAAGTTAGCATTAATTAATTAAAGACAATAAGATATTCTCCATGCTTTTCAAACAGGAAATAGTTTCTTACTTTGTTTGTCATAAATACATCATTCACATACATTAAGTATATTAATTTTAGATAATCCATAAATCATTTCTTTTTTATTTAACAACCTTAAACCCTTAATGTTAATATGTTCATATCTCGAATGTCATAAATTTGTCTCATTCTTTTGATTTGCAATAAGAGCATGTTTCTAAATATTTGAAACATCAATTAGAAACATCTTATTTTGCATCATGTAAATATTTGCTATAATCAAACCAGATTTCTTATCTTTAATAATGCATGAATCATCATCAAATATAACTGAATATCCAACATCTATCAATTGTTCAACACTCAACAAGTTATGTGATAAACTAGGAACATAGAAAATATTATCAAGGTGTTTTACCTTCCCTTGATTTGTCTTCACCTCAATTGTTCCTTTTCCTTCCACTTGGATTTGCTTGCTATCTCCAAGTTTAACTTTTTAACTTATGAGTTTCATCAATATTTCTAAATATTGATCTTATAACTAACATATGATTAGAACATCCACTATCTAAGAACTAAATATCATTTGAGATATCATTAACTTGTGAATGAGTTATAAATAAACTATTATTGTCTTCATTTTCCTCCACATGCTTGCTTGTTTTTCTCTTTTCCAACAATCTTCCTTCATATAACCAAATTTTTTATAATAGTGACACTAAATTCCACTCCTATAGTTTTTTTTATCATAGCTTGATTGCTTTTATTCATTATGCCCATCAAAATGTACTCTTCCTCTTTCATTTCCTCTACCACAAAATTCTCCTCTGCCACATCCTCTTCCTGTTCATTTTTTGTCTTCTTTTGAAGTAGAAGACTCTCCTTAACTTGAAATATTTTTTCATCATTTTTTTCAAGTGATCTATTCAACCTTGCTTCATGTGCTTGCAAGGAACCGATTAGTTCATCAAATGAATAAGTAGATAAGTCCTTTGACTCTTCAATTATGGTAATAACATGATTAAATTTTAGAGTTAAAATTCTCATAACTTTTGTAATAATTATTTGATCATGAAGATGTTCATTATATGATTTCATTTGACTAATAATTTCAGTCATTCAAGAAAAAAAATATTACACCGATTCATTGCTTTTCATAAATAAAATTTTAAACTCACGGGGAAAGATTTGGAGTTTTACTGTAATCACCCTTGATGAGTTTTGAAATTCATTTTGAAGTATTAACCAAGCTTATCTTGAGGTTGTCGTTGCTGTAATTCTTGAGAAGATTGTCTCATGCATAGCTTGTTAAATGAAGAACAATGCCTTTAAGTCCTTTCTATTCTCTCTCAACCGCATATCCATTCTTAATCAAGTCCACAGATCCTGAGACTTGAATAGAGTCTTCATCTTGATACTCCAAAATTTGTAGGATTTATCCGAGAAGATGGGAATAAGGGGTTGAGATATAGAATTGTCATTAAAAGCCATAATGCCTAGTTCAGACTAAAACAAGGCTATGATACCACAAATGTTGGGGAAGAAGAAGTAAGAAAATGATAAAAAATAGAATACTACGATGCAAATAATGAAAATACTTTTAATTAGGAAATGACGAGTATTAAACAGGAGGTAATAGAACACTTACAAGATAATCTCTAAATGCACACACTCTCTGTACTCTTCTGCTTCATGAACAAAGGTCCTATTTATAGGATATAATAATAACTACCTCACACCACCTTCTTCGGCCCACTATCTCACTATCTCACCCATAATTAATAAATACCCCCACTAACTCCTGACTATCTCTACAACTCCTAAATATGAGCCACTACTCCTAAACATGTTAACTAATTAAATAACTACTATGAGTCAGTTCTCAACAATTATCGTGGTCAATGGGTGGCGGTCTGTTGTGAGCACCAGTCATACCCAATGGCAGCACTGCAAGGAGTGTCGTCGTTCTTGTCCATAGATAAGGAAGGGAAGCACATAAGGAATCAACCACCGGAGATCCCTTCCAGTTTCAGATGGTCGGAGGAAAGCATTGCAACAGAATTGTTCTATGGACGATGCATGAGGAATGGTCTTTACTGTGTTACTTAGCTAGTAGTGGGCGTTGGGGAAGCGAGTCGCAGCCGAAATGGAAAAGCTCCGCGGCAGTGGAACTCGGTGTAGGCGTCACGAATAGCATGGTGGGCTGGTTGCTGAGATGAGAACTGTGATGAGGCACGGCGAAGGTTTGGACACTTGTTTTGTCGCAACTGGGGCTATTGGATTCGCCATCGATTGCATCGTTTTTAGAAAATCTTTAATAGTAATTATTATTTCTGTGACAAGAAAAGTCACATCAATAAGGATCATAAAATTTAATTAAAAAAAGTATAAATTTAATCTTTATATATTTCGTATCAAATATTATTGAGGTCTCATCTAATACTTGTTGGATTGATTATGATATTTTAATTTATATTACTAATAATTTATAGGGATTTATTTTTACTTAGGGATCAAAAGAACATGAAAGAGTTATCAGTATAGGGAATCATCTTATAATAAAAGCGATAATAGTGGATAATTATTGCCTATGCCTAGAGACAATTTATTTGATAGATCTCAATAATGTATATTATACTTCTACAATTCTAAAAATTTAATTTTTTTATTTAAAATTATTAAAATATTATCTTTTTTTAGTGATGATAATAAACTTAGTATATTTATGATTCAATTATGAAATTTTGTATTATGATTTCTACAGAATTAATATGAATCTTAAATTTATAATAATTCTATAATCAAATATTACAATAAAACATAGTTTTAAGAATTTATTATAATTATATATACTTACATTTGATAACTACTTTATAATTTTATCTTATAAAGAGATATTTTATTATTTTTATAAATAACTTATCAAAATATAATTATATATATCTAATCAATATAAGATCTCGAACTATCGACACTTAAGGTGTATATAAATAAGGCTGAAAATAATTAGATATAAAAAGTTAAAATAGCTAGATCTGACGAGAGGTGGTGAATTTTTAGAATTATAATTCATTTGCTAAATTCTTAGAAAAACAAGAATTTATAATCGATATTCATTATTGGGAGTGTCATAATAGAGTGTTGTCGTTCAAAGATGTAATCATAACTTTATAGATATAGTTCGGAACTACTTTATATATCTAAAATAAGGTTTCTAATAAGTCAGTTCTATTAATTTAATTTGAGTTATGGACTCGTAAAAATTATAATTTAAGATATTTATATGTTTGGGGTCATCCCATAAAACTTTAGCCACATTAAAAGAAATTAAATATAATAACTATTTCTAGATATTTTATGATCATCTAAAAAATTTAAAAAGTATAAATTTTACTACCATAATCATAATAGGAGAATAATCAAGTTTGATGTAAGATTCTCATAAAATAGCAAAGCCAATAGCAATGAAAAAGCTAGAAGATTTGATATTAAAGAGATACAAGATAATACTCATTTATTTTTTCTTATTAAGAAGTTATTATTCCTCAAATTACTTAACAAATTAAGAAAAGCAAACTATGATAATATTGATAAACTTTTGTATGATGAAAAGGTTGTTATTGATAAATTTATAGAACAATCACAACTAGCACCGAGTATATTTCAAAGAGAAAAGAGATGTGTTATTTTTTATTATTATATGATATTTTGATAAAAATAAAATTATAATATAAGAATCAGAAAAGACCCCTTGACATTTTTATAAGATACAGAAAGTAATAATTCTGAAAATAATTTTTGGGCAACGAAAGAAGAGCTAAAATTAATGAACTAGATAGTGCTTGTGATACGATTAAATTGCTTAATAATTATAAATGAATCAATAATATTTGAGTCTCTAAGATGAAACTTGACTTGAAAATTAATATTCAAAAATATAAATTCTGACTTGTAACTAAAGATTTTACTTTAGAATGGATATTAACTATAACTAGATATTTTTTTATTTTAAGAGAAACTTGTTAAGAATCATATGGATCTAATAGTTCATTATGATCTTCGGTTATGTTAGATGGATATGAAAATGAATTTTCTAAAGAAAGATTTAGATAAAGATATATATAAAATATCTTCAAGGGTTTGCATAAAAGGAAGAAAGAATATTTGGTTTGCAAACTTAAGAAATCATTTGTGACCCTAAATAAGATTCTAAACAATTGCATATAAGGTTTTGTGATGTCATTGCATATAGATACTTGAAGATTAATGGGGTAAGTTTATTATTTTGATTATATATGTAGATGACATTTTGCTTACTAGTAGTGATAATATTTATTATATAAAGTCAATCATTTTGAATAATTTATAAGAATAAGACAACTGATATTATTAGCATAGATATCTAGGATATATCTTAATGATTACTAATATTGTCTCAAAAAATTAATCAAATTTTGAAAAAAATTAATATACAGCTTTGTTCGGTGAATGATTTGGAAAAAGAATCAAATTAAGGGTATTCTATAACATACACTGCACTATATTAGTTTTGTAATTATTTGGTATATATTAGAGTTAAATAAGAATAAATTATTAAAAGACTATAAATAAAATAATAAGATATTTATAAGAAAAGAAGGATTAAATGCTCACATATAAAAAATTAGATTAACTTAAAATGATAGTACTTTTATATTTTGATTTTATAAATTATCTCAATATTAAGAAGTCCACTTTATGATTTATATTTATATTAGTTAGATGGATAATTCATATATAATAAAATAATATATTATTATATCATTGATAGTAAAAGCTGATTTAGTGATATGTTTTGAAAGCATTGATCAAGTTTTATAAGTACGAAATTTTATCGCAAGTCTTATGGTCAGACTCAATTTTTAAGTCATTAAAGATATTTATAATATATCATAGAAATTTTATTCCTTAAGAATAACATATACTTTAGTGATTCTAAGCATACCAACATATAATATTTGGTGGTTAGAGAAAGAGTCTAAAAATAATAAATATTATTAGTTAAAAATTTTAGTTCTACTATATTGATTATTGATCCATTCACTAAGGTCTTATATCCTAAGATATTTAAAGAATATATTCTCATGATTAGGTGTGTAATTAATCATAAAAATATATGATAATACATATTTGAGTAGATATATACATAATAAAAGTTATTCTATTATATATATAATAGAATAAAAAGAAAGATGATACAAATAATATATAATCACTAATGACTTGAACAGACATAATATAGTATTATGATATTTATTGGATCTATCAGCATATTTTCTAAAATCATGCATGTATAAATTTTTTATAATTAAATAAAAATATTTTAATAAAATAAATTTTACTTTATTATTATGATTTTAAATTTTTTTAGTTTACATCTATTTTGGTTTATGAGCCAAGTGGAAGAATGTTACCCATATATGTGGCTCATAACCTAATTGATGAGATGTGTTAAATATAATGATTGAATTATAATTAAAGATTTAAACATCGATATTTATGTAAGTTCAGATCTTATATATTGATTTTTGATGAAAGGAAATATCCGAGATGCTAGACTATCTCATCTGTTGTAGGCAATTCCGTTGTGTTTTTGTAATGCTTTTTGAAGCATATGAGTCACAGTGGCCTTGCGAGAAGTACGAGAGAGACAAAAGTATAAATGTCTAGAAATGATTTTAATCTTAGGATTTGATAGGTTGATAATGGGATGACCCGTCATATATCATGTATTCAGTTGATTTAGTACAGTATGGTTGACCTGACGAAAGTATGGTCGATCTGACATAGGTACGATCGATCTGGCACAGGCATGATCGATCTGATGCAGGTATGACCGACCTGGCACAACAGTAGCATGAATCCCACGCACAACATCATCAGGTGCAGGTGCATGTGCAAGTGCGGGTGCGGCGAGGACCTTGGGACCATGCGAGACTATAGTCACCTTAGCAAAAGACACTGATGGTATTAAAGGTCGAGGTACGACTGACCTCCAAGGACAAATATAAAAGTCACCCCTGAGTATGGCACTTGGGGGGCTAGGAGATCTCTCTCAGACTGAATCTAACTCAATCGTCGCGGAACCCCATCCGACTTGGCCTTATTGTAAAAATTGACGACTGACCCGAAGTGGAATTGTTAATCGACCCAAGACACCAACAATAATCCTCGACCCGAGTCAAACCCGGAGGACTTTCCATCAAACCGAATATCAACTCTTCCCATCCAAGGTCGACGCGGACAAGCTAACGTACACGGGCTAAAACCAACCACACCTACTCGGCATATACGAAAGGACCGACTATTCAGCGGCCACAGAAGATTAACACCAACAGGAATAAATGTCTAGAAGTTGCATATCTATTTGTAATACTAAATTGTTGACTCTCATATTTCCCAAGTCTCGGTTACATCTGCTGTGCATGAGAAATAAGCTGAGAAGGAAGAACAGCCAGGGAAGAAGGCGCAAAGTGTTACCGCTGGCGATGACCTGAACGCTGTTGTTTCCTGGCGAAGAAGTAGAAACGGCAAGAGAAGAAGCCTTCAAATTTCATGTTGTTATTAACTTCTGCAAGGACACTGAAAACCCGGTGATATAAGATTATATGAAGTAGTTGATGAGGACTTGGTATAAAACACCCCAAGAAAGAAAAAAGTTGATTTCACATTGGTATGATTCCATGGGAGTCCACGCTCCAAAGATGATCCCCTTTGTGTTTCAATCATCACTGACATGTCCCTTGCTTTACGTTTCAATCATGGGTAAAATGGATTGTCCTTTATGAACTGAGTGCGATTTAGCTATCTCCGCTAAAGTCGTGATCCTGCGAATCCTTCATAAAGAAGCCGTTCGGTCATCTGCCCGAGATTTGATGGGTGGGGGTCAAGAGGAGATGCATCGAGTTGATTTGGGATGAGTTGTGCCACGGGAACTTAAACCGGCGAAGCGTCAGCGGAAGTGCCGACCGCACGTCAAGTTGCAGTAACGCATGCATACTATTTTCCCACGTCGCTTGTTTTTAATCCTGGATTCTATTTTATTCACGTGAGGATAAGATGTCATTGGGATCGGATCCTGCAACGTGCGGCTCGCACACACCTCACCCGCCCGGACTCACTTTTAAGAACCCCGACCGAGTCACCCTTCACCCGAAAAAAGAGAAAAGGAGGAACAAACGACAACAGCAGCTCAACAAGTCGGCCAACCAGCGAAAAAAGCTTGCAAATTGATAGGGGAGAGAGACCCCATTCCATCGGTCCTCCTCTCTGACATCGTGCCATTACTCGTGCGGCCCACCGAAGGCGCAGCTTCCTGGTTCGACCGACCCACGCAGACACCGTTTCTTCACGTGACCCAGGTGGGGCCCATGTCGAGGACATGTGACCTAACGTAGTCCTGGCGTCTTAATAATGTCAACACACGCAGAAAGAGAGAGAGAGAGAGAAAGATGGAACAACGGCCGAAACAAAGAGAGCCGGCGGCGGATGCTGCCCTCCACGGCGACGTGTTGGACGCCATCGTCTCCCGCGTGTCCCCCCTCGACCTCCTTCCCGCCTCCCGCGTCTCCAAGGCTTGGCGTGCCGCCGTCCTCTCCTCCCCCCGCCGGCCCCCGCCGTGGTTCATCCTCCACCACCTGGGTCGTCCCCAGGTCGCTGCCGCCTTTGACCCCCTCTCCCGCGCGTGGCGGTCTCTCCCCTGCGCGCACAGCTACCCTTCCCACCGCCAGGGCCCCCAGCCGCAGCAGGTCTCCTCCTACATGCTCTCCCCAGGAGGCGGCACCCGCCTCTGCGCCCTCTCTCTCTCGGCGCTGGCCCTCGCCACTGACCCCTTCGGCGCTTCCTGGCGCGAGCTGGAGCCGCCGCGCTACTCGCGGACGGACCCGGTGGTGGCCGTCGTAGGGACCCGCGTCGTGGTGGCGGGCGGCGCGAGCGACCTCGAGGACGGAGAGAACGCGGTGGAGGTGTTCGACGGAGGCGCCAGCGGCGCATGGGTTTCGTGTGAGCCCATGCCGGAAGCCTTCAGATGGTCCGAATCGATCTCGTCGGCGGCGGTGGGGCGGAGGCTGTACGTCCTGGAGAAGCAGTCGCCCTTCACCTTGAGCTGGTTCGACGCGGAATCCAGGCGGTGGGGGCCGGCGCGAGGCGTGCACGTGCCGGACCCAACCGTGCGGCACGTGGCCATCGGGTTCGCGAACGGGCGCCTGCTGCTGGCGGCGGCGGGCGGGATCGGTACGGGGTTCGGCTGGAGGGCGGAGAGCGTGCGGCTGTGGGCGGTGGACGAGGAATCCCTGCAGGTGGAGGAGGAGGTAGGGAGCATGCCGCGGGCGATGGTGGAGGAGCTGGTGGGGGACTGGGGGTGGGGCCTGTGGTCCCTCGGATTCCTGAGCGAGGGGAGGTTCGCCTACGTCTACAACCCGTCCTACCCCAAGGACATCTTCCTGTGCCAGCTGGAGGAGGGCGGCGGGTGCAGGTGGGAGAGCGTCCCGCGGCCGGCGTGCATGGAGGAGCGCCCGACGCACAGGGTGGCGGTCGGCTGCTGCCAAGTAGGGGCGGAGGACCTAATGATGGCCAAAGATAGGACCTAATGATGGGAAAAGAATACCGGGATTGGCTTCAGCTGTAGCTTTTCCTGGAGGTGGCCGCAACCCATGAAGCAGCCTCTTGCAAGGGGAGGTGACCGCTCAGAAGGTACGACGAAGATTCACTTGCACTATATATTAAAATATTTGTTTTGATTCACGCATTATGTACATCTGCTTGATGCTTTTGCGATCCAACCAATGACAGCTTCTGCATTCCCTGTACAACGATAATTATATACTGCACTTTAATCACCACTTGGATAGGATATTGGTTGGATCGGATATCTCATCTTCTATTCCCTTTCCTATCTTTTCCATTGCCTCTATCTTGTTTTCGTAAAGTTTGCGCCTTACTTTCTATAAAGCTGTTACTATAGTGCTCTCCACCGTAAAAATATTGATTGATCATTACAAGTGGTTTTTGTTGAATGCAAGTAATTGGGATGGCTCGGGAAAGTCAAGAACACCTCCGCTATAAAAAATTTATCCAATATGTAATTTTGATCACTACATGTTCGGATTACAGGCTTGCAAGTGATACTTGTGCAGAAAGTTAAACCCCAGTCTGGCTTAACGATCGTGGGGACAGAGAAAAAGATAAGAATCATGCTGCAGGGAAGTGAATCATCATCTCACACCATAATTAGGAATAATTTGTCCCTGGATTCTCATTTGTGCAACAATCAATTCTTCTCATGCCGAAAGTACTCTTTCTGATATTAATATGACCATGAACGATGTAAGTTCTCCGTACATCATCATCAAAACAGAACAAATCTAAAAAGAAAGAAAGAACATAAGCTTTTGAGTTCCACAGAAATAACAGCAGAGGATGAGCTGAAACTAAATGCTCATGTTTTTGCAAATGAAGAAACAAAGGTTCTGCTAATAAAGACTTTAAAGATGTCGAAGGGCAGAAGCTACCCCTGCATGTTCACAGCCTGCTCTTCGTGAAAGTATATATGGTATACTCTTTAGGATAAGAATACGAAACAGCTGATATTAGATTTAAGCTGTCAAAATGGTCATTCGTCCATTCAAATATGATGTCAGATTAATTTGATGCCGCAATGCAATTTTATCTGAGAGGAAACGTATACAGTAAAGAGAAGAAAGAAGTTTTATGCAGAAAAATCAGGTAGCAAGCTCAAGTAGCAGTTAAACTAAACATTCAACTAAACAGGGAAAACCTCTGAAGAGCTTCACACATCGAAAGGAAGTGACTAGCAAACTGTGCAAGCAAAGCTTCACCCGTACAATGTTCACATAATGATGCAGCGGCCCCTTTCTTCCACCTGAGGTGCAGTACCTGATTGATATCTGTTTGGGTCTGATGGGTTGTATGTGAACTCAGAGGTATCAAGACCATACTATAGCAGAAGAAAACAACACAAAGGAAGAAACTTAGTACTACAAGTGTAACAAATTGCAAATACAATCTAAGATTTCCTGCAGATTGCAGAGATCACCTTTTCCCTCATCCGTTGGCTCCAGGCATCATTTCTGCTGGGACGATGGTCAAGAGTGCCAATAACAGGTACTCCAGTTGCCGTAGTTCCTTGCCGGTTCATTAATGGCTGTCGGATGGTAGGTCTTGGAGCAATATATTCATCATCACTATCATATTCGGCAGGCCTGTTTGCTGCTCTTACAATAAGGGCTAACACGAATACAAAGGCCTGCAGATTATTCACATAATTCCTAAGTCCACAATGGAGCTTCGCACAGATGTTACAATAAATTAATGATCACAATTAAATGATGACTAATTAGTGCAAAACAATTTAAGACATTACTCAACTTCAGTGTTGCAACTGGCATGTGAAAATATCCTAGGTTATTCTTGAATAAATCTCTGTGATGGCTTGGTCCCCTCTATAACATGAAGTGATCACTGAATGCACAAAGAATCAAACAAAGTTGTTTCCAAGTAAATTGGACCCAACCAAAGCTTAAATCCTGAAGAGAACTATACAGATATCTTACAAGGATCAACCAAAGTTGATTCCAAGTAAATTGGACCCAACCAAAGCCTAAATCCTAAAATGAACTATACAGATAGCTTACAAGAGGAAAGGATTGCCATCCAATATTGACCTCCGACAACAAAGAAGTTAAAACAACCCAGATCCCTTGCATGAACACAAACTAACAGCCATTTCATGGTCATGACCATACACGACTAGAGGAGCATTCTAGGTGACATCTTAAAAGACCTAGTGACAACTGACTGCAGCTTTTCTAAGAACTTTTGTTAATTTCTAAGGACTTACGGCAGGAGCATTTGATAGAAGACAATGGATCAAGTATCACACTTATTATAGATAATGTATTTCGGATTTAACCAACATATCATCCAAATGAATTTCTATGAAGTAATCATGACACAATAGTGAAAAGTGTGGCCATAAATAGTCAAAAACTTGTTTTGTTCAAAAAACAAAAATCAATATAAATAGTCAGAATATTGATCAACACGAAAGAAGGAATATGAAATATTTTTTCCACCTCTTCTTAAAAGCCTGAAAGGTTAATAGATCACACTCACCTCTAAAATAACAGCTCCAAGAGCAACCCACTTTGCTATCTTCCAGTTAGCCTCCAAAAAATTATATATAGTCTCAAAATTTCCAGTTTTATCGTCAGGAATCAGCTGCAGGAACTCAACATCAGAACCCACCAAAAGAAAAAGAAATGGCAGAAAATAGGTTACAGATGTTAAAAGTATCTCACATCCTTCCAGCTATGGTCGAAGATTATGAAAGCAGCAGCAGCCACCTCAACTAGAACCAACAAGATCACTAGGAAAGCATACTGTTTTGGGGTTAAGGAAAGCATTATATTGACAATAAAAGAGTGTCTACTTAAGTCAGACAAGATAATATATCCACTTAGATCTATTGAGAAAGAACACATGGTCAAATATGACATAGATTTTATTATTTGTCCTCGTGGACGACAATATCACATATGAAATGTTCTTTTTTCTTCCTCAAGTTATACAAAAGACAGTTTCCTACATTGCTTAAGTACTACCGGCGTGGCATCACCTCAATTTGTTTGGTTGCAACCTACCTTCAGTGGGAAACTTCATGGCCTTTGTTTATGGCCATAATGTTATCATGTGATCATTTAGAACAAGCAACCTTATAGCACAAACTCATTTAATGGAACACTAGGCTTGTACTATTTTACAATGGTTTTACATTGAATGACTAAATCAAAGAGTATGCAATTGACTCTTTAAGATTGTGAAAAATATGGTCAGATGTAGCATTTTAATATCAATACATGTGATATATATACTATTAATGCCAGCCAACTCCAATAGAACGAACTGAACAATTTGCATGCAGAAGGCGATACAAGCATATGATTTTATAAAATATAATGTAAACATATCTAAGTTAATGAACATATATACAAGAAATGAAAATTAAATGTAAATTTCAAAATGTCAGGATACACAAGACAGGCAGCACCCATTTCTTGTTAATGCTCCAATGCAGCCAAAGCATGATATGACAAAGATAATAATCCCAACACCAATAAACAAATAAACGAACCTGCAATAACATCATATCACTAGTTTAGTCTTTACATCAATGGTACTGAATGATAGGTTAAAAAAAGAACATGGACAAAGGATTTAGAAACTGCTCAGAGACAAAATTTGCTTTTTGGACTGTATATGTGAAGCCATAGCTAGAAACAATAAAGAAATTTAAATTGTTGTCTTCTAAGAAGGAACGTAGCAAAGAAAGCAATATAGAAATGAATATCAACCAAATGATCCGGCAGTTTTATTAGCCAGAAAGGTGGTAGAATAAATAATCTTACAGAATAAACTCTGACATCACAGAAAACAATAATTGTTTTTCCAGTTGAATGGCATGGTATGGAGGCACATTTGGCAGTGTGGAATATATCCAATAGTATTGTGTAGAGACTGTTAAGGCATCCTGGTTGGACTGCTGACAAAAAAAAAACAGCTAGAAATACTCTTTGTTTGTCTGCAGGCACATTAATTCTTTGTACTAGTCATTAAACTGGAAGATGGTGCTGCTGAATCTAAAATTTTCTTGGCTTCATATTGCATATATTTCTACACAATTCCTTGGGTAAAAAGCAATAAAATTCAAATCACTATTAGGTGGATCTTCTTCCAATGGATACTGAGTTGTATGAAGTTGTAACCAAATGATCGCATGGAGCTCTAGCTCCATGAACTGTGTTAAATCATCATAACTGTAAATGTGACTTTATAGCACTAGTGTAATCCTCACATTTGCCTTATTTTAGCAAAATCAAATTAGTGGATATAGAGCACGAGGTGGGTTGGCAAGAATTGTGGTTAGAGAAAAAGATAAGCTACACAAGAAATGGAAACAGAGCATATGAATGGTTTAGTGTGTGATAATAATGCATAATCAACTAATGCACAATCCGGAAGAAATTTCAAAGCACCACAAAAGGAGGAAAGTATTTCACGTATAAACATAAGCAGCAAGATTCTTTCGATTTTTTAGATCTGCCTTTTTACCAGTTCAGCATCTACTCATACCAAAAGGCACAGATTAGTAAAAGAAATCTTTTTTTTCACGAAATTAAGGACTGGAAACAATTGTTAGCACTTTTATAAATCAACCTAAGACTAAATTAATCATATCCATAATAAGCAAAACAAAAAAAAGCAACAAGCATAACTAGATCATCGATCACATCAACCAACAAAGAGGGAAAAAGCTGAAACTTTTCAAGTGGAATTAACAGAAATTCCTTCGCTCAAGGAACAGCGAATCAGAAGCATCGCATACCAAGCTTTGGGAAGATGATCGAGAAAGCTCGATGAAAGGGACACGGCGACAAGCATGGGCCGTCCAAGCTTCAAGAACTCGGGATCACTGCCCGTCGGCATCGCCAGGTCCTCGCCAACGCCGCTAGAAGAGGCCTTATTCCATATCACCAGCAAATAAATCCCATATCCAACCATCGCCAACCCGGTGAGCGTCAATAGAAAGTTGAGAAGCTTTAACAAGCACTCCCAGAACCCCTTACACGCCATGATCGATATCTAATCCTCCTCGCCCGATCACCGGCCTCCAATCGGAGACCCCGATTGATGGATTCCAAGAAATCGACGCCGAATAAATCAAAAGCTAGAGATCTATAAACAAAAAACGAGAAGTTATGTAAAAATTCTCTTTGCCAGTATTTGAACGGGAAATCATAAAAAAACGAAGAAGAAAAACCGTGGCAAAAACGAAAGAATTTCAAGTTAAACGATGAATGGAAAGAGAGGAGAAACCGAGAGGATTGCCCCCACAAAAAAAAACTAAAAAAAACACCTCCGTCCCACAGCGATCGGGAGGGGGCGTCGAGTTGCCTACGCTCCTTTTGCCCTGGCAAGATGGTCGCCTTCCCCTTCTCCCCCTTTGAAATTTCACCCTTTTAATTAATATTTCCTTCTTCCGATAGGTGGACGAAATAATGTTTATCCGCCACGTGGTGAACGAAAGTAAGGGGTAGCAGCTTGATGGACGGTCATAAAAGCTACAACCTGCGGTGGTGCCCACCTCTCTCCCTCATGTTGAATTCCCTGCTCAAAGAAATGCCCCTATGATCTCCTAAATTAGTACCGAGCAGGAATCAGACACAGCCGCCAATCGAGATCGGCCACATCGACATAACATCACATATGGACACGCGTCCATCATTGATTGTCGAAGGAGTAAATATAAAACTATTTGGTATAAACGTCTTAAAATTTTGGATTAAAAAAAGGTAAAAAAAAGTATATATATATATATATATATATATATATAAAGGCCAGCCAAGTTTAGCAGTTCGCTGTAACCTCGGGTTCGGTTCTCCTTTTTCTTTTTGGTATGGGGCCCACGATGGGGGAACGTCGCGTCCAATCACGCGCTTGGGCTGGGCAACTAATGGTCAAGGAGAAGACGTACAGATCGAGACTCTTCGTTGGGTGGTTTCCAAAGACTGGTCGCTCTCATCTCCCTATCCCAGTCTTATACAAAGATACGGGGATACGACGGGAAAACTTACTCCTGCAAAAAAAACCCATCAACTTCATAAAATATCAAAGGTGCCAAAAAAAATTCTATATATGGATTTTTTTTTTTAGGTATCCGAGTCATTTCTAATTGACTAATCTGGATTCAGATATATTTTGCTTACGTCGCTGACAAGTTTAGGTAGCAACACGTACACGAATTATATTCGGATTTTACTCTTAAAGGAAACAGTTCGTTGTGGATGATATAGCATGTTATTGCATCTAATTCGCGGAACACCTTGGTTGTCATGACAGATTAGACGTAACGTTTGAAAGCTAACGTAACATATTGAGTTAATTCAATGTTCCAAATATGAGACAAAACATCATATCATATGTTAACATATTGAGTTAACAGGTTATACGAGATGACGTAGCCTCGTATCAGGCTATTCGAGAAGTAAGGAGCAACGTTGAATAAAACAGGATCGAGCAGATTAGACAACATCTACACCTAACGTATAGGCCGACCACATGAGGCACTAGCGAGCATTAGACATATGCATACAGTGATATAGATGATCATTAAACAGCTATGTATGTTAACACAAGGTAACATGTATCTAAGCCACCCCTAAGAACAGTACTTGGGGGTTAGATCTCTCACACTAATACACTACTAACTCTTTCAACTCTAATTCATACTAACTTAAGTATTGGAGAGGTAGAGTCAAAAAAGCCCCCTCACGATTCTGACCTGTGTGTAAGCACCCGATAGACAGCTTAAGGAGTGATCTACAACCTCTACTTGAGAGAACGAGGTCTGCAGTCCCTCAACTCCAATATTGAATCAACACGCCATAGCTTAAAAGTTACGTTGGTAATCTTACGCACTTGGGACGGACTAAGTGATGCTCACATCTCGGTCACGGCATAAAGATGCAAAAAAATGGATAGCATTAAATTATTAATTTTCATATTGGTTGTGTGTCTGATAAATGATAAGGACGACGGTTGGGTAGGCCAATCAAATTAGATTCTAATATACTTTAAATAATTTTAGAATAAATTTGGATCGAATTGATAAAATTAATCTGACGAATATTTTTTATCTGTAAGAAAAATTCTTTCATGCCTCAACTGTACTCATCGACCATTCTTCCCCTCATCTAAACACGATAAAAATTGCACCAGAAAACGTTCGATAAGTCTTAATCCAATATCTGTTTGTTTTAGGGAGAGGGAAAAAAAAAAATCTTATGTGTTCAACTAAGTCTATGGATAAGTCTCTTTAATGATTAAGTTCATGTGTTTTAAGTAATTTTACTTAAACCGAGCATGTCGAATCTAGATTGATAAAAAAAGATTAATCATATCTAATTAATGAACTATTCCATCACAAAGCTGAGACGGGTTCAAATTTGACTAGCTATTGCATTACGCACGCATAAGTTATAGTTGTTCTTCTAAGTTTAACCTTACATAGGTTTGTTCCTGGAAGATTAAAAAAAAAAAAAATACATATCACCCACTCTTATTTTACAGTTAGTAAAAACATATTTATTAATACACTTTTTAATTTTTTTATAATGGGTTTTTTTAAACTCAAAGTTGATATTAATTTTAGTTAAAAGCGATTGTAATTTGGGATTCTGAGGATTGTTATAGCGTTGGAAGTCGCAAATTCATCATGAAAAAAGTAGTTATGTTACTGAAATAATTTATCTAAGATTGAAATATAAATCATTGTAAATCGGGAATAATGTGTATACCTTTTGAAGCAATTATTAAATGGGATACCTCCGATGTTGTGAAGCAGTTTTGGATAGAAAGAAACTATGCTCTTCTCTCTCTTCTTATTTATCGGAAGATTATTCTAAAAATTATATTAAAAATTAATAAGCTAAACTTAATGGATCATATAATTATATAAATAAGAGTAAAGGATATAGATACAATTAACTTAAGAGAATCCCTCTTATCAAAATAACCTTTCAAGATTAGGACTTATTTTCTACATGCTAATAACTTAAATCATAATTTAATTAAACCTTTTTAAATATATTATCCTAATTTATTATGTCCTATAAACTATTATTTTCTCACTTAGTCTATTAACTAATTAAGATAAAAAATAAAATTATATAAATAAAATAAAATTTATTTTGAAAATTATTTTACTCAATTGAAATCTAAAATTTTTTAGAAGTATTTCATCCATATGTGAATTTTAGAAAATTGACTAATAAGTTTAATAGATACAATAATATTAAATTAACTCCTACCATCAATACTAATCAAAATGATTATATCTCATTAATATTAAAATTTCTCAAATGTACCATAACACTCTTTCCTAGCCATAATGATCCTTATAATTTTATCTTATCAAGATAATCCTATTATAATATTATATATATATATATATATATATTAATATAAGCAAAAAAAATTAGTTAAAATATTAACTCAAATATTCATTACCGTAACTTTTAAGAATTATTCATAAGTCTCATTCTCAAAATATATTTCTAAAATATTTTAGGATGCAAAATATTTGTGAATGAATCCATAATCATTAAAGTAGTACTTAGTTTTTTAATTGACCCTTTATGAACTACTCTAACTATCAACAACTTTATCTCGATGCTTGGAATTACTAAAAGATTTATTATTCTTAAAAAATATTAAAGGATTATTAGTGATATAAAAATTGAGTCAACAATACCAAATCTTAGGATTAAATTTCATAATCATAGAGCTTGATTAGTTAGCTCGAAGCATATTACAAATTCAACTTTCATTGTTAATAATATAATAATATATTATTTTACACTATTTTAAGAAATTATCCCTCTAAATAACATAAATATAAACCCTAGATTGAATATTCTAGTATTAATATAATTTATAAAATTAGCATTTAAATATTCTTTGACTTCAATTGAATCTAACTTATGCACTAAATATATAGTCCTTTGTTCCTTATAGATATGTTATCATTTTTGTTTGTAATTTTTCAATATTTTATTTCTAGATTGCTTTGATATCTACCGAGCATTCTAATTAAAAAATAGTTATCTAATTTAGTATAAGTTTGATCATATAATTTTAATTATGCATATATAAAAAATATTTTTTAGTTATTTTTTTTCAAATCACTTTTAGGACGCTGACTTTTACTAAATTTTCATATTTGGGTATAGGTATAATATTTTTTTTGAAGAATCTATATATTAAATATCTTAAATACTCGATCAATATATCTTTTTTAATATATTTATATCAATAATTAAAATTCATCCCTACATATCTTTACGCTAATAATATAAGCTACTTTATCTATATCAACAATCTTAAAGTTTTTTGATAAAAATTTCTCTAATATCATTCAATAAACCACGATCATTACTAGCAACTAAAATATAATCTACAAACAATACTAATATAATAGATTTACTCTCACTAACCTTCAAATATATACCCTTATAAATAATAATTTTTGAATCCAAATGAAATAATAAATTATAAAGTTTTATATTCCATTATTAAGAAGCTCATTTAAGGTCATAAATATTTTTTTATTTTAAGCCAAAATTTTTCACATTATCTAAGAATCATCTAGGTTATTCTATACAAATTTCTTCATGTAGATTCTCATTCAAAAATATATTTTCACATGTATTTAATGTAATCAAAATCATAATGAACTATTAATATCATAATAATTTTAATATTTTTTAAAAATTAGAAAAATCTTGTTATAGTCGATCCATTCTTTTTAGAAAGATATTAAGCGATAAGTCTGACTTTATATTATTCAATATTATCCTTTGAGTTATATTCAATGTTTAAGACTCATTTATAATCGATTATTTTATAATTATTAAGTAATTTGATGAGTTCCATGAAACTCTTCCGATCTATTAATTTTAGTTTTTTTTTTTCATTGCATCGTGTTATCTTCTAGAATTGTTATTTTTTATAATTTATTAAAATAATAAGAGATCTCTTTTAATTCTTATACTATAATATGATTCTTATATATATGCTACATAATCATTAAAAATGATAACTCACCTTTCGAATTGAAATCTTCTCAAAGCTATTGATTATGATTGTTCTACAATCTGATCAATAGTGATATCAATATTACTTTGTTGTTTACTTTCATCGAATCATTCAGTGATTTAAGAAATAACTATTTCTTGAAAAATAATAAAAATTAATTTATTTCTCTTTAGTATCAAGATTAAATTTTAAAAAATTACTCCTAATGATTTAATTTTCTAAGAATCATATATTAACATATCCAACTATTTTAATATTGTGATTAGGGCAACATAATATGTATTCTTTGAATTTTTCTAGATAACAAATAATTCAGATACAATTCTTGAATATATTATATTTAAAAAATCTTATTCTATTTTATCCCAAATAAATAAATATCTCAAATTGGATTTTTTACCCGTCCCTAAATCAAATGAAATTTATGAAACTTATTAGAAATATACACAATTATTTTTATTGTTTCATCTATTCGATATAAAAGAATAACTTATCGCCTTTGTAGTTATATTTATAAGAGTAAGAATTTGCTTGAGTTATCTTGTTCTATTGTATGATAAAATATATCTTTTCACTAAAATAATAATATGAAGTGATCAACAAATATTAGTATTAATAATCTCAAAAAGTTCATTACCTTTTATTATATTTTTAAATATATATTTATTTTGCTATCCCTTAATATAATTCATATAAATGTCAAAGTGAAGTCTAAATCTTTCGAAAAGTAATCATTTTCCTAGTATTTTGATCTTTTCTTTGGATATATCTCTTAAATATCTATGTCACATGATAAAAGATTTCTCATTAATAAAACTATATATCATTCTAATATTTGATTATAAGATTACTAATATTTCTAAGCTCAATATTCAAATTAATTCTATACAAATAATCACATAGAATTTTAGAATCAATATTTATTAATTATAAAATACATTAAGTTTACCATCAATAAAAAAAAAGATACTATCCTAGCTCATCAATTCTTTAATATTAAATTTTAAAAACACAAAAACATAGTATATATCCTGCAAGTTTCATTATATGATCTGTCTTTATGTGTAAGCTATTAGTTTCTACTGCATCATTTTCTTCTAGAGATGATTTCTATAACAATAAATATTTTATATTTTTTTATTTTTAGGTTGAAAGAAATATTAATGAATTATTGGCACAAAAGTCAATCCGTTAAGTATTAGAAGAGATTTTTATAATATTTGATTCAAAATATGTAAAGGCCAGGTTTACACTTTTCTTTTTTAATCAAGCTTTATGTTTATTGTAGTCTTTCTTTATATATAGTACTTCTTATCACAAAAATAACATTTTATTATAAAGAGAGTCTATTTAGTATTTTTCAAACTTAGTTGATTTATTGGTAGATGATTCTTTAATTTTTTTTCTTATTACACACTCCTTGATAATAGTAGTCAAAAAAATATAAAATACTTTTTTTGTTAATCTTATTTTTTTCTTAAACTTATATATTAGCTAGCTTATTTAAATTCGACATATATTTATTTATGTTCTAGTAAATCTTAAATGGGTTAAACCAATAAGAAAGAAAATTAAGAATGAATTATATGATAAAAAATCTCTCTACAATCATGTGCAATGTTTTGAGCTTTGTAGTTTTGTCAACTATATTAATGATATGATCTTGAATTCATTGGGTGTCATCATATTGAGTTATAGTCAGATCTTTTATTAAGATGTTAACCAATGAGTATATTTAAACTAAGTTTTAGTAGTATTTAAATATTTCAATGCACTATTTGAGAGCAATAATAAAGTCATGATCTTATTAGTAATTGTCATTTATATATATATGAAATTGAGTTTGTTAAATCTTTCCTAAATATTTATTTTATTTATGTATTCAATAGTACTTTCATTAGTTAAGTTTAAAAGACTTTCAATAATTAAGATTATGTCTTGCACATGCAATGTAAATTGTATATGCTTAATTCATTTAAAATAATTTGATTTGGAAAGTATAAGAATACTATAAACATAAAAATGAAAGGAAGAAAAAACTATTAAAATAAAAAATAAAAGTATATTAATACATATATTTTTTTGATATTATGATAAACTATTAATATCATCTCTATTTTAGTTCTGGATTCGATATTAACATATTTAGTACTTACTCAAAAATAAATAATTAAGAAAGATTAATATTATCCTTCTAGATTAATATTATTACTTTTAGACAAACAACTCTAAGCTACAAAGATATCTAAAATAGTATTATCCAGTCTTATTATGAAAATTATTCAAAAAATTCTTTGGATTATCTAAATCTCCTAATTATATATATTATTATAAATAGTATTTTTATTTATCATTTAACTTTTTATATTTATTAATCCAAACCACTTTGGTGACTATAAGATCAATATAAAAATACAAAATATATTTTAAATATCATATAAATTATATAATATTTATTATTATTTACATTCCTTAAGTTTATCATCCTAGGTTACTTTAATACTTACTAATATAATAAAACTAGAGAATACAAATTTAAATAATGATTATTTAAATATTTTTTAATGTTAATTATGTATAAATTTATTTAATAAAAAATGATTGTAATAGCTACTAAACATAAATTTTAATCAATATATTAAAAACCCATATAATAAAAATAATTAAAACTAGAAATCATGCTTTCATGTGAAAATAAATACTACTGCATAATTTTAATCATGTGCATTTTCATAAACACATAATTATCCAAAAATTTAAAATAATAATTTAAATTTTACAAGCAATAAATAAGTAAAAGATTATTTTCATAAAAATTTAGTCAATAATAATTTGTCACTTATTTTTTGAATAAAAAGATATATAAGAGATGATGGGCTAATTACATATTACCCCTTAGACTATTTTAGCATAATGGTCCCATACTTAAAAAGTTTACATTGGGATCTCTATAATTTTGAAAGTGAAACAAATAACTCAATTTGCCCTAATATTGTCAGTTACATTGATGAAAAACACAACATATGATATCACAAACTAGATCACTATGAAAGTAATGGACAAAAGGATGATTGATTTTTCATCAATATAATTGATCATGTTAGCAAAAATAGGGTTATTTATGTCTAAATGTAAATTTTTTAAGTACAAGATCATAATACTAATAAGGTCTAAGTATAGAAGTTAATATGTAATTAACCTAGGAATGATGTCCTAAAATCGAGCCAAATATATCTGAGACTCTAAAATTAAGGTAAATGAATTAGATAGCTCAATCTACCCGAATTGGGGTATAGATTGAGCAGTATAGCTAGCCTACTGATTAGGTTAAATAGAATTAGGCTTAAGTCAAATTAGGATTCAAAGATCCTATCTAAATTAGAGTTGATGCAATTGACAGGTTTAAGGATTGGCTAATCCCATATAACTCTCACATGGTTGATTTCCCACTGGACTCCTTTTGTCACTACGATGGGGCGACTCCTCATCGACTCTATCTTCATGCTTAATATTTTGAACTTTATAATTTTATCAATTATATTGATGATATGATATTGGATTCATAGTTTCATATTAAGTTGTAATTAGATCTTTAATAAGATGTCAACTAATGACTTATCAACAGATTATTTAAACTGATCTTTAATAATATTTAAATATTCCAATACACTATTTTAGATCGATAATAAATTCTTGATAGTATTAGTAATTTCATCTTTATATATATGAAATTGAGTTTGTTAGATCTTTCATAAATATTCATTTTATTTATTTATTCTATAGTACTTTTATTAATTAAGTTTAAAGGCCTTTCAATAATTAAGGTTATGTTAAGATCTAGCACATGCAATGTAAATTGTACATACTCAATTCATTCATAATAATTTGATTTAAAAAGTATAAGAACACTAAAAGCATAAAAATGAAAGGAAGAAAATATTAAAATACATAAAAAATACTTAAGAGTTTTTTTATATTATGATAAACTATTCATATCATCTCTATTTCAATTGATATTAATATATTTAGTACTTAGTCAAAAATAATTATTATTAAGGAAGATTAATACTATACTTGTAGATTAATATTATTACCTAAAATTATATTATTAAGCCTCGTCATATAGTTATTTGAAAAAAATTCTTCAATGGATTATCTAAATTTTCTAATTATATATCATTATAAATAATATTTTTATTTATCATTTAAGCCTAACTTCTTGATCTAATTTATAGATTTATTAATCCAAACCAATTTGGTGACTGCAAGATCGATATAAAAATATAAAATATATTTTAAATACCATGTAATGATATAATATTTATTATAATTTATATTTTATAAGTTTATTATCCTAGGTCACTTTGATAATTACTATTATAATAAAACTCGATAATATAGTTATGTATAAATTTATTTAATAAAAATGATTGTAATAGCTACTAAATATAAATTTTAATTAGTATAATAAAAACCCATATAACAAAAATAATTAAAACAAAAAAATATGGCTTCATGTGACAATATATACTACTGTATAATGTTAATCTCGTGCATTTTGATGAACACATAATTATCCACAAATTTCTAAAATAATAATTAAAATTTTAAATATCACAAGCAATAAATAACTAAAAGATTATATTAATAAAAATTTAGTAAATAATAAATTGTCAAATAAAATATATAAATTATAATTTATAACTTATTTCTTTTCTAAAATAATATATAAGGGATGATGGGTCTAATTACATATTAACCCACATACTTAGACTGTGCTAGTATCGTGATTCCAATATTTGAAAATTTTATATTAGAATCTTTATAATTTTAAAATTAAAATAAATAATTCTATTTGTGACAATACTTATTATATTTATCAGTATGACTTATTATTTGTGTTAAACCATGTTAATATCGTGATGCACATAATTATCAGTTGCATCTACAAAAAACACATCATGTGACATCACGTTGATCAACACAAAAATGATGAGTAAAAAAATATTATATTTTTCATCAACACAACTAATGGTGTTTAGAAAATAGAATTATTTATTTTATTTTTAAAATTATAAAAAATTAATATAATTTTTTTTATGTACAAGGATCATGATACCCTAAAATCGAGCCAAATATATCAGACACTCTAAAATTAAGGTAAACTAATTATATAGCTCAATCTACCCAAATTGGGGCATAGATTGAGCAGTATAGCCATTCACTAATTGGGTTAAATAGAATTGGGCTCAAGTCAAATTAGGATTCAAAGATCTGATCAAAATTAGAGTTGATGCGACTGGTAGGTTCGTGCAGAACTGTCACTATTGATTTCCCATCGGACTCCTTCCATCACTACGATGACGCGACCTCGATGGCTAGCATCCACAGCGCACGACCCTCCTCATTGGTTCGACAACCTCGCTATCGCTATCCCCCACCAATCATAGCACCTTCGTCACGTGACGTTGCTGCCTACATCACCCTTGGTTACTGGCAGAAGCAACATCCAAAACCATCATCACGGGCCAACTCAACGATGCCCATAGCCTTCAATCAAGTCGTCGCCCACTTTTGTCTACAGCCGTAACCCAAGTGACCTCCATCATCACCCGTGGTAGCGACCAAAGACGGTGCCCAAGGAGCCATCGACTGAAACCCAATCACCACGGGACTTGTGGCTTTTGGTAGCTCCAACAACTCGACCATGACCAAACATGTGGTCGGGTACCACAGCTATGATCTACCGCACTGTCACTGATTTAGTTGGTTTTGCCTAAGTCGTGAGACACCCTTGTATATCTATCCACAAATGTCAGCCTCTCTGAAACCTCATAGGGTCCCTTAGGAGTATAAAAGAGAAAACAAGTTAGAGAAAATATTTCCCATGGGATCCACAAGCAAATATTTTATATATCCAATACAAATTACAACCATGGACTTTACAAACTCTGAATGGTTACATACAAAGGATCAAGGTCCATTATAGACCGAAGTCCCCACAAGTGCCTACATGACACAACTTTCATTTACAAGCTACAATTAACCACAAAAGCTAATAAATCTAGGCCTGCCAAGCCTACTTCAAGTCCACTACTTGCTGTATAAAGAATTTATAAAAATCGAAGGATACAGACAAACATGAGCATTACATCAAACACCTTGTTCATATTTTTGTTCGTGACATTCTCCTTCACTTATTCCTTTGATATCCTCGTCGAAGCCGCTGTAGACATTGCATCTCCTCACCTTTTGATGGATCTTCAATCTTTTGTTTTGGCTATAACAGGCCTCTTGGCTCCCCGGTTGCTCTCTGCCACTGTTGTTAAGTAGTCGAACTTTGATCTACAATGCCACTTCAACTTGCTAATGACTGACTCTGGTGAGGGGTCAACTGAATTGTGTTGATCCTCGTGGACTCTTACGGATCCTTTTGGTGAAGAAAAATACCTTCCTTATTATATGCTAGTTTTGCAATGATCTCATATTTGCTTGAACTGGATGGATGCTTATTAGAGCTTTAACGAGCATTGCCTCACAGAGTTTGGAGTTTTTAAGGTCTTTCCTCCATAAAATTGCCCATCAATTTTTTTTCAACATATTTGTCACTTCCAAGTAAGTTCATATCACTTCCGCTTTTGATTGGCATTCTATTGAAAAATAAAGCGGACAATCTAATACTGATCACCATTGGTGAGGAGTTGGCAAATTGTCTTCTATTATATTTCTTTGAAGGGTCTTGAAACTTATGCAGAACTCCTCTGCTTAGATAAATAAGAGAACATGGGTACTCAATTTTGCCTATTTCCTTTAAGTGAAAAAGGCAATGTTACTTGATTTCACCTGCTTCCCAGAGATAAGAGAACTAGGGTACTTAGTTTCACCCATTCTCTTGAGTTGAGAAGGTAAATGTTATTTGATTTCGTCTGCCTCATCGAGGTTATATTTCATGCATCGAGCTAGTTACTAGCTTTTGTCCGCTCTTTGCTTACACTTCCGAAGCACTTGAAGTGCTTGCACTCCTTGCTTTGTGTTAGCTACTGTAATTTGTCTTCCCACTACCATCGAATTTCCGAAATGTAAGAAGTTTTGCTAGAAAAGAACAAAAGTTTACCCCAACTTGGAGTCCCCGAACTTGGAGTAAGTCTTTGATAGTTCTAGTCACCTCTAGGATAGTACCATCTTCTCCATCATTTTTGTCGCCTACTCCTCTTAGTAGAAAAGGTACAACACAATATATTGCCTACTTTATTTCTTGGCTAAGCACTCCTACATCAACCTGGAGTCCCTCACTTTTAGCTATCTTGATGAGAAACCCGTCGACATCGGTCTTATGAAGTTCCTTGGTCTCTGACTTCTTGCCCTATCTTAGTACTTGGAGTTTGCCTTTACGTTCTCCACCTTCTCGACCCCTTTTACGACCAATACTTATTAGGAAACCTTAGCGGGAGCATCATATGCACAGTGAAAATCAAAACAAAATCGGTTTCCCATATAGATTAAATCGTCATGTAAAAAATTGGGTCATGAGAAAGCCACAAAAATAAAAAAAATCATGTTATATGATATATTGATTACATAGAGAGATCGTATATCCCTGTATTTCATATTTAGATACAGAGGATGAAGGAAGTCAAGCGTCTTCCTCTCTAGCGGTATCCATACAATGGATCTCTATAGCGAAACTCCTCTAATTTAATCTAGTAACTCTTGTACAGAGGGAGGGAGGAGAATAAGAAGAGGTGACCAAATCTGTAGCCTATCAACCATGAGTCTCCCTTTCTATTTATAGAGAGCCACCAAAAACCCTAGGGGTCCTGCCTTAGTGGATATTGGATCTCTATCCAATTACCCACTAACCTTACATTATTGAATCTATATCCAGTAATCTCTTTAGCATCTAATTAGGCTTTAAGCAAGGAGCCCATTAGCATAGCATCTCATCTAATGAGAATAGAGACTAATTAAATCTACATCCAATCCTCTATTCACTGAAGCATCCACTATATGTGTGTGACCCTCTAGGCCTAATACCAAGCTGGTCGTGAGTCACTCCCATCAATATTCCTTCTGGTATAGTGAATTATTATCCACATAATAATTCACTCGACTCATCGACTATAGACGTACTATGTTACTATGTCATAGTCCCCAAACGGTATAGGGGGATCAAATCCATCGGATCTGTCTGTCCATAGTTATTATGTATCTATAATCCCTCATCCAACTAATATCCCAAAGACCATATATTGGACATGGTGCTGTCAGGTCACATACGAAATCTATCATAGTCTCACTCTAATCGGATTCTCCCGGAGAACTCCTCTCTCGATCAAATGACCCTGGCTAGAGATTTATATGAGCAAGCACATATGAAATATTTCTCTTATAATATTAAGAGTGGATGCTCCTCTATTGACCCTCAATTACCTTCGCAAGGTTGGCTACCAATCCCGATAACCAATTATACCAGATCTGGAACTTTTTAAACCTATAAGTTTGACATCACAAAAAGGAGTACTCAAACAAGGCATCTTTGGTGACTCAAGTCTAAGGACCAAATACACAACTGGGATTATGAAATCATTGTCTGACATTAGGTATCATTAATTATACAACATTCCATAAGCGGATCAATCGGTGAACTCATTCTCTAATGAGCACTTGTACTATATCCTTAGTATCTCTATACAAATGGCTATGAGACCAGCCGCCTCCAGCATATTGATGAGTATATAGTATACCAGTCTGTTCGGTTATCTCGATATCCCTCTTAAGTAACATATGACCGAAATTATTTAGGATATGTGTCTAAAGGTGAATCGATCTCATTATCATGATCTCATCACAATCCGATTCTCATTGCATAGAACCAAGGACATCACAATATATATATATATATATATAACATATAATATAATGTGAGAATATAATAATAATAATTATAAGCAAAAAAGATCGCGCAATGTGTCACACATGCCATCACTCATGTGATTGTTTTGCAGGACACTTGTAAACATCAATGCTCTCCCTCCATGAGAGCAAAAGATCTATGACTCCACGGAAGTTTCGCCTCTATGATACCATGGCGTTGCCAGCCTATGGCCCTACGATATGTTACCTTGCATTTGCATCCCTTTCTTCATGATCGGTAGATCCGCCTTTGTGGCACTGTGATACTCCTTCGCGTCCACTCCCTTTCTGATCAACGATTTGCACTTGATTAGTTGAGCCCCTCTGGATTCGTTGTCGCTTCCTTGTCCCTTTCGACCACCTACTTTAACACTCTTGTGTTCTCTGAATAGTTTCCCTTTATTGATAGAAAGAAAGACTATAACTTTCCTGCATGGCCTTCGCTATCTTATTGCAGGGCTCAGCTCACACTGATTATATTCTCCTTAGCTTCCTTGATAGCAATGTTTACTTACTCAGTCTTATCCTCTAACTTGCTAGGCTCCCCCTTAAGGGAATATGAGCACTAGAGTCGTCCAACTCTCTAGCCACTGTAATTATACCTCTATATGATCAAGTCCCCCCCCCCCCCCCCATAGGACTCACTAGTACTTGCACTCAAAATTCTCTCTCAGTAGTATACAACCCCCATATTATCACGAGCTTAGCTAATTTTGTCTAAGTCGTGCAACACCTATGCATGTTCGTCCACAAAGGTCAGCCTTCCCTGAGATCTCCTAAGGTCCCTTAGACTTACAAAAGAGAAAACGAGTAAGAAGAAGTAATTCCAATGGGATCCACAAGAAACGGCTCAAGCAAATACTTTATAAAGCAAGATACAAATTACACCCATGGACACTACAAACTCAAAGAGGTTGCACATAAAGGATAATGATCCATTACAGACCGAAGTCCCCACAAGTACTTACAAGATACACTCGTATTTACAAGCCAAAATCGATAACAAAGCAAACCAAACTAGGGCTGCTAAGCCTATTGCAAGCTCGCTACTTGCTATACAAGGTATGTACACAAACTGAAGGATACAAACAAACATGAGTATTTCATCAAACACATTGTTTATATTATTGTTCGTGATATTCTCTCTCACTTATTCCTTCGATGTCCTCGTCGAAGCCACTATAGATGTTGCATCTCCTCGGATTTTGCTGAATTTTCAATCTTTTGCTTTGGCTGCAACATGCCCCTTTGGCTCCTAGCCTCTCTCTGCCATTGTTGTTGAGTAGTCGAACTCTAATCTGCAATGCTGCTTCAACTCACCAATGACTGAATCTGGTGTAAGGTTGGCTGAGTTGTGCTGATCATTATTGGTTCTCGCGGATCCTTTTGATGAAGGAAAAGACCTGTTTTATTATGTGCCAATATCATAGTATACTCATATTGCTTGAACTGGGTGGATGCTTGTTGAAACTTTGACGAGCATCGCCTCATAGACTTTAAGGTTTTTTAGGTCCTTCCTCCACGATGTTTGCCCATTGATCCTTCTTCCACGTTTAGTTGTCACTTCCAAGTATGTTCGCATCACTCTCGCTTTCGATTGGCATTCAATTGAAAAATGAATAGGACAATCTACTCTCAGTAGTATTGACCACCAATGGTAAAGATTTGACAACTATTGTCTTCCATAAACTTTTTTTGAAGGGTCAATGAACTTATGCAGAGCTTCTCTGCTAGATAGGTAAGAGAACTGAGATACTCGACTTCACCCATTCTCTTAGTAGTTGAGAAGACAATATTACTTGGCTTCGCTCACCTCCTCGAGTTAAGAGAATTGGGGTACTCAGTTTCACCCATTCTCTTGAGTTGAGGAGGCAAATGTTACTTAATTTTGCCTGCCTCCTCAAGTTTATACTTCATGCATTGAACTGGTTACTAACATTTGCCCACTCTTTTCTCACACTTCTGAAGTACTAGAAGTGTTTGTACTCTTTGCGTTGAGTTAGCTACTGTGATTCGCCTTTCCACTGCCATTGAACTTCTGGAATGTAAGAAGTTTTACCCAAAAAGAGTAAAAAGTTTACCCCAACTTGGAGTCCCCCAACTTGGAGTAAGTCTTTGATAGTTCTGGTCACCTCTAGGATTGTACCGTCTTCTCCATCACCTTTGTCGTCTACTCTTCTGAGTACAAAAGGTATAGTAATGTATACTGCTTACTTTGTTCCTTAGTTGAGCATTCCTGCATCAACCCGAAGTCCCTCGCTTTCGGCTATCTTAATGAGAAGCTCATCGATATCGGTCTTATGAAGTTCCTTAGCCTTTGCCTTTCCGCCCTATCTTGGTACTTATTACCTCTGCATTTTCCACGTCCTCGATCCCTTTTACGACCAATGCTCTCCCTCCAAAAGAGCAAGGTATCGTTGACTCCATGGAAGTCCCGCCCCTGCGGTACCATGGTGTTGTCAAGCCCATAGCCCTACTATCTGTTACCTTGCATCTGCATCCCTTCCTTCGTGATCAGTAGATCCACCTCTGCAGTACTGTGGTGCTCCTCCGAGTCCACCTCCTTTATAACCGATGCTTTGCTTTTGGGTAGCTGAGCCCCACTAGACTCGTCGTTGCTTCCTCGTCCCTTTCGACCACCTACTTCAACACCACTGTGTCCTTTTAATAATTCTCCTTGGGCGATGGAAAGATAGACTACAACTTTTTTGCATGGCCTTCGCCATCTTGCTGCAGGGCTCATGCCAATTCTATTCTCCTCAGCTTCCTTGGTAACAACATTCACTTACTCGACCTTATCCTCTGACTTGCCGGGCTCCCTTAAGCAAATATGAGTATTGAAGTAGTCCAACTCTCCAGCCGCTCCTATCATACATTTGTACAATCAAGTCCCCTCCATGGAACTCATTGGTACTTACAATCTGACTTCTCCCTTGGTGGTACACAGCCTCCATATATTGATGACCAAGGCTTTTATATGATGCAAGCTTCGATGCATACATATGGAAGACATGCCTCTATGGTACCATAACATTCACCCATTGAATATACAACCCTCCTTGTCGTTGCATTGTTCACTGAAGTGGAGCTCCCAACAGCTCCTGATCATTCATATGATCACGTCCCCCTCCATGGGACTCCCTAATACTTGTACTTGAACTTCTTCCTCGGTGTTATACAACCCCTATATGTTGATGACTAAGGCTTTCATCCAATGTAAGCTCTTATGCACACACAAAGACCCGCCTCTGTGGTACCATGATATTCACTCCTTGAATCCATAGATACTTGCACTTGGACTTCTTCCTCGGTGTTATACAGCCCCTATATGCTGATGACTAAGGCTTTCATCCAATGCACACACGAAGACCCGCCCTCTATGGTACCACGACATTCACTCCTTGAATCCATAGTCCTTTTTCTTGTTGTGTCATACACCAAAGTGGAGCTCCCAGTAACTCTTGATCATACCTCCGCATGATCGTGTCCCTCATGATCGCATGTGTTGCATTGCCACAAACTATTCTATCACGATCCGCTGCACCATGTCACCTCCTGGTGATATCTCTATTGCACACAGATTCTCGTGTGATGAACTCAAACTACGACTTCTCCATGTGTGGCCTCCGCCAACACATCATAGGGCCTCCGCCATCTTCGATTTTTAGTTTGCTCCCTTAGCAATTCACCTTCATCCGCCCACTCTTGGGTCACACCTAGACGAAGCACAGCTCTAGGATAGTTTATCACCTAGTAGCTCCTGAAGTCTCCTGACTTTGCTAGAATTGGTGTACTATTGTTTGGATCCTGGGCCTATATCCCCTACCAGCATAATCCCCAGTATGCACCACTTGTTCTTGACAACTCGAACGACAACATTGTGATATATTCTTCAAGAGTACCCGCCTCTACGTCCTCCCCATGCTAAGGTCTCATGATCTTAGCTTCACCTCTGTAAGTTGAATCACCTTAGTTACTCCGTCAAATACATCTTTGAGGTAAGGTGCATGTGCATCAAAACTCTCTTCGTCTCTAGTACCATGCAAGAGACGTCCACCCCATCAGAATGAAGAACCTATAGAATAATATGATCTCACTCTTGTCTCTACAAGAGTTCATGCCCTCGGCCTCTATCCAAGGAAAGCTCCGTGCCTCCGCTCCATGTTTCATCTTCTATGTTGGCTCCCTTCATGTGGCTTGGATACTTCACTAAGTTCTACCCAAGTCGTTCCGCTTCGATTTACATTGAGTTGATAGTGGCCCTCGTGTCCACCATTCCACGGGTCAGCCATATGTTGAGTTCAATTTTCACATCGACTCTAAGTATGTATTAATATGATGTTGCCTTGGATTGCTCCTTCACTTGATCTTGAAATGCATCCACCAATGCATTATCTGATTCGAGATTATGTGATGACTTTTCATCGCTTGCTTAGTCCATTGAGCTTTGTGGAGATATTACCTTGAGAAACTCTTCTCAATATGCACGGTCCACTTCGATTTGTGGCGATATTACCTTGAGAAACTCTTCCTCAATATGCACTGTCCACTGCACATGATTCTCCCTTTAGAGAACTAGAAATTATCCCTCCTGGATATCTATCCTGTTAGAGTAACTTTCCTCTTGCATTCTTTCCACTAGAAGTTTCAGAGACCACCGTCCCCTTTAGACTATTTCATCTTGTTGAATAACTTGTACCTTGTTATGCCCTTATAAATGCATTTACTAGATTGTGACCCTTCGCCAATACAGTCTCCATTGTACCCTTCAAGGTCTAGCAATGTGTTGAACTTATTGTACACTTCAGTCGCCTACGGATATATCCTTTCTATGCCGAAGAGAAAGTTCTGATGCTTCATAGCACTGAATTCTGATCGCACCTTAGGATGGGTAAAAACACTCTGTCATCCGTGTACAAGCCCTTGCATAAGTACTGAATCCTTCGAGTTAGCAATCCCCCTCACCTCTGTGAGCTTTGCATAACTCTTATGATCATCGAGCAACAACACATCCAACTTTATACGGTCTCATCTTTCACCAAGCACCCCACTTTGCCTTGAGCACCGTCAAATTTGGTTGCCAATGTCGAGCCATAGCTCGAACTCAACTATCCCAATCTTTGTGTGCTACATATTCTTCTTTGCTTGCTTATCCTTGTGGTGCCTCTCGTGCAAAAGGTTGGCCATTCCTCTAAATGCCCAATCTAGATGCTCGCTCTTCTGAGCGACTCCTTTCCCTATATCTCAATGTCTGTTTCCCCCAAATGATTGCTCGTGTTGACTGTCCTCCATACAGCCCAGCTAGGTCCCCCACGTTTGTATGGTGAGTGTTTCTGTGTATGCTTGTCTCGTTTTGATACCATAATGTCATGGGCTTAGCTAATTTTGCCTAAGCCGTGCGACGCCTATGCATGTCCGTTCGCAAAGGTCAGCCTTCCTCGAGATCTCTCAAGGTCCCTTAGACTTACAAAAGAGAAAACGGGCCAAAAGAAGTAATTCGAATGGGATCCACAAGTAACTGCTCAAGCAAACATTTTATAAATCTAGATATAAATTACACCCATGGACATTATAAACTCAGAGAGGTTGCACACAAAGGATAATGATCAATTACAGACCAAAGTCCCCACAAGTGCTTACAAGACATACTCATATTTACAAGCCAAAATTGGCCATAAAGCAAACCAAACTAGGGCTGCTAAGCCTACTGCAAGCTCGCTACTTGTTGTACAAGGTATGTACACAAACCAAAGGACACATATAAACATGAGCATTTTCATTGAACTCCTTGTTTACATTATTGTCCGTGATAATATGCTGATGACCAAGGCTTTTATCTGATGCAAGATTTGATGCGCACATACGGAAGACCCTGCCTCTATGGTACTATAGTATTCACTCCTTGAATCCATAGCCTATCTTACCTTTGTGTTGTTCACTGAAGTGGAGCTCTCAATAGCTCATAATCATACCTCCGCATGATCGTGTCCCTCGCGGGATATCTCCGTATGTGTTGTATTGCTGCAAACTATTCTACCATAATCCACTGCACCATGTTGTCTCCTGGTGACATCTCTATTGTATTCAGATTCTTATATGATGAACTCGAACTATGATCTCTCCATGTGTGGCCTCTGCTAACACATCATAGGGCCTCCGCCACCTCCGATTATGTTCGCTCCTTTGGCAATTCATCTTCGCCCACCCATTCTTGGGTCACCCCTGGATAGAGTATTGCTCTAGGACAGTCCATCGCCTAGTATCTCTCGAAGTCCCCAGGCTTCACTAAAATTGGTGTACCATTGCTTGGATCCTGGGCCTCTGTCCTCTACTAGCACAATCTCCACTGCGCACCACTTTCTTCATGACAACTCGAAGGTAGCACTGTGATATATTTTTCAAGAGTATCCACCTCTGTGTCCTCTTGCCCTGTGCTAAGGCATTTTGATCCCAATTTCACCTTTGTAAGTTGAATCACCTTAGTTCCTCTGTCAAATACTTCTTTGAGATAAGGTGCATGTGACTCAAAACTCCCTTCATCTTTGGCACTATGTAAGATGAGTCGGCCCATTAGAATGAAGAACCCATAAAACAACATGATCCCACTCTTACCTTTGTAAGAATTCATGTCCTTGACTTCTGTCTAAGGAAAGCTTTGTGCCTCTGCTCCATGCTTCATCTTCTATGTCGACTCTCTTCATGTGACTTGGATACTTCACTAAGTTCCACCTAAGTTGTTCCGCTTCTCTCGATTTGCATTGAATTGATGTTGGCTCTTATGCCCATCATTCCATGGGTTAGCCCTCCATTGTATCTGATTTTGATATTGACTCTAAGTGTGCTTTCGTATGATGTTGTTATTATCGCTCTCCCATTTGATCTCGTAATGTATCCACTAATACATTACTTCCTTCGAAATCATGTAACGACTTTTTGTTGCTTGCTTGGTCTGTTGAGTTTTGTAGAGATATTGTCTTGAGGTACTCTTCCTCAACATGTGCAGTTTACTGTACATTGATTCTCTCTTTTGAGAATTAGGACCTATCCCTCATGGATGTCTGTCATATTAGAGTAACTTTCCTCTTTGCATTCTTCCCTTTAGAAGTTTCGGAGACCACCATCCCCTTGAACTGCCCCGTCTTATTGAACAATCTGTGTATTGCTCTGTCCCCATAAATGTGCTTGCTAGATTGTGACTTTTTGCCAATATAGCCCCCGTTGCACCCATTAAGGCCTAGTAATATACTGAACTTATTGCACACTTCAATCTCCTATGGATGTATCCATTCTATGCCAAAGATAAAGTTTCAATGCTCTATGGTGTCGAGTTCCGATTGCCTTGGGATGGCCATAAACATTCCATCGTCCACATATAAACCCTTGCATGAGTACCGAATTTTTTAAGTTAGCGATTCCCCTCACCTTTATGAGCTTTTTATAACTCTTTTGGTCGTTGAGCAATATATCCCACTTTGCATAGTCTCATCTTTTACCAAGCGCTCTGCTTGCCTTTAGTACCGTCAAGTTTAGTTGCCAACATCGAGTCGTAGCTCGAACTCGACCATCTCAACTTTTATGCACTACATATTCTTTCTAGCTAGCTTGTCTGCATAATGCCTCTCGCATAAAGGGTTAGTCATTCCTCTAAGTGTCAATCAAGAATGCCCGCTCCTCCGAGCAACTCATTTCCCTACATCTCTATGTTCGTTTCTCCCAAACGATCGCGTGTGCTGGTTGCCCTCTATATAGCCCAACTAAGTCCCCCACATTTGTATGGCAAGTGTTTCTGCATGTATTTGTCTTGCTATGATACCAAAATGTTACGGACTTAGCTGGTTTTGCCTAAGTCGTGTGACACCCTTGCATGTCTGTCCGCAAAGGCCAGTCTTCCCGAAACCTCCTAAGGTCCCTTAGAACCTACAAAAGAGAAAATAAGTTAGAGAAAATATTTTTCACGGGATCTACAAACCACTTTAGCAAACACTTTATATAGCCAATACAAATTACAAACAGAGACTTTACAAGCTTTGAATCGTTGCACACAAAGGATCAATGTCCACTATAGACCGAAGTCCCTACAAGTGTTTATAAAATATAACTCTTATTTACAAGCTTAAACTGATGACAAAAGATAACTAATCTAGGGCTGTCAAACCTTTTGGAAGCCCGCTACTTGTTGTACAAAGAATTTATAAATACCGTAAGATATGAACAAACATGATTATTACATCAAAACATATTATTTATATTTTTATCCGTGATATTACCACCAAAACTAACGTTGCGACCCCTACAACTGTTGCCCTCGACAGGGTCGCCGCACCCGGATTTTATCGCTGCTCACAGCAACCGTCGACTGCAGCAGTGCCGCCGCCCAAGACAACGTTGCCGCCGACAGCAAGCTGCCGATGGCAGACCGCCGACCAGGCAGCACCCTTCGCTTCCAACTCTATCATCGGCCAACTCGACCATGGCTCCCTGCATCACCCGCAATCAGGCGACCATACTGTGGACCTGTAATGGCAGGGGAGCAACGCAGACGAATCGCAGGTGCAAATGCCACGTTGACCGAAGATAACAACAATAATCTCAAGCAATTATAACAGATGTAATTTATTTTATCATGTAGAATAATTATAACAAATGTCACGGGATAACTCCAGTGACGATATTGAAGATCGATAACTTCAAAATATATATCTTACAAAAGGAGGCCTCATTTGTATTGATTAATAACTTCAATTAAAATTTAATTTAATTTTTAATATATTTTTATGGACTTTATAATCCAACAATTTATTCACACCAAATATGCGGAGGTAGAGGCTAATGCTAAGATGATTCAATAAAACTTTTTATCTCAATTTTAAAAAAGATAATAGGTGCGCCAAAAGATTGGTTGGTAGAATCATCGGTTTTTCTCTTTTGTTTAGAGGATGATGAGCAACTTAGTACATAGTGCAATAACTATATATTTTTTTTAATACTGGATGACGCCCTTACTATTCAATTTTACCATCATCTTTTTTTTTAAACTCCACTCGCTCTTTATATTAAATTACATTGAAACATATGCAGAATTCATAATTTAATTTTTTTTGTTTGGTTTGGTTTACCTTCTCCTCCTCTTCAGTCATCTTCTATTTCTCCCCCCTTTTTTTTTTCCTCCTCTTCGTCCACTCCACTTCTATTTCCTTTCACTTCGTCACCTATTCCCCCCTCGCTCTTGGCCCTTTTCCTCCATTGCCTTCTCTCTCTCCTCCGCTTCCTCCTCGTTTGTTTTTTTCTACTCCTCAACCACTAATCTCTCCTTAAACCGTTACACTTAAATTATAATCATATTACACTAATTCACAGAATATTAAAACATATATTAATTTTTATATAAAATTATATTAAATTCATCATAAAATTAAAACTTAAGTTATTCTAAAGATATATTATTTTTTATAAAATTATCCAAAAAGTTATTACACTCCAATTACACTCATTCATATAATATATTAAAAATATTATTTTTATATAAATTTATCCTAAGTTCATCATAAAACTAAAAGTTTAAATCATCCTATAAGTATATTAATTTTTATATAAAATTATCCTAAATTATTCAAAAAATCATAAAAAAATCTTTTTTTATTCCTAATTTCTTTTTTTAGAAGTAGTAATTTTTTTATTTTTACATAATTTCAGGATAATTTTATCAAAACTTTGAGATTCTGTTAGAATATGATTCTAACAAAATTATACTTTTTTATTTTTATAATAAATATAAATTAATTTTATATTAAATTAAATATATTTTAATAGATTTATAAATAAGTATAATTTGAGTGTAACTTGAGTATAATAGACTTTTTTTCTTAAGATATACTACGAGGAGGAGAGGAGGTGGAGAGTAATAAATGATGAGTAGAAGATTAAAAAAAAAAAAAGAGAGAGGGAAGGGAAAGATGAAGAGATGGGGTAGGCGGAGGGAGGGAAGTATAAGGAGGGCTGATAAAATCGATTTAAAAAATTTTAAAAATAAAAAAAATATTTATAGAAAAAAAGCTTCAAAGAATAGTGAAGTTGCCATCCGATACAAAAACGAATAGTGAGAATACTATTTGATAAATTGCCCTAATTGTCTTGTGTGTTGATTCCTCAACACAGTTTGCATTAGAACAATTAGAAAAAAAACATTTGTAAGGACAAATATATTATTTTTAAAAGACGAGAATATATGTGTAAAATTACCAGATGTATTAGTAATGCGCCAAGAAAAGACCCAATCTGGCCCGATCCCTAACGACGGAATCGGGTTCTCGGAGCGAACGGGTTGGCGTTTCACAGTTGATACTTTCGGCAACGCTCGACGAACCCATTGTTCTTGAGAGGGAAAGGATGGAGGAAACGCCAACATCGCCGACCTCGCTGGTTGTGAGCAGCCCGAGGCGAACGCTGAGTCTACTCAGAGAGAGGAGGCAGAAACATCCCGTTCCCGATCCCGACGAGAAGAACGCTGCCTCCGCCGCTGCGGCGTTCGCCGAGGAGCACGGGCCGAAGCCTTCCGAGGTCTACGGTTTCGTCGGCTCCATCACCACTGTCATTGCGGCAGGTGTTTGTCCTCTCACCGCACCCGATTGTCCAAAGTGGATCATTTTGCCTGACAAAAAAACTTGTGTGTTTCTTTGTTGCCTCTTTTTTTTTTTTTGATGTAGTGATCTTTATAGTGTGGGCGTACACTCCTGAGCCGTGGTTGCATTATTTGGGCATCACCTACTATCCTAGTAAGTAAGTGAGTGTTGATTGTATGCTTGTCTTGTTTCTTTAATACGATATGATTCCTGATCATGAGTCCATGCAAATGCTTATAAACCTGGTTGATGCTTGTAAAAATGCCCCAACAAAATATAGTCAGTTATCCCAAGATTGATATTTTGTGTTTTTTTGCCTTCTCGGAAATAGGAAGATATAGTGTATCCTCAGTGATCTATTTATTTTTGTTGTTTCATCGATGTTGGAACTACAATCGGAGGTTGGTGTCACAATTTGTATGAGGGATCGTGATATCCCATCGAGGTGCATTTGTTTGGGTGTACTAACATAGGTATCTTGATGGTTAAGCTTGCAGACGATGATTTTGCTTGCCTAAATGTATTAAACAAATAAAGCTGTCAGTACTTTTAATAAATGTGCGAGTAATTGAAAATGTCTTTTAGACATTAAAAGCTCAAATCTATAATGAATCGATATGATTCATTTCTTTCCACATATTGCAGTAAACATATTTGTAACTTTTTTAAAAAATAGGCAAGGTCTTTCAGTATTAAAATACTATGATTTGGCTCTTTCTCATGCTTGCTTCCTATGTTTTTTGGTAATAGATAAAGCAGTACTGATATCTCCTGATCTCATGCTAAATTGCTGATAGAGATGCATTTTTCTGTGGCTTGAAGATTTGGATTGAAACAGATACTCTTCCTTTTGACTCCTTATAGAAATGAGTTTATCATCACAGAGTATACCTTCAAATAGCCTACAAGTTTTTAGTTCTGGGAGGAATCAAAAGAAGCTAAAACTAACATGTTGGCTCTGAAAGAATTTACATTAATTGTAGTCATATTGACATTTTGTTTTCATTTCTACAGCCCTCATGGTAAAGATGACAATATTTTGGATCTCATCATTAAATATTTAGCTTTCAATATTCTCTAGATAATGTGAACATGTAGAATCTGAACTTTGTAATTTTCTCAAATTGAAAACTCAAAGGATGCATCAAAAGGTCCTAAAGAAGTGCATAAGTTATAAAGATTGCTTAAAATTTTTCCTTTTTTTAAAAATTATTTCTCTAGCTTGTTCTTGAAATTTTGTTACCTCTTTAAGTGTAGTAATATACTTTTCCCCCAAGTGATGAGTGTAGAAAGAAATACAAATTTGATGAATTAAGAAACTAAATCATACAAAATCAGAAAACTAATTTCATGAAAATAATGGGAAACTAATATTTACATAATCGGGAAGATAATCTCCTTGAAATCAGAAAAATAAAATTTTCGAAATCAGGAAAGTAATTTCCTCACAAAAGATGAAATAATCTCTACAAATCAACAAAGAGGACTGCCAAAACGACAAGACCAAGATTTATCTTGCACAAGCAACAAGGAAAAAGAAAGAAATTGTTCATGATCATTTATTTCCGTTTGACTCAACTTGAACTCATGGAGGATCTTTTGTTACTTTCTCATTGATATCTAACATTGAATGGTCTCATCTGGTATAAGGATCAACTTTGATCTAATTGGAGCCACTATGTAAATAAATTATTGTCATTCTTGAGGGATCCTACTGTTGGAATTAAACTTGTTCAAGTATCATAAAGAGGTTCATTTCATCAAAAGAGGTTCATTGCATCAAGAGAGAGATTTATTACATCAAGAAGAAAAAATGGATTAAAAGACTATAGAAGGATAAGTCAAATTGGTTATTGGTTCTTGAAAGGGTTTCTTGAAAGAGAATGGTTCATCTTGAATACAATTAATATAATGTATCTTTGGGGACTATATAAACCCCATATGTTGAGTCATGAGAGAAGCAAGAGAGTTTCTGAAATTTGTAAAGAGTTTTTTCTTGAGAGAAATATAGAAGATTGAACTTTGTCCTACTCTTCCTCATTTTATCTCTATTCCTCTTCCTATCAACATCAACATCCGGTATCGAGCATAGGTTGAGCTATGACCTCTTCCTCAAGTGCCATCCAACTTGGATCCCAGTTAACAAAAGAAAATTATGACATATGGTGCATCCAAATGAAGGTTCTTCTAGGCTCTCAAGATGTATGGGAGTTTGTAGAAGATGGATTCACGAACCAACTCCGGGAAGAAGGAGCAATGAATGCGAGAAGAAAGCAACTCAAAGAAAGAAGGAAGAAGGAGAAAAGGCTTTGTTCACAATCTACCAAGGGCTTGATGATCTGATGTTCGAGATCATCGCTCCAAAAATACTTCAAAGGAGGCTTGGGAAATACTTCAAAAAGCATTCGGTGGTGTTGATAAGGTAAAGAAACTTCGTCTACAAGTTTCTGAGCGAGTTTGAAAAACTACAACAAGGTACGAAACTATTTCGATTACTTCTCAAAATCATTTCTATTGTTCATCAAATGAGACGAAATGGTGAACAAGTAAATGATCGAGAGTAATAGAAAAATATTGAGATCCCTAGACCGAAATTTGATTTTATGTCATGATTGAAGAATCTAAAGATTTGGAAAAATGTCTTTAGAAGAACTTATGGGTTCCCTTCAAGTTCATGAACAAAGAATTATAAAAGAGGAGAAGACAAAGCAGCAAGAGCAAAAGCTAAAGTTTAAAAAAAAAAAAAAAAAAAAAAAAAAAGAAAGAGAGGGAAGAGAAAGAGGAAGAGAGGAAGAGAATCGACCAATCAAGAATCTCCATATAATGAAGAGGCTAGAGAAAATTCTAGCCAAAGAGGCCGAGGTTATGGTCGAGGGCGTGAGGCGTGGGCGTGAAACTCTAAAAGGTCCGAAATACGTGTTATGTTTGCAAAGTACGGACATTACTCTTATGAATGTTATTATAATCCTAACAATCAAAGTGGTGAGGCAAATTTTGTTGAGGAAGAAAAGAAGGAAAATCAAGTTTTGCTAATGAGTTATGAAAATTTGAAAAATGATCAATCTATGACATGATATCTAGATTCAGAGCCTCAAATCACATGTGTGCAAGAGCTATTTTCGAAATGGATACAAGTTATTTGAACATTACATTTGGTGATTTGTCTCAAAGACCGAGAAGAGGCAAAGGTAAAATTCTTCTTGAACTTAATAATGGCAAGGAATTATGCATTTGGATATTTATTATGTTCCCGATATGAAAAATAATATTTTAAGCATTGGACAATTACTTGAAAAAGGTTATGAAGTTGAGATGAAAGATATGGCTCTCTCAATTCGTGATAAGAATAAAATATTGATATCACATGTGAAAATGGTAAGGAATAGAATGTTTCCTCTACATTTGAGCATTTTTGATCAATCAAATTGTTTTAAAGCTGATATTGAGGATATTTCTACACTTTGGCATCTTAGATATGCTCACTTAAATTTTGAGGCTTTGAAACTTTTAGAGAAGTATAATATGGTGACAGGAATGCCAAAAATTGATCACCCAGCAAAATTATGTGAAGTATGTGTCATGGGTAAACAAGAAAGAAAACCTTTCAAAGTAAGAAGAACAAAAAGAGCATGGCATCGACTCGATGGTGCACTCGGATGTTTGTGGCCCTATCAATCCAAAGATCACTTGGAGGAAGCGGTATTTTCTTACATTCTTGATGATCATAGTGGCAAAACTTGGGTTTACATGTTAAAAGAAAAGAAAGAAGTTTTAAGCAAATTCAAAGAATTTAAGGATTTGGTTGAAAGACAAAGTTGTTGTAAGATTAAATGTCTAAACGAGATAGAGGTGGTGAATATATATCAAATGAATTTGAAAGTTTTGTAGAAATAATGGAATTCTACATCAATTCACCATGCCATACACACCTCAACAAAATGGTGTCTCGGAAAGCAGGATCCTTAATATGGTCCGATCGTGTTAAAGGAAAGAAAAATTCGAAAGAATTTTGGGGTGATCTTGTTGCTTGTTTATTTGCTTGAGGTTTAAAGCGAATTGGTAATATTACACGGAAGAAGCATGGAGCTTACAAAACCAAAAGTTGATCATTTGAGGATTTTTGGAAGTGTTGCATTTGCCAATACCGAGAAGAAAGAACGAAATTGGAGGATAAAAGCCAAAATGTATTTTGCTAGGTTATCCGGAGAATTCCGGATACAAACTCTACAATCCTATCACAAATAAAGTTGTGATGTCAAGAGATGTTGAGTTTGATGAACAACAAATTTGGGCTGGAAAAGTGATGAGCGATAAGAAAGTAGCTTGAAGAAGATGATATAATACAAGCAAACAGTGACTTTGCGGAATCATCACCTAGATCAGTAGGTCACATGATTCAAGAAGTCCAATTATAAGAAGGACAAGACCGATTCAGGACCTATATGATGTGACTCGAAGGATTGATACTAACAATGATGAACTTTCTTTATTTTGTCTTTTTGCAGGATATGATCCATTAATCTTCGAAGAAGCTTATAGAGATGAAAAATGGCGACAAGCTATGAATGAAGAGATTCATGCCATTAACAAAAATAATACATGGGAGCTTACTACACTTCCAAGACCACCAAGCTATCGGTGTTAAGTGGATCTTCAAAACAAAAGAAATGCAAAAGGAGAGGTGGAGAAATACAAGGCTAGATTAGTTGCAAGGGATATAAACAACAATATGGAATTGACTATGAAGAAGTATTTGCGCTTGTCGATTGGAGAAGATTACTTATCTCTCTAAATGAAATGGAAGATTTTACAAATGGATGTGAAATCAGCATTTCTTAATGGAGTTCTTGAAGAAGAGGTATATATTCAACAACCCCCTGGTTTTATTATTCAAGAACAAGAAGACAAAGTATACAAGTTAAAGAGAGCTCTTTATGGGCTTAAACAAGCCCCACGAGCATGGAATTCTCGAATAGATACTTATTTTATTCAAAATGGTTTTTCTAAATGTCCACAGCATGCTCTCTATACAAAATCTAACTCTCATGGAGATATCTTATTTGTATGCTTGTCGTAGATGATTTAATATTTACAGGCAATAGTAGCTCCATGATTAAAGATTTTAAGCACTCTATGAAAAAGGAGTTTGAGATGACCGACTTGGGCTTAATGACTTATTTCCTTGGTATCGAAGTTATACAAGATAATGGAGGAATTTTTATCTCACAAGAAAATTATGCAAAGGAGGTTTTAAAGAAGTTTTCAATGGAAGATTGTCATCCTACAGATACACCTATTGAATATGGCACCAAGTTGACCAAGGAAGGTGAAGGTAAATACATTAATCCAACTTATTATAAAAGTCTAGTTGGATGTTTAAGGTATTTGACATGCACTCGACCTGATATACTATTTGGAGTTGGTTTAATAAGTAGATTTATGGAAGTTCCAAAGACATCTCATTTAAATGTCGCTAAAAGAATTTTGCGATATATTAAAGGAACAATTGAGTATGGAATGTTCTATTCTTCATCTAAAAAGTTGGAGCTCATTGGATATAGTGACAGTGATTGGGCCGGAAGCTACGATGATCGGAAGAGTACAACTGGATTTGTATTTTATTTTGGTGAAGCTACATTCACTTGGTCTTCAAAAAAACAACGGATCGTTGCTCTATCAAGTTGTGAAGCAGAATATATAGCAGCTTCTTCTAGTGTTTGTCATGCAATCTGGCTAAGAAGATTACTCCAAGAACTTCATATGCCACAGGAGAAGTCAACCAAGATTTATGTTGATAACAAATCAGCTATTGCCTTAGCCAAGAATCCAGTCTATCATGAAAGATCGAAGCATATCGATACAAGATTTCATTTTATAAGAGATCATATCAAAAATAAAGAAGTGGAGCTACATCATGTCAAGACAAGTGAACAAGTGGCTGATATACTTACAAAACCTCTCAAATTTGAAATATTTCAACAACTTCGAAAGAAACTTGGCATGCTAGATGAAACAAGTTTAAGGGGGGAAAATGTTGGAATTAAACTTGTTCAAGTATCATAAAGAGGTTCATTTCATCAAAAGAGGTTCATTGCATCAAGAGAGAGATTTATTACATCAAGAAGAAAAAATGGATTAAAAGACTATAGAAGGATAAGTCAAATTGGTTATTGGTTCTTGAAAGGGTTTCTTGAAAGAGAATGGTTCATCTTGAATACAATTAATATAATGTATCTTTGGGGACTATATAAACCCCATATGTTGAGTCATGAGAGAAGCAAGAGAGTTTCTGAAATTTGTAAAGAGTTTTTTCTTGAGAGAAATATAGAAGATTGAACTTTGTCCTACTCTTCCTCTGTTTCATATCTCTATTCCCTCTTCCTATCAACATCAACACCTACTTGATTATGTAGACTTGTAATATATATGTGAGGTGGCTAAATTAGTTTGCCAAATTATCATGACGTGTAATTAAAGTTAATTACGTGCAGCATAAGGTCTAAGTAAATTTGGAACCTGGTGTAGCTCAGTCATGTTTTTATTATTCTAATAACTGTACTATCTTGTTATTATGAATGACATTAAGTATGGGTGGACGAAATAGCCTATAGGGGCATGTTTGTTCACTAGATGCTTTACTTGTCAGAGGATCTGTTTCTACTGTAGTTGAGATCAGACACTATTCCAGAAATTGATTTCTCTGATCAAATAATGTATAATATGATGATGTAAATAAACCATATTATGCTTGGACTCTGAGGATAGGTTCATCTTTTCAGTTAGTCTACCATGCTAGCCATTTATCATTTGTACGTAATAGTCATGTTAGCATTGAGATGTACTCTTGATGATGGAGGTTGATGCCAGTTTGTTTAATTGAATTTACAATCAGGTACTGGGCAATAGCAATTCCGTCTTTTCTTATTGTAACAGTGGTCTTGGCGATGGTTTCTTACCTTGGTTTAAACCTCATGGTGACTCCTCCTCCAACTTCGTTTAACATAATGTTTGGTAAGTGTATTGCTACGTTAATGGTAGTCTGTGTTACCAACTTCATTTGATTTATTACTCGAGTCTGTATGATTTTTTCTGTTCTTGTTCAGCTCACTCACTTATGGATGCAACGTTTTTTCTAGTCTTGAATATCTAATTCTCATTGGGCAGGCATATTCTTCCTAGAAATATCAGTAAATAAAACTCTATATATATTTGTTCTGGTTGATGTAAGATTGGAAATAATTCATTTGTCCCCTATTTCTTGTATAGAAAAGGTTTACATAATTTAATTTTCCTGAATAATTGATGCAGAACCTGAAAGCTGTTAACTTTAACCAAGATTTGTATAATCTTCATGCAGTATGTGAACTTTGGAATTTAGGTACTAGTTATCTGGCTTTTGCATGCATGAAAAGTACATTTCTTTCTAACTCTTTTTGGTGAATTTTGGTTTTCAGATGAATATAGTCGAGAACACTCTACAGTAACATCTTTGGTTGGAGAGGAACAACCTATCGAGCCTATTTCTGATATTGGTGTTGACCAGATAAATAATATTATGTTTGGATGAAAATGGAAGCATACACACAAGACCAAAAGAAGGAAACTGTCAGGCACCAACTCGAAATGTGCAACTTGTCTGCATCAATATGGTGGTTAAATTGATTGCCAGCTCCATGTGTGAAAGAGAAAGCTGATGCTGACTACATAATACGATCTACCTTCTCTTTTGTTTCCTCTGAAGGATTTCAACTTCATATTGGAAATTTTGGAGTGAAAAGCTATACCATCTGTGAGTTGATATTTCTTTCAACCAAAAGCAGGCATGGCTTGCTTCTTGTTTGACCTGCTAATGTGAACTTAATGACAATGCTTGAGTTTGCTTCTTGTTTGACCTGTGAATGGGAACTCAATATCAAATTTATTTCTCAAGCATATGAATGTCTTAAAAATTCTAGATATAAAATCTCTAGTATTTTCCCATCGCCATGGTTCAAGTCGCCAATTAATAGAGTGTATCATCAGGAAGACAAGTTCTTATGGCCTGATCTTGTATCAAGGGGAGGTTTAGGCATTTCCCGGTGTCCACCGAAATCATCATCATAAGAAACCCAGTAATTCTTAATTTTATCTCTGTCAACTGAACAAATACACTGAACCTTATTGAACAATAATTCTGTTTATTCTAATTTAGTAAAAATACTTGGGAAGAACAATAAAAAACTCATGACCACTGTCTCAATGTTACAAAATCTATCAGAAGCATCTTTCTACTACTACACTTGTATTCCAGAGTCATATATGTCTCCTGCAGTCCAGTTCTGAGGTATGTTTCTGGGAGGCACCACCCACGTGTCGTCTCCATCATCACCTCCACTCAACAGCATCCTCACAGAGAGAGGCCCCCTTGGTGGCGATGCTACCGCCCATACTGCTCCATGCCTCCTTTCCAACAACTTACAGGTTAAGTTCTCAGTCTGCAGGAGTAAACCCAAAGTCAATAGGGTAAATCATTACATAACTAAAAAAACCATCAGGCTGTAGTACCTCACACAGCTGAACAGCAGTAATATCCTTGTTCCCTTGCTGATACCATATCTGGAAGGCAAAGTAGTAGAGGTTGCTACTCTGGTCAATCTTGAAGGTGATGTTCTTGTTTGGATAGCTGCAAGATACCCTGAGGTGCCATTCACAGCATGAACATGAGAAGTGTCTTCATGTTCTTTACACTATCTGCAGTAGTACTAAAATCAGCTGAGATGAACACGCACCTGCGGTATTCGATGCCGACCACACCGAGAGATAGAAGGGAAGCACCTGCATCAGCATTCTGACCCATGCGAGAGAAGGCGTGCTGGCTGAGAATGAAGTCGGTGTTGCCACTTGCTCCCGAGTCCGTGATGACGATCGTGACGCCGTCGGTCGAGCAGTAATTGGCATTTGTGCATCGCACCTGACGAGGTACTGCAAGTAAGTGACGTGACAAGCGAAGCAATGGTGGAAGAAGAAGAAGAAGAAGAAGAAGAAGAAGAAGAAGAAGAAGAATAAGAAGAAGAAGAATAAGAAAACCTGATAGCATGCACCGCAACCCACGCCATTCCTGTACAGGTTCGACGCTGCCGAGACGTCCCCGCCGTTGAGCGTCGCTCCGAACGTGCCATACTCGCATGCACCAGCTGAAGGTTTCATGGACGAAAGGTAAGGGGAGAGCAAAAGAAGGTTTCATGTTTCATGCATGTGTCCGCAACTTACTCTCTGTCCCTTCTGTATCAGAATTAGGGTAGTAAGCTGCACTTGATTGGGTAAAGCAGTCACTGCAGGTATCCCCCTTGGCCACAGATTGGCAGAGAAGCAAAGGTAAGAGGAGGAGCGGAAGTTTGTGAAAGGAGAGAGCCATCGGATGAAGAGGAAGCAAGAGGAAGAGATGGTGGGTAAGGGGATCTCACGTTGGAGTATTTATAGTGAGCATGGCAGACACCAATCTGGATTGGAACAACTTTAGGTGTTGACATTCTTTAAGATTTGGAATGCATCCCGTCATTGACATTGCAATCACCTTTCAGGATCTAATGCCAAGTATCATAAAACGCAAAACAATTCATTCACTGGTTAACCTTGAAAACATAACTTCGACAGGAAGATTCATGGCACAGAGGAGTTGGGAGAAGAAGAGGCTGCAGTGAGATGGAAGTCCAGGGTGGTGGCTTTACCAGAGCATGATGGTTGAAGAAGGCTTAGTGCTCTTGTACCAACTGCAGGTTGAACAATATCCATTCTGATAGAAGAAGAGTTGGTAGATTTACTTTAGGAATTCTGCATCTCCCACAGCCCGAATCTTCACGGCATCCCCACTAGTGCTTGAGATTACCTGGAAACTCTGAGTCCGCTGCCATCGAGGAAACCAAGAGGAGGTACACTTGCATTCTTCCTTTCTATCTCGATCGCAAGTTGCATGGAGTGGGTGAGTGCCACCTTATGGCAAATGGTCCCCGTGCTCATGTAGCCATCCTTGATCTACTGTGCTGAGATGACAAGCACACAGACGACCATTCATGCATGTAATGCTTTCAAATCAAGTGTCCAAGTTACCATATGTTCAAGGTAGTTAGGCAGGCAAACACCAAGGCTGTGGGGTTGCAGTGGAGGCCACAGGAGTTGGATGATGAAGACCATGACTGTCATGTCATCACATCACCTATGACATAAGATACCATGAATGAGGTTTACGATCTACCTCTGCCATAGAAGCTTGAGACATTAGACTTGGCCACCTTTAGGATCTATCATTTACAAGCAGGCATTGAAGCCATCTCTCATCCGTAGGACCTTTGATGTTAATGAGATAATTAATTTATTAATTTAACACTGTCATTCAAATTTTTATTCATGTTGATTAATCGGGGTGTTACACCTGAAAAGAGACGAGAAACAAGAATTTGACCCTGCAACTCCACATGCATCCTCAGTGTGGTGTAGGAGAGTGAAGAAATCGATTGACACCATGGCACAGAGACTATATATAACTTAAATAAAATTCTAGAAAGAGAAGAGCATAGAGCTAAACAAAAATAAAGTAGTGTAATAAGAACAAACTCACCATTGTTGCTTATTTGAAGGGACTCGCAAAACAATAGCACATTATCATACACCTGCAAACAAACAAAAGCAACAAGGAAAGGCGAGGCTGAAGATTCTGCTGCTTTGTCCTCCCGAAAAGCCAGTGAATTGTCTGCATCTGCTTGACATGAGATGAAGTGTTACATTATATGATCATTATTTATAATTGAATAAAATATATAATAAAGTTAATTGGATTGATAGATGTTAATCAAAATAAATCTATATTATAATATAATTTCTTTGGGGATAAATCTATATTATATTATAATAATAATTTATCCTAGATCATCTGCTCTCATCTATAAATCAAAAGGAGTACAAATAGAATATAATTTGATAGATTATGATTTTTTTCTTATTCTCCCAAGACTATTAATATGTGGCCTTATGAAAAGATAGTAAGAGAAGAAAATGAATCTCTAGAAAGAGAGGAGTGTCTAGTTCTCCTTGCATATCGACGTCACTGTGATATTCAAATTTGGAGAATGATGCATTTGAAGATCAAACAAAAATATTTTTTCCAGATAGCATCAAAAGGTATGTATCGTGAACTTGATCTAATGTTATTTGATTTCAATCTTGACATAAAGTATTTTGCATAACTTTATATCATATTATAAATTTTATGCTGTCAATTGATATCAGAGCCTAAGCTACTGAGATCAAATACATTAGATATGTTTTGTTTATGATGCTTCAATGATCCATATGTTTTATCGATCTAAATTCTTATTTATTCTATTTTGTCGATATAAATTTTTATCTATTATGTTTTGTCATTTGCTTGTGTGAGAGATTCTTGTTAATATGATCTTCTATAATCGCAAGACAATGACATCATTGCAACCGCAACAATCTCGTTAGGTATGGTCGATGGATCTACTTGCGGCAGCGGTTACACCAGGCAGCGTGTGTGCACCATAGCAGCAGAGAGCAATTGTAGCGACCGCGACAGTGAGTCTTGGGTGGTCGCCAGTAGATTGCATCTTGGCGACCATGCACAAGTGGTGACCACACAACCGGCAGCCGCGTTCCAAAGGCGGTCGCGTGGGTAGAGGCTGCCACAAGCGACTGTTGCATAGATGGTAGCCGTGCATCTAAGCAAAGGCCGAGCAAAAGTAAAGGTCGCATCCAATGGTGGTCGTACATAGGGAACTGGCTGCATCCTGTGGCGGTCGCATGCGGGCAAAGGCCACAAGGGTAGCAGCGGCGAAGGCAACATGATTAGGATTTCTCATGAAAATTATGATCTTGTCATTTTGTATTTTATTAATATATTTTATTACTTTGACAATTCTATCCTTTATAAATCTAGTAATTCTACTTTATGTTCTATCATAAAATTATTGTTTTTCCCTTATAAGAATTTTTATTTATATTCTCAATTATAAAATTAATCAATATAATTTAATCAAATTTGATCATGATTATAATTTGACTATTTATTGATTGAATTTAGTTTCGATCAAATTTAGAAAGGATCAAATCTTGATCAAATTTTGTTATTTGGATCAACTTATTTAATTAGACTTATGTTTAGCCTAATTATAGGCTTGCCCAATTAAATAAAATTGATTAGTTTAATAAAAATATAATTTACTAATTCATTTATAGTTTTCATATATGATTTATTGATAGTATATAGTAAATAAAATCTAATTATTATTTTTAGATATTTATTTAGTTATTCACATGTATATGTTTGAAATTATGAAATAATATTAATGTTTAATAATTGTTATGGTTGCTATTTTATTATTAAATTGTTTTAGCATAATTTAGAATAAAGAAACTTGATGAATATGAATGATATTAATAGTTCATCGTATTCTGACAAACTAAAAGTGTTAATATTATTTTATATTATATAATGGTACTTATGTCCATGCGTTCTAATGCTTTTAGTGTCCCTGTACTCTTTGGATTAAATTATTTAGAATGTTTAGAGCATGAACAATTCATATTGGACATATTAGATATTGACTTAGCATTACTTATTGAAAAAGCCCATAGAATTAACTGATGAAAGTATTATGGAATAAGTTAATGAAATGAAGGCTTGAGAAAGATTTAATAGGTTTAGTTTAATATTCATAAAAATGATGATTGTAAATAATATAAAGACTTTATTACCGATTGCAACTAGTGCACGAGAATATTTAGAAGTTACTGAAGATAGATTTAAATATGCTGATAAGTTATTGGTTGGCACACTAATGAAAGAACTAACTAAGGCTAATTATGATGGCACTCGAGGAATTCAAGATCACATCCTCAACTTAAAGCATTAGGTATGAATGTTGATAAGTCTTTTCTCGTGCAGTTCATTCTTAATTCTCTTCTTTCTTAGTTTAGCCCATTCAAGATTCACTATAATATAAATAAAGATAAGTGCGACTTGAATGAGTTAACTAGTATGTGTATTCAGGAATAATTATGATTAAAGCAATAAAGTTTATATAATATGATGACTACTACTCAAGGAGCTAGTAACAAGAAAAGAAAATTAAAGCATCATCCATCACATAAATTTGTCAGATTTGAAAATGTTAAACAGACTAATGAAAAGAAACATATTATAGTAAAGTACTTCTTTTGTGGCAAAAAAGAATATATAAAAAAGGACCGCATTAAACGTAGGATTTGGTTCGAAAAGATAGGTATGAACATAACCTTTATATATTTCAAATCAAATATTATAGAAGTTTCTTTTAATATATGATGGATTGATTATGGTGCTTCAACACATGTTACTAATAATATATAGGGATTCCTTTCAATTTGAAAACTAAAAGAACATAAAAAATTCATCATTATGGGAAATTGTCTCAAAGCGAAAGTGAAATCAATTAGGACTTATCGCCTACGCCTAGATATGGGTCATCTGATAGATCTTGCTAACACATATTTTGTTCCCACTATTTCTAGAAATTTAGTTTTTCTATCTAGAATTGATGAGTTAGGATATCATCTTTCTTTTGGTAATGGTAAACTTAGTATATTTTATAATTCAATAAAAGTTGGTTATAAAATTCTGTGTAATAGTTTGTATAGAATTAATTTAAATCTTGAGTTTGTAAAAACATTATTGACCTTATAATCAAGTGTTGGATTGAAACGTAATTTCAATAATGAAAGATCTTCTATACTATGACATAAACGTTTAGGGCATATCTCCAAGGAAAAAATTGAAAGATTAGTGAAGGATAATACTTTAGAAGATTTAAACTTCATTGATTTTGATATTTGCATAGATTGCATTAAGGGAAAGCAAATTAGGCATAAAATAAAAAATACTATAAGAAGTAAATAACTCTTGAAATTATTTATACTAATATCCGTAGACCACTCCATATGCCATGTTTTAGTAAGAAATGTATATCATCATATTTGTAGATGACCTGTTCAGATATGACTATGTTTATCTAGTACATAAAAAGTCTAAGGCCGTGACATTCTTGAAGTGTACATAAATGAGGTTGAGAGATAATTAGATAAAAAAAGTTAACATTATCATCTGATAGGGGTGATGAATTTTATAACAAATATGATGAATCCGGTTAGAATATTAGTTCTTTTACTAAATTCCTAAAATAATAGGATATTTGTGCTCAATATGCCTTACTAGGCATGCAATAGTAGAATCGTGTTGTTGAAAGGAGAAATCATACTCTTATAGATATGGTTAGGAGCATGATGAGTTATTCCTCTATACCTGAGTTAATGTGAGGTGAATCTCTTAGGACAACTATGTATTCTTGAATAAAATTCATAGTACGTTAGTTCCATCAACTCTATTTGAGTTATGGGTTGGTTGAAAACTGATAGAATCCTAGGAGAGCTCTATGGAGATTTGATCTTTAAGGGGGATCAACCCTTGGAATGCTATAGGGTTCCTCCCTCTTAGGGTTGACAACAAGGCAAAAATCAAGATGATTCTTGCTTGATAAAAAAGAGACAGAGGCTACAAGCTTATATAAGGCTCAAAACTCTAGCCCTAGGGGGGTGCTTCTTAAGTAAATTCTCTCTTTTGCCCCTATTATTATCACCCCGCCTAAATAAGGGGGGCAACAACCTAATTGGCAGCACAAGCCATGCCTCCCTGCTTGAAACCCTAGCCGACTAGCCCAGTAAAAGGGGTGACAGCCAGGAAGCCCTAAGACCTCAAAATAAACCCTAACCACACTTCTTTATAGGGTAGAGGTGACTAGATAGGGTTATCTTACAATCTTATAGAGTTTTATTAATTGCTACTTGGTTGAGTAGGACCTGACCTTGCTGGGGTCCTATCAAGCCCGTCCTATTCAAATCTGCCTTGTATTTAAGGCTGAAGTTCCATGAACTCAGGGAATCAGGTCTTTAACTCCTCATATGATTCCTATATGGCATCTTCAAGCGATAAGTTGCTCTAATGTACTAGTACTTAATTGAAGGGCGTCGGCAGTGCATCACAATTCTTTGATCAAGGATGGCTTGTGGTGGGGCTTGAATTTCTCCATCATCCGTGGCGCTCAGTAATTGAGTTTGGGCTGACTCGTGTTCTCCAATTTAGGCTTCAAGTAGGATATATGGAAGACAGGATGGATTTTAACATCCTCTGGCAACTTAAGCCTATATGCCACAGCTCCAATATGCTCTGTGATCTGATAAGATCCATAAAATCAGGAAGATAGCTTTAGCAAGGCTTTTATGTTGATGGATACCTATTTGTACAATTGTAGGTGAAGATTGACCCAATCTCCTACTGAAAACTCCTGCTCGCTATGATGTGTGTCAGTTTATTGCTTCATCCTAGCTTGAGCATGAGAGAGATTATCCTTCAACAGTTGTAGGAGCGTTTCCCTGTCAATTAAATTTTGGTCGACCTGATATGCTTTAGTCGCATCAATTACATACTTTATAATTATAGGGGGCTGTTGGCCATACAATATCTCATATGGGGTACATTTTGTAGATGAGTGATAAGTAGTATTGTACCACCATTAGGCCTAAGGGAGCCACTTTGTCCACTCTTTTGGCCGATCATTAGTGAAGCATCGAAGATACATCTCTAGACACCTGTTCACCATCTCTGTTTGGTTGTCCATTTGTGGATGATAGGTTGTGCTCATTTTGAGTTGGGTGCCCTATAGTTTGAATAGTTCAGTCCAAAATTTGCTTGTAAAAACCCTATCACGATCGTTCATAATGGACCTTAGCATCCCATGTAGTTTAATAATATTTTTAATAAAAAGCTCAATAATATTGGTAGCGGTATAGGGGTGTCTCATAGTATAAAAATGGGTATATTTTTTTAAAAGATCTACTACCACGAAGACTATACTTTTACCTTGAGATGTTGGTAGTCCTTCGATGAAGTCCATGGAAATATCAGTCAATGCTAAGTCTGGTATGGGTAGTGGTTGCAGCTTTCCCGGACTTGCCACTGTTTCACCCTTTTGCTGCTGACAAATATCATATTTTGTTACATAATCAGAAATAATTTTTTTCATGCCTCTCCAATAAAAGTTTTGCTTTACCCTCTTGTATGTTCTTAGAAATCTGAAGTGCCCTGCAAAAGTTGAAGAATGCATTTTGTGCATAATGATTTTGATGCAAGGTGAAGTGGGAGTAAGCACAATACGACTCTTGTAGTGTAGATCCCTCGAATCCCAAGTATAGTGGGCTATTGTGCTTGGATCCTTCTTTAATTTTTCTATAATGTCTTGGGTCTTTGGATCCTTTTTCCATTCCTCCCTAATGTCATTGAGAAAGTCGATGGAAGAAAGGGAGATGGCTAAAATTTCGGCTGGCTCCAGTAGTCATGATAGTGAATCTATAACAATATTTTCTTTTCCCTTCTGATAAATAATTTTATAATCAAAACCAAGGAGTTTAGTAACCCATTTTTGTTGCTCAGGGGATGATATTTTTTGTTCCAAAAAATACTTGAGGCTTCGATGGTCGATTTGATCTGGAAGCGTCAGTCGATCGGGTAGGGTCTCCACTTTGTAACGGCGTGCATAATTGCAAGCATCTCCTTGTCATATATGGATATTTTATGATGAGAGAAAGATAAGACCTTACTGGTATATGTAAGTGGTCAGCCATCTTGTATCAGAATGGCTCAAGTTCCAACTCCAGATACGTCGACCTCAATGATGAAGGGTCAGTTGAAATCGGGTAGCACTAGGACCAACGTCATTGTCATGGCTGTCTTGAGCTTATCAAAGGCTATAGAAGCTTGGTCTGACCACTAGAAGGAGTCCTTTTTTAGTAAGGAGGTGAGTGGGGCACTGGTCTTCCCATAGTCCTTTACAAACTTTCGGTAGTAGCCCGTAAGTCGAAGGAAACCACGTAGCGATTTCATATTCGTAGGTCTTGGCTAACCTTGCATTGCTTCCATCTTTGTTAGGTCTACTGCCACTCCATCTTTTGATATTATATACCCAAGGTACTCTGCTTTACACTATAAGAAGCTACACTTTGATTGTTTAATATAAAGGGTATTCTCTCGAAGAATCGTTAGAATAATTTGTAAATGGTGAAAATGAATCTCAAGAGTAGTGTTGTAAATGAGAATGCCGTTAAAGAATACTAGCATAAATTTATATAAAAACCTCCAAAAACTATCATTCATTAGGCTTTGGAAGGTAGAAGGAGCATTAGTAAGTCCAAAAGGCATTACCAAGAATTGTAGTGTTCGTTGTGCATACGGAATGTCATTTTTAGAATATCTTCAGCATCTACCTGAATCTGATGGTACCCGGAATGGAGGTCCAATTTCATGAAGACTCGGGCTCATTTTAGTTTATCTAAGAGTTCATCCACTACTGATATGGGATACTTATCCTTGACGGTGATGGCATTTAAAGCCTGGTAGTCGACACACATCTGTCAAGTTCCATCCTTCTTGTGCACTAGCAACACTGACGAGGAATTGGTACACAAGTCACGCCTCTTTGCTAAAAACCCTGGCCGAGCAGCCTAGTAAAGGGGGTGATGACCAGGAAGCCCCAAGGCTCCAAAATAAACCCTAGCCATACTTCTTTATAGAGTAGAAGTGACTAGGTGTGGTTTTATTATAATCTTATAGATTTTTATTAATTATTACTTGGTTAAGTATGACTCAACCCTGCTGGGGTCCTATCAGAAACATAGTCTAAGATATTTACATATTTAAGAGTATCAGATCAGATAGACCCATAGGTCTATATTTTGTTATACAACTCGTGCTTCAAAGAAATATCAGATCAGATAGAGTTAACGAATGAAGCAGGTTCATTAACAATTCAATTCAAAGAAAAAAAATGAAAAAAAAGAAAGCATCGGCCTCCCTCCCATATCTCGCATCTATAGTATTTTTGCTCTGGTGGGTCTCTTTCTCATTTAATAAATGTCTGGAACCTTGGGTTACTAATTGGTGGAACACCAGGCAATCCAATTTTTGAATCATATTCAAGAGAAAAACGTTCTGGAAAGATTCATAGAATTAGAAGAACTATTCCTACTGGACGAAATGATAAAGGAGTACCCGAAAACGTATATACAAAAACTTCATATATGAATACACAAGGAAACGATACAATTAGTCAAAGCACACAATGAATATGATCTCCATGTCATTTTGCATTTCTCGACAAATATAATCTGTTTCGCTATTCTAAGTGGTATACTAAAGGTAATAAGAGTATTCAATCCACATAAAAAAAATTAAATCCAAGAATATTTTTTGGATATTTTATTAGTTATTCAGAAAGGTCCAAGGGATATATATATATTATTATCTTAATTATGAGGATAGTAGAATTTGGTAATGCAAGATTCCTAGAAAATGGTGAAATCAGTGGGAGTAAAAAATCTCAAATGATCAATTTTGATATTGAGGAGATTAAGGTTAATTCTCCAATATTATCTCCTATCTGAGAAATTATTATTTCTCAAATTAATGAGAGGATTAATGAGGGTGAATAATTAAATAACATCGATAAACTCTCACATGATGTTGATGTCGCTGTTGATGATCTTGTAGAATAATCACAATTGACAGCCTTGAGAAGATCTCAAAGGAAAATAAAACATATCATTTATGATGATTTTGTGGTATATCTATAAAAATCAGATTGTGATATAGGAATAAAAGGAGACCCCTTATCATTTTTACAAATAATGATTCTGAAAAATGGTATGATGTAATTAAAGAAGAGTTAAAATCAATGAACCAAAATGGTATTTGAGAACTCATTGAATTGCCCAATAATTGTAAAAGAGTTGATTGTAAATGGGTCTTTAAGGCAAAACATGACTCGATGGGTAATATTGAACGATATAAAACCATACTTGTAGTCATAGGTTTTTCTTAGAAAGAATACATCGATTATAATGAGATATTTTCTCTAGCTTCTAGAAAAGACTCGTTGAGGATCATTATGACATTAGCAGCTTATTATGATATTGAGTTACACCAGATGGATACAAAAATAACATTTTTGAATGGGGATACAGAAGAGAAAATCTATATAGAACAACCTGAAAGATTCATAAAAAAAAGAAAAAGAAAGTTAGGCTTGTAAACTTAAGAAATCAATTTGTGGCCTTGAATAATCTTCCAGAGAATGGTATATAAAGTTTCACGAATTAAAAATATATTATTGATCAATGCATATATCCGAAGGTTAGTGGGAGCACGTTTATTATATTAGTCTTATATGTAAATGATATTTTACTTTCTAGTAGTGATCTTGGTTTATTATACGAAACAAAGATATTTCTCAATAACAACTTTAATATAGCTGATATGAATGAGGTATTTTATATTATTGACATTTAGATATTCAGGTATAAATCTTAAAGATTGTTAGGACTATCTCCGAAAGGATATATTAATCATGTACTAGAGAGATTTAATATGCAGCTTTGCTAAACCAATGATACACCTATTATTAGAAGTGAAAATTTTAGCCAAAACTAGCACCCGAAAAATGACTTAGAAATGAATCAAATGAAGAATATTTCTTATGGATATGCAATTGGAAGTCTATTATATGCTCAAACATGTACAAGATCAGATATCAAGTTTGTAATTGCAATGCTGGGTAGATACCAGAGCCACCCAAGAATGGAACATTGAAAAACTACAAAGAAATTAATAAGATATCTATAGGGGACAAAAGATTATATGCTTATATATAGGATATCAGATCTGTTTGAAGTGATATGATATTTAGATGTTGATTTTGTAAATTGCATTGATAGTAGGAAATCCATTGTAGGATTTCTATTTATGTTAGCTGGTGGGGTAATTTCTTAGAAAAGTATAAAATAATCACTTATAAATCATCAACAATGAAAGCTAAATTTGTGGCATGCTTTGAGGTCATAAATCAAGTTTTATGATTATGAAATTTTATCTCAGGACTTGGTGTGGTTGACTCGATTGCCAGACCACTGAAGATATTTTGTGATAACACCATAGTAGTTTTCTTCTTTAAGAATGACAAGTACTCTAGTGGTTCCAAACACATCAATATAAAGTACTTGGTGGTTAGATAAAAAGTCCAGAAACAACAAGTGTTAATTGAGAACATGAACACTATTATGATGATTACTGATCCATTTACCAAAACTTTACAATGTTAAGATATTTAAAGAACGCGTGAGGCTTATGAGCAAGCCATAAAAGATATCGTGATGCATATTTAAGTGGGTGTTATTATTGATATTTCTTTTATATAACTAAAGTTATTTGTTTCTACTATCTTGTTCATATTTATGTTTATACATATTATGGTTAAATGTAATGATAGGATTGTACATGAGTTATTATAGACTATATAAGAAAAGACTAATAATGTTGTGGTACATATAAAAATATGTAGTATTGATGACATACAACCGCTATGACTCGCATTGATAGTTGAATTGAATATAGTATTATTATGCTTATTTGACTTATTTACTTATTTTAAAATTCATGGCCATATATAAAATGATTTTCAAAATTTTCAGAATCCAATTATGTAAAATTATTTTTAAATAAATTTTATTTTATTTTATTTTAATTTTAAATATTTTTTATATCTTATCATGAGCCAAATGGGAGAATGTTAGATTATGTGACCATTTATAATGGGATAAGATATATAATAGAATTAATTAAATTCTGATGACATTATTAGTCAATAGAAAACAAGTTGATACTATAGTAGGATTTCTTAGGGAATGCCTTTGATGGGAGGAACTCTCCTAATAACTTATTCTAGACCCTCTGCTATCGCCTATAAATAAATAAAATCTCTTATGAATTAAAAAAAGGGGGAATAAAAATAATATAATTAAGATATTATAACTTTTCTCTTATCCTCTCAAAACCATCAATATCAATAGTCCTGTGAAAAGATAGGAAGAGAGGAGAATGAGTATTTAGTTCTCCTTACATATTAATGTCACTGTGATATTCGGATTCGGAGAATAGTATATTTGAAGATCAAACAAAGATCTTTTTTCAGATGACATCAAAATGTATGCATCATAAATTTGATCTAATTTATTTGATTTTAATCTTGACATAAAAGTTTTCCGCATAACTTAGAGCAAATTACATTTTTTATGCTTTCACGAAGTCCTCCTCAAACAGCCTATGCGTTTCTTGATGTAGGATTGCTTCATTAGGGTGATTGACGAAGATTAAAAGAAAGACTAGGATTAGTTGGGATAACTTAATTTATGAGATCTCCACTAGTAGCATAAGCATACATGCTTCAATTAGGTGAACATAGTTGAAGACACTTAGTTCTTTCAAACTTCATTTTCTTGTGTTCTTCATGAAGGTTTAATGGCAAGTAGGTAACGCACTAGATGTTGGGAATTAGTTGTAATGCTAGATGTAATACATCTAGATGTTGGGAATTACGATTTTGTTGTTATATTGTGTGGGTAACACTCATTAGATGTAATACATCTTCACATGTGAGCTTTTATCTACCCAAGCATGTAGATGGAACTTGTGAAGTCTACAAAAGTTGGTAGATTATGAGCTAACCTGTTAGATTAGTAGGGATGTTATTAGAACTGGTTACATAATTATAGAAGCGGAAGCCAAAGTGTCTTCAACTAACAATTTGATAGAGTAGGGTACATCAGCAACATAGATGGGTAAAATGATAATATGACATATATTATGCATAAAATTTTAATGATGGGATTGAAATCAAATAATATCAAATTTACTATACCCATCTTTTGATACCATCTAAAAAGAACTTTATCTGATCTATAGGCGCACTATATTCGGATCTGAAAATTATAGTGATGTCAATCTACACCGAAAACTAGACTCTTCTTCTCCTCTCTTCCTATCTTTTCACAAGTCCACTTAGATCGATGAATTACGAACAAGGGAGGATGAAAGAGAAACCATAATATCTCAATAACTATCATATCCACGTCTTGTGTTCATCATGTTTCGTATCTACAAGGTTATATTTATATATAGGTAAGAGTAGAGAGTCTATGATAAGTAATTAGGAGAGTTCCTCCCATCAAAATCATTTCCTAAAGAACCCTACCATAATTGGACATCCTTTATATTGATTGATAACCTTCATCAAAAGATCTATAATATATAGATAGTGTCACATATAATTTAACATTCTCCCACTTAGCCCATTAATTGGTAAAATATAAAAAAATAAAATTAATATAAATAAAGTAAAATTTTATTTCAAAACAAATTTACCTAATTAGATTTTAAAATAAGCCAATAAGTCCAATAAGCGTAACTATACCACATTAAATTAAAATATCAATGTAATTCATAGTAGTTGTTAATCTTTCCTAATATAGTTCATAATGACCCTTATAATTTATCTTATCAAGATAATCCTGTTATTACATTCACCTATAACATGCATAAACATAAATATAAACAAGATAATAGAAAATAAGTAAGAAAAAAAATCAATAATAGTATTTACCTAAATATGCATCACCATATCTTTTATAGCTTACAAGCCCCATTATAGGAACATATTCTTTAAATATTTTAGACTATAAAGCTTTAATAAATGGATTAGCAATTATCATGGTGGTGCTAAGGTTTTCAATTAATACTTGTTTTTGGATTCTCTCTAACTGCCAAGTACTTTATCTCGATATGCTTGGAACTACTAGAATACTTATCATTTTATAAATAAAAAAATATTATAGTGTTATCACAAAATATATTCAGCTATCTAGCAATTAAGTCAACTATACCAAGATGTAAGACGAAATTTTAAAGCCATAAAACTTGATTTGTAGCCTCAAAGCATGCCAGAAATTTAGCTTCCATAGTTGATGATGCAATAAACGATTATTTTATACTTCTTCAAGAAATTATCCCTCCAATTAATATAAATTTAAATCTTAAAATGGGCTTTCTACTATCAATATAATTTGGAAAATCAATATTTGAATATCCTAACACTTCAAGCTGATCTGATCTCCTGTATATGAGCATATAATTTTTCGTCTTCTATAGATATCATATTATTTTATTTACGGCTTTTCAATATTTTATTCCTAGTTTGATTTGGTGTCTAGCCAATATTATAACAACAAAACTGATATATCGTCTTGTACATGTTTGAGTATATAATAAATTTTCAATTACACATACATAAGGAATATCCTTTATTTGATTCCTTTTTAAGTCATTTTTTGGATATTGGTTTTGGTTTAATTTTTCACATCTAGTAATAGGTGTATCGTTGGCTAAACAAAGCTACATATCAAATCTCTCTAAGACTCAATCAATATATCCTTTATGAGATAGTCTTAATAATCTTTGAGTTTTATCCCTGAATATCTAAAGACTAATAACATAGACTACATCATTCATATCAATTATCTTAAAATTCTTACTGAGAAACATCTTGATTTTGTGTAGTAAACCAAGATTATTATTGGTAAGCAAAATATTATCTATATATAAGACGAATATAATAAATTTACTCTCACTAACCTTTAGATATATGTATTTATTAATAATATATTTTTTTTAATCCAAAGGAAGTAATAGTATCATGGAACTTTATATATCATTGTTTGGAAGCTTGTTTAAGACCATAAATAGATTTTCTAAGTTTGCAATCCTAATTTTACTTTCCCATTTCTATGAATCCCTTAGGCTATTCAATATAGATTTTCTCATTTAGATATCTATTCATAAATTTTGTTTTTCCATCTATCTGACTTAACTCAAGATTATAATAAGCTACTACTGTCATGACGATCCTCAGCGAGTCCTTTTTAGAAATTGGAGAAAAGATCTTAGTGTAGTCAATATCTTTTTTTTAAGAAACATATTGGGCCATAAGTCTGGCTTTATATTATTCAATATTGCTCGATGAGTTACATTCTGTCTTAAAGATCCATTTGATTTTAACTCTTTTTAATTCAAATCATATCATTTTTCATTATTGGGCAATTTAACGAGTTCCCAAATACCATTCTAGTCCATTGATTTTAACTCTTTTTTATTCATATCATATCATTTTTCATAATCGCTACTTTCCATGGCTTTCAAAAATGATAAGGGGTCTCTTTTTATCCATATATCATAATCTGATTCTTGTAGATATATTATATAATCATTAGAAATAACATATCTTCTTTTTCCTTTGAGATCTTATTAAAACTATCGATTGTGATTGTTCTACAAGATCGTAGTAATGAAATGAATATCATATGCGAGTTCATCAATATTATATTATTGTTCAGCCTCATCAATCTCTTAGTGATTTGGGATTAATAATATCTCGAATATGATATGAAAAAGGAGAATTAACTTGTATCTCCTCAATATCAATATTGATACTTTAAGATTTTTCACTCTAATTAATTTTATCTTTTTTTTGGAATCTTGCATTACTAGATTCTACTATCCTCGTACTCAGATTAGGGTAATAAAATCTGTATCTCTTGGATTTTTTTAGATAATAAATAAAATATCTAGAAATAATTTTTGGATCCAATTTCTTTTCATGTGGATTAAAGACTCTTATCTCTACAGGACACTCTCAAATATATAGATGTCTCTGATTGGGTTTTCTACTAGTTTGTAACTTAAATGGAGTTGATGAAATCGACTTGCTTGGAACCCTATTTAAGATATACATGACTGTCCTATTAGCTTCACCCGACATTGACCTAGATATAAAGGAATAGCTCATCATTCTCTTAATTATGTCTATAAGAGTATGATTTCGCCTTTCGGTAATGTCATTTTGGTGTGGCACACCTAGTAAGGCATATTGAGCATAAATATTTTATTTTTTTAAGAATGTAGTAAAAGGACCAACATTCTGATCGAATTCATCATATCTACTATAAAATTCACTATCCTTGTCAGATCTAACAATCTTAACTTTTATATCTAATTATCTCTCAATCTCATTTATTTACACTTCAAGAGTATTAGTGACTTAAGACTTTTCATGTATTAGATACATAATAATCATATCTATAAAAGTTATCTATAAATATGATAAAATACCTTTCTCTACTAAAATATAGAATATAGAGTGGTCCGTAGATATCAGTATAAATAATCTCAATGAGTTCTTTACTCCTTGTGATATTTTTCTTTGTATATATAGTTTACTTTCCTTTAATACCATCTATGCAAACATCAAAATAAGTGACATCTAAATCCTCTAAGATATTATTCTTTACTAATTTTTCAATTTTTTTCTTAGAGATATGCCTCAATCGTCTATACAATAATATAAAAGATATTTTATTATTAAAATTATGTTTCAATCCAACATTTGATTGCAAGGTCGATAATATCTTTGCAAACTCAAGATTCATATTAATTCTATAAAAATTATCACAGTTTTGTAGAACCAACTTTTATTGAATCATAAAATATATTGAGTTTGTTATTACTAAAAAAAAGATGATATCCTAATTCATTAATTCTAGATAGAGAAGCTAAGTTTCTATAAATAGTAGGTATATTAACATATGTCAGCAAGATCCATCAGATGACCAATCTCTAGACGTAGGCAATAAGTTCTCATTGATATCACTTTTATGTTAGGACCCTAGCTGGGTCGAGTCCTAGGTTCACTAAGTCATGATGTCAATAAAACCCTGAGGCACGTAATAAACCCTAAATCAATCACCACCCATCTTGTTTGAAGAGGTCGACAATGATTAGAGATGAGTCCTCATGGAGTGGGAGTCGCCTAGTCGCTGCCCCCACCTATTATAGGGAGGTCAACTAGGGTTAGAGAGGGAGAGTTCCATTAAGTTAGGACTTTCTCTAGGGCTGATTAGGAGTTAAATTAAGAGTTGGAATCTTAGTTTAGTTAAATACGAGTCCTATTAGGATTAGGGTTTTGAGACTCTATATAAACACTTGTAGCCACTACCTTTTTTATCATGAATAGATCTATCTACCATAGTTATAGTCCATGCCATCTATCTATCTTGCTGAAAAAATTACTGGCTGAAAAAACTATTGTAACAATCTTCCGACGTTGATGCAATTTTTTAAATGAATACTATCTTCTTGCTGATATCTTGTCGAAAATATCAGTTTGGCTTTCATCGTCATCTATCCCTTGCTATAATGCATTCATCTTTCTTATATTGCTGCAAAAAATTGCTTGGTGCAAAAACTTTTCATCGCGAAATTATCATTTTTACGATGAAAGTTGTGCTGCAAAATTTCATTTGCTAAATTGTTATCGAATCTCTAATCTTTCTATCGACAACTTGTTGCTATATTCATCTTCATATTTAACATCAGCTTGGCTTTCCTTATTAGTAGATTCTTTATGAATTCTTCTTTTAATCTTTGATGAACTGCTGAAAACTTTTTATCAAATTGCTGTTCTTCGATGTAAAATTATGCTGTTGCATCTGCCGCATCCGATCTTGTAGCCATCTTATTGCCATATTTGCTATCATCTATATTACTAATATCCTTGTTGATTTTGTGTAAGCATATTCCTCAAAATACTACTACAAAATTGCTAAAACTTTCATCGAAAAACTATTGTCTTTTGATGAAAAATTATGCTGCCATACTTTTTGATGTTTTTGCTGCATACACATATGCTCTCTGTCGAATTTGTTACGACTACCCACATCAATCCTAAGGCACCCCTCTAGCCTTAAGACGTAGCCATCATAGCCCACTTTTAATATCTATAATCAGTCCAAATAGCAACACAAACTATAGCCCAAACAGTAGCCTAATGCAATCTTGTTCCTTATCACTTCTTGTCGCAACCACACCAAACTGGTTGCTGCCCCCAACAACAACCCTAAAACCTCCTTTCCAGCCTCAAACCACTACCACCAAAACTCTTTACATGCTCCACAACACCCTCAAATTGTAGCACCAATAGCAATTTAAACCACAAACTATCAATCCAAAATCGCAACCTTAATCCATCACCCTTTCGGCCACTAATCCCTACCAAACCGATTACTGCCATCAACAGCAATCCTAAGCCACCCCTCTAACCCTAAACCTATGTCACCAAACCCCTTATATGATCCCTACAGTAGCTCCAAACCATGGCCCCAATAGCAATAAAAAAATAGCAACATATCAGTCTCAAACTGCAACCATCTACCTATGATCTATCATCTCTTTTGACCACCTAGCCATCCAACCAATCCCTACCCTTAACTAGACAGTGAATGGAGGACCTTGATATTATAGATCTGGATCCTTATGCCATGGCATTGGTAGATCTGATCGGTGCCAAGTTGGAGGCCTTTGGGACACGTACAAACGACAGACTATGTGCTCTCTTTGCGAAGTTTAGATTATACCGATCACTGAGCCCAAGAAGATCATAGTGTGGTGAGAGTTCTGATCACAAGAAGAACTCATCATAGAAAAAGGAACAAGCGATAGACTCATCGTATCTATGCATAAGGGTGGACTTCCCTTGATAGGAAAACAAAGACCCGACCGGTTGGATTTCACGCGCGGAGTGGTACTTCCGCTATCATAAGATCCCAGAGGCTTCTATGGTCAATATTGCTATCATCCATCTCAGAAGAGAAGCTATTTAGTAGTATGATTAGTACAAGCAAACCCACAGAGTCCCCACATGGAGGTAATTTAGGAGCAGGTTGCTGATCTGCTTTAAATCGATAAAGTACGAGAACATGAACGATCAAATCATGAAGATTCGTTAAACCTCAACTGTGCAAGAATATCAAACTAGGTTTGAGCATGTTATAAACCAAACTTAAGACTAGTCTGAAAATTCAGTTGTTAGGGATGTTCATCGAAGGGTTGAAGCTGTAAATTCGAGAAGAAGTCAAAGCACGTTGACCCTACACGATGACGACAGTTATCTCCTTCGCACAACTACAAAAAGAAAGGCTAAACCAAGATGCTCAGAGGACCAAAGCCACCATCCGACTAGTAGCATGGAGACTCTCAACCCCATTTATCACTAACCAGCTACCTCAGCCGAAGAAGTTAATGAGAGAAAAACTTCACAACAGATCTGCGAAGGGCTTATGTTAGCATTGTAGTGAACCTTAGAGCTACAACCATTGCTATAAAAAGGGGAAGCTTCATGATAGAACCTCTTGAAGAACTTAAACGTGAAGAGGAGGACCTCAAACCTGAGGAGGAGAACACAAAGGAGGATTCGCAGCCTGTCGATTGCATGACTCATGCTCTAGTTGGCTATACGAACCCGCAAACATTGAAAGTTGAAGGATTACTTAAGCAGCAACCTGTCACCATCCTCATCGAGACCATGAGCACTAATAGCTTTATGAACAACGTTGATGCCTGATTGATGCTCCGAATAAAGATTACAATAGGTTTGATGTCAAGGTAGCTGATAGCCAAATCCTGAAGTGCAACCAAAAGTGCTCACGAACGAAATTATTTCTATAGGGCCAAAAGATCATTACTGATTTTTTCTTCTTCCCACTCGACAATTATGAAGCAGTGCTCGAGATTGAATAGTTATCCATGATAGGTGATATTTCATGAAACTTTTCAAAACTAACCATTAAATTTTTTAACAAAGGGAAGCAGGGTGATCTTACGCGGGAAACAAGAGTGTGAAGCAACTATGATTGCAACATAGCGCTTGGAGAAGGTACTATAAAAAGAGTTTAGCGGCTTCTCAATTTAAATTCAAGAACTTCAGGATATGAAGCCTAAGGAGAGTGAAGACATGAATGCTCACCCATAGCTTGTTGAAATTTCAGGCGCCTCCACCAATCTAAGCTGACTACCTCCTATAAGACTGCCAGACCCCCCTGTGCTAAACTGGCCGAAGGAACCACCAGTTGATGCTAGGCCAAATTGCTGCCCTCACCCTCAGAAGACCAAAGCTAAGAGGATCGCCTAGGAGATGACAGAGACAGATCATTTTGTCGTGCTTTATCCCCACTACGACACTTTATCTCTACATCTTTGTCTCCAAGGATAAGCTTTTTTTTAAGTGTTACATCCTACTGAACCTGCCATGGTTTATGATGTGGCACTCCTAGATCTCGGGCAACTTCCATGACTTTCCTTAGGAGTGGATCATGATGCTCGAAGTCTTCCCTAATGATGACTTCCGATCTATGGCTCGTGATCGCAAGAAGATCATGTCCCTCTAGTGATAGAATCGAAGTAAGAGAGGGATCATTTGCAGGACTCAACAAAACATGAACATCACCCCTCTCACTATGAAGAAAGATGCCCCCTCTTGGCCGATTGGAACTACAATCCTCACAACCATGATGCCATCTACACCACTACTAGCATTTTTAGATCGTGGCCAGATATTCATGATTGGAGCAGACACATCAAGAGTTGGGATCGACATCATCCTCATACAAGATGGCCGACCCCTGTTTCGCACCGAGGCTTTCCCCACACTTTACTCGAGACTTCTAATCTACAAGAGAATACTAGGTGACACTGAATTTAAAGTTTGGCTTGATACAGGTCCATGACACGAAAAAGAAGTAAGCCTAAAAAACTGTAGTCCCTGCTCATACTAGGTCGAGTTCTCATCATCATGGATTATACCAGAGGGCAACCAACATTTCAGAAGAAGGACTGGCTACTACTGAAGATTAATCACATGATAGCCCATGCAAAGAAGAAATGACCTCCCGACAAACTTTAAAGCAGAAGGAAATTTGAACCTCAAGGAAGTGATCTCCTCATTACTTTTGACCATACAAAATTGGAGATCTTATTGGACTATGACCTATGGTTCAAATCAGTCACTAATTCAAATTACAACTAATCCTCCATGTATCTCACTACATATAGAAGTTTAGAGAGGATGACTTACCCCAAATCTATCCACCCGATACCCAAGTCGATGAGGAGGCATAGTTCCAACTAGAGATTGCATAGCATCGTAGGATTACAACGTATCACCATATAGACACTACCACCAATGAAGAGATATAAGACAAAGCTAAACCATGTGATCATGATGCGCCTACCATAGATGCAAAAAGGAAGCCTCGTGATCAACTGCAGATTCAGACTCAAAGATCATAAGGTCTCCCCCTCGAGGATAAGACTGATTTGAAGAGGACGGGTCTGTTAGGACCCTAGCTAGGTCAGGTCCTAGGTTCACTGAGTCATGATGTTAATAAAACCCTGAGGCATATAATAAACTATAAATCAGCCAACACCTACCTTATTTGAAGAGGTCAACTAGGGTTAGAGAGGAGTTCTCATGGAGTGGGGGTCACCTAGCTACCGCCACCACTTATTAGGGAGGCCGACTAAGGTTAGAGAGGAAGAATTTCATTTATGGCTCTCTTAGGGCTGACTAGGAGTTAAATTAGGAGTTGGAGTCTTGGTTTAGTGTAAGTAGGAGTCCTATTAGGATTAGGATTTTGAGACCCTATATAAACACTTGTTGCCACCACCTTTTTTATCATGAATATATCTATCTTTTTCAGCCATTGTGCTCGACTACTAAGGTGGGAGGAACTCTTATAGAATTCCAAGAAGGGTTGATCCCCTACAGAGGTCAACCCAAGCTTAGAATCCTACGGGGTTCTAATATTTTGCTTTGAGATGATTTCCTAAAATGATAAATCATTCATGTTTTTCTAGATTCCAATTTGAAAGAAATCTATACATATTATTGGTAATAAGAGTTGAAGCACTAGAATCAATCCAATGAGTATTAAAAAGAACTTATATAGTGTTTGATTCAGAATATACAAAGCTCGAGTGTATACCTTTCTTTCAAATTAAGTCTTGTGTTTAATGCAGTCCGTCTTCACATGTCCTTTCTGATAGGATCCTAACAGGGTTAGGTCCTCATCTATTGAGTCATGTTCTTTATTGAGTCATGTTGGTTAGTCCAATCAAGTCAATTAGGAGTTTTAATAGGAGTTAGAATCTATTTGATTAGCAGTCCTAGTATGAGTTAGAGTCTATTTGATTATGAGTTCAAGATTGAGTCCATTTTAGGAATCCAAATTCAATTAGGAGTTGGTTAAGAGTCTCTATAAATAGGGCTGTAACTATTTCTTTCTAGATAATCAATAAAGAAACTATGTTTTAGCTAATTGGCGAAAGCCCTGGGAGGGCTAACCCCTATGGAGATCAAGGAGGGTTGATCCCCTATAGAGATCAAGTAGACTCAATTCCCTATAGTGATTGTTTATCCCCCCTTTCTCGTTTCCATCCATGAAAGAACTATTGAGAAATCTCAGCGGATGCATCACATGTGCAGTGAAAATCAAAATAAAAATCAGTTTCTCACGCAAATCAAATCGTCGTGCAAAAGATTAGGTCACGAGAAAATCACAAAAATAAAAAAAATCGTGATGTGTGAGAGATTGATTTTACCTAGGGAGATCGTATATCCCTATATTCCAGATCTGGATGGAGAAGATAAAGGAGGTCAAGCGTCCTCCTCTCTAGCAGTATCCATTTGATGGATCTCTGTAGTGAAACTCCTCCAGTTTGATCTCACGACTCTTGTGTAGAGGGAGAGAGGAGAATAGGAGGGGGAGGCCAAAGTTGTAGCCCATCAACCATGAGTCTCCCCTCCTATTTATATAGAGTCATTAAAAACCCTAGGGCTCCTACCTTAGTGGGTATTGGATCTCTATCCAATTGCCCACTAACCTTGCATTATTGGATCTCTATCCAATAATCTCCTTAGGCCTCTAATTGGGCCTTAATCAAGGAGCCCATCAACATAGGGTCTTATCTATAATGAGAATAGGGGCTAATTGGATCTTTATACAATCCTCTATTCGCTGAAGTATCCATCATATGTGTGTGACCCTAGGCCCAATACCGAGTTGGCCGTAAGTTACTCCCATTATAACTCCTTCTGATATAGTGAATTATTATCTCCATAATAATTCACTTGACTCATCGACTATGGACATACTATGCCACTACGCCATAGTCCCCAGACGGTATAGGGGGATCGAATCCATCGGACCTGTCTGTCCACAGTTATCATGTATCTATAATCCTTCATCCAACTAATATCTCAAAGACTGTATATTGGATATGGTACTGTTAGGTCACATACGGAATCTGTCATAGTCTCGCTCTAATCAGATTCTCTCGGAGAACTCTTTCTCTCTCAATCTGAATGACCCTGGCCAGGGATTGTCTAAGTAAACACATATGGGATATTCCTCTCGTGATACCGAGAGTGGATGATCCTCTATTAACACTCAATTGCCTTTGTAAGATTGACTACCAATCCCGATAACCAATTGTACTAGATTTGGAACTTTTCAAACCTGTAAGTCTGGTGCCAAAGAAAGGAGTACTCATATAAGGCATCCTTAGTGTCTTAAGTCTAAGGACCAAATACACAACCGGGACTATGGAATTGCTGTCTGATATTAGGTATCATTAACCATATAGCATTCCATAAACGGATCAATCAGTGAACTCATTCTCTAATGAGCACATGTGCTATATCCTTAGTGTCTCCACACAAGTGATTATGAGACCAGCCGCCTCCATCATATGGATGGGCATATAGTACATAGGTCTATTCGGTTATCTCGATGTCCCTCTTGAGTAACTTATGACCGAAATTATTTAGGATCTGTGTTTAAAGGTGAATCGATCTCATTATCGTGATCTCATCATCATTCACAATATATATGCTACAGTTAATATAATATGAGAATATGTCAATATTAATCATAAGTAAAAAGATCACACAACATGTCACACTTGTCATCACTCACGTGATTAGCTTGTATGACACCTGTAACTAGCAAGAACCCTAGGGGTTCCTATCAATTGGTATCAGAACAATGTTCTTGACGTCTCACTATTCATCCACTCCACCGTTGCCCTTATAGTGATCGTTTATCTTCTATAGCCTTGTGTTCCTACTATCTAATATCAGAGCAGTGATAGAACCCTATGGGTTCCTATCATCTACTATCAGAACAGTATTCCTTGACACTTCCACTACTACCATTCATCATCTCCCCTCGCCACCCCTACCATCTTCAACTACTATTGTCATCTGCAATCCTAGATTGCAGCCGCCATCTTCTATACCTTGTGTTGTTGTCGCTTCTATCTTCCAACCTTGGGTCACAGCCGCTAACAGCATCCCATCACCCTATCTTTCTCTCATCTTGGTGCTATCGCCAATGTACCTCTCAACCTAAGATCACAGCCACCAACAGCACCATCTTCGCCCTATCATCTCATCATCTTGTGCTGCCATCGTTACTGCCTCCTAACCTCATATCGTAGCTGCCAATAGCATCGTCATCTTAGCCTCCTTGTTGTAGTTTCTCACCGTCTTCACTACAGCAATCATCAACCTCACTCTCGTCAGCCAACACACATCTACTACAGCAATCAACGCTGCCTTCAATAGATCATAGTAGCGATTTGCTCATTGCTTGCACACCGCTGCTTGGCGCTGTCATCTCGTGCCTTCTACAAAATAGCTATTTCACATCGCTGCAATGCTGCCATCGTCGTCGCCCCCTGTCATTATTGCTATCGCCCTTGTCTACCACCTGCAATCCATGCAAATGCAGCCACCGTTGTTGTTGCCTACCTCTATCGTAGCAATCTCATGTTGCCATCTTTGCCTCCCACTGTAACTCATAGCCCTCTATTGTTTGCTCCAACGGTCGCTGCCATCTATCCCAGTGCTGCTTTTTCCCTATCGCTGCCATCTTCACACTCCCATCTCCCTTTTCCCCTTCAATCGTAATGAGCATCATTGCTTGCATGATGTTGCCAGCCTCTACCACAACGATCTCTCACTGCCATCTCCATCCTAGCGTCGCCACTTAGCCTACTTCCCATTGCCCTCTTCTTCCTCTGCCAATCGATAACTATCATCATTGGTTGTCGATGCCATTGCTTGTAGTCAGAGTCGAGACACCAGCATTTGGCTCCCTAGCCACATCACCATTGTTGTTTCGTGCAGCTACTAACCACGGGCCCTCAGTGACACCATGATGTTTATCGGACCTTGTTGCTACCCTCTTCTTCCTTACTCCTGCTCAACATCTGTTCAGAGTCTTGTTGTACCCCAGCCGCTACCCTCATTTTCATCCCTTCTTCCTGCACTTACTATCGTTGTTGTTCCCCTCCAATCCCACCTTGTGCCTCCTCTTCATCTCTAGTGCCTCATTGCCACTGTCGTAGCCCCACTACTGTCATCCACTCTCAACGCCAACACCATCCCCTTTCAATCACAACAACCTCAACTGCTCCCCATACCCTCACCGCTGCTTCCTCTACCTCTCATTTATTAGCAACACAAGGACTGTAGTGAAGGAATCTCTCGCTCGACATCTGCTACAGAGTCTCATTGGACCCCAACCACTACCCTCAACTTCGTCCCTTCTTCCTTGCCCTTACCACCATCATTATTCCCCTCCGGCCACACCCTATGCTTTCTTTTCATCTCTAGTGCCTCGTCGCCACAGTCGCAGCCCCACTACTATTATATGCTCTCAACGCCAACACCATCCCCCTTCAGTTGTAGCAACCTCAACTGCTCCCTATGCCTTCGTTGCTACTTCCTCTACTTCTCTTTTGTCGACAACACAAGGACAGTAGCGAAGGAATCTCTTGTTGTTCGACCCCAAAAGCCATTGTCCCTGCTCTTGCCGCTGCCACCATCTCCCTTTTCCCCTTCAGCTATAGTAAGCATCGGTATCAGAGATAATGCTGCCAGTGTCTCCTTCCTACAACACACCTTCTGCCATCACCTACAGCCACTATGACATCATCTTAGCAACAATCACAATCCTCGCCACATCATCCTCGGCCCTCTGTCACACCACCTCTTGTGTCTCCTTTCCCAGCGATCGCAATAGTTGCACAGCATTGTCCTCAATCGCACAGTGATAAAAACAGGCAGCAATCTTCCCTCCTTGTAGTGACCGAAATAGGGCAACTTCTAGCCCTTAGCCAATGCCATCTTCCTCCTTCGTAGGTCGTGCTAATGTTGCCCTTTGCCTCTGTCCATCACTGCCTCTTATATTGATTGCACCAACGTTGCCCCCTTGCCTTTGTCCACCACTGTCATCTTCATCCTTCGTTGACTACACCACCACTGCCCCCTTCTTCTATTCACCGCACTGCACTAGCCACTACCCCCTGATCTGCTATAGTGAACAATGCTACATCCTCACGAATTGTAGTAACAATTTCTTCACACAGACTACAATGTTGCCTCCTCGCAAATCACAGCAACGATTTCTTCCCACAGATCACTGCACTCTAGTTGTTGCTGCCTCAACCTCGATGATCTCATCCTTACAACATCATCGCACCACTGCCCTTCCTAGCCATCGGCACAATAGCATTCGATCCCAACCAAGATCAACAACCAGTAGATTGCTTCTAACCCAGTGATCGCAGTCATCAGTGATGCCATCTTTCATCTTGTCAGCATCCATGCAATGATTCTTCACATCTATAGAGCCACAACCAACTAACGTCACGGTAGCAACATTGAGTAGTCTTATGTGATGGCTATTGATAATTCAATGGAAGCAAGATTTAAAGCCTTCGAAGCCTGTATAGAGAATATACTACAAGAACTCTTCAACGAATTCAAACGAAGTCTATCGGAGAACCCCAACAAATCTTGGCATGGTAAAAGGATCAATCTCAAGGGGAATCGATCTGAAAAATATGATCAAGGGCAAGATATAGGATACCCACACATGAGGGTGGAGTTTTCCAGATGGAAAGATAGAGATCTAACCAGTTGGGTCTCATGGTATAAAAAGTTCTTTCACTTCCACAGAAATCTAGAAGAATACAAGGTGGAAGTAGCTTCAAAACAATTTAATGATGGTGCAATCCGAGATAAGATTTGTATAAGACCTATCATGAAGTCCCTTTATGAGGACAGTATAAGAGAGAGCTCTTGATTCACTTCGGACCGTCGAAATACGGGAATATTAATGGATAGCTCACCAAAATCCACTAGACTTCCACAATACATGAGTACCAGAGCATATTTGAGCGCTTATCAAACCAAACTCAAGATTGGTCCAAGAAATAATTGATGAGAACATGTATTGAGGAACTTAATCCCTGAGACTTAGTGTGAAGTTAAAGCTTGCCACCCCCACACCATGATGGATGCCATATCACTCGCCCGCATGCATGAAAAAAATATCAATATAGAAACTTGCTGAAATAGAATCTTCAACAAATAGGTGATCAATAAGCCACCCACCCCATCCATTCCCAACCAAAACCCAGACATTCATTCCCAACCAAAACCTAGACATCCAAAAGCTAACCCAAGAAAAACCCAATGAAAGATCAACAAAGGATTTGTGCTCGCGTTATGATAAAAAATGATGCACACAAGAGCACTTCTAACAATTGAGCCAATTAAGGAGGAATAAAAAAACTAACAATGTTGAGTTTGATCATGAAGGCTGTGACAAACATCTGACGATTGAGCCAATTAAGAAGGAATCAAAGACTGACGATGTAGGATTTGATCAGAAGAAATTTGGAAGCATCAACTAGAGTCAACCTTGATCAATATAGGTAACACTAATAATTTTATGGATAGAAGGATACTGCCAATTAGCCTACCGAATTGAGGAATATAACAAGTTTGAAGTAAAGGTAGTGGATGGACAAATTTTAACTTGCGACAATAGGCATTCAAAGATAAAGTTGATCATGCAAGGCCAAGAAGAACTTGTGGGTTTCTTTTTGATACCTATGGAAGACTTCGAAGTAGAGATCCTCAAAGAAAGACATGGAACTGCCATTAGCCATCAGATGGAGAAAATTTCTTCATAAGACTATAATGATTACTATACCAGAAGACCAGCCCATTACTTACAATAAGTAGAGATCCTACTTAATTGATAAAGGGTTGTCATGCATAGTAAATATTGTGGTGTTCCTAGAATTTGATGCTGCTCGGCCTTGAGGACAAGGTTGATTTAAAGAGGGTGGGCCTAATAGGACCCTAACATGGTTGGGTCCTCATATATTGAGTCATGTTCTTTATTGAGTCATGTTGGTCAATCCAGTCAAGTTAATTAGAAGTCATAGTAGGAGTTGGAGTCTATTTAATTAGGAGTCATTGTAGGAGTTCGAGTTTATTTGATTAGGAGTCCAAATTTAATTTGGAATTGGTTAAGAGTCTCTATAAATAAGGTTGCAACTATTTTTTTTTGGACAATCAATAAAGAAACTATATTTTAGCCAATAAGCCAAAACTCTAGGAGTGTTGATCCCTTATAGAGATCAAGAAAGGCCAATCCCCTATAGAGATCAAGGAGGCTCGATCCCCTACAGTGATCGTTTATCCCCCATTTCTTGTCTCCATCCACGATAGAACCCTAGGGGTTCCTATTAATTGGTATTAGAGTAGCGTTCTTGGTGTCTCGTTGTTCATCCACTCTATCACCTCTATAGTTATCATTTATTTTGAATAGAACCTTTGGGTTCCTATCACTTTCTTACCATGAAAGAAACACTTTACTATGAAAGTTCTTTTTCGTTAGTTTGTTTAACATTTCTAGACCCGATAAATTTCTTTGATGAATGATGCTTCAACTTTCTTTTCTTGTTACTAATACCTTAATTAGTAGTCATAATATTATGAGAACTTTCATATCATCATCTTAATTCTTCTTGAACACATATACTAGTTAGCTTATTCAAGTCTCACTTATCATTAGTTGTATGATAGTAAATCTTAAATGAGACAAACTGAGGAAGAGAATTAAGAATGAACCGTATGAGGAAATACTCATCAACATTCATGCCAAATGTTTTAAGTTTTTTAACTTTGTCAGCCATGTTAAGAATGTGATCCTAAATCCCCGAGTGTTATCATATTAAGCCATAGTCAGTTCCTTCATTAATATACTAGCTAATGACTTATCAACAGATTTAAATATATCTTCAAGAGCCTTTAAATATTTTCGTGCACTAGTTATAGTCAATAATGATGTTTTTATATTATTTACAATTGTTATTCTTATAAATATTAAACTAAGCATATTATATTTTTTTAAGTATTTATTTTATTAATTTATTCCATAGTACTTTTATTAGTCAAATATGTGGGCCTTTTAATAAGCAATACTAAGTTAAGATCTAATACACCCAATGTGAATTACACATGCTCTAACCATTTTAAATAATTTGATGGAAGCATGATAATATATATAAGGAAGTACCACTATAAAAGTATAATATTAATGCTTTGAATTTTTTAAGTAGTGTTAAACTATTGTTATCATCTCTATTTTACCTTTAGGCAAAATATTGATATATTTAGTTTTTACATAAAATTATTTATGGATGACTAATACCATTCTTGTAAAATAGTATATCTATCTTTTGATATACAGTTCTAAATTATAAGGATATCCAAAATAGTATCTATCATCTTATCCAATCATATAATTATTTGAAATAATTCTCATTTGAGATTATATAAATCTCATAATTTTGTGTATTATTATTAATATTATTTCCTTAATATCATTTAGGATTAATTTCTTAATATAATTTTATAAGTTATTAGTCTATGCCACTTTGATGTTTACAAGACCATACAATAATATAAAATATAACTTAAATTTTCATATATATGATAAGTCTTTTTTTTTTAATCTATATCTCATAAGTCTATCATCCTAGACCACTTTAGTAGCTACCAGTTAGATAAAACTGAAGTGTGATGAGTTACAAATAATGATCATCAATTTTTTTATACCAAAATAATAAAGATATATATTATTTTATAATTTTAAACATATATATGTGAATAATTAAAAAATCAAGGAACAATAATTAAATTTTTATTTACCATATGCAAATGTAATCAATAAGTCATATAAAGGGAACTATAAAAGAAACCATAATATATAATTTTTTATTCTGTATAAAATTTTAAATTAAATTAGTTAATTTTGTTTAATTGGACAAGTCTAAAATTGGGCTAAACATTAGCATTAAGTAAGTCAAAAATAAAAATTGACCAAGATGATAAAAAATTTGACTTTTTTCTATATTTGATAAAAATCAAATCCAATCAAATAGTCAAAAATATAGTTATGATCAAATTCAATCATAACTAAAATAAGTCATATTGATCAATTATATAATTGAGGATATAAATAATAAAATTAATTTCATAAGGGTAACACTATAATTTTACTAATAGGATATAAAGCAAAATTATAGAAATTCTAAAGGGCAGAACTGTCAAAATTATTAAAATAGAATTAATGAAACTTAAAAGGGTAAACCTATAACTATCTTAAAAACCCTAATATGTTGTGCAGTGATCGTCGACTATGCTCAGTCGTTGCCTGCACATGGTTGTCATTTGCACGATTAACCCGGTGCATGGCTCGTGACCATCACTTGAATAGCCACCATGATGTACGGCCAACGTGACTCACAGCTCACCGCCTACATGGCCATCGGGATGTGCAGCCAACATCGTGTGCAATTACAAGTTGCTGTCACAGTGCACACGCATGCACTGCCCGATGCAACGACCCACAACCAGTAGATCCGCCATAGAGGGTTGCATATAGTAGTGCTACTATAGTCATTATAGCTACCATTAGTAGTAGTGTTCCTATCGCCACTGTGCGTTATGCTATTGTGTAGGCAACGCAGCCGCAGGAGGGCTAACGATCATCGAAGATCGTGATCCTCAATAATATTATCGTCGACAGGATAGCAAGATGTTGATGGTAATTCGTTGATCTAATATAAGAAATCTCACATCGCACCCAAGCAAGTGACAAGATAGCTCAGATAGGAAGATAAATCGATAACATACACGAATCATTCAAGCATTGTAAATCAGAAAACAATAGATCTAAGGTATTTGATTTCCAGAAACTTGACTCTAATACCAATTGTAAGCATAAACCCATAATATGGCTATATGTTATGTGAAAAAATTTTAATGCCAGAATTGAAATCAGATAAGTACCTTTCGATGCCATCTGGGAAGAACTTTATCTGATCTACAGAGGCACCATCTTCGGATCTGAAAATCACATTGATGTATATCTGTAAAGAAAACTAGACTATTTGTCTCCTTTCTTCCTATCCTAATATAGGATCACTTGAATCCATGGATTAGGAACAAGGGAGGATGAGAGAGGAACCATAATCTCTTAGTGACTATATGTATCTACGTCCCATGTTGGTGTCCCCATCTCGTCATGTCACACATATAATTTAGTCCCTAGAAAGTTATGTCTAAAAATTAGGTGAGAGTAGAAAGTTTAAGATAAGTAATTAGGAGAATTAATCCTATCAAAATCATCTGATAAGAAAGTCTATCATAATTAGACTTCATTCCTATTGGCTGATAACTTTCATCAGAATCCAATACAATCTAACAGTTTCATCGTGTAATGAAATCTTTAGGCAGTCTACCTAAGACGGTTCTTGACCAAGGCCACTCCTTAATTCAGAGACTATTTAGACAAACTTTCTTAAGGAGGGATCATCGTATCCTCTAGAAAATAATAATTCAAAGTTGTTATAAATCACCCTATAATTAGAATATTGTTTGAATAGGATTTTTGGGTTTCATACATGAGAAATAAAACTCTGATGCCTTTGAAATTAAATTAAAGGAGGTGATTTCTGACTGCCAAACATTTTCCTGCTCAAAAGACTTCCAATCATCTGATATTACTTTTTTGCTAATTTAGTTTTCACTCGCATCAAACATTCTTCCATTCGAGAATATAATATTCTTTAACCGATGGGTGTAACAAAATAAATACTAGATAAAGAGGTCTATATGTACGTTTTCATTTTAAACTTATTGATCCAACACTTAACACTAAACTTATTACGATTTTTTTTTTCTTGTAATGAACAAACTTAACCTTTGATGTATAAAAATAAGATACACAAATGTTTTTTTAATGAATTCGAGAAAAATTCTCCAGGATCGAATAGTAATTCTTGAATTGTAACCCCTTAAGGCAGACTTATTTCCCTGAAATAATTAAAAAAAATAAGAACAATCGGTCGGATCGTAATAATACGATATGTCAGATGTCACATCATCGCTAACACTATGTTGGACATCAACCAAACAGCCCACCAAATTAATAAGATATGTCATTGTGCTAACTATAAAGCTCGACTATCCACATCCGAGGAATGCTCGATGATCTTACATAATTATTGAATGACTTAAATAATCACACACTCTCTCTCTCTCTCCTTGATTAATAATTTACTCATACTTCGGATTCATTCGAACTCTCTCACTGATTTATAAATTATATTGTTAAATATGTCCCAAACATAATTTTGGAGGAAATCTAGCGAGACTAGATTGCACCTCGATACCCAGACTTCTTATAGCTCGTACATTGGACCCAGTATGCTTCGGATCTCCTTGACATATTGGACCAATTTTATCATGTTCCGTTGACGACCAAGATTAATCAAATACTCAACATGGAGTCTTCTAATTTTGACTTTGTTATTAACATTGTTATTATGCTGAAGGTGATGGAAGAAAGAAGGGTTTCAGAAAGTAGCTGGTCAGTGCAGACACATCAATGGATGTGAGATGCACACACGAGAAGAACACACAACAAAAAAAAAAAGGCCCACAACCAAGATAAGTGTGGAGCTTGCCGTCGACTAATACGACACTGGCGTCGGAACCATGCAAACGCATTCGCACGGAATGCTCCCTCTTCTCCCTCGGTCGGTCGTCGAAGTCTGTGACAGGTACGTGCTGTTGCTGACGAACCACAAGAGATGAAGATATTGTGAAAGCTATGGTCTGCCCTGTAGACTCAGTCGAAGAACTCCGGAGCTGATGGAATTACGTTGGTAAAAAAGGACCAGAGGTAATCTGGTTTCACCTGCAATGCAGTTCTGAGATTGTTGTTCGAGGAAGCTTCTAAATGACTTCGGAGACTTTGACTTGTGTTAGCCGACCACACGCATACCCAGAAGTCAATCCAATATCGACCCGTAAGTTCCACGTTATTTGCTTGATGTGAAGCCTTATGGTCGACATCCCCCATGGTCTGAGAAGCTTCTACTCAAAATAAGCTTCGTCTTCCCTGGGGAAGAGTCGGTCATTTAGTAATGGCTTTTGCTGCTGCGAAAGATATGTATAGAATTCAATCAGGCTAGCAGAAGCAGCGAACTCGTGAAACGTCCATTTGAACATATCCCACCTTTTCGATCTCTTCTTTTTCTTCTTTAGTGGTGAGACGGGTGGAAGATGAAGTGCGAGAGGCACCCCTTCGAGGCCGGTGTGGGCGTCTGCGCCTCCTGCCTCCGCCAGCGCCTCCTCGCCATCACCGCCCCCGCGCAGGCGGCCTCCTCTCCGGAGCACCCGTCGCCTCTTCCCTTCCCGTTCCCCCGCTCTGTCTCCCCCTACGGTTCGCGCAGGACCGCCTGTTCGCGGCGGTACTCTTCTGTGGTCTCCGCCCTCTTCGGCCAACACGAACCCGGTGATCGTGATAGGAAGCCCCAGAAATCGAGGTCTTGGCTCTCTGCGCTCCTCCGTGGCCGCCGGAAGAAGAACATGTCGAGCGTGTACTTCCCGGAAGACGCCGCGGGAGGGCCGGGCTGGGACCCGGAGCCTGAGTTCCGGTACGGTGCCAAGTCTCGGTGCCGGTCGTGGCATCGGAAGCGGCCACCGATGAGGGAGCCGACGGGGGAGCACCACCACCGCGACGGCGACGATCCGACAAGGTTCGCCACGTGCTTCAGCCCTCTGATGATCGCGAGCTTCTCCCGGCGGCGGCCCCGGATGGAGGAGATCGGGTTCTCTGAGCAAGGCCCGGACCACCGCCGGCGCGCGTCCACCGGGGGCCCGTTGCCGGACGCGGATCCGCCGCCGAAGCTGGCCGCATACGTTACTGTTCGGTAACGGTTTTGCGCGCGTCAACCGTCGCCTTTTACTTCCCGTTGCGTCATTAATTCCGGGAAAAATAGAATTAAAATAAATTTCGTGCATCTGCGCCAGAAAATTTTTTAGAAAAATAAATCCTTGTTATTCTGTGTGAAGATTAGCTCAAATAAAATTTGATGAATTCCTTTGGGATGCATTTCTTCTCTTTTGTTTTAATAGTCAGTTTTCTCGCTTATCAGAAAAGTTTCACAGAAACAAATGCATATTCCACGGTCACATTACGATATGAAAAATAGTCACAGAAATGTCAATTTCTTTCGTAGCAGCAAAACCAATTAACAAGGTAAGACAAAAAGCTAAGCACAGACCGAAACAGAAGTTTGACATATTAAAAGGATAACCTCACAAAAGCCGACTCCACGTAAATGCATACTGTGGAGGTTATCCCGTCTTCTCTCCTGCATTAATCCTTCATCCCAATCCCAATTATTTAACTGATTCTAGTTTTAAGTCAACTGTGATATGGCTACTAATCTAACTTAACCAATGTTACTAGTTTTAGACTGAAGCAGAGCATGTTCTCGCAAGTGTATTCACCTAGAACCAGATATAACAAACATAGAGACTAGTTCATGCATATCTCACTCTCATCAAAACATCCTTTCCTATGTAGGCTGCTGATGCAGTTTATGAGTTGATACAAAGCTCAGGAAAATACAACACCTCAATAGCAACCTAAACAATTATGGATGAACTCAACAACTACAACCACCAGACTGGGACTGTGATTGGGATGAATTAGCATTTGATGACCTCAAGTTTACATCCACCATGTCTTCCTGCTTTGCCGAAGAAAGATTCTCCATCCCTGGAAGAGCAGCAGCTATCTTTCGGAACAGAGCCTGAAGAGACCGAGGCAGCTGTTAGTAATCACTTTGACAGTGAATGATAGGTCGGTTGAAAGAACTAAAAACCAAAAGGCACACAGAGAAATATGAACCAAACTAAAAAAAAATAAGGAAAACTTAAGGTAAATGGATTCAGTAGCTTGTCATGTATTGATTAGGTGATCCTGCTAGTTTCGGGAGTAATCTCTCACACTGTTAGGGCCTCAATCCGATTGGGTACGAAAAGATGACATCCTGTTAGGCTCTCTCAAGTACTCTTATCTGAAATACTTTGAGGTGGTGGTTGTTTTACACCACAGAAATTGAACCTTTAGAGACGAGGAAACCATAACATTCAACCACACATCCAATGCCTCTGCAGGCTTATGGCTTTCTGGACACCTCTTTGCTTTAGCAAATAAATTATGTTGTCGTTTTGAAATTTCTCTTTTCACATTTCTGGTCATGGAGAAAGAAAGAAAATTATTTTCGAGTAAAAAAAAATGTACCTTTATATTGAAGCCAGCTTTTGCGCTTGTTTCAATAAACATGACACCAAGTTCCTGTGCTTTAGCTTCTCCTTCCTCTATTGGAACTTGCCTGACCCACAATAAGAAAAATATAGAAGTTCTATTATATAAACCAGGATTTACAAATCAATTAATAAGACTGAAAACTCAAGCAAGCATACAGAAATTTTTTTTACAAAAAAAGCTCATAAACAATGAGAAAAGTTTCAAAAGCAAACTTGTTTCATATTTTAAACTAGTTTCTGACAGAACTAGCTTCTATTGATGATAAGATGAGAATAGCAATAGCCAATGACTCCTAGTCTATTGTACAATTCTATAAGATCAAGTTCTTACCATTGGTTATTCACATTAGTACTTATTACTATAAAATTTGCCGGTTTTTCTTCATGGTCGAAGACCCGAATGTGGTGTTTGACTTCTAATGCTAAAAATATAACTATCTATACCATATTTTCATAGTTTCATTCTCTCATAAAAGATTTTTTCTTAATTTGTGATGATTGCATATTGCATCATGCTTACTGTTGATCAATGGTCTTACTGTTATGTTGTATTGGATTTGACCAATTATTATGATCATGTATTGGTCATACATTGGATGTTTGCTTTACAACCTGTCTTTAGAAAAGCACTCAAATCATAAATAACCATAAGGAGGTGGGAAGGCAAGGGAATCACCTCTTGTCAACAAGGTCGGTTTTGTTTCCAACCAGGACAATGATAACATCACTTCCCCTCTCTGTACGAACCTCTTCAATCCATTTCGAAGTATTCAAGAAGGATTGTCTACCTACAATGCAAACAAGAAGTAATAAATTAGAGATCCTACAACCAATATAGTATCAGAATTATATAAACTAACAGAATAACAAGATCTATAGTATATGAACCTGGATCATGTCTACATTCTAATTGATCAGTTATCAGAATAAAAATAGGGGGTAAATAATTAGTCGTCCTTTGAACAATATACATGCACAATCTAGATTTACAGAATACCAAGCAAGATTTACCAAAGAAGCATACTTGCTACATCATATACAATGACTGCAACCGAGGAGTCCCGAATATAACTTGGGATAAGGCTCCTAAATCTTTCCTGTCCAGCTGTGTCCCTAAGTATGATTAGAAGTGAGATATAAGAACTATGTAAAGAGGAAAAAAAAGAAACACATGGACTTTGTAAAGAGAGAATCCTTCAGTAAAAAAAGGAAAATTCTGAAGTATTCATTTTAAAGAACAAAGTTTCTAGTACATGTCCTAGGAATTGCCTCATATCAATAAGTCTAAATTTACAATGTATTTTTCCACTAGAATATGGTCCAATTACTTGCCTTGAAATTCGGATTCTAAGATATGATAACAAATCAGAAGGTTTGTTAATAATGGTAGATCTAGTAACAGTTTAATTTCACTTCAGAGAAAAATGAAAAATAAGTAAAACATTTTTTTTCTACAACCAATGCAACAAGTATCCAGCTTCCCATGTCAAGATGCAATGTAGGAACAATAATGTAAAAATCATGAAGATAAAAAAGATTAAACATTTGTGTCAAGTATTGTGTCGTATGGAAGTAGTAAATGGACATTGTGCAAGGACAAAAGCATAGAATTTAAAATGTAGCATTGACGAAATTACTACCAGAGCTGTAGTCTGACTGTTCGATCTTCAAGGTACATAGTCTTCGACAGAAAATCTATGCCAATTGTAGCCTGTTCATGTTAATGCTTCAGGAATGACAGGAAAAAAAGCAAAGAGAAATATAAACACTAACTTGAACCTGCTTAGGCAAAATTTCAATAATATATTAGTTAGTCTATTTTGATCAATAGAAAAATTAATTCTGTTTACCATGAGAGTAAGTAAAATAAAGAACAACAGTACAGAAACATCGGCCAATTGACCAATACTGATAGACTTAACCCATGCAAAAAAGGCCCCTATCTTTGTTAGCTGCGAGTTACCAAGAGGTAAATATTATAAGCAATCTCAGAATATGTTAAACCAGCTATAACATTTAAAGGGTATTTAGTCTATATTCTTTAACTTTTAACAGGCCATCGACTCCATCTCCTATCCGTAGTTTCAAATATCCAATATCAGTTACTTTCAAAGGACTGCATGCGCTCAGGTCATTTATACAAGAAACTACAAATCTGTTTCAGTACATATACATAAATAGAATACAGAAGCTACCATCTGAACCAATCAATTGTCTTACCCAAGGTTTTCCTTACCGAGCGGTAAGGCCCGTGCGCCTTAGCTGCCCACGCCTTAGCTGGCCACGGGTCGCCGTGCGCCGTCGTCGCCCGTGAGCCCTCGCCGCTCGCGGGCAACTTTTCTCCCCGTGCGGGGAGACGGAACATCTCCCGCGCGGGGAGAGAGATCGAAGCGACGTCGCCCCTTTATTTGATTTTTTAATATATTTAATATTTTAATATTATATTATATATAAAAATATAATAAAATATTTATTATACCAAGTGGTACGTACTGTGTATACCGCCTGATACTATACCATACCGATACTGACAAAATGTTGGTACACCGGTACGAACCGGTACATGAAACCTCAGTCTTACCAAAGGTTGAATAATTAACTGATTAACTTGTAGAAGCAGGCGATTGCCAAGGGAACATCATTGAAAATTTTAAAACATCTGATCATTCAAAAAAATCATACAGGTTTAATTCCCCAGTAATAGAGTGTGCATATGACTTCTAGTCTTAAGACATAAGAGAATTTATAATTAACAAATCGGTGTAAAGCAAATTTGTTTCAGAACACATAATGATATGCGAATTAAAATTGATGGCTATGGTGCATTGAGGGGGAATTCTAAAAGTGTTAAACTTTATACCTGACCACCTTTTACTGATTCTTGCTGAAGAAGGAATCTTTGTGCACACATAAATGAAAGCATGGCAGAGAAACAAAAAAATGAAAATGATAGATAACAAGCTTCTCATAATTCAATTCTAAAGTTTCCTTTTGAGAAAAGAAAAAACAAAGATGAGGAGGTTACAACCCCTTTAATATAAACACAACAACTTTAACCCTATTTACCACATCTAACATGCATCTTGAACCAAATACATAGAGAGGAAAGCAGGTTCATAAACCTGGCTAGTAATTGAATATTATCTGGATGTGGTAGTAAGATGAGTCAACAAGACAAATTTTGAATGAAAGATGTAGAAAAGAAGCATCACCAACAAAGGACAGGCCTATTGCTACAAAGAAAACCAACTTGTAGCAATAAGAAGCTACAAGTAGGCTCTTTTAGCAACGTAATATGCGGGTGCTACTGTGAATGATTTACATTACATATACACGGCTGGGGAGAGTCGAATTGGAGTGATTTTATACATGACTTTCATGTGTGACTTAATTAAGGAAGCAGAAGCCCTCTGATCTCTGTTCACCCACTTCTCACTCTCATCCCACCAATTGGGTTCATAAATCATCATTTCTTCTATGTTTCTCTGTGATTACTTAAAAATGTAGTCTATTACTGTGATTGTACCTAAAAGAAACCATGCACAAACTCTTTCTCTCAATTTAACCAGTTGGCACATATTTGTTTGTGAATCTAATTCTCAGTTGTAATAGTACAGACTTGTACCCCTGCAATTCTAAATTATTTTTTGAAAGTATTTGCATCTATGCATAGTTTCCAATATTTCTCGTCTGCCTTTTGTATAGCAGATAATAATATGCAATAGGGGCAAACATCCTAGAACCCAGCACTAGCAAGATCATAATCCACGATCAATGATTACAATATTTTACTTGACATAGAACAGAAGTAAAATGCTCGGTAAGCATTACTTTTGCACTTCTCTAAATCCAATATTATTGTCGTAATTATACAAAGAAAAAAACACTGCTCATTTAACTGATCAATGCAAATTCTCAGAAACATAAATGGATACAGCGGTCCTCCTTAGAGTTTCTGCTGAAATCGGTCTTCTCCACCAAAAGAATTCAATCGAGTTAAATACCACCGGAAGATAGTCAAAAGATATAATTCAGCATAAACACCCTATATTAAAAGCCATCTGGACCACCATAGATCTACCAAACTTTTTACGAGAGACCGATCTCGATCCTATTCGAATAAAAGCTAATTCAGAACTCTACAATCAAAAGAAACACGGATCGTTGTCGATCCATGATTACAACAAGTAAAGCAAACCCAATCGACCGTATATGGAAACACAGGAAACGAGGTTTACTGAAGATCACTCGAAAGCCTGATCTCGGATTTTTTTTTGCACCAAAAGAATAAATAAGAACCAGGATGAACTGATAGGTACGGCAAACAAGAACGAAAAAGAGCAGAGATCAACCTGATAGGTGTTGTCGAACTTATCGTACATGAATCTGGTGATGATGCTCGTCTTCCCCACCGACTGATCCCCCAGGAACACCAGCTTGTACTTGGCGAGCGCCGACACCGGGGCCATGTTGATCCTTCCAACAGATCCGAACGCGAAAAGAGTGCGAAGAGAGAGAAACGAAATGGGTCCTGAGGTTGGTGTTCCGTTGGAACAGGTTTAAGTGACCGAAGAGAGGCAGCGGGCTAGCTCGACCTCTTTAGTATTTTAGTAGTTTAGATTTAAAAAATTATATTAATTTTTTATAATTATAAAAATAAAATATTTTTTATCCTAATGGCTTTACTGATGAAAAATATAATACGTGCATGAATGAGATGATATGAAAAAAGATTGGGGGTGATGAACTAATTACATATTATCCTATCTTACACATCTTTAGTATCATAGTTTTTAAATATTTATATTTAAATCATTATAGTTATAAAAGTGAAATATCTAACCATATTTCATTATTGGCTTTACGGACATCAGATACAGCAGTTGATAGCATATACATGAATGGCATCACATCGCTTTACTTCACATGCCTCCTCACTTGCTTTTTCTCATCCCTCCTTATCGTCTACGATACAAACGCCTCACATACTTCCTCTTCATCCTCTGACGTTAATGTAGTAGATGTAGAGCGGTACCAAAAAAGGAAGAGGAATTAGAGTGGTGTGGTGTCGATGCAGAGATGCCCCACCTACTTACTCTTCCTCCTCCCTCCTCTTGTCGGTGACACAAATACCTCACCTGCCTCTTCTTGTTGGCGATACAGATACCTCACCTACCTCCTCTTCCTCTTCCGGTGACAACGCAGATGCTTCACCTCCCTCCTCTTCCTCCTCTGACGTTGACATAGATGTCTCCTCTTCCTCCTTGTTACTGATGTCCGAATCGACATCGGCAAGGTCGACAACCACGTCGTTGTTGCCGACCACCACCACAAACAACTACCCACGACATCATCATCCGTCACCACCATTGAAATTACCTTTCTACCTATCATTTTTGTGATATCATGCGTGTACTATCACATGTTGCATCTTCCGTTAGTAAAGCTGACAGCGGTAGGATATATGGGATTAAATATTTTACTTTCATAATTATAGATATTTTAATATATTTTTTTAAGTCTAGAAATCGAGATGCTAAAGTGATCTAATAATAAGAGATAATTCATAGCCACTATCATTGAAATTATTTTTTTATCCATTATTTTTATGCTATTCATGCATGTGTTGTCACGTGATATATCTTCCATCGGTAAAACTGATATCATTAGGGTAAATGAGGTTAAATATTTCACTTTCATAACTATATGAATTCTAAGATAATTTTTTTTTAAATCTAGAGATCGAGATACTAAAGAGATCTAATTATATGACATAATATGTAATTAGCCCACTCTCCAGCCTCCTACGGAAGCTGTTACATCTACCTTAAGTGGTGTACACCATTTTATTTAGTGAGGTAAAGCGGTGCGATACCATTTATGTAAGTATTATCAAGTGTTGGATGTTTCAGTGGTAAAGTTAATAGGATAAAAGAGATTAAATATATTTTTTTATAATTATAGAGATTTCAATATTAATTTTTAAGTCTAGACATTAGAATATTAAAGAGATGTAACTATCTGGAGTAATCTATTATTATTAGCCTACCCTTGGACCTTCTATAGAAGCCGTTGGATCCACCTCAAGTGGTGTACATCGTCTGATTCGGTGATGGCAACAAATCGATTACCCAAATCAAATCAATGCAAACCATGAAATCTTTAGATTCGACCATAGGAATAATTTTTCCAATCAAATAAAAACCTTCCGGTTACATACAAATAAAATATTAGGGTTTAATGTACTAATATTAGCTTAATCTTCCAGATATTCTCGGTGTCACTAAAAATTATTTAATAAATCTATCATATTCGATTACCAAATATTGAAAGTTAAAAGCATCATTCCATATATATTTTTCGCACCTTAACCAATGGATTCAATGCTGACGTACCAAATCAACTTACAAAAGTTGAGGGTTTAAAAACATATATATTTTTGAATGTATGATTATGATAGATCGATCATGTAAGCTTTTTGACCCAAATTCCACCTCAATTATTTATCTTTTAAAAAAAAGTAAATACATAATTTAATTCGTATTATAATAAGAAACTCAGTAACTTGCAAGATTGGAATTGATTCAAAATACTTAATTCTAATTTTAAATATAAATTTAATTTTTTAGATATTGCCATATAGTTTTAGATCATGTACTTAATATGGGGGTGCGACTAGTGGATAGTCTAATAATATATTATGTCTATCTAACCAATTCGTTATAACCATAATACTTGATGCACAATCCCATGGCTCAATGGCATTACCCGGCCTTGCCTCAATGGTTGTTCCCCAGCATGTCATAAAAAATCTCAGAGGGGGTTTTGTTATTGAGGATGCTCACAACATAGTTTTTGTAGCATCATATATTGAGTCTCCTATTCTCTTTGCTATCTATATATATCTACCTATAACAAGTATGGAAATGAAATCAAGCATTAGATGTTTTTAGTTCTAGAACGAGGGCATATCTAAAATATCATAAGATAATCGCATTAAATCATAACGAGGAAATCAAGAAGATCTTTCCTGAATCTAAACTAGGTTGTGCAGAAACTTACATACAATAATTTTTTTCTTATTCGTGGGCTATATGAATGTGTTTTTACACTAAAATAGATCAAGATAACATTCAAAAATAAAGAGTATCTTTTTTTCACTACTACGTGTAGAGCTATATTGCTATAAGATTGTCATTCTTATTTTTTCAAAAAGAAAAATACATAAGCCACTAATCATATAAGATATTCAAGAAGTAAATCGATCGTATCATATCGTCAAAACTCTGAATGGCTAATGCTCATCTAGTTGATCTTGATAAGACTTTGTAAGTTATAATTACAGTTAGTATCCATTTAAATATCCTGTTATAAGTTTTAGGCTATATGAAAAATAAAAAAATGAATTGATATTAATTTAAATAAGGTTTTAGCCATATTAAGCATAAAGCCCTTGGGCTCAATAGAAGTGGTCCAATGGTTGACTAGCCAAAATCATCACATGAAGCTGCTTCCTCTCCAGAACTAAACTAACGATAGATGCCTCACTTTCTTATAAATGATCAAATATCCTAAAGAATTCTAATGTAAGGGAATGTTTGATGAACTAAAGGAGTAATCTCAGCATACTTCCGGAGCTTATGAATCTTAAACTTGATGAGGAGGCATATTTATACTTATCCCCTCAACGATGAGTTTTATGCCTATCTAGCTAGGAAGCAAACAAGATACTTGGTCTACTATACCAGCCATGCATTGCATTGAAGGATGTTTGTTAAACATCATTATCCAACTTGGAAAAGTTAGCATTCACCTTGATACCAAGCACATCATATTATTATCATGAAACCAAACCTCTCTGCTGAGTCCTTTCCAAACTAGATGCTTTTGGCCAACCACTCCAATCGTTGATTAAGCTTCAAGTGTTTAATATCTCCTACCAACCTTGAATCACTATAAAGGCTTAGAAGACTTTGGACAACTTCATAACTGAGATGATTTGTACCATAGAACCCACTCCAATATTGATGGCTGTGTCACAGCCACAAAAGATTAAATTGCACTAATCTTATAGAACCTACCAGGAGAGAGAGAGAGAGAGAGAGAGAGAGAGAGAGAGAGAGAGAGAGACCTTCAAACATGCGCTTGGATTTGGCAAAAGTTAGTATGTGACCAACTTAAAGGTCTACAATGACACAAATAGTGATGAACCAAGTCAACAAATACCATAAAGTTTGAAACCCTATGATGGCTAAGTTATCTCCTAAAGCGAAAAAAAAAATAAAGTACCAACCTCATTTCCTTCCAAATTGAGCAAGTGTCACGCTAGGAAACACAAAAATGGATGTGGAGACTCTCAAGTTCAGGATTATAGATGCTAAAAATATCATTACAATAATACTTAATCATTTTGGATTAGAGATATCATTCATTATCTTAAATCAAATCCTCGCTAACAGATCTATTCGTCGCCTAAAAGGTTCAAAGGTAACAATGATTGATATTATATCATTGATTCTATACTACCTATGGAGTACACATTTAAAAGATGCCACTTGAATCCTATTCAAGCTCCATGAAAGAACCTACAGAGAACACATTGGCGATCAATCTCTTGCCTATAAAATCCTCCAATAGTGCTACTAGTGTTCGACCCTTCGGAAGGATCCCAAAGGAGTATATACAACAATGTGATGCCAACAAAATCCCCAAATCCAACATTCATTTTAAATAGAACTCACCATAATTGATTGGGATTGGCCCTTTGCACAATGGATACTAGACATCTTAGGTCCCTTTCTACCAACCACATGTCATTGGAGTGGCCTCGAAACTCAAGCACCTCTACCGGCTCTATGTTATCAATCAAAGTAACAATTGTTAATGTTGTGATGGGTTCGATACCCAATGCTCTTCTAATAATCCATTTGAACATATATCGGTGACGAAGAACTTCTTTAATGTTGAGCTATTAGTTAGCTTGTCCACTGATTGTGAGACATCAACATTCATTGTGTTAGATTATGGACCAAGCTAGTGAAACACCACTTGTATATCATGATCTCATCAAGCTTAAATCTCTCATCCTCTAATTAATTAATGTTATATTTTTTAGAGCATCACAGCCACTAAGGCATTTTTGTCGCTATTTATCCGTTAATTGAGCTTAAAGTTAGGCCATCTCTTTTGTATCAATTTTCCTTAGCTAAATTAATTTGGAACATGTCTCACTCCCAAATAAGTGTCTTCATGTTGGCTGGCTGACACATTTCAAGTTCAGGCGAGCATCATGACTATAAAGTGATGTTATTACATTTAGAAATTATGTTAGCAAAATTTAGGACAAAAACTTCACCTTGAAGCAAAATTTAAATATTCTCACCTTCACCATATGCTTGTGTGCTTGGTCAAGGAAGGATGTGGGTATCCTTCGCATACAATTCCTTTAACAACATTGGGGGTATAACCCCATGGTTTCACTGCATTATCTATAGCCAGAACCTCTCATAAGTAATTATTTATAAAGAGTTCCCATTTTTGTTTAAGGGATCCTTTGTGGTCATAGGCTAGCCAACTAAGATCTTGCATAAAAACAAGCTTGGATAGGCCACAAGTATTCCTTCTACTGCTTTTATTGCTCTTGCTTGGGTTCCTCTAGGTAAGGAGTGTTGGGCCCCCTCACCCAATTCACTTGGAGGAGGTGGAGGATTCTAGATCCTTTAGGAGGTGGTAGAGTCATTCATTCATCTCTTTTGGCTACCGAGCTATTGAGGGAAGTGGTTTATAAGGCACTTGCTATTGAGGGCTTGTGTTAATGCCCTATGATCTTCTTTACGCATGAATAGGTTTTCAATTTGAGGAACTTGGACTACATCAACTGTGTTGCTATGAGATCCAAGAGGGTTTGACATCTTTCTTTCTCTTGCACTTGTTTAGAAGAGATGAGTAGAGAGATCCATGTCTATAAAAATAAATTAATAATTCATGAAATAAAAAATGATGAATTGTATATAGAAACCCCAATTTACCAATCCTAAGGTGTGGACTAAGTTTTGCTTCAATGAGTCATTGTTCGCTTATCTACAAAATGACCATGGATTCAAACATAGCCTGAATAATTAATTTGAATTGCCCCTTCTTGACCTTGACCAATCTTGAGGAGCATTGGCGAATTTTAGAGTGGCCCAAGCTAAACTAAAAGACCACTCTTTTCTTGAAGACATATAGAAAAACCTTCTTTTTCAGCCTTTGTTAGATCTCAAAGCCCTCCGAACTCTACAACCATTTTATGCTGAAAGAAAACAAAAATAAAGCAGGTTGAATCTTTAAAGTAGAGATTGTATCATGAGTGTAATAGAATCATTGAATCCCAATCTTAGCACTTCCTAACAAACACCACAATTTAACACTAAAAATTCCATGCCACCTAGGCCGATGAGATCTCCTAGAATTGAAAAACCTCAACAAAGAAACAATTGAGGGGGAATTAAAGTAATGTTTCCACTATATCATTGTATCTTAAAAAAAAATACTAATTTAGCATGTAGGATTGATCACCAAGTTGAATAGCTCTAAGCTTGAGCTCGAGTGAAAAGTAAAAGGCCAATGCAATATGTTTAAGGTCTTATGGATTCACATGTGAATGAAAGTTAAATTAGACCATCATAAATTATTAGACTCCACTATCCAAGGAATTCACACCTTAAGAGACAATCTCTATTGTAACAACAACTCTGATCGCTTTGAAGGAGGAGGTCAAACTGACCAAGATCGTGAGCGGAGATGGATCGATGACCAATCCATATTCTACAAAGAAGACATTTCAGACCTTTTATAGAAAGAGCTTATTAGTTCAACAGGAGTTTCAAAACCCAAAAGGTTTAAAACATATGAGTTTTCAAGAAAGCACGAAGAAAACGAAAGGAGACCACCCTCCATTTATATGGATCGATTGACCCCTGAGCTCTACCAATAGATCCTTTATTTGCCCAATAAAAGATTGATTATTAAAATCAAGATCTCCTAGAAACTCATCAATTCAATTGGGAATCAATATGGGTTTCCATGATTGGTCCTTAGATGCAAACAGTCATGTAATCATTGCAAGTTATGAGCAACCTAATAAAATCAAATTAGATGTTGCAACCAACATTGCATATTTAAAGAAAACTAATAAAATGGCAATGGATCTCATGAGTAAATCTAAAGCACTGTAGTGTTATATAGGATAGATCTAAAGTGACAAAAACTAAAAACATGTGTGACATTATGTAATTAAGTATCTTATCAAAATTATATGACCCTAGCCATGGAACGTTCTTCTACGATGATGTAATTAAATTTGGTATGAAACATCAACCTCAAAATAATCATCAAATTATGTAGGCAACTAAATAACGAGTCATATGATTAGTTGCTTGCTAAACAAAACATCATGTCTCGGCTCCTTCTATATGTCAAAATAATATGGGTTATGACATATGAATAGTTTGATGACATATCACATCCACCCAATCGACAACTCAACCAAATCTCAATCTTACGAGGATGACAACTTAGCATTAATAGGAATAACAACTCAATGTTGATAGAGCAATTTCTTTAGATAAGATGATAGCTACTGGTGCTAGGCATGAAAGCAAGTTGTTATTTCATAATTACAACACTCAATAATTCAATGAATGATCCCAGGACTCAATGATAGTTAGACAACTCACATAACCATACCCAATATTGACCCGATCTTGTCTAAACGATCACCCTAACATACTATAAGAAGTTATCAAGTACATCCTCAAAAATAAAAGAATCTTAATCTCTACTACTACTTTTGAATCCTTAAAACTTATTATTAACTTAACCATCGGAGAGATTTTTATTGGATATACCTTCTACATTGTTTTATTAAATTATTTATTGAATCCCTTGTTCTCCCCTTGATAAGCATGAAAGTGCATCCCGATTTCCATGCATCAAATAAAATCATAATTTAGTGTAACAATAATATAACATAATATCTTTTTTTATTCACTTGAAAAAATGAACTCATAAAGAGTCCAAACAAAAAAAAGATATGAAAGAATGCAAATTTATAATAAGAGTTGGTCTAATATTTTTTAAAGCAATTTTCTATAAAATACTCATATTTTAGGTAATTTTCAATTGATACACCTTTTTTTATAACCAATACCCATAATTTAAAAAATATCCAAAATATTTCTTAATTCTTTTTTCATTTGTTACAGTGTTTTAGAATATTATAATGTTTTTACCACTATGACACAAACTCTATACAACCTAATTGATAATTAAAAGAACCAAATAGAAACAAAATACTCTAAAAATTATTTGATATATCATACTAGCATTAAAATAGGTATTTATAATAGCTTAGGAATAATATCATCTAAATAAAATTAAAAAATAGCTTATTATAATGTTTTAGCTACTATAATAAAAACACTGTAAAACTTATTTGAAAATATTATAAATGATCTAATAGACTATTAACCTTAAAAAACCAACTATAAGTTTAAAAATATGATATCATAAGGATCTACAAATAATAATAATTAATGAAGCACAATATAATATCGCTTACAATGTTTTTCAACAACATTTATAATGTTTTCACATGTCAATAAAAACATTATAAATACTATTGAAAAGTACTATAAATGAGTCAAATGAAAATACTATAATAGTTCAAAGCTGGTAAAAAATGGACTAGAAAAAGTAAAATGGGCTATATCAATTAAAAAAATACACAAAATGTCGATATTTTCTAGAGAAATTGTTTTATTATTTTACTTTAAGAAAATTATATTAAAATAAAAATGAATAAATTCCTAGAAAAACTTCTCATTTTGAGAAATTCTCACAAAACACTTCTATTTTTAAAAATTTCTATAGAAAGCTTCAACTTTTTTAAATAACAAAAGTACCTTGTAACTATTTTTTTTAATCTTTTTTTCTAGCTCCATCATTTTAATGAACTAACAAATGATTCAGTTCAACCAATTTAAAACTTGGATCAGTTTAAATTAAATTATATTAAATGTTTTATTGATATATATCAATTATATAATTAAAAATAAAAAAATATAAAATATTTTAAATTATAAAATATATTATAAATAAATAAATAAATTTATATATTTTGTAAATAATGATATTTATATTTTTTTAAAAATAAATGTAAAAATATAAATTGCCTTAAAAATAAATTTAAAAGTCTATATTACAAATATTTCTTATTGTTAATTTTTTAAATAGTTTTTAATAATTTAGCATGTAGGATTGATCACCAAGTTGAATAGCTCTAAGCGCCAACGTAATATGTTTATGGGCTTATGGATTCATATGTGAGTGAAAGCTAAATGAGACCAAAAGAAAGACTCTACTATCCAAGGAATTCACACCTTAAGGGACAACCTCTATTGTAACATCAACTCCAATCCCTTTGATGGAGGAGGTTAAGCTAACCAAGATCGTGGGTGGAGATGGATCGATGACTAATCCATATTCTATAAAAAAAAATACATTTAAGACCTTTTATAGAAAGAGATTATTAGTTCATCAAGAGTTCCAAAACCCAAAAGGTTTGGAATAGAGAATGAAGGGAGAATGATATAACCCTAAATGATTATATTGGTGCTCTTATACCAATTTATAGAACCTCAAAGGTTTCTATCGATGCTCTGATACCATATGGTAGAACCCTAGAGTTCTATCATGGAGGAAGAAAGTGGAAAAAAGGATAATCGATCTCTTCGAAGGGATCGGGCCTCCTAGATCACTTCGAGGGGATCTGCTTGTCGCTAAAACTAATACTTCTTTATTTATTGATTTTCATAAAAGAGTTTACAACCTTATTTATAGGGCTCAATTAAAGATAAAAATCACTCAATCCACTCATAACTAACTTGATGAGATTCACCCGACCCATAACTGACTCTGGCTAACATGACTCAACCTAAATAGATGGACATGACTTAGCTAGGGTCCTATAGAAGCGACTGGGAAGAGAAGGAGCAGGGTCCAACAAGGAAGCGAGGGAGGAAGGTGAGGAGGGCACGGTTGGAGCAGCGGCCGAGGAGGGCTATGGCCGACTGGAAGCGACTGCAATTGTGGTTGAGAAGGAGAGGAGATGGTGGTTGGGAAGAGAAGAAGGCAACGGGGTCCGGCGAGGGCTATGGTAGTGGGAGAGCAATGGGGTCTGGCGAGGAAGCGAGGGAGGAAAGTGAGGAGGGTGCAGCTGGAGCAGCGACCGAGGATGGGTATGGCTAACGGTTGATAAGGAGAGGAAGAAGATGAGGGCAGTAACTAGGGTCTGGTGATGGCTGCGAGCAGTAGGGGCGTCAACGATGGGCTCGACTGATGTCGTTGCCAGTGGAGAAGAGTGGTTGGCGATAGTGATTGAGGAGAGCAAGGCAGCGACCGGTGAAATGGGCAACAGCGACATGGTGGCTGGCAACAGGTAGCTGGGGAAGAAGGGGGAAGGTGCGGGGCCCCTTCTTGTTTTTCTTCTTTTTCTTCTCTCTTTCTCTCTCTCTCTCTCTTTTTTTTCTCTCTTTTTTTTAATCAGATGAGGAGAAAGGAGGGGTGGCTATGATTTCTTTTTCTTCTCTCTCTCTTTTTATTTCTTTTTTTATAGCAAGATGGTAGATACGATGACAATGGCGACGACGATGATGTTGACAATAATTGAGGCTACGATGATGATGTTGACGATGATGATGACGAGAGGAGCGATCGCAAAATCATAACAGGAATGCTAAGGATCGCTGCGGTAATACTAATTGATAGAACCCTAAAGGATTCTATCGATACTCTGATACAAATTGATAGAATCCCAAAGGTTTCTATCGATGCTCTGATACTAGATGGTAGAACCCTAGGGTTCTATCGTGGAGGAAGAAAAGGAGATAATCGATCTCCTCGAGGGGATCGGGCTTCCTAGATCACTTCGAGGGGATTTACCTCCGTTAAAACTAATATTTCTTGATAAACTCCTAACTGAAAATAATAACTGACTCAATCGCAACTGAAGATAAAAACTACTCAATCCACTCATAACTGACTTGATGAGATGGACTTGACTTAGTTAAGGTCCTAACAAATACACCATCCATTTATATGGATTGATTGACCCTTGAGGTCTACCAACATACCCTTTGTTTGCCTAACAGAACATTGATTATTAAGATCACTATCTGCTAGAGTCTCATAAATTCAACTTCGAACCAATATGGATTTCTATGATTGGTCCTTAGATGCAAACTGTCGTGTAATCATTGCAAGCTGTGAGAAACCTAATCAAATCAGAATAGATGTTGCAACAAACATCGCACATTTAAAAAAAACTAAGAAAATGGTAATGGATCTTATGGGTAAATCTAAAGCACTATAGTGTTATATAGGATAGATCTAAAGTGACAAAAACTAAAAACATGTGTGACATTATGTAATTACGTATCCTATCAAAATCATATGACCTTGACCATGAAACATCCTTCGACAATGATGCACTTAAATTTGGCATGAAGTGTCCTCGTACGATGATGTGATCAAATTTAGCTATAAAGTGTCATTCTATGATAATGTAATTGAATTTAGTCATAACACATCCTACTAAAATGATGCAACCAACAAGTATCATTTCATAGTGACATGATTGAATTTGGTTAGAAAGTGACCTACGATGATGTGAACAAACTGCACCATAAAGTGTCTCCTCATAATATAATATAGTCAAATCTAACATGCAATATGGACCCCAAATCTTAAGGATCAAGGTTAACTAGTCTAGCCATAAAGCATTACCTAGTGATGATGCAAATATAGTCAACCTCAAAAAAATCATCAAATTATGTTGGCAACTATATAATGAGTCACATGATTAGTTGCTTGCCAAACAAAACATCATGTCCCGACTCCTTCTATATGTCAAAATACGATCAAATAATATGGGTTACAAGTTTGATGACATATCACGTCCACCAATTGATAACTCAATCAAATCTCAATGTTACAAAGATGACAACTTAGCATTAATAGGAATACCAATTCGATGTTGATAGAGTAATTTATTTAGATAAGATGATAGCTAATGGTCCTAGGCATGAAAGCAAGTTATTATTTCTTAATTACAACACTCAATAATTCAATGAATGATCCCAGGACTCAATGATAGTTAGATAACTCATATAACCATACCCAATATTGATCCGATCTTGTCTAAACGATCACCTTAACATACGATAAGAAGTTATCAAGTGTATCCTCAAAGATAGAAGAATCTTAATCTCTACTGCTACTTCTGAATCTTAACCTACTTTTGATTTTTGTTGGACATACCTTCTATATTGTTTTATTAAATTATTTATTGAATCCCTTGTTATCCCCTGTGATAAGTGTGAAAGTGCATCTCAGTTTCCACACGTAAAATAATTATAGTTTAGTGTAACAATAATATAACATATTATCTTATTTTTATTCACTTGAAAAAAAAGAACTCATAAGGAGTCCAAATAAACAAGAGATATGAAATAATGCAAATTTATAATAAGATAGTTGGTCTAATATTTTTTAAAGCAATTTCCTATAAAATATTCATATTTTAGGTAATTTTCAATTGATACACCTTTTTTTAATGAGCCAGTGCCCATAATTTAAAAAATATCCAAAATATTTCTTTATTTTTTTTTCATTTGTTACAGTGTTTTAGAATATTATAATGTTTTAACCACTATGACAAAAACTCTATACAACCTAATTGATAATTAAAAGAGGCAAATAGAAACGAAATACTCTAAAAATTATTTGATATATCATACTAGCATTAAAATAGGTATTTATAATAGCTTAGGAATAATATCACCTAAATAAAATTAAAAAATAACTTATTATAATGTTTTAGCTACTATAATAAAAACACTGTAAAACTTATTTGAAAATATTATAAATGATCTAATAGACTCTTAACCTTAAAAAACCAACTATAAGTTTAAAAATATGATATCATAAGGATTTACAAAAAATAATAATTAACAAAGCACAATATCATATCTCTTACGATGTTTTTCAACAACATTTATAATGTTTTCACATGTCAATAAAAACATTATAAATACTAGTGAAAAGTACTATAAATGAGTCAAATGAAAATACTATAATAGTTCAAAGCTGATAAAAAAATGGACTAGAAAAAGTAAAATGGCCTATACCAATTAAAAAATACTCAAAATATGGGTATTTTCTACAGAAATTGTTTTATTATTTTACTTTAAGAAAATTATATTAAAACTAAATAAATAAATTCCTAGAAAAACTTCTCATTTTGAGAAATTCTCACATAACACTTCTATTTTTAAAAAAGTTCTATAGAAAGCTTCAACTTTTTAAAATAACAAAAGTACCTCGCTATTATTTTTTTTTTTTGTCTTTTTTTATCGCTCCATCGTTTTAATGAACTGACCAATGATTCAGTTCAGCCAATTTAAAACTTGGATCAACTTAAAATAAATTATATTAAATGATCTATTGATATATATTTATATAATTAAAAATGGTAAACAATATAAAAATATTTTAAACTATATAATATATAAATGAATAAATAAATTTATATATTTTGTAAATAATGATATTTATATATTTTAAAAATAAATATAAAAATATAAATTGCCTTAAAAATAAATTTAAAAGTTTAAATGGCAATTTTTTATTGTTAGCTTTTTAAAATTAGTTTTTACTAATTTCAATGCCCAAAAAATTGTCTAGATAATATCAAAGTTATTATTTAAATTTTTCAAAAGAGAAAAAGTTATATTCTTATCCATTTAGGACCAATTCAAATATTTTCTAAAAGTTTTAGCCTATTTTGGCCATGTTAAGACCTAGTTAAACTATTTTTTTCATAATTTTTCGAGTTTAAACAGTGTAAGCGGTTAAGGCTTTTATTTTTTGGACCAACTTTTCAAGATCGGTTTTCTACTTATTTGGAATTTCAAATATCAAAAACATTTCATGGAAGCATCATATTTTCATAAAATTAGAAGAAATTTAATAAAAATAGATAAATTTAAAATTATTCAAATGCTAAAAAAAGCTAAAATTCTCTAAAACTATAAAAAAGGTTTTTCAAAAAAAAAAAATTAAAAAGGATAAAATTTTAAATTATTTAAATGTTATAAATATTAAAAAAATTAAATATTTTCTAAAATAAAAAATATCAATGTGTAATACCGTAGTGTCAAAAAAAATTACTAAATTTTGATCAGGATTTGACCCAGTTACACTATTTTTTATTTAACCTCGAAAACAATGCAAGTGATACAAAGGCTTGGATTTTGTGGACCAGAATTTTAGGATAGATTTCTTGTCTAATTAGAAACTCAAATGCTAGAAAACATTAATGGATGCATCATATTTTAGTAAAACTTAAAAATTGAAGAAATTAAGAAAATCAAATTATTTTGATGTTGAAAAATAAAAAAATCATTCAATGGTGTCCTAAAAGTTTTATCAAATTTTGATGAGGTTTCAACTTAGTTATACTATTTTTTTGAGCTGATCTATATAAAATATAAGTGATACTAGGTCTTAAATTTTATGAACCAATATTTTTTCGAGCTGATCTATATAACATTTAAAAGCTCAAATGATAAATAACATGATGCATCGTATTTTGGTGGAAATTAAAAATAATAATAATTTATTCACATATCAAAAATACTAGAAAAATATCAAATAGTTTTTTAAAATAAAAGAATATTATATATGTCCATCTAAGTATAATTTAATGGTATCCTAAAAGTTTCATCAATCAGGATTTGACTCAATTGTACTATTTATTAAGTTGGACACGAAAATTGATATAAGAGCTGGTATTTTGTGAACTAAATTTTTAGGATAGGTTTCTGATTTATTTAGAGGCTCAAATATTAAAAATATTTTATGTATGCATCATATTTTGATAAAATAAATAAATTAGAAAAAAATTATCATATTTTGAAAATATTTAAAAATATCAAATAAAATAATATAATATAATATATATCATATGAGTGTCACTGAATAGTTTTCTAAAAAATTTAATAGATTTTGACTAAGTTTTTACCTAGTCACATTATTTTTTACTGATTACAAGTACATATAACCCAATCACATAAGTGATGGCACATGTGAGACACAATTCAATCTTTTTGCTTATGATTATCTGTAGCATATATATTGTGATATTCTTGGTTGTGTTCAATATGAATCGGATCGTGATGAGATCACGATAATGAGATCGATTCACCTTTAAACACAGATCCTAAATAATCTCAGTCATAGGTTACTCAAGAGAGACATCAAGATAATCGGATAGATCGATGTAATATATATCCATCCATATGATGAAGGCAGCTAGTCTTATAGCCACTTATGTGGAGACATTAAGAATATAGTACATGTGCTCATTGGAGAATGAGTTCGCTGATTGATCCGCTTATGGAATGTTGTATTATTGATGATACCTAATGTTAGACAGTGATTTCATAGTCCCAGTTGTATATCTGGTCCTTTGACTTGAGACATCAAGAATGCTTTGTATGAGTACTCCTTTCTTTGACACCAGACTTACAGGTTTGGAAAGTTTAAAATCTCGTACAGTTAGTTATCGGGATTAGTAGCCAACCTTACGAAGGTAATTGAATGTCAATAAAGGATCATCCACTCTGGTATCATGAGAAGAATATCTTGTATGTGCTTGCTCAGACAAATCCATAACCAAAGTCATTCAGATTGAGAGAGAAAGAGTTCTCTGATAGAATTCGGTTAGTGTAAGACAAACTGATTTCGTATATGACCTGACGGTATCATGTCCAATATACTGTCTCTAAGATATTAGTTAGATGAGGGATTATAGATATATGGTAACTGTGGACAGATAGGTCTGATGGATTCGATCCCCCATGTACCATCTGGGAACTATGGCGTAATGGCCTAGTATGTCTATAGTCGATGAGTCGAGTGAATTATTATGGGGATAATAATTCACTATATCAGAATGAGTTATGATGGGAGCGACTCACGACCAGCTCGGTATCGGGCCTAGAGGGTCACACATATATTGTGGATGCTTCAGCAAATAGAGGATTATATGGAAATCCAATTAGCCCCTATTATTATTAGATAAGACCCTATGCTGCTCCTTGCTTAAGGCCTAATTAGAGGCCTAAGGAGATTATTGGATAGAGATCCAATAATATAAGATTAGTGAGTTATTGGATGGAGATTCAATATCCACTAAGGCAGGAACCCTAGGTTTTTGGTGACTCTCTATAAATAGGAAGGGAGACATATGGTCAATAGGCTACAGCTTTGGCCTCCCCCTCCTATTCTCCTCCCTCTCTCTACGCAAAAGTTACGAGATCAAATTTGAGGAGTTTTACTTCAGAGATCCAACGTGTGAATACCGCTAGAGAGGAGGACGCTTGACTTCCTTCATCCTCTCTATCCGGATCTAGAATACGAGGATATACAATCACCCTAAGTAATCAATCTCTCACACATGATGCAGTTTTTCAGTTTTATGTTTTTCTTGTGACCCCAATCTTTTGTACGACAATTTGATCTACGTGGAAAATTGATTTTTTGTTTTAATTTTTGCTGTGCATGTGATGCTCATATTGAGGTTTCTCAATAATGGTATCAGAACCAAGGTTTTCATGTGAAAGATTGGTTTTAAACTATGTATAATGAGATTGAATCATGTAGAATCGTTCTACACATGTTTGCTACATTTTCACAGTGAATGCAATGAGGAAAGTGGGCGGTTGGCCATGCCAGCCCTATGCAAGGGCGACCGGCCACGGCCAGGCCCCTATAGGCGATCACAAGTGGCAGCTAGCAAGGCGGTCTGCAAGGTGGCGCTGGCGGCCATGCTACAGGGGCAACGCTTGTTGAATCTTGAATTTTGATGATGAAATCAATTAATGGATTATTGATCTAACAGGATTGTTAGAGTTGATTGATACAGGATTAATTACGATAGAAGGATTATTAAAATCAGGGTTGGCCAATGTTAGGTCCATGCATCGAGTCGATACGTTTGGGAACTCACTAGGAGTGTGTCGAAAGCTCATTGAGGGTATCGGGAGTTTGCCAAGATGGTGCAAGGGAGTTCACCAAAAAAATACCAAAACTCACCAGAAGATTGTCGGGGTTAGCTGAAAAGCTTGCCGGGAGTCAGGATGGTCTTGTAATGGATATTTTGATAATTATGATTGTATTTAATTAAGACATAATTAGTATCGTGCAGGTCTAACTATAATAGAATCAATGAAACTACAACTAGATGATGGGTCAAGATACAGCCTAGGCATCGGGCCGAGTTCGGACGATGTGGTGGGATCTCGCTAGAAGTTCGCTAGGAGATTCGTCAAAGGAATTGGGAAGCTCGCTGGGAATACAAAGGGAGATCGCTGGAAAGAAGACCGGAGGAATTACCGCAAGATTGCCGGAGGTTACCGGAGTATGCGGGAGTAGGTCTTAATTAGGCTTAATTGATCATTAAGTATTATAATCATTGAGTCATAGTTAAGGTTAGAGTTCTAATTAAGTTAGATTTGTAAGGAATCTAAATCAACTTAATGAGGTAACCGGATCCATTATTGGGTTTGGTTGAGCTCAGGTTGAGCTCAATCAGTTGACCAAAGAGCTGGCCAATATAAAAGTTAAGCTGAAATTCGAAAAGTGAAGGAAACTAGTTTTGCGGAAATCTCGATGGGTAAGCCACTGACGAGCGATGGTTGGACTGCCCATACCATAGAATCTGGGTGGTGGCCAATTGCTAACGGTGGGTAAACCGCCCATATCCGGATTTTAGATACGATTAGATTTTCGCTCTGACTTTGAAGCCAATTTGGAGCCTATAAATACCCCAAGTTTTTTTACATTCGGAACAATATTTTGGGGGTATTATATTTTGAGAAAATATTGTGTGAGGTGCGGTGCCCTCTTAGTACCAATTGATCCTAACATACCATCGGCCGGGCGGTGCCTGAGGTGCAACTGCGGGCACCCACCCATGAGGTGGCCGAGGCGGCGCCATCAGAGAGTAGCCTGTATAGGGCGGTCCCGAGGCGGGGTAGGGGCGAGTGAAGGTAAAGAGGGCTAGGGCATCTTTTGGATAAAAAGATAATTATGCCCTCAATAATTCTGAAAATTTCGAGGACTGTCCTTTCATCCAAAGTTATGAAAATACCCTTGACAATTTTAAAAATTTTTAAGCATGTCCTGATTTCTAAAAAATAATTAATTAAATAGTTTAATCAATTATTATAAATATCTAGTAATCTTACATATGATGTGATGTACATATGATGTATGATGTAGATGGATAATCATGAACCATGAGTTGTGATGTGTGTAATTGTGATTATTATTATTATTATTATTATTATTATTATTATTATTATTATTATTATTATTGGGGTCTGCGAGGCTCTGTTTTTCTCATTTATTATCGAGCCTACGTGCCTGTGATTATTTGTAATTACATTGAGAGGTGCAGCGGGAGCGTGGAGGTGACAACGGGACCCACCATCATGGTAGGAGATCATGACGCATGGTGATGATCCAATGGAACTGATGATAACGAGATCAACATCACAGCATAGAGATGCACCGATGCACACATAGATTCTATTATGAGTGATTAGGCCCATTGGCTCGGGCTTAATCATATTAGGTAATGACACGACATATTAGGAGATCGGTATGAAATAAAAACCCCTCCTACGATAATATAAAGTCGGTAAGCATGAGATAATAAGATTGACCCACATGACCTTCCATCATTATAGGAAGAAATTGAATCATGACATAGGTTGAGTTGGTCGAGTCTCTCAAGGCTCACCTATCTACGTGATCGAGTTCTTGCCTACGACATAGAGATGTCATTAGTGACCTAAGGACATGGTATGCTTAGTCGAGTCCCTCGAGGGCACATCATCAACTCATCTTGTAACGATGGTGATGACTTAACTGAATATCATAGTTGGTCAAGTCCCTCGAGGTTACACTAAGATACCAATTGGATCCCGATCCCCACTAGGAGTATGTCAAAGACTTTCGTCTCATGTGTCGAGGGTGTCACATAATTCGATAGAAAAATAGTGAGAGTATATTAAGATAAAAGTTCATATCTTAATTAGTATTTTTTGTAAAGTTATTTATTTACGATATATCTTGTTTGTCGCTTGCAAATCCCCTATGTGGCATACTTGATACCAACTGCCTCATTAGTCCAAAGGCTCTGTAATTTGAGAATTGTTCTTAAGAAAGAGAAAATTGTATATATCATTAATACGATTGTGCCCGTCAGAGAAAAGGACAAGCAAGGATAAGATCGCTCGCTTTGTGAAGTATAAATATAGTCCTAAAAAATAACTTGTATGTTGATCTTATACTTCAGTCTCTACCAGATTCATTTTCATAGTTCACTATTAATTTTAATATGAATAAGTTTGAGGTAACTCTGCCTGAGCTCCTCAATATGTTGAGGGAAACTGAAAGTACCATCAAGAAAGAGAAGTCAATTCTCTATATTGGTGAGACAAATAGAAAAAAGAAGGCTAGTAAGACCCTTAAGAAGGGCAAGGGCAAAGAAAAACTAGGTAAGGTAAAGGTTGTCATAAAATACCCGACAAAGGATAAATGATAATGCTTCCACTATAAAGATTACCTTGTAGATAAGGAGAAACAGAAGCTTGAAGAAGCTTCAGGTATATTCATGATCAGTCTCCACTTATCGAATTTTTATGATAACATATGAGTATTAGATACCGAGAGTGTTTATCATATCTGTAATTCATTGTAGTTTCTAGCAAGACCTAGGAGATTGGCTAGAGGTGAGATGAACCTCAAGATGGGCAATAGAGCAAGAGTTGTTGTAGTTGTTGTTGGGGAGGTCACCCTACATCTGCATGGTGGAGCTATTATTGCATTGGATGCATGTTATTTTGTTCCCTCTATTATCAAAAATATTATTTTCATCTCTTGTTTTAGAATTAGTGGATCTAAATTAGTTTTTGAGAATAATAGTTATTCAATAATTATGGATGATGAGATCATCACTAGAGGGACATTGATAAATGATTTATAAATGTTAGACACTTCTCCACACGTCAATAATATAAATATATCTAAGAGGAAAAGAGTTGAGATGAATAATATATACCTGTGACATTGTAAGCTAAGTCACACACATGAGGGAAGGATTCAAAAGTTGTTGAAAGATGGATACTTACATCCATTTGACTATGAGTCATATGCAACTTGTGAACCTTGCTTTCATGGGAAGATGACCAACTCTCCTTTTAGTGGAACTGGAGAGAGAGTCACTGAGTTATTGGAACTCATACATAGTGATGTATGTGGCCCCATGTTGATTCAGGTTATAGGTGGTTACTCATACTTCATTACATTTACTAATGGTTTCTCTAGGTATGGACATGTGTACTGATGAAGTGCAAATCTGATGCTTTTGCGAAATTCAGAAAATATAAGAATAAGGTGGAGAACCAAATTGGAAAGAGTATTAAGACTCTTCGATCAGATCGAGGAAGAGAGTACTTCAGTACGGAGTTTACCCATTTCCTCAGGAACAATGAGATTCTATCCCAGTAGACACCTCCTTATATACCTCAACTCAATGGTGTATCAAAAAGGAAGAATCGTACACTGTTAGATATTTTGAGATTCATAATAAGTTTCACTGACCTACCCGTCTCATTTTGGGGATACACCATAGAGACCACAACTTACCTTCTGAACAGAGTTTCATCAAAGTCGATAGTGTCTATACTATATGAGATATGGAAAGGAAAGAAGTCTGATCTTAGTGTAGTTAAGATTTAGGACTATCCTACCTACGTTAGAAGATACAATCCCGATAAGTTGGAATTAAGGACAGAACGATGCACATTCGTGGGATACCCCAAGGGAACTTGTGGGTATTATTTCTATCATCTCAAAGATCGAAAAGTCTTTGTTACCAAGAGAGTTGTGTTCCTTGAGAAGGAACACATTCTTGGTGGTAACAATGGGAGTGAGGTAGAATTGAGCGAGGTTGGAGAACCTAGCTCAAGCACCATTCCAGAGCCCAAGTCTGTTTAGATACCTAACACACAAATTCTAACTTTGCGTAGGTCTAGCAGAGTATCTCACCCTCCTAAAAGATATATGGGACATATCAATGGAGAGGACTCTAAAGATGTTGATCGTTAGACCTACGAGAAGGCTATTATCAGTATAGACTTCGGGAAGTGGCAAGAAGTCATAAATTCTGAGATGGATTTCATGTACTCTAATAAGGTTTAAAACCTTATGGATGCACTTAAGGGTATCATACCCATCAAGTGCAAGTGGATCTTAAAAAAGAAGATCGGAGTATATAGAAAGGTGGAGACCTATAAGGCAAGGCTAGTAGCTAAAGGATATTGTAAAAGACAAGGAGTTGACTATGACAAAACCTTTACACATGTAGCCATGCTTAAGTCCATTAGAATTCTTTTGGCTATTGCAGCACACTATGACTATGAGATCTGGCAAATGGATGTCAAAACGGCATTCCTCAATGGCAACTTCGAGGAGGAGGTGTATATGATACAACCAGAGGGATTTGTATCTAGAGAGAGTCCAAATAAAGTGTGTAGGTTGCTCAAGTCCATTTATGGACTAAAGTAAGCTTTCCGAAGTTAGAATATAAGATTTTATGAGATGATTAGATCTTATGACTTTATTAAGAATGAAAATGAGCCTTGTGTGTACAGGAAGGTAAGTGGAAGTCGTATCACATTCTCAATATTGTATGTGGATGACATTCTAATCATTGAGAATGATGTAGGAATACTCTCAATAATAAAAACTTAGCTATCTAGAAACTTCTCCATGAAAGACTTAGGGGAATCATCGTATATTTTAGGGATCCAGATCTATAGAGATAGATCAAGAGGATTCTTGGCTTGTTCTAGTCTAGGTACATAGACTCCATTGTCAAAAGGCTTGGCATGGAGAATTCCAAGAGATGTCTCATACCGATGAGACATAAAATATCACTTTCTAGGAGTATATCTATAAAGACTCCTGAAGAAAGCGTAAACATGGATAAGATACCTTATGCCTCAACGATAGGGTCTATCATGTATGTTATGCTATGTACCAGACTTGATATAGTGCATGCTCTAAGTATCACGAGCAGGTATCAGGCGGATCCAGGTTCAGAACACTGGGAGGCAGTAAAGTTTATCCTTAGGTACTTGAAAAGGACCAAGGATCTTTTACTAGTATATTGAGAAAGTAGTCTCCAAGTTGATGGTTACACGGACTCAAGTTTCTAGTCCGACATTGATAATAACAAGTCAAACTCAGGGTATATTTTCACTCTGAATGAAGGAGCAATAAGCTGGAAGAGTTCTAAGCAATATACTACTGTTGACTTGACCACAGAGGTAGAATACATTACTGCAGCAAAAACCATAAAGGAAGAGGTATGATGAAGAAGTTTATCATGATATGGGAGTCGTACCAAGTAGCATAGAGCTGATTCCCATATATTACGATAATGACAGGGCACTAGATCTAATAAGGGAACCCAGGTCTCATCAGAATTATTTTAAGAATGTTTCATCTGATTAGAGCAATCTTAACCCAAAAAGATATAGCAATGGAAAGAGTTCTATCCGAAGATAATATTGTAGATCTATTGTCGAAGCCGCTGGCTCAGATTGTATTTAAGCATCACAGGGGTCTGATGGGGATTAGATATATTGGTGATTATCTTTAGGTCAAGTGAGAGATTATTGGATACAGGTGCCCTACAAACCAATCACGTGAGAGATGACACGTGTGACACACTGCACGATCTTTTTACTTATGATTAATACTGACATATTCTCACTTGTAGCATATATATTATGATGTCCTTGGTTCTATGCAATGAGAATCGGATTGTGATGAGATCACAATAATAAGATCGATTCATTTTCAAACACAGATCCTAAATAATCCTAGTCATAGGTTACTCGAGAGGGACATCGAGATAACCGGACAGACCGATATATTATATACTTATTCATATGATGGAGGTGGTTAGTCTCATAGCCACTTGTGTGGAGACACTAAGGATATAGTATATGTGCTAATTGGAGAATGAGTTCACTGATTGATCTGCTTATGAAATGTTATATGGTTGATGATACATAATGTCAGACAATGATTCCATACTCTCAGTTATGTATCTGGTCCTTTAACTTGAGACACTAAGGATGCATTGTATGAGTACTCCTTTCTTTGACGCTAAACTTACAGGTTTGGAAAGTTCTAAATCTGGTACAACTAGTTATCAGGATTGGTAGCCAACCTTACGAAGGCAATTGAGTGTCAATAAAGGATCATCCACTCTCAGTATCATGAGAGGAATATCTCGTATGTCCTTGCTCAGATAAATCTCTGGCTAGGGTCATTTAAATTAGGGAGAAAGAGTTCTCCGGTAGAATCTGATTAGAGCAAGCCAAACTAATTCCGTATATGACCTGGCAGTACCATATCTAATATACGATCTCTAAAATATTAGTTAAATGAGGGATTATAGATACACGGTAACTGTAGACAGATAGTTCTGATGGATTCGATCCCCCCTATATCATCTGGGGACTATGGTGTAGTGGCTTAGTACATCTATAGTCGATAAGTCAAGTAAATTATTATATGGATAATAATTCACTATATCAGAAGGAGTTCTGACGGGAGTGACTTACGACCAGCTCGGTATCAGACCTAGAGGGTCATACATATATGGTGGATGCTTCAGAGAATAGAGGATTGGATTGAAGATCCAATTAGCCCCTATTCTCATTAGATGACCCTATGCTGATGGGCTCCTTGCTTAAGGCCCAATTAGAGGCCTAAGGCGATTATTGGATAGAGATCCAATAATGCAAGATTAGTGGGTTATTGGATTGAGATCCAATAACCACTAAGGCAGGAGCCCTAGGGTTTTTGGTGGCTCTCTATAAATAGGAAGGAAGACTCATCATGGTTAATAGGCTACAGGTTTGGCCTCTCCCTCTTATTCTCCTCCCTCCATCTGTATAAGAGTTGCGAGATCAGATTGGAGGAGTTTCACTGCAGAGATCTATCATGTGGATACTGCTAGAGAGAATGACGTTTGACTTTCTTCATACTCTCCATCCGGATCCAGAATATGTAGATATACGATCTCCCTAGGTAATTAATCTCTCACACATGATATGATTTTTCGGTTTTACGTTTTTCTCGCGATCTTAATCTTTTGCACAATAATTTGATCTACGTGGGAAACCAGTTTTTTATTTTGATTTCTGCTACGCATATGATGCTCCCGCTGAGATTTCTTAATATTTTTTAGTTAACCCAATAGAATAAGTGATACAAGGGTTTATATTTTAAGAATCAAATTTTTAGGATAAGTTTCCCACCTATTTAGAGGTTCGAATATCAAAAATTTTACATCCAAATTTTGATAGAAATTTAAAAATAAATTAATTAAGAAAATATTAAATTATTCAAATATCAAAAATACCAAAAAATATATAAAAATCTCTAAAAGAGAATAAGTAATATATATAATAGTTTTTTTAGTTGACCCTAAAAATAATGTAGGTGACATTTGGACTTTGTGAGCTAAATTTTTATAATAGGTTTGTCATATATTTAGTAGCTCAAATGTTAAAAAATATTATTTATCATATTTTGATTAAAAATAAAAAAATTGATGCTTTTAATTTTGTTTATTTTATTCACGTGTTCCGTTAGTTGTAGGAAACAGTTGATCCGTGCCCAAGAAGCGACTCTTCCCATAATACCCGTCCCGAACACCGAAGCCCAAACCTGAGCCCTAACCAGAGACAGAGAAGCCCATATCCGTAGCAATCCTTCCTCTCGGCACCCGAGAGATCGAGTTGGCGCAGCCGGCAATCCATGTATCGCCAAGCCTCGCGACGCCTGATCCAGGCCCTCGGCAACGGAGGCCGCCGACGGCCTTTCTCCACCGACCTCCCGGCGGCGCCGTCGGAGGACGCGGCGTTCGTGGAGGCGTGGCGTAAGGTGGCCCCCAACATCGACCCGCCCAAGACCCCGCTCGCCTTCATGAAGCCCCGCCCTCCTACCCCCTCCTCCATCCCTTCCAAGCTCACCGTCAATTTCGTCCTCCCCTACCAGTCCGAGATTGCCAACAAGGAGGTTCGGTCGCTCCTCTCATCCCCATCAATCATATCTAATCTAAATCTCGCATGGGGTTTCGTTCTGATGTATCGACTATCGATGCTGCTGCATCTGTTTCGAATTTGTATGTTCTGGGATCTGCATTCTTCTGGAAGGAGAATCTAACTCGACTTGATGAGATCATGTAGATGACCAAGTAGTGGATTTTCATTGTGGATGCCATCGTTTCCTTTCCTTTTAGTCGATATGAATCGATTTCTGCGATCAGAGTAATAGCAAGTGGAAGTTCTGTGACTGGACTGCGTCGTGTGGTACCAAATGATCAACCCAACCATTGGAAACTGCGACCTGATGTTTGAAATGGACATCTTCTTACGGTTAAGAGGCGTGGATATTTAGTATGTTTGAGCTTCAAGTTGTAGATTTTTTAGTCAGGTCCGACAATAATATGACGCCCTTATTTAGTTCATGTCGGATGTGGTAGGAGATCCTTATCAACATAAGCATTTTGGACCAATAGTTTAAGTTCATCAGTAAGTAATCATCGTGTCCCCATCAGGTTTAGTCATGAGGGACTAGTTGAAGGTAGTCTAGCATTTTATAAAGAGATAAACTTATGCAATAGGCATTTCAGTCAAAATTATTGACCTTATGGTTTCTCTAATAATTTGAGAAGAGATCATCTTTAACATCCTATAGCAAGGTGCCAACTTTTAACCATCTTGTTCATCACAAGTTGATCAAAGATTGTTTTCATTGTGAACTTGATGGAACTGAACTGGGTGTACTTGGTAACATTTTAGATGTTTATGGAAAATCTTTGTACAACCTTGATATGACAGTAAAAGTTGAAGCATCAATATTCATTTTGATGCTCTTCTGAAATCTCATGATACAAGCCAGATGCTAGTTTTAGGTATAAACATAGGTTTTATGTTGTTCAGTAGTTTGCAAGACATGCCACTATTTTGACTATCTCCCGTCCTCTCAGATGTTACATGTAGAAAGATGCACTTTCATTTTGCACATACCTTGCTAACCCTTTATGTGGACAGACCAGAAAGGAAGAATATTTATGTCTTGAAATTAAGCAAAAAGATCCATTACTAAGCAACTTTGTTGTTCAGACTATGTTATTCACAATCCACTCACTTTAAAATGGTCGGCTATATTTTCTTGAGAGCTTGTCATAATGCTTAAGCAGGACGATGCTTGTGCCACTTTATCCAGTTTATGATAGTGCTTATAAGATATACCAACATCTATCTTCAATTTGCTTTCTTTTGCATTGCACTTCAGGTAAACAATTAATCTCTATATACAACTTACAACAATTATGCCACTCATTCATTGTTACTTTTTCTCAAGCAGCAGCTTATGTTTTTCAAAGCTGCATTTCGGCATTCTGTTATTGCACTTCACGTAAACAGTCAATCTCCGGATACAACTTACAAGAATTCTACCACTTATTCGTTGTTGCTTTTCCTCGAGCAACAGCTTATGCTTCAACATATTGTGTGTATTCATTTGCATCAATGTTGGGGCAATTTCAGAGCTTATCCTAGGTTCCTAAGACATTTCAACCAATTTATTCAATGTATAGAAGAGAGAATTTGATGCTTTCTGCAAGGCATTACTGAAATCCTTTTATTTCTTTTTGACCTTCTAAGCACCTATATTAGTGTGTTTCACCTATCTGCAGCAAGACATCTTCTAGTGTTGCCTGGTGATGTGGTTCGCCTTGGTTGGCTGAGCTAAATGTGGTCCACCTTAAGACCAATGCATTTTTATGGTAAATGCAGTCTGATCTTGTATGCACTTGGAGATAGGACACTTTTTGCCTAGCCAAGTCCAGACAGGTGGAAATTTGATTTATTCAATTGACAAAAGCTATTCATGTGTTCATTTGAATGAAGATCAATGTCGTTCGAGACTAGCACTTCCAGGAATACCTCAATGTTCACTGCATTTATGGTCGGTCTCCAGTCTTCTTATATATATTATATCTTGCATCTTCATGCATCTAAACTAGATGCAGCATTTCCTGAGTGGCTACTTATTAAGCATAACTCTTTTCATTAATCTAGTTTCGCAAACTGTTGGTAGCATTTGAAACATTATCTAAGGAAGCATCCAAAATAGCTATTCTGTGTTTAGCAACTACTTGCTTCAAGGTGGTTCATCATTATTATTGCTTTAGGAAAACAAACTGATCAGTTTCAGCATCTCCAGTATCTGATGGTTAGTGGTTGGGAACCATGGAATTCTTTGCTACTATGCTTAAGAATGCAAATGAGATGTGGTTATGGTCTGAATATGGTCTAGCGACAAGCTCTTAGAACTATCTTCGTTGAGAAATCTTTGTTATGACCAAGGATGGGCCTGTCCAACTCATGCTGCTTAGCACGTTCTAGGCTGCATGGTACTGATTCTCAGCACATTACTGAGCATTGAGCTGGCAGATGCTGGCGTGTTTAGAGTGTGCATCAGCCTTACCTATCCAACTAATGCAGGTCACTGGGTGAGAGTTTTACATAGGACCATTATTTGTCACATTTTATGCGATGAGCATACTAGCATTGAAATGGTACATGGTAACCAGCTCGGAGTGCACATTAACCTCAACCTACACTATCTCATCATGGAGGATAGCTTGAATGTCTGAGTGGCCTAGTCGTTGTGTTTATCAAGAGAGATTTTGAAGTGCTTCATTGATTAACAATTTTCTTATGGATGAACTACTTTTTGAAGTTCTTATGGTGTCTAAATTAGATATAAACTAATAGGCTGACAGTGATCCCTACTTCTATTAATATGTCCAACACTATTCCTTTGTTCCTTAACTTGTTATTTACTTTCAGGTTGATATGGTCATCGTACCAGCAACTACAGGGCAAATGGGTGTTTTGCCTGGACATGTTGCCACTATTGCGGAACTCAAGCCAGGGGTTCTTTCTGTACATGAAGGGAATGAAGTAACTAAGTACTTTGTTAGCAGTGGGTTTGCATTCATTCATGCCAACTCAGTTACAGATATAGTTGCTGTTGAGGCTGTTCCTGTCGACCGCATTGATCCAAGCCTGGTCCAGAAAGGACTAGCTGACTTCACCCAGAAGTTAAACTCAGCTACGACGGACTTGGAAAAGGCCGAAGCGCAGATTGGTGTTGATGTTCATAGTGCATTAAATGCTGCACTTTCTGGTTGAGAGGTGTTTATCCCTTATGGTGCATTCTCCTTGAACTCATCATTGAACACAAATAAATGGCCAATTTGCGATGTGAGAGGAAAGATGGAAAGTTTTATAACTTTTTAGCTTAAATCACAATTCGGGACTGTCGTAACTTAATTGCTATCCTCTGTACAACTCTGAAGTGTTTGATGTCTTGTTTTACCAGTTTCTACTCTTTCTTAAGCTTTTGCAGTTGGAACCTGCTATTTTAGGTATTCTACTCATCAAAATTTTATTTTTATTTGCAGTTTTTTGTGAATTATGAATTGGGACTATGTGGAATACGTGCTTGTGGGGTATGAGTGTGTTGATGGTGATAAGTCTACTTTTGTGTACAAGTTTTCTTTTCCTCAGACTAGCAAGCTGTACTAGAGGGTAAAAAAGTGTATCTTGAGCCACATCTAAGCTTGAATTGATATTGATCTAATGTTGTCATCTTTGCTTGATCTTAATTTACTTTAGTCAAGAGTTAGGCTTGAAATTTTGATATAGACCAGCCAGCCATTACTTAAGCTTAATTTGTGCTTGAAGTTTCTCTTAAGCCAAGCTTCAAATGAACCAGGTTTAATTAAATTCACCTGTATTACCTCTTTAGTAATTTGTAAAACGTCATTAGTAATCGCTGCAGATGAGTCGTGGAAGTATATTGTCACTCTTGTTTCGTGCTGTCACGATGGTAACGTTTTTGGCATATTTTCCGTAAGTCTGGAGAAATATAGCATATTATTTATCATTATTGAATGTAATAGGATTTAGGGTTTAGGGTGGATGATTCATTTTAACTGTATCCTGCTCTTTATCATAATGGTAACATATGTAGTATAGCTTCTACAAAGTCTGCAGAACCATAGCTCATTCTTTGTCATTATGGAGTGTTCTTTGTAGAGACTACAAGTATTCCATTGCTTTTATGTTCCAACAAATATTTACCTACAGTTTATGCTATTTGATGTATCGATAAAGCGTAATTAAAAAGTATTTTTTTTTTCTTGTTAATACCTGGATCATGTGCTTTTTTTCTGAAAGCCAAAGATTCTATTCGATTAAAGGATAACAAATCTCAAAGTTTGCATTTCATGTGTCCAAGGATGTAATAAATAGTATGCGAAGGATGTAATTTTAAATTTCTTGTTTTTCTGTAGCGAGCAGGCCATAAAACTTTTGGTGTGTCGTGTTCCCTCTGATGTACATCTTATGTTGCTTCCATTTTTTTTGGTTGTTAGTTTAAGCCAATAGTTGGGTGTTTCCTCTGATGTAACTCTGATAATTGAAATGTAGTTGACAATGTTTATATCTTTTGTCTTGCTCTGAGTTTGTCATACGGGTTAGTTGATCAAATAAGAAAGGGTACGAACAAGTTCTTGAAAGTTAGATGGGGCAGAGGCTCCAAGGAAAACCAAATCCAGCACTTTCGAGGAGCTTTTTTTCATCACTCTCTCATCTGTTTCCAAGCAATTGCAGCTTCTCACTTTTTAAAAAAAAAAATAAAAAATAAAAAGTTGTGCCGTGTCCTTGCAGCTGGTGGTTCACCGGGGATGGGGAATCAAAACTAGGTGTGAAGGAGCCAGCCAACAAACTATGATGGAAAAAGTTGTGTTCCAAAGGAATCATTAGTGTCTCCGGTAAATTTGTTCTCCTTGTGTTTGCCATCCTGCATCCGACAGGTTCCAAGGTTTGTATCGTGTAAATGTAAAGGTTGCATCATGCCAGGATGGTGTGTCAATTAGGTATGTTTGGACCTAATCACTGTTCAACAGTTACTGAGGCTTTACGTTTAGGTCTTCATTAATTATGAGACTCATGATGATTGCCCTATGATCAAGTCACATTCATGACGCATGGACATAGAAAGAAACTATTGGAATCAACAACAATGGGGAGTGGTCTATGTCATCAACCGGATGGACAAATGGGCCGATGGAGATGAGCACCCCCAGGGAGAGTGGTAGTAATCCTCTCTCGCAAGTCAACACAATGGGGATGTGTTGCTGAGGCAGTGGAAAAAGCAATCCGTGGACGGTCGTCACAGACAAAAGCAAATGATGTGAACATGGGAAGAACATAATTGCACACCCTTCCAAAAACACACACAAAAGATTGTGTGGTCGAACTAGAACACTTTTTTTTTTTTTGGGGGGGGGGGGGGGGGGTTTCAGGAGATGAGCTCGATGACAACACACTAGGGGGACCAAAGAAAAGAAGACGGACAGCACGAGAAGTAGCTTGACCCAACTCAAGTGGTGGCATGGTTGTACTTGTTTCTCTCTCTCTCTCTCTCTCTCTCTCTCTCTCTCTCTCAGCCTGCTGCATCCCTATCTAAATAAAACCTGTACAAGCGAGCCATTCGATTACTCTGGATATTTTGCTTGATGACATACCATGACATTAGACTTAAATCTGTGATGTGTGCACGAAAGGTGATGCTCGCAATGTCGACAGTGCTCCTCGACCACAGTGGATTGGTTTTGACCGGCATAGCTTGTTTGTCGAAAGATAAATAATGGCATATACGTATGTATGTACATCATCTCATCGGGAGAGATAACAAGTGAAGAGAAGAACTGGCACATCCTCGTAGAGTTTGTCTACGGTCCAGCTGGGATGGAGGCGAAGGAATCCCCTGACACTCACTCTTTGCCTGTTCCTGCAACTAAGAAAATGTGAAGAGTTATCGGTCTTAAGAATCTGATGCAGCGACGCTACTCCCATGCCTCCTTTTCTTTCCAGGGCATTGATCACATCTGTTTGGGCATCTTCTCTCTTCCTCCGAGACATTATTGGAGGTGCGTGAGTTGGTTTCATCAACTTCCATGAATTTTTTAGCAATTAAAGCGCTTTGTCACATTGAGGGCCTACAATGATGCATTTGAGTCTTGGTGATGGAAACAGGAGAGGGGGATGGATGCATATATTAGCCATTAATAAAATGGTGCTGCCATTGGAAAGCCCATCGCACACTTTGCTGAAGCATCCGAGCAGAGGTCCAAAAAAAAAAAAAAAAAAGAAGCGAAGAACTGATGGTCGCTTTACGTTTGCATTTTAGCATAAAAGTCCGCGCATGGAGGAGTACAGTCACAATCCCACATAATATGATGTGTCTTTTGGAATCATGATTCATGGGAAATGGGCGCAATTCTCTATCTTCTTTGCGTCGATTAATACCGAAAATTTATGCCAAGTATCATTGGCTGTTCAAAAGTTACGGATGTACAGGATCTGAACATTAGAAAAGAGAACAAAGAACGAAAAAAAAAAAGAGTCGTCTGGCTCTGAAGAAGTATCCAAAAATTTTGATTCCCAAGGACTTGTAAAACAATGCAGGAAACGGTGGTCATGTGAAAGCTCTAATCTGCGGCAATCATTTGGTTAAACTACTTGTATCTTTCTCCGTTTCCCATGACAGCGGGATGGATGTGTCCCCAACAACTTGCTCTACTCCTCTTCACAGGATTGAAATGACATGCAACAGGGAACGCAAGAGCTCAAAGGTAGGTAGGTAGAGTGACTGTGTTTGAGGCTACCGAAGGGAAATGTAAGAAAATTCTGATAAGAAAGAATCCTGTCTTTCTATGTCTCGTTGACTTGAGTTCCAAGGGATTGAATAAATACACCAAGAACAACAAAATTACACTTGTTTTGTTTATTCTGTCAATTAATCGTGACACAAATTATGTTCTGCATGTATTTAGCTAGCTCCCGGGTAAGCTGGTGAGTCAACGAGGTACCATCATTGAGTTGTGTGTGTGTGTGTGTAAAAGGTGAAACGATCACTTCCTTTCCGACCATCTTGTCTATCTTTGACTTCTGTGAGGAAATCACACAAATGTATTAGGTACATGTAAAGAAAAATAGCCCCCCAAAAAAAAAATGTTGAACTTGAAAAGGTCAATACCAATCATCATTCTCGCATGGATTCAAAATCACAAATAATGAAGAATGGACCACAATCTGTCCAGAAAAAAATTGGCTTTCCTCTCGGTGTGAGTGAGATCTACAATGACGCGCCAACAAAGACGGTTTCTCCAATGTGAAGACCCAAGCAGGTTTGCGGAACATGAATGGATCCTTTTGTTGGTTCGTTCAGTAGCAAGGCTGATGAATATGAGCAGAAATCGAGGAAGAGAAGAAAAAAGTTGTCCAACAATCTGTCTGCATCCCTGCACTGCACTGCACTGCACTGCACTGCAGCTGAAGCAACTTCACAGGATCATGGAATAATTATCTATCCATCTCTCAGAATTTTGCATCAAGAAAGAAAAAAAGGAGGGGAAGGAGAGAGAAAGAAGAATCCATCTTCCTCCTTTGTTTGCTGTTTCTCTTGTTTTCTTTCCAGTCGGGGACTACCATGTCAGTGTGATTGTACAGCTGCTGGTTATCATCCTACGAGAAAGAGTTCGCCACAGCTACCCATATCCACCCTTCTCCTCCTCATCTTCCAAGTCTTGGCCATGACACAGAAAATTTGGAACCTGTTGAGAGAGATCGCATTGTCTGTTTGACAAACCAACTGATGGAAGAGTCTGGTGAGCAGAAAGTGGACAAACATAATGGGAGACTGATTAGACTTTTGGCTCAGCATGGGCATATCCTCCTCTTGTCACAGTTCATCTCACCCTCAAGTTGCTTGTTAAAACCTTTCTTTTTGAACCATGTCTCCATGAGGTCATCATGTTCTATACATAAAAAAAAAAAAAAAAAAAATTGCAAACAAGCTGATCAATACATGATCGATTTTCCCTCTCTATTATTTTCATTATTTGAGTAAATGAATGGCTAATATGCTCAAATGTGAAAGGTGAATGAAGAAGCATTCTGAGTGTTGTGACATCACTTGCATTATATATGCAAACATCTCATGATTGTTTAGAGTAAAAGATGAAAACTTTGACTGTAATAATACATTTAGAATAGAAAAAGAAAAAAAAAAAAGAAGACAAGACTTTCTTTACATCAAGATTCCATTTTACAAGTTTGTATTGGATTCATAATCATCAAATCTCCACCATTTTCAAGTTTAACAAGGGGGGAAAAAAAACAAAACAAAACAAAAAGATTAGCTGATTGCAAACAATTGGTTGTGATGTTGTCATTGCATACCATATCTCATCACTGACCCATTCCATAAATTATTCTTCACACCTAAATCTGTCAGAGGTGCATGATAGGCAGACTAGATAGATAGGGAGAAATGGAGTAAATGCAAGAAGCCAAGCCCGTCCAACCCCACTCGAGAAATGTGTGATGCGTTGCTCTCCTTCCCTCCTCTCCTTTCAAGTACCTAATGAATCTCTTCAATACTGCCACCCCCTCCCTTTCCTTCTCCTGTGTGAGAGCTACTGACTGCACAACAGCACCAAATCCTCTTTGGTTGCAGTGATGGTTGCCACAAGGAGCTGCTCCTTAATGGATCGATTCGATGCTCCATGACAACTACCTCACTTTGAAGTTACTGTGTCCTCTTCAAAGGTCCCCCATGCATGCTGAAGGAATCACATCAGGCTAAAGTTCTCTAAGCCTTTAGCTGATGCAGTCCTGAAATATACATGTTGATATCAGTGCATCTTAATTAAAACAAGTAGTGATCGTCTTACAAATAGAACACCGGATGATATGTCCTCGATACGTATATTTATACATTCGTTCAAATACATTTGTGTGCATCAATTTATATCAACATCAACCACATTTCCAGGCATTTATATTTCTGCTAATTAAAACCAATCTGAACCAAAGCAGATCGGACGTAGCATCAGCTAAAAAAATTGTTTAAGCTAAAAGAACCGTGATCGACTTCTTTGCTCTCCACCGACTATATAAACAATTAGTCATTGCCAAAGATCTCGGTGGGGTCAACTCTATGGATCCTCTGCAACCTATTACGTAGTTGAAATTTCATATCAGTTTGCATCACAAAATTATGCGTCACTGTTTCTATCATGCCATTTTGCTTATCATTTATCTGGTGGACGAATATTTAAAGTCTGTGATAATTTAGTAACCATTATAATTGGCGATTGTCCGAGAAAATATCTTCTTTTGGGTTTTTCCTAAAGGGTACTCATTTTTAAAATTTTCAAACCATCATCTTTTATTTTTAAAATTTCAAAAAATACTCCCCAAAAGCTGTCATAATATTTTTTCCATTCAAATCCATTTTTTTTTACGAATTATTTACAATGTTTTACGGGTTATTTTTGTTTTAGAAATATTATATAATATTTTTTGTTTTAAAAAAATACTATGATATCAAAAACATAGTATAGCATTCTTTTTTTAAAAAAAAATACTATATAATATTTTTAAAACACTATATAGTATTTTGTGATAAAAACCATCCCGCAAAACATGTAAATAGTTGCGGAAAAAAAATGGATATGAGCGAGAAAAAATGATGAACTTTTTTAAGAGATACTTTTGGAACATTAGAAATAGGGGTGATTATTTGAGAATTTTGGAAAATGACTACCATATGAGGAAAACTCAAAAAGAGAATAACTTAATTAAATTAAGTTATTTTAAAATTTATATTGATAGATTTCAGTAAAACATTCTTGGGCCTCTTCTCTTTCTCTCTCTCTCTCTCTCTCTCTCTCTCTCTCTCTCTTTTGACTATAGTATCTATAGGTATCTTAAACACATCTCCACACTATCTTAGATGTGTCTGCCTGATTTTGTCTTTCATCAGAGCTACATCTAATTCTAATATTTTAATTATCTTTAATACTTTTCATTTGGAGCATTCTATTTAATTGTTGACCATTTTATTTTTTTATAATTACATAATAACATACTATATTTCTTTATTAGATCATGTAAATTCCATGATAATGTACACAACTATTCATCCATAACTTTATTGCGTTTTCTTTCTGTTGCTATTATTTTGTTGCTACGTTTCTTATTTGTTTAAACTGAAACTTGCATGAGTGATCTCCTTTTTCACAAACCAATTGATTTCTTCGATTTGTCCATCATAATAATAAAGTGAGATTAATCCAAGCAATAAACAATAGGTCGATCTGATACCACTATGCCTTACTCCGATTGAGAAAGAGACGGGTGACAAGCAGTTAATGTTAGGCCGAGCATATTAAACCTACAGTTCTTCACATTTCCAAGACACGGGAGGAAGGAGAAGGAAGAGCTGTTGGGTTTGCTTGGACAAAACTTGGAAGCTAAGAAAGAGAAAGACTAACAACAGCAAACAACTTTGCACAAGAAACAAAGCATGGAAGGCAATCCAAGCAGCAACTACTTCAAGCACAATGACTGTCCCTGGTATTTCTCCCATGCACAGACAAGGTCACACCCTTTTCTCTCTCTCTCTCTCTCTCTCTCTCTCTCTCTCATGTGCCTACTGCATCATCAAAGGCAAACTGGCCTGGGAAATCTCAACGCAAAATGAAACAGTGCTGCTGCGGAAGGTGGATCCATTCAAACCGAAAGGCAGGAGATTTATATGGTTAGCAGCAGCTCACCATCTCTCTCCACTCCTCTTTGTTGTGAGTGAGAGAGCATAAGAGCGAGCAGGCCATCCTTGGACCGTTTCGATCGCTCCGAGCGCATTTATCTCCACTTCGTTGCGTACCCTTTTTTCTGCATTGAAGTGAAGAAGACGAGGAGGGAGGTGGAGAAGAAACAAGAAGAGCAGCAGCAGCTATACTAGTTGACATTGAAAGCTTTTCCTTCTGATTCCTCCTCTTCATCTGCCTCTTTTTTTCGTCTCACACCTCTCTCTCTCTCTCTCTCTCTCTCTCTCTCTATACAAAGTAATGGCAGTTCAATCCTGATACCCCTGTAACTTTCCTCGTTCGAGTTTTCGGTCAAGTTCCGATCTTGATCGGTTTTATAGATGGTTTCCCATTAGTTTCTGTGTGAAAGGTCGAATCTCGAGTGGTTTCCTTGGGAAATTTTTGGTTGCTGGATTGACGCAGAAGCGATCGGAGGAGAACGAGATGGACTTTCCTCGAGCCGCGCCTGGTTTCATCGATCCGTCCGCGTTATTGCTCGCCAATGGAGGTGGAGGTGAGATGAGGCAAAGTTGGCTCCTTTTTGGTCTTCTTGAACGCTATGTTGTGGGTTTCTGAGGTTTGTTTCACCTAACAGCAGCGCCGAATCCGAGGAAGAGAGGTCGAGGAGGCATCGCGTTCCCGGAGACGGCACCGCCGCCGCCGCCGCAGCAGCTGCAGGAGAACCACCCTGTTGACCTCCTCTCGCTACAACCACAACGTACATCGGCCCCGCTTTCGCCTCCGACGCTTGTGAGCTTCGCCCAGCAACAGAGCCTCCCGTCTCTCCTAGTTTCCACCGGCCTCCGACTCTCCTTGAAAGATCGATGCCAGCAGCAGAACCAGAAGCAGTCCAACGCTCTTCTATCTTCTTCTTCCTCCTTCCTGTCGTCCCTTCTGTCCGAAGAACTCACCACCCACATCAATCAACAGAAGGGCGAAATCGAGCAGTTCCTTCACGTCGAGGTACTATTCTCTCCACCTGCCTCTCCCGGATTGCTTGGGCTCCTTTGGTCTTGGTAATAGAAGGACTTAAAGATTGAATCTTTCATCTTCTATGGCAGGCAGAGCAACTGCGAAGGGGGTTGGCGGAGAGGCGGCGGAGGCACTACCGGTATTTACTAAGTGCAGCCAACGAGTCAGCCGCCCGGCGGCTACGAGAGGAGGAGGCGGAAGCGGAGCGGGCGGCGCGGCGGAGCGCCGAGCTCGAGGGCCGCCTCGCCCGCCTCCGAATCGAGTTGATGGCATGGAAAGCCAAGGCCACGGCCGACCAGGCCACGGCAGCTTCCCTCCAGGCCCAGCTCCAACATGCTGCCGCAGCCGCGGCCCAGGCGCGGGGCGGCGAGGCGTCACCGGCCGAGGACGCCGAGTCGACCTTCATGGACCAGCACCGAGTCGAGCAGGGGCGGGCTTGCCGCGCCTGCCGGGAGCGCCTAGCCTCGGTGGTGCTCCTCCCCTGCCGCCACCTGTGCCTGTGCGACGCCTGCGACGGCGGGGGACGCCCGGTAGAGTCGTGCCCGGTTTGCGGATGTGTCAAGGCCGGGAGCGTCCGAGTCTACCTCACGTAAGAAGACTGCAAATCTCAGCCGTTCAAAAGATCTCAGTAAACACAAAAAAAAAAAAATCACACAAAAAAGGGATTAGAAAAAGACAGTCCGACGATTAAAACTCTTTTTCTAACCATCTTTGGAAATATTCGAATTTATCCTAATTTAATTTTTTTTCTTAATTTGTTTCGATTATGGGTCCAACACCTACCTACTCGTTAATTGTGCACCTTTGGCCGTTTGATTACCATCATGTGGCAGAGAACCAGGAAGGCCCATCGATAGTCTAAATGGGCTGGCCCAACTCATATATGTATTATATGTCTGCAATTTAGACAAATTAAGAGTTCGTATTGATCTAATTTGTGTTGATCAAATGCTTATTTGAGGTGCAATCTCGTATTTCCTACGTGACAAATTAAGAGTGTCAACATTCTTATCTTCGTAGTAATAACCTATTGCATTATTAAAGAAAATGAGGAAGCGTGGAAATTTTGCATGATCGATGGCAATTCCAACAATAAATTCCGATGATAATGATATAAAGTAATTATGATTGTGGTGATGGTGATAACGTTGATCGTTGATGATGATGATGATGATGGTTGTTAGTCAACAATGGGTATTAACATATTAGTGATGTAAATGATAATTTACCGAGTCGAAATTTCTTTGTATGAGTTAATTAATTTTGGTTTTAATAAAGAATTCTCTCTCTTCAAAACCTCTAATCCGATGGATTAATTTCTTTTGTGTTCCACAATCCCCATGTAAAGCAAGCAGTAACAAAGTCAAAATTAAGAAAATTATTCACAATTGATGAAACAAAAGAACAAATTAGGATAGATATTTTGTATGTGTAAAGGAACAAATTGATGAAAAAGACAACAGTTTCAATATTATGTATGTGTATTATTTCATGCAGAAATGGAGAATAAAAAGTAAACAAAGAGTAATATGATAGATATATTATTTATCTACACGAATGGTATTAACTATGGGTAGAATGATAGTTATTTCATTTTTGAATTATGCAGTCATGAAAAATACTAAAAACAAAAGGGGGGTGGGGGGGGGGATCATTTAGCCAAATAAAACCTAATTAATGATCAAAAGTGACATCTGAGATTTTAGCTTGAGTCCTAATTGAAACCACATTTTCTCTTCTTACCTTTCACCTCATGAACTTAACTCTTTGCTCTTCTCTGGTCAGTGAATTGGATAAAGAATCAATCATATTATTTCCTTATTTAAACAAAGAACTATCTGTCTCTTTTTAACTAAATGAGCCAAAACTTATGATTCTCCAACAAAAAAGTTCCAAAGGAGTTTTGGCCAAACAGCTTAAATAATAGTTCAAGTGAATCTAGTGATCACCTAATCAATGACCACAGTCTTGGGATGTTTGAACTATACTTTGTAAGGAATGCAGGCCAAACACTATGGGAAACAAAGAGACTCCATCCTTCGTAGGTGTTTGCTTTTGATGAGTTAGGAGAAGAGGCAGAGGTTAGACTTTGCCTCATTGTTGGACTGTTGCATCTCTACTGTTCATCCACTGAAGCTGTAGAAATGAGAGAAACAGAGTTTGGTGATTGGTTTTGTTTTACTGTCAGGGTTAGCGAGTTTGCACTCATAGCATCTTTCTCCAAAAAGAAGACTAATTTATGTTGAGTAGGAAGAAAGTTGTGGAGGAATCACATCACTCTCTGATTTCATGATTTGAAAACAGGGTTTTGTTTCTTCTGTCCATCCTGGAATCGGTAGAGATGCATGAACATAGTTATGAATCATACAGTGTTTGTATATTCATGGATGCTGATAGATTTAGTGATTTCACATTTCACCTACACATTCAAAAGTCCACCTGATATGTTTGAAACCAATTATGGTCAGAAGCCCATAGTTTATGACACATTTAAAAACCCAATGACGTTCAACATTGTCTATGAGGTCTATATTGATAAGCTTGAAAAGTTGACATGCCATCTCATAATCTCCTTGAGACTGTTGCATTCATTTTACTTATTTTCATCAAAAGGTAAAGATGGTCAAAAGCACAGAGCCAAGTCTCTAAGAAAGTTGTGTTAGGCTTTTCTTCCTAATCTCAGACTCTCTGTGTTTGAGCAAATCATAGGTAGATGAATTATGAGAAAGGAATGCAGATGAATGTAACAAATCAAGGAACGGAACTGGAAAGATTATTGTGCTAATCTATGGAGTTCATAATTTAGTGATCAGAAAAGGGTTAAAGTTAGTGTCATGTTAGAACAATTTATGGTGTGGGAGAACACTGGAACAGAGACATTGAGATAAAGTGTGTAAAATAGAGACGCCAATCACCACCTCACCTTCAGCACTAGGATGGAGCAATCCTCATTAGATTTCATTCCCAAATCAAATGCCTCTGTGAATACAACTCAGTGAGATTGCAGCTACGGAGAAATGTGAATGATAATTTGATCATCAAATGTTCTCCCTATATATATATATATATATATATATACAAATCAGTGTGATGCTTTGGTATAATTAATTGACAAGAGAACATGGATAGCAAATCAACCAAACAAATTAATACATTGTTTAAGCTATGATGAAAGAAAGCAGGCACCACCTGTTGCAATAACAGTGTTCCTCTCCACAAAGTACATACAGACTTTAGACTTGGGCTTCCTTCAAGTCCCTCACAAGACCAAAGTATATTTTGATTCAGTATCATTGGCAGAGATGTGGATGGATTCTGTCCATTCATGTGTCTCTGCTGCTGCCTCAAGAAACCACCGAGAAACTATAAACTAAGCGACATCAAGTCTGCCAAAGAAATAAAAAGATCTGTTCTTTTTTGCAGTAATGCACGCAAGACTTGTGAGTAACTCAGCCTGACAACAAAGCTCTGCAGATATTGTAGCTGAAAAATATTTTATGAGAATTATCTTCTGTTGTTGGTGTAATTTCTTATACGTGGTAAACAATAACCTTACAAAAAAGATATATAATTTAAATAATATAAATATATATATAAAAAAATGTATGTGTTTTGGATGACTTTTTTATATCAGTAATTTTACTACAATCGTTGTACTGGGAGATTCCCGGGGGTGGTGTGTACCGGCCGGTGACGGTAAAAAGCCGGGGACAAAAGGAGGAACGATGACGTCATAGTCAACGTGAGGATTGTTCTGGAGGGTTTGGCGTCGAGTTGGGGCTCCGCACTCCCCTTTAACTACGATAATGCCACGGCGTTGTGTATATATACTATATATATATATGTCACCAGTAGAGTTTTGAAGAAGCTTAAGGATTGATCGATCGCCGCGGTACGCTTGTCGACGTTGGCTTGGCTCTCTCCTCTTCATTCCAAGCTCAATTAGAAGCCAGTATTCGCAGCAGCGAGCCGCGGTCTGCGGTCCACCTGTTCCCCGTGTCTCCGAGAGACCCACCATTATTGGAACTCCCAACCACCTCTTTTTTATGACCCGCCCCCTCCCAGAAGCAAGCCGCCGTAGAAGCCTTGAGATCACCATGGACGCCTCTCTCTCTTCCCCTTCTCAGGGATCGCTGAAGAACGACGCCGGCCTCGAAGCCGGCAACAGCAGCGCAGGGCTGTTTTATGACGGCTTCGACGACGAACCGCGTCACTTCTTGGACTGCTGCTCCCTCTGCAGGAAGCCCCTCGCCAGCAACCGCGACATCTTCATGTACAGGTACGGTGTGCAACCCTCTTTGTTGGAGTGATTTGCCTTCTCCGTGGAGAGTGCTGGTGTGTGGGGTGAGTGAATTGATGGGTGGGGGTGGTTGCAGAGGGGACACGCCGTTCTGCAGCGAGGAGTGCCGGCAGGAGCAGATCGAGATCGACGAGGCCGGGGAGAACAGCCGGAAGCTCTCCGTGGAGGTGTCCAGGTCGAGGAAGGAGCGGGGGAAGAGTGGCGAGTCCCAGAAGATTCGCCTCTGGGCCGACACTGCCGTGGCTGGGTAACTGCGGCACACTCGAGATAAAGCTGTGGGGGTACTGTACAAAGTCAAGTCGAAACCCGAGAGGGGTGGCAAAGAAGAAGAAGAAGAAGAAGAAGAAGCACTTTTTGGTTGCAATAGGGCGACGAGTAACGTTGTAACCTTTTTTTGCCTGGGTTGAGGCTTCTTCATCTTACTGTTTTGTTTGTTGTTCTTGATGAAGTTTGGTTGGTAATCGAGGCTTTGATCCCTCCCTAATTCTGTCGTCTGTTGACTTCACGCATACAGAAAATTAAATGCTAAAAGAATTCGTCGAGGTTTCCACTGGACAAAAAACAACAGACACCGACCAACAGTTGACTCTTTTACTACAGCGGTAGACAGTTTCTTTCTTTCTTTCTTTCACATACTACCCCGATCGAGTTCTGTGCTAAAGCAACACAGAGGAGAGCGGAAGAAGAACTCACTCCCAAATGTTGTTTCAAAGTTCCTTTCGATGACCAAAGGGTTCGTCACCAAACACTATGCTGCTCTGTCGCCTTCACGAACAAAGGAAGCATCAAAAGGAATCACAACATCTGATTGATGGATGACCAAAGGTTATTTATTTGGAAGCTAAAAAAAATGCACACTTCTTCGTAGTGTGGATTGATTAAGCTGTCAACTTGAACACTGTTTTTGTTTTCCATGCTGGAAACAAGTGTGATGAGCAAACATACGGCATGTATGTAAAATGAGACATTCCATGGGACAGCTAAGTTCATGAAGCCAATCACTAGCTTCATCCCTCCTACATGGCTTGTCGCATCTATCGATAACTTTGTCGTCCATCCAATTAAGAAGAAGACTGTAAGATGTTGCATTCAATGAACATGAAACAAACAACGAAGGTTGCAGTGGAAGGATGTCAGATCAATCACTGCTCTATGCTGTGTGCATTTTAGCTTCCAATAAAATGCACAGGCTTTGCCTCTTTTGTTTATCTCCTTCTTTACACCAGGATTTGATGTAAAGAATTTTGTTTCTAATAATACCCTAACATAATATGTTGCAGTCCCCAACCCAACCCAACCCACACACCCAAACGCATGCTTCTTTCTGTCCTCCCTTATGATGGGATTTAACATTAATCATTTTGGAGGCATGATCTAATTATTCATACAAAATGCAGCGATCTTATCTCTGAAGAGGAGGTATCGATGGTTAACCACATTAATATCATACATCAACCAGCAATTTTACTATCAAATTTAAGCCACACCATACAAGAATATATTATTAACTGGTCAGTGGTCCTAAGTGTGGTCATCAAAATAAATGTGTGTCACAGTTCAAATTACCTTTTACCACATAAAAAGCGTGTGGCCATCAAAATAAATGTGTGTCACACACAGTTCAAATTACCTTTTACCACATAAAAAACATATTTCGAAGAAAAGCATATATGAAGATATGCTTGATGCGATACGCAAACATCTATACAAGGCAAAAGGAGCCATTCACTCTTTTCAAGACGCAAGCATAATTTACAGACTACAATCTCCGCAGCAGCAGTACACATTTACAACCACTCATTGCAAGGTAAATGGCATACATATATAACCACAAATTATTATTATTATTAGTAGTAGTAGTAGTAGTAGTAGTAGTAGTAGTAGTAGTAGTAGTAGTAGTATTAACCCGCAAGTTATTTCTTATAATTAGTTTTACCTTTTCACACCTTTTATTACTTATTAGGATTCATACATCAATATTATTCACTTCGAATTCATACATTAATCATCAATAAATTTTGAAACACCAACCTATTTTAATTGATAGGCTAATCAATTAGTAAGTTTTATGTCCATAAAATTATTAATACTACTAGTATTTATTAAAACAGTAACAGGTTGATGTTTCAAAATTTTTTTAATTTTCATAATTTGCTGGTTAGAGTACTTGGCTAATGCATGCACTATATGTATGATAGGTCTAATATCTTCATCATAATCTATACCTTTATGATTGGCTCTCACATTATCGTTAGAAGCTTGTCATAGCCTTCATGATCGAACTCCACATTGTCATATTATTCCTTAATTGACTTAATTGTCAAAAGTTGTCATTGTTTGCAATGATTTTCATCATAATGCGAGCACAAATCCTTTGTTAATCATTCCTTAGGTTCTTCTCGGGTCGGCTTTTGAAAGTTCGGGATTTGGCTGGGAATAGATGGGGTGAGCGGCTTGCTGATTACCCATCTATTGAAGCCTCTATTTCAATGAGTATCCATATTGATTTTTTTTTATGCACGTTGGCAAATGATATTGCAGCCATCATGGTACGAGGGTGGCAAACTTTAACTTCACACCTTAAATCTCAAGATTAAGTCCCTTGATAAATTTTTACATCAATTATTTCTCGGACTAATCTCGGGTTTGGTTCGATAGGCGCTCAAATATGCTTTGGTATTCCTGTACTATGGAAGTATGACGAATTTCTATTAACGTTCTCATACTCCGACGGTCCAAGAGCTCTCTCTTGAAATGTTCACAAGAAAGTACTCCGTGATGGGTCTTGTACAAATCATGCCATCGGATCACATCTCATTCTAGTTGAGTAGAAGCTATCTCTATCATGAATTCTTTTGGAATCCTATGGAAACAAAAAACTTTTTAGCACGTGAAATCCAACCGATCGGGTTTCCATCTTCCTACCTAGGAAACTCTACCTTCATGTGTGGATATCATGTGTATTGCCCATAATCACAACTTTCATATAAGTTTCCATTGAAATCATAACTTTCTCCATGCTAAGATTTATCAGATTGATTTCTTTTGAATTCACGAAATAGTAATTACAATTTATCTTCTATGCGGGCTTTGAATGAGTTATTGTTATGTAAATCTTAAATTCCTATGCCAGCGAGGATCGCTACCGTCTAGGCTATGGCGGGGAAGAAAAAAGAGACGGTGCTAATGCAGCCAGCAAATGAGGGAGATGGCAGCGATTGAGGGCTTTTGCTTTGTTTCGATTACTGCAAGGAAGGAAGGAAGGTTGCTGTCCTGTTTTTGTTACTGCATGGGGTGAGAGTGCTGCGGGTTCACGAGCGTCCGGGGTTGGAAGAAGGTAGTAGCGTCAGCGTAGAAAGCGACTTGGCTGTGACCGTGGAACTTATGGTGACGATAAGTTCCTGATGTTGTTCATAGGTGGAGGGTGGCAGTAGCATCAGCGAAGCGACAGCGAGGGCAGCAGCGGTGTCCCCAGCGAAGGTGCAAGAGATGGCAGCGGCAGGGGAAGGGAACGCTGGCGGCGGAGGGAGCAATGCTGATTCCAGCAGCGGCTGGCAGCATGGCTGCGTTGGTTGCATGTGGTAGGTGAGGGTGATCAAGAGCCGCGGCTGGAAGCAGTGGAGGAAGATGGCAGCGGGCAGAGCAACAGATGAAGCGATCAGATGCTACGACTACGATGGTGGCGTCGGGCAGAGGAAGGCAGCAACAACGACGGCTGCGGCCATGTGGGCTGAAGGCAGCAGATGAAGGAGGGAAGCTGGGGGTAGGTTGGCAGCGATGGTGGCGTTGGCGGAGGAAGGCAGCAGCAACCGTAGCTGCGGTTGCGTGGGCTGAAGGCAGCAGATGAAGGAAGAAAGGTGGGGGGCAGGTTGAGGGAGCAGTGACAATGGTCAAGCGAGGTAGAAGCGGTCAGTGTTGGAGCAGGGGAAGGACAGACGAGGCGTTGGCAATAGAGGACTAGTGGCCTGCGGCGGTGGGGAAGAGCGGCAGGCGCGACCGGCGATGGGCACAACTGGAAGATTACAGCGGAGACCAAGGGAGGCGGAGACGAGGCACTGGCGACAGAGGAGCAGCAGGGGCGTCAGTGATGAGCACGGCAGCAGGCTGGAGATGACGGCAACATGGGCGTCGGAAGAAGACGCTAACAGCGACGTGCGGGCAACGATGCTCGAGCAGCGGGCGATGAAGAGGAGGGTGAGGCTGCAGTGGACAGAGGAAGGGAAAGGTAGCAGGAAGCAACGGCCGAGGAGGAAGCGGTTGGTGGCGGTATGGGGGCTGCAACAGTTGTTATGGAGTAGTGCTGGCAGGGAAATCAGCGGCGGCAGGCGACGAGCTATGAAGTGGGGTTGAGGGAGTGCTGAGGGCTCTGGCACCGCTGCGGATTGCAGAAGGGGTGGCAGGGCACGGCTGCAGGGATATGGCAGCAGCGAGGCAGCGACGACAGGCGACGGGCGGTGAAGGCACTAGCGACGCAGCTGGGCAACGGTGAGGGCTGGCAGCAATGGCATGAACGACGGCAGCAGAGGAGGGGAGGAAAAGGGCAGCGTGTTGGTGCGGTGGTGACAGTACGGGGGCAGCGGCAGCTGTTGAGGAGGTGGCGACAGGGTTGGGCAGCGGAAGGCAACGGCGACGGGGAAGGAAGATGAAGAAGTTGAGGGAGATGGCAGTATTGGGATAGGGGTGTCCGACAAGACTCTACTTGTCCGTGACCGAGAGCTGAATGCGGGGGTAGCAACGGCGACGCTGCCAGCAGAGGAGGAGGCAGGGCGATAGGGGCCTGAAAGGGAGAAGGGCACTGGCGTCGCTGCGATTGGAAACAGCGGCGGCGGTTGGAAGATGAGAGTAGCGGCAGGGTGCGGCGGTAGCAACGATGACGCTGCTAGCAGAGGAGGAGGCAGGGCGACAGGGGGCTGAAAGGGAGAAGGGCGCTGGCACGGCTGAGGGCTGGAAGCGGCGGCTGGGATCGCCGATGGGCCGATCCGTTGGCCGAGAACAACGGCAGCGGCCCTTTGAGTAGGATCTGGCGCGGCTAGCTCTTCCTTCTTCTCCTTTCTCTCTCTATCTCTCTCTCTCTCTCTCTTTTTTTTTTTTCTTTTCTGATGATAGTATAGAGAGAAACTGCAAGTAACTATAATCTAGGGTTATATGACAGCAATCGTAACGGCAAAATATGAAAGATGATCACGATGAAAATGATAAGAGTGATGACAATGATTATCAAATGATAAGAACTTAAAGGTTTCAATCGAAGATAAATGATCGTTGTAGGAACAACAACAGAGTGGATGAAACGAGACATCAAGAACGTTACTTTGATATCAATTACGATTACATCGTGGATGAAGCTGAAAAATGAGAGATAAACAATCACTTCGATAGAATCAAGACTCCTTGATCGACCCTCCTTAATCTTTATAGGAGATCGACTCTACTAACGTTTTGACCTATTAGCTAAAACATATATTCTTCATTAATTGCTTAAAACAAAATAATTTAACTCTTATTTAAAATAAAAGATTCTTAACCAACTCATAATTAAATTTGAACTCCTAAAATAAACTCGTACTTAATTAGACTCTTAGCTGAATCAAACTCATAATAAGACTCTTAATCAAATAGACTCCAACTCCTATTAAGACTCTTAATTGAATTAACTAAACCGACCAACATCACTCAATAACATGATGACCTAATCATGTTAGGATCCTTTCGGTATTAAAATACCACGTTAGATTACCATCAAATAAACAAAAAAAAAGTTACAAAGAAAAGCAGAAGTGACTAACCTTGCAAATTGAGACAGAAATTAATAATTAACCATAAAAGTTACACTTGGCACAGTTGTTACAAGGTTAAAATAAAACAACTTGAGTTAAGACAACCCAAAGTAGATATTATCCCAAACGCAAGGATAGGTTAACACTTTCTACTTCTGAACCCCCTCCAGATTCAACAAAATTCTCTTTGTTTAGCAGCTCAGCTCCAATTCATGGTTTGTGAATTTTGAAGCCAAATACCCTGGGAACATACTTCTGTGATGGCTTTTGTGGCTTGAGGTGCCCGTAAGTCATCAGAAACAGGTGAGGAAATGTTGTCCCAAAGTAAGCTCCATCAATATCTATAAGCAAGGTCAAGTGACTTCCAAATTTCCAATACAGGTGACTTAGCTGAGCCGCTAGTGTACATGTCTGTGTTACCAAATCTAAAAAGCAGTTACTAGAGAGTGTAGACTCCAGGAGCGAATACATGTAATAACTAATACAGCAACCCGTGGATGGTTATGGTTTAAAATTACATCATTCACTGTTGCTCTATATGCAAAAGTATTCCAAGACGAGGGCCAAAAAGAAATTATGTATTAATTGAAATTACAGTCAGGCAGAAATCATGTAAGCAAAGCAGCATATCAAGAGGCATATACTATTTTAAAGATTTTGTCATAATCTGACCAATTTGAACCAAATTTGCTAAATCAAAAAAGGATACTGCCTTGATACTTGGATCTTGGATAGTATATATCTTCACATTTGGGACAATATATTTTCACAGTACTTGATCGAGGTATGTCCGACTGCCCAACAGGAAGACAGGGCTGGCCACAACAGTAAACTCGAGGGCATCTTCCAAAATCATAGTTCTTGAATTTCTCTAGCTACATAAATTGTCACTACCAAGTGTCATTAATGACAAACTAGGAAACCATAAACATAGAGGACAAAATACAAGACCTTACCATAGCAGCCATCCCTTTACTTGTTAATATATATCGAACATGAATCAAACCATAAAGCATCTCTGCTGCTGATTCAACTAGCTCGTTTTGTTCCTCAGTGAACATGTCTCCTGCCCAGATGTAAAATTCAATAAAATTGTCTTCAAATTCCAGCCAAAGAAGCATGCATAAATTATCAGTGCAATAACCCAGTAAAAATAGTGATGAAAATGTAAAGAAATAATGAGGTACAAACCGCAAGGCTCATATCAGAGTTTAATGTATGAACTTTTTGTTCACATATATATTACTTCTGGCACCTTTCTCTTTTTCTATTTGTTGTCTATCTATATATGGTTGGTTGGGGGTGGGAGAGGTATGGTTTGACCAGGCTTGTCAGCAACAGACAGAAAACATCAGCATTGGAGGAGGAGATAATTCCCATTCCAAATACCACGAGTAATATTCAGGAAGCACAAACTACTGGCAATTAATTAACAACCCAAAGAAACATATCAGTTATCACAATACTCCTTAGTCTACCAGCTGACCACTGCATATCATCTGTCATTTCTCCACCTCAAGCACTGCCACTCTCAAAAGAAATTATTGTTTACCCAGAAACATATAACATCGATTTTTATATGTTACATCAAAAAGAGTAAATAATTTTGTGGCCATCATTTCTACTCCTTAGACGGAGATTAAAATCTAAAACTAGAAAACACTGTCATAGACTTCTGGAATCTTAAAGGTCCCATAAGTCTGCCGGTTGGTGCATATATGACTTGCCACCATTCTATCAATCTATTTCATGTTGCTATATGGCGCATTACTATGTGCATCATGCAAATTAAAGCTAGATATTGTTGACCCCGAGAAAATCCCAAATTTCACCAGAACCAATGATTCGATGACTTCATGCAAATTTGTGTTGAAATTTGCTTAGAATGTTGATTGCCTGAATTTAAGAGTATGTGATACTCTTAAATTTAAGTAGCATGGATTTAGGGGGAGTTAGGATTAACTCCTGTCATCAATTGATTGTCATCATCAAAAAGGAAGAGATTGTTGAATCTCAGATTTTGATGATGAAATCAATTGATTGGTTATTGATCTAACATGTGTTGTTAGAGTTGATTGATGCAGGATTAACTACGACAAAGAGAATATGACAATCAGAGGTTTGACAAAAGTCAAGTCCATGCATCGGCCGGGGTTCGGACGATATGGTTAGAAACTTGCCAGGAGTGCGTTGGGAGCTCGCCGAGGATATCGGGAGCTTGCCAAGATGGCGCAAGGGAGTTCGCCAGAAGAAGACCGAGACTCGTCGGAAGATTGTCGGGGGTAGCAAAAAGCTTGCCGGGAGTTGGGACGGTCTTGAAGTGGATGTGTTTGACAATTATTATTGTAATTAATTAAGTCATAGTTAGTATCGTGCAGGTTTAACCATGACGAGAGAAAGAGTTACGGATCAGACATGGATCCAGGATCAAGCTTAGGCATCAGGCCAAGGATTGGATGATGCGAAGGGAGCTCGTCGAGAGTTCGCTAGGAGATTCACCCAAGGGATCGGGAAGCTCGCTAGGAACAAGCCGGAAGATCGCCGGAGGAACACCGTGAGACTCACCGCTGGAGATTCCGGAGGTTACCGAAATGCGAGAGTGAGGTCATTAAGCTTGGTGGTCATGTTTGATTGTAATATTTAAGTCGTAGATTAAGAGTGAGTTCGATTTGAGTGTGATTTGGAAATCAACTCAAAGAGGCAACCGGGTCCACTATGGGGTTTGATTGAGCTCAGGTTGAGCTCAATTGGTTGACCAAAGAGTTGGTCAACATCAGGTTTAAGCCGAAACTCGAAAAGTGGAGGGAACCACTTTTCCGGAGATTCCGACGGGTAAACCGTCGGTGAGCGACAGTTCAACCGACATTGCCCAGGATTTCGAGCGGCTGTCAATGGCTGAACCACCAAGGCTAGGTGGCTGAACTGCCCGTACCCAAGAATTTGGGCACTTTCGACGGTTGACCCGCCCAGGTCGATGGGTGAACCACCCGTACCAGAAGTTTGATTTTCCGGGTGAGTTTGATTTTTGACTCCAAATTCTGAAGCCATTTGGGGCTTATAAATACCCCAAGTTTTCTTGCATTACATACAAAAATTTTGGGATTATATTCTGAGAAAATATTGTGTGTGAATTGTAAGAAAAAGAAAAGAGGTAACGAATGATCCAAGAGTTGTAATCTTGTCTCCCTTGTAAGTGTTGTAAGGGTTTGATTTTCACCCAAAAGAGATCAATAGTGAACGTCGGTGTGCCTCAAGGAGGAGGACTCGAAAGTGGACGTAGGCCGGTTAGTGCCAAACCACTATAATTGTAATTATTCTTACTTATTTGATTTACTGCTTACAATTGTTGGTTCTTAATTGATTTCAAAACACATTTAGATGGTTCCGATTTTTTATTTACGTTTTAAAATCAAGGCTTCGAAATCAAGCACTTCACTTACGACATTGCCTATCTCCTTATTCGGATTTGCTTGTTCTTTTTAAGTCGTCTTTAAGCAAGAAGCTTAGCACTTCTCTATAAGATTCACTTGCTTAACTTAGACGAAAAGCTTTGGATTTTCTATCTTGCTTCAAGCGAAAAGTTTTTTTGTTTAAAACGTTAATTTACTCTTGCACTAATTCATCCCCCCCCCCCCAGTGCCAATTGATCTTAACAACAGTCAATTTCGATCGTCGCCGGTCGTTGTCGGGTGGTAACAGTCGTTTTCGATCGTCACTGATCACTATCAAGCTGTAACTGAAATTTCGACCGTTACCAACCACTTTCGAGCGGTAACGATCGATTTCAACCGTCGGGAGCTGCTGTCGAACTATAACGGTCAATTTCGACCGTCACGGCCGATTTCGGGTGGTATCGACTGAGGAGGAAGAAAGGGGAGACCCTGGAATCCGACGCTGCTCTCCCGATCCCGATCCGTCACGAAGGCTTCGCGAAATTTCCCCGCGTGGGATTCTCAGGGAGAAGATGTTTCTTCTCCCCATGCAGGGAGTAGGAGAAGGAATGAGGCAACGTCGCCCTTTTTTATTTTTAAAATTATATATATATATATATATATATATATATATATATACCGAACGATACTCTTGGGCATACTGCTCGGTACCGGCATACCGTACCATACCGAGTTGAGATCGATATGTCGGTATGGTACGGTTTGACGAACCTTGGTTCCTAACAATGATCACTTTTTTTTTGTATAAGTCGAGCTCCATATTTTCTGAGAGTGAAAACAATAACTGGAATAGAAGGCATTTAAGTTACAGCTGATTGCTATCTTATAAAGAAAGAATACATTTTCAGCAAATATACTTTTCCATAAAATTCAAGATATCTAAAGTACAGCTGAATACTGTCTTACAAAGAAAGAATCATCATAAGCAAACATACTTTTCCACAACATTATAGTAATCTTGCAATGAAGGAAACAAATGACAATGCTTGCTTAAAAGAACAAAACACTTCATTGGTGAAGATACTAAATTTCATAGTAGTAGCCTACTTTTGCAACAATGAAAGGAAAGCCCAATAAATCTGGCCTTTGTATGTTTTATAACTTCTTTGCTAGTTAGGGCTTTGCATCCCAAAAGATAGGTTAACATTCAAGTATTCCAAATAAAAGAAAATACATACTTGAAACAATGGTTTGCAAATTCTGATGAACATTCAATTCCAAACTTTATCTGAATTCTTTATACCAAAACTTCGAAAGTAAAGAAACTATGATATGGAAGATCAATAAATCCAGCAAGTTAGAGAAGGAAAGTTGTCTGCAAACTTTGCAAATAATGATAAAACTTTGAAGAAAAGTGTAACTAGCCTATGTATCGTAACTGCCAAGGAAGCCCAAAGCTAATAAAACACAGGAAATTATTAGGGTCCAAAGCTTGGAATACCAATGATGTTTAGCCATTTGAGATAGAGTCAAAACAAACTTGCATTTAATTAGGCAAGTCTCTGTTACAGGCAAGCAAGATTACCATTGGAAGATTCCACATCCAGGATCAGATCAAGAGCATAATCATAGTATGGGACTTGACTGCTTAGCCCACAAAGGTTGAAATCATCTTGTACGTATTCATCATCAACTTCACAAAAAAACTCATTCCCTCTTAGGTTACAGAACCATGAAATCCAGGAGGTGTCTTCCCCATCAGAACCACTAACATCTGACTCTTCACTATCTGTTTCTGATTCTTCTGTGGCACCATATATTGCAAAAATTGAAAAATGTGTATAAGCAACAATGACAAATCATATGAGATAAGAATGAGTACTGTAAACAAGAAGAATATTAAACCTAGAATGATACCAAATTAACAACAAATAGAAAAAAAAACCAGAATATGTCAGGGAAAAAGGAGAACAGAAAGGAAAAAAAATCGTCATGGTTGATTGATAAACCAACTCTTGCTGCTAAGGAAAAATTTAGCATTTCTCATGAAACTTAAGCTGCTGATTTTAAGGCCTTTGGCAGTTAATTACTATACTTTGCACAACTTCTAAAAATTTAAAATCACCTTAAATCTAAGAACTGCCAATCCAGGCCAACACACGAGTTAGATTGCTGACAAAAATACAGAAATGTTTAATCCTGAAATCGATGACCCGCTCGTGCAACAACTACATAATACTGAATAACCGCAGCATACAAAGATTCTTCTTGTACCTTTTAATCTGACAATCATCAGTCAAAGAAATCACACTTTAGTTGGAAGTGAGTACCTTAATTTATCAAGATTGGGTAAACAATTGTTTTTACAATCCACCTCTTTCCTTCTTCCTTTAGTTAAAGAGAAAACACCCCTTAGGACAGAAATCTTTATCGATGAATATGGTTCACCAACAGGCCACATCCCAGCATGGTCAAAGAGTCACCTAAATTTTAGCCCAGTCGATGATCCGGTCAGGAATGTTTAAAAAGGCAAGGTAGTAAAATCTCTACAAAGGTTTTTACAATGCATATTGCCCCAACCAATGGCTTGAACAAACGCTTCAACAAAAGTGAACCATTTTGCATTAAAAAAAAAATACTGTACTTCATCAACCAACATCTTTTTTAAGCTAAAAAGTATCACTTCAAGAAATTTGCATGAAAAGTGAAGAGAGACTACAAGAAAATTTAGCTGTACAATAAGATCCAGAAATTGAAGGCATGTACTTTCGAACTACAAAAAGGATTCCATAATAATTGTACACAAAGAACCTTTGGATCCTGACATATGATAGTACCTCACAGACTAAAAATAAGGATCTATATCACTTGTTCATTAAGCAATATCACAACCAAACTTCTGTGGGAGGTCTCCTCCCACTCTATGCGCTACTAGTTGATTGTATCCTGTTCAACAAGAACAAGTGCTAGATTATGTCTAAACCTAATATGTTTACCAAACCAACTTATATTTGTCACTACCGTTTTTCTTATTTTGGGAAAGAGAACGCCGCAACATATGCAATTTATTTTCCCCAAACGCAACCATCTCTTCGAGTTGCATGTGTAAGTAGGCATAAAAACGTAAGAATCCAAACAGATATGTGGAAAAAAGAACAAAATAATCGACAACACCAAAGAGGTGAAATCTTAAAAAAAGAAGAGTTGTTATGAGACATTATATTGTAAAAAAAAAAACTTAAAAATAAATTCCAACATGGCAAAAAAGATAACGAAGCCAAAAGACAGAGAAACAAAAAATTTACCATCCGAGAGCTTGTTCTTGGACAAGGTTCGATGCTCGGGCTGCTTCCCTGAGTTGACGGACGGCATCGACAGCCTACCCTTCTCCTTGCCGTTCAAACCCCTCGAAGTAGACGGCGAGGACCTCTCCAGATGTCTGTCGAGGGCATCGTTGATCCGCTTTCGATCCGCGGCTCCAATATCCACCTTCGACCCGCAACCTCCCCTCTCTCTATACATATCGCCGTCCTCTTCGAATCACTCACCACGTTTGTCCAAAAATGAAACAGCTGGAAGTCGATTCACCATTCCATTCGAAAAGAAGTTACAAGGAAACCCTAAAATCTGGAGAAAACGGCAAATCCGGTGCTACGGAGCCCCCGATTTGGAGAAGAACGAGAAGAAATTTGGCGCAGACGGAGGAAAACTAGAAGAGGATTCCCGTTCCCTGTTCCTCTCCTGAGGAAGGAGAGAGAAGGAAGGGGAGAGTTCTCTGGGGTGGAAGAGCAAGGCCGGGGGCGAAGAGGAAGGACGAGGGAGAGAGAGGGGCACAAAAGTAAATAGGAGTGTTACTAGTTCGTTATGATTCGCAAATTTGATGGCATCCTGACCGTTCCTAATGGGACGACATTAGTTCCGCGAGTCACCATAGTGGTGACATGCCACATTTCTGTTGGCTTGACTCGGTATGTGGTGGAACGGACCAAATTCCAACAATAAATCCCTCCTTTAATTTTGCTAATTAAAGTTAAGTTTGCAAAGAGTTTGGTTGTTAATTAATCGAAAAAATTGTTCAATTAGTTAGATACGGAGGAATTCCATAATTCGTCGAGACTTTGACTCCAATCGCTGCATGAGAGAGAGTAGCATTAGCATGCTTTCATAAATGATAGATTTTGGTTGGGCTAACGTGGTTTTGTACATATAATCTTTTTCCATCCATCGTGTCTTATTTAACAAATATTAGAATCGATTTAACATATTGATTTATAATAAATTATTAATATAATTACATATGTGATTTAAGTTTAAAAAAATTTATTTTAACCCTTTTGATTACTTAACCCCTTATAGCTTTGCTCATATCTAAAATAATCCTTATATTTTTAAACACATTACATATAAGCTCCTATTATCAAGTCTGAGTTAACAAACGTTAATATCTAATTACCTGATATATTAACTCATAATATATTATTAATATAATAATATATAATTTAAATTAAAAATAAGACCATCATCAATGGTTATAGGAGGTGTCGTCATGGAAACGACCGTCAGTAGTAGCATTGAACCATTATTACCTACTAGGGTGTGGTATGCACATAGCCTCTCCTACGCTGACGATAAGCTCAGGAGCTTTTGATTCTAGCTCAAGTTGACGTGTGTCGACTAATTTGATGCTAAGCATGTAATGATCTCCTAGTCCGTCTTCCTCCTAAGCATCTTCTTTCTTATCGTCTCCCACTTCGTCCTCTTTTGTGCTTCCACCCATTGTGCTTACAACGTGCTGGTCTAGCTCTCCCTCACATTTAACTCCGACCTCTCTTATCTCTACCTCTCCGCCTTCGTCTGCCGCTACGACATTCGTCGCTTTATTTTCCTCGACAAAATATTTTTTAAAAAAACTTAAATTATATATATTATTATATTAATAATTTATTATAAGTTAGCTTACTACGTAAGTAGACTCTAATGTCTATCAACTCAGACTTCACGAGAATGACTTATATACTACATTCTTAAAAATATATGGGTTATTTTAAATATAAACAAAATCATTAAGACTTAAATGGTGCATGACCAAAACCACAAAGCTAAAATAGATTTTTTAAAATCTAAATTATATGTCATTATATTAATAATTTATTATAAATCATGTAAGTTAACTTAAATATCTATTAACTCACACATGATGAGATTAGTCTATATGCGACGTTTTTTAAAATATAGAGATTATTTAAGATACAAATAAACCATAAATGCTTAAGTGATCTATGACCAAAATCACAAGGGGTAAAATGAACCTTAACCCGATTTTGGTTTAACAACCGAGGGTATAAGTTTAGATTTGAATTATTATTTTTATTAAAAAATATATTTATAAAATGAATGTATAAATAATCATTATATATGACAATTGGAAGAGACAAATGGGTCATTTGTCCCTTCTCGATCACAGTTGAGTCGATCATTTGAGTCTCAATGGTTGGTCAAGCCCGACATTAATTGAGGCCCTTCCTCCCTCCCCCCCTCGCTGAAACAAAATAGAATTAAATCACTAGTTTTCAAGCCTGAGAATTATCGATTATGAAACCGATGATTTTGGTTTCCAAGTTATACTCATTAGCATCGAAATTGAACCACGGGTTATACTCATGACAAAAGAATATATATATAATAAATAATTGACATGATTAAAACACCTCCTTTCTTCCAAGACACGATAAATATACAAAGTGTCGTCTAACATGATGAAAAAGCATCCTTCTGCACATAATGAGTTCACAGAACAAAATATCTCGATACGTGCATACATGAGACAATAACAACGAAATAGGCATCTGTTTGTATCCACGCTTAGAAGCTTAATTCACTAGACACATCTCAATTATCATGTTGTTGTTGCTGTTGTTGTTACTATCCAATAATATCGTTCTTGTCTTGCATTAACCTCGATCATTTGGCATTACAATCTAAAGTCTCCATTCCTTCTTACTCCCTTTCCTAGTAATTTTTTCCCAAATTGCTAAATCGTATTGTCGCACATCTGATACATCATGTTTTACTCCCCTTCAAACATTCCACAAGCACGCACGTTTTTGACTTTTGACTGTCCATGCCACGACTTAACCTATGGCTCTCGCCACAGACAATGAGTTGACTGCCCCAAGAAGCAAGCATAGAGATCCACCAGATGCACTTGCTAACAATTCAGCCCACATTGCCTCTCCCTTGACTTTGATCAATTCAAACACCTTTGACAAGGCAAGGTCGAGCATCCCACCACACATACATAAACCATTTCCACACCACATAGATGACTGAAATGGGCCCCTTCTGATCCTAGCCGTTAAAAATGACCAAAACTGACCTCATCACCAAGCATCATGGAAAAAGAATTCTTACATCACAGGTATCCTAAGAAGCACATGGCAAGATAAAACTACTCTGTTTAATGTATACACATTTCTATCAGATACCACAACACAATCCTAAAGCACAAAACCATGGCAGATCATTCTAGGCCGAAAACCTAAATTCTGAAGGTGCATTTCTCCCGGGCAATCAAATACAAACACTAACAAATGTCCGTAGCAACTCTGATGGCATCACGCTCTTGCTGCCGACTTTTGCTTTGATAGTCTTGCACTTTTGTGTACCCAGATGCTCGGTTGCTTGTAATCTCCTCGTACACAGTACGGCGAGCAAATCTCAAGTGGCAATGTCATCAACTTCAGAATTAAATACAAAACTCGGAAATGTTGTTGTTATGTCCCTGCATAGTTACCATAAAGACAGGTCATTTGACTCGCATTACTAAGCCACAAATGCAGTTCCGAGAGATGAGTGCTTTCATGCAAGCTTACAGAATATTGCAAATATCGCTTTACAGAATTGGCACCCATAAAAGATACATAAAAATTACTGGTATTCATTGCTTGCACAGAGAAAATAATTATTTCAAGAATAAAGTTCTAACACATCCCCATAATTTTAATATTTACAAGTCTGCATACATGAAAATTTGAAAGCCAAAAATATTTGCTAAGAGGAACAAAGATTGGTCAAGCATATTTCACAATGGCTTTTCTAGATACAAATTCTTATGAAGAGTACCAGAATCAGAATCAGGTGCCCCTAGTTCCATTTAATATCATGATCCTCAATGATACTTTTTAAGTTTTACTGACAAGATCAAACTAAATCTGTCCCGAGTAATACTAAATGATGACACTTTGGACAAAATATCTAGAGATAATTGTAGGAACCCGTGCAAGCTGTGCTGCAAAGTATTCTATATAGACTAATACTCCTAGTTGACACAGATGAAACCATATATGGAAATAAATTAACAAAACCTTTGGTTTAACCACTGGAAGATGGCGGATAGGTCCCTTTCTGACATTTCTCTACACAAAGGATGTGCTCCCTTGCTCAAAAAGTACAATGCTTTTTAATCTAGTCCTCGGACCTTTTTTTTTTTTGAATCACACAAATTGTTGCATTATCATTGATTATTCTTGTTGTTCTCTAAAAAAAAAAAAAGTCAAAATCTTAGGGAAAAAAATAGTCGGCAGCTGTACAGATGTTTATGTCATCCATTCCAAAAAAAATTACAGTGCCTTGTAGAGCACTATTTGCACAATGATAAAGATTGAATAATTATTCACCCAATCTCCAGAAGTAGGTAGAGCATCCAATATTTACCAACCAACATATATCCAATCAGTGATCGTTCCTCTTCTCTCTTATATTTCTATCTATTCTTTGTATTTTTTATTTTGTTTCCCACAACCTTATTATTTAATCTAGTGATGTTATTGTCATAACATAACCAATTGCTAGTTCATTTACAGAATCTAACAGAAATTGAGCATTATAATCTACAGGCTTTTTATTCTGTACTATTATGTTTTAGGTTATGGAACAAGAATAGTATTTATTGAGGACATAATTAAGATGTGAAGTTCTGTGAGGGTTTCAGACTGTTTTTTGTTTTGATGAAAATACACAAATATGTTTTACTTTTGTGACCACAGCACACATTTTCTTTTCTCTTCTTTTAAAAGAACTAGTATGTGGTGACACCAAACATTAAAATCAGTATTGTAAAATAAAAAATGATGATATTTTGTGTTTTTTCAAAAAATGATAATAAAAAATAATTCTAGTTAGAAGGAAACTCATTGGGTCATGAGTCCTACATCATCCCATCAGCAGCCATGTTATGAAGTGGCTGTTGAGGGTGGAACAGCACAACATGCCTGGTCAATTACTAGCTGATATGGCAGTTGAACAACCATCCGAAGTGTGATTTATGACAAAGGGCAATGGATATATTTCAAAGAGATTTAATCAGTGAGCAAGGTTGGGATGCAAGCATAGGCTATCAGAACATAGATTTGAATTTGATTTGGTCGGAAAAAAGAATTGCTTAGGATGCTTACAATGGGCCAAAGAAAGTATCAGATGATATGGAAGAAGCAAAAGGATAAACACCAGGATCACTGAGTCTAGAAATCATATTAGAGATAGCCCCACATCTCATAGCTGCCATTTAATCTGTGATATGTAATATGGCTGATAAAGAAGTGATTGTTTCCCTTATGGAGCTATTATATGTTTCATGTATTCCTGCGTTTATTGGTGTACAAAATGCTCAAAATTCCAATCAGTTTAGCACTCCAACCATCCTATGGGCAAAATAAAATTCTGATTTTTGCTATTGTTGCTGCTCCATACATTGATATATCAAATGCTACAGTAATAAAGCAGCCATCATTCGTCATAGTTGAGTACTTACAGCCAAGATTTGCAATTTCGACCTGTACCACCCGATACGGGTGGTACATACTGATCCGTCAGGTTACTGGTATGCGGACCGCTGGCTACCAGGCGGTTCTGCCAAAAATCAATCGTCGACAGCCGATTGAAGAAGAAATCGATCGTCGACAGTTGACTGAGGAAGAAAAAGGGAAGAAGAAGAGGAAAAGAAGAGGAGAAGAAAGAATACCTCACTCGCACGTTGCCGCCCGCGGGTCTCCCGCTTTTCTCCGTGCGAGGAGACGGAGCGTCTCCTGCGCGGGGAGAAAGATCGAAGCGACGTCGCCCCTTTTCTTTTTTTAATGGTTTAATATTATATAATATTATATTATATTGTAAAAAATATTATATTATATTTTAATACCGGGTGGTACGTACTGTGCATACCACCTAGTACCATACCATACCGGTACCGATAATATGTCGGTACACCAGTACGGACCGGTAAGTCAAACCTTGCTTACAACTACAATAGGAGATATTCTACTAACATATCACATCCCTCTTTTCCCTTTATTTATTCTTTCCTTTCTTTCCTCTAAATTTCATTTACTAACTACGATGCTCCACCATTAAAGAGGCTGTTCAACACCTGCTCTTTGCAGCTTAACCTTCTACGACTTATGAGGATGTGGTCATATTCAAGGATAGTTCTTTCAAACTTTGATCAGTCCATAATCAAGGATAGTTCTTCCAAACTTTGATCAGTCCATTCAAAATAAAAAACAGCATTTATCCATAAAATATGAAAAGCTATGTAGCTCCCTATAGATCGTAATAAAGACATAATACCTATGGTATGCAACTTACAAAAATTTTCTGGCCTTCTTCACGAAAAATTACCTGAGATATGGAAGGGTCATTATCTTCATCAATGATGGGTTGTGGGAGACAAAATTCTCCCATTCTATTTTATCTATTTTTCCATCCTGATTGGCATCAGCTTCTTGAAATGTCTGTTAAAAAAAATGTAAGAAGCATAGCAATTGAATTGGACTATATGTAGTTCCACGATCAGAAATTGTGAACCTTATCCAGGATTATCTCCAGAGTCTCATCCGCCAATCTCATTTCTGATTCAGACAGTAGTGCAATCAGCATTTGCTTGACCTGTGAAACCAAAAATTAAGTTGCACAGACCATCTTATGTCACTATCATAAACTGAACTGACAACAAAGACTAAAAGTAAAAGAGATTAATTCATGCTCAATCAATTTCAACAAAAAAATACAGGTAAAGAAGGTTAGGTGCTACTTCAGCTCCTACATTTATATAATACACATTAAGTCAATAGATCTAGTTGTAAAATGAAATTGTTGGTGGACAGTGATTGTTTTTATTATCAAGCATCACCTATGTTTTATATGGAGAAAAAAAATTATTCTACAAAATCAAACTGCAAAGAATTTCTTTCCTTAAACCAACCATTGGGATACTAAGGACAAAAGACTTTGGGAGAAGCCTTATTCCTGCTAATAATTCAAACATTTATTTTTCCCTAGAGAAAATAGCATAGATTCTCCTAGATATAATCAATTTCTCTTTCATATTCACCAATAACCAGTTCCAATGATCTCCTTTTAAATTAACACCTTATGTTCACAATTACACTAAACATATTGAATTCAAGCTAACTTTTGCTAATTGGTCCCCTTTTTCCCATCCAACTATTTGCTCATATAAAAACTGAAATGAATTTTCTTCTATACTTTGTTGATCAATACGAGAACATGTTACTAGCATATTATGAATGTTACCCTGCATGCCTGAGCCACATGACATTGTCTCGATTAATCAAATGAATGGCTTTAACTAAAAATGTATGTTCCTAAAAAAAGAAAAACTTTTGTGTCCTATAAGTGGAAAAATATTACTTGTCCAAAAGGTAAAAAGTGGGCTTTCAAGGCCTCCTGTAGCCTATTATTGTATTTGAGATTTATTCACAAGGCAAAATCTAATAAATAATTTATCATTCATACAGACCAACTAGAATATTAATCATTCATAAGATGTCAAGCTACCTCTTTTCTTTCAATGAAGCCCGTGCCATCCAGATCGTAAAGTTTGAAGGAAACTGTGGAATCACATAAAGATTTATAAAATGATTCCACCACGAAGTCAAATCAGCTAAAATATAATAAAAAAACTCACAATCTACTTTGTCTTCATGCGGAGCATTTGGGTGAAAAACATTGAGAGATCGAACAAAATCCCCAAAATCAATCACTCCCTTTTGTTTAACATCAAATAGATCAAATAACTGCATTTTTAAGTAGTAAAATCAGCTATTGACGCAACAGTATCTCAGAGCATACATAGCAGCTATTAACAGTAAACAGTGTCTAGCCAAATTTAACCATCTGATTACACTAATTAGCAAACTGAGACTACGAAAGTAATTGCTATAGACTCCTTACCAAATACAATACCAAGACATCTTTAACATGGTGCATCAGATAAATGTTAATAGTTCATGTAGGAAAAACCCCTCAGCCGATGAAGCATGAGAATGCAAAGTACCGCCTAAATGAATATTATTCTATCAGGTATAAATTTCATTATTATGCAAGGTCAAGAGACAGTGTCACATACAAAACTTGCTTAAAATATTTTCTTTCTTTATGGTAGCCATTTAAGTAAATGTAAGAATTAAGGTGAAGTCCAGGGTTGCTACATTGCAACCTGAGAGATCAGGTTCGAGTCATGGAAACTACCTCTCTATATTTAGAGTAAGGCTATGCATGTATTGATCCTCCCAGACTTGCATTGATAGGAACCTTGTGTATTGGATACATTTAAAAAAAAATGAAGTGGAGCTAGCATCTGGCAGTACAACCTTAATTCTCATCATCCATTAGGATTCTTGTTCAGCACATCTTCTAGTGCAAGCTAATTATCTCATGCCTTTGATCTATTGAAAACCTATATCTACAAACTCAATCGTATGGTTCCACACATTGAGGGTTTGTGAGAATTAACTGGACGGGCCAGCCTTGGGGGAAAAAGTACAATTAACAATGGATCATATATAAATAGGCTTCTTTCTAAAATCTTCAGCATATGTATTAATGTATTATATATTTCGATGGATAAATTAGACTAGTCTAAATTCCTAGTTAGAATAAGAGATATGGGAACTACTAGCCCCATATATACACAAGATTGTCAGCCTTTATATCATCTTCCCTTCTGTGCAGCAAAATATTTAGTTTTGTTAATTGGTCTTCTAGTTCTTAAGCTTGGGAGGTTTCTTTTCCGCACTGAATAAAAAGAAGCACATGTTAGAAGTGACATTAACAAAGTCATGCAATTGTAGGTTTACTTCTTACAAAATTAGAAAACTGATAAGACTACAACGTCGCGTAAGATATTAAAAAATCATATATATAATAGTTAAGATATAAGGACAAGTCCAAAATCACAATATTGAGCTCCCAAATTGATTAACACAACCTCATCTGACAATCAGAAAATTGTTATATTAATTAGTCCAGCAACTACCAAGCAAGATGCAAACTCAAGCTATTCTACACACTTATGACTGTTATTTGTAGAAGTAAGCAGGGATAGAAACAAGAAGATCTTGTTGATATAGTACCCGATTTGCAAAGAGATTGTCCCTTTTTCTGCTTTTAAATAATGCAAGCTGAAATTCTTCCTGCAGAAAGTAGATAATATGAAAATTAAATCACTAAGTACAACTTGGTGTCTTTAATTCTTTAACAGAAGTGCACCAAATCTACAGGAGTAATCAGCATACACTAATCACCTGACGAGAACTATTTGCACTAAGTAATCAGGTTCTCATATGCATTCTAAGTAAAACTGGAACAAAGCATCAAGTTATACAAGCATTAACCAAACACCAATGCAGATTTGTATTATTAATGGTAGGTCTTGTTACTAAGAAGCACAAACATGCATTTTCCGTGGACGTGCCCGTATCCGTGTCCATGTCCATGTTGGACACAATGACACACGTGTTGAGCATTCGCATGCGGATTTCCACTCGTGTGGCCCTCATGTAAGGGTCATATGCTTTGCAAAAAAGAAATTTGGAGATCGTCACAAGGAACATATATTGATTATATTTGGAGATTGTTAAATACTATTTGATGTATTCAACTTTTATTTTGGATACCTAAATTTAGATGATTTTAACTATTTTCCTTATATGATGATACTTATTTGTTCGTATGGCTGAGTTTATAAAATATAAATATAAATATTATAAAACTCATGTTAATCAGATATTCTATTATAAACATATTATATATATATATAACAATATAGGTGTCCTCACCGTATCCATGTCTTATTTTTCTAAAAATGGCATGCAAGGTTTGACTTACCGGTCCGTACCAGTGTACCAACATATTGTCGGTACCGGTACGGGACCCGTACCAGGCGGTATGCACAGTGCATACCACCCGGTATTAAAATATAATATAATATTTTTATAATATAATATTATATTATATAATATTAAAATATTAAAATATTTAAAAAAAGAAAAGGGGGCGACGTCGCCTCGATCTTTCTCCCTGCGCGGGGAGACACTCCATCTCATCGCGCGGGAGAAAAAGCGACCGTGGGCGATCCGCGAGCGGTGACGACACGCAGGCGACCCACGGGCGGCGACGACAGGCGGGCGAGGACAACGCGTAGGCGAGGTATTCTTTCTTCCCCTCTTCTTTTTTTTTCTTTTCCTCTTCTTCCCTTTTTCTTTCTCAATCGATCGCCGACGGTTGATTTGTCTCTCAATCGTCCACCGATGGTCGATTTCTTCTTCAATTGGCCGTCGACGGCCGAAATCGACCGTCGACGGTCGATTTTTGACAGAACCGCCCAATAGCGGGCGGTCCACGTATCGGTAACCTGGCGGACCGGTATGTACCGCCCATACCGGGCGGTACAGGTCGAAATTGAGAACCTTGATGGCATGTCACTGTGTCAGTATTTCTTAGGTTAATATAGACTAAGTCAGCAAATAAGAAGCTCAACAAAGTCAAGCAGACTGACAACCAACCAAGCACAGACCAATGTATTTCATCTTTATCATAAGTTTATCAAGACGAAATTAGCTAGTTGTAAATTTTGCAAAGAAAAGGTGGTTTAAGTATGCTTTCTCAGAGTTTCATTCTCGAATTGCATGTTGTGCAGATAATGGATGGTTATTTTTGTTTGAGCAAAAGATACTGACAATTTTTCTTGAATGCTTCCAGACTTGTATCAGAGAATAAGGCAATAAGCCAATAAGCACAAACTAAAGTGAATAATAAGAATTTATTGGAAGTTACAATCAGTAACTAGGTTTAAAGGTAGCAATTATATCTTGAGTGACATGTGATCTCATCTTAATCATCAGCTAGCTTTTTAAAATCAAAGCATCATGCCGTGAACAATCTTCATCATGCAAAGTGAGAATTTTGTTGGTTTAACTTGTATAGCGACAAAGACATCCAACTTCATTTCATTTAACCCAAAAATTTTGCTGAAGGTCATCTGTCTTTTTGCAAGATATCCTGAAAGGGGCTCTTGCTGAATCCTAGTATCATAGTTCCATTAATAACTATTTTAAATCTATATAAAAGTATTCATTCAATCATTTTATCAGAAAAATATGGGAAAGGAAAATTTTATGCTAGCCAATCACCATGCAAGGGAAAGCAACATCATTGCAAGAAGATCAGTTTCTTCACATTGATGCTTCTGTCACTGACATGCCAGAAACTAAAAAAGTTGCTTAAACAAGAGATATTAATAAACTTTCACCAGAACAAAAGAAGCAGTAATTAATAACAGCCTGTGCTTTACCTTGTTGATCAATCCATCATCGATTACAGAACCACTAATGCTCTTGAACAGTTCAAAAAGTGCCTCAACTTCACTGACAGTAACTGTCAAGATAAATAACAGAAATTATTTAGCAAGAAGTGAACAAAATAACTGAATTGAACCCTACACTTTTTTTGTTTTTTATTCTAACTTCAAACAAGTGAAAAACCTGATAATGAAATATGAAGACATAAAAAGTTACATTTTCACTAGGAATTAATAAATAGATCTCCGAGGCTTTCACTTGATTTAGAGTTAGATGCATCAAAAATTTATTCCCTCCTCATCTTGTGCAAAGCAAGGCTTTCAAAACATGCCACATTTACATAATCAAGCTTCATAATGCAATAAATAAGCCAGATAATGGTGAAGATTGATGGAGATAGAAAACCATGGTAGGAAGACAGGGTTTAGAGGTTGGAAAAGACACAAAACCGAGAAAAAAGTAACTAAAGCCTCATGGCCTCAAAGAAAACCAATGTCTTTATTGCTCAAGTCATGAGCATAACCTACTTCCAAACTCAAAACATGATCCCTATTTAAAGACACAACTGAACTTTCTAGAGAAAAAAATGTAACTAACATTATCTCATTTCCCAAATATTTTACTTATTTGTTTAACATGTATCTTGAAGATATTTGCCTTTTTTTTTCATTCTTCCATTGTCTTTCTTGAACCAACATGTCCAGAATGAAATAGTCAATTGGCACTTTAGCACAGTAACCTTACCAGTTCCAACACTATGAGAATTCCTGAGATTTACATATAACAATATTCAGACCTAATTCAATACCTAATTTGACTTAAATTCAAATTAACATAAAAAATCAATAAAACCAAAACCGATTACATCTTAAGTTTAGACCAAAAATCAAATCAAACTGGAATCAGGCCATAATTTAACTATGTTTTTTTACAAAAGATGGGTGTATCTCCTCAATTTAATCAGAATATTCCTTGAGGAAAATACCAGTCTCCATCCTATGTGCGGGGCTAGAAAAACCATGTCAAAACAATGAGTTTAACACTACAATATCATACCATTAATCAACCTTAGATCTGTAAATCACAAAAAAACAATCACTTTTCGATTGCTAATCTGCATGAAGCATGTCTCCAGAAAAAATTCAGACTTAGAGAAAACAGATGGCCTATTATATAACAGCTAGGTCTCCACTTCAATATCTAAAAACACGATTCAATTTGAAAGCAAAGGATAAAATATCAGTTCCAAAGGCTAAAGCATGGATAAGCAACTTGAAGTTGGATTCGTACAACCAATATTTTGACTTACAGGCCGTCTGAGAAGCAAGAAGCACGGGGTCCTCATATCCTGGGTATTGCTTTCTGCGTTTCGATTGAAAACAGCCCATCTGTTGCAGCTACCTAGCGAACTACGCCTTAGTCACACCTGACAACCATCTCCATTTTCCCGGCAATTCTACAAGTCAAGAAACAACCATTCACTAACCCTACAATAAGGGAACTTTAATTCTAAAGAATCTAGAGCCAAAGAGGCTAAACAAAAACGTAAACACAAGAAAACAGAACACTTTACAAAATCAATCTTGATGTCTGGAGGACAATTACAAGTTTATGTTCACGACTGGAATATCAAGTCAACAAGTCCGGTCAAAAACAAATAATTTAGAAAAAAGCAAAGAGTGCGCAAACCACCTGTCTTCATTCACGTAGTGCGGAAGGCAAACAAAAGCCCCAATCGCAGGCGCAGAAACGAATTCAATAAAACCAATCGACCTGAAAAACCCAAATCTTGACCGAGAAATCCTCGGGCAGTGGAAAAGGAAATCACACGCTACGGACACGGACAACAATCGAGTTACACGCATCAAATTAGAAAAGGGAAAGAAGACTAATTGAAGCCCGGATCAGGGCCGAACTGTGCGAAATGCCGAGATCGGTACCAACTTGACGGCATTCGAGCAGGAACAGGGTTGAGGAGACGGAGGAGCAAAAAAACAGAAGACAGAGAGATAGAAAGAGAAAGAGAAAGAGATCGACGCGGTGGGGGCGCGGCGCACGAATCAGCCCGCCGTTGTTCCTCCACTTATATCCGCTACAGGGTGTCCTTTATTTTCGTGATTTCCTTTTGGAGGGCGGCGGAGGGAAGGACGGCGATTAGGGTGGTTGCGGAATCGAGGGTGGGCAACCGAGGTGGGAGGGCGGAGGCACTGTCGGCGGCCTAAAGTAAAGATTGGGCCAACCATGGTCGGTAGCCACGTGGTTGTTCCTGTCGAGAACCAGAGGGGTTGCCAACTCGGAAGACGTCGTTGGCTTGTGCGGGGATCAGCTGTTTCATCAGGAACGTGGACTTGTTCTGTTTCCCATCACGCTGAGACACGTATTCTTCTTTTATAAATATTAAATATTCTTAAATATATTTATCAATGTTCCGAATTTTTGAAAAAAATTTCTAAGTTTAAAATTTTTTCACATAACATTTTTTTTGAAATAATTATTTTATTTTTATAGATCATTACCATTTGTCTCTATTATGCAGGCGAAGGCACGATTATGAATGAGGTTATATGTAAAAAAAATTTCAATGTTACAAGGGCAAAATGATTTTTTTCATATAGTTAGGGACGTTCTAGGGGAAAATCCAAAGTTATTTTTTTTAGAATTCACCATTATATATATATATATATATATATATATATACCCTTAGTATTATTGATCATTTTCTATTGAATTAATTTTTCTGGATTGAATTAGTGTCCAATTTAATGTATATTATTATTGATGAATCGAATTCAAAACTAATTTGATTCAAAAATCAAAATTATATATAAAAATAAAACAAATCATACCTCGTCTGCTTATCAAAATTTCTGGATATAAAAACCTTGATAAAGAAAGATATTTAAGAATATATAAAACTTTCAAGGTGAAAAAGGCCAAGATAGAGAGCTTATTCCCACTTAAAAAGAATAAGATATGATTAGGGTAGATTGGGATTCCCTGGTGATAACAAGATGATAAACCAAATTAACGCATTAAATAATAAAAAAAGAAGAATTGATGCTCTTATTCACACGCTCCCTTCTCGTCTTTCTTCTTTACTGACATCTGTTACCACTGCTAGGACGTATGCGGAGGTACAAGAATTATTAGGCGTGACGGCCACCTTCACAAGATCTCATCCTTCTCTTTTTTTTTTCCCTAAGGAAAACCTTACGTACAAGACTACGTGATTCTTTATTAATTAAATAAAATATATTATAAATTATTTAGATTCTAATAAAAGATATTAGTTAATATTAAATAAAATATATATTATATTGAGATATTTTAAGAGATACCCTTAATAAAAGGAACTCTCTTAATAATTTACTCTAGACCTCTGTTCTCACCTATAAATAGACATGACCTACTATAAACTCAATGCACGACACAACACAAAACGACAAATGGGTGAATAGAGCAAGAGATTATGATTATTCTCTTGATCTTCCAAAATCATCAATTAAGGTGGTCCTCTGAAAGGAAAAGAAGAGAGGAGAAGGGGTCTAGATCTATTCTAGTTCCTCTTGCAAATCGATATCTCAGCATTATTCATATCTGACAGGTGGTGCTCTTGAAGATCCAGTTGGATCTTAATCAGATGACATCTAAAGGTACGCATCGTAAATAAATCTCGTATTGTTTGATTTCAATCTTGGCATAATAGTTTTTCCGCATAATAGTTTGCATGATTATAGTTTTTATGCCGATAATTGGTATCAGAGCCTAGGTTTTGAGATCAAAAATATTAGATCTATTATTTTTGTTTACGATGCATTGATCTGAATATCTTATTGATCTGTTTTTCTTTCTGTTAAATTTTAATCATTTGTTTGCGAACGATTCTTGATAGTTGTTGTGTGTAAAAGATGCAACAATATACGTTTTTGACCGGATCTGCCTGTAACAGCACCAAGTATGCGTACAAATAAGTAGCGTCGGTGGCGACCAGGCGCTAGGTCGGATGTGCGTGGCGGCAGCATCCAGATGGCGCACGCGGGTCTACTACGAATGGTTGATCATAGCCATGGAAGCCGTGTGCAGAAGAGGAGGACGGATGCACAAGCGGCGGCAACGACAAAAGAGAAATTAGGGATTTCTTGAGAAAATAACATTTTTGCCATTGAATGAAAAATTATACTTTTACCATTAAGTAAAAAAATTATAGTTTTACCATTAGGCTTAAATTACAATTTTGCCATTCATCGAAATTACAGTTTTACCCTTCAATTGAATAAGATTATTTACAGTTTTACCCTTTTTATGTTTTATTAATCCTATAACATTTTTACCCTTAAAAAATTATAATTCTTTTATATTTTTTTAGAATTACATTCCTGTAATTATAAAATTAAGAAATTTTGGTTATTTTCTCAATTATAAAATTGATCAATATATAATCTAATAAAATTTAATTATGATTATATTTTTGATTATTCATTGATTATATTTTATTTTGATCAATTTATTTAATTAGACTTACAGGCTTCTCCAATTAAATAAAATTAATTAGTTTATAAAAAAATATAAATTATTATTTCTTTATAGTTTTTTCATATGAATTATTAATTACATGTATTAAATCTAAGGTTTTTGGATATTTATTCAATTATTTATATGCATATATTGGGAATTATGAAATAATATTTTTCACATAAATATAGTATTTATGTATTATCATGATCACAGTTATCATATGAGTTTTTTTTTGTTGATTAAGTGTTTAATAATTATTATTATTGTTATCCTATTATTGAATTGTCTCAGCATAAATTAGTTTAAATTAACTTGATGAATATTATTTGTAGTTCATCTCCTTAAGTTATGCCTGACCGGTAGCTGCCAAAGTAGCTTGGGATGGTAGACTTCTAGGATATGAAATACAATTAAAGTCTTGTTATTCATAGGACAATTTAATTTGTATTTTATATTACTGCATTGGTCTTGTAGTCACAAAAGTGGCCTAGATCAATGATTTATAAAATTACATTAAGGAATAAGCCCTCAATGATATTAAGGAAATAATATTTAAAATTACATACATAATTAGGAGATTTAGATAATCCCAAAGGATAATCTATTTCAAATAATTATGTGATGGGGTAGGATGATAATGTTTTGGATATCCTTGCAGTTTAGAATTGTATACCCAAAGGTAGAAAAACTATTCCACAAGGATGATATCAGTCCTCCATAAATAATCTTGTGTGAACATTAGATATGTCAATATTTTTACCCAAAGGTTAAATATTAATGATATCAATAGTTCATCATATTTTGGTAAAACTCAAAGCATTAATGTTATTTTATATTCTATAATGGTATTCCCGTCCATATATACTTATGCTTCTAATGTCTCTGTACTCTCTGAATCAAATTATTCAGAATGGTCAGAGCACGTGCAATTTACATTGGGCGTACTAGATCTTGATTTGGCATTGCCTATTGAAAAACCCACAGAATTAACTTACAAAAATACTATGGAACAAGTCAATAAAATAAAGGCTTAGGAAAGATCTGATAGACTCAGTTTAATGTTCATAAAGATGACAATTGTAAATAATATGAAGACTTCATTACCGGTTGCATCTAATGCGTGAATATTTAAAGGTTATTGAAGACATATTTAAATCTACTGATAAGTCATTGGCTGACACATTAATGAAAAAACTAACTACAGCTCAGTATGATAGTACTCGAGAAATTCAGGATCATATCCTCAATATGGCTGACAAAGCTGCAAAACTTAAGACATTGGAAATGAATGTTGATGAATCTTTCCTTGTGCAATTCATTTTTAATTCTTTTCCTTCTCAGTTTAGCCCATTATAGTATATTGTATACTATACACCCTTCTAAGAGATGAGTAATACATCGATACGCCCTAGTATATTGTATATCGATATACTCATTATAGTTTAGTACATCTTGTATCGATTGTTAGTCAATAGACCAGACTGATAATACAAATCATGGTGAATACCTAGTAAAAAAAAAATGTATAATATTTTTAAAAATTTGGACAATTTATGCACAACTTATGTACTCAGAAAATAAAACTTAGACCTCTTTATTTGGTTGCATTTCATAGATTGTTTGACACAAATGCTTATAGGCTCCTCCATTGTTTAAGCTATATTTTTTTTGAACTGATATGAATATTCAAATATTATTCAACATCAAGGGCATTAGGTATAATTTTTGTAAAATTATTAGATCATGTAGTATGTTGACATGGTATGCAATTAAAAGAGTACAAACTTGTAGTGGTTATGTAATGAACAAAGCTAAATAAAACAATGAGAAGCATATGAGTCTTATTACCATGAAAATATTGTCTTTGTTACCATTCATATAATTGGTTGATTTTTCTTTTTTACGTCTTTCATCATTTTAAACATCTCATTTTGTGCATTGAGAAAGAAAAATCTGGGTTTAAAATGATTAATTCAATACGTCATTTTCAATGTGATAGAAGCAGTCAACTTTGCTATCTCTTTTTCTTGATTCTATATTTTAGTATGTTAATATTTTGTTTTAATTATACTTTCTCTCTATGATACTGCTTTAATCTGAGTTTTGCACTGTGAATCATTTTTTGAAGTCTTCTCAAGATTGTATCTTGGTATTATATGGTACTAAATATTTGTCTCAATAGTTGAGACATATACCAAGCTTGCAATGCAATACCAACAAAAAAGTGAAACATCTTTGCATATAATACAAAATTACCATATTAGAGGACCACCGTACTAGTAAAAAAAAGGATAAGTGAGATAGTATTTTTCATCACTAACTATTTTTACTTGAAACAAAAATATTCATAATTATTTTTATTTGTTTTTCTCATCATATCTTGAAAATCCCTTATAATATTATAGAACTTCAGAATGTCCGAATGTTGAATATTTTTATAAATATATCACATTGGAACCATTGTAGTGAATAATGATTTTTTTGGATGTATGCATGGTTGGACCCATCATATGTGGAGAGCTCATTCTTGGTTTACACTGTCAACCCTTCTTCTATGGTAGCTTAGTGATCATGAGCACATTTTGCTTAGTTTGATTGCCTTAAATCTTAGTTTATAATTATGCTCGTCACTTTTGACAAACTAGAGGTGATTTTTTTTTGGGAGGAGGAAGACTCTTTTTTACGAAGATGAAATTGTAAGTCAATCACGGTGTGATACTCTTTAGCAATTATTTTTATAAATTATTAGCCTTTGGGACCAATCAATATACGCTTTCCAAACCAATTTGTAAAGCATGTCATATATTAAAATTTATACATGGTACTAAGATATTATTTAGTTAGAACAATCACATTAGTTAGCTTCGCGGAAGTGTCTTGTTTTGCTTCCCAATCCTAAAACGGGACAACACTTTTGTTCACCTTTTATAGAAATCCTGTATTTGCTCAAGTTGTTACATTGGATGTATATCTTTCATGAGCCCAATCCAACTAACATTTATATTTTACAATAGTTTGTTGCAGCTAAAAAATATGCAAAATTTATTTTTTCTATTAGCTAGTACTACTGCTCCCATCATTAAAAATATTGTTCATCTTCCATCAATGATGATTCTTTTGTCTTTTTATGCTGATTTTTCACACTATTATTTTTATAACTGACTGAGTTCACCTGGATACTTATGTTCTAGTATTTTTGTTTGTTTACACTCATCATTTCTCGCAAACTATGACATCTCCCCTTTGCAAGAGGAAGACTGTCTTTCATAGAGTAGTTTTTTTTTGGCAAAATTTAGTAACCTTTGTAACTGAAGCTTCTTTTTCTTTCTAGCAATACAAAGGAATAGTACTCTTCTGTTATGCTTGCTCAAGCTGTTACAATGGGAGGATAACTTCACTAAATCCAATTCTATTAACATTAATTTTTTAAATAGTTTTTTAGAGGAAATATTTTTGTAAAATAGTGTTTATATCAGCTAGTATGACTAGTTCCAGATTTTTTTCTAAGTTGGATTAGTGAACTTATTATTGATCTTCCATTAGCAATGATTCTTCTGTTGATGTTGATAGGAAGAGGGAATAGAGATATGAGACAGAGAGGAAGAGTACGACAAGGTTCAATCTTCTATATTTCTCTCAAGAAAAAACTCTTTACAAATTTCAGAAACTCACTTACTCTCATGACCCAACATATGGGGTTTATATAGTCCCCAAAGATACATTATATTAATTGTATTCAAGATGAATCATTCTCTTTCAAGAAACCTTTTCAAGAACCAATAACCAATTTGACTTATCCTTCTATAGTCTTTTAATCCATTTTTTCTTCTTGATGTAATAAATCTCTCTCTTGATGTAATGAACCTCTTTTGATGAAATGAACCTCATTATGATACTTGAACAAGTTTAATTCCAACATTTCCCCCCCTTAAACTTGTTCCATCTAGCATGCCAAGTTTCTTTCGAAGTTGTTGAAATATTTCAAATTTGAGAGGTTTTGTAAGTATATCAGCCACTTGTTCACTTGTCTTGACATGATGTAGCTCCACTTCTTTATTTTTGATATGATCTCTTATGAAATGAAATCTTGTATCGATATGCTTGATCTTTCATGATAGATGGATTCTTGGCTAAGGCAATAGCTGATTTGTTATCAACATAAATCTTGGTTGACTTCTCCGTGGCATATGAAGTTCTTGGAGTAATCTTCTTAGCGATTGCATGACAAACACTAGAAGAAGTCGCTATATATTCGCTCACAACTTGATAGAGCAACGATCCGTTGCTTTTTGAAGACCAAGTGAATGTAGCTTCACCAAAATAAAATACAAATCCAGGTTGTACTCTTCCGATCATCGTAGCTTCCACCAATCATCACTATATCCAATGAGCTCCAACTTTTTAGATGAAGAATAGAACATTCCATACTCAATTGTTCCTTTAATATATCGCAAAATTCTTTTAGCGACATTTAAATGAGATGTCTTTGGAACTTCCATAAATCTACTTATTAAACCAACTCCAAATAGTATATCAAGTCGAGTGCATGTCAAATACCTTAAACATCCAACTAGACTTTTATAATAAGTTGGATTAATGTATTTACCTTCACCTTCCTTGGTCAACTTAGTGCCATATTCAATAGGTGTATCTGTAGGATGACAATCTTCCATTGAAAACTTCTTTAAAACCTCCTTTGCATAATTTTCTTGTGAGATAAAAATTCCTCCATTATCTTGTATAACTTCGATACCAAGGAAATAAGTCATTAAGCCCAAGTCGGTCATCTCAAACTCCTTTTTCATAGAGTGCTTAAAATCTTTAATCATGGAGCTACTATTGCTAAATATTAAATCATCTACGTACAAGCATACAAATAAGATATCTCCATTAGAGTTAGATTTTGTATAGAGAGCATGTTCATGTGGACATTTAGAAAAACCATTTTGAATAAAATAAGTATCTATTCGAGAATTCCATGCTCGTGGGGCTTGTTTAAGCCCATAAAGAGCTCTCTTTAACTTGTATACTTTGTCTTCTTGTTCTTGAATAATAAAACTAGGGGGTTGTTGAATATATACCTCTTCTTTAAGAACTCCATTAAGAAATGCTGATTTCACATCCATTTGTAAAATCTTCCATTTCATTTGAGCTGCTAGAGAGATAAGTAATCTTACTATCTCCAATCGAACAACTGGCGCAAATACTTCTTCATAGTCAATTCCATATTATTGTTTATATCCCTTTGCAACTAATCTAGCCTTGTATTTCTCCACCTCTCCTTTTGCATTTCTTTTTGTTTTGAAGATCCACTTAACACCGATAACTTGGTGGTCTTCTGGAAGTGTAGTAAGCTCCCATGTATTATTTTTGTTAATGGCATGAATCTCTTCATTCATAGCTTGTCGCCATTTTTCATCTCTATAAGCTTCTTCGAAGATTAATGGATCATATCCTGCAAAAAGACAAAATAAAGAAAGTTCATCATTGTTAGTATCAATCCTTCGAGTCACATCATATAGGTCCTGAATCGGTCTTGTCCTTCTTATAATTGGACTTCTTGAATCATGTAACCTAGCTGATCTAGGTGATGATTCTGGCAAAGTCACTTCAGTGTTTGCTTGTATTATATCATCTTCTTCTGAAGCTACGCTTTCTTATGTCGCTCATCACTTTTCCGCCCAAATCATTGTTCATCAAACTCAACATCTCTTGACATCACAACTTTATTTGTGATAGGATTGTAGAGTTTGTAACCACTGGAATTCTCTGGATAACCTAGCAAAATGTATTTTTGGCTTTTATCCTCCAATTTCGTTCTCTTTTCTTCTGGTATCTTGGCAAATGCAACACTTCCAAAAATCCTCAAATGATCAACTCTTGGTTTTTGTAAGCTCCATGCTTCTTCTGGTGTAATATTACCAATTCGCTTTGTCGGAAACTCAAGCAAATAAACGCATACAAAGATCACCCAAAATTCTTTCAAAATTTTTCTTTCCTTTAACATGCATCGGACCATATTAAGGATAGTCCTGTTTTTTCTTTCCGAGACACCATTTTGTTGAGGTGTGTATGGCATGGTGAATTGATGTAGAATTTCATTATTTCTACAAAAACTTTCAAATTCATTTGATATATATTCACCACCTCTATCTATTCTTAAACATTTAATCTTACAACAACTTTGTCTTTCAACCAAATCCTTAAATTCTTTGAATTTGCTTAAAACTTCTTTCTTTTCTTTTAACATGTAAACTCAAGTTTTGCCACTATGATCATCAGTAAATGTAAGAAAATACCTGCTTCCTCCAAGTGATACTGGATTGATAGGGCCACAAACATCCGAGTGCACCAGATCGAGTCGATGCCATGCTCTTTTTGTTCTTCTCACTTTGAAAGGTTTTCTTTCTTGTTTACCCATGACACATACTTCACATAATTTTGCTGGGTGATCAATTTTTGGCATTCCTGTCACCATATTATACTTCTCTAGAAGTTTCAAAGCCTTAAAATTTAAGTGAGCATATCTAAGATGCCAAAGTGTAGAAATATCCTTAATATCAGCTTTAAAACAATTTGATTGATCAAAAATACTCAAATGTAGAGGAAACATTCTATTCCTTGCCATTTTCACATGTGATATCAATGTTTTATTCTTATCACGAATTGAGAGAGTCATATCTTTCATCTCAACTTCATAACCTTTTTCAAGTAATTGTCCAATGCTTAAAATATTATTTTTCATATCAGGAACATAATAAATATCTGAAATGCATAATTCCTTGCCATTATTAAGTTCAAGGAGAATTTTATCTTTGCCTCTTACTGGTCTTTGAGACAAATCACCAAATGTAATGTTCCTGGAATAACTTGTATCCATTTCTGAAAATAGCTCTTTGATGCCACACATGTGATTTGAGGCTCCTGTATTTAGATATCATGTCATAGATTGATCATTTTTTAAATTTTCATAACTTATTAGCAAAACTTGATTTTCCTTCTTTTCTTCCTCAACAAAATTTGCCTCATCATTTTGATTGTTAGGATTATAATAACATTCATAAGAGTAATGTTCATACCTTTTGCAAACATAACACTGTATTTCAGACCTTTTAGAGTTTACGCCACCACGGCCACGTCCTCGACCATAACCTCGGCCTCTTTGGCTAGAATTTTCTCTAGCCTCTTCATTATATGGAGATTCTTGATTGGTCTGATTTCTGCCTCCTCTTCCTCTTTGTCCTCGTCCTCTTCCTCTTTGAGAATTTGATTCTCCTTTATTTTCAAGAGCAAACTTAGCTTGTAGTGCTTGCTCCATAGTTTTATCTTCTCCTCTTTTTGTAATTCTTTGTTCATGAACTTGAAGGGAACCCATAAGTTCTTCTAAAGATATTTTTTTCAAATCTTTAGATTCTTCAATCGCAACAACAATAAAATCAAATTTCAGGTCTAGAGATCTCAATATTTTTTCTATTACTCTCTGATCATTTACTTGTTCACCATTTCGTCTCATTTGATGAACAATAGAAATGATTTTTGAGAAGTAATCAGAAATAGTTTCAGAAGTACCTTGTTGTAGTTTTTCAAACTCGGCTCGTAAAACTTGTAGACGAAGTTTCTTTACCTTATCAACACCACCGAATGCTTTTTGAAGTATTTCCCAAGTTTCTTGTAACCAATAACCAATTTGACTTATCCTTCTATAGTCTTTTAATCCATTTTTTCTTCTTGATGTAATAAATCTCTCTCTTGATGTAATGAACTTCTTTTGATGAAATGAACCTCATTATGATACTTGAACAAGTTTAATTCCAACATCTTCTGCATCTTTGTATTGATATATTATTGTACCTAATAACGTGATGAACTGTGAAGTATCTATTTTTTATCAATCTCATATAAAACTCATTAAAGTCGTTGTAGATTATTATATTGTCTAGTTAATCTGATTGTGTGCTTACTCTTTGCATGTTGACAGTGTTGTGCAGGAGAGAAGATCAAGAAGTGCATGCAATCATGTGGAAAATGAAAAATGAGCTTATAGTAAATTGGTGTGAGCTAAGATGATGGATGGTTTTGTGTACTTGCTAGTTGCTGAAACTCTCCATTCATTTGTTCTTGGCAAATAATTGGAACTATGACTTCTTCCATTATTTGGGTATTGTATCCCGTCATGTTTACTGATTGACTGATTAGAATCTTGCTGGAAGAGCTAAATATCTGTCTTCTTTCTCCCTAAACATTTTTTTCTTTTGTTGGACTCCTTTATTTTCTTATTATTTGATATTCTTTTTGTTTCAGCAATACACAAAAACCTTAATCTTGCATTTTTCTTTTATAAAATTATTAAAGCATGTACTATGTTGACATGATATGCAATTAAAAGAGTACAAACTTATTGAGACATTTATGATGTCAACAACGCTAAATAAAACAGTGAGTAGCATATGACTCTTATTACCATGAAAAAATAATTATCTTTTTTACCATTCATATAATTGGTTAGTTGTTTTCTTTACCTCTTTCATCATTTTAAACCTCTCATTTTGTACATTGAGAAAGAAAAATATGGTTCTAAAATGATTAGTTCAAGTGACTTTGTCATTCCAATGTGATGCATTCAACTTGGCTATGTCTTTTTCTTGGTTCTTTACGTAAGTATGTTAATATTTTGTATTAATTGTACTTTTTTATCGTACTACTTCAATTTTAGCTTTGCACTGTGGATCATTTTTCGAAAGTCTTCTCAAGATTGTATCCTGATCATGTATGATACTAAATATTTGTCCAGGTAATTTTGTATTTTATACAAAGATGTTTCATTTTATTTTTTGTATTGTATTGCAAGCTTAGTATGTGTATCAACTCTTGATTCATAATTGACAAATAGTTATACTTGTTTTGTGATGATAGTGAGAGAAAAACATATTAGAACGGGATAGAGGACCACTATACGAGACTAAAAAAAGGATTGAGTGATAGTGTTTATAATCACTAACTATTTTTACATAAAGTATTCATAATTATTTTTATTTGTTTTTTCTATCAGTACTTGCAAAATCCCTTATAGTATTCTATAACTTCAGAAAGTTTGGAAGTTAAGTATTTATGAATAGATCACATCGGAACCAGTGAATAACGATATGATAGCTTTAGCGGTTACGGGGGATCACAAATACATTTTGCTTAAGTTGTTTGCGTAGCATCTTAACTTATGATCATTCTCAACACTTTTGACAAACTGGAGGTGATTTTTTCTTTAAATGAGGAAGACTCCATTTGATAAAGATGAAGCTGTAAGCCAAATACGTTGTGTTACACTGCAGTAATCATTTTAATAAATTATTAGACTTTGGGTTCGATTATGTTATCTCCAAACCAATTTGTAATGGATATCATATATTCAAAATTTATGATATGATATTAAGATATTATTTAGTCATATGTTAGAACAACCATACTACTTAGCTTGAGGATGTGCATTGACTACATTGATCTCAATTAGGCATGCTCGAATGATTGCTATCATCTCTCAAGGATAGATCAATTAGTTGATCAAACTTCAGGGCATGAACTCTTCAAGTTCACACCTTCTCGAGCTATAACTAGATTCGAATAGTTCTGAAGGACTAGGAACATGTTGCCTTCATCACCAATAGAGGAGTTTAGTATTATAAGGTCATATCATTTAGCTTCAAAAATACAGTCACGATATATCAAAGACTGGTGAATCGAATGTTGAAACACTAGGCTAAGAGGAACATTGAAGTATATATCGATGACATGATCGTGAAGAGCAAGGTTGTCGAGACCCACATACAAGACCTCGTGGAGACATTCCGAACCTTTAGAAAATTCGGGATGCGGCACAACCCCGCCAAATGTGTCTTCGTGGTGAACTCAAAAAAGTTTCTTAGCTTCATCATTTACCATAAGGGAAATGTTGTGAACCTAGAAAAGATCCAAGCGATAATCGGAATAAATAACAAACAATCATAGAGACGTAGCGGCTCACAGGGAGGTTGGTCGCTATCAGCCAATTCTTGTCTCGATCTGAGGATAAATGTCTCCCCTTCTTCCATGTGTTAGAACATGCAAAGGATTTCCAATGGAACTCTGAGTGCTAGGACGACTTTAAAAAATTAAAGGTGCATCTCTCCCAACTAGCGCAACTAACCATAATAAGCTCAAACAAACCACTCAGCCTGTATCTGATCACCTCTGAGCATGCGGTCAACTCGGTTCTAGTCCGAAAAGAATCAAGCATGCAAAAGCCCATCTACTATTCCAACAACATCCTGAATAAGCCTGAGGAGTGATACCCTCCTATCTAAAAGCTAGCCCTAGCTTTAGTGTAGGCAATCAGGAAGTTGTGCCCCTACTTTCAAGCCCACACTGTGAGAGTGGTAACCGACTAGCCCCTTTGTCAGATTCTCTCTAACTTTGATGTCTCAAGATGAATGCTCCGGTGGTCGATCGATCTCGGGGAATTCAATATTCAGTACGTCCCGAAGATAGCCATCAAAGCGTAGGCTTTGGCAGACTTCATTTCTAGTTAATCCCGCCTCAACCAATGCACACGAGACTATGGAGCAAGAATGAACCTTGTTCGTGGACGGGTCAGCCAACATCGAGAGATTGCGAAGCGAGCCTCATCCTAAAAGAACCTGATGACCGGCTACATGAGTGTGCCCTCCACTTCAAGTTCAAAGCTACTAAAATAAGGTCGAGTATGAAGCCCTTCTGAGGTCACGGGCCTCAAAACTAGGTATAAAAGAACTTAGGGTCTTCAGCGGCTCCCAATTGGTGGTCGAACACATCAACAACGACTATAAGGCCCGCGACTCGATCATGATAAAGTACTTAGTTGAGTGAGACGAGTGATGAATAACTTCCAACGCTTTGCTCTGACAAGGGTTCTCGGGAAGGAGAATGTGCAAGTCGACATGTTGGCCAAGAAGGCCTTGGCAGTAGGGGGCAGGGGAGGGAGCAGGGGCTACCCTTCGGATATATAAGTTATCGCCTCTCGATCCATCGCAGGCCTAGACATCATCATTGCTAAGGTCGCCCCTAACTGAATATAAGACATTCTTCGATACAAGAGGGATGAGACGCTTCTAGCCAACCCGACAGTCGCTCAACAATTAAGATATATACAAGCTTGCTATTGTGAGGTTAGTGCCCCTCCTCTGATGCCTCACTCCGACAGAGGTAGAGACGGTGCTGGCCAAAATTCATGAGGACATATGTAGAGAACACATTGGTGATCAAACACTAGTGTTCAAGACCATCAAGCAGGAGCTACTCTTGGCCTACCATGCGTCAGGATACTATGACCTATGCCTGCAATGCTAGAGGCATGCACCGACCAACTTACGGTTCCCTAACTCCCATTGATTGTGCATTGCCATTTGCATAGTGGGGAATGGACATTCTCAGCCCCTTTCCTCTAGCCTCGGGACAATGAAGATTCATCATAGTCGTCATTTACTACTTCACAAAATGGGTCGAGGCTAAACCCTTGGCACCCATAACGGAGAAGCAGGTTGAAAAGTTCATGTGGAAAAACATCATCACCCGGTTCGGCATCCCAAGGGCCATCATTACCGATAATGGAACCCAGTTCAACAACGTAAAGTTCTAAGAGTTCTACATGACCTATATAATCCATCTAAAGTTCAGCTCAGTGACACACCCCAAAACTAACAACCTAACTGACTAACCGAGCAATATTAGAAGGCCTTAAGAAAAGGGTCGGCAAAGCACAAGGAACGTGGGTCGATAAGCTTTAGAGTATCGTATGGGCATCACGAATCACCCTGAAGACTACTATGGGCGAATCCCCCTATAGCTTGACATTCGGGACTGAGGCAGTGCTCTCACCCAAAGTGGTTCTCCCAACCCTCCGGGTCGAGAATTACAAGGAGGGCACCTCGGAGGAAGGGCTCCAAGCGAATCTTGACCAGATAGAAGAATGAAGGGCCGATGTGCACTTGCGAGCTCTAGCGTACAAAAATGTCGTCATAATACTTTACAATCGAAGGGTCCGCCCCTGACCCATCAAGATCAAGGACTTGATTTTACGAAAGGCTGAAGTCAATAACCTGATCCATTCCTAAGGAAAGCTAGCCCCAAGCTAGGAGGGACCTTATCGGGTCACCAACATAGTCCAAGATGGAATATAGCTACTTGAGAATGGGCCCCGCTACTTAGAATGTGGTATGTGTCCAATTTAAGGAAATTCTACGCCTGAGCTGTGACCCTGGTTAGACCTTTGTGGAGATCCATAAGGGGAAAAATGTAAGTCATAGGTCGAGATGCAAAAACAAGACTGGACAAATAGACCGTCAACCAAAAGGAAACCTCTTTCAATTAAAGGAAGGAAGATTACACTACTAGGGTCTTACAGCCCAAGACACATCTTGATCACCATTCCAGACATAAAGTGTCCCGAGGAATAACTTGTCAAATAACAAATACAATACTAGATACAAGGCCTTCCGTTGAACTCGACCAAAAGGAAAGCATATCCCGACACATGACTTGTCTCCCATAAATCTTAGTAGCACGAGGATAAGTCGTTCACTCAGTTAAGGTAGAGCAACTAGGATTTGACTAGACATCAGAGAATAAATACATAAGGTCAAAAGAAAGAGTTTCTATTAACAATAAATTAGGTACATTCTCAGTCGGGAATAACCTTGATCAGGCCAATTACAAAGAAAAGTGGCTCTACCAAGGAGCACCTATGTCGTTGGAGGATCGCTATCATCAAAGGAGACCTTTGCCTCCATTGGCACATTATCATCCTCCGGGGGGGTGGCGTAGGGGTCCTCTTTGATCTTTGACTGAGGGTACCTTGCCTGAAAGCACGCTAGGGTGACCCTGTACCCATACTCATAGTTGACCTGATCCATCTTCTCCAAGTCAAACTTGAAGCCGGGAGTTCCCTTGTACTGGGCAATGGTCACCCGGGCTCTCTCAGGAACGACACTATGCTTCGCAACAAGGGAGCTTTCAGCCTTCTGCAGTGCTGACCAGGCTATCGCTAAGGACTACTTGACCTCTCGAGTCTTGGATTGGGCAGCGTCTAGGTCACCCCCTAAGCCTTGGAGCTGGACCTCTAGGACTTGGATCTGCCCTTGAGCCTCTGTCTCTCGATAGCACAACACCCTAGGATCCCGATGATATACACAATAAATGAGTTCGAATACCTTTGAAAAATCACCTGGAGAAGGGCGCCCCACCTGCGAAGCAACCCACTCACTACACAATAGCTCAGCACCCTATCATCATGAGAAAGTATCCCCCTCAAAAAGGAGCAAGGCACACTTACAACCGTTGCAATTCAAATTTCCCACTCAAACAAGCCAATACATTATCGACTCAATCTCGGCCAGTCGCTTACCAACCAGTCTCAACCAATCCATCGCCGACCAGTCTTGACCAGTCCTTACCAACTCAGTCTCAGCCATTCCTTGCTGACTCAGTCTCCATCGGTCCTTGTCGACCTATCTTAGCCAGTCCATTATCGACTAGTCTCGGTCAATCCATTGCTGACCAGTCTCGATCAAACTTTTTCGACTCAATCATGGCCAGTTCCTTACTGATAAGTCTTGGCCAATCCCTTGTTAACTAGTCTCAGCCAATCCCTACCAACTCAGTCTTGACTAGTCCCTTGCCGACCAGTCTCGACTAGTCCCTTGTCAATTAGTCTTGGTCAGTCCTCGCCGACTCAGTTTCCACCAGTCCCTTGCCGATTAGTCTTGGTCAATCCCTTGCCGACCAATCTTGGCCAGTCCTTGTCAACTCAATCTCAACTGGTCCCTTGTCGAATAGTCTCGGTCGGTCCATTACCGATCAGTCTCAACTAGTCCTCACCGACTCAATCTTTGCCAATCCCTGTTGACTCAATCTCGACCAGTCCCTTGTTGACCAATCTCAGTCAGTCTTCACCAACTTAATTTCAGCCAGTTCCTTGCCAACTAGTCTAGGCCAGTCCTCATCGATTGAGTCTCGGTCAATCCATTACTGACAAGTCTCGGCCAATCCTCACCGACTTAGTCTCAATCAATCCCTTGTCGACCAGTCTCAACCAATCCTTGCCGACTCAGTCTCAGCCAATCCCTACCGACTCAATCTCGACCAGTCCCTTACTGACCAGTCTCAGCCAATCCTCAACATCTTAATCTTGGCTAGTCCTCGACATCTCAATTTTGTCTAGTCATCGTCATCTTAGTCTCAGCCAATCCTTGCCGACTTAATCTCGACAAGTCCATTGCCAAACAATATCGACCAGTCCTTGTTGACTCAGTCTCGGCCAATGCATTGCCAACTAATCTTGGCCATTCCTCACTGGCTCAGTCTCAGCCAATCCTCACTGACCTAGTCTCGGCCAACCAATTGACGACCAGTCTTGGCAAGTCCTTGTCGACTCAGTCTCAGGCAGTCCTTACGGACTCGATCTTGGCCAATCAATTGTTGACCAGTCTCGACTAATCCTCGTTGACTTAGTCTCAACCAATCCCTTGTCGATCAATCTCAACTAATCCTTTACCGACCAATGAACAAGCATACACCCACCTCAAGTCATGCCTCATGATTCTCCGAAGCACAACTCATTTAGAGGGGGGAGAGAATAATATGGCCTATCCTGGCCCACCACTCCACGAGGGTCGCTAGATTGCTACTGTGAAGCCACCTAGGCACCCCCAAGTCAAACCACCACAGTGGAGCCCACTAGGCACCCGCCAAGTCAACTCTGACTATAACCTCAGGACAAGTGGTCGCATCATCATTTGAGAAGCATGGTAAGGTGTGACGCAACCCAGATGGTGTCAGTAGATAAATCACTAGTCTATCTCACTACTTGAGAAGTATGGCAGGATGCAATGTAACTTAGACGACATCAACGTCAGAAGTATGGTCCACCTCCATTGAGGTGTCGGCACTCATTTAGCACCCACGTACGGTGGCATCGATAACCATTAAACATCCTCGTATAACAACACCACGAGAGGAGGTATAATAGCCATCCTATTGAACAATATCGAGGAACACATTCGACTACTATGATTGACCGAGTCGAGGAACCCCACCTCCCCGGCTCGACTCTTGCCTTTGGAGGAGGAGGCAACTGTCTTCCACATCATGGGATACTAGCATGGAGATCTTATGACCATACCTCTCTCGAATTCTCGTTTGTTAGCTTGGAGCTTCGGCCGATGTTGTTGCGTATTTGGATCGTACCAAGTCATGCTGACTCATCGACCACGACATAAAGCATGTTAACAAGTTATTTACTAAAGGAAGAGGTGTAACATTTTAGAGATAATTGATAATGGCATGAGAAACTCAAAAGAATAATTTTGAAAAAAGATCATATTTTTACTAAAAGATAAAAATAATTAAAAGTGTGGGTGTTGATGGTATCCCAAATAAATATTAGAAAGAACTAACTCAATTGGTATGATTCATGATTTAATCTTATATGCATTAAAAATAACATAAATTCTCACAAAAAATAATGTTCATATCAAAGAACAAACCTTTTTTATTCATTCCCATCTAATAAAAAAAAAAATTCTTTTATGAGCCTTTGGAATTTTATCAATTTTTACCGATATACATATTAGTCTAGCCTTCAATATCAATATTGTTTCTTAGACAATAATGTCTGAAAAGATTAACTAGTTTATTTAATAAAATTATAAAATTTAAAGATATGTCTAATAAATAAAAAAGTTTTTACTATTAATTTATAAGAATAAATATGATATATACAATTATTCAAATTATAAAAATTAAAAACATCAATCGTGAAATTAGGAATGAATTATCTAAAATAGGACCAAACTTAAAATAAATATATTTAAAATTTTATTTAATTTTATAGCTAGAAGATCAATCACATTAGTTATTTATTTATTAAGATAATTAATAAAAATTATAGTGAGCAAAAAAAAGATTTGTGTATGATTTTTATTAGCTTATGAAAACCTATGATAGAGTTTTAAGAAATTTACTATGATAGATTTTAGAAAAAAAAATGTATCCTAATTTACTATGATAGATTTTAGAAAAAAAAATGTATCCTAATTATATTGATGTTATTAAAGATACTGTTGTTAGAATTATAGGAAGTACATTTAGTGAATTTTCTATTATCATAGGATTATATCAATGGTCTATATTAAGTCAGTATATTTTTACATATATGATAAATAAATTTACTAGTCATTTATTTAATAGACCTATCTGGTGTTGGTTTATTGTTGATGATATTATTTTAATTGATGAGAATCTAATTGAAATTAACTATAAACTTGTTCTATGAAAATAATTTTTAGAAACTAAATATTTTAGATTAAACAGGATTAAAATTAAGTATATAAGAGATAATTTTAATAATACTAGTCATATACATAAGAATAGTATGAAGTTGGATGGGTAAGAAGTTTCTTTATGTAAAAATTTTAGGTATCTTAGATCAATTTTTCAATAAAATAAAAAAATTGATGAAAATATTATTCATAGAATAAAATTAGAATAGTTAAAATGACAAGAGACATGAGTCTTGTGTGATTATCATATAAATTTAAAATTAAAAAATATAAGATATTTGTGAAACAAATAATATTTTATGGAGTAACATATATAAAAAGTTTGTCTTTCTGAAATGAATATATGGAGTTATTATGAAAGATAAAAAAATATTTTTATTTGTGAATAATTAGTTATCAGGAGAGAAATTATTTAAGATGATATATATATATATATATATATATATATATATATATATATAATATGCTTAAAAGAGATAAAATGAGAGAGATAAATAAACATATGTTTTTAATAAAATTATAAATATAAATTTAAGTACTCTATATATAATTAAATATTTTAATTTTTATTATTCTCAATGATTATAAAAAGTTCATGTAATTGATACTATATATATAATTGAAACTTATAATTTTGTTGTCATTGTGGTTTATGTTCAATCTCCCGGCACTCTATTATTCAAAATTTATTCACGAAATAAGTATTGATTTTAAGATCTGTTTCCTAAATCTAATTGCAGTCTGTCTAGGCTTCAGCAGCTATTGGATCCCAATTAAGGAACAAAAATTCCCTATTTATGATGAGTGGGATGAGGGTTAAGCACCTACCTTCTAATGGACCCAGTGGAGCTCACCTGTACTGCTCGAGACGCCCGACACAGCTACGCTCTCATCTCATCATTTCACGTCAGCGTTCCGGCGACGTCATGTCAGCTAAACAACGGGACCCCACCGGTAAAAGTACTGAGAAAAAGTGTGGTGCCTGCCTCGTCAGAGACAGGGGAGCGTCATCCTTGTGAGCGCTTCTTTACTCCGTTGAACACCACCACATCTCTCCGTCTCGCCGTTGTTTGCTCTCTCAGATCAAAGCGACTCTCTCCTCCTCCAGAGAGATTGAGAGAGAGAGTCAACTTCTGTTTCTCAATTGCGTCAGATGGGAAGGAGGCCAAGTGAGACGGGCGAGCTGCCCTTATTCTGGATCCTCGTCGCGGCAGTGCTCATCTCGTGCGCGCTGGCCTACCTCGGCCTGTCGACGGCACTCCGCCGGCAGGAATCTCGCTTCCTGGGGCTGCCGAACGACGACTCGGAGCTGGAGGGGAGAGGAGCCGGCGGAAGTGACGAGGATTGCTGCAGGGGGCAGGAGCATCTGGAGCTCTGGGGGGCCACCGTCAAGTGGGGCGCCGATCACAAGTTCAACTCGTCCAGAGATTGCTGCCGCGCTTGCAAGGCCATGTGCGGCAGTATGGGGCCGTGCCTCTGTAACTCCTGGGTGTTCTGCGGGGATAGGGAGCGGTGCGGCGAGAGATTCGGAGAGGTTAGTGTGTTGCCTTTATTTAATTTTCAGGAATATCGATGCATTTGAACGAAAGTTGGTTCGTTTTGTTCATTGTCGTGTGATGTTTATGAAAGGAGAGAGATTTTTTATGGTTGCTGTTGAATTTGTTCGACTGGTGCTGGAAGATGTTGTTTCCTTGTCAGTGTTTTACGCCTTTGCTTTTTCTTTACCTCTAAGAATTAGATATTATTCTGTTTGATGAGCTATGCGACCTCCCAGCTTCGCTAATTTATGTTCATTGTCCTACTTAGTTGATAAAAAATCAACTTTCTTTAATGGGGTTTTCGCGGATGCATCTCTGTTGATATCGTCTAAGGTTCATGTGACAGTGGATGATATTCCCCAGACATAACGTGGTTTATGGTTTTGGAAACAATGGAGAAGAAGAAACTTGCTCTGTCCAATTTGAAAGAAAATGAGAAAGAAGAAATTTGTTTGTGATTTGTCAGTTTTATTTGATGCAGATAGATGCTTCCTTGGAAGTTATTGGCATCTAAGTAACAAAATTTCCTTTTTGATGAGCTCGTTAATTTTTTTTTCAGCCCTGACTAGTCTCAGATGGTACACCTGAATTAGTCCGACGTTGTAAGCAGAACATTCATCTCTGGTTGGTGGTATTATTGCACGGGAAGATATTGTGATGATTACAGAAAGTGGGAGGATGTCGTGTTGGCTTATAAGGTTACTCATACCGACTACTATTAACTCGAGCTTGAGCATTTTAGATAACATGGTTCAAGGTTCAAGTTATTGGGTTTATAGTTCTATCAGGCCCCGTTGTGCCATCAGACCTTTTTTAAGCGTGTATATCAAGCTTTTTTCCCAGGGTCTTCAGGTTCCATTGAGGAACACATCTTTCTTGATCCCAGTAACATTGCTTATTGTCTCTCGATGCGACTATGTTGAGAATTGATTCATGGTAGTTACATAGTTAGTTAACATGTTTAGGAGTAGTGGCACATGTTTAGGAGTTGTGGAGGTAGTTTATAAGTTAGTGGGGGTAGTTATTAATGATGGGTGAGATAGTGAGATAGTGGGATGAAGGAAGTGGTATGAGGTAGTTATTAACATGTCCTATAAATAGGACCTTAGTGAATGAAGTAATAGTGCAGAAAATAGAGTGTGTGCATTTGGAAATAATCTTATAAGTGTTCTTGTTCTTTTACCTCCTGTTTAATACTACGTCGTTTTCTTGATTGAAAGCGTTTTCCGTTATTTGGATCGTAGTATTCTGTTTTATCATTTCCTTGCTCCTCCTTCCCCAACATTTGTGGTATCAGAGCCAGGTTTCAATCTGAACTGGGCATTATAACTTTTAATGTCAATTCTATGTCTCAACCCCTTATTCCCATCTTCTCGGGCAAATCCTATAAATTTTGGAGTATCAAGATGAAGACTCTATTCAAGTCTCGGGATCTTTGGGACTTGATAGAGAATGGATATCGATCCGGATGAAGAAACCAGTGAGGGAGAATAGAAAGAAGGACTCAAAGGCATTGTTCTTCATTCGTGTCGTGAGACAATATTCTCAAGAATTGCGGCGACAACCTCAAGACAAGCTTGGTTGATACTTCAAAATGAATTTCAAGGCTCATCGAGGGTGATTACGGTAAAACTTCAAACCCTTCGTCGTGAGTTTGAAATTTTGTTTATGAAAAGCAATGAATCAGTGCAAGATTTTCTTTCTCGAGGAAATTGTTAGTCAAATGAAATCTTATGGTGAACATTTTCATGATCAAATAATTGTTGCAAAAGTTTTGAGAAGTCTAACTCAAATTTGATCATGTTGTGGCAATTGAAGAGTCAAAGGACTTATCTACTTATTCATTTGATGAACTAATGGGTTCCTTGCACACGAAGCAAGGTTGAGCAGTCACGGAAAAAGTGAGGAAAAAGCATTTCAGTTAAGGGGAGTCTTCTTCAAAAGAAGACAAAAATCAACTGGAAGAGGACGTGGCAGAGGAGGATTTCGTGGTAGAGGAAATGGAAGAGGAAGAGGAAGAGGACACTTTGATGGGCATGATGAAAGGCAATCAAATTATGATTAGAAAAACTACAAGAGTGAAATTCAATGTCACTATTGTAAGAAGTTTGGTCATATGAAGGCAGATTGCTGGAAAAGAGAAAAGCAAACAAGCTATGTGGAAGAAAATGAAGACAATAGTAAGTTGTTTATGACTCATTCACAAGTTAATAATATCTCAGATAATATTTGGTTTTTGGATAGTGGATGTTCTAATCATATGTCAGGCATAAGATCAATATTTAGAGATATTGATGAAACTCACAAGTTGAAAGTTAAACTTGGAGATAGCAAGCAAATCCAAGTAGAAGGAAAAGGAACAATTGAGGTGAAGACAAATCGAGGGAAGGTAAAACACCTTGATAATGTTTTCTATGTTCCTAGCTTATCACATAACTTGTTGAGCGTTGGACAATTGATAGATATTGGATATTCAGTTATATTTAATGATGGTTCCTGCACTATTAAAGATAAAAAATCTGGCTTGATTATGACAAATATTTGCATGACGCAAAATAAGATGTTTCCAATAGATGTTTTAAATATTGAGAAGCATGCCCTTGTTGCAAATCAAAAGAATGAGACAAATTTATGGATTTGAGATATGGACACCTTAATATTAAAGGTTTAAGGTTGTTGAATAGAAAAGAAATGGTTTATGGATTGCCTAAAATTAATACACTTGATGTATGTGAAGGATGTATTTATGGCAAACAAAGTAAGAAACCATTTCCTGTTAGAAAAGCATGGAGAGCATCTAATTGTCTTGAATTAATACATGCTGACTTATGTGGACCTATGAATACAAAATCTTTTGGGGGAAGTCGATATTTTCTATTATTTACTGATGATTATAGTCGCATGAGTTGGGTATATTTTTTGGAATTGAAATCTGAAACATTTGATAACTTTCGAAAATTCAAGGCACTTGTAGAAAGGCAAAGTGGTAGATGCATAAAGACATTTCGGACAGATAGAGGTGGTGAATTTATCTCTAATGAGTTTAATTCTTTTTGTGAAGAAAATGGTATTCGTAGGAATTAATGACACATATACACCGGAGCAAAATGGTGTAGCCGAACGTAAAAATCGAATTGTTGTTAAAATGGCAAGAAGCTTGCTTAAAGGAAAGCATCTTCCAAATCGGTTTAAGCGGTTCGCATTTATTTGTTGAATATTTCACCGACAAAGGTATTATGAATCGAACTCCTTTTGAAGCTTGGTATGGTATAAAGCCAGTAAGCCATCTAAGAATTTTTGTTGTATTGCTTATGCTTTGGTAAATTCACAAAATCATCATAAGCTTGATGAAAAATCGAAAAATGCATCTTAATTGGATATTCTACACAATCGAAAGCATATCGATTATATAATCCTGTAAGTGGCAAAGTTATTATTAATGTAAATGTTGTATTTGATGAAAGGGCAAGTTGGAATTGGGAGATCAATGAAGGTGAAACACAAATTCGTGTTCGTAACTAGTTACTCCATCGAATCAAGTGATGATCCTGCTCCAACAAGTTCAACGTCAACCTCACCCAGTAGTAGCTCAAATTCAGCAAATGATTCCTCAGATGAAACCCCTCCAGGAAGGTTTAGATCACTAACAGAAATTTATGATTCAACATTTGCTTTATTTATTTCAGATCCTATAAGTTTTGAAGAAGCAGTTGAGGAATGCCGAAAAGCAATGAAGGAGAAAATCAAGTCAATTAAGAAGAATGAAACCTGGAAGCTAATGGATCAACCGAAAGAAAAAAAAGCTTTTGGATCGAGATGGGTGTTCAGAAAAAAGTATAATACAGATGAAAATATCCAAAAGCATAAGACTCGGTTTGTAGCAAGTGGAGCCATAACATGAAGTATTTATGGCACGGATGAACAAGTTGCAGATATTCTCACCAAGTTACTTCCAGTTCAGAAGCATGTTTATTTTATGTCTCAAATTGGTGTATGTAACTATGAATCAAGGGGGAGTGTTGAGAATTGATTCATGGTAGTTACATAGTTAGTTAACATGTTTAGGAGTAGTGGCACATGTTTAGGAGTTGTGGAGGTAGTTTATAAGTTAGTGGGGGTAGTTATTAATGATGGGTGAGATAGTGAGATAGTAGGATGAAGGAAGTGGTATGAGGTAGTTATTAACATGTCCTATAAATAGGACCTTAGTGAATGAAGTAATAGTGCAGAAAATAGAGTGTATGCATTTGGAAATAATCTTGTAAGTGTTCTTGTTCTTTTACCTCCTGTTTAATACTACGTCGTTTTCTTGATTGAAAGCGTTTTCCGTTATTTGGATCGTAGTATTCTGTTTTATCATTTCCTTGCTCCTCCTTCCCCAACAGACTATAGGAGTGACTGCAGTAGGAGAATGAGTCAATATTAATTCTTATACTCCTTCGTTGACATTGTAGCTCTGGAACCCAATTTGCAACAACTACTTCTCCTGACACATTGTAGTTATCTTCTCATACATTGATAGATTGTTTTTCTTGGGGAAGATCATGGCTGACACATTGTAGCACCATTTACTGAGATTGGGACTTCTGTGGGTTTGTTCTTTTGTTAGGGAAGAGGGAGGATCATATGAATTTGTAGTTATCTTCTCATAAATTGTTGAGGACTATGCTGTTACTGTTTAACATTTTTTTGTTAGTTTATTCTGATAAAGTATGTTTTTCCGAAATCTTTTCACCATGGTGATAAATGCATATGAATCATATCATTTAATTGTCAGAGCTCTTTTCTGTACTCCATGCTATAATCAAGACATCTATCATGTTCATGAAGATATTTTTCTGTTAACTGATTGGTTCCTTTATTGTTATCAAGAGTGTAACTCTTGGTTTATGTCAGTGTTTGAAGAGGTGTCTTAGTCTGTTTACTTGGGATTTGGAGATATTGAATTTAGTTCTACCTCTTGGAGGACTAATGTTCATATAGTTTAATCGGTGCTTTAACCATTTAATTGCACTCGTCCACAGTGCTGGCTGAAAAAACAGGAGGATGTCCTGCTTCCTGCTCTGCATGATTTGGGGGAAAAAGTGATATGGACTTCTGGTCTTATTTATGGAAAAGGAGAGGTAAGTTGGTGTTTGGTGTTTTCTTGCCAGTCAGTAGCTATATGTAGAATTCTTTGTTCAGTTTTAATCTTATTGAAATACATTAAACAGTATGTAATCCATTTTATTGTTTTATTATTATGTACTATTAGCTTCACAATTCATATTACTGGATAAGAAATAACTAAATTGGTTACCAGATTAGAAAGTTTCTACATCTTGTGAAACATTTAGTATGCAATCCATTTTATTGGTGTTTTCTTGCCAGTCAGTAGCTATATGTAGAATTCTTTGTTCAGTTTTAATCTTATTGAAATACATTAAACAGTATGTAATCCATTTTATTGTTTTATTATTATGTACTATTAGCTTCACAATTCATATTACTGGATAAGAAATAACTAAATTGGTTACCAGATTAGAAAGTTTCTACATCTTGTGAAACATTTAGTATGTAATCCATTTTATTGGTGTTTTCTTGCCAGTCAGTAGCTATATGTAGAATTCTTTGTTCAGTTTTAATCTTATTGAAATACATTAAACAGTATGTAATCCATTTTATTGTTTTATTATTATGTACTATTAGCTTCACAACTCATATTACTGGATAAGAAATAACTAAATTGGTTACCAGATTAGAAAGTTTCTACATCTTGTGAAACATTTAGTGATGTTACTTGGTGAACATAAATCAACTGGATCAAATATTAATGTTGTTTGCTAGGCCTATCCTTATTTATGGATTCTCTTTTCAATTACAGTCCTGCTGTTAAGGTTTTTGGAATAATATGAATGTAATCAATATAATTCATAGTTTGCTTGCTAAAGGAGCAGTTCATAAAACAGTTCTTCTCTGTCAGCCTTTTGTGTAGGCAAATTCAAAGCTCCTTTTGATCTGCATTGATTCTCATGTGGTTGATCTCAAGCCATGCTCTTTTGGATGCCAGAATCAGTCCTTTAAATCCATAAATAATTATTAAATTTTTTAACGATGGCACTTGTTGCTTCTTATATATCTATGTATGGCTATTCTTAGCTACAACATTTTTTTCCAACTATTTATAATTTTCCTTGGAACATAGCAATTGCAATGATTACATCAAAGCATAGGCAAAAAGAAATATGTGAAAGAAGTACCTGAATATTTTAGAACAGACCCTTAGAGCAAGTGAAAGTATATAACAGAGACTGCTAGAAAACGTTCAAAGGTGCATCAATATTTATTCATTACTCACGAGGTTTGTGGTTAAATTGTTGATAAATTCTTAAGTGTTTATCCTACAACTTCACTTATAAATTCCGGAAATTACTTCTGCAGAAGTTTTCTTTGATGGCCTTCGACTAGAGAATTCTCTATTGATTTTTTTAATCTTCATGACATCGAAATAATCTTGTAGACTTTTGAATATGATAGGACCCTAGGGTTCTATCGCGGAGGAATAGGGTGGAAAAGGAGATAAACGATCTCTTCGAGGGGATCGGGCCTCTTGGATCACTTCGAGGGGATCTGCCTCCTAGGGTTAATCTTTGACTCTTAACTAAATTGATAAACTTCTAACTGAAAATAATAACTGATTCCATCCTATCCGAAGATAAAACCAACTCTAACCAACTCATAATTGACTCGATTGGGCTCACCTGACTGATAACTGACTTTAACTAGACAGACTAACATGACTCAACTCGATTTAATCATGAATGGATGGACTCGACTTAGCTAGGGTCCTAACAGACCTGCCCACTTCAAATCAGTCTTGTCCTCAAGGCTGAGCAATATCAGATTTCGAAGCACTTCAATATTTACCGCGCATCACGACTCTTTGATCAATTAAGTAGGATCTCCACTTGGTGTAAGCAATGGTTTGGTCTTCTTGTGCAGTTATTATTATAGTCTTATGGAGAACCCTTTTCATCCGATGGCTAATGGTAGTATCATATCTTCTTTTGAGGATCACCACTTCGAAGTCTTCCTGGGGCATAAAAAAGAAATCAATAAGTAGTTGTGTTACCTTTGAGCACCTGTTATCACAAATTAGGATTCGCTCATTAGCAATCTTGTCTTCGAATTTAGCACAGCCTTCGAGATCAGACTCTATATTGTCAATTTTTGATTCCTCCTTAGCTGGTTCAATCATCAGAAGTTTATCACGACCTTCATATTCGAGCTCCACATTGTCAGTTTTTATTTCCTCCTTAATTGTCTCAACTGTCATAAGTTGCTCTTGTTTGCGATTGTCTATGTTGACCACCTTGAAATCCTGTCTATTGAAGCTTCTATTTCGGCGAGTGTCCATAATGATTTTTCTTTCATGTACACTAGCAAATGATATGGCTGCTATCACGGTGCGGGGATGGTGAGCTTTAACTTCGCACCAAATCTCAGGATTAAGTCCCTCAATAAATTTTCTCACCAATTGTATCTCGGACCAATCTCGGGTTTGGTTTGACAGGTGCTTAAATCTGCTATGGTACTCCTGTACTGTAGAAGTCTGACAGATTTTAGCGAGCTGTCCATTAATGTTATTGTACTCCGATGATCCGAAACGAATCAAGAGCTCTATCTTGAATTGTCTCCATGAAGGGACTCTGTGATAAGTCTCGTACAAATCATACCATTGAATTACGTCTCCTTCAAGTTGAATGGAGGCGATCTCCTCCTTGGATTCCTCCGGAGTCCTGTGAAAACGAAAAAAATTTTCAGCATGTGAAATCCAACCGATTAGGTCTCCATCTTCCTATCTAGGAAACTTCATCCTCATGCGTGTGTATCTTGTGTCATGCCCATGGTCATACTTTTCAGATCGACTCCCTTTAGAACTTTCACCATGTTGAGGTTTGTTGGGGTTCTCTGATCGGTTAATGGCCATTAATGTTCTTGAATGGAGGCGATCTTCACCTTGGATTCCTCCGGAGTCCTGTGAAAACGAAAAGAATTTTCAGTATGTGAAATCCAATCGATTAGGTCTCCATCTTCCAATCTAGGAAACTCTATCCTCATGCGTGTGTATCTTGTGTCATGCCCATGGTCATACTTTTCAGATCGAAGTGCATCATCTGTAGTCATTACGTAGGATTATAGATCAATGATGTTCAGTTCTATATATATATTTTTTTTTTGGCTAAGTGGCAGCAATAAGATGAAGGTGGCTGTGGTAGATGCGATTGTGGCCGACGAGGGATGCGGCTGCGGTTATAGTTTTTTGGAGGAGGAAACGAGGGTAGCGGTCGAGGAGGTTATAGCAGCTGCAACGGCAGAGTAAGCAAGGTGCAAGCGCTGAGGGGGGCGGCTGTGGCTGCGAGGGAAGATGGTAGCGGCTGGAAGAGGTTGGACAGCAGCAGAGGGAAGAGAGGAACAAAGATGGCCGGCGGAGTAAGAGGCAGCCGAGGGAGAGGGCAACGGTGACGTGCGGCTGCTGCGGGAGGAAAGGAAGATTACGGCAGTGGCAGTAGTGGGTGGAAAAGCAACAGGAGGCAGAGGAGATTGGAGGAGAGGGCAGCGGCGGCAAGCCGTGGGGTGGAGGTGTAGGAGGAGGACGGCGGCAGTGTCGGCGATGGGCACGGGAGGAAGAAGACAGCAGCCGACGGTTAAGGATGGCAGGGGCGGCAGCTGTTGCGATAGAGGCGACTGCGACAGAGGGAAGAAAAGGCAGCAGGGTCCGGCGAGGGATGCGGTAGTGGGAGAGTAGCAGGGTCCGGCAAGGGCTGCAGGGGAGGAAGGCAGCACCGTGGGGTGCGGCAGAGGAGCACATGGCTGGGAGCGATGGGCGCGACTGGTGCGGGCAACGAGAGAAGGAGGCAGCAGGGGTCCGGCGAGGAAGCGAGGGAGGAAGGTGAGGAGGGCATGGTTGGAGAAGCGGCCGAGGAGGGGTATGGCCGACGGTTGATGAGGAGAGGAAGAAGATGAGGGCAGCGACTGGGGTCCGACGATGGCTGCGAGCAGCAGGGGCGTCGGCGATGGGCTCGGCTGATGTCGCTGCCGGTGGAGACAGTGGCAGGGGTTGGGCTGCGACTGGCAGAGGAGGAAGGAAGAGGGCAGCGGCAGTCCGGCGAGGGCTGCGGGAGAGGGAGGAGGCTGTGGCGTCAGCATGAGGAGCACCCAGCGGTGGTTGCGGCTGAGAGCAAGGGATGCAGCGGCTGAGGCGGCGCTGGCCGACGGTAGGAGCAGGGGGGAAAGAAGGGGGCTGTGCGCAGGTGGAGCAGCGGCCGAGGAGGGTAGCGACAGCTGGCTGTGCTTGGCAGGCCACAGGTAGGTGGGGAAGAAGGGGGAAGGTGCGGGGGCCCTTCTTCTTCTTCTTCTTCTACTTCTCTCTTTATATCTCTCTCTCTTCCTTTTTCTCTTTTTTCTTTTCTTTTTTCACAGATAAGGAGAAAAGAGGGGCGACTGTGGCTTCTTTTTCTTCTCTCCCTCTCTCCTTTTTTTTTTTTTTTTTACAGCAAGCTGGCCAATATGACGATGATGGCAGCGACGACGACGTTGACGATGATGGCGGCTGTCACGAACGGTCGTTCCATGAACCGTTTGTCGTTTTTTTTTGTGCTTGTACAAATGTTGGGCAGCCTATTTTGCCTTGGTTTTGGGTGATTTTGTTTAGAAATTGTGAGTAGAAATAGTCGTCACTGAGCGATCGCTCATGCGAGCGAGCAGTCAAAGCGCTTAGTTTTGGGCCATTTTCACATGCTGCAATGATTGAGCGGAGCAAACGTCACCATCTCATTGGAACCCCGGGTGTACAGTGGATGGGCTTCAGATAGTAGTCGGGCGTGAGCACTTAAAGAAATTGAAGTGTTTTGCGTCCGACGCCCTTGGGAACCATTGTTTGCAGACTTGCGACCGTTCCTACAGCCCTCCAAAGTCCTATTTCGCTCGTTTTCTCTCTTTTTCTGTTGCACACAAGGTGTTCGACGAATTGTTTATAAGAGCTGCCCTCTTGGCGAGACGTCAG